>JAZKLR010000076.1:0-1389399 GCA_037103525.1 Ganaspis brasiliensis | reverse complement strand
ATTCAATAGATCAAACTCAAAGCTTAAAAATCAAAGCACATTAGACTTATTCAACTTGAAATGGGAATTCCTTGAAAATCTTGGGAACTTTTAGGAAATCCTAAGCATTCCTGAAAATTCGTAGAAAGCTCCTAATTAGGTAATGCCTTATAAATTACTGTGAGTTCTTGAGAAATTTCTAGAAATTTTTGGAAAATCTTTAGTGATTTAGTATCAAACCAGGATTAATGCAAAACAATCTATCGAAATTTGGGTGAAAGTTTGAGACTCGCGTAACATTTTATTTCTCAATTAGTTCATTATTAGGTTGAGTTCTATTCAAGTCTTATTGCTTTAAGCATTATGCATTAAATATTATGTTGTATGTGTTAAGTTGTCTGATATAAGTCTTATGTCTTTTGTTTTTTAATTCTTAAGCCATGTAATTGAGGTATTAAGTCTTATTTTTTTTTTAAATTTTATGATTTAAGTCTTAGGTTGGTTAATTCTTAAGCCCTGTAATTGAGGTATTAAGTCTTATTTTTTTTTAAATTTTATGATTTAAGTCTTAGGTTGGTTAATGTTCAAGTCTAATATTTCAAGTTATTTATCAAAATTTTTAAGTTCTATATAATTGAGTCAGTTTTCTTTGGGTGTTACATCCTATGTACCATATCTCGAGTTGTACTGTAAAACCCATAATCTCCAGATCCAGACATTTTCAGATTTTTTTTTATATAATTTGTACAGAAATAAAGTTATTTTCTTCAAAATTTAATTACTTTTGCCATCACTCAAGTATTTTTATCATTTTCGAATAATTTCCTTCATATTTTTGCTTATTTTTAACTGATTTCAATTACTTTTAAATATTTTTCCTTATTTTCATCTATTTTCAATTATATTCAAATATTTTTGTTTATTTTCAATAATATTCAATTATTTTCCATTATTTCCAATTATTTTTGCTTATTTTCTTGAAATTTTAATTACTCTTGTCATCATTTAAGTATTTTTGTCATTTTCTAATTATTTCTTTCATATTTTTGCTTATTTTTAAAGGTTTTTATTTACTTTTAATAATTTTTACTTATTTTAATCTATTTCCAATTATTTTTCAATCATATTCAAATATTTTTGCTTTTTTTCAATGATATTCAACTAATTTTAATTGTTTTCAATTACTATTTATTATTTTTAACTGATTTCAATTACTTTTGACTATTTTTCAACTACTTACAATTACTTTAAACTATTTTTGCTTATTTTCATCGATATTCAATTATTTTTGTTTATTTTCTTGAAATTTTAATTACTTTTGTCATCGTTCAAGTATTTTTGTCATTTTATAATTATTTTCTTCATATTTTTGCATATTTTTAACGTTTTTCAATTTCTGTTAATAATTTTTACTTATTTTCATCTATTTTCAATTATTTTTCAATTATGTTCAAATATTTTTGCTTATTCTCAATGATATTCAATTCATTTTAATTGTTTTCAATTACTATTTATTATTTTTAACTGATTTCAATTACTTTTGACTATTTTTCAACTACTTACAATTACTTTAAACTATTTTTGCTTATTTTCAGCGATATTCAATTATTTTTGCTTATTTTCTTCAAATTTTAATTACTCTTGTCATCATTCAAGTATTTTTGTCATTTTCTAATTATTTTCTTTATATTTTTGCTTATTTTTAACGGTTTTCAATTACTTACAATAAACTTATGTACAGAAAATATTTTTACATTAAACAAAAATTTATACTTACTGTCAGTACAATGTTTTCGCTGGCATCATCTCTATTCCATCCATGTTCTAATTGTATTTCTCTTGGTGGTGTTGGTAAACTAAGAAGGGCTGAAAGCCTTTCTCCAATAATATAATCTTCCACTAAACGAATAAAGAATTAAAAAAGTAATAACAATTTGTGTAAAATCAGAAATAAGAATTAATAATTTTTCTTACTTTTTAGTTTGTTTCACTATTTAATCTCAAATATTTAAATACATAAACTGCACCTTATATAAAATGAACTAATCCACATCTAACAGTTCACATATTTAAAAACTCATTTATATTTATTCATGTAAAAAGAAAAAGGTAGGGTTTTTTAAGAGAAAGGTAGGTGTTTTATAAGATAAAAAATATCGCTCCTTTACTGATAATTTGTACCTCTCCATTCTTTATGCATTGCTCCACCTCACACAATCCAAAACTCAGCCATGGAGCTAAAGACTTAATCTTCTTTTTTATATCTTGTTGTCTCTCACGCTCCTGTACCTCTATCAAATCTTCGTCACTCTCATAATTTACAATTTGTTCATTCTTACTCTCTTTTAATACATCTTGCTCTTCATAGTTTTCAATTCCTACTATTAATTCCATTGAAAATTTTTTTTCTTCCTCAATGTTCAATACAAACTCTTCCTCTTCTCTTTCCTCATTCACTACAATTTCTACTATTGTTTCATCTACGTTATCTTGTTCATTGTATCCGTCAATCTCATTGCTACAAACTGTATTATAAAAAATCTTTCAAATCTGTTCTTATTCTACAATAAAAATCTCCAACTTCTATCTGTATAACTTCTACAAAAATATTGTGATGTCTTAAAACAACTGGTTGATGACTCTTTTTTCCAAAAAGATTATGTTTTATACATGCAGCAGCTACTACTAAAAACTTGCTCAACTTTTCATCTGTGTTGCAATCTACCCATAAAATTGGAACATAGAATACTAGTGGTATTTTATGATAATTCTCCAAATTCTGAAACATACAAAACAGTTTATTAATCAAATTAAATATTAATAAAAAAATTATTATAAACATCATTTCTTAAAAAATTATTTTTAAAATTGTTATTACTCTTATTATAATTTACATTTATATATAAAAATTGGAATTATTATTATTATTATTAATTTTCCTATTATTATTAACAAAATAGTTTCCAAAACTTACCCATATATCTTGTAACTTATGCTTGTTGTAAGAATATTTCAATTGAAAAGGAAAAGGATATTTGACATAAACTCTAGTCTCTATCGGACATGCGCATAACAGATTAACATAACCTCAAATTCTTGAGTTTAACATAACCTCAAATTCTTGAATTTATAATATTTTATCGAAGGAACGGTTATTAAGCATAATTTGTACTTGATTTAATGCATTTTTGGACTGGTACAAAAATTTCTCAGTGCTAACTGAGAGATTTAGATCTTTTTTTAACCATTTTTACATACATTAAACTGAATTTATATTTCTTACAAATAAATTTAATTATGATTAAACCACTCTTTAAAAATAAAATGTACTTCTTTCATCACTTACCTTACAATATTACTCGTAATATCCTTAGCACTAAATTTTTTATTTTTATAACTATTTATATTAAACCTTTTATCAATTATGAGAATGTTCCTCTTCAAACGACTTTTTAAGTACTGGTACAAAATTTTCTTTAAAACTATCTTCTGAGTAACAAATATCGCAAACACCACCCTTTACCCCTAATTCAATCCTCCTGATTGTGTAATATGATTCAATATCTTTCACTATTACCTTGTCTACTTTTTCAAATAACCTTGTTCAATGTCAATTTTCCCTCACTACTGCATTAAATTTCACGTTTCAATACGAGTTTTACTAAATCACACATAAAATACCCCCCTCCTCTGCAACCACCACCAACTGAAACAAACTACTCACCATTTGGATTGTGCAATATGCTGCAATATCTTGGTGACGTCACAAGGTTGACAATTTCACACGTAATTTGAGTCTGAGATAAACCCCACTCTTTTATCACTTTGGTTCATGTGTAGACTAAACTATCGGTAAAGAAGATCTCTGATGTGTCTTATCACCCCCACAACAGCAACCCCTTACCACTAAGAAATACCACCCACCATTAAAGAATACTCCCACCAATACACTTTTTCCCATCACTTGGATTGTGCAATATGCTGCAATATCTGTCTTATTACCCTTGATAACGTCATATACTCCCACCAATGCAAAAATGGTCTTAACACTTGCATTGCTCAATATCTATCCCCAACACTATAAAGGGTTTAGAGGGGTCACACAGACACGTACACATATGTTAAATTTACCAATGATTCAAATTTTGCACAATTGTGCAATATATTTTTCACGTAAATTTGAAGGTTAAATGAGCCTCACCTTTGTAAAGTCTTTTCCCAAAATATCTCGAAAACGGTGAGAGATACGTAAAATGTGACTAAATTTACTGGGCTCCTAAGGGCAGTCTACTTTTATGAAAGTTATTCAATAAGATTTTTCAAAATCAAAAAATTCAAAATTTTAACATTTTTCAAAAATTGTAAAAAACATTAAAACACGTCAAATGTCATGCAAATTTCTTACTTTCTTGAAAGTATATTACATTACATATGAACTCATGTTCTAAGATGTGTTAAAAAATTTAAAAATATCAACTCTAATACTACCCCCACCCCTCCAATTTGTTCACGAAAGTTCTCGAAGGTTACCAAAAAAATTGTACGCAGAATAGAACAAAGTGCGTTTGAAATAATCCCCCCACCTCTCTGACCCCCCCATAAAAAAGTTCTAGAAGTTTCTCAAAGGTTAAATTACGCATCAAATAAATGAAAAATACCCCCACCATCTCCACTGAAATCGAATGTTCTAGAAGCTTCTGGAGGGTTCTGCAGGGGTCACACGTGTAAAAAAGTAACCCCCACCACCTAAAATTAAAACTTGTTTAGAGGGTTCTGGAAGGTCACACACGCGTATGTAAAATCGGTGATTCAAATTTCGCAGAATTACGCGGTATATTTTTCATGTAATCCTCCTTTTTTCAAGGTTAAATGAGCCCCCTTGAATGTTCTAGAAGCTTCTGTGGGGTCACACAGGCACACATACACACGTATGTAAATTAAATTTCACAGAAATGTGCGATGTATTCTTATGTACTCCCCACCCTTATTCTAGGTTATGTACTTTACTCCGAGACAAACCCCCTTCTTTCAAGGTTAAATTCCTTACCCCCACTCCCTTTCTGAAGGTTACCCCCCCCCCTCCTAATATTCAAATTACACGTGTAAATGTCCCCATCCAAGGTCTCACGCACGTGCTTAGAGGGTTCTGGAAGGTCACACACGCGTAATTTGTCGGTGATTCAAATTTCGCAGAATTACGCAATATATTTTTCATGTAATCCCCCCTTTTTTCAAGGTGAAATTTCTTACCTCACCTACCTGATGGGGCTCTAATTAAGCATCGCGTTACATACCTAGTTTAAAACGAGGCATACACTATGACGTCATCAAAATCCTGGCTCCTTATTGGTCCATTTCGTTGTAAAGGTCGCTTCTGATTGGCTCTCACACAGACACACACATATGTTAAATTTACCAATGATTCAAATTTTGCACAACACTGTAACGTCATTTAGCTGTATCCCTACGTCAACTCTTATACTACCCCCACCCCCTCCAAAAGTATTTTTTCAAAATATCTCGAAAACGGTGAGAGATACGCAAAATCTGATGAAATTTACGGGGTTTCTAAGGGCAGTCTACTTTTATGAAAGCTATACAATAAGATTTTTCAAAATTAAAAAATTAAAAAATTTTCAAAAATTGTAAAAACCATTAAAACAAGTCAAATGTCATGCAAATTTCTTAATTTCTTGAAAGTATATTACACTACATATAAACTCATGTTCTAAGATGTGTTAAAAAATTTGAAAAATATCAACTCTAATACTACCCCCACCCCTCCAAACGTCTTTTTTCAAAATATCTCGAGAACGGTGAGAGATACGCAAAATCTGACAAAATTTACAGGGTTCCTAAGGGCAGTCGACTTTTATGAAAGCTATTCAATAAGATTTTTCAAAATCAAAAAATTCAAAAATTTTCAAAATTTTCAAAAATTGTAAAAACCATTAAAACACGTCAAATATCATGCAAATTTCTTACTTTCTTGAAAGTATATTACACTACATATGAACTCATGTTCTAAGATGTGTTAAAAAATTTGAAAATATCAACTCTAATGCTACCCCCACCCCTCCAAAAGTCTTTTTTCAAAATATCTCGAGAACGGTGAGAGATACGCAAAATCTAACGAAATTTACTGGGTTCCTAAGGGCAGTCTACTTTTATGAAAGCTATTCAATAAGATTTTTCAAAATCAAAAAATTCAAAATTTTAACATTTTTCAAAAATTGTAAAAACCATTAAAATACGTCAAATGTCATGCAAATTTCTGAATTTCTTGAAAGTATATTACACTACATATAAACTCATGTTCTAAGATGTGTTAAAAAATTTTAAAATGTCAACTCTAATATTACCCCCCCCCCCCACCAATTTGTTTTCGAAAGTTCTCGAAGGTTACTAAAAAAATTGTACGCAGAATAGAACAAAGTGCGATTGAAATAATCCCCCCACCTCTCTGACCCCCCCCCCCATAAAGAAGTTCTAGAAGTTTCTCAAAGGTTAAATTACGCATCAAATAAATGAAAAATACCCCCACCATCTTCACTGAAATCGAATGTTCTAGAAGCTTCTGGAGGGTTATGCAGGGGTCACACGTGTAAAAAAGTAACCCCCACCACCTAAAATTAAAATTTGTTTAGAGGGTTCTGGAAGGTCACACACACGTATGTAAAATCGGTGATTCAAATTTCGCAGAATTACGCAGTATATTTTTCATGTAATCCTCCCCCCCTCTTTTTTTCCAAGGTTAAATGAGCCCCCTTGAATGTTCTAGAAGCTTCTGTGGGGTCACACAGGCACACATACACACGTATGTAAATTAAATTTCACAGAAATGTGCGATGTATTCTTATGTACTCCCCACCCTTATTCTAGGTTATGTACTTTACTCCGAGACAAACCCCCTTCTTTCAAGGTTAAATTCCTTACCCCCACTTCCTTTCTGAAGGTTACCCCCCCCCTCCAAATATTCAAATTACACGTGTAAATGTCCCCCACCAAGGTCACACGCACGTGCTTAGAGGGTTCTGGAAGGTCAAACACGCGTATGCAAAATCGGTGATTCAAATTTCGCAGAATTGTGCAATTGCCCCCCCCCCCCCCTTTCAAGGTTAAATTCCTTACCTCAACTACCTGATGGGGCTCTAATTAGGCATCGCGTTACATACCTAGTTTAAAACGAGGCATACACTATGACGTCATCAAAATCCTGGCTCCTGATTGGTCCATTTCGTTGTAAAGGTCGCTTCTGATTGGCTCTCACACAGACACACACATACATAGCTCACACGGACACACACTAGTTGGTCCAGATACCCCACAGCCTATCTACTGAGATCGAGTGAGGCTGTCATAAATGCTGTCCTTCCGGTTTATTGTTTGTTTATTGTTCTAACAAGAAACCAGAAGGACAGCATTTATGAACAGGGGTGTATTTGTAAGTCCCAGTAGCAGTGGTGAAAAATATAATGTTTTAAATAAATATCAAGTTTTAGTGAAATATGTCTTTTATTAAATGTGCACTCATAAACACTTTTGGCTAGTGGGAGGCCAGTTTTTATTATTTTATGACCAAAAATCCCACAATCCCATGACCCAAGCTTGGATCATGAAGTGAGGTCTTCCGTCTCGCACTTTGACTCGTTCCGACGACGCGGCATAGTCACGTGACCGAGCCAGAGGGGACTCGCGCGCTGATTAGCTGTGTCGCTTGGCGGGGCGGTAAATTTTGGCTGCAACGAAAACGCGAGCAAAAATTTTTGTCACTAGTCAGGCAGAAAATATAAAAATTGAAATATTAAATTTATTGTGTAACAAATAATTTGAAATATTAATGCTGTCGATAGTTAAAGTTTTATAAAAAAGGTTGCTTTCTGAATTGCTACTTTCCTGACTCTTTTTATGGATAGGTACGTTCATGCTTCGTTTTTTAATAAATACGATGTTGCGCTAAGCCGACGATTAGTTGTACACAGATCATGAAAATTTACATTTGTTTACTTTAGAGAAAATTGAAGTCTTTCGTAAAACGTTTGAAAAAAATTTTCTTTTTTAAATTTTTGAACTACCCTAATAAGTAAACCTATTAAATAATTTATGTAACTACATTACAATTTTAATCTTCTTTAACATGCAAGCCAAGAAACAACCTAACTCTTCACTCTTTGTATCCACTTTTAACCTTAGCAATTTCATTAAAACCTCTGAAAGGTAGAAAATTGATTAAGTACCTTCATTAAAATAATTAAGATTTTGTGTTATACTTTCTATAAAAATACAAATATTTTTTATAAGACTCTTAAAAAAAGTATCTTGAACGACACATATGTATATTTTTGTGTTGCTGATGACGAATGTGATCATGACACTGCAAAACTAAAAATAGCAGAGCTAATATGTCGATTCAATGTAAAATTTGAAGGTTGCGCTAAAATAAAGCAATATTCGATAGTTTTTTAAGGTTAATTTTGCTCGCCAGATAAAACCGATATTCTTTATATTTTAAATTTATTTAAGAATGCAAGAGTTTTGATATCAGTCCAAAATTCAATTGATTATTAAGGGTATGTTCATAAATAAACATACCATATCACGTTCTTAAATGTGACGTCACGAATTTGTTTTTATAATTTTAAAAATTAATTCAATCTACCATTCAAATTTTGTGCACATCAATAATAACTAAGTGCAGTGCTTCCATATTTTTATGTTTAATGACCCTGGTGAAAGTATAGGATTGAATTTTAATCTGTTTCTTCCGACACATTCCGAAATTGGTTTCCGAGAAAATCAGTTTTTATACAAATCTAAATATCTAAAGATCTCAACGATCTTAGAAATTTTAGCTTTTGAAAATAACGGACATCGAATTAAAATACTTTAGCACACTAAAATTACGATCATTGCCAGCAGTGTTTAAAAAATCTTATGAGTTATATGAGTTTTCAAAGAGTTTTACCCTATTGAAAATTCCTATGTAGAATATCATGTATGATCCTACCTGGCAACAGATAGGACTTATCCTATATGCTGCCAGGTAGGTGTCTATATGGGATCTTATATCGGATCACACATAGGATCCCATGTAGGATTATACATGATATCCCACATAGGATTCCATATGGGATTCTGTGTAGGTTCACCTATATGAGAAATGCATTCATGAGATGCTCCTATATGAGATTCTATACGGGAAAGTGCAAAGAATCCTATGTGAGATAGTACGTAGGATCCTACATAAGATCCTATATGTAAACCGACATGAAATCCTATATGGGGATAATACATAAGACCCCATATGGGATACTGCATAGGATTTCCCATATGGGAATTATATATGTGGGACCATACGTGGAGTAGTACATAGGATCTCACATAGGATCCCATATAGACACCTACCTGGCAGCATATAGGATAAGTCCTATCTGTTGCCAGGTAGGTGTCTATATGGGATCCCATGTAGGAATTTTCATTAGAGTAAAGAAAAATTAAGTTTCTAACTTATTTTAACTGGAAATTCCTTAAGACATTCTTTCTTGTATTTAAGAAGTCCCTTAAACTGTTGTCTAGTAACTCCGACCTTTGAACAAAAACAGTTTATCACTAAACATTTGAAAATTATTAGAGGACGTTCATTGACGAAGCACAGACTTTCAAAAAAATATTTATACTTGGCGCTTAAATTAAACAATAATTATTATTAATAGTATCTTCTGGAAGATTAAATATCAGTTTTCAAGAGAAAATATAAACAACATTCTTAGTATGTAAAAAATATTAGTGATATAAATCACCGTAATTTCTTACGTGACATTTTTTGTTTGTTTTTTTTTGATTTTGTAATTGAAATGTGAGTACATTTTTTTTTATAAAGTTTTAACTAATTTAAAAAAAAAAACAATTTTTTAAATTTTATTTTTAACCCCTTCGCTGCCAAGAAAGTATTTCTAAAAAAGTTCTTATAGTGACAAAATTAGAAGTCAATAAATTTTCAATAGACCATGCATATGGGGGTTTTTGGGGTCGCTGATTACGAATCTGATATTAGTTTATAAAAATTCAATATGGCGGACTATTTTTTAAAAAATGATTTGAAATCGTCTGAAACTTGTTACTCGGGGGTTTCTGGGTTCGCTGATTTAGAATCTGATATTAGTTTTCTATTGCTGCCCACGAGACGAGAAAAGACGAGATTTCATACAGTCTCGTCTCGGTCTCGTTAAATATCAAAATTGCAGATCTCGGTCTCGGAAATTATGGTCTCGATCTCGGTCTCGTTGAGTATTAAAATTTCATGTCTCGGTCTCGACAAATATGGCCTTGATCTCGGTCTCGGTCTCGCAGTCTCGATCAATCTACTTGCTTTAATGCGAGTAATTTAGAATTAAGTTAAAGAAAGTGTTACACAAAATATAAAAAGTTAACTATAGCTGTAAATAAAAGTTGAAAATTGAGTGCAAGTTTTATTAAATTTTATGTTTTACTTGTAGTACATAATATTCATAAAAATAACTCGTAAAATAAGATAGTATTATACTTAATTTTCATCGACCTTAGAAATATTTTGTTACCAAGTTTAAGATAAATCCCTTAATATTTGTTCAAGTTATTTAATTTTTTACATTACTACGAAAGGCATGGTTGATTTTTGAACTTATATGATACATTATCATTCAACTAATTGAAGTATCATATACCTACTATGAATTTTTTTCAAGCTATTTTATCCCTTTACAGTAATATACTTTAGATAATTTTCTTCTTAGACTTTCTTAAAAAAAATTCTGCTTGCTATTACCCCAAAATTTTGCAATTTTGGCAAAATTGTCGAGGTAATGGCGAACAGCAGTTTTTCGCGATTCAAGGTCACCTATAAATTCTACTAACTCTTGTAATTATTCTAGGGAAGTGACGTAACAAGTAAATGTAAAAGAAAATCGACAGAACTGCCTTTTAAATTAAAAAACTTACGCTATTCGTGAAAATTAAAAATTCTGTTCGGAATTACCCCAACTGACCCTAAATAATATCATATATAATTGAATAATAATAATTAAATTTAATTTATTTTGTTAATTATTTATAAAAATATAACAAAAACGTTTAGTTAAAAAATATTTGTCTGTTAATTACATAAATTATTTATAGAAATTAATAACTTAACTTAAAAATAATAAATAAATTCTCGTAATAATATTTTATTTTTGTTTTCAATTTTCGTCGAGAGTCTCGGCCTCGAAAAACTTTGTATCGGTCTCGTCTCGTTTTATCCTAGATGAGCCTCGTCTCGGTCTCGTCTTGGAAAACCGAGACGAGATGAGACGAGACCGAGACTAGTCTCGGTCTCGTGGGCAGCACTATAGTGTTAACAAAATTAAAAACGCGTATCCAATATGGCGGACAATATTTAAAAATTGCTTGAAGTTGTCTGAAACTTGTTTCTCGGGGGTTTTAGGTGTTTCTGATTATAAATCTGACAGCAGTTTTTTAATATGCAAAATAGCTAACACTTTCTTGAAAAATTTCCTTAAAAATTTTATTCGACAGTTTTTGTATTGTGTGTCGTTTTCTTAATCTTGATGCAGAGGGAAGATATTCATCAATTTCATGATTATCATTTTTACGATCATCATCTTTAGGATTATTAACTTCAACATCATTTTGTTTCATGACAATCAGCGAGCTGGACCTTTTTTAATTCACAAATTACAATTGATTTTTCCACCTCATTCAGGATTTTTGGTTTCGTTACACTTTTACACGGGAAAAAATTACTCGGTAGAATTTTTTGAATTATTGAAGAACGGTGGATATGAAATTTTTTCGGCAATATCTACAGAAGAGTACAATACGCATACTCGAATTTTTCAAGTATTTCTACAAGGTCCCTGAAATAAATTTTTATGACGCGCAATTAGAAGCTACAATCTGGACAGTTACCGAAGACTTCGGGAAAAGTACACTCAAGTATGTTTTTACTCTATACAATAATTCAATTGCGTACTTAGCTCCCCACTCAGAAAAAAAGTGCGGAATTCCTGCGGAGTTTCCGCGGTAAACTCCGCGGTAAATTCCTGCGGAGTTTCCGCAGGAAATTCCGCAGAAATTCCGCAAAAATATTCCGCAACGAAATTTCACAAAATCTGTGATTGAAAATGCACAACAGATATCCTGGTCGCTCCGGTCAACTTCTTCGAGGAAGTTGACCTCAAAATGTGAAAAATAACTGCTACACGGTATTCAAGAGTAAAACCGACGTCTAGGTCGCTCGGGTCAACTTTTTAGGGAAAGTTAACCTCAAAATGTAAAAAGTAACTGCTACACCGTTTTCAAGAGAAAATTCGATGATCAGGTCGTTCGGGTCAACGTCTTCGGGAAAGTAAACCTCAAAATATAAAAAATTACTGCTACACCGTTTTCAAGAACAAAACCAGTGGCTAGGTCGTTCCGGTCAACATCTTCAGGAAAGTTAACCTCAAAATCTAAAAAATACATGCTACACCGTTTTCAAGAGAAAATTCGATGACCAGGTCGTTCGGGTCAACGTCTTCGGGAAAGTTAACCTCAAAATAAGAAAAATAACTGCTACACCGTTTTCTAGAGCAAAACCGATGTCTAGGTCGTTCCGCTCAACATCTTAAAAAAAAGTTAACCTCAAAATAAGAAAAATAACTGCTACACCGTTTTCTAGAGCAAAACCGATGTCTGGGTCATTCCGGTCAACATCTTTAGCGAAGTTAACCGCAAAATGTAAAAAATAACTGCTACACCGTTTTCCAGAGCAAAACCGGTGGCTAGGTCTTTCCGGTCAACATCTTCAGGAAAGTTAACCTCAAAATGTGAAAAATATCTGCTACACCGGTGTCAAGAGAAAATTCAATGACCAGGTCGTTCGGGTCAACGTCTTCGGAAAAGTTAACCTCAAAATATGAAAATTTACTGCTACACCGTTTACCAGAGCAAAACCGGTGGCTAGGTCTTTCCGGTCAACATCTTCAGGAAAGTTAATCTCAAAATGTGAAAAATATCTGCTACACCGGTGTCAAGGGAAAATTCAATGACCAGGTCGTTCGGGTCAACGTCTTCGGGAAAGTTAACCTCAAAATATAAAAATTTACTGCTACACCGTTTTCCAGAGCACAACCGGTGGCCAGGTCTTTCCGGTCAACATCTTCAGGAAAGTTAACCTCAAAATGTGGAAAATATCTGCTACACCGGTGTTAAGGGAAAATTCAATGACTAGGTCCTTCGGGTCAACGTCTTCGGGAAAGTTCACCTCAAAATATAAAAAATTACTGCTACACAGTTTTCCACAGCAAAACCGGTGGCTAGGTCGTTACGATTAACTTTTCAGGGAAAGTTAACCTCAAAATGTAAAAAGTAACTGCTACACCGTTTTCCAGAGCAAAACCGATGGCTAGATCATTCCGGTCAACATCTTCAGGAAAGATAACCTCAAAATGTAAAAAGTACCTGCTACACCGGTGTCAAGGGAAAATTCAATGACCAGGTCGTTCGGGTCAACGTCTTCGGGAAAGTTAACCTCAAAATATAAAAATTTACTGCTACACCGTTTTCCAGAGCAAAACCGGTGGCCAGGTCTTTCCGGTCAACATCTTCAGGAAAGTTAACCTCAAAATGTGAAAAATATCTGCTACACCGGTGTCAAGGGAAAATTCAATGACTAGGTTCTTCGGGTCAACGTCTTCGGGAAAGTTCACCTCAAAATATAAAAAATTACTGCTACACAGTTTTCCACAGCAAAACCGGTGGCTAGGTCGTTACGATTAACTTTTCAGGAAAAGTTAACCTCAAAATGTAAAAATTAACTGCTACACCGTTTTCCAGAGCAAAACCGATGGCTAGATCATTCCGGTCAACATCTTCAGGAATGATAACCTCAAAATGTAAAAAATACCTGCTACACCGTTTTCAAGAGAAAATTCGATAACCAGGTCGTTCGGGTCAATGTATTGGGGAAAGTTAACCTCAAAATGTAAAAAATTACTGCAATGCCGTTTTCTAGAACAAAACTGGTGGCTAGGACGTTCCACACCTTCAGGAAAATTAACCTTTCTAAATTTGAAAAATACCTGCTACACCGTTTTCAAGAGAAAATTCGATGACCAGGTCGTTCAGGTCAACGTCTTTGGGAAAGTAAACCTGAAAATTTAAAAAATATCTGCTACACCTATTTTAAGAGAATATTCGATGTCCAGGTCTTTCGTGTCAACATCTTTAAAAAAGTTAACCTCAAAATGTGAAGAATAACTGCTACACGGTATTCAAGAGCAAAACCGATGTCTAGGACGTTCGGGTCAACTTTTTAGGGAAAGTTAACCTCAAAATAAGAAAAATAACTGTTACACCGTTTCCAGAGCAAAACCGATGTCTAGGACGTTCCCGTCAACTTCTTCGAGGAAGTTAACCTCAAAATGTAAAAAATAACTGCTACACCGTTTTCAAGAGAAAATTCGATAAGCAGGTCGGTCGGGTCAATGTCTTGGGAAAAGTTAACCTCAAAATGTAAAAAATTACTGCAACGCTGTTTTCCAGAACAAAACCGGTGGCTAGGACGTTCCGGTCAACACCTTCAGAAAAGTTAACCTCTAAATTTGAAAAAAACCTGCTACACCGTTTTCAAGAGAAAATTCGATGACCAGGTCGTTCGGGTCACCGTCTTTGGGAAAGTAAACCTCAAAATGTAAAAAATATCTGCTACACCTTTTTTAAGAGAATATTCGATGTCCAGGTCGTTCGTGTCAACACCTTTAAAAAAGTTAACCTCAAAATGTGAAAAATAACTGCTACACGGTATTCAAGAGCAAAACCGATGTCTAGGTCGTTCGGGTCAACTTTTTAGGGAAAGTTAACCTCAATATATAAAAAATTACTGCTACACCGTTTTCCAGAGCAAAACAGATGGCTAGGTCGTTCCGGTCAACATCTTTAGGAAAGTTAACGGCAAAATGTGAAAAATACCTGCTACACCGTTTTCAAGGGAATATTCGATGACCAGGTTGTTCGGGTCAACGTCTTCGGGAAAGTTAACCTCAAGATATAAAAAATTACTGCTACACCTTTTTCCAGAGCAAAACCGGTGGCTAGGTCGTTCCTTTGATCATCTTCAGGAAAGTTAACCTTAAAATGTCAAAAATTCCTGCTACACCGTTTTCAAGAAAACATTCGATGACAAGGTCGTTTGGGTCAACTTCTTCGGAAAAGATAACCTCAAAATGTAAAAAATAACTGCTACACCATATTCAATAATTCGATGTCTGTAGGGTCTATAGGTCGTTTAAGTCGAATGTGCCGCCCTAGGCAGTTTCCTACATTGCCTATTTAGTAAGTCCTCCACTGTTTGTATGGAAAAATTATTAATTCATAATTCGCAGGGTATATTCAAATGTTTAGAAAATTTTAATTTGTTTAAACAATTTACGTTTCTTATGGTTTCGAAATTAAAAAGATTTTTTTAACAGACATTGATTCTTTTGTAACAATTGACAGAAAATTTGTGCAATAAATATTTATTGTATTTGTTTAAACAATCGAAATTTTTAATAATTTTTTTTTATTAAATTCTCTTAGAAAAATTTTGCTTACGACTGTTATTATTAAAAAATATCACGAATTTTTTCGTCAGCAATTTTCGAGATATTTTGATTGTTTAAACAATTTATATTTGTGGAAACAATTTAATTTTCCCATATTAGACGTTTACTAATTTTTTTAAAATAACTCATAAAGGAAGATTTTTAAATCTTTTTTATCTCATACTTAGCCAGAAAGTTATTTTCCTTAATAAACAGTATATTAATTTAGAGAAAGATTTATATCATACAGTATTATTATTTAGGCTAGATAATAATAAGATAGGTACAGTTTGATAGCAGGATACTTAAGATTTAAATTTATTTGGGATTTTTTTATAAAAGTAGAAGAGGGGTAACTGGAAAATATTAAAAAAGTACATTATTGTTATGGGAATATTGGCAAAGTAAAAACATTGATAAATTAGAAAATTACAAAATTAGAAAATTGGAAAAATTTGTAAGCTGGTAATTTAAGACATTAGAGATTTGGTTATTGGAAAATTGGAAAATTAGGAAATTGGAGAAGTTGTTATATTAAAATTGGAGAAATTGAAAAATGATAAACTGGAAGATTGGCAAATTAGAAAATTGTTCAAACTGTTAAATTAAGAAGTTAAGGTTATTAATAAATTGTCAAAGTAAAAAAATTTGTAAATAGAAAAATTGGAGATTTTTTTATTAGGAAATTGTCAAATTAAATAATATTGGTAAAATATAAAATTGGACAATCAGAAAATAAAAAAACGAGAAGAGGATAGTTTTGCGCGCGTAGCGCGCTTTGGAAGTTCTAGTGCTTAAAATAAAATTATCACCGAAAAAAGTTTTTTTTACAGTCATCTTTGACAGCTTACAAAGTACCCTAAGTTACTTACTACCCTAAGATAAACGTATTTTAGTTTAAATTCATTGCTAGGCTATAAAAATTTAAGGCTATATCCATTTTAGGTTTAATAGGTTTTAGACTACTCGGATTTTACTATTAATGAGTTTTAGGTTTCATGCATTTTAGGTTAAATGCACTTTAGACGGTTAAATACATTTGAGACGGTTAAATACATTTTAGACGGTTAGATGCATTTTAGGCTATAAAAATTGTAGGCTGAATGAGTTTTAGGCTGATTGAGTTTTAGGCTTAATGCATTTAATGTTAAATAGGTTTTAGATAACTTGCAATCTAGGCCTTATGAGTTTTAGGCTAAATTTATTTTAGATTAAATGGGATTTAGGATGTATGCATTTTAAGCTTAATAAGTTTTAGGCTGCTTACATTTTAAGTTATATGTATCTTAGTTTAAATTCATTTAAGCTATATGCATTTTAAGCTATATACATTTCAGGTTATATGGGTTTAAGGCTACAAGCATTTTAGGCGAAATATGTTTAGTTTTAATGCATTTTGGGTTAAAGAGGTTTTAGACTACATGCATTTTAGGGTGAATTAGTATTAATTCATTTTAGGTTAAAGGGGTTTTAGGCTACATTCATTTTAAGCTGATTTAGTTATACGCTTAATGCCTATCAGGTTAAATAGCTTGAAGACAATCTGCAGTTTAGGCTAAATGAGTTTAGGCTGAATGCATATAAGGTTAAATGGGATTTAGGCTAAATGCATTTAAGGTAAAATAGGTTTCATGCTACTTGCATTTGCATTCTCACCTTGACTTCTTTATTCTCGTGCGATGAAGGGAGAGAAAAAATTCAAATTTCTATTTCTGTCTTCTCCTATTTCAATTCGGCTGGCTGCCCAGCCAGCCAGTCTGCCAGCCGAGATGTGAAGGCTACATGCATTTTAGGCTTAATGAGTTTAAGTCTTAATGCATTTTCGGTTAAAGAGGTTTTTCGACAAATGGTATTTAGGCTGAATGGGTTTTAGGCTAAATGCATTTCAGGTTAAATGGGATTTAGTTTAAATACATTTTAGGTTAAATGAGATTTAGACTTCATGCATTAAGTTTTAGGCTAATTACATTTCAAGTTAAATGTATTTTGATATTTTAAATAAACTTATAATTCAAATGTATTTTAGTTAAAATTCAATCATGTTATATGCATTTTATGTCCAATGGGTTTAAGGTTTTATGCACTTTAGGCGAAATAACTTTTAGGCTCAATGCTTTTTAGGTTAAATCGGATTTAGGCAATATGTATTTAAATACACGTAGCCTAAACCCATTCATTGTAGCTTAAAGAGGTTTTAGACTACTTGCATTTTAGGCTGAAAGAGTTTTTGGCTGAGTGCATTTTAGGCTTAATGCATTTTAGGTTAAAAAGGTTTTAGGCTACATGCCTTTTAGGCTTAATAAGTTTCAGGGTAAATGCTTTATAGCTTAAATATATTTTAGGATATAAATTAAAGGCTATATGCGTTTTAGGTTAAATGGGATTTAGGCTACATGCTTATTAGACTGAACAAGTTTTAGGCGTAATGTATTGAAGGTTAAGTGGGTTTTAGACTACTTGCATTTTAGGCTAAATGAGTTTTATGCTCTATGCATTTTATCTGGTTTTGAGAATAGCAAATATATATAATATAATTTAATTGGTTTAATTGCATTTTAATATAATAATTTTAATTTCAAAGTTTAAATTTAATGTAAGGAGTTTTTTATTAATTTAAAAATTACAAATTTCAATAATAATAATAAATATTTTATATAAATTAAAACTAATTCTTACTATTTATTTCAAATTATTTCACTTTTTTCTTCGGATTGTAATGTTTCAATCAATTTAAATTTATTATTGAAGTTAAAAGAAAATTAACATATAATTGCTACTTTTTAATATTGAAAAACTGTCAAATAATATAGACCTCAATGGCTCTGAGACTGAACCCAGGACCTGCCAATTGGCTGTTGAATGCTCTAATACTGAGCTACGCAGGGTTACTGATCATATTCGCTCACAGTCCATTTTGTTTTTTAAGCTATTGCGATTATTTCAAAATACTCCCTATTACGAATTCCCATATAGGATCCGATTTAAATTTAAAATAAAAAATAAATTTAACTTAACAAGCAATCAGCTTAAAACTTATTCAGCCTAAAATGTATTCAGGCTAAATCCCATTTACCTTAAAATAGATTTAGCCTAATACACATTCAGCCTAAAATGCAGGTTGTCTAAAACCAACTTAACCTAAAATGCAAGTAGTCTAAAACCTCTTTACCCTAAAATGAATTAAGACTAAAAACACATTCAACATAAATCAATTAAGTCTAAAACCTCTTTAACCTAAAATGCATTAATACTAAGCTCATTTAGTCTAAAATTCATGTAGCCCAAAACCCATATAATCTAAAATGCATATAGCTTAAAATGCATATAGCCACAATAAATTTAAACTAAAATACATTTAACTTTAAATGCAATCGGCCTAAAATTTATTAAGCCTAAAATGCATGTTGCCTAAATCTCATTTAACCTAAAATGCATATAGCCTAAAATGAATTGAAACTAAAATACATTGAACTTAAAATGCAATTAGCCTAAAACTCATTCAGCCTAAAATGCAAGTAGTCTAAAACCCACTTAACCTTCAATACATTACGCCTAAAACTTGTTCAGTCTAATATGCATGTAGCCTAAATCCTATTTAACCTAAAACGCATATATCCATTAATTCTTATAGCCTAAAATATATTTAATCTATAAAGCATTTATCCTGAACTTTATTAAGCTTAAAATGCATGTAGCCTAAAACTTCTTTAACCTAAAATGCATTTAGCCTAAAATCAGCCAAAAAATCTTTCAGCCTAAAATGCAAGTTGTCTAAAACCTTTTTAAGCTAAAATAAATGTGTTTAGGCGACATGTATCTAAATACATATTGCCTAAATCTGATTTAACATAAAATGCATTGAGCCTAAAAGTTATTTCGCCTAAAGTGCATGAAACTTTAAACCCATTTGACATAAAATGCATATAACATAATTGAATTTTAACTAAAATCCATTTGAATTATAAGTTCATTTTAAATATCAAAATACATTTAACTTGAACTGTAATTAGCCTAAAACTTAATGCATGAAGTCTAAATCTCATTTAACCTAAAATGTATTTAAACTAAATCCCATTTAACCTGAAATGCATTTAGCCTAAAACCCATTCAGCCTAAATTCCATTTGTCGAAAAACTTATTTAATCTAAAATGCAATAAGCCTAAAACTCAATCAGCCTAAAATGAATGTAGCCTACACATCTCGGCTGGCTAGCTGGCTGTGCAGTAGGGTGGTCCAAAAACAAAAATTTGAAAGTATTATGCTCTCACCCCCCAGGATTGTTCTATATTGAAAAAAAAATTACCCATATTTTTTTGTTTTTATTTTGTTTAATATTTAGAGGTCGCTCAAAGAGCTCAAAGTTTCCCATGCAAAATGCATGGAAAAAAAAAACTTTTTCGAAGAATTGATATAAAATCCATGAAAATTAATTTTTCTTAATCGGATAATGCTGCTTCTCTTCAGGAGAGTTTAGAAAACAAGATCCAATAATTTATTAAACAATTTTTTATTATTAACTATTTTTTAAAGGTCCCTAAAAACCCCGTAAAATGAAAAAAACGTAAATTACGGGGTTTTTTAGGGACCTTTAAAAAATAGTTAATAATAAAAAATTGTTTAATAAATTATTGGATCTTGTTTTCTAAACTCTCCTGAAGAGAAGCAGCATTATCCGATCAAGAAATATTAATTTTCATGGATTTTATATCAATTCTACAAAATTTAACATTAAATGCATTAAGCCTAAAACTTAATCAGCCAAAAATGAAAGTAGACTAAAACTCTTTAAACCTGAAATGCATTCAGCCTAAAACTCTTTCAGCCTAAAATGAATGTAGACTAAAACTCCTTAAACGTGAAATGCATTCAGCCTAAAACTCATTCAGCCTAAAATGCAAGTAGTCCAAAATACATTTAACCTAAAATGCATTAAGCCTAAAACTTGATGAGCATAAAATGCATGTAGCCTAAAACCTATTAAACCTAAAATGCATAAAGCCTACGATTTTTATAGCCTAAAATGCATTTAACCGTCTAAAATGTATTTAACCGTCTAAAATGTTTTTAACCGTCTAAAGTGCATTTAACCTAAAATGCATGAAACCTAAATCTCATTAATAGTAAAATCCGAGTAGTCTAAAACCTATTAAAACTAAAATGGATATAGCCTTAATTTTTTATAGCCTAGCAATGAATTTAAACTAAAATACGTTTAACTTAGGGTAGTAAGTAACTTAGGGTACTTTGTAAGCTGTCAAAGATGACTGTAAAAAAAACTTTTTTCGGTGATAATTTTATTTTAAGCACTAGAACTTCCAAAGCGCGCTACGCGCGCAAAACTATCCTCTTCTCGTTTTTTTATTTTCTGATTGTCCAATTTTATATTTTACCAATATTATTTAATTTGACAATTTCCTAATAAAAAAATCTCCAATTTTTCTATTTACAAATTTTTTTACTTTGACAATTTATTAATAACCTTAACTTCTTAATTTAACAGTTTGAACAATTTTCTAATTTGCCAATCTTCCAGTTTATCATTTTTCAATTTCTCCAATTTTAATATAACAACTTCTCCAATTTCCTAATTTTCCAATTTTCCAATAACCAAATCTCCAATGTCTTAAATTACCAGCTTACAAATTTTTCCAATTTTCTAATTTTGTAATTTTCTAATTTATCAATGTTTTTACTTTGCCAATATTCCCATAACAATAATGTACTTTTTTTAATATTTTCCAGTTACCCCTCTTCTACTTTTATAAAAAAATCCCAAATAAATTTAAATCTTAAGTATCCTGCTATCAAACTGTACCTATCTTATTATTATCTAGCCTAAATAATAATACTGTATGATATAAATCTTTCTCTAAATTAATATACTGTTTATTAAGGAAAATAAATTTCTGGCTAAGTATGAGATAAAAAAGATTTAAAAATCTTCCTTTATGAGTTATTTTAAAAAAATTAGTAAACGTCTAATATGGGAAAATTAAATTGTTTCCACAAATATAAATTGTTTAAACAATCAAAATATCTTGAAAATTGCAGACGAAAAAATTCGTGATATTTTTTAATAATAACAGTCGTAAGCAAAATTTTTCTAAGAGAATTTAATAAAAAAAAAATTATTAAAAATTTCGATTGTTTAAACAAATACAATAAATATTTAATGCACAAATTTTCTGTCAATTGTTATTAAAGAATCAATGTCTGTTAAAAAATCTTTTTAAAACTCTCTTGCTTTTAGAATCACACACGGAAAAAAAAAGTTTTTCGAATACTACAAAATTATTTCAGTAGTCTTGGATAAATCGCTTTACAAAACAAAGTTTCGTATTGTTTACTAAATTTTCTGCTCTTAATGTCAAACTTTTCTAAACTATTTACGAAACTTTCTGTACATTTTATAAAACAGGCCTGTAAAAAAAACTTCTGTAATTCATATAAAACTAATTCATCAAAAGTTATCAAATTATTTTGTGGAAAGTACAAAATAGTTTTATTTTCTTTGGAAAATCTAATTTGATAAATTATTTTAACACAATTTCAAATATATACTTTTCATTTATTCTAAACTTGCCCGTTCTAAATATCAAAATGTCCATTTGTACGAGTTACGAATGAGTTTCGTAAAATATTTGACTGCGCTCGCGCGCGCAGTTAACAGTGTGCCGTGTGTCTATCACAGTTGAATTTCAAAGGTAATCTATTAGACAGGTGCAACATAGAAAATGTTATTGTTATTAGTATCTGTTACAACAAACTTTTAGCAACTGTTTAAAACTAATAGAAAAAGAGAAATACTTTAAATTTTTGTATTCATAATATAAATTATGATTTGCTTATACTTCCAATACAAACAATTTTTAATCCAATGTCTTCTTTAATTATTTTGTTTTTTAATGTTTAATATTCTAGTTTTAGTTTAAATAAAAAGTAATTTTCAAAGAATGTCTGAAAAAAAATTACGGAATAAAATAACGTTTTAAAGAGAAAAATGAGCTATTATTTGTCAAGATTGGATAAAAATTACATATTTCCACTAGATTCAAAGAAAAAACATAAAATGTTAAATAATTATTATTTGACAACAAATTTTGACACAACATAATTTTTTCTAAGAAATGTGAAACTTGATAATTCAAAATTTGGTGAAATTAACTTTAATAATATTTTTATTTAGCTAAAACCATTTCTTAATTAGAATTTTTAACGAAAGGAGTTAAAAAAATATTTAAAAAATTCAATTAAAATAAAAATTAGATACGTTTAAGATATAAACGTTTCTGATAAATTGCACGTTTTCTAAAATTATTTGCTTATTTTCATCCAAAAACACTGGAAAGTTTTCTAAAAATTAGCTTTTTATCGAGTTTTAACGGAATTTGTTGAAAAAACGAGAAATATAGAAAAATATCAAGAGCAACTTTTTTTTACATCTTTTGAAGAGGAGCAACTAACAACTCTTTCAGGCCGATCCTAAAAAAAAATAAGATATCCAAATTATTTACCAGAAATAAGTTATTACTGTTTCACATGATTGAAATGAGATGTTAAACTTAAATAATAGAAATGTTTTTAGTTCTTATTATTTTATAATTTTACAAAGATTAGATGAAAACTAAAAATTCCTCTTGAATTTAAATATTATTTCACTTCAATTTTGATATTTATTTTGATTATTTTTATAAGATTCTACAATATTATTTTTCTAAAAAATATCTTTATCTTTAAAATAAGTAATGAACAAAAGATACTCAAAAGGAATTGCCATTTCCTCGTTTGGTGAAAATTTATTTGAATGGCACATGCCAGAACTAGAGGTCACCGAGTACTTCGAAATCCAAATCATTAGCCTCAATGGCCCCGTGGTAGTGCGTCTGACTCGTTATATGCGTTCGGTTTATAAAATCAGGGTTCGAATCTCAGCGTCGCTAGGATTTTTTAAAATATTCGTTTCTGTGCGTTTACTTGCGTTTAAGGTATTAATAAAATATTAAGTTAATTATGTATGTATGTATGTTTGCGAGTCGTCAACTTTCGACCAATCACCTTGCATCTCACCAACAACAGTCAAAATACCACACCTACTAGTAACCAGAGAAGGGGAAGCGTTCACAGTCTCATCAGACAACTGATGAGTCATTCTATTTTCTTTTCTGCATGGTTCTATTTTACAAAACTCCTCTAGAATTCTTACAAACTCCCCGATAGATATACTATTGCTTCATTTTGTATAATTAACGGAATTTAAGTATAATATATATGAACAAATTTAGTAATTCATACAAACCTTGTTATAAGAGTTTTCACAAAACTTTTTCATGTATCCAAGAGTCCAAAAAAAGTTTTGTAAATATCAATAAATTTTTTTTTTCCGTGCAACTGTGAACTTTTCTTACTAGAGGGCGCCAAATGCAAGATAAAAAGCATGTAGCCTAAAACCTCTCAACCTACAATTAATTTAGCCTAAAACTCATTCAACCTAAAATGCGGGTAGTTTAAAACCCATTTAACTTAAAATGCATGCCTAAAGCCACTTGTTTTAGGCTATACCTTGAATGCATTAAACCTTGAATACATGTAGCCTAAAACTCAATTAGCCTAAAATGCAAGTAGGCTAAAACGAATTTAACCTTAAATGCATTAAGCCTATAACTTGTTCAGCCTAGAATGCATGTAGCCTAAAACCCACTTAACCCAAAATGCATAGGGCCTAAAATTCATACCCTAATAGCACAGAACGTTTCATCAACGTTGCTTCATCGTTTTCTTGCAACGTTGCAAACGTTGCATTGCAACGTTACCGGTCAAGAAAAGTAACGTTGCATATGTCATGGGGCTATGAACGTTGCAAGGGAACGTTGCGGAACGTTATTTTGAAACTTTGAATAACCATTTAAAAATCTTTTAAAAATTAATAATGTTGATATTGTGCGCAGTAGTTTTCTATCGCAATTAGAGCTGCGCAGTTGATTTTAGTGACCAATGTTCTATAGAAGCAATCATATTATCAACATCGAATAACATAAATAAAAAAAAATTTAGCCTTTTCCGCAACATTTTTCCGCAACCCGCACTGCGATTTTTCGAATGCCTATTCAAAGTTCCAAATTAACGTTCCGCAACGTTTCCCTGCAACGTTCCTAGCACCATGACATATGCAACGTTATTTTTCTTGGCTGGCAACGTTGCAATGCAACGTTTGCAACGTTACACGGAAACGTTGCAGCAACGTTGATGAAACGTTTCGTGCTATTAGGGTATTGCCTAAAATGCATTTATCCTAAAACTCATGTAAAATAAATCTCATTCAATCTATATTCCATTTAACCTAAATCTCATTTATCCTAAGTCTCATTTATCCTAAGTCTCATATAACCTAAAATGTATTTAAGCTGGATCGTAATTTACCTAAAATGGAGTAAGCCTAAATCCCATTTAACCTAAACGTTACTTAACCTAATTCCAAGTTAACCTCAAATGCATTTAACTTAAATTCCATTTAACCTAAAATGAGGTTTTACAAGCCGTAATGTAATAGTGTGATACACTGGTTAGTTTCCCGCCCGGCTACTGCGGCGCTTTTTTCGCTACACACAGATGTAAAATTTGTATAACGACATGGCAGTAATGTGCGTTAGTAAATACCAACACATATAACTGCCATGTCGCTATACAAATTTTGCATCTGTGTGTAGCGACAAAAGCGCCGCAGTAGCCGGGCGGGAAACTAACCAGTGTATCACACTAATATATTACGGCTTGTAGAACCTGCCTAAAAAGCATATAACCTAAAACTCATTAAGCTAAAATGCATTTAACTTAAAATGCACTTAGCCTACAACTTATTCGGCCTAAAATGCTTGTAGCCTAAATGTAGTTAAATGGAAGTTAGGCTAAATGCATTTTAGGCTTAACAGAATTTTGGATAAATGTATTTTAGGTTAAATGGGCGATAGGAAAAATCGGAGTTAAGCTGACTGCATTTAGGTCAAACAGGATTTAGGCTGAATGCATTTTAGGTTAAATGAATTTTAGGCTGAATGCATTTTAGGTTAAATGGAATTTAGGCTTAATTCCTTTTAGGCTATATAGTTTAGGACAAATAGGTTTTAGTGAATATTCATGCTCCTACTCGATTTTGTACTTCAAATCAGAGTAGCAGTTGTTTTTCTCATTTTAAGGTTCACTTCCACACTGAGGTTGTCCCGAAAGATCTTGACATTCTAGACATCGGTTTTGCTCTTGAAAACGGTGTAGCAGTTATTTTTTTTATTTTGAGCTTTACTTTTCCAAAGACGTTGACCTAAACGACCTATAGACCCTACAGACATCGAATTATTGAATACGGTGTAGCAGTCATTTTACACATTTTAAGGTTAACTTTTCCGAAGACAGTGACCCGAACAACCTGGACATCAAACTTTTTCTTGAAAAAGGTGGAGGAGTAATTTATTCTATTTTGAGGTTAACCTTGCTAAAGAGGTTGACCGAAACGACATGGACGTCGAATTTTCTCTTAAATACGGTATAGCAGGTATTTTTTTACATCTTAAGGTTAACTTCCCCGAAGAAGTTGACCCAGACTTCCTGCACATCGGTTTTGCTCTTGAAAACGGTGAAGCAGTTATTTTTCAAATCTTAAGGTTAACATTGCATTGAAGTATATAACGTTAAAAATAACTATTTTTTTTTTTTTTTTTAATAAAAACTAAATATTTAGAAACATTATATACGTTTAATAAAAAAAATACATTTGTTAAATCACAAATCTAGGGTATAACAGTAAAAAACAATAAAAAAAAACATCATTGACACAGATTTTCGCCCTTATATGGCAGCACAATGAAATGTAGACTTTCTCACCTACGTTGTTCGAAAGCAAATAAAAAATCGAGTTATAAAAATGGACGACTTTGAAAATTAAGTGAGCGGACGACATCGTTCTTGTCAAAAACCCAAAATTTTGACAATAACGAAGGCCGTCCGCTAACATAATTTTTAAAGTCGTCCATTTTTTATTTGCTTTTGAACCAAGTAGGAGCAAATGTCTACATTTTATTTTTACTGCCAGAAAAAGTAGAAAATTTGTCAAAATTTTAGATTTTTGCCAATAACGAAGGCCGTCCGCTAACTTAATTTTTAAAAGTCGTCAATTTTTATAAGTCGATTTTTTATTTGCTTTTGAACCACGTAGGTGAAAAAGTCTACATTTTTTTTTGTGTCAGAAAAAGTAAAAAATCTGTCAAAATTTTGGGTTATTGCCAATAACGAAGGCCGTCGGCTAACTTCATTTTTGAAGTCGTCCATTTTTATAAGTCGATTTTTTATTTGCTTTCGAACCACGTAGGTGAAAAAGTCTACATTTTATTTTTTGTATCAGAAAAAGTAAAAAATCTCTTAAAATTTTGGGTTTTTGCCAATAAATTAGGCCGTCCGCCAACTTAATTTTTGAAATCGTCCATTTTTATAAGTCGATTTTTTATATGCTTTTGAACCACGTAGGAGCAAAAGTCTACATTTTATTTTTTGTGTCAGAAAAAGTCAAAATTTTGTCAAAATTTTTGGTTTTTGCCAATAACGAAGGCCGTCCGCTAACTTAATTTTTAAAAGTCGTCCATTTTTATATGTCGATTTTTTATTTGCTTTTGAACCACGTAGGTGAAAAAGTCTACATTTTATTTTTTGTGTCAGAAAAAGTAAAAAACCTGTCAAAATTTGGGTTTTTGCCAATAACGAAGGTAGTATGCTAACTTAATTTTTAAAGTCGTCCATTTTTATAACTTGATTTTTTTATTTGCTTTTGAACCACGTTGGTGAAAAAGTCTACATTTAATTGTGCTGCCAGATAAGGGCGAAAATTTAGTTTTTATTAAAAAATCAATGCAATAGGTTAACTTCCCATCAAAGGTTTCCTGAAGATGTTCAAAGGAACGACCTAGCCACCGGTTTTGCTCTGGAAAACGGTGTAGCAGTAATTTTTTATATCTTGAGGTTAACTTTCCCGAAGACGTTGACCCGAACAACCTGGTCATCGAATTTTCCCTTGAAAACGGTGTAGCAGTAATTTTTTTTATTTTGAGGTTAACTTTCCCGAAGACGTTGATCCGAACGACCTGTTCATCGAACTTTCTCCTGAAAACGGTGTAACAGGTATTTTTAACATTTTGAGGTTAACTTTCCATAAAAAGTTGACCCGAACGACCTAGACATAGGTTTTGCTCTTAAATACCGTGTAGCAGTTATTTTTCACATTTTGAGGTTAACTTTCCCTAAAAAGTTGACTCAAACGACCTAGACATCGGTTTTGCTCTGGAAAACGGTGTAGCAGTAATTTTTTATATTTTGAGGTTAACTTTCCCAAAGATGTTGACACGAACGACCTGGACATCGAATATTCTTTTAAAAAAGATGTAGCAGTTATTTTTCTTATTTTGAGGTTAATTTTCCCAAAGATGGTGACATGACCGACCTAGCCATCTATTTTGCTCTGGAAAACGGTGTAGCAGTAATTTTTTATATTTTGAGGTTAACTATCCCAAAGACGTTGATCCAAACGACCTTGTCATCTAATTTTCTCTTGAAAACGGTGTAGCAGGTATTTTTCACTTTTTGAGGTTAACTTTCCTGAAGATGTTGACCGGAACCAGTTATCCATCGGTTTTGCTCTGGAAACGGTGTAGCAGTTACTTTTTACATTTTGAGGTTAACTTTCACTGAAGAAGTTGACCGGAACGACCGAGTCATCGGTTTTGCTCTGGACAACGGTGTAGCAGTTATTTTTCTTATTTTGAGGTTAACTTTCCTGAAGATGTTGACCGGAACGACCTAGCCATCGGTTTTGTTTTGAAAAACGATGTTGCAGTAATTTTTTATACTTTGAGGTTATCTTTTCCGAAGATGGTCGCACGAACGACCTGGGCATCGAATATTCTTTTAAAAAAGGTGTAGCAGTTATTTTTCTTATTTTGAGGTTAATTTTCCCAAAGATGGTGACACGAACGACCTAGCCATCGGTTTTGCTCTGGAAAACGGTGTAGCAGTAATGTTTTATATTTTGAGGTTAACTTTCCTGAAGACGTTGACCCGAACGACCTGGTCATCGAATTTTCTCTTGAAAACGGTGTAGCAGGTGTTTTTTACATTTTGAGGTTAACTTCCTCGAAGAAGTTGACTCAGACATCCTGCACATCAGATTTGCTCTTGAAAACGGTGAAGCAGTTTCTTTTTACATTTTGCGGTTAACTTTCCCTAAAAAGTTGACTCAAACGACCTGGACATCGGTTTTGCTCTTGAATACCGTGTAGCAGTTATTTTTTACATTTGGAGGTCAAGTTCCTCGAAGAAGTTGACCCGAGCGACCAGGATATCTGTAGTGTATTTTTAATCAAAGATTTTGCGAAATCTCGTTGCGGAATATTTTTGCGGAATTCCTGCGGAATTTCCTGCGGAAACTCCGCAGGAATTTACCGCGGAGTTTACCGCGGAAACTCCGCAGGAATTCCGCACTTTTTTTCTGAGTGGGTCAGACGGATAAAGCGGAGATTTTGTAGTCTCGAGGAACTGAGTTCTAGTACTCATAGAGAAAAAAAATTTATAACAGTTAGAAAAGCTTTCTTGAATTTAATTCTTATTCTTTTAGAATAAATGTTCGGTAGTTTTTCAAGGTATTGCTAATAAAATCTCACCTTTTTTTTTCATATGCACCGCTCTTGAGTTTCTTTAGTAATTATTATTGAATTATATTTTTTCGTGTAGCATCAGCATACTTTATGTTTTTTGTGTTTTGTACTGATGACAGGTTACATTTGTTGTGCAGAAATAGGAGTTCTTTGGTCTATGATAAAGCTGATGATGCCATATCATTGGAGAAGATAGAGAAATTCGAACTTTCTTCGCCATATTGATTCCGACATATTGAATTTTTGTAAATTAATGTCAGATTCGTAGTCAGCGATTCCAAAAACCTTCGAGTAATAAGTTTTAGACGACTTCAAGCAATTTTCAAAAATCGTCCGCCTTCTTGCATCCGCTATTTTGAATGTTTGAAAACTAATGTCAGATTTGTAATCAGCGACCCCAAAAACCCCCGAGTAACAAGTTTCAGACGATAGCAAGTAATTTTTCAAAAAAGCGTCCGCCTTATTGATTCCGACATTTTGATTTTTTGAAAACTAATGTCAGATTTGTAATCAGCGACCCCAAAAACTTCGGAGTAACAAGTTTCAAACGAATTTAATCATTTTTTAAATTGGGATTGTGTTATTACTGCATAGCAAAGATTTTAAAAAATTTAACAAAAGTATAGTTTTTAATAAGTTGTATCTTTTTTTTTTTTGTTTAGGAAAATTCAAAATGGATAACGGGAGCTCGTTTCATATATATCTTAGATTATATAAAAAGCATTTTACTTATTTAAATATTAAGCATGGCAAAGATTTGCAATTTTCCGTCAGTCTGAGAAAAGTTCCAAATGGCAAATATCTTTGCCATCGGCAGCTAAGGGGTTAAGAAATATTTCTTTCTCATTAAAGCAATTTTCGATTGAAATTTTTTTAGAGATATAAATTAAATAACCTACATAAAATAAATAACACAAATAAATAAAAAATATAATTTAAATGTTATAGTTTGAGGATGATTTTAAGATTACTATTATTACGAATTTGGTCAATATAATATTTCAAAAATTGCCACAATATAAAAAATAAAGTTTTGAAAAAATAAACTGAAAAAAATGAATAAAAAATAACTATAACTTTTAAACATATTCAGTACACAAATTTTCATTATGGAAGCTAGAGAATCATAAAATTTAACATAATCCAATAAAATAAACATTGTCCCAGTAGGGTTGCAATCTTTTCTCTGGCATAAACTAGGATTTTAAATTATGATAAATGTTGAAAATTAAAAAAAAAATACATAAAAAAATTGGAATAAAGTAAAAATAGAAATTAAAAAAATGCAAGCGAAGAAATTATGTAGGGGAGAGTGGCTATCAATGTACCGGGTTTTTTTCAAGGTCATAGTACTTATTGAATTTCACCAATTTCAAGCACTTCTTTGCATCAATATAAAACTACAACACTTATCTAGGTAATGCACACATATTTTACACGATTTATTTTGATTAAATAATAAAATTTAGGATTTTTCTAAAGTAACAAGCTATTTTCATTTTCAACAAACTGGGTACACAATGAACCACCTCTATAAAAATACTAAAAATGTTCAACAATAATAATATTGCAATTTTCACTTTGTAAAAAAACTTGTTTTCTATCAAATACTATAAAAAATTGTTACTTAACACTTTTTAATTGATAATGTATAACATAAATATACCTCAAATTTAAGTTATCTAGCTAAAATGGCATTTTAGTTTTGCTATGTTGAGAAAAGTACTGATAACAATCGCTGTAACATGCTGTATGCATGCCTAGTTTTATAATCAAGCATACCACTCTGGAAATCGAAAATACACTGAAATTCCAGGTGGTTCATTGTTCCCCGGTACATTGAATCAACATGACATTTGCAACAAAAATGGTTTTTTATAACTTAATCCAATATTTCAAAATCTTTATCTCATTAGAATATTGTAGTTAAGGCCCAAAACAAAATAAATCGTAAGTACATTTATTTTTAAATGGCCTTATTTCAATTAAAAAACGTGTTTGTATTTTAGGTAAATTTTTTCTTCAGTACATCAAAAACAGTTTTTTCCAGTTTTCTGTGTAAAGAATAAATCCACACGTCTCAAATTTATGGACGTAGTGTGTTTACGCAAACTTCATTTATATTTAAAATTAGGAGAATTTTTATTTAATTGTTTCTGAAAAAATTGAAATGGTTCATTGAAAAAACTGGTACATTGATGGCCACTCTCCCCTAAATAAATAATAATTAAAAATCAGATTCTTACCGAAGTACCAACAAGACAGAGTGCAAGAATAGCAAAAAGAGAATTTTCATTTTTAAAAATTTTTGAAAAATTCATTTCAAGTTAACTCTTGAACAATAAAAAGGTTACTAAACGATGAACGCACGTTCTGTTTCGCTTTTATAGTCATTGGTAAAGCTTTCTTAGTTGCTTTGCATAAATGTTCATCAGGTATTAAAATAAAATTATTTATACAGTGACGGATTCACGGGAATCATGACCTGGACCCTTTATTTATATGAGAGAGAAAGAGATAGCACTAAAGACAACTAAAGACAACTCTTTCTATCTCATTTACAACTTCTCGAAATTAAAAAAAATTTATTATTAGAAAGCAAATTTGACGAACATTTTTTTAAAAAGCCCTTCGAAAATTTGAAAACCTTCGAACACAATCCAATTTTTTTTAGTGTTTTCCTTCCCGAAATATATTTTGTGTACGCCCCTGACTCATTGTGTTTTAAAAAATATTCTTTTTAACTGTACGTTTAATTTAATGAAAAATATTTCGTTTAAATGTTCTAAAAAAAAAAAATTAATAATAATAAAAATAAATTTTTAAAATAAACTTTGAAAAAACATCTTTAGTTTCTTTATTCTTAAGGGCATGTGATACAGTACGACTTCACTGGTATTTTAGAAAAATTTGTTCTTAATTTTGCGCCTCAAATAATAAACATTATTTTGATATCAAATTTTGTAGAATTACTTAAAATATTATTTGAAAGGTCTGTCTGATCCAAATTTGTGAATATTGTTTTCAAATTAATGTTTTAAAAAATTCGCTGATTTTCGGAAAATTATAGAAATTAATTTTAAATCAAAATTCAAACAAACTTGGTCCAGGCAGACCTTTCTAATAATATTTTAAGTCATTCTGTAAAGTTTGATGTCAAAATGTTTATTATTTAAACTTTTATTAATTTGATGATAAAAATACATTTTTGATTATTTATATATAGCTGCATCTCGCATGACATTTCAATAAATTAAATTAAAAATATTCCATTTAAATTACAAAAAAATTATTCATAAAATTTGCTTCAAGTTTTGAATAAAAAACTTTAAAAATATTTTGTTATAAAAATTTAATTTTTTATAGTCCTAAAAAAATAATAAATAATTAAATAATTGTTTATTTAAAGAAAAAATATTTTGAATTTTAAGAAAGTTAAATTTTCTTCTTAAACTAAACTTTTTTTTATAGCTACGATACGGTTAAAATGAACTTCCTTATATTTCTATTGAAAATTCTTTTATGACTAACTTTGCACAGTAATACAGAACATAAAATAAAAAATATTTTAAACAATAATTTCAATATCCTAATCGCCCGCACGTAAATTTTGTTCCACAGTTCAGAAATACAAGAAAATCTGATGAAGAAAACAATAAATAATTTTATTTTTAATATAACAAAAATCTTTTAGTTTAAGGTAAAATAAATTTTTTTTATTTAATATCGAGCTAATTTAATGATAAAATAATTTTACAATAGTTCAAATCTCATTATAAAATTATTGTTTATTTATTGTTATTTTCGAGTTATGAATTTTTAAAAATCTTTGTTTTTAAAATTATACCTATTTTTAAGCACATATATCTCTAAGACTATGCACTATAGAAAAATTCTGCCAGAAGAGAAAAAGTTAAGTTTTTCCTCGACTTTTAAATAATTTTAACGAAAAAAAAATTTGAATTTTTTTAAAAAAATGACAATTTTTTATAAACAAATTAATTTTTTTTTTAATTTAGGGGATTTTTTTTAACTTTTTTTTTTATAAACATACTTGGAGAAATAAAAAAAGTGTGCAAAAGGTTTCAGAGTGGGCCTGATGATTAAATGGGTTAAAAAGAATTTTTCTTCATCTTCTGTCCGAAAGTACACTGAGAAACTAATTTGTTTTTGTAGTTTTAACAACCTAATTGCTGCCTTAGCAAATTTTTTTGTTATAATAACAAAAAAAGTTGCAGGCGCTATATTAACAATTCAGTTTGCTATCGTATCAATTTTTTTCAGTGTAATTTCGGATAGGGGACGAAAAAAGTTCATTTTAACCCATTTAGACCATCAGGCCCACTCTGAAACCTTTTGCAAACTTTTCTTATTCCTTCCAAGTATGTTAAAAAAAAAAAAAAATTAAAAAAATCCCCTAAATTAAAAAAAAATTAATTTGTTTATAAAAAATTGTCATTTTTTTAAAAAATTCAAATTTTTTGTTTGTTTGTTAAAATTATTTAAAAGTTGAGGAAAAACTAAACTTTTTCTCTTCTGGCAAAATTTTTCTAAAGTACATAGTTTCAGAGATATGTGTTTAAAAATTAATCTACTTTTAAAAGCAAAAAATTTAAAAAATTCATAACTCGAAAACTAATAGATCAAAAACAATAGGTATATAAAAACATTATTAAAAAAATAATAAATTATTCTTATTTTTCAATAAAGAATAAATAAAGAATATGTTTGGCCGAATTTAAAATCTGCATGTAAATCTCACGCCCATAAGTTAAATTTCAGGTTAATAGTAATAAAATTACTGTGACTAAAAAATAAGGAAGAATACATTTTTATCGACTTCATGATAATAAAAGTTTACTTTTACTAAATGACTTTATTTTATTTAAAATAAAAGTTATCGTATTTTTTGTGCACGCATTAAGTCGAGTTAGCGAATAAAATTTTTGTGACTAAAAAGTAATAAAATAAAAATATGACTTGAAGCAAATTTCATTTTTCTAAATGGCTTAAATAATATGAAAATAAAAAAAACTCATTAAAAAATGTAATAAAAATGATGTAATGTACTTGAAATTATTCGAATCAGTTCACATAGAATCGTCCACGTGCTTATCACTGGTAACTTAAAGTAAAAAATTATCGTTCTTTAAAGTAAATCAAGTAAATAAATTTTTATCACACTCGCGACCCACGAAAAAAGTTTCCATAAACACCAATTTTATTATGACCTACATCTGAAAAGTTAGACGTGGGTCAATTCAGAATATTCCACGTGGACGTGATATACCACGTATATCATTTTGAAAATTTTAAATTTAATAAAAACGGTAATAAAACTTAGAATGTGTAACAGATCATAACTGAGATACGGACTCACAAGAAAATCTGCATACCAAAAAATATTTAAAATTAAAAATAAATAAGAGAATCAACTCTAACTTGACGAAAATTCTTTCTGGATCATTCCGAACCAAACTGCTTTATTTTTAAAAATAAATTTTTAAGATTTTAATTTGTTTGAAACCTGTTATTCCAATCCGAATCAATCCGTTTCAAATATGAGTAAACCCGATTAAAATTAGAACGGATTTATTTGAAATGATAAAATAACAGAAGTCCTACGGATTAAAATTTAGCTTTAAAATGAAACGGATTAATTCGGAAACAATTTTTCGTCAAGTTACATCTAGTTTTAGATTCGGATAAAAACTGATAAGCTCAGAAACAAATATTCAAATATTTGTACACCCTTCCATTGTCAATTTAAGCAGGAGAAGTAAACAATCTCAGGAATCTTTCTTAGCAATTTTAAAAAAATTTTAAATTAACAAAATGCCAAATTTTTTTTAATTAAAAAACTCGATTTTGTCAAAAACATCATTTTTAATTTTTCTGAATTTTTTTTTGGTAGTAACTATATAAAAAAAGCATTTTTTCCTATATGATTAATGTGCGCTAAAACACTGCAAAAGACGCAAATTTTTTTTGAAAATACTAAAAGTCATTTTTTTAACCACTACATGCCACATATTATTCATATATTTACATATTTTGTTTTTTGATTTTTATATAGCGATTTACATGATTTTTCTCTTCAAGTTTAGAAATTTAAAATCTTGTTTAAATTTACAAAATGTCAGTCATTGTTTAAAAAACCAAAAACCTCGATTTTCTCAAAAACAACCATCTTTTATTTTGAGAAGCGGAAGGACACCCTTCCATTTTCAATTTAAGCAGGAGAAGTAAACAATCTCAGGAAGGAAAATAAAACTTCAAATTTTTTTTTTGTTCAAAACAGCAACGTTTCGTCGGTCAAGATTTGCCGACCTCATCAGGCTGAATTTATTTTAAAAAAGAAAAATTAGGTGCAAACACTTTAACTAACTAACTTTAAATTACAAATTTGATCATTTTAAAAATAAAATTTTAAAAAACAATTACAAGACACACAGAACACCAACAGACTCGACATCGTAATCGAAACTAAATAGAATTTACAAATTTAAATATTACAATAATAAAAAAGTCAATGACCTTTGAAATTGAAAACAAAAACAAGCAAACCAGAAGTCATTAACCTACATTGAAAGTTTCAGAAATTATCTCAATCATGAATTTATAATATTAATTATTGGAAAGAAAATTTTATTTAATGAAAAAATATCCTCTTTTTTATTAATTGAAGGATGATTCATTTTTTTATGAATCATTTCAGAGGTAATTCTGTTTTTTTCATTAGATTCACAGTCTAGAATTTTTACATTGTTCCAATCAAATTCATGATCAAGACTTTCACAGTTTTTAAAAACTAAGGAATCCTGTTTTGTTATTTGTTCATTTAGACGAGTTTTAAGAGTACGTTGAGTCTCACCTATATATATATAGGATATTTAAAATTTTGTAAAAAACATTATTAAAAGGCAAAAAAACTTTAGGAACTTGTCTAAATAAAACAGCACGATTTGAATTGAAAATACTGGTTGATTTAGAATATTTAATTTTATTAAGAGGAACCTTAATTTGTTTATCAATGAAATCCAGTGGATAGTCATTAGAAATTAAAATTTTTTTAACAATTATTAAATTTTCAAAATGAAAGGAATCATCTTAAAGAGATATACCAAATTAAGCACAATATTTTTCTTTTGTTGATCAGGATGACCGGAAAAGTAATTAATCAATCTATTTGAAGAAGTAGTCTTTCTAAACCAATTAGTAATAATGTTTAGTCCCTTCTTTATTAGAGTAATATCTAAGAAATTTATTTTATTGTCATTTTCTAATTCATAAGTGAATTTTAAATGTTTGTTGTAAGAGATAAAAACTTTTAAAATTAAGTCAACTTGATCTTTTTTTATGCAAAAAGGAGTGTCATCGACATATCTGAAATAAAAAAAGGGGGTACCAAAAGTTTGTTTATAAATGTTGTCATTAAAAGAAAAAAAAGTGTTGTCGAATAAAAACTCAGTACATTCTCGTATTTTGTCAAAGGGAATTTTGCAATTATTATTGATACGTTGATATCTGCAATCTAAACTTTCTAACACTAACTGACATGGAATATTAGTAAATAAACGTCAAGAGAAAGAAAGGTAAAAGTATCGTCAATCTTAAAATCCTGCAATTTGTTTTTTAATTCAAAACTGTTTTTTATGTGAGATTTCAGAGTTAAAATACTATTTTTTAGTTGGTCATATAAAATTTTAGACAAAACATGAGCTGAACTGCTGATAAGAGAAATAATAGGACAAAACTGTTTGTATGAAAACCGAAGGTTATAACTCAGGAATGAAAAATTTACTTTCTGATACTTCTGTTTATAAACCAATTAAAAGAACTCTTTAAGTACACTACGAAAAAAGACTTCCGATATTTTAAAAGACTTAAATAATAATGACCTTTTAGGGAGAACAACAAACATTTAAAATTCACTTATGAATTAGAAAATGAGAATAAAATAAATTTCTTAGATATTACTCTAATAAAGAAGGGAGAGAACATTATTACTAATTGGTTTAGAAAGACTACTTTTTCAAATAGATTGATTAATTACTTTTCCGGTCATCCTGATCAACAGAAGAAAAATATTGTGCTTAATTTGGTAGATAGGGCTACCAAATCTTTCAGATGATTTCTTCCATTTTGAAAATTTAATAATTGTTAAAAAAAATTTCATTTCTAATGACTATCCACTGGATTTCATTGATAAACAAATTAAGGTTCGTCTTAATAAAATTAAATATTCTAAATCAAGCAGTAATTTCAATTCAAATCGTGTTGTTTTATTTGGACAAGTTCCTAAAGTTTCTTTGTCTTTCAATAATGTTTTTTACAAAATTTCAAATATCCTTAAACATTTTCGTATTTCATCAATTTCTATAGTTAAAAAAAATGTTAGTTTCTTTACATTTTAACTAAAATGTAAAGACTGCACAGCGATATATATAGGTGAGACTTAACGTACTCTTAAAACTTGTCTAAATGAACAAATAACGAAACAGGATTCCTTAGTTTTTAAAAACTGTGAAAGTCTTGATCATGAATTTGATTGGAACAATGTAAAAATTCTAGACTGTGAATCTAATGAAAAAAACAGAATTACCTCTGAAATGATTCATATAAAAATGAATCATCCTACAATTAATAAAAAAGAGGATATTTTTTCACTAAATAAAATTTTCTTTCCAATAATTAATATTATAAATTCATGAATGAGATAATTTCTGAAACTTTAAATGTAGGTTAATGACTTCTGGTTTGTTTGTTTTTGTTTTCAATTTCAAAGGTCATTGCCTTTTCTATTATTGTAATATTTAAATTTGTAAATTCTATTTAGTTTCGATTACGATGTCGAGTCTGTTGGTGTTCTGTGTCTTGTAATTATTTTTTAAAGTTTTATTTTAAAAATGACCAAATTTGTAATTTAAAGTTAGTTAAAATGTTTGGACCTAATTTTTCTTTTTTTAAAATAAATTCAGCCTGATGAGGTCGGCAAATCTTGACTGACGAAATGTTGCTGTTTTGAACAAAAATAAAATTTGAAGTTTTATTTTCCTTCCTGAGATTGTTTACTTCTCCTGCTTAAATTGAAAATAGAAGGGTGTCCTTCCGCTTCTCAAAATAAAAGATGGGTGTTTTTGAGAAAATCATGGTTTTTGGTTTTTTAAACAATGACTGACATTTTGTAAATTTAAACAAGATTTTAAATTTCTAAACTTGAAGAGAAAAAGCATGTAAAACGCTATATAAAAATCAGAAAACAGAATATGTAAATATATGAATAATATATGGCATTTACTGGCTAAAAAAATGACTTTTAGTATTTTCAAAAAAAATTTGCGTCTTTTGCAGTGTTTTAGCGCACATTAATCATATAGGAAAAAATGCTTTTTTTATATAGTTACTACCAAAAAAAAATTCAGAAAAATTAAAAATGATGTTTTTGACAAAATCGAGTTTTTTAATTTAAAAAAAATGGCATTTTGTTAATTTAAAAATTTTTTAAAATTGCTAAGAAAGAACTTCTAAAACATTAGTAAACACAGAAAACAAAATTAAAAAATATCAGTTTTTGAAAAAATAGAGAGATTTTTAAAAAATGTTTTAGCGTTTTCGTTCAAAAAACACTCTTTATCTGAAAACTTTCAAATGCTCGTAACTCTACAAAACAGTTTTTTTTCGCAAAACAAAACACAGAATTTGCCATAAGTTTTGAACAAAAAGCTTTAAAAATATAATTTTTAGATTTTCTTACATTTTATGTAAATAAGATTCTATTAGAGTCCTAATAAATTAAAAAATAATTAAATTATTCTTTATTTAAAAAAGCAATAATTTAGAATTTTAAAAAAGTTACATTTTTTACTGAAACTAAACTTTTTTTTATAGTTACGATATGGTTAAAATAAACTTCCTCATATTTTTATTGAAAATTCTTTTATGACTAACTTTGCACAGTAATAAACAGAACATACAATAAAAAATATCTTAAACAATAATTTTCATTTCCTAATCGTCTACACGTAAATTTTATATTTTATAGTTCATAAAAAACAAAGAAATGTAAAAAAATGCAAAAAATTTTAAAACTTGACAAAGAAATCAATAAATAATTGTATTTTCAATGTAACAAAAATCTTTTACTTTATGGTAAAATATATTTGTTTATTAAATATCTAGATAATTCATTGCTAAAATGATTTTACAATAGTTTAATTTTCATGTCAACTTCATATTAATTATAAAATTATTGTAGTAGAAAATTAAATTATTATAACTAAATAAACAACATGCAAAAAGTTTTTAATGACATCGTGCTTTTCTGGTCGATTTTAGTCATAAAATTACTGTGGCTAAAAAATAAGGAAAAATACATGTTTATCGACTTAATGATAAAAAAAAAGTTTACTTTTCCTAAATGATTTTATTTTATTTAAAATAAAAGTTATCGTATTTTTTATGCACGGTCCAAGTCAAGTTAGCAAATAAAATTTATATGACTGAAAAGTAAAAGAATGAAAATCTTTATTGATCTCGTGACTTAAAGCAAATTTTATTTTCCTAAATGGCTTGAACTTTTATGAAAATAAAAAAAAATTTCATAAAAAAATGCAATATAAATGATTTAAAGTACTTGAAATTATTCGAATCAGTTCACATAGAACCGCCCACGTGCTATATCAATGTTAATTTAATGTAAATAATAATCGTTCCTGAAAAGTAAGCAAGTAAATAAATTTTTATCAAACTCGTAACCGACGAAAAAAATTTTCATAAACTCCAATTTTATTATAACCTTCATCTGAAAAGTTAGACGTGGGTCAATTCAGAGCATTCCACGTGGATTATTGTATATTACATTGAAAATTTTATGTTTAATAAAAACTGTAATAAATTTTCTGGAATTTTTTTTTAATACTAATTCATACGGAGAGACAAGAAAATCGGTAGTTACCCTCATATGAAAACATATTTAAAATTAAAAATAAATAAAAGAATAAATTTTTTCGAAGTTTATTTTCTTAAGTATGCAATCTATACAATCCCTGATAAAATTTCGCTTTTCGCTAACAGAAAATGTTGATTTTCTTATAAACTATTTATTAAAAAAATAATGTTTTTTATAAAAATGAATTATTAATTATAGTGATTACAACAAAAAACATATGCTGAACTAACTTTTGACATTATTGTCCTCTGATTCCTCATTAAAACTTCTTATTAAATTTTGAATTGTTACATTAGAAATGAAAGGTTCGTGGACCTTTGTTTATGATAATAAGTTTTTAAATTGCAGATAATTATAGAAATATTAGGGAAACGTAGAAATAAATTGACTACTCAATGAATGATAAGCCTTGTATTTTTTACTGTATCTACATTAAAATTCTTCAAAAACAAACATTTTAATTCTAGAAAACTAGAAACTCTTAGCTAAGAATCGAGAAGGTTTTGGTCTCAGCGTAGCATTTCATTACTTTCATTCCAGTCTGACAAACATTTTCTCCTTCTGGAAACGAAAAATAGAAATGTTGAAAAAAAGTTTTTTTTTACATTTTTTAGGAATTGGCAAAGTGTATTACTTTAAAATAATATTTTAAGAGTTAAAAAGAATCTTCTACTTACTCAAAACTTTGCATTTGTTGATAACTTCCTCAGCCTTGTCCTTAGGGATAGAAGGAGGGATTTTGGCACGAGCTACTTCCTCATTAATTGTTCCATCAGGATTCATCTTAAAGTCAAATTATTGTTTATTAGCTTAATTTACCCAATTTTGTAATATTACAAAAATTTATTTTGCAATATTATTAGTTTAAATTCAATGCTTTTATTGATTTTATAAAGTATTAACAATAATAAATAAATATTTATTATAATTTTTTTACATCCGCCTTTTTCCAAAGGCCCTGTAAAAAGTTTTTACAATAAATATTTATGTATATATTTAAATTTCCACTGAAACCTAAATCGAGTCGAACTAAAGACTGATAAACTCGATCTAGGTTATTTAATAAAAATAATTTAAAATATTTAAAACCATTTAATTCATTACATATTTATTTAAAAATTAAAAATGAATTGTTTCCTGTTAGAAACGTGTGAAAAAAGTGAAAAAAGAGATAAAAATTAATTTAGAATGTTTTATATACACAGAGGTTGTTTTTATAGGAATCAAGTTCCTATCAGACGAACACAATGATCATAAAAAAGCAAAACAAAAAGTCCTGTATCATAATTAAATATTCGTAATAGCTTTGAAGTTATTGAATAATAAAAATAGCGAATTATGCGCTACATTAAAATCGGCCGATGGACACATCACCAAAGGATACACGCCTCAAAGAAGAAGCGGTAACTTCAGAACTATTCCAAATTTTTAATTAACGCAAATGACTCTTTTTTACACTTATTATGTCCTTCTAATATATGAGTATAAGAAACATGTAAATGTAGTACATTTAAATAATAAAATATTTATTCTTACAATTCCAATTTTTTTCAGAAGACAGGCTAAGAAACAAGACAATTTTTCATCTTTTTCATCAATTTGGCCTTTCTTGGCGTTTTCCACAATGGCTGAAAACATCAAACTCATTAAAATATAAACAAATTTTGTTTTTTTTCAATTGTTACAAAAATATTTTCCCCTTATTTGAATAAAATATTTATTATTATTATTTATTGTCGTTACAGTTATTTATTTCTAGGAAAAGTAAGAAAATTTTTTTATATTTTTTACCAGCGTCAACGCCGCTTTCCGTGATGCATGCTTCTTTGTACTGTGAAAGTTTGGCCTTTTGTTCTTCCGTGATTGTGGCCTTCGAACACAAATAATTTACCATTAATAGAGTTATTGAGTTTTTTATTATTAAATGCAAAAATTTTCTAAAAAATCGGATACGAAAGTTGATTATTTATTTTTAAAGAATTGAAATATATATGTGTGAAACGATATGGAGAAAGGGACCTAAACATCAATAAATTTTAGGTTATGTTTGTAATTTTTTAAATCAACTCTCAATACAAACCAATCATATTTTAGTATTTTAATTAAGGTAAAACTATCACGGAACATAACCTAAAAAATTTTGCTTCTTACGACCCTTTCTTCATATTACGTCACATATTCAAATATTGCAAATTTAATTTCAAAGTTCCCGAGTTAGTATCAAAAATTATATTCTAAGCCGAAAATTAAATTCTGAAATGGAAAATCGGGTTCTAATATTATGAATTGAGTTCAAAAGCTTAAAAAAAAGTTCCAAAATAAGGATCTAAGTTCCAAATTAAAAATTGTGTTTAAAAAACAAAAAATCGAGTTTCAAATAAAATTTTGAGTTTCAAAAATTGAAATCATTGTCAAATATCAAATTTAAAATTGGAGATAAAGTTCTGAAATTAAACACTGTGTTAAGGAAATTATAATCTAAGCTTAAATTTACAAATTCAAAAATTACGTCCTGATAGTAGTTAAAAAATGTTTTCCAAAATTAAAAATTGAGTTTCAAAATTTAGATTTCAATTTCAAAAAATTTAAAAACTTAAAGTTTTATGCCGAAATTGCGAACGAATTTGAAAAAAGTTTTAAAAACTTAAATCCAAGTTCTGAAGTAAATTATGATTTGAATTCTAAAATTAAAAAATGAATACAAAATCGAGTTTCAAAGCTGGTAATGAACGAGAACAATAAGTTAAAAAATTGAAAATCAAGTGTTAAAATTCGGAATCTGTGATGACATTAAATTTTTCAAATTCAAAATTAAGCTCAAATAATCATGCAATTTTTTTTTTAATTTTGCAAGATATTGTCAGTTTAAAAATTAAGTAAAAAGTACTTTTTTTATGAATTTATATATTTTGAAAGATATTGTTAATAGAAAAAAAATCAGTTGAATGAAATTGTGTAAAAAATGGCAAAATTCTATAATATTAAATTAAAAGTAGAAAATATGAATAGATAAACGTATATTGCTCAGTAAAATAAATATTTTAAAATGTCCTTACTAAAGCGCCCACAAAGCAGAGTGCGAGAATAGCGAAAAAAGTTTTCATTTTAAAAAATGTATAGCAATTTGCTCACGAGTCAACACTTGAACAGTCAAAAGGTTACTGATCGTTAAAGGCACGTTTCGCTTGACTTTTATAGACAGAGTCACTCCATAGTAAATCAACTCCTTAATTTTTGTGGTCGCTGACCATGAACAGCTTCTAAAGCATAAATATATGTACAAGATGATAAATATATTCTTATCGACTCCAGACAAGAATTTAGACAAAAATCCATTACTGAAACTAAACATATTATCACAGGAAACCAAATCTAATTAGGATTTTATATAACTATATTTCATTATAACGTCCTCCCAATTTGTTTAATAACAAGGACAGAATTCTGGAAAAATAATTTTAAAAACCATTTTTACTGATATGTAATGAATCAAAATTTATATATAAATATATAATACATTTGTAGATAAAAATATAAATTTATATTATATTGATATAAAATATATAATTTATATGCGCAAAAAATATTTTGTCACGAAACTTTGTAGTTTAACACTAGATGTATTTTTGTTTTAAATTTTAAATCATTTTTCACCTATTTAAAAATTAATTTCTATTAATTTCTTTCTTCACTTTTCAGTTATTTTTAAAAATTTTAATTATTTTCTTCCAATTATAATTAATTTATTATGTATCGAATTATAAGTACAAATTTAATTATTCGTTTTAATATTTTCGATTATTGTTTCCCATCATAATCTTTCAAATATTTTTCAATATTAAAAATCTGTTTCGCGACTTTAGTTACTTTATTTTACTTTGATTTATTTTCATAAAATATTAATTGTATTTTTTAATTATTTTAATGAGGTTCTTCTATTTTTAATTACTTTCTTTTTTTCAAACTTTCTGCAATTCTCTCAATTACTTTTCCAAATTTTAATTACTTTCATATTAATTTTCATTAATATTTTACATTTTTCAGTTATTTTTTATAATTCCAAATACATTCTGTACTTTTTTCAACAATTTTTTTTAAAAGTTCCATTATTATTCGAATTATAATCATTATTATTTAACTGTTCTCACCAATTTTTAATATTTTTTACTTTCAAGGGTTTCTTGGCCAAAGACGAAAACCTTATAACGAGATTTTGCCGTCCGTCCGTCCGTCCGTCGTTCCCAGGCAATAGCGGCGAAGTTGCGGTCTTGCGCTAGAAAGAGAGGAAAATACACACCCAACCAAAAATAAGCAATTAAAAAAATAAAAGTAAAGTGGTCCTTATAGTTTTTTGGGTCGCTGATTACGAAACATTAGTTTTCAAAAATCCAAAACGGCGGATCTAATATGGTGGACGAAATTTTAAAACATTTTAGATTCGCCTAAAATTTGTTACTCGGAAGTTTTTGGGGTCACTGATTACGAATACAGTGTTAGTTTTTAAAAATACAAAATGGCGGATCCAATATGGCGGACAAATTTTGAAGATGTGTTTAGATTCGCCTAAAATTGGTTACTCTGCAGTTTTTTGGGTCGCTGATTACGAATCCAGTGTTAGTTTTTCAAAATACAAAATGGCGGATCCAATATGGCGGACAAAATATTGAAAAATCCATTAGATTCGCCTAAAATTGGTTACTCAGGGGTTTTTGGGGTCGCTGATTACGAATCCGGTGTTAGTTTTTAAAAATACAAAATAGCAAATCCAAAATGGCGCAAAAAATTTAAAGATGTGTTTAAAATCGCTTAAAATTGGTTACACGGAGCTTTTTGAGGCGCTGATTACGAATCTAATATCAGTTTTTCATAATTTAAAACTGCGGATCCAATATGAAATAATAATTTCTTGAAAATTGCTTAGATTCGCTTGAATTCTCGGCTTTGGTAACCAAATATTTTAGTTTCAAATAAACCAACTGGTTTTTAAAGATTTGATGGATTTAATCTGTTAAACATATGAATTATCAAAAGTTAACACCGGATTCGTAATCAGCGATTCTAAAAACCCCCGACTAACACATTTCAAGCGAATCTTTTTTTTCCATATTTTTTTCCATATTGGATCCGCCATTTTGAATTTTGAAAACTGATATTAGATTCGTGATCAGCGACTCCAAAAACCCCCGAGTTTTTAAAAAAAAATTGGCCGCTACATTGGATACGCCATTTTGTATTTTAATAAACTAACACTGAATTCGTAATCAGCGATCCCAAAAACTCCTGAGTATCCAATTTTAGTTGAATCTAAAGGAATTTTCAATTTTTCGTCCGACATATTGCATCTGCCATTTTGTATTTTTAAAAACTAAAACCGGATTCGTAATCTGCGACCCCAAAAATCCCCGAGTAACCAATTTTAAGCGAATCTAAACACTTTTTAAAAGTTTGTCTGGATTCACCATTTTGAATTTTCAAAAACTAACACTGGATTCTTAATCAGAGACCCCAAAAACCCCTGAGTAATCAATTTTAGGCAAATCTAAAGGATTTTTCAATTTTTGTCCGCCATATTGGATCCGCCATTTTGTATTTTTAAAAACTAACACCGGATTCGTAATCAGCGACCCCAAAAACCCCCGAGTAACAAATTTCATACGAATCTAAAATGTTTTAAAATTTCGTAAATTTTAACAACTATTTCTATATTTTTTTAAACAATTAGTTATTTTATTTCCAAAACTTGCAATTATATTTCTTTCAATTATTCTCTTCAATTTTCAATTGTTGTTATCAGTATTCAGTTATTTTGTTTAATTTAAAATATGTTTTGTAATTTTATCACTTTTTTTTCTTAAACTTTTTAAAATTGTGTTTATCATTTTTTAGTTACTTTCTTTAATTTCAAATATATTTTGTAATTTGATTACTTATTCTTCTCAAATTTGATTAATTATTTTCGATTTTAAATTATTCTAGTTATTTTTAAATTATTTTCTATAATTTATAATTTTCTTTATCATTTTTCAATCAATTTTCTAAATTTTCAATTATCTATCTCAAATTTCAAATACTTTCTTGTATTTGACTATTCTTTTTTATTTATTTATTATATTTATTATTTTTATCATCATTCAATTGTTTCATTTTATTTCTTAAATATTCTTTAATTATTTAGATTCTTTTTTTCAATTTTAAACTATTTTCTTAAGTCTTTAAATATTTTTCTCAACAATTCTATTTTTCAATTCTTAATTCTTTTTATAATCTTTTAACTATTTTCTCTAATGTTTAATTAGGTTCATCATTTTTAAATTAATTTTTCTAAATTTTTTCTTATTTATCTCATTTAGAAATAATAATTAATCAAATATAAATTGCAGAATATTAAAAAATAATTTAACTGGTGTACAACTTTTCTTTTGCACTAAAACCTTTTTTTATTTATCAAACACGTGTCGACTCGTGTCTATTTTTGATTTGTCAAAAGAAATGCATAAAAAGTGGTTTTAAAAGTTTTTGACGTCTGTACTTTATAGTTTGATTTCTAAATATCTTTTTACATTTAAAAACATTAAAACTTTATCTTTTAGAATGTAAAACGATTTTGCAAATAATTTATGATTGTTTTAATAGTATGTTCACATATTAAAAATATTTTTACTCGGATGAAAAAAAAAAATTTAAAAACTGGTTTACATTTGATTTAATTTTACAACTTTCAAATTATTTTAAATTATTTTCTTTAAATTTTTACAATTAATTTCTTTAGTATCGGATTATTAATGCAAATTCAATTATCCGTTTCAATATTCTCAATTACTAAAATCATGTTCCAAATATTAAAAAAAGTGTTTTATTGATTCACTTTTTATTAAAATTTTATAATTTTTTTTTAATTTTCCTGAATTTTTAATTGTATTTTTCAATTATTTGAATGATGCTTCTAGATTTTCAATTATCATCTTTTATTTCCAACATATTCTGTATTTTTTTAAATTATTTATATCTCAAATTTTAAAAACTTTAATCAAATTTCAATTATTTTTACGAAAATATTTTATAACAAATAATTTGGAAAAAAAGTGTTGATTTACGATCTGAGTTTGTATTACAAAGCTTTATCAAAGAAAAAATACTTTTTTTTATTATATTCAATTATCAAAATCTTTAAGCAAATAAAAATATATTTAACAATTGTCCACAACAGATCTTTGTGCAATTTATTAATTTTTAAATTTGAAAAAAATCAATAAGTATTTTATATAATTTACATTTCTATATATTATTAAAATAACCAAATAATGAAGTAAAATTTTACTAATGGTTAAAACTTAATTGGATATTGAATCAATAAAAAATGTAAACAAAGAAAACATGATCTTATTTTGTTTTTAATTTAAAACAAATAAGATATTAATATCAGCAATTTAGTAAATTGTTATCTTCCGCTCAAAACTAAAAATTCTGAATGCAGGTAAATAGTGCTCTGAACTGTGAATTCGAGGCAATAATTTATTGACCTTCGTTTTTTCTGTGTCACGACAAAATTAAAATTTAATTATTTTCATTAGAATGAAATTAAAAATATATTATCGTATAGACTTCCAAATCTTTTATTTTAGGTATTTAATTTGTAACAAATTTAGGTCAAGTTTATTAATTATGTGAAATAACAACGTCACTTAGATTAAGCAAAATTTGACAACGGCCATACTTTCAAGGCATAAAATTAAAAAAATTAATTTAAATAAGTTTTGCTAATAAAATTAAATAAAAAAATAAATAAAAAAAAAATAATTTTAATTAAATAAAATTAGTTATTTTTAAGGCGACTATTTTTTTTAATTAAATAAAAGACATAACCAAAAAATTTTAGCTTATTAGGTCCTTTTCTTCATAACACGTCACATAAATTAAATTTTTAATTTATAACAAAATTTCCATAAAATGTAATTCTATTTTATCAACTTATTTAAATACTGACAACCGTATACCGAAACTAATTAAGTAGTTATTAACCTAAACATGTAAAAAAAAATGGTTCATTAACTACAATTGTTGTTGTGACTATCATAGACAATTTTTTTTATGCATCAAAGTCAGTTTCTTTACCTCAGAAAATATTGACACTTTTTTATTAATTCTCTATCATGCATGAACGTTTTTTCGTAAGTCAAGGTAACTTTTTAAGTGCGTAGATTATTACCTTTTAAAAAACAAACAGTACACTATTACCATGATTTAAAAAAAAAAAAAACAGTTTAAAAAAATTGGAATAAAGAATATTTATCGATATATACAAAATATTTAAAAACTTTTCCACACTGACGGAAATTATTTAGGATGAATAATAAAATTAATTGAGAATTATTATTTTCGAATAAATGTTTACTTGATCCAAATAAATATTTATATGAGAATTATCAATTTATTTGGGATAATATTTTTTTCAGGCTCTCGTATTTTGCATTACATGTTTTTTATGTACACAATAAAAAAATTGACATGCTTAGAAGACAAAAAAAATTGTATAAATTGCATTTTCGTATAAAAATTTGTCGATATAAAAGGAGGAAAAAGTATTCATGTAGTATAAGACAAAATAATTAAATATCCTCAAGTACCAACAAGTGCCAGAATCCAGTTTTATAAATAAAGACAAGGCTATTGTGATTTATTACCTTTGTGGCAATTTTCTAAATTTTTCCACACTACAAATTCTAGTCAACAGTCGATAATAATTTTCAAATTAAAAATGCCCATAAAATCACTTATCGATTTTAATTTTCAACTCAAAATTTAATATTTCAAAATCCATACATCATTTTTGTAGCTAGAAAAGTATGACTCAGCATTTCAATTTTTTACAAACTTTAAAAAAAATTTTTATTTATCAATATTTTATTTGAAAAAATGGGGCGCATTAATAGGTTTGAAAATTTATAAGTTAGATTTATTATTTTACATAATTAGATAGAACTTTCTTTTAGATAAATTTTCATTTTTCTCTAATTTGTTTTCAATCGAATTTAAATATATCTGACTTTTCACTAAATATAATTTTTAGGTCACCGAATTAATATTTAACAGGGTTTTAATCTTCCAGAAACTAGATTAATTTGAATTCTTTAAAATAAATATGATAAAAAAGAAACTCTGTTAAATAAAAATTCTGGTGACCTAAAAATTCTGTTAAGTAAAAATTCGGATTTATTTAAATACGATAGAAATTAAAAATATAAACTTGGTTAAGAGAGAAAATTCAGTGTAATAAAACTCTATAAAAGAAAATTCTAACTAATGAAAATTGTAAAAATAAAACTTTTTCAAGTAATTTTGTTATCATTGCAATGATTTATTTTTAAATATTAAAATGTAAAAATTTTGAAAAGTTGTTTCCATAGAAATTTTTTTGAACTGAATATTTCAATCTTATTTTATAGAACTTTTTTTAGTGATGAAAAATGTTTAAAATTGACTTTAAATTATAATCTATCTACAATCCTTTAAATTTGGATAATTTTTAACTACAGAAAGAATCATTATTGCTCTATTGCAGCAATTATTGAATTACGTCAATTTCGTTAAATTTTCATAAATTGAATTATTTCAATTAAATTTATTAAGCTTCAGTGCTGCCGACACGAAACATATTAGCCAATTTAGAACGCTTAAAACGAAAAAAAGAAATTGTTAAAAAATAAGTATTTGAAATCTGATTATATTGTTATCAAAAATAATCCAAAAACTAAAATTATTTCTATTAAATTGTAAACTATTGTTTTGTAGTACTTTTAAAATTTATTATTATAGTAATAAAACAATTGAACTTATAATATTTCGGAACAATTTTTGTTAATTAATTTCCATTATTGAAAATTTGTAAAAAATATTCTGTCATTGTTAATTCTGTCATGAATAATACTCAAGACAAAAAATAATTATTAAAAAGATTTTATTGCCAGACAAGTTTTTACGTTACCTTCTTCACAATAAAATCTCAGAAAATATCTTGATTATACAATGTAAGTATTCGTATATAAGTATATATATATATATGTTTCAGACGATTAAAGTCGAATTTATAACTAAATATTTTAATTTTCAAGGTAAAGTCATAAATGCCAAGAAGCAAAAAGTTTTTTTCAAGGCTGAAAGATAGCTAAAAAATATTTCATGTAACTAAAATGTTGAATTTAATAAAAAACAATTCAAGCGTTTCAATTTATAATCACAATTATAAATAATTATTTTCGGTAATGTTACATTGATATCATTAAATGAAATATATAATTTATTTTTTTGAAGATAATGATAATGATAGTAATAATAACAATAATAAAAAAAATTATAATTTAATTTAATTGTTAAAAAAACAAAAAACAAAATAATAATAAATAAACAATAATCAACAATCAATAAACAAATAAACAGACAAATTAGTAGTTTACTTAATTTTGGTTACCTTTTTTAGGTTTGTAAATTATATATATAAATAAAAATTTATGAAAATAATTTTTTCTTATTTACATTCTAAATTGGCTAATGTTCTCCTTCATAAGCGATAAGGATTACAAGAGTTACTTAAAATATAATTGCGTGATAAAAATTAAATATAATAGTCTTAATCAAAAATTTTGTCTGTAGAAGAATATAACTTTTAGGCAAGTCAAAATACAAAATTATTTTAAATCAATAAATTTTTACAACTTTTTAAAAAACTATTCAAAAAAGCTGAAAACATTATTCTCTCTTGATTAAAAAAATTTTTTTTTATTAATTTTCTGAAAAATATTGTTATGTTACCTCAAATTACGAACTTGAAGTCATGTTTCCAAAATTTAAAATGGCAGATTCAAAATGGCGATTGAAATTGCAAACTTTGATATTTCAACAGGACAATTTTAATTTGAAAAAAATCACTTCAGACTCGTTTTCAGAAACATAAAAATGTCGAGTTTCGTCGCAATTATTCAAAACAATTTATTTTTGTCCGACATATTGGATTCGACATTTTGAATTTAGGAAAATAAATTTAAATTATCTCATATACACGAATTTGCTAAATTTCATCATGAAAAGTAATGACAGGTTATTATAATTGATGCAACATAACCTCGAAAAATTAACTTTTTTAAAATATTTTCGTTTTTCTGGTTAATTTTGGTACAATCATACATTTTGATCAATAGCTAAAAAAGTTTTTTACTCAATTTTAATGTGGCGTTGTTAAAAAAACACTTTTTTAACTCAAAAACAGTCCTAGTTGATAACTTAATATTTTTTTTTTAAAAGTTCTTGAATATTTTTTTCTTAAGGAGGTTCTCCCCATTGACATAACCTAAAACTAAAAATTGGCTTTTTCAACTAAACAAAAATATTATTAAAGTTAATTTACTAAATTTTGAAACACCCAGTTGTACAATTCTCAGAAAAAATTACGTTGAACTAAAATTTGTCGTTAAATAATAATTATTTAACATTTTATGCTGTTTCTTTAAATCTAGTTAAAATCTGCGATTTTCATCCAATTTTAACAAATAATAGCTTATTTTTCTCGTTGATACACTCTCTACAATTTTATTTGTTGAGTTTTGTTGAAGAATATTTTATTTAAAAGTTATTAAACAAATAACATTTATTTTTCACGTATTGTTTAAACAAAATAATATTTAACAAAATCTAACAAATAATATTGTAGAGAATGTTTCAACGAGAAAAATGAGCTATTATTAATCAAAATTGGGTCTTTAAAAATTTGATGTAAATGATTTTAATAATATTTTTATTCGGGGTAAAAAACGACTTTCTAGTTTGAGGTTATGTTAATGGAGAGAACATCCTTAATTCTACATGCAAAATTTTTCTTTTTCAAAATTTCTATCATAAATTATATGTATTATAAAAAATTATATGACATAAAAATCAGTTTAAAGTTGACAAAAATGGAAAATTTTTATTTAAACTAATTAATTTCGACAAAAAGCGTGAGTCTACATTTTAATACTAATTATAAATTGAAATTAACCGGAAGTAAGTAACTAAAATTACTAATGATAACATTTCAATAAAATCAAAATATTAAAAAATTTTGTTCTTCCTGTTCTTTTATACTCGAATGATTGAGAAACTGAAAAAAAATTGCAAACTATGTAAAAACTGGAGCTTTATAAATTAGCGAAAATACAAGAAGGTGTAAAATTGACGAAAATAAAATAACATACATATTTGAATTTATTAAATTTCACATTTTGTAGTAGCAGTTTTTTTTATTCTTTTTTTACAGACAATAATCTTAAATATTTAATTATTATCCACAAATGGCAAATTAACACAAAACTATGAAAGTTTGAAAATAATGTAAAACAGTGTGCGAAACATTTTCTGCGCAACAACAATTTTTTATTTAAACTGTTACCTCTTAATTTTGCAAAATTTCATGTTCTCATAATAAAATAAATAATTCTCTAAGCAAAATATTATGAAATTATACAATAAACTTATACTTAATAAAAACAGATAAACTCTCAGTTGTCCTTTTTAACCTTCCAACGAATGTTGACACAACACTACAAATAAATATACTATAAATAAGAATTTCACTATAGTTATATTTGTCAAATAAGGCGCAAAATAAATTTTTTAGTTAGCTGAATCAATTTTCACAATTTTCTTCTTTTTCATTGGTGACTTTTTTTCCACAGCAGTCACTTTCTTCTTGTCCTTAGCTACTTCTTTTTCCTGCGTTGATTCCATCTTCTTTTGTGTCACCGCCTTTTTCTTAATTGGTTTTCCTTTCTCTTCATTCACCTCTTTTTTGTCACTTGTGGTCATTTTCTTTTTCGGCGCAGATTTTTTTTCCTTCTGCACAGATTTTTTTTCATCCTTAGACATTTTTTTTTCACTCTGCTTCGAGCTTTTTTCATTTTGCCCTATTTTTACCTTCAATTTTGAGGTTTTTGCATTTCCAGATTTTTCTTTTAGCGCCTTCTGCTTCTCCTGTGCTTTCTGCTTTTTAAGCTTGTTTTTTTCTTCGCCTTGTAAGACAATTTTTCGCTCCTTGGAGAGTTTAAATTTTCCTGATGCTCCCGCACCGCTAGTTTGAATGAATGTCCCATCTTGAAGAGACTCTTTGACAAATTTTACAATTCGGGCCCTGATGTTATCGACATCCACTTCAAATGTGTGAGAAATGTATTTTTTTATTGTCTGTAAAGATGAACCTCCCCTCTCGTTAAGATTGAGAATTGCGTGTTCGACCATTTTTACAGAAGTTGATTTGGGTTTCGGCATTACATTATCCATGTTGATCGACTTTTGAAACTATTTTAGAGGAAATTTTCTCCATTCACTAACCTCAAAATTTATTCTTTTGCTGCAATATCAACTACAATTTTAAACTCGTTAATTTGAAATATTTTTAATTGTATACACAGAGCGAAAACTCGAGAATGACTGACTCATTACCACTATAAGCTAAGACTCGATAATTTGTAAACATTCGAGAACCATAGAGTTTGAATTTACCAGATCATTGCTTTTCAATCATCACAATAATAGTTTTCAAACTTTAATTCTCATTGTGCTAAATTACAAAAAATTATTTCCTTTGAACATTTTCAAGTTTCTGATAAAACAGTTAATGAAAAATGTCTTTTTATTGAAATTAAAAATAGAATTTTTTGCCAGTGGCTTAAATGTTAAGGGGCAAAGTGGGGCAGTGTACCGGCGCCCTTAATAGACCCTAATAAACCTTTAAAAAAAATTACCAAAAACTTTACTAATTGTAGTAATTAAAAGTTTTACTAAATTAAACAACGCACGCTGGCCAGCAATTAGTTTTTTCACCTTGTATTAACTTCAATTATAAATATTTTAAATATGCTATTTAAAAATAAATTTATATGAAAAAATAAATAAATAAAAATAAATAATTGTTCAGAACAAAATTTATAAAATTTTAGAACTAAAAAAAAATTGCAAAAAATAATTGAAATTAAACAAAATAATTTAAAGTTTTGCAAATTAATTGAAAAAAAATTAAATCAATTAAAAACTGGGGATAAGTAATTTAAAAAATCATAGAAACATTTTAAAAATAAATTGAAAAAATTGAATAATGAAAAAATAGAGAAAATAATTGTAAATTGAAAATAAATAATTAAAAATTAAAAAAAAAATTAAAATTTGAGAAAATAATTGAAAAATTACATAATATATTTTAAATAAAGGAAAGTTAAAGAAAATTGTAGAAAAATACTTAAAACTTTCAGAAGTTCTTTGAAAAAAAAAGCAAATAATCAAAACTTAGAGAAAATGAATGAAAAAAGATAAACGTAATTTAAAATTGAGAACAATTTTTAATTAAAATATATAATTAAAAACTTTTTTAGAATTATGAAAAAGAACGAAAGTAATGGAAAATTGAAGAAAATAATATAAAAAATAATATAAATAATTGAAAATTGAATAAAATAATTGAAATGTCAGATAAATATAGTTTAAAATTTTAGAAATTATAAAACAAATTAAAAAAATTGAATATTAAAAGAGACAAATTTCGGAAAATAATTGAAAATGGTTTTTAAATTTGAAACTTGAAGAAAATAATTAAAATATGATAACCAAATTTAGTTTAACGTCTGGGAGTATTAATCCAAATGAAAACAACAACGTATTAATTTAAATATGAAATATGATAAAAACAATGATAAGTTGTAAAAAATAAATGACATTTGAGAGAAGTAATTGAAAAAATTACTGAAATTATTTTAAATAAAAAATTAATTAATAATTAATTAATTAATTCAATATTGAAAAAAATAATTGAAACATGATGGAAGTAATTTAAGATTGAGAAAAAAATTAAAAATGACAAAAATAATTTAAATATGAAAAATTGAAAACAATAAATAAAATTTGAGGGAAATAGTTGAAAAAATCGTAGAGTATAATATGTTTATAAAAAGAAAATAATAACAAAATTACTTAAAATTTTTTAATTCAAGAGAATTATAAAAATTTGCAGAAATAATCGAAAGTTGATGAAAATAATAAAAAAATCTAGAAAAATACTTATAAATATTAGAAAATAATAAATTTTAGAAAATGATAATAATAATTAACAATCGAGGAAAATAATTAAAAAATGAACAAATTAATTACAAATTAAAAAATAATAATTAAATATGCTGGTAGTAATTTAAGATTTGAGAAAAAAATTGAAATATGTATAATAAAAATAATTTAAATATGAAATATTGAAATCAAAAAATAAAATTTGAAGGAAATAGTTGAAAAATCGTAGAATATAATATGTTTATAAAAAGAAAATAATAAAAAAATTACTTAACATTTTTTAATTAAAGAGAATTATTAAAAATTTGCAGAAATAATCGAAAATTAATGAAAATAATTAAAAATTTAGAAAAATACTTAAAAATATTGGAAAATAATAAATTTTAGAAAATGATAATAATAATTAACAATCGTGGAAAATAATTGAAAAATGATCAAATTAATTAAAAAATAAAAAATAATAATTAAATATGCTGGTAGTAATTTAAGATTTGAGAAAAAAATTGAAATATGTATAATAAAAATAATTTAAATATGAAATATTGAAATCAAAAAATAAAATTTGAAGGAAATAGTTGAAAAATCGTAGAATATAATATGTTTATAAAAAGAAAATAATAAAAAAATTACTTAACATTTTTGAATTAAAGAGAATTATTAAAAATTTGCAGAAATAATCGAAAGTTAATGAAAATAATTAAAAATTTAGAAAAATACTTAAAAATATTGGAAAATAATAAATTTTAGAAAATGATAATAATAATTAACAATCGTGGAAAATAATTGAAAAATGATCAAATTAATTAAAAAATAAAAAATAATAATTAAATATGCTGGTAGTAATTTAAGATTTGAGAAAAAAATTGAAATATGTATAATAAAAATAATTTAAATATGAAATATTGAAATCAAAAAATAAAATTTGAAGGAAATAGTTGAAAAATCGTAGAATATAATATGTTTATAAAAAGAAAATAATAACAAAATTACTTAAAAATTTTTAATTCAAAAAATTGTAAAAAAATCGCAGATATAATCGAAAATTCATGAAAATAATTTAAATTTTAGAAGAATACCTAAAAATCTTAGAAATAATTTTAGAAAAATGAGAATAATAATTAACAATCGAGGAAAATAATTTAAAAAAGAAAAAAATAATTGTAATATTCTGAAAATGACTTAAGATTGAGAAAATAATGACAAAATTACTTAAACAATTTTAATTATAGAGAATTATTTAAAAAAATTGCAGATATAACGGAAAATTGATGAAAATAATTGAAATTTCAGATAAATAATTAAAATTTTATAAAGTTAAGCCAAAATAATAAAAATAATTAGAAATTGAAGAAAATAATAGAAAAATTGCAAAATTTATTTTTAAGCAAAAGAAAATAATTTAAAACCCGTTTAAAATATTAAAAATTGATGACAATAATCTAAATTTGTGAAAAAAACTGCAAATTTAGGAAGTTAATTAAAAAATAATTAAAATATTAAAAGATCGGGAAAATCATTGCAAAATAATAAAAAGGAATGAAAATTGAACAAAATAATTATTTGAAATAGGTATTTGCAAGTTTAGGAAATTAATTAAAAAATTATGAAAATGATTAAAAGTTGAAAGTATTAACTGCAAAATGTTAAAAATAATGTTAAATTAAAAAAATTAATTTAAATTTGCGATGAATAATATAAAATTTAGGAATAAATAATTTAATTGATTTAATGTCAAGGGAAAAAAATAAAAATTGAAAAAGTGTTCAAAAGAATTAAACAAAATAATTAAAATTTAAGGAAGGTAAATTTAAGATTTTGGGAAACAGTTTAAAGATTTAAAAATTTCAAAAAATAATTAAAAAATGATAAAAATAGTTCAAAATTAAAATTTAGTGTATTTGAAACGTGGATTAGTTGAATTTTTAATCAATGCAAGTTTACATTAACTAAAATTTGAAGAAATTAAAATTGCTATAATTTTAAAATTTGAGAACATTTTAAAAAGGTGAAATATGATTTAAAATTTTAAAAGACAAAAACATCTATTTAAAAATCATATATAAATGGGGACCCATTTTTCTTTTTGCCCCAGGGCCCTTGCCCTCTCAGTTACGCTACTGTTTTTTGCGTTTTCTTTTTCTAAATAAAAAATGAATTAATATATTGTATATGTATTTTTAAATGTTTTTTATGAGTGAGTCAATAATTTTTTATTAATTTTTTTTTTTTAATAATTTTTGCATCGTTTAAAGTTGATAAATTCGATTATCACAGTCAAAACCATAAAAAATTTATCATCATTAAATTAATGTATGTTTGCCCTTAAAGTGAAAAACGTAAAATTTTTAAAAAAAAATTTAGACGAAATTTGTAGATATCATCAAAATTCCGTAATCATATCAACAAAAAACAAAGATGAATATTTTATGGGGAAAAATAAAAGCAATCACCAAAAACCCCATGTAACAAGTTTGAAGCGGATTCAATAAATGTATCAAAATTTCGTCCGCCATATTGGATCCGCCATCTACAATTTTTAAAAAGTGACTTCAGATTCGTAATCAGTGACCCCAAAAATCCTAAGTAACAAGTTTGAAGCGAATCCAATTTAAAAAATGTTTCAAATTAACTTTCCTTCATCTAAAAATATGTTATATGAATTTCTGATCTGGAATCAGACACAAGGCTTTTGAAAAATAACCATTAGAAAAATTTTTATTAAATTTTAGTATTTTGAAAAATTTGTTTTTTTTCAAAAAAAATTTATTTTTAATCTATAAATTCAATTTAATATATAAAAAATGATATTCTTTACTTCAAAACAAATCGATTGACCTGTATAAAGTTTATATTTTGTCCAAATTTTAAAGAGCAAATCAGAATTTTCAAATTTTTCAAAAATCTGATTTTTTACTTTTTTAAAAATTAACTTATAGATTCCTCCAGGAGGAAGCAAATCTTTTTGTCGACAAAAAAAATAACAAGTTTAGTAAAAGTCCATTACGTTTTTTGATTATGCGTACAAGGCTACTGTGTATATTGCAAAAAAAATTCACGTTAATCGCCATTTTGTGTCTGCCATTTTGAATTTTTTTTAAAATATTCCCATCTTAAAGCCTGTTTATTTTTAATGCGATATTTATGACTTCTATAGATATTATATGTATATAGATTTATTGATATTTCATAAACCTATAAAAAAAAATTCTATAATTTGAAAATAAAACCTAAAAATTTCATGGTTTTGTTAAAAAAACATGTTTAATTCTTTTATTTGAAATTTTCAAGATTTTTTAGTACGCCATTCGGAAGAGTAATTCTTGGACCATAATTTATGGCTATTGCAGAATTTTTTTCATAAGGTTTGATTGCTTAAAAAATTGTACATTTTCGGGCTTTAAAGGGTTAACGTTTTATTGAAGTGGATTCTAACTTATAAAAATGTAATTACTACTAACACTGATAAAAAAGATAATTATTTAACAGATAAGAGCGATCGCTTCTTTTTACGTAAAAGTCGTCAGTGTCACAGCTAAACTGGTTTTCGCCAAATGAAACATATTTGTAAATTTAATAACTAGAAACTTTATTTTAACATCTATAATTTTCAAAAGTAAATATCTGAATAAATAATACAGTATTTGTTTCTAAATATAATTCAAATTGTGTAGTTAAATTAAAAAATTCTACCATTGCAGAAGGTCAACAAATTTCAAAGTAAAATACATTTTTTTCATCAGGTGAGTTGTTATTTATAATTAGAAACTAAAAAAAAAACCCAATCAATGTTCAAGAATTTTAAGCATTTATTCCTTTTTACATTATCATTTAAATTTTAATATAAAAAATAGGGATAATTAATTTTTAAATGTCATTGTTTTAATTAAATTTCATGATTTTTGTTTTCTTGAGAAAATAAAGATATTTTATAATTGTTCTATGAATATTTGTGGAAATCTGATGGTTATCATCTGGATGTTCTTAGGCTTTTCTATATCGTTATATTTAACAAATTTTTTGTAAAAAAAAAAATTTCAAATTATAGAAAATTCTAGGCAAGAAGAATATTTTAAACATATTCAAAAATAAAATATAAAAAATCCGGCGTAATACATCAATGTAGAATTGAAGCCATTATACAGGGGCAATTGTTGGAAAATTTCTAATTTACCGACATTTGAAGTTTAATACACCCGTTAAATTCAAATTTAAATATTTATAAACTAAAAACTGAAAATATTTTTCAAATAATAAAAAGTGCTTAGATTGAAAGTGTTATGGAAATTTCGCTTCCAAATAAGCAAAATAATATTTGGATTTATTAAGTTGTATTCTTAGCATGAAAATAAGTTTGGGAAAACACGATTTTTCCGATGAAAAAAGGCGCTCAAAAAAATTTGATTGGGTATTTTGAAAAATGCCTGTGTCCAAATTTAGATATTTATGAGATTAATAAGTCATCCAAATTTTATTGAAATCAGTTAAAGCGTTCACGAGATATCCTAGCGACAAAAAAAACTATACACACACACACACACACACATGCATCTGGACATTTGCATAAAAATGAAAATTTACGCTTTTTAGATGAAAATAAGTCGATTTTAACTATTTTTGGAAAATCAAAAATCTTAACCAAAGCTTCCTGTGCGAGGAAGCAAAAATGAGAACAATATAAATATACAAATATCAAATGGAGGTAATTAATGACAAAAAAGTGCGAAACAAAATTTAATTTCCGGTGTAAATGCAGTCTATATTTTTACTAACCTTTAAATTACAAACACGACCTTTTAAACCCAAACAAATGATTATGTTTTGAATCAGCAGTTTTTTTTTAAATTTATTACAGTTAATATAATTTTGCTTTGGACACAAAACAGAATATTTATCTTTAAAAATACACTTGATAATTTCTATAAATATATATATGTATTACTGTTGAAGCTGCACATTATGCATAAGGTCGACCTCGACAGAATTTTTACACATAGCTCGATCAAGTGTATCGGATTCTGAATTAAAGCAGATTTAACATTACCACAAATCTGATTGGTTCGATGTATTTTTCAGATACGTATTCATAATTTTAATAAATATGTGTGATTCACTTTAAATTCTGTTTGATGAAAAATAGCAATTAAACCGTTCTTAGGTATTGTGATGTTTGCAAGAAAAATGTCAAACCAGACTTTTGCAATATTTTTGGCACTCGTATGCACTTTATCGATAAAAGGAATTATCTCTGCTTCGGTTCATGAAAAAATAGTAAGTTTATCTTCATTATTATTTGATTAATGCATTATGCTATTAAAAACCAGGAATTTATGCTCGTTTTCTTGACTTTTATGATCAATTTTATTACTCTTAGGTTCTTTTTTTATATTGTATTTTTAATACGCTTGTAATATTTTATATTATAAATTACAGTATTATTATTATTATTATTATTATTATCTTTTGTTTTAATGGACGTCAGAATTAGTACACCAAACTTTTTTTTTTGTCAGGAATAGCATTTTTTGTGACGACAGGAAATGACAGGAAAAAATGACACAAAATTATATTTCTATTGAATGTAGAATTGTTGCAAAAGAAAAGTGAAAGAAAGAAAAAACTTATAAATGGCACTGAGTAACAAAAAAAAGTGAAAAAATTGGTGCCATTCTTAATTTTCAAAGTTTTACCGAAATTTACTAAAATAAATATAAAAAAGTTGTTGTTTTTAAATTAAAAGAACAATTTTGAAATTGGACCAAAAATGACGAAGTAACAGTATATTTTATACAAAAACTGAAAAAACTGTTTTTTTAGCTCTAAAATGACATTTTGGGGTGGGAGGGAAATTTAATATGTACCATTTTTTTTTAGTTTTTCATGACAAACAATTTAGGCTAGGTCCGATTAAAAGTAATTTTTTGTTCCTTTTTTTGTAACACAGTGTTATTAACAGTTGTTAATTTCTGTTTAAAATGTAAAAATTTAAAATATTTCAAATTTTAGAAAATATGCAAAAAGAACGAAGCCTATATGACTAAAAATAATGATTTTTTTTCACAAATGTAGAATTTATTGATTTCTCCGAGTCAAATTCTTAAATGAGGTTAATTAATAAATAAAACACATTTGTTTTGACGTCTCGGCCATCAATGCGGTCCTCTCCAGAGCTGTAATTTATTGTTTTTTTTTGTAATTATAAGTCCTCCACAGCACCGAAAATTTCCTGAAAATTTATTAAAAATTTATTTGCAAACTTCGGAATATTTAGGTGCAAAGCTTAGCGAAAATTGTGTAAAGATTTAAATGTCCCGATTAAATAAATGTTTAGCATAAAAGTTGACTGAACATTTAAATTTACATTTTCGTAAAATTTTCGTCGCGAAAGTTTCCTGAACATTTAAATTTACATTTTCGTGAAATTTTCGTCGCGAAAGTTTCCTGAACATTTAAATTTAGATTTTCGTGAAATGTTCGTCGTGAAAGTTGATTCAACATTTAAATTAAATTTTCGTGAAATTTTCGTAGTGAAATTTGACTGAACATTTAAACTGAATATTTATGAAATGTTTGTCGCAAAAGTGAACTAAACATTTAAGTGAATATTTGCTAAATGTTAAGCGGAAAGTTGACCTTATAAAAAAATTATATTAAATAGAAGGAGAACAAGTAAATTAAACAGTAATTAAATTAATATAAACACATTTATTGAATAAAATTTTGAAGATTCTGTAACGTTTTACCAATCCTTAATCTAATACAATCTTTCAACTTACAATTTCCTGTGTGTTCTATTTAATATAATTTTTTTTATTTGGTCAACTTTCCGCTCAACATTTAGCAAATATTCACTTAAATGTTCAATCCACTTTTGCGACAAACATTTCACAAATATTCAGTTTAAATGTTCAGTCAAATTTCACTACGAAAATTTCACGAAAATTTAATTTAAATGTTGAATCAACTTTTGCGACAAACATTTCACGAAAATTTAATTTAAATGTTGAATCAACTTTTACGACAAACATTTCACGAAAATTTAATTTAAATCTTCAGTCAACTTTCACGACGAACATTTCACGAAAATGTAAATTTAAATGTTCAGGAAACTTTCGCGACGAAAATTTCACGAAAATATAAATTTAAATGTTCAGGAAACTTTCGCGACGAAAATTTTACGAAAATGTAAATTTAAATGTTCAGTCAACTTTTACGCTAAACATTTATTTAATCGGGACATTTAAATATTTACTCAATTTTCCCTAAGCTTTGCACCTAAATATTCCGAAGTTTGCAAATAAATCTTTAATAAATTTTCAGGAAATTTTCGGTGCTGTGGGGGGTACAAAATTTATATATATTAGAAAATGAATGTTTATAAATAAAACCAAAGTAATTACTTAGAAGAACAATAATAGACATATGTGTCTTAATTCCAATCAATTTTTTTGGATTCACCAATTTCGTCATTTTTTCAAAAAATTATAAAAACAAAACACTTTTTTATTTTAACAACTTTGAACTTATTATTTTAGTGTAATAAGTAAAATTTGTCATAATTTATAAAATATTTTTCTGTGTTTGTCGTGTGATTGTCAAAATATAACTGAAAATTCGTTCTTAAACTTGTTTACAAATTTACTATTTACTAAGTGATACAAAGAGAAATGAACAAGTTTGATTTTAATTAGTCAAATAGTTTATCAATTTAATTTAGATTTAATTTCTCGTAGTATTGCGTCATATTGTTTATTAAAATTTAAAATATCTTCTTTTCTGTTGATTGAACTTTTTTGTAATTTTATATGTATCATTTCAGATACAAGTCGTTTTTTTCTTTGATGGTTCTCTGTCAAGTATTCTAGTATTTTTCCAATCAAAATCATGTTTGAGTTTGTCTTTCTTATTTTTTGAATTTTTGTGTTCTACCATTACCGTATTTTTTTTTGTTTTTATGTTCATTAACTCTTGTCATTAAAAATAATGAAGTTATGTATTTGTTAATTAATGGTTGTTTAAACAATGCTAATGTTGAAAATAAATTAAATTGTGCTTTATTTAACTATCTGCAGCAATTATACTGTACATTGTGTACAAAATTTCAATAATTTTAGGATAAGGAACTGGACAAGAAAAATTATTATGTTTAAAATTTGTTTATAAATTAACAAAATAACTATTTTATAATAACTTTTCGTAATTTTAATTACTAGTTGGTTACAAATATGGAATAACGCAGATAGATTTAGATACCACTTTAAACATAGGAATACATTTTAAAAATTGTGATTATTGATAAAAAAACAAATTTTTCTCTCATTCTTTCCTGACATTTTCGGTCATCGTGAAAAAATGATTCACCTGTCCTTAGCTTCTTCTACTGTTCCTCGTCTGTTTCGCTCAAGAAACATTTTTTCGTTAAAGTAACCCAACAAATCTTTAATTTTGAATTTTAACACATATGCCCACACAGCACCAGAAATTCCCTGAATTTCCCCTGAATATTGGTCCACATTTCCCGAATATTCGAACCTAATATTCAGGGAAGTTTCGTGGAAGCATCAAAATGTCCGCCATAAAGAATATTGGACGCTAAATTTCCCTGAAAATGTATTTCTAATTTTCAGGGAATTTCCGCATCTAATATTCCTTCAATATTCACAGTATTCGTAAATCTTCTGTACATGATGCGCAATGGTCGAACTTGGTTTCTGTGACACTTACGGCTGCGCAGTAGTTTTTAATGTTCTAGAATCCTACGGGTGCCAAATATGACATACAATTTTTATCAATTACCAGATCAAAAAAATTTTGGAAATTTTTTTTAACTTTCCCTGAATATTCTAGGAATATTAGATGCGGAAATTCCCTGAAAATTAGAAATACATTTTCAGGGAAATTTAGCGTCCAATTTTCTTTATGGCGGACATTTTGATGCTTCCACGAAACTTCCCTGAATATTAGGTTCGAATATTCGGGAAATGTGGACCAATATTCAGGGGAAATTCAGGGAATTTCTAGTGCTGTGTGGGTGTACTCTAAAAGTTCATTTTCCACAGATTAACAGTTCGAGTAAGGAAATCACTCAAAAGGAAGACTTGAATCTCAAATCACACAAACAGGCAGTGGAGAATCTGAACTATGAAAATGCACATGTAAAAAGACATATACAATCAGGCAATGACAAAGGAAACGATTCTCGTTACACATCAATACATGGCAACATTTCGCAAGCGACATATTTTCCACCATCGAATGGAAGACTCATGCACGATATAAGAGTGAAAGTGAAAAACGAGGCGAATTTCACTAAAAATTGTGCCATTAAGGTCTGGCGAGAAAATACCACTCAGCCATTAGATTCTCCTGTAACCATCGAGTGCGAGGAAATCCGAAGAAAAAGAAACAATGACGAACGCAAATCAGAGAAGTTGGACCCACCAGTTAGATTAAGCACAGAAGATGATGATGTGAAGAAGTTTGCGAAAATTGGAGTTAGAAAATATGCAGAAATAATGGTAAATTCAAGTGGATCTAATTTACAGGAAATTACAGAGGCACACAGTTATCCCGAGGGTAACAAGCTTCTGTACAAGATAAAAATACACATGGCAAAGTGCAACCAAAAAGAATCAGAAAACTGCCAACAAATGCAGTGCATTGTTTACGTTTGGAGAGATACGGTTCTTGACCGTCCTGTGAGTATTGAATGTGATCCAATCAAGAGGAAAAGGAATATTCGAAAAATTGAAGATTTGTCATTGCAGTCGACTGATGACAATGGTGTTGCCAAAAATGGACTAAAGAGATCTAGAAATAAAAGGCGTAATCGACTAGTTGGTACAGACGAACCAGTTAAGATGAATGTTGATGATCCTTTGGTGAAGAAATACGCGCAAATGGCAATTGACAAATATGGGTCACCAAATTTGCCAGAGATGAGAGCAATTATTAAGGACATTGCGGAAGCTACGGCGTTCCCTCCACCTAGTAATCTTCTTTATGAGATTAAACTAAAAGTAGGAAGTACTAAGTGTAGAAAAGATAGCGATGAACGGAACTGCGAGTATAATCCTGAAACTGGTTTTAACGAATGTGAAATTAAGATCTTTAAAGAGTCGATCGAACCCTCGATAACCATGATATGCTTTGGAGTTGGTGGTAGGAGAAGACGGTCGGATGACCAAGTTCAAATTTCAGATCTGTCTAAATGAACACGTTTCGCCGCTTCCTACAGAAGAAGAAGAGTACTTTTAAGGAAATAGAAAAGCTACGTTTTTTATTTCCATCCGGAAGAATCTTTTAGACACTGAAATATTAAAAATAGAAGCTACACTACCGGCCAAAATTGTGGGACCACTTAAAATTAAGTCATGTTACAATTAGGTCATGTTTTTAATCCCATTGATTAAAAACGTGACCGCCTTAAAATCTTAATACCTCTGACAGATGTTAGCAAACTGGAATTTTTCATAGACCATTGGAAAGCTTATAAAATTTTCCGTTAAATGGACCTATTTTAAAGCTTTTTCTTTTTTGTGAATTTTCAATGCTCAAGTTTGGTGAGCTGCATTTTAAAGAAAAGTGATTGGAAAAATTTTAAATTAAGTTAAATGAAACTTTGAACAATTAGCTTTAAAATAATACAAAGAAACTTAAAATACCTTGACTGGTTCAAAAGTTATAAGCAAATGTGTATAAAGAACAAAACGCAACAATTCCTTTGTTTCATTCCCTCTCGGCATATTTGCCATGTATTTCGTATCATACATTTGCTTATAACTTTTGAACCAGTCAAGATATTTTAATTTTCTTTGGCTTATTTTGAAGTTAATAGTTCAAGGTTTAATTTAGCTTAATTTCCAATTTTTCTAATTACTTTTCTAGAAAATGCAGCATACCAAACTTGAACAATGAAAATTCACAAAAAACGAAAAATTCACCTGTCTTTATCACATTAAATCTTCGTTTCTATTAATCAAAAAAGCTTCAAGCTAGGACCATTTATCGGCAAATTTTATAAGCTTTCCAATGCTCTATAAAAAATTTCATTTCGTTAATAACTGACAGAATTATCAGCATTTTAAGACGGTCATGTTTTTAATCCCATTTTTGTAAGTGGTCCCACAATTTTGTCCGGTAGTGTACATGGAAAATTTTTTAATTCAATTAAAGTCGGTCTTGTGGGAAAAACTCAACCATCATTTTAAATATTTAAATATTGTATTCTGTGCATAAACTGAACAGGAGTAAATGAACATAATTGTGTTTAGAATTTTGAAATTCAATAGAATAAGATCAATGTTTTAAGGACAACAGATGGGAATCTTATGATAACAGTAATTTTTTCAATAATAAAAAAAGAAAGATGAGCTTTCGATTCTCGGAATTCAATAAATTACAAGCCAACAAAACATAATCGATATAAGTTGATATTTCATAGTCTACAAAAATCAAATTGTTAGATTCAATTGAACTGTAATAAATAAAACATTTTTTAATTTCTCCATAATACTTCTAAGAAGACTGTAATAAAATTTTGTTTTCTAAACTAATTTGCGTCAAATCGACTTGTGGTAACATTAATTTTTAAACGCGGACAGGAAGATTGTCTCTTTTATTATGATGCATAATATGATACGTATTATTATCTATTTGAATTCCAAGTTAAAGGAAAAACATTCCCAGCAATTTTTTGAAAAACTTCTGGAAAAGTTTTAGCCAAAGGTAAAAATTCTGTTGAGTTTTTAAGGAAATTTTAATGAATAACTGCGAATCTTATTAGGGGTTTAAAAAATACGTTATTGATCAGTTCTACACTGAAAGAAATAATTCCACGGTACTGACATAATTATGGATAAATCACCCATAATATATTGCTAATATAGATACTGCCATAATATATTTGTCTTTTAGCCATATGACTGGTGAAACTGCGATGTATATTTTTAGGTTAGAAGAACTGTCAGTGGCGCACCGATGCATTATGGGATATTCATTCATATAGTATTCGAAGTTCTACAAAAACTGTCAACAATAATCATATGGCTGATAAAGCTAGAGTATTTCTTTCAGTGTACACCACAAATTTTTACATTTAATGTTTAAGATTATCAATCATTAAAAATTTCAAAATAATAGAATTAATCAAATTTCATGCCAAAAAAAATTTTTTGACAGCTAGAAACTACAAAAAAAATTCACTCGATATAGTTGTACTTGGAAATTTAAAAACACATTTTCACCCCCCCCCTTGTTTTTTCAAAATGGAGTCATGAATTTTCAAAAAGTGTCATTATGCACTTTTCCTTAGCTAAATTTTATTTTTCCATCAAATCTAATAGACAAAGGTTTTCATTATCTTTTTTCACTTTAGTAAACTTAAGGATTTCATAAATATTAAAAAATTCAAAATGTCGGATTCAAGTTGGCTGAAAATAGTTACTCTGGGGTTTTTGAGGTTGCTGAATTCGATTATGTTTGTTAAATTTAAAAATTCAAAATAGCAAATTCAAGATGGAGGACATTTTTAAAATCTTTGAATTTGTCTGAAAATGGTCACTCGGGGATTTTTGAGGTTGCTGAATTCGAATATGTTTATTAAAATTTAAAATTTAAAATGGCGGATTCAAGATGTCGGACAAAAAATGGTAAATCTTTAAATTTGTCTGAAAATGTTTACTTGGGGGTTTTTGAGGTTGCTGAATTTGAATAGATCTGTTAAATTTAAAATTGTTTAAATTTAAATTAAATTTACTCTCTATGGAGAGTTCAATTTAAATAAAATAAACAATTTTTTATCAAGAATGAATTGATGGATTAATAAATATGTTTATAAACAAAACTGATGATTTAAATTGATCCGCAAAATAATATAAAAATACAAACATTTTCTCTATTGCATATTATGAAGACATATTTTTGATAATTTGTGGATATTTGTTATTAAGATTTGAATTTCTGAAGATTTAATGCAAACAATTAGGATTCTTGACCTTGAAAACATTTTTGTTTTCATTGAAGTTAGAATTATTCTATTTATGATGACTTTCAGAACTTTAGGTTCAGTTTTGATGAGTTGCGGAACGCTTGATGCCTATATGGTAACGCTATAGGTTACTAACAGGTTACTAAGGCGCATATGCAACACAAACACGGATATTTTATTCTTTTTCAGTCAGTCTTGGAGAAAGAACGTAGAATATTCTATTCTAAAATTGGATTGCTTTAAGCTAATTATGGATTTCAAGAACATTATGAAAAAACAGAATCAATTATAAAATTATTAAAATAAAAATTAATATATGGAGTAAAACAAACTTTTGATATTTTCTGATAATTTGGTAAGATGTTAACTATTGTATCTCTTAAAAATTGAACCATTAAAATAACAAAATTTCAATTTCAATATTTAATTTATGTATGTCTATTTATTTGTTTAATTATTGAAATTTTGAAAAATTAATCAGATTCGTGAATTAATGTTTTTAAATTAATTTTTTTGTATTTGATCCGAAACTCTTAATGTATCACAAAATGCTTATTTAATTAGATAAATATCTTTGTCTGAAAACTACATTTTCATTGTTAGCAAAATCTAATTTAATTTGATAAAAAATAAGTCTTAAAACTAAATTAATTAAGAATTCTCAAATTTTAATTTCTGAAATCAACCTAGTCATTAATAACATATCCTTTAGGGGACAATTATAAATGACGTAATGTCTTTTGATGAGTGGGTGAGTCAAGCACTTTTGTTTGCTCACTTAAACATGGGTGGGTATGTGCTTTAAAACAAATTTTTTACGTAAGATATATTTCCGTATATTATTCAATAAGTTTCATAAATTGCGGAAATTCTTATGCTACAAGTAAAGAACTGACAGTGACACGCACAGGCAGAATTATAGAAACCTAAATAGTAATAATTTTAAAGTTTAATTTTTATGTATATAATTTTCTATATTTCTAGCTTCATTATAGAGATAACTTTGCGGTATTAACCAACTTTACATCAATGTGATATTTCGGAAAATCATCAAAAATTTGTTTAGAAATATATTTTTATTACATTCTTGTCTCTATTTGCAAGAAACCACTTCACTTCTACTTAAAATCTACTTCACTTACATTAACTTCCAAATCATACACTCCACTTCACTTTCATTTTACTTCTACTTCACTTCCACTTCACTTCACTTTCATTTTACTTCTACTTCACTTCCACTTCACTTCCAATTCAAGTCCACCTCAAGTCAACTCCACTTCACTTCTACTTAAAATCTACTTCACTTCCATTTCACTTCCATTTTAAGTGCACTTCACTTCCGCTTAAATTCCATTTAAATTACACTTCACTTCTACTTCAGTACCACTTAACTTTTACTTCAAGTACACTTCAATTCCATTTCACTTCTACTTCACTTCCACTTCACTTCACTTTCATTTTACTTCCATTTCACTTCCACTTCACTTCTACTTTAAGTATACATTACTTCCACATTAAGTCCACTTTACTTCCCTTCCACTTTACTATAAATCTACTTTACTTCCACTTCAATTACATCTTACTTTCACTTCACTTAAACTTTAAGTCCATTTCAAGTCTATTTCAATTCCACTTCAAGTCACTTCAACTTCAAGTCCACTTTTACACCAGTGAGCTTTATTTCTGGATAAAGATAAGAAATTCAAAATGGCTGATTCAAGATGGCGGTCAAAAAATGATTAAATCTTTGAATTAGCCTGAAAATAGTTGCCCGAAGTCTTTTAAGGTTGATGAATTAAAATATGCCAGTTAAATTAAATATTAAAAATGACAGATTCAGTTTGGAGGACAGAATATTAAACAATCTTTTAATTAAGCTGAAAATAGTTAGTCGGAGGTTTTTGGGGTTCCTGAATTAATAAATGTTAGTTAAATTAAAAATTAAAAATAGCACAAAGTAGCTGAATAATAAAATTGACTTTTTCAAATTCTGAATTTTAATATAAATTAATTAAAAAAGTTATTGGAATCCTGGTTAGCAATGCATAAATATATAAAAATGGAATAAAAATATACCGTATTTAAAATACGATTAAAAGTGATTTTTATCGTTTTTAGTACTTATAAAATGTAATAAAATGCATGTAAAACAAGTTTTTTTATTAAATAAATTTTCTTTACCAACGATCAATTGGTTACATATACCCAAGTGAGAAAATAATGTTCTCCAAGACAGATTGATAACTGTAATTACTATGACAGATATGAGTTTCAATTGTGTAGTTACATAATCTGGCTTGAAGTAATTACATTTAACCGGTTTACTCCAAGTATACTGAGTACTCTTATTAAATGGAGTTTTGTGTTTTAGAAAAGTTAATAAAGGCTACAATTTATATTTAATTAACGGTATATTAACATCTATCTCTAAATTGAATAATTTTCAGCCTAGAAATAAAAAATGGGAATAAATTCATACATATTTTTTTCTCTATATATGCAAAAAGATAAGGAAAACAGTTATTTTCACTAAATAGAGTTTTTAGAAAATTTGAATATTTACATTTTTTTTTAAAAAAACTAATATTACATTTTTACCGTGAAGGAAATATCCACATCTTTATAACTTTTTATTAATAATGCTCATCAATGAATAATAACGATAGAAATAAAAATAATAATAACAATACGTATATATATAAGTAATATACATAGTAATAATAAAAATTATTATGCTAAAAATATATTCCCAATAATACAATAATAAAAACAATAATAATAATTATAGTGCCAATAAATAAATATAATTAATTTTAAATTTGTTTAAAAAAATTTTTAAATTTTTATTCAGATTTAACAGTTTCTTAAGTGGAATTTTTTATTTTATTTACTGTTTCTATTTTTAGTAGGATATTTGTTACTTAATTGACTAATTTTTTATATTTGAATGTTTTTTATAATTTTAGCGCTACATATTACATATCTTAGTTAAACACTTAATTTTACCCAAACACAATCGCACACTTAAGAATTATAATATTTGACGGGTAGAGGATTCGAACCCTCGACGCTTCGCACACGAATTAAGCACTTACCCACGCAACTACGCAAGCTTAGGAAATCAAGCTGGAAATCGTATTCTAAAGCCTCGTACTTGTCAAGGATGAATCATTTTTTTATATGCAGTATCTTTGGTATTACATTAAGTTTTTTATAAACAGTTATTCAAAAATAATTAAATATTAATTATTGAATTTGACGTATAAACCGCTTATATTTTCTCAACATTAAATGTTAATATTACTTGCTTATTAAATAATCCCTTCAAAAATTAAAAGTAATAGTTTTAAATTAACGAACTTTACAATGTTTTCAAAAATTAATAATTATATCACTTTAATTAATAGAAGTCTATTTTCTTGGTATAAAGATTCTTCACATTTTTACAATTTCGAATTTTAATACAAATACGCAGATATTAAGAATCTTTTTTCATATAAAATAAATGCAGTTTTGAATAATTGAAATTATTCCATTTTTTTTATTTTAATTATAATATAAAATTTTTTCTCTATAATTGGTTTAAAATTGTATCTAAATTATCAATAAAATGAGCCAATGATAAAGTCATTTTGTTAATTTTTTAAGCATATATTGAGAGAAATAGTGTAAATTGCAGTGTTTTCTTCAATTGTAAATAACTTTTGAAATAATAAATAATTTGTATTATTCTTGATGTGGTTAAAAAAAGTATTTTTTATAGAATTAAAAAAATGTAATATTATAATTGCACAATTTTTTCTTTAGATTTTGTAAGAGGTCGAATATGACTCGAAAAAATGCAAAAAAATCTAAATTTCATAATTAGTGAGAAAAATATTTTTTAAAATTATAATAAATAGTCGTGATAAATTTGTAAGATCCACAAAAAATTATTTTTTAATTACCTCAATAAAGTACATTAACAAAATTCTATTATTTCAAAAGTTATTTGAAATTAAAGAAAACACTGTAATTTACACTTTTTTCCCAAAATATGTTTTAAAAATTGACAAAACGACTTTATCCTGTTCTCATTTTATTCAAAATTCAGAAAGTTTCAAACCAATCATTAATTTTATAATAAACTTTTTAAAACTGAATTTTGCAGTTCTTGACACGTAAAATGTTGTCAATTGATAGTTCTAGAAAAGATTCTAAAAGTTAAAAAATTTGTATCACTGTTCTTAAATTAATAAAAATCGACCAAATATCAATAATTGATCAACGTCTTTGATTTAATTTAATAAAAATCTTAAAAAGCAATAATTAATGCTCAAGGGGAGTTCAAAGTTAATAAAATGTAATTTTTAATTATACACAGATTACGTTCATATTACTGACCTTGTCGTTTATCTTCTTTTTGATGTTTTAAAGATTGTATCTACTTTCTTAAGAAAAAAAAAAGGAAGGAAAAAATGACGAGCGATTACAAAACGAAAAATCCGATATAAGTTAGATATAATAACACAAATTTATAATGCTTATTCATAAAAACGATCATTATTGAGATTTTTAATGCACATTATTATTGCACGAGATGAATTGAATTAATTATGCGAAAAAAACTAGATTTTTACGATATATGCTTTGTTTCAATCCTTGAGAATGTATGTGTATGACTTTAAAAGCAGTCTTAGAATCAAGCAATTTAGTCCTTGGTTCTCAACGATGGGAACTGCAATGTTGCGCCTACGAAATAATTCTTCTTTTCTGGCCTTAGTGTGCACTTTTTTGATTATCAATGGTTTTGTTGATTCCATCCACGGAAAATCAGTAAGTTTTTATTTATTTTTTATTTTTTTACATTTTAGAAATTCAATGATGAATAAAATATTGATAATATTATCAATAGTAATAAAAAAGAAAATAATAATAATAATAATACTGTTTTTTTATATGAAATAAACAGTTATTACGTTATCAAATTTCTAACAATTAAGTACATTCTTAGAAAATTATAATAGTTATAAAAAATTTGCTTAAAACTAATTCAGTTCAGTTCTATTTTTTGTTTTCTGTAACAATTAACTGAAAATGAATAAAAAGCTCTTCATTGATTTACAGTTCTAAGTTAATCCAAATTTTACTAAAATATTTGTAAAATATTAGGGAAAATATTTATTCAGAATTTCATAAAGTGATCATTTTTTGCAAAAAAATGTTAGTTCGGTTGTGGGAATCACTGTAAAAAGAAAGTCTTATTTTAAGGCACAAAAGCTGTTTTATTTTAAGAAGCAACATTTTTAAGACATCTTTTGCTTATTTTACAGATTTTTCTATGACTTTAAACTGTGCCAAAAAATGAAAAACTTCAAATTTGCATAAAAACTTGAAGTACTAATCAATTTGAAAAGGTTGATTTGTAATTATTGTAAATTCATCTTGATTAAGACAGTAGTTTTTACATAAACATTTATATGGCAGGGCTTGCTGAATTTAATAAGACACGTCTTAAATTAAGATTCTCTTTTTACAGTGAACCCTTGAAAAATCCGCTAAAATTTTAAGCGAACTTCATTTCCACTTCGCTTCCAAGTCAATTACACTTCACTTCCATTTCACATCCACTTCGATTCCTCTCACTTACATTTCAATTCCACTTCACTTCCATTTCACCTCCACTTCAATTTCACTTCACTTCCATTCCACTTCCACTTCACCTCCACTTCAATTCCACTGCATTTCCATTGCATCTCCACTTCACTTACATTTCAATTCCACTTCTCCCCCACTTCAATTTCACTTCACCTCCATTTCAATTCCACTTTACTTCCATTTCACCTCCACTTTAATTTCACTACACTTCCATTTCATCTCTACTTTATCAACATTTTCATTACATATCCACTTCACTTATATTTCAATGCCACTTCACCTCCACTTCAATTTCAATTCACGTCCATTTCAATTCCACTTCACCTCCACTTCAATTCCACTGAATTTCCATTACATCTCCACTTCACTTACATTTCAATTCCACTTCACCTCCACTTCAATTCCACTGCATTTCCATTACATCTCCACTTCACTTACATTTCAATTCCACTTCTCCTCCACTTCAATTTCACTTTACGTCCATTTCAATTTCACTGAACTTCCATTTCATCTCCATTTCACCTCCACTTCAATTTCACTACGCTTCCATTTCACCTCCACTTTATCTACATTTCAATTCCACTGCATTTCCATTACATCTCCACTTCACTTACATTTCAATGCCACTTCACCTCCACTTCAATTCACGTCCATTTCAATGCCACTTCACTTCCATCTCAATTCCACTTCACTTACATTTCACCTCCACTTCAATTTAACTTCACTTCCATTTCACTTTCACTTCATCTACACTTCAATTCTACTTCAATTACATTTCTTTTCGATATACTGATTATCTTTGTCTCTTATTATCTTTATGAATGAAGGACAACGGACGCTAAAGTCTTGTTATAAGAATTTCGACCATGAACCATGAAACCCTTAAAATTCATAAAACACTATTAATGGTTGTGAGAAATTACTTAGGATACATCTACGACGATATTTCACGATTTATCAAAAAAAAGAAAATAATGATCACCACAACCGAACCCTCAATTAAGTTTCACCACTTATCTGCAAAACTCAATTAACCCATTTTGAAATTTATTTATTTAGATTCGCAATTAAAATGCGATTTTAATTCCATTGCAATAAACCCTCAATTTGCCACAATAAAATTTAACTTTTTTGTAATTGAATATCACTAATATTCAAATTTGTTGATTTTTCTATTTTATTCCACAGATTGAACAACATAAGAGATCGGTAGATCATGTAATTGCGGATTTGCCCTCGACAACAAGTGTTGACGATCCTCAAGTAAAGCAATATGCAAAGCAAGGAATTGACAAATTAACCGAAACAAAGGGTGAGAAAGCGGAACTTGAAAAAATTATAGAGGCCACATTCTTCCCACCAGCTGGAAAATTAATTTACGAGATTAAAATTAAAGTAAAAGATGGTAAAGAGTGTACTGTCAATGTTTGGAGGGAAAGTGGACCAGAGACTTCTGTAACTGTGGATTGTGGTAAAGACAGAAGAAGAAGAGATAGTGAACCCATAACTGAAGATAATCCGACCAGTGGAAATGTTGACGACCCACAAGTGAAAAAGTATGTCCAACAGGCAATCAACTTAGTTAACGACGGCGGTAAAAAAGCAGTTCTTGACAAAATTGTAGAAGTCACCTCCTATCCTCCTGCTGGAAAGTTGATGCACGAGATTAAGATCAAATTAAGAGACGACAAAAATCCAGATGGTACGAGACCTTGTACGGTCAGAGTTTCGAGAGAAAGTGAACGCAGTACTTCTGTTGAAATTGAGTGTTTAACTGTTTTCGTCAACAGAGGAGAATGCGGAATGAATAGTCGATTACCAGATAAACCAACGACGGTAAATGCTGATGACCCAGAGGTGAAAAGATACATCGACAAGGCAGTCGAGTTATCCAACAAATCTGGTTCAAAATCAGTTCTAGACAAAGTTTTAGATGTCACCTACTTTCCACCTTCCGGAAAGTTGATGTACGAGATTAAGATAAAATTGAAGGGTGAAACAGATGCAGATCATACTAAAACTTGTACGGCCAAAGTTTGGAGAGAAAGTAGATCAGGCGAATCAATTGAAGTGGAGTGCATGAGTGTCATGAGAAAAAGGTCAGTCGATGGCATGGAAAATGAACCCGCTGATAAACCAACGAAGGGAAATGTTGATGATCCAGAGGTGAGAAAATACGTTCAAAGGGCAATCGACGCACCCAATGAATCCGGTCCAAAATTTGTTCTTGACAAAATTTTAAATGTCACATTCTTTCCTTCTGCAGGAAAGTTGATGTACGAGATTGATATTAAATTAAAAAATGAAGCAGATGAGTTTGATACTAAAAATTGTCAGGTATTGGTTTGGAGAGTAAGTGAAGGAGAACCTGGTCTTCAAACAGTGTGTACGAGCATTCTCAGAAAAAGGTCAGTCGATGGCATGGAAACTGAACCCGCTGATAAACCAACGAAGGGAAATGTTGATGACCCAGAGGTGAGAAAATACGTCCAAAAGGCAATCGACTTGAACAACGAATCCGGTCCAAAATCAGTTCTTGACAAGATTTTAGAAGTCACCTCTTTTCCTCCTGCTGGAAAGTTGATGTACGAGATTAAGATGAAATTAAAGGATGAAGCAAATGCGGATGATACTAAAACTTGTAAGGTCTCAGTTTGGAGGGAAGGTGAAGAAGAGCCTACTGTTCAAATAGAGTGCATGAGTATTATGAGAAAAAGGTCAGTCGATGGCATGGAAGCTGAACCCGCAGATAAACCAACGAAGGGAAATGTTGATGACCCAGAGATAAGAAAATATGTCCAAAAGGCAATCGACGTACCCAACGAATCCGGTCCAAAATTTGTTCTTGACAAAATTTTAAATGTCACCTTCTTTCCTTCTGCAGGAAAGTTGATGTACGAGATTGATATTAAATTAAAAAATGAAGCAAATGAGTTTGATACTAAAAATTGTCAGGTATTGGTTTGGAGAGTAAGTGAAGGAGAACCTGGTCTTCAAACAGTGTGTACGAGCTATTTAAGAAAAAGGTCAGTTGACGGGACGAATGGTGAACCAGCAGATATGCCATCCAACCAAAACATCGATGACCCACAGGTGAAACAATATGCCCAAAAGGGAATCGATAAATTGAACGAATCCGGTAAGAAATCATCCCTTCACAAAATTGTAGAAGCCACTTTCTTCCCCCCGGCTGGAAAACTGATGTACGAGATTAGAATGAGAGTAAAGGTTGAAGCTACTCCGGATGATATTGAAAGTTGTAAGGTCAAGGTTTGGAGGGAAAGTGAAGGTGAACCTACTGTTGATGTGGAGTGTCTAAAAGTTTTGAGAAAGCGAGCAGTTGGTAGCGAGTTACCAAGAATTGCAGATGCTCCTGTAAAGCTCAGCGAGGACAATCCTCGAGCAATAAAGTTCGCAGAAATGGGAATTAAAAAATACGCGGAAACTATGACTGGCTCGGAAATGCCCGTATTGGTGAAGATCCTAGAAGCCTATAGTTTCGCACCTGTCGGCAAAGTTTCCCATAAAGTTAAAATACTCATGGGAATGTGTCCTAAAGGAGAAGATTGTAAACCTGAAGCTGAGAATCAGAAAGAATGCACTGTTCTCGTTTGGAGAAATTCCGGTGCCGAGCCAACCGTCACTATCGAATGTGGAAAAGAGAGACGAAGAAGGGACATTGTTCCTCTTGACATGCCGATGAAACAGAAGGTTGATGATCCCCAGGTGAAACAGTATGCGCAACAAGGGATTGACAAATTGAATGAATCTGGTCAAAAAGCAGTTCTTGGTGAAATCTCAGAAGCTATGTTTTTCCCTCCAGCTGGAAAACTAATGTATGAAATTAAGATGAAAGTAAAAAGTGAAGAAGGCAAGGATGATACTAAGGAATGTACAGTTCATGTTATGAGAGAAAGTGGTCCAGAGGTTTCGATACATGTAGAATGTGACTCGAAGAAAGATAAAAGAGCAGTTGATGAGATGCCGCAAATGGGAAAAGATTACATCGCTGATTTGCCTGGTAAACTAGATGTTAATGATGATCAAGTTAAAAAATATGCACAAGATGGACTAGCGGAATATGCCAAGAAGTTCCCAGACTCTAATGTCGAATTGGTCGAAATTATAGAGGCTTAGTGAGTTCATTTATAATGTTTATATTTTCTTTAGACCCGGGAAATAAAAACCTATTGCTAAATTTCTTGGTGAATGGGAGATTTTAAGAAGGCGGTTTGAAGATTGAAATTTTAAATGGTGTTATTGAATCGGTGATTTCTTAGGACTAGCTGTCCTATTGATGAGAAAATTTCTGAATCTTTTTTGATTCGATTCACAATTGTCAAAAAAGATTCAGAAAATTTCTCATCAATAGGACAGCCCTAGGAAATTTCCCTTCACTAAGAAATTTAGCAATAAGTTTTTATTTCCCGGGGATATAGGCTTTCTGTTGATTTAATTTTAAATAATAATTTTAAAATTCGTGTCAATTTAAGTATTTAATTGGAAAAAAAACTTTTGTTTTCAGTTACGTACCAGTGAGTATTTACTCCTACAACATTAAAGTCAAATTTGGAAAGAAGGCATGTAAAGGAGATTGTAAAAGTAATGATATGACAACTGAAGTATGCAATATTTATATTCCTCAATTTAGTGCGAAAGTACCAATCGACATTAAATGTGGTGAGCATTAATGAACAGGCGTCGATGACAATCATCAGTAAAATTAGCTAAAATTTTCCACATAATTGAAAAAAAAATAAAAACGAATAAAACATCAAGTTATTCTTTGAAATGTAAATAATAATTCCGGTATTAGTGCTAATTATTTCTGACAAAGAAACGAAAATTTGTATTACGTAACAAATAAAGAGAAGTATTTATTACGGAAAAATTTGTTTTGTGTATCTAAAAGTGTAAGTAGGTATTTCCTTATTATATAACAAACATCCGAAACAAAGTTTCTTTAATTATAATGAATATTAAGATTTACGTGAAGTTTGTTTTATTATTATTCAACTGAATTAGGTGTTCTTTTGAAAATTCCTATCTAAATCCTAATGAAGGTATCCCATATCCTAGAATAGAAAATTTTGATGATATTTGTCAGGTTAGTATATCTGTATGAATATACCCGACAAATTAATCATTATAATAAAGAACTAAATTGGCTCTCTAAATTCAGTTCACCTAAAGGTAATATTATAGTAATGTTACAAAATAATATTGTTGTATTATTGAGGTAATAGGGTAAAAGTATCAATTACTGCGAATGCACCAATTACTGCGATTTAGAATAAAAATGATTATTTGCCATTTTTTTCAGAAAGACAATTAATCAGAATTATGTGTAAATTTAACGCGTAATCTATTTTTTATTTTAATAAAATAATTTACCATTTAATAAATATTTTTATCGATTTTATAATTATTTGAAAAATGTATGTTAGAAAAACTGCTAATTTTACTGCCAAGGTTTGTTAACATGTCATGAACGCGTTCTCTAAAATTCATTATATTGTTGGTTTTAAAGATTAATTATTGATTGTAATTGTATTTCTTAAAAGGAAAATGTTTTAATTTTCTAAATATTCGAGAGGAAACACAAAAAATAAATATTTTCAAGACTTTTTTACCAAAGTAGCATTTGGGACATGATCTTTACTCTTTGAACCAACTACTACGATTTGTGAATAGTGTCTAACATAACCTCCCAAAGTTCACTGAAATGACAGTCTCGCGTGTATAGCCTAAGGTATATGTTAAGTTAATAATCTTAAACAAATAATTTTATAAGTTAATTTATGTGCAATGGGAAAGCGAAATAAAAAAGTGAGAGTAAAGAAGGTAGAGAAAAAGAAACCAAAGACACGTAGAATGCAATATACCAAAGAAAGTGTAAAGTTAGCTCTAGAAGAGGTTAAGACTGGCAAATCGGTGGCTTATGTTTCTAAAAAATACAGCATACCAGATTCTACAATAAGGGCGAAAAAGTGCAATAAATATTCTGATAAGAAACCTGGACCTGCAACAATATTAAGTTTTGAAGAAGAAAATAAAATTGTTCAGTGGATTTTCCACTGTTGCAAACGTGGATTTCCTATTGGAAAATCTCAATTACTTGAAAGTGTTCAAGTCATTTGTAAAAAACTCAACAAAACAAATCCATTTACCAATAATAAGCCAGGTAGAAGCTGGTATGAGTCGTTTTTGAAGCGTCATCCAGAAATATCACTAAGGATTTCAGAAAATGTTTGTTTAAATAGAGCAAAAGTGACTGAGGAAAATTTGCGGAACTAGTTTTCTGAATTGTCGGAATATTTTAAATTTAATAATTTATTAAATATAGAACCAGCACGAGTATTTAACGCTGATGAAACAGGTAATATTAATTACGATTAATAGTAATTTGCTTTCTAACGTAACCTCAAATTGTTCATCAAAGCTTTATTTCTCTTGCAAATTTCAATTTTTTTGTATGTAAAATAATTAATTCCTATAAAATATTTTATTTTTGAATTAAATTGAATTGAACAACATTTTGTCCGTGCAATATTAGACAAATAAACAATTTAATAATTAGTTAACAACAAATAGTAACTTTTACATATTTCTCACACATTAAATTTTAATATTTTAATTTACAGGAGTTCCACTGAATCCTAAGCCGCCAGCAGTACTAGCACCCAAAGGTTGTAAAAATGTTTACAACATTGTAGGTAACAATGAAAAAGAAAACATATCGGTACTAATTACGGGCAATGCTGCAGGAGAACTCGCTCCAAGTTTTATACTTTTTGCTGGAAAGTCATTGCCTAAAAAGGCTAGGGAAATGGCTCCTCCTGAATTTGCTTTCGGATGTAGTGAAAATGGATGGATGACCGGGGATACTTTTTATGGATATATTGTTAATATATTTGAGCCGTGGTTAGATTTAAAAAAGATAAAACGCCCTGTGATTTTATTTGTAGATGGACATAAGTCACATTTGACACTTCATTTAAGCAAATTTTGTTCCGAACATAAAATTGTTTTAATAGCTTTACATCCGAATTCGACACATATTATTCAACCACTGGATGTGTCATTTTTTCGAACTTTTAAATCTGAATGGCAGAAAATTAATAAAAGTATTTGCGCAAGTTCTGCAAGTATAGGTATACAAAAATATCAATTTGCTCCTATCTTGAAAAAAACTCTCGATGCCATGGATTCCAAGAAGCTTTTAATTAGTGGATTTAAGACGTGTGGTTTATACCCCTTTGACGTTAATGCTGTAGACTTCACGAAAATATTTAATAGAACTGGCAATGACGTTACATCTGATGTATGTGCTGAAAATTCTGGAATTACAAAGCATAACGTAGATTCTTTAAAAGTTATCGAAAATTTATTAAGTGACGAGAAATTGCGAGAGTTTCGCTCAAATGAAGGTGCCATTTGGAAGGGATTGGAAAAAGATCAGAGCCTCTTTGAAATTTGGTTTTGGTTATCCCATCCAGATGTCTATGGAAACTCAAATAATTCTGACAATTGTGAGGTAAATTTAAATTCTTTTTGCACATTATTATTAAATTTCTTTTTGATTATAGAAATCAATTACATTTAGATCTATGTTTTGCTATAGGTGGATATACGAATTGATGAAACTTCAGAAATTGCCGAAGGAATAAACAATCGAGAAATTGCTGGCAGTTCCAACTTCGAAATTTTGGCTACCTGTTCAGACGTTCAGAGAAGTGTTTCAGCAAAAAATCTTGAATTTGAAGAAGGCGCTGAATCTTCCCAAGTACATAGATAATTGTTTTTCTTCTTACGCATATTACATATACACTAAATTTCTAAATCGTTTGTCATTAGATTTATATACAAAATATTGATACTAATTTTACTTTATGATGCTTTTTACACATAAAAAAATCTTTTCTTTTTATTCAAATTAATAACTGAAATAATTTGTGTTATTGTATTTCTATCACAATAATTATTTTTAATTCAAATTTTAATTTCTTTTTTAGGTTCAGGAGGTAATTTTGTTATCTGAAGAATTCCTAATTATGGAAGCAAATGAATTTTCTGACTGTACTAATATTAATCAACTAAATTCTACCTCTAATTCAACGAATGAAGTCATGTGCAGTAATACAAAATCAAAATCGTCTGAGATATTCCAGAAAGATAAAGAAAATTTGGAAATGCCAGAATGCAATGATAGTTTGCCTTTGAAGGTTATTGAAGTTCCCATCAATTCTAATACGATTAAACCAATTGAAGAGCCGGACCATAATATTAAGAAATGTTTATCCTGGCCAAATGATAATTTAGTTAAGAAAAATTGTAAGGGAACTAAATCTAAACCAGAAATATCATCAGTAGTTTCTGGAATTAACTGGCAGAGAAATGCAGAAGAAAAAGAAAATGAAAAAATATTAAAAGCTGAGGAGGTAAAATTAAGAAAAAAAATTAAAATAGAAAAAGTTGAAAAGAACAAAATTGAAAAAGAACAAAATCTTATTAAAAAAGAGGAAGAGAAAGTGCGTAAAGAAAAATTGAGATTGGAAAAAGAAGCCGAAAAATTATTAAAGCAACAACAAAAAATGAAAGATTTAGAGCAAAAAAAGAAGGCAAGAGAAGAATTTCTTTTTAAAAAACAAGAAGCTGTCAAAATAAAGGAGCAGATTGAACAACTCCAAAAAAGGCAAAACGAATTGGAAGAATAAACAAAAATTTGTCTGTAAAATTTGTTCTTTAAAGTTTTTTAAATAAAATATGTTCATGTGTCTTAGTATCATTTATAATTTATAAGAATTATTTTATTCAGGTATTGTATCTTAATTTTAATTCTATTAAAATAGAATCGCAGTAATACAGGCACAGTAATTGGGTCATTCGTAGTAATTGGTGCGATTGGTTCGCAGTAATTGAAGCAAAGTCGTAGTAATACCAGCATGGAGTATTTTTTGTAAATTCGCAATTTTTAAGAATACGCTTGTCTCCTTTAAAATTTAAAATATAGTTTTCGATTCAGTAGATACCAATGGTGCTTTAAGAATAAGAGTAAAATCATTTTTTTATTCAGACGATATTCTGTTTATCTTAAAAGTTGGTCTGGGATTCCAATTGACAGTAATTGGTACCTTTACCCTATTACAGTAATATTTCTGGGGTCGCTGATTACGAATTTAATGTCAGTTTTTAAAAATTCAAAATGGCGGATCTAATATGGCGGACGTCGAAATTAAAAATTCGACGGTTTTACTCGAAACGACCAGTGGTTTTGACAACGAGTTTTCCCTGTAATAAAAGGGTTATTGAGCAAGCGTTTTGGCTAGTTGAGCAAGCCCTCTGCTCAATTGTCCTAACGAAATATGGACAATTGGGCTGGTTGCTCATTCACCCAATGCATTGAGTCCAATAATCCACAAGGTATTTCGAGCTTAAAACTGGAGAAAAAGCGACTTAATATTGACAAAACACTAAGAAACGTTAAATTAAGCATAAATACACAAAATTAGATAATAAAAATACGTATATTAAGAATAAATAACATTTTCGAAAAGACGTGATTTATTACACAGAGACGTGATACACAGAGAGCAGAACACCTGACTAGCAGAATAGACGTAGCGAATCAAAATCTTTCTACCGCGAGAGACTAAATTGTGATTGGCTACGTCTATTTTGCTAGTCAGGTGTTCTGCTCCCTGTGTGACAATAAATCACGTCTTTTCGAAAATGTTATTTATTCTTAATATACGTATTTTTATTATCTAATTTTGTGTATTTATGCTTAATTTAACGTTTCTTAGTGTTTTATCAATATTAAGTCGCTTTTTCTCCAGTTTTAAGCTCGAAATACCTTGTGGATTATTGGACTCAATGCATTGGATGAATGAGCAACCAGCCCAATTGTCCATATTTCGTTAGGACAATTGAGCAGGGGGCTTGCTCAACTAGCCAAAACGCTTGCTCAATAACCCTCTTATTACAGGGTTCCAATGATTCTGTACACTGTAAAAAATAATTCAATAATAATTACTGAAAAAACTCAAGAGCGGTGGATATGAGAAAAAATCGTGAGATTTTATTAGCATTTCCTTGAAAAACTACCGAAAAATGATTCTAAAAGAATTAGAATTAAATTCAAGAAAACTTTTCTATTATGAGATTTTACTTCAGAAGTAATAAAGTACTTCAGAAATTAAATTTCTTTTAACTCATAACTTTTCTGTTATGAGATTTTACTTCAGAAGTAATAAAGTACTTCAGAAATTAAATTTCTTTTTAATCTTTGAAAAAAAATTTCTCTATGAGTACTCGAACACAGTTCCTCGAGACTACAAAATCTCTGCTTTGTCCAACTGAGCTATAAGTGCGCGATTGAATTACTGTTCTTGTAGAGTAAAAACATACTTGAGTCTTGAATAATTCAAGAAATTCTACTGAGTTATTTTTTTCTGTGCATCGATAGGGTTAGCCAATTTTTTCAGAAACAAAAAATGTAATTAAAAATATGGCCATGTACCCACAATTTAAATTTTTATGCAGATTCTAAAACTAACTTGACATTTTAGACATACGTATTATTTGGGTTTCAGTTTCTGAACAAAATATTGAAAATTGTGTACTTTTTTTGTTCATAATTTTCAATATTTTGTTTAGAAACTGAAGCCCAAATAATACATATTTATAAAATGTCAAATTAGTTTTAGAATCTGCATAAAATTTAAATTATGGGTACATGTCCATATTTTTAATTACATTTTTTGTTTCTGCCTGGAAAAGTATTTTTAAAGTTATGTTTCTTCTCTCCTTGCAACATCCTTAATATATTTATGGATTTTAGATATCAAAAAATGTATTTATTAATTTTTCAGTTGCGATGCATAAAAAGGAATATTTATGAAGAATCACCCTATTATCATAAATTTAATTAAATGAAAATTAAAAATATCAATTTAATTATCATAAAGTCTTTTGTACAATAAATTAAGAAATTATTCATTATCTAAAAAAGTTAAAATTTACATTATTAGTCATCTTTTTCGTGTTATAGTGGCCTGGGTATGAACAATTCAAATCGCAATAAATGTTATTGGTTATCGGAACAATTTTAATAATGAGAGTAATATCATTGTTGATCTTGTGTTTTGCAGTTTTTTTTGTGCATATTTTTGAATAAAACTAAAAAAAATTGTTATTTGACATTTTTAAAGTTTTTGTTTTGATTAGCAAAGATATTCACAAATTGAATTTATTTTCACCAGTATTTTTAAACTGACACACAAATTTATTTTATAAGTAAGTGGGATTGCACTTGCCTGTGTATATATTCATTGTATATTGTCTGCTAAAAATGACAGTTAGGGTGAAGTCATATATGAAGGACTAAGTTGTCAGGGGATTAGAATAGACCAATCAGAAAATACTTTCCAAGTGACTAATTATCTGATTGGTCTATTCTAATCCACTGATACCTTATGGCCTGTTTACACCTTCAAAAAAAAAATTTTTTCGCATTGGAAGGAAGAGGACAGACTGTGTATCTGTCCTCTTTACTCTCATGCAAAAAAAATTTTTTTTCGAAGGTGTAAACAGGCCATTAGTCTTTCGCAGTCACTTCACGTATCTGCGTCTTTTTTTCTCATTACGATTCAACGTTTGACGGATTCATATGATTTCACCCATATAAGTAGAAAACCTCGAGTATTCTACATTTACCCATCCCAGAATTATCAACTTTTTCTGTTCTTTTCTTGTGCATAATAGAATCATAAGCCTAAAGCACAATGAATCGTAATCGCTAATCCTTAATCGTAATAATGAGAGTAAGCGGGACAGAGATATATATGTCTATATATGGAATAGGCTGAAACCTATTCCACATCATGGTACTGCGCCCTGAGGAAAGGTATATACACCCCTGCACATAAATGCTCAACTTCCGGTTTATTGTTTGTCTATTGTTCGAACAATAAACCGGAAGGACAGCATTTATGTGCAGGGGTGTACCTTAAGCCCAAAGCACAACGAATACGGTTACGGGAGCAAGGCATGAGATAATAAAGGACAGAGACTGTTTCTGTCCTTTTCTGTCTCATGCTCTGGTCCCGTAACCGTATTTCTATCTGCTTAGGCCTTTAGGGCCATTATCGTAAGATAGTTTTTCTCTCGTCGCGCCAAAAGAAAGCCGCCATACGCTAAAGGCCCTACTGAACTGCTTGTTTGAATAAATTAATATATACTAGACTTAAGTGAGTATGAACGTAGCTTAATCTGTATCATGTGTCCGAACCAGAACCAGGGATGTAAAGGTAATTTACATCATGTAAATTACGTACGTAATTTACGTCCTGATTCCTTCAAACAATTTATTTTTTCGGAGTGGGGGGAAAGTTACGTAATTTACAAATGTAAAAAATCCATGTAATTTACGTAAAAAACTCGAAGTTACGCGTAACTTTAGGGTGCAATCAGATGGATGCGTCAAACGTTGCGTTGTAATGAGATAGAAAGAGATAGAGACATTTACTGCGTCTTTTTTTTCTCATTACGCGTTTGACGCGTTCATCTGATTTCACCGTTTACATCCCTGGTCCGAACGCTGCTACTAACGTCAAAAGCCCAAAGCACAACGAATACGGTTACGGGAGCAAGGCATGAGATAATAAAGGACAGAGACTGTTTCTGTCCTTTTCTGTCTTATGCTCTGGTCCCGTAACCGTATTTCTATCTGCTTAAGCCTAATGGCCTATTTACACCTTCGAAAAAACTTTTTTTTTGCATGAGAGTAAAGAGGACAGATACACAGTCTGTCCTCTTCCCTCCAATGCGAAAATTTTTTTTTTCGAAGGTGTAAACAGGCCATAAAAATTCGAAGTTACGAGTAACTTCCCAACTCTGCGCATTACTCCCTGCCAGGGATGGGTAAATGTAGAAAACTCTAGGTTTTCTGCGTATAATACGTGGTTTTCTACATTATGTAAAATACGTATTACACGTAGAAAACCCCCCACTCCCTCTTATTTTCGAAATTTTCACGTATAATACGTAAGTATTATACTGTAGAAAACCATGTATAATACATCACGTATAATACGCACCCATCCCTGCTCCCTGCTTGTTATTTAAAGTTTTAAAAATTGAAAAAAGTTCTCAACCCTGGTTCAATTATGGTGCATGCGTGCGAGCATAACATAACCTTGAATACAATGATTAATATAATTATGTAATATATTAATACGAAAAAGATTAATGAATATGATGACGTGTAAATAAAAAGCACAATTTTCAATTCTGTAAGTAATACAAACTATATGGCACTGTCTTGTTTACTTTACTCAACATATATATGTTAAACCGTTCTTTTTTGTTTTAAGGTTAGAATATTTAACCATACATTTTTTGTTATAAAAACTGCGTAATTATTTAAATAAAACGTGTTTTAACATTGCTTTAGTTAATATTTATCAAATTGGAAACCGCAATTGTAAAATTTCTCGATAAATTACGGTTGACTTTCATTAAGTCAGCGTGATTATTCAAATTTTTCGATAAGTCAAATTGTTTTCTTTTTACCTTGAGGGGGGTTTGGGAGGGGTATCTTCTCTGATAATTCAAAGTTTTTTCCACCATCTGTAAGATTTTTACCGTTTTTTAAATAAATCAAGAACAATATAATTTTATAAATACGTGTTATTAAGAATAAACCATTTTTTTACCTTCACTCCCACTATTTGGACTTTATTTTACAATTCTTTAATATTTTTGCAGATAGAATCTCGGAAGATGCTGATTTCAAAAAAATGTTTACATTTAACCTGTACGACTCTTTTTCGCTCGAAACATTCTAGTCATAAATTTAACCTCTGCACAACAAATCTTTGTGCCTGCAAACGATTGTTGCATTATTCTACGGTTAATACAGATCAGGACAAAAGATGCCATAATTTAAAGAAGAATGCTGATGTTCTCAGTTCAAGAAAGTTATTGATAAATAACAGTCAAGTGGGATTTTTAATGCAAAAACGAGGCGTTGGTATAGCTGCAAAACTTGTAAATAATTCTCCTAGAAAAATACAGCCGTACATGAAGTTAATGAGGATAGACAAACCAATAGGTGCAAAAAAAGCTTTTTTTAAGAAAATGAATCTTATGGAAGTAAAATTAAAATAATGAGTAAAATTAGTATATCTTCAAAAACAGGACAATGAATTCTATTAAAACTATTGCCAATTTGGTTAATTTATAAATCTAGTTTATAAAAGTCCAGCACTTGGAAAATTTACATTAGAGTTCTAAACAATTTTAATTAAGTGCTCAGAGCATTTTCAATAGAAAATTCAAATTACTTTCTTCCTTCCATGCTAAAAAAAATTTCGTATTTGTTTTTACCATTTGTAAAAACATTTCATTGAGTAAATATCACTTTCTAAATTATTAACAAAATTATATGTGCCTTTGTTAATAGCCACAATTCATAATTTTTTTTTTTTTCAAATTAACAGAATTATCAATGATGAATTTATTCAACTCAACATTTGGTAATTATCTATTGTTCAGGGTGGCCACTTGACCGGTAAACCAGGAAAAACTGGGAAATGACCGGGATTAAAAAATTGATCGAAGAAATTTGTTACTAAACCGGAAATTTCTTCGTGGATCTAAAAGTTCTGAGAAATTTTATCGAAAATCAATGTTTTCTTATCACAAATCAATGATAATAATAATCCGCAAATTCTTTCATTCCTTCATTCATTTTTTGTCTGTTCACACCTGAAGTTTGTCACATAGATATTTTTTGTTTTAAAACAAATACTTTTTCAAAAATGCATTTAAGTTGATTAAAATTATTAATTTTAAATATCAGCTCATATAATTTTAATTTCATTAATAAATAAATCTATAATTTTGTTCTATAATTTTCAACAGTTATTAATATATAATTATTCTCTTTAAATTTTATAATTATTCTTTAATTTTCCTAAATTATTTTGTTCTGTTAACGATACAATTTCGGATAAATGAAGATTCTGCAAATGAATATTCTGTTATTTAAAAATTCGAATAACTTAAAATTCTGTGAAATAAAAATTCGTTTAAATATAAATTCTTTTAAATGAAAATTCTGTTAAATATGAATTCGGTGACCTAAAAATGCTGTTATGTAAAAATTCGAATTCATTTAAATTCGATTGAAAATAAATTCGAAGATGTGAAATTTCGGCTTCAAGAAAATTCTACCTCATGAAATTCTATGAAATGAAAATTCTAAATAATTAATTTTAGAACTTAATCATGCGTCCCAATTTCCTCATTTTTTAATTATTTTCTTTAATATTTAATTATTTTAGTCATTTTAATATTTTTCATTCAATGATCAATTATTTTTTTAAAATTTCAATTTAATTCTTTAATCTTCAATTTATTTCTTTAATTTTGAATTATTTTCTTCAATTTTAAATTAGAATCTTCGTTTTTCAATTATTTTATTCAATATTCAATAATTCTCGAATTTTCTCAATTATCAATTATTTTCTTGAAATTTCGATACAGTTCTTCAATTTCTAGTTAATTACTTCATTTCTCATTTATTTTCTACCATTTTTCCATAACTATCAGTTTTCAATTAACAATTTATTATTCTCCTTCTATTTTATGAATATTCGTTAATTTTAAAAACAAATTTGTTTAAATGCTGAATATTCTCATCATTTTTAGATTTTTTTTTCATTAGTTAATTATTTTCGTCATATTGTAATTTTTCTATTAAATATCAATTATTTTCTTGAAATTTTCATTCAATTCTTTAATCTTCAATTTACTTTAATTTTTAATTACTTTCTTTAATTCTCAATTATTTTCTTCAATATTGAATTAGAATCTTCGTAATTCAATTTTTTTTTCAATATTCATTAATTCTCTTATTTTTTCAATCATAAATTCTTTTCTTAAAATTCCAATACAATTCTTCAATTTCCAGTTAATTTCTCCAATTTTCATTTATTTTCTACCATTTTTTTCCATAATTCTCATCATTTTTCAATTAACAATTTATTATTTTCCTTCAATTTTATGATTATTTATTAATTTAAAAAAAATTTGTTCAAATGCCAATTATTCTCACCATTTTTAGTTTTTTTTTACTATTAATTATTGTTTTCAATAGTCAATTATTTTCGTCATATTGTAATTTTGTTTAATTATTAATTATTTTCTTGATATTTTCATTTAATGCTTTAATTTTTAATTATTTTCATCAATTCTCAAATATTTTCTTTAATTTTCAATTATTTTTATCAATTTTCAATTAATTCCTCAATATTCAATATTTCTCGGATTTTTTCAATTATTTTTTTCGCACATAAAAATTGTTTTAAAATTTCAATTCAATTATTGAATTTTAGAACTATTCTCTTCAGTTCTCGGTTATTTTCTTCAAATTTAAATTCCACATTTTAATTTTCAATTTTTTTCTTTAATATCAAAAAATTATCGCCTTTTTTCTATTATTTTTTTCGATTTCAATTATTCTTTGCAATTATTTCCAACAATTATTCTTATAATTTCCTTAATTTTTAAATTTGCAGTGGTTTTCTTTAAATTTAATATTTCTTGTTAAATATTTTTAATTATTTTTTTCAGTTGTCTATTAATCTAGTCATTTTTCGAAATTTGTTATCAATTGACAATTATTTTCGTCATTTTTTACATATTTTTTTTAATTTTTAAATTAATCTCGTCATTTTGCAACTATTTTCCTCAATTCTTAATTATTTTCCGCAATTTTCAATTATTTCTTACAATTTATTCAATTTTAAATTATTATCTGAAAATTTTATAATTATTCTTTGATTTTTTAAATTATTTTGTTCGGTTCTGTTTTAATCTAGACATTTTTTGAATTTTGTTTTCAATTGTCAGTTATTTTCGTCATTCTGTAATTTTTTTTTTCTGTTATCAATTATTTTTTCAAATTTTAATTTATTTCCTCAATTGTTTATTATTTTGCTCAATTTCAATTATTTTTTTCAATTTTCAATCCAGTTATTTAATTTGCAATTATTTCCAACCGTTATTCCTATAATTTTTCAACTATTTTGTTTAAATTGAATATTTATTGTTTAATTTTTTAAACTATTTTTTTCAATTATTGCGTAATTCTGCAGCCATTTTTCGAATTTTGTTTTCAACTGTCAATTATTTTCGTCATTTTTCAGATACATTCTTCAATTTTGTAATTTTTATTATTTGAATTTGCAAATATTTATAGTTTTAAATGACCAACAACAATGCAAAGTTTGTTAATATTGCTAGTGGAATTATAATACGCAATTCTTTTTAAATGTTTAAGATAAATTATTATCCAAAAATTTAGATTTTAATATTTTGTGATAATAAAACTTTTTAAGCTTTAATTATAATTAATAAGATTATAAGAATATGTAAATTTTTAATTTAAGTATGAAGTTATATTTTAAATATAAAGTCGAATTTCACAAAATTGACCGGGAAAAATCAGGAATAACCGGGAATTTAATTTAATAAAAAAGTGGCCATCCTGTCGAAAAGTGAGACAATTTTAATTAAATTACTTGAATTGAAGTTTAATTTTAAAAATAGGTTCCTGGTTACTTTTTTGGCCTTGTGGATGGAGTATAGCAATGGCTGCTCCCGCCGGATCATTTCCTGACTTTAAAATGATGGCTCTCTTTGGATTAGGCGCTTTCATTATGCGTGGTGCCGGATGTACAATTAACGATATGTGGGATCAGGATATTGATAAAAAGGTATATATTGTTAATCCATTAACACTCATTAACTTTCTACAGTTTCCATGGCTAATAAAAATCATTTTTTTTTTAAATAAACCGGTTTTTTTTTAAATTAAATCAGAAATTGTTTTTCTTCAGTACATAAAATTTTGAAACGTTTATTTTTAAGTAATTTGTTTTCTAATTCGAGAACATTTAATAAGAAAAAATGCAGAATACATTTAATCAAAATCAAAAAAAATTATGAATATCTGAGAAAATTACAACAAAAAATCATCAAATCCTTATAATAGTAAAATTAAGAACATTAGGTAAAAGCGCCGAAAAAATAATGAGTTATAAAAACAAGACACAAAAATGTAAAACGATAAGAAAACATTTACAAAAAAATAAGAACATTCTTTAAAATAATAAAAGTTATGAACATTATTAAAGAAATAGAAAATTAAAAAAAAAACTACAAAAATGTTTTATAAAAAGTAGAAAATCCTTTTAAAAAGTTAAAATATTTAGACATTCTTAATTAATTTAAAAAAATAAGAAGATAAATAAGGAAACGTTAAAATATATTGTTACGAGATAAAAACTTTAAACTTTTTAGTAATTTTTCTGTGTTTTTTGATACTTATTTTATTTTATTTATTTTTTTCATTTTGTAATAACTGTCTCAATTTATTTTATTTTTAACTGTTTAAATATTATTTTAAAAGTTCAACAGAAGGGAATTTGAAATATCTAAAAAAGAATTAGTTTTAAAAACATTAATATAAAAGTGACATTTTTAGAAGAATCACTCATTTATTCTTTATTGATAAAAAATTTGATTTGTTAAATGTTGTATTAGGTAGCTAGAACAAAAGACAGACCTTTGGTAACTGGAGAAGTAACACCGTTCCAAGCTCTGACGTTTCTTGGTGGTCAATTGAGTTTAGGGCTTTTAGTTTTATTACAACTCAACTGGTACAGTATTTTGCTCGGTGCAAGCTCGCTGGGTAAGTTGACAAATTAATATTTCTAATTTAATTCAATTTATAAAACAACTTGGAAAGGTGCTGAATGAATTTATCTTAAATCAGAAAACAACAATTTAATTTCATTTTATTTCAAGATCAAAATCAAATTTTATCAAGGTTCACTTTTTACTGATTGAAACAAAAGATAAATATACTTTTAAACTGAAAAAAATAATAAGAAAGTTAAAAGAAAATAATTGAAGAAAGAAAAAAAAATTTTAAATTGAAGAATAATTATAATTTTATTAGGTGTATAATATTACTATAATATATTTAATTTTAAGTTCTGTTCGTTGACAAAAGCAGGTGTAATGATGTAAAACTTTCGTAACACTTAAAAAAAATCTATCTTTCTAATTATAATTTGAGAAATAGAAAAAAAAACAAATTGAAATTCAAAGTTTTTAATGATTTTTACTCAAACATTTTACTAAAAGTCTAAAAATTTACTGAAATTTTTAAAAATATTCAATACGCAGGACTTAATTGTTAAAAAAATTAGTTTTGTATAATTTTTTAAATTTAGTTTTTAAAACTTTTGTTTATGAAAATAGAAGCTTGCAATGTTTTTAAAGTTAAAAATCTGGAAAAGTTTTTGAAGTTAAATATTGAAATATTCTAAAGAAAATTTACCAAAAATATTGCTATGAATTATTCTGATAAGAAACTTAATGTTTATTTAAATTAGCCTAATAATCTATTAAATAAATTTTTTAAACTAATTTTGATTAAGGAACATAAAATCGACTTTTTTCGTCATGTAATGCGACTAAAGCGACTTTTTTTGTGACTTAAATTCGATCTCAGACATGAAAATATTAAAATTTGTAATTAAAATTTGCAATAATTATACAAAATTAAAGACATTAATTGAAAAATGACGTCAGCAATTAAAAAAAACTAAAAATACTTGGGTAGTGATAAAATTAATTGAAAAAATTGAAGAATATATGTGACGCTCCGCGAGAGAAGGGACCTATCGCGGAAAAAATCAATTTTAATTTTTTGGTGCTAGAAGATAGTTTTTGAGTTGTTCTTTCATTTCCATGTTTCAAAAAAAATATTTATTAAGTACACTTTTTGTTATAATGCTTCAAACCTAGGCGAGCTAAGTGTATCGCATTTTTTGGATTTTCTTTGAACGACCGTCTCTTGAAATTGGCTTTTATTAATTTCATTTTTTTTATGGTAATTGATAGCTTATGAGTTGCTTTCTGAGTTCCAAAAATCAAAATTTAATTCCTGCATTTAGTTTTCTTGTTATAAAGCTTCAAACATAGATATGTTAAGCGTCTTGATTTTTCTTCCTTCTCTTTGCCTGTCCGTCCTTTAAAGTTTACTTTCTCAGCGATAGGTCCCTTCTCTCGCGGAGCGTCACATATATGTAATTTTAAGACGATTATTGATAAATGAAAAAAAAGTTCAATATTAAAAAAAATTATGAAAATTTTGAAGGATATAATTAAAAATTAAAGAAAATAATTGGAAACTGAGGAAAATAATTGAAAAAATTGAAGAATATAATTGACAATTGAAGAAAATAATTTTAAAAAATGAGTATTTTTAAAGTTACAAAATAAAATAAAATAATTCAATATGAAAGGAGATTGTAAATGTTGAAGTTGATAATTGAAATTTGCATTAATAATTGGAAATTAAAGAAATTAATTGAAAAAAGAAGAAAATAATTGAAAAATGTCGAAAAAAAATTAAAGACAATAATTACTAAATGAAAAAAAAGTTTCACACTAATAAAAATAATGGGAAAATATGAAGGATATAATTAAAATTTATAGAATAAATTTAAAAAATTGAAGAATATAATAAATTGAAATTTAAAAAAAAGATTAAATATTGAAGAATGTAACTGAGATTTGAGAAATCGATTTAAATTTTAAGAATTCAATTGAACATCGACGGAAATAATTCAAAATTAAAGAAAATAATTGAGCAGTGAAGAAAGAAATATAAATTGAAGTACAATAATTGATTAATAAAAAATATTTTTAATATTGAAGTGAAATACATAATTGAAAAACTTTTAAAGAATATAATTAAAGTTACCGGGTTGTAATTTGAAATTGAGTATAATAATTAAAAAATAATGAAAACAATTCAAAATTGACGAAAATAATTGAAAAATGTTTAAACTAATAAAAAATTTTAGTAATTAATAAATTGATGTCACAATTTAGAAAAAAATTAAAATTTTTAAGATTGAAGACATTTTTTAAATTAATTCAAATTCATGAAGTTTGGATTAATTGAATTTAAAATCAATGAAAAAATAATAAATTATAAGAAAAACAAAAATACATAAAAAAATAAGAAAACAGTCTACAATTAAAAAAATGATAGAATCCTTTTAAATAACAATATCATGGACATTATTAAACAAATAAAGAAAAGATTTAAATGAAACTGACATGAAAATATATAAAATTTATATATTTACGGGTATTTTTTTTTAAATTAAAAAAATTAATAAGAAAATTAAAAAAACGTTAAAATATATAAATACTAAATATATAAATACTATAAATTTTTAAAATAAAAAAAAAAGTGAAACATTAAGTAAATTAAATAAATAAGAAGAATATGGAAAAATGTTTTTTTCCTTAGTCTAACAAACAGTAAAAAAATGTAAAAAGTACAAAAAATAAAAAATTTTGGTAAGAATCTACTAAAAAATTAAAATTAATAAAAATAAATTTAAAAAATGTATTTATAAAGATAAATAAAAAGTCCACAAAAGAAGTTTAAAAATCCTTTAAAAATAAAAAAGTTTTGGCAATTTAAACCAAAAACATTTTTATAATATTACTCTTAAAAGATAAAATTACAAGCACAATATAAATTTTTAGAAAAATAAAAAAAATCTAAAAATTTTATGAAAAAATAAGTAAGTTTGTAAAAAATAGACAAGATGTGAAAATAAATTTAATAAATTTACAACAAAAATTAGCGTTTTTATTTTTAAAAATATAAAAATATGTAATTTTAAAAAGAGCAACGAAATAAAAATCTTAATGAATGTTATAATAACAAAATTATGTAAAATAATATTAAATAATTTGCCTAAAAAGAAGAAAATTAAATAAAATCCTAGAATAAAAATAAACAAATAGGGTAAAAAAAAAACAAAGTATCAAATGTAAAAAAGAAAAAATCTTAAAATTTTGTAAAAATAAGAAATTATAAGAAATTATTATATTAATAATTATATTATTAATTGAAATTTAAAAGTTTGACCAAATTGGAATATGAGTTAATTGACGTTTGGAATTTATTTAAATTATAATGACGTAAAAACAAAAATCTAATACTATTTTTTGCCATCTTCATACAAAAAATTTGCAGATCGTAGGTTTTTTGATCATCTGTATTAGCAAATTTTTTTAAATTTTATAGACGTATATAAAATATTAAAAATGAAAATTTCAAGATTTATTCACAAACTGGAAGTTTCTTATGGTTTGCGATTTTTTACATTCAGTATTAGATATACTAAGAATTGTGAAGTTTTTTTTTATTTAAATCATGATTTCAATCAATTACAGCCCTGATTATAATACATAGTTTTTTTCTATTTCCAGGTTTAGTGATAATTTATCCTCTCATGAAGAGAGTAACTTATTGGCCCCAGTTAATATTAGGAATGACTTTTAACTGGGGAGCTTTGCTTGGATGGTCCGCGATCCACGGCTCTTGTGATTGGTCCGTTTGTTTACCACTTTATACAGCTGGAGTCTGTTGGACCATTTTATACGATACGATTTATGCCCATCAAGACAAAGTCGATGATATACTTTTAGGAATAAAATCCACAGCTCTAAAGTTCGGCAGCAAAACGAAACTCTACTTGTCTGGATTTGGAGCGAGTATGATTGGAGGATTGGTCACTTCCGGAATGGCCGTTGATCAGACCTTGCCATATTATATTTCTATAGGATTGGTTGGCAGTCATCTTGTTCACCAGGTAGGGAAAAAGTTTTTTGTTTTTTTTTAAAATTATATCAAGGTCTACTTTTTAATAATTCTAACAATAGCTAAATATGTACTTTTCAGCTATCGTCGAGCGGGGATATTTTGTGAACAAAACCGCTCTTTTTCCACTCTATGCTTTATTAAAATTCAGAAAAAGTTTGTTTATTTATAAAGTTGTGTAAAAAATTTTTTTTTATTGTTTTTGCTGTATGAAGTGTTTTTTCTAGATATTCTAGAGTACAATAAAAAAACCAAAGATAGAAATATTTTTTTTTTTTGTAGAAATTGTTTAACTAATTTGAAAGTAAAACACTTCAATTTCACAAAAATGTAGATTTACAAAAAAGGTGATTTTTTTTTGAAAATTTTACCTAATATAACTTCTACTACACTTTTTGAGTTAGTTTAAAAGAAAACGTTTTTTGAAAAAAATAATTTGAAAAGCATATAATTATTAATGTTTCTTTTTTGAGGGTTCTATGGCACTACGTGTAAAATTTAAATTTAATGCTAATTTCTAGTTTTTTATAACAAAAATCAGATAAAAATGGTTTAAAATAATCAGAAATTTTAAAGAAAATAATTGAGTTTCAAGAACTAACTTGAAAAAATGAAGTAAATAAATTAAAATAGAAGAAATGAAAAGCAATTGAGATTTGACAAAAATCTAAAACTAAGATAATAGTTTAAAACGCAGTAAAAGATAAAATATTTAAATTTAAAGAAAGCAACAGAAAATTGAAAAACTTGGAATTAAGTAGAATTAATAAGAATAACCAAAAATTGATGAAGAAGCTATATTTGTAGGAAACAATGTTTTTAGAACAGAAGAAAATAACTAATGATTATATTTAAAAAAAAATGTAGAAGAGAATAATTAAAACACAAAATATTGAAAAGTATAATTGTTATTTGGAGAAAAAAATTAAAAATTGAAGAAATTAATTAAATTAAGAAGATAAGAATTTTAAGATAACGAAACTAATTAAAAATTAATTTTAAAAAATCATCATAAAAGTAAATATAAAATTAAAGTAATTTATATTGTTAATTGTAATTTCTAATTTAAAGAAAATATTTAAATTAAAGAAAATAATTGAAAAGGCATGACAGATTGAAAATAATAGACAATGTTTATAAATGATTGATTATTGAAGAAGATAATTGAAAGATATATATTGATTTATATTGAACTATAATTAGAAATTGAAGAATATAATTTAAAATTAAGAAATCATGTAAGAATTGAAAAATACAAATTAATATTGACAAAAATAATTGAAAAATTAAAGAAGAAATTGAAAATATCGAAGTGTTTATTTGAAACAAAATTAAATAATATAAAATTTATGAGAATAATTAAAAAGTGAATAAAATTATTCAACATTTCAAAAATAGAATTGTCATTTGGAGCAAACAAAAATTAAAATTTCAAAAATTAATTGTAACCAAAAAAATATCTAAATGTGTATACCTAATTGAAATTTGAAGATAACAAATAAAAATTGAAGACTATTATTAAAAAAATAAGAGAATATTAATTTAAAGCAAATAATAATTAGTATCAATGAAAAAAAACTGAAAATATAATTGATTTAATATTGAAGAAAATAATTAAATTATTGCAGGATGTAATTAAAAATAGGAGAAAAAAATTTTTTTAAATTCAAGAATGTAAATGAACGCCACTAAAAATAATTAAAAAATTAAAAAACATATACCTGGTTTGAAATTTTTAAAGATAATTGAGAATTGCATAGAATAATTGAAAGATGAATAAAAGCATTGACAATTTGAAAAATACGATTGTCATTTCAAATACCTCAGTAAAAAAAATCGAATAAAATAAGTTATAAAATAGAAAATAAAATAATAATAATAATAATAAACTAAGCTAAATAAAAAGTATCAAAACTAATACAGTATTAAAGAAAATTATTAAAAAAATTAAAGAATATAATTGTAAATTGAAGAAAATAATAAAAAATTTACGAAATAATTGAAAATTGAAGAAAATAATTAAAACTGAACAAAAAATTAAAGAATATAATTAAAATTTGTTGAGAATAGTTTTAAAATTACGAAATTAAATGAAAATTAATTGATAATTCAAGAAAGTATTTGTAAAAAGACAAAAATAACTTAAAATTGAAGACATTTTTTAATCAACTCAAATTTAGTATGAAGCTTGGATTTAATAATTTAATTTTCAAATAAATTCGTATCGATTAAAGTTTGAATTAATCAAAACTTTCTTGATTTCTAAACATGTGATAAAAACTAAATATATGTAATAATAGGTACGTAATTACAATTCAAAAATGTATATATATTTAAATTAAAGATACTTTTAAGGTGAAAAAAGGTTGTGAATTTAAGGTTTTTTAGGTCACTGGACACCTTGTTAAAAGAAAATTAAATACCTAAAGATTTTGATCCAGTCTAGTTTAAACGAAACTATTTTAGTTTATATCTTGTTTATACTTAAGATTGCTGTAGTTTTTTGAAATACTAAAATTATTATCATTAAGAAATAAAGATCTGTGTATTATTGACTAGAAAAATTATGTACACTTTATAGCCCTAGGGAAATAATGTACACTGTATTGTCCTAGGTTAATAATGTACATTTTATTTCCCTAGAGAAATAATATACACTTTATTGCCCTAGGTTAATAATGTAAATTTTATTGTCCTAAGTTAATAATGGACACTATATTTTCCTAGGAGAATAATGTACACTTTATTAACCTAGGAGAGTAATGTACACTTTATTGCCCTAGGGAAATAAACGACATTTTATTAAATTAGGAAAATAATTGATACTTTATTAACCTGGGGAAATAATTGACACTTTATTAACCTAGGAAAATAATCGACACTTTATTCACCTGGGGAAAACGTATATAAGATAAAAAGTTTGTTAAAAAATGAGATATTTTCGAATAAAATTTTTGATTTGATTTCAGGTTTACACCCTGGATATAGACAATCCGAAAGACTGTGCAGAGAAATTTATATCTAATCACAGTGTAGGAATGTTGCTGTTCGTTGGAATAGTTTTAGGCAATTTATTCAAAAATTATTCCAGTAAAAGCGGTATCAGTAGAACGTGTGACGTTCAGTCAGACAAACAAAATATCAAGAGCTTAAATCATGCACTGTAAAGAAAAAAAAATTAGGTTTTATAATAAATTTGTAAGTAACTAATTAATTCTATGTCATACACTAAAAATAGATGTTATTTTATTTAAAAAATAAGCTTTACAAGAAATACAGAATTGTGAAAATTAAAAATGTACAATTTTTACTTTCTGTAAGTCTTTCAAGTTTTTGCCATCAGTTTTGGAGAAAACCAAAGATACGATTTACTCTGACAAAAACTTAAAAATCTTTTGATCATATGTATAATAAATTGTTTTGTTTGCCATTTTGTACAGTTTTATTTAAAAATATTCCAATTCTTGTTGTTCTAGGATTTACTGAAACTTATTTTCAGCCCTCGACTACAATTTCTCGGGGTGGTTCCTCCTCTCTCATTTCATCCAATTTAAATTTTACTTTACGTTCCTCGAGAGCGGCCTCGTAGCTCTGTTGCGTTAATAATTTGGTTTTTAATTCTTCTATTAGTCTAATATTGGGTAAAACAATAGCAAGATAGCCTCTTTTGTGAGGAGGTTCTCGAAGAAGCGAGGAATCCGTCGCCATCGATTCGTTAACTTCCACTAATTTGCCAGTCATGCAGCATTTTATCACAAACGTCTCTCCATTGGAGCAAGATATGGAACAGATATTGGAATTTTCCTGCAAAGGCTGAGCTCCACGTTTTCCCTTGCCGGAAACTTGATTCTTCGTCCGATCTAATTTCTCACTCACCCGAAAATTAATATTTAGAACCTGCAAATTGCGCTGGAAAATCGTGTGACTTGGGGCTAGAGAAATCATGCAAATTCGATTAGTGTGCACTCGAATACAAATATCGTCTCCGGGCTTTAACACGTCGAGTTTGTAGAAAGGAGTAAAGTAGCGATCGGTTACTGAGAGCCAGTTCCTGGATAAATCAACTCCCACTAACATACTTGAAGCTTCGCAATCCTCTGGAAGTGGAAATTCAGATCCATCATCTGCAGATTCTGCTTTTGGTTCATGAGTCTCTTCCTCTGATTTCACTTCATCGAGTTCTAAATCTTCTGAATTATTTGCGAGTTTCATCTTTTTACTCATAGACTCCGACATATTGACTAATTACTAAATTGTGCCTACAAAATTGTTCTTTAACACCTTATGTCAAGTCATTTAGAATAAAGTCAATTTTATTTTCTTAAAAACTGGGATTATTCGACCTTACTTTCAAGGTTCTTCTTAAATCTTTTTTGACTTTCTCTGAATTCTTTTGCTTGTTCTGCTTGGCGAAGGTCAAACTGAAAAAAAATATATTTATTTAAATGTGTAACTAGTAACATTAACATTAAATAAATAAAAAACGCGAGCCTAAGCACGCAACAAACTTTCCATTGTTGTTGGTCATTTAAAACTATAAATTTTTGCAAATTCAAATAATGAAAATGAAGAATATATTTGAAAAATGACGAAAATAATTGACAGTTGAAAACTAAATTAAAAAAATGTCTGTATAATTACGCAACAATTGAGAAAAATAGTTTAAAAAATTAAACAATAATATTAAATTTAAACAATATAGTTGAAAAATTAGAGGCACAACTGTTGGAAACAATTACAAATTAGACAAATGGATTAAAAATCGGAAAAAATAATTAACATTGAAAAAAATAATATAAATTGAGGAAATAAATTGAAAATTTAAAAATTACATTAAAATTTGAAACAAAAAATACAAAATGACGAAAATGATTGTCAACTGAAAACAAAATTCCAAAAATGGCTAGATTAATACACAACCGAAAACAATTTAAAAAATAAAAGAATAATTATAAAAATTTTAATATAATAATTGAAAATTGAAAGAATTGTAGGAAACAATTAAAAATTGCGGAAAATAATTAATAATTGAAGGAAATAATTGAAAAATGACGAAAATAATGGAAAGATTGAAGAAAATTTGTGAAAAATGAAGAAAATAATAGGCATTTGAAAACAAAATTCGAATAATGACTGGGACAATTGAAAAAAATAATTGAAAAAATTAAACAAGAAATATTAAACTTAAAAAAAATAATTACAAATAGAAAAATTAAGAAAATTGTAGGAATAATTGTTGGAAATAATTGCACATTTAACAACTAGCTTCAAAATCGAAAAATGAATTGTAAATTGAAGAAAGCAATTAAAAATTTAAAAATGTAACTTAAATTTAAAGAATATACTTAAAAACTGAAAAAAATAATTGATATTGAAGAAAACAAAAAAAATTAAGCAAATAAATTAAAAATTTAAGAATTCAATTAAAATTTGAAAAAAAAAGTTATAATTAAAACAAAAATTACAAATTTGACGAAAATAATTGGTAATTGAAAAAAAAATTACAAAAATGTCTAGTTAATACACAACTGAACAAAATAATTTAAAAAATCAAAGAATAATTATAAAAATTTTAATATTATAATTGAAAATTGAAAGAATTGTAGGAAATAATTGAAAATTACAGAAAATAATTAATAATTGAAGGAATTAATTAAAAAACCACGAAAAGAATGGGAATATTGAAGAAAATATGTGAAAAATGATGATAATAATGGTCATTTGAAAACAAAATTCGAAGAATGTCTAGATTAATTTAAAAAATTAAACAAGAAATATTAAATTGAAAGAAAATAATTACAAATTAAAAAATTAAGAAATTATAGAAATAATTGTTGGAAATAATTACACATTTAAAAACTGGATTCAAAATCGAAAAAATTAATTGAAAATTGAAGAAAGCAATTAAAGATTGAAAGATCTAATTGAAATTTAAAGAATATACTTAAAAATTGAAAAAATAATTGAAATTGAAGAAAATAATAAATAATTGAGCAAATAAATTAAAAACTTAAGAATTAAATAAAAAATTTGAAAAAAAACGTTATAATTAAAAAAAAATTTACAAATTGAAAAAAAAATAATTAGCAATTGAAAAAAAAATCAAAAATGGCTTCCAATTTTATAAAATTTTAATATAATAATTAAAATTAAAAGAATTGTGGAAAATAATTGAAAATTGCGGAAAATAATTAATAATTGAAGGAAATAATTTAAAAATGACGAGAAGAATGGAAAAATTGAAAAAAATATGTGAAAAAAAACGAAAATAATGATCAATTGAAAACAAAATTCGAAGAATGACTAGATTAATAAACAATTAAAAAAATAATTTAAAAAATTAAACAATAAATATTAAATTTAAAGAAAATAAATACTAATTGAAAAATTAAGAAAATTATAGAAATAATTGTTGGGAATAATTACACATTTAACAACTGAATTCAAAATCGAAAAAATTAATTGAAAATTGAAGGAAGCAATTAAAGATTGAAAAATGTAATTGAAATTTAAAGAATACCTATACTTAAAAATTGAAAAAAATAATTGAAATTGAAGAAAATAATAAAAAATTGAAAATAAATTAAAAATTTAAGAATTAAATTAAACTTTGAAAAAAAATTAATAATTGAAACAAAAATTACAAATTGACGAAAATAATTGGTAATTGAAAAAAAAATCCAAAAATGGCTAGATTAATACACAACTGAACAAAATAATTTAAAAAATCAAAGAATAATTATAAAATTATAAGATAATAATTTAAAATTAAAAGAATTGTAGGAAATAATTGAAAATTGCGGAAAATAATTAATAATTGAAGGAAATAATTGAAAAATGACGAGAAGAATGGAAAAATTGAAAAAAATATGTGACAAATGACGAAAATAATGGTCAATTAAAAACAAAATTCGAAGAATGACTAGATTAATGGACAATTGAAAACATTAAACGAGAAATATTAAATTTAAAGAAAATAATTGCAAATTGAAAAATTAAGAAAATTATATCATTAATTGTTGGAAATAATTGCAAATTTAACAAATGGATTATAAAACGAAAAAAATAACTAAAATCGAAAAAAAATTGAGAATTGAAGAAAGAAATTAAAGATTGAAGAATGGAATTGAAATTTTAATATATTTAAGAATTAAGAAGGCTCGCGTAGATGTAAAACTAATTGTAGCATTAAAGAAATAAATTCTAATTCTTGTTCTAATTCTACTTAAAAATTGAAAAAAAAGTAATTGAAAAAAGTCGAGAATTAATAAATACAGAAAAAAAAAATTGAAAACTGAAAAATGTAAATAAAAATTGTAGAATGGAGAAAGATTAAGATTAAACGATTGTATTTAAAATTAAAGAAACCTAATGATATACGAAAAAATATTAGACAAAAGGAGATAATATGTTAATTTTAAAGAAAATGATTGAAAATTGGAATTTGAATTTGAAGAAAATAACTAAGAATGGAAGAGAATAGTTCTAGAATTAAATAATTGAATTGGACATTTAAAACAATTTTTATGAGTAAAAAAAATAATTTAATAAATCCGAAAATTGTTTAATATTGAGGAATTGATTGAAAATTAATAAAAATAATAAAAAATTAATGGAAATATTTGAGATTTGAAGAAAATAATTAAAAATAGAAGAAATAAATTGAAAATTAAAGAATTTAATTAAAATTTCATGAAAATAATTGATAATTAAAAGAAAAATTGCAATATGACGAAAATAATTAACTATGAAAAAAAAAGATTAACAATTGTAAAAAATATTGAAAATATTGAAATTTCAAGAAAATAATAAAATGGATAATTGAGAAAATGCGAGAATTATTGAATAAAATAATTGAAAAACGTAGAATGCAATTGAAAATTGAAGAAAATAATTGAGAATTGAAGAAAATAGTTAGGAATTGAAGAAACAAATTGAGAATTTAAGAAAACAATTGCAAATTAAAGAAATAAATTGAAGATTAAAGAATTCAATCGAAATTTTAAGAAAATAGTTGATAATTGAAAGAAAAATTAGTAAATGACTAAAATAATTAAATATTAAAGAAGTTAATTGATTAATTAATTTAATTGGAATTAAATAAGTTTAATTTGCTCATGCAATGGAAAAAAAGTAATTTGAGATCTAGCATATAATATTCATTTAAAGAAATTTAATTTAGGTTTTTTAAATAAAAATAACATTGAAAGTTTTGAAACAAAACATTTTTTAATCATTAAAAAATGAAAAAATTATTTTAGAAAGGTGTTTAACACACTTATAAAATATTTATAAATGGTGCTTGTTTTCGTTTCAATGATAATTGATGATATTTCCATATTTATTAGTATTATTATATTATTTATTATTCTACATTTTAATATAAAAGGCAATTAATAATTAGATGCATAAAATAAAAACTCGTATGATTTATAATTCATTTAAAAATATACATTTTGTCAAACGTAACTTAATTTAAAACAAAAAATATCTAAGTGCCAAACTTCAGGTGTGGACAGAATAAAAGAATCTTGTGGATTATTATTATAGAAGATTCTGTTTCATTTTCTCTTAAGGAGGTTCTCTCCATTGACATAACCTCAAATTGAAAAATGGCTTTTTCTCATCAAATAAAAATATTAATCAAATTATATTTAACATAAAATGTTAAACTATTGTTATTTGTCAACAAATTTTTAACTCAATTTAATTTTTTCTAAAAAATGCACAACTGGATCTTTTAAAATTTATTGAAATTAAGTTTAATAAAATGTGGAAAAAATTAAATTGCCAATTGTTTAATTATTAAAATTAATAAATGTTTTCAACAATAAAAATTAAGATTGATTAAAAGTTAAATTATTTTTGAATGAAAATAATTAATTGGAAAATTATAAAACTTAGACAATAATGAAAATTAGAAATGAAGCATTTAAAACTTAAATGAATTGAAATTTGGAGTAATTAAGATTTATTGTAAAGAAATAGAATTTTTTCCAGTTTAAAAATCTATAAACGAAAAGAAGTTGGAACTTGGATTCAAAAATGTTTGTTAATACCTATTTAAATATTATATTAAAAATATTTTTAATTATTTAATAAAAGATAGACGTTTCTAGTTTCAAATACTTAGATGTTTTTACAAAGCTTTAAATTATATTCAAGTCATGAAAACAATCCTTTTTGACAAATTTGAAAATTCTAAGTATTTATAACCTATAAAAAAGTAACATTTTAAAGATTGTGTAATATATGAAATAAAAGGTTTTTAAATAGCTACCTGTTTTCGAATGCATTTCTGTAAATCTCTTACATGTTGTGAACATACTCCTGTGAAACGTAGAAATGGATTCTATAATAATAAAAATTGTTTTTAGCATTTTAAAATAGAAATTAAAAGCATCGCAAAACGAATAAATTTACTTCACTCTACCTCTTCGTAACACTTTAATAATTCTTCGTGAAAAGGCTCACAAGCAGCTTGATGTGGAGGAAGACCATTAACCATTATTATTAATTTCAAAATGAAGAACAAAATGCTTGTAATTAATTACAAATTATTTTCCAAGAAAGTAGAAATCTGAATTCAGCTGATTCTTTGGTAAACATTATCATCAGGGTTGCGTTGGTTTGGTAAATTACATTATACACATAAAGCCCAACACACAATGACTACGGTTACGGGAGCAGGGCATGAGATAATAAAGGACAGAGATTGTTTCCGTCCTTTATTATCTTAGGGCGCAATTACATATCTGCGTCGAACGCTGCGTTTTTGCGTTGAATAATGAGAGAGAGGAGGAGAGAAATATAGTCACATCTTTGTCACTCTCACCATTCAACGCAAAAACGCAGCGTTCGACGCAGACATGTAATTGCGCCCTTATGCCCTGCTCCAGTAATTCATTGTGCTTTGGCCTTAAGGATTAGCACGATTCATTGTCAGGGTTGTGCTAGTAAAATACCTTAGATAAATTACATGGTACTTTACGGGAAAATACCTAGTAAATTACCTCAATAATATTTTACATAATGTATGTTTTGGGAGTGGGGGGTAAAATACCTGTAAATTACGTAAAAAACCTCGAGTGACGCGTCACTGCACAACCCTGAAAATACCTAGCAAATTACCTCAATAATATTTTAAATAATGTATTTTTTGGGAGTGGGGGGGTAAAATACGGTATTTTACTTATGTAAAATACCTGTAAATTACGTAAAAAAAACTCGAAGTCACATGAGATTTTACATTCCTGAGGGTAAAATCTCATGTGAGCAGATAGCGTAAAACCGAAAGCAGAAAATATATGAGAGTAAGAGAGTAAGTGATATATACCTGTCTCTCTCACTCTCATGATTTTCTGCTTTCGGTTCAACGCTTTCTGCCCACATGGGATTTTACCCTGAATGTAAAAGTAATTTACCTCACGTAAAATACATAGGTTTCTACACGTAAATTACATAGGTAATTAACATACTAAGGGTACTGGGGGTCGATTATGTAATTTGATTTAATTTCGAAATGATTTAATTTCGCCTGACTTCACTTTTTTTTCACTTTTATTGACTTTTGTTGTCGAAAGTTTTGACAGTTAATAGTGAAAAAAAGTGAAGTCAGGCGAAATCAAAACATTTCGGAATCAAATCAAATTACATAATCGACCCCCTGGCAAATGCGTGAGAATAAGAAAGTAGAGGAATAGAATAGACGAATTAGATAACTGGTTACATTGGAAAGCATTCCCTGATTAGTATATTCTATTCCTCTTTTCTCCTGCATTTGCATGTGCCCCAAATTTTTTACAAAATGTAATTTACATTTCAAAGATGTCAGCAATCTATGGGTGAAATCACATGGATGCGTCAAACGTTGCATCGTAATGAGAGAGAGTGAGACAATGATATTTTTACGATTTTCTCTTTCTTATTACGAAGCAACGTTTGACGGTCCCATGTGATTTCACCCTAAGGCGTAAACTTGAAACTTCAAAATGAGAGAGAGTAGGACTTATATATATGTCTGTCCTACTTGTAAGTAGGGAACGGGATCACGAGCAGGGTCCGGAACGTGAACTACTTCACATAATAAATGTGGTTTTTTACATGTAATTTACTGTAGTAAACAAGTTCTTTAGAGTGAAATTATATGGATGCGTCAAACCTTGCATCGATGGTCGCATGGGATTTCACCCTAAATGTCGAAAACGTATATTTCAGTATATAGAATATTTTAAGGAGACGTCAAGGCGTCATAATCAGAAATCAGAATTTACCTGTAAACTACGTAAAAATCTTGAAGTTACGCGTAACTTCGGAACTAATTAGGGTAAAATCCCATGTGAGCAGAAAGCGCAAAACCGAAAGCAGAAAATCATGAGAGTGAGAGAGACAGTGATATCTACCTACCTCTCTCACTCTCATGATTTCTGCTTTCGGTTCAACGCTTTCTGCCCAAATGGGATTTTACCCTTACATTCCGAACTCTGTCTATCCCCCAGGTAATTTAGTTACCCAACACTGCTTATTTCTATTTGTTCTGTTTGTTCGTTCATGCTCCTGTTTATATTGTGTTAGTGATTGCAAAAAAAGCAATTTTTCTTGTGAAAATTTATTAATTCATGTAATATTTTCTTGTATTATATTAAAAACACAACAAAGAATATTTAAAGGATGTCGTTTAATCAAGATGCAAGCATATACCCTCCTTCGGTGACTTGTAAAGATAATTCCTTTTTAACGAGACCGAAATACGAATTATTCAAGATGTCATGGAAAATTGAAAACTTCAAGCTTCTAAGGAATGTACTGGAATATATTTATTCACCAAATTTTCCTTCTGATGAAAATTCCGATTTTCTATTTAATCTTCGTCTAAAAATGCGTGGCCAACTTTCACTCATTTCTTTATCCAAAATAAAAGGTGCAGCAGTGTATGCAGAAATATTTATTTCATTCACAACTGAAAGAAAAACCGTTCCAATTTTAAGTTTTACGGGAATACTACATAATTGTATTGAATGCAAACTTTCTTTTGCCAGTGTTTGCGATGAAAATGCACAGCTACTTACATCAGATTTTACCTTTGAATGTGAAATTAAAGTACTTAACTCTTTGAGCAATTATCAGCACGGTGTAAAAGAAGAATTTTCAAGTACAAAGCATGAAGATTGTTTAGTTAATAAATTAATGTTAAACGACAAATTATTCACGGACTTTACTTTTTATGTACAAGGTAAAGAATTTAATATTCACAAAGTCGTGTTTGCAGTTCAAAGTTCTGTATTTTTGACATTGTTTCAAAGCAGATTTACTGAAGGTTCTGCAACTGCAATTATAGATGACGTTGAACCTGAAATCTTTGAAAAATTGATCAGTTTTTTGTATTCTGGTGAAATCAATGAAAACGATTTAGTGAAGTATGCAGGCAAAATTTTAAATTTAGCCGAGAAGTACAGTCTGGACAAATTAAAGAAGATTTGTGCAACTTCTCTTTATAAAAAGTTGTGTGCTGAGAATGTTTTGGAATCACTTTTACTCGCTGATCTACATTCGCTGGTTGAATTGAAGAAGAAAGCTCTCTTCTGTTTATTTTGCAATAAGGACAAATTCAAGGATTCTGAGGAGTGTCTAGCTTTGTTGCGAGCAAATTCGTATTTAATATCGGAAATGCAGTTAAATTTCGTTGAGAATGAGAAGAAATATTACACTTTTCTTTCTAATTCGACTTATAAATTAAATGAATAAGAAATTTTAAAACAAAGATTGTTGTTTATCTTGAATTTACAAAATGTATCAATGTCGTTCAAAGTATGTATTAAAGTTATGTAGAATGAATTTATTGTTTTTCGTTTTAAAAGCGAATTTTTCAACCTATAAGCACAGAATTTACAAATGATAGGTAAATTTTAACATTATTAATAATTGTTAATAATGTATTTTCTACAAGCTAATTTAAATAAATTGCTCACTAAAAAATAAGTTGAAATTTTATTACTTTCATGCATCTCATTAAATATTGAATTTCTTTCCATTATTTTGACTACTTTTCAATAACCATTTTTATCACTCTTTTTTATGATTCTCTATATATGAAAAAATTTAGCAAAAAAATAAATGTGTCTTAAAACATTTTAAAATCGATTAAATCTAAAAAAAATATGAGATACGTATTTTTTTATTTTTATATTTAAGTGGCCCAATTTTCGATTTATAAATTTTCAAAATTTTAGGTTTTTAAAAGTAGACCCATTTTTAATCGCATATCTATGAACTTATTGAATTTAGAAAATTTGGGGTGTCATCATTTAGTCCAAAACTCAGTTATAATTTCTTTCCATTATTTTGACTACTTTTCAATAACCATTTTTATCACTCTTTTTTATGATTCTCTATATATGAAAAAATTTAGCAAAAAAATAAATGTGTCTTAAAACATTTTAAAATCGATTAAATCTAAAAAAAATATGAGATACGTATTTTTTTATTTTTATATTTAAGTGGCCCAATTTTCGATTTATAAATTTTCAAAATTTTAGGTTTTTAAAAGTAGACCCATTTTTAATCGCATATCTATGAACTTATTGAATTTAGAAAATTTGGGGTGTCATCATTTAGTCCAAAACTCAGTTATGAGAGTCTCCAAATGTCCGAAATTGTCAGAATATTCAATTCTCCCAATCTCTATTTGTCAGAATATTCAACTCTCCGAACCTTCTTTTGTCTTAACTTAAATTCCCGAATCTCCAACTCTCAGAATATTTAACTTTCTGAATCTCCATTTGTCCGAACTTTTAAATTCCCGAATCTCTAACTCTCAGAATATTCAATCCACCGAATCACCATTTCGACGAACTTTTAAATTCCCGAATCTCCAACTCTCAGAATACTCAATTCACCGAATCATCATTATGCGCATTTTTTAAATCCCCGAATCTCTAACTCTCAGAATTGTCAACTCTCCGAATCACTATTTGACCGAAGTTTTAAATTCCCGACTCTCCAACTCTCAGAATATTTAACTTTCTGAATCTCCATTTGTCCGAACTTTTAAATTCACGAATCTCTAACTCTCAGAATATTCAATCCACCGAATCACCATTTCGACGAACTTTTAAATTCCTGAATCTCCAACTCTCAGAATACTCAATTCACCGAATCATCATTTTGCGCATTTTTTAAATTCCCGAATCTCTAACTCTCAGAATTGTCAACTCTCCGAATCACTATTTGACCGAACTTTTAAATTCCCGATTCTCCAACTCTCCACTGAGAGAAATAGATGGTAAGAACTTTACTATCTTTGATGGTAGAGAGGTTATGTTATACTCTACCAACAGAGATGCTACGGGGTACCATCTAGATGCTACATCGTACCATCCAGATGCTATCCCGTACCATCTAGATTCTTGTCCGTATATTTAAGATCAGATATGGTATCTGGTACTATCTAGATGGTACCCCGTAGCATCTATTTCTCTCAGTGTCAGAATATTCAACTCTCCGAATCTCCATTTGTCCGAACTTTTAAATTCCCGAATCTCTAACTCTCAGAATATTCAATCCACCGAATCACCATTTCGACGAACTTTTAAATTCCCGAATCTCCAACTCTCAGAATACTCAATTCACCGAATCATCATTTTGCGCATTTTTTAAATTCCCGAATCTCCAACTCTCAGAATTGTCAACTCTCCGAATCACTATTTGACCGAACTTTTAAATTCCCGACTCTCCAACTCTCAGAATATTCAACTCTCCGAATCTCCATTTGTCCGAGTCTTCAAGACACCGAATCTCCATTTGTTAGAATTTTTAAATTCCCGAATCTCTTAGAATATTAAATTCACCGAATCACCATTTGGCCAAACTTTTAAATTCCCGACTCTCCAACTTAGAATATCCGAATCTCCATTTGTCCGAACTTTTAACACTCCGACTACTTAGCATACAGAATCTCCATCTATCAGGCCAAAAGAATGTAGAATTTCTTAACGAGCTTACTGATTGGCTGGTAATTTTTCCGGGAACATTTTCAGCCAATCAGAAAGCTCCTTTAGAAATTCTACATTCTTTTGGTATGACAGATGGAGATTTTGTATGCTGAGTAGTCGGAGTGTTAAAAGTTCGGACAAATGGAGATTCGGTGTCTTGAATATTCGGACAAATGGAGATTCGGAAAGTTGAATATTCTGAGAAATGGAGATTCGGGAATATAAAAGTTCGGACAAATGGAGATTCGGTAAGTTGAATATTCTAAGATTTGGCGATTCGGGAATTTAAAAGTCTGGACAAATGGAGATTCGGAGAGTTGAATATTCTGACAAATAGAGATTCGGAGAATTGGATATTCTGACAAATAAATTTCGGACTTTTGGAGATTCTGACAACTGAGTTTTGGACTAAATGATGGCACCCCTTTTAAATAGTGTTTACAAAAAATTTCTTTTAGAAACATATTAATTTTTTTTAAGTTTGGACCCGACTAAAAATTTTTTATTTTATTTATACATACCTCGAAATGTCAAAAACATTTTATAGAAAGATTAGGGATAGGATTATGAGCATTGGCGGATCCAGGGGGGGGGGGCACGGGTGCTTGGCCCCCCAAAAGCCTCTTATTTAACAATGAGAGTGAGAGAGATAGCTCTATAGTGATATCTCTTTCTCTCTCATGCAATACCCCCTCCAAAAATCTTGTCTGGGTCCGCCACTGATTATGAGTGTTATGAATTTAAATTAATTTTCAGGTAGAGTTTGAAAATTAATTTAAATTCATAATGCCATCCCGTATCTTTTTGTGAAATATTCTTGACATTTCGAGGTATGTATAAATTAAAAAAAAAGTTTTAGTCGAGTTCAAATTTAAAATAAATGAATTTGTTTCTAAAAAATGGTTTTTTTTTTTAAATTAAAAAATATTATCTTTTTTTTTGGAAACACTTTTTAAAAGTTGAAGAAAAATCTAACTTTTCATGTATTGGCAAAAATTTTCTATATTCAATAGGTTCAGAGTTATATCGTTATATGTGATTAAAATAGGTCTACTTTTAAAAACCTAAGATTTTGAAAATTTATAACTCAAAAATTTGGCCACTAAGGGTGCCGTCTCATGTTAGGGATTAATGGATCAGGGATTAGAATAGACCAATCAGAAAAGGCATTCCAATGTGACCAATTATCTGATTGGTCTATTCTAATCCCTAATCCATTAATCCCTAGCATGAGACGGCACCCTTAAGGCACTTGCACACCTCAGTAGCTGCTGTGGGAGTGAAGGGTTCAGACAATTCAAATTTTTATTGTCTGAACTCTTCACTCTCACACGTTACCATGGTAACGGCTGGCTGATCAGCCAGCCAGCCGAGGTGTGAAAGTGCCATTAGGGTGCCGTCTCATGCTAGAGATTAATGGATTAGGGATTAGAATTGACCAATCAGATAATTGGCCACATTGGAAAGCATTTTCTCATTGGTCTATTCTAATCCCTGATCCATTAATCCCCAGCATGAGACGGCACCCTTATTGAGTATTTTAATGTGACGTCATAATCGGTCGATAAAAACATAATCTACTGTTCGATATCATCTGGTAGTCACCGTCGTAATGGTTTACAACGTTGAATTACAAAAGAAACACTTATATTTTCATATATAATGAAAAATTAAGTTTTCTAGTCTCATAATCGGATGTAGCATTTATTTCAGAAGTTTTTCATCGGATTTTTTCGTTTGTTAATGTCCCAAAATAGAGAATTAAACGATTTTCACGTTTTACCTAAAATGACGCGAGAAAGATTGTCAGCCTTTTATAAGAAGAGATTTATCAATCATTTGACTGATATTCACTTGAAAACTTGTCAAAATTGCTAATAATAATTTAATTCAGGTCTCCTATAACATATATTTCAAACAATAAAATAACAGGACTATATAATTTGTCGAAATTCCCCTAAAAAAAGTGATGATGTTATTAGACCAAGAGGTAACCTAACCTTACTTTATTGGAATCAGTGGCGGATCCACGGGGGGGGGGGGGGGTTCATGGGGGTCATGACCCCCCCTGGAGCTAACTTAGATTTGCATGAGAGAGAGAGAGACAACTCTATAGTGTTGTCTCTTTCTCTCTCATGTATAACCCCCTCCTGGAACCAAGTCTTGATCCGCCACTAATTGGAACATGTTGAAAAATTTTAACACCACTGGTTGACGTTTCTAACAGTTCATTGTTTAAATTATATTTAACAACTCTTTGAATAAAATTATTATTAGCAATTTTGAAAAGTTTTGAAGTGAATCTCAGTCAAATGATTGCTAAATCTCTTCTTAAAAGGCTGAGGGCGCAATTACATGTCTGCGTCGAACGCTGCGTTTTTGCGTTGAATAGTAAGGAAGAGAGAGACAGAAATATAATCACATCCTTGTCCCTCTCACCATTCAACGCAAAAACGCAACGTTCGACGCAGACATGTAATTGCGCCCTGACAATCATTCTCGCGTCACTTTAGATGCGACGTGGGTACAACGTGAAAATCGTTTAATTCTCTATTTTAGGACATTAACAAACGAAAAAATCCGATGAAAAACTTCTGAAATAAATGCTACATCCGATTATGAGACTAGAAGACTTTAATTTTCATTATATATTAAAATATAAGTGTTTCTTTTGTAACTCAAGGTTGTAAACCATTACAAATAACGCACGTGACTACCAGATGATATCGAACAGTAGATTATGTTTTTACCGACCGATTATGACGTCACATGAAAATACACAATATAAAAATAAAAAAATACGTATCTAATAGTTTTTTATAAGAAACAAATAAAAAATAGATTTAATCGATTTGAAAATGTGGACTGTAAAGTTGAAATGGAAATAGCAGCGTGTCAAATATGTCCAGCCTATCGGTCATTTTGTCTGCCACATTTGATAAGTCCCATCTCTATAAGCCCAACGCACAATGAATATGATTAGGGGAGCAGGAATGAGATAATAAAGCACAGAGACTGTTTCTGTCCTTTTCTGTCTCATGGTCCGGTCCCGTATACGTATAGACCTTTTCATTTAGGACCGGAACAGTGAATGACGCCATGACACTTTAATTCTTTCGAGCACTTTATTAAGAAAATTACTATTCGTTAAGTATTGGGAGTAAGTATTGGTTTAAGTATTGGAAACTCTATTACTATTTTCGCGTAACATATTTTTAAACAAATTTTTGTTAATTTTCTGTGGAACTGTGATTTTGCGTTCCATGTATATCTACTACTGCGCAGAGCTGGGAGCCATAGAAACTTAGTGCGCAACCATTAAAATTTTTAAGAATGTTTGGCGAAAAAAGTATTGGAGTTTCCAATACTTAAACCAATACTTATTTCAATACTTCAATACTTATTTCAATACTTAATCCAATACTTAATCCAATACTTACTCCCAATACTTAATCCAATACTTATTTTTCATAAGGGTAAGCTCAAAGCACAAAGAATACGGTTACGGAAGCAGGGCATGAGATAATAAAGGACAGAGACTGTTTCTGTCCTTTTCTGTCTCATGCTTTGATCCAGGTAACCTTAGGCCTATAAATGAAAAGGTTTGTTCTATCCGCTTAGCCCATAAGATAAGTGTGAAGTCAGATGATAAGGATTAGGGGATCAAGGGAACAGAATGGACAAATCCGAAAATACTTCCCAATGCACTGAAAAAAATGATTCGGTAATTTTACCACTATGGAAGTAGGAGCGTTTATTACCTACTTCTATAGTAACAGTTTTACATATTATGTGAGAAAGTAAATTCGATCGAAGGAAAGCAAATAAATAACATAAACAATGTTATTTTTTTAAAAGTCAGAACGACGTTTCGACGACATGGTTCGTCGTCATCATCAGGTTCGAAATAAAAATGAAATTATTACATATTGTAATTTGTCGAACAGTTAAAATATAATATTGACAAAATGCTTGTAGCATTTGGATTATATTTTAACTGTTCGACAAATTACAATATGTAATAATTTCATTTTAATTTCGAACCTGATGATGACGACGAACCATGTCGTCGAAACGTCGTTCTGACTTTTAAAAAAATAACATTGTTTATGTTATTTATTTGCCTTCCTTCGATCGAATTTACTTTCTCACATAATAAACATTTCGGAAGGGAATCTGGGCGCAATTACATGTCTGCGTCGAACATTGCGTTTTTGCGTTGAATAGTAAGAGAGAGAAAGACAGAAATATAGTCACATCTTTCTCCCTCTCACCATTCAACGCAAAAACGCAACGTTCGACGCAGACATGTAATTGCGCCCTCTGTCTTTTAATTAAGTTTTACATATTTTACGGATTTTACGCGCAGAGATGGGAATAATACTTTAACCTTATGTAAAATTCCTAATGCTTTTGTAAAATTACAGAAAAGAAAATTCGCCAGTTATGAAATAAATATAAGTATTAGAAATTCTAATATAAAAATAAATTATGAATTTTAGTGTGAAATTATAAAAAAGCAATGTAAAATACATCAATTATGTAATTTCACAAATTTTTGTATTTATCGTTTTAAATTTTGGCATTGCACCTGAACTTATAACCTCAACCTTATGAAAATTTTCGAAAGATTCTGTCGTTTCTTCGCGACATAAGAGAGAAAAAAATGTTAATTTATGAATTCAAACAAATTTGAATTTCTTTTTTCAATCAAATGCCCGTTGACGGTTAAAATAGACACATAACCAATATTTTAACAACTAATATGTGAAACTTTTTTAAGACGTATCACAATTAGGTTTCTATAATTAATCATTTTTGCTGGGAATTTTACATAAGAGGATTATGGATAAATACATCAAACTATAATATTTTACTTCAAGATGATAACATTGAGATTATATACAGGATTTTTACATGCTTTTGTAACATTACAGTTACTGGTGAATTTGATACTGTGAAGGTAGGTGCTTTTATTACCTACTACCAAAGTATTACATTCACAACCCTGAATGTACATTTACTGAAAAATGTAATATTACATTACTGAAAGCTGTAAAAATTCAAGTTGATTGGTATTATTGCTACTTTCCAAAGAGTAATATTACAGAAAGTTTCTAAAGTAACATTACAATACGGACGTAATTTTCCTGAAGTATTTTTTACAGTGTGTAAGCAATTATTTGATTGGTTTATTCTATTCCCCTGATCTTGTAATCCTCTGTATCTGACTTCACCCTAAGGGTGTAGTGGACATGGAGGATTAGAGGAACATTTGACGTCCCGTAACTTTAGTTTTGTCTCATTCTACTACTCAGCAGTAGCATAAGTTTGTCTTGTTCTCGCACGCAAACCTAAAGTTACGGGACGAGGTATAAAAGCGCCCTAATACGTACGTAGTTTTCTAAACGTAATTTATCTAGTACAGTACGCTTCCATTTAATTGACCTCCATTTTAAGTGAACTTCCATTTTATTTGAACTTTTTCGTACATTTTAAATGAACAAAATTATCCCTACCACTCATGTGCACGTAAGGGGAAATGTTACATTTCCCCTCACGTGCAGAGTGTTTTTGGTATTTGCGTAAAGAGTGGGAAGGGTCAATTAAAATGTTTCATCCGGTCCCGACGAGGTCAATTAAATGGAAGCGTGCTGTAATTTACTTAAAATTACCTTAAAATCAAAAATGACACGTCAATTTCCGATCTCTGATTTTACGTCGAAACCTCTAGGTTACGCGTATTTACGGAACCCTGCCCATCTCTGAGGAAACCACTTTTAGCAATATACATTCCCAACTCTGTACTTGATCTTGCTTTGGATCAATTAAATTAATTTATTTTTTTGAGTTAAATAACAGAGCTGCCAATTGATCGCGTGACTTAAACACGAGTTGTGCGAGAATTTTATGTTTAAGTTGTGTCAAATTATTGTTCGAGGTTTAAGAATGTCACCGACAAAGAAGCCTGAAGTAGTTTTCATTTTGGGTGGACCTGGAGCAGGCAAAGGAACACAATGCGAGAACATTGTGAAAAAGTACGGTTATGTTCATCTGTCAGCCGGTGATCTGCTGCGAGAAGAGCGTTCCAAACCAGGCTCAGAATTCGGCGATTTGATTGAAAATCACATTAAAAATGGCACCATTGTTCCCGTTGAAATTACATGCAGCCTTTTGGATCGAGCTATGCAAAATTCGGATAATTCTCATAAGAAGTTCTTGATTGACGGATTTCCTAGAAATGCTGATAATTTACAAGGATGGAATAAAGTGAGTTGACACAAATTTTTAATTGATAATATTCACGTGATTCCAAGGTCTTTAAAATCTAATTTTCACAAGTTTTACTGCTCTTTAGATACGACAAAAGTCGTATCTAAACTATTCATCGGCTTTTTCATATTGCTATTTAAAAAATAATTTGGAGTTTTCTTAAAAATAAAATTTATTGTCATACTTTATTTTATAATACTTTGTAATTTTAATTATTTTCGTTATGATTACAATTATTTTCTTCAATTAATAATTATTTTTAATTCCTCAATTCATTTCATAAAATTACTTTTAGCGAATTTTAATTAAATTCTTTTATTTTTCAGTTACTTTCAGTTTTAATTATTTTCTGAAATATTAAACTTGTTTCTTCATTTATTAATTATTATCTTTCATTTTACATTTATTTCGTCATTCTTCAATTATTTTCAGGGCTGATAAAAATCATGATTTTTAAAATTAAATCAAAAATTCATTTTTTTTAAATATATAATAATATAATACAATAACAATAATAATCAGTATATACAATTTTCAAATGTTTATTTGTAAGTAGTTTATTTTTTAGAACATTTAATAAGAAATAATCAAGAATAAAACATTTAATCAAAATCAAAGAAATTATGTCGAATAAATAAGAATATTTCAAAAAAATATCTTCAAATTCATATGATCAGAAAATTAAAAAAATTAGGTAAAGCAACGAAAAAGTAATGAATTATAAAAAAAACATAAAATTTAAAAAATGGGAAAATTCTTTTAAATAAAAAAAGCCATGGACATTATTCAAGAAATAAAGAAAAATTTAAAAAAAACACAAGAATGAAAAAGTGAAATAAAAATAGGTAAATCAGTAGAAACTCTTTTAAAAAAATTAAACTATTTGCGGAAACTTTTTTAAATTAAAAGAATAAATAAGAAGATAATTTGAAAAAACGTTAAAGTATATTACTAAAGAGAAAAAAATTTTAAAATTAGAAAAATCAGGGAATTATTTTACAAATTGAAGAAAAAAAGAATGAATAAAATTTTGGAAAATATAAAAAATGTAAAAGAAATACTTTTTATGAAATAGAAGAATAATGTTAAAATGAAAATATTTAGTACCTACAAGATTAAATTTACATACCTACCTACTATAAAATAAAAGAATAAAAGTCTTTAGAAAAGTAGAAAATTGAGAAATTTTATTTAAAGAATGTAGATAAAAGAATCGAATAAATGTTTTAAAAATTTCATTACAAGATAAAAACTAAGCAATTTAAAAGAAGGAAAAATGTTTCTAAGAAATAGGGAAAATGTTAACAAAAATTAACAAATTAATTAAAATGCAAGGACTAAGAAATTTTGAAATAAGAAAATTAAATAAATAGGAAGAAAATGGAGAAATGTTTTTTTTTCTTAATCTAACAAACTGTAAAAAAATGTAAAAAGTACAAAAAAAAATTTAGTAAGAATATACTAAAATATTAGAACTAATAAAAATGGAAAAAAATGTAATATAAAGATCAATAAAAAGTCCACAGAAAAAATTTAAAAATCCTTTAAAAATAAAAAAGTTTAGGAAAATTATACCAAAAACCTTCCTTTAATTAAATTTTGTAATTAATTTTTTTCTCTAAATTCAATTATATTTTGCAAATTTTTTTCCAATTACTTATTTCATTAAATGTAATTTTCTTTCAAATTCGGGTTCAATTTTAACTATTTAATTTTTGTGTCATAAGATTTTGTTTTGTAATTAAATGCACTGAAACTTCACTTATTTAAAGTCTCGCTTATTTGAAGTCGCATTTATTTTAACAATTCGAAGTCTCACTTATTTTAACTTGGCGACCAATCAAACCTAACATTTTCATTGGTTCCTGCGAATTGAACCAGCCAATCAGAGAATTTCTCTATAACTACGTGGAAGTTAAAATAAGTGCGACTTTTCTCATGGATTTTCGTGGACCGGGTTAAAATAAGTGAAGCTTCAGTGTAATTACAATTTTCTGTTATTATTTAGAGTGAATAAACTAACTATTTAAGTTTTGAAATCTGTGAAAAAATATCAGACATTTAGCTCCGCTGGGATTCGAACTCGGGTCTTTCAATTGGCGCTTGACTGCTCTAAACCACTAAGCTACAAAGGTCCATGTCAGATATTTTTTTTTCACAGATTAAACGCTTCATTCAGCTATTCAGCTATTATAATTGGAATTATAAACTAACTATTTATTTCTTTTTCTAGACTATGGAGAATAAAGTAGATCTGAAAGGTGTCTTCTTCTTCGATTGCAAAAAGGAAACATGCGTTGAACGTTGTTTGAATCGTGGAGCACAAGGAAGTGGACGAAGTGACGATAACATGGAAACTTTAACGAAGCGATTAGATAATTATGTGTTAGATACCGTTCCAATAATTGAACACTACGAACGTCAAGGTCTTGTCCATAAATTTGACTCTATGAACACTCCTGATCAAGTTTTTCAAGATGTACAAGAAGTAATTTCAACAATCGGTTGGTAGTCAAAGTAAAAATACCGTCTAATTTATTTTTTTCCATGGAAATATTTTTTCGTGTTTCATTTATACGTCTTTCTTTATAATGAAAGTTTCAAATGGATTACAACCATAAACAGGGTTTCTAACAATCAGAAAGAATCTCCAAAACAGAAAAAAGTTCATGATATTAATTTTTGTTTATAAAAGTAGTTTGTTCTGAAAATGTTCTAAAAAATAATTTTATTTGTTAGAGAAAAAACTATTTCTTATTTATTTCTCACAAGTTTTTGTTAATTTTCAATTTTAAATTACGATAACTGTAGTAAAATAATTAAAATATGATCAATTCAGAGAATTTATTTTTCTTAATTTGTTAGACACCCTAATTAAGAAAAATATCGTCGAATAATGCAATAAACATGTTTTCCAAATAGTAATAAAGAAAAACAACAGAATTTTTATAATTTTACTCTTTTTAGAAATTTATGAGTTTTATTTTTTTAGCATAATGCAATATTAAAATATGCGAACAATGTATTGCATTAATAGGGAAAATTGTTATAAAATTGAGTGAAACACGTCAGTTTTAGTTTTGAATTTGTATTTTTTCGACATTCCTGGAAAAATTAGTTTTTATGATATAGAATATTTGTAAGTAATTACCGCAATTATCAGCATTTTCAGCTATATTTATATAGATAAAGATAAAGCATTGTATTAATTTAACGAATAAAATGAAGACAGAGAATGACTGTCGAAAGACGTTAAATTTAATCTGCAGGCATAATAAAAACTTTATACATGTGTCGAAATTCAAATAAAGATTTTAACAAAGTGTACATAATTGTCAACCGTATTAAGCAGGTTTTAGATTTGATTTATGTGAGAAAATTGTGGATGTCAATTGTATCTTGATTAAGTTTTAATAAATATTTGTCAAGACAAATAAACATGCTAATTTGATAAATATTTTGTTTTCATCTATCATTGAAAAGATAAATAGAACACTAGATGACCTTTAATATCTGATTTATAAATCAAGAAGTGATAACATTTTTCTTGTTTTACTTTCTGCAGCAACTTGGTCTTAGTCAAATTAAATAAAAAATGTGAAAATATTCGTCGATTGGAAGTTTTAACCGAATTTAAATTTAATTTATTCAAACTAATAGAAAAAAAATTCCCAAAAAATCAAAAATAATTTCAATTTATCTAAATTTTAATAGTCAAAAATAATTTATTTTTCATATAAACAATAATTTTTTAATTTCTTAGAAATTTTACTTTTTCGAAAATTCAATTTTTTTTATAATTATATAAAAATTTATTTGTTGTACTTTTTTCATAAGTAGAAAAAAGTATTTTTTTTTCTTTAATCTTGTTCTTACGAAATTATTTAATATTTCATTCAATATTGGTTTCATAGCATTTGATAATTTTGTCCTCTTGATTTTCTTGTTTATTTTTATAGTTTTAAAAAAAAAGTTTTGTAAAGTAAAATATTTTTTAAATTTTCTAATTTTTTTTATTCACTATTAAATTTATTGAATTTGTTTATATTTTTTCGTAAACTTACTTACATTTTCATCAAAATTTTAGATTTTCTTGATTTTTCTAAAGTTGTTGATAGGATTGTTTTAAAATTTGTCTAATGGTACAAAAATTGTTTTGGTTTAATTTTCTTAAATTTTTTTATTTCAAAATGTTTTAACTTCTTTTGTAGATTTTTAATGTTTTTATTTTTACTATATTTTTACTAAGTTTCATACATTTTGTGATTTTACATTTTTTCTGAGTTTGTTGGATTTTAATAAAAGATTTTTTCCATTTTTCAGATTTTTAGTTTTATTAGATGTTTTTAGTTTTTTTTATTCCTTCAAACTATTTGATATTACCTTAAATTTTTTTCCTTTTTATTTAATTTTTTTCATAATTTTTATTGGCATTGTTTAAACAATTAATTTTTACAATTTATCATAATTATTCTATTTCTTAGAAATATTCTTCTTTGAAATTGATTAATTTTCATCCTAAAATGATTCTTTTTTAAAAAACACTTATTTGATATTTTTATTTACATTTTGTAATAATATTTTAATTGTTCATTTTTTAAACAATTTATATTATTTTATAAATTTTACCTTGTACTAAATTTTCTTATTTTATCGTCGTTTTTCTATTTCTTAGATTTTTATTTACTTTAAAATTTATAAAAATCAAATGTAGGTATTCATTGTTTTTTCTTTAATTTTTAAAATAAATCCTTAATTTTTCTGGTTTTTTTAAATATTTTTCTCTTTAGTAAAATATTTTAATGTTTGTAAAAGAGTTTTCTACTTTTTTAAATAAATTAAGAAAGTTTTTTTTATAATTTTAGGTTAACAACTTTTTTCTTTTTATGGATAATGTAACTTTTTAATTTTAAGGAATTTTCTCATTTATTTTGTAGACTGTTTTCTTTTTTAATCTTTTTCCATTTTAAAATTTTGCCTTGACATTTCTGAATTTTTAGTAATTATTCCCTATTCTCTTAGTTTTGCGTTCATAAAGAATAATTTCTTTTTTTTTTCATTATTTCTTATTACATATTCTCATTTTTTCTCATTTCTTTATTTTGTAAATTATTTTCAAACACTAATTTTTCGTTTGAGATTTTTGTTCATAGACTTCCTGATATTCTTTCTTTCTAGTAATTTTTCTTGAAGTTTGAGCACTTTTTTCATTTCTTTGTCATTTTTTTACTTCCCAGTAATTTATTTCAATTTTTACTTTATTTATTTATTAATTAATTTTTCAGTTTATTGTAATTTTTTTCCCAATTCTAGATGGTTTTTCAACTTCTAATTTTTTCGAAAACATGAATTTACATGCTATATTTATTAAAAATTTCTTTCAAAAATTAAAAATTTATTTAGACCATTTTCTATATTTTCAAAATCGCAGGAAAGTTACCTTTTTTTTGAACAAGAATTTTTGAAAAAATTAGAATTTAATTTAATCGACACGGTACGAATAAAAGGTCCGTTTTTTCGTTTAAATGATTTACTATTAATTTTTTTCCTTCTTTAGTTATTTTATTAAATTTTTTAAAACTATTTGTTCCTATATCTCTTACTCTTATACTGCCCTCTTTTTCACAAATCATGAACTACAAATCTTTTTTATAATTTTGAGCGCTTATTTTGAGCTTCTCACGCTGTAAACGTACTCTTTGAATTAAAGTATTTTTTGCAGTTATAAATGTACATAATGTACAAGATTATATACTTTGATTTTAAGCTGGGCGTATCGTATTTTTTCCTTCGAAATACAATATACGATAAAAGAAGTTAAATTTCGAACTCAGCATTTTGCGAATCCCTCCTCCAAAAAAGGCTACGCATTTTATGAACGCTTATTCTTCTTCTGACCGGTGGTTAAACAAGTTGTGACTCTTTTTCTTCTTGTTGAAAAAACAATGTAAGTTGACAAAAATTTATAATAATAAATTATAAAAACATTATTCAAGTATCTACAGTGCGGGTTAAATTATATTTTAAAAATTAATTAAATATTAATAATCTCTGTAAACTCCTGAAGTTAGTTAGTATTTATATTTATTCATCTTTTTCTGTCCACGTTTTAAAGTCAGAAGTGTATGTAGTTAGTATTGATATTTATTCATCTTTTTCTGTCCACGTTTTAAAAACTGAAGTGAAGTTAGTCTTCGTCCCTGTTATTTTATTGATTTTGACTCTCTTTATCAAAAATATTTTGAAATTTGAGTTCAAAGAATAAGGTAACCTTTTTCGTTAGTGTCGTGTTGTGCTGGTTTTTAATTGTCATTTGGGTAAAAAAAAAGTTTCAAAAAATGCTTTAAAAATTTATTATCGTTTTTGAAGAAGTTTAAAATATATACACATGCTATTAATTTTCTCAATTTTCAGTTATTATCTCAAATTTAGATTATTGTCATCAATTTTCCATTATATAACGATTTTATAATTATTTTCTTTTGGTTAAAAATAAATTCTACAATTCTTCTTGATTTTCATAAATTTATAATTATATTCATTATTTTGGCATTACTTTTAAACATTTCAATTATTTATCCGATATTGCAATTATTTTCATCAATTTTCGTTATTTCTGCGTTTTTTTAATTATTCTCTTTTATTAAACTTTTTTCATATATTCTATATATCAGTTATTCTATATATTCAGTTATTTCTCTCAAATTTTATTAAATGTTTTCAATTTTTCATATTTAAATTATTTTCAACACAATTCAATTTTCTTTCTCAATCTTAAATTATATTCAGCATATTTCAAGTATTTTTTTCAATTTTTAATTAATTTTTCAATTATTTTTTTTCGATTGTTAATTATTATTCTTATTTTCTAAGATTTTTAAGTATTTTTCTGAAAATTCAAATATTTTATTAAATTTCTAATTATTTTCATTTCTTATCAGAGTTTCAAATATTTTTTATTAATAATCGTAAATTTCAATTATTTTTATCTTTCTTCCAATCTTTTCTCCAATTTTTAGTTTTTCTAATTTTATAAAATAAATTTCTAACATTTTTTAAGTATTTTTCTAAAATTTCTATTATTTTCTTCAATTTTTAATTATTTTTCTTTGTTTTCATAATTTCCAAAAAAATTTATTAATTATCGTAAATTTCAATTATTTTTAGCATTTTTCCAGTCTTTTCTCCAATTTTTAGTTATTCTCATTTTCTAAAATTATTTTCTAAGATTTTTAAGTATTTTTCTGAAAATTCAAATATTTTCTTCCATTTCTAATTATTTTAATTTGTTATCAGTATTTCAAATATTTTTTATTAATAATCGTAAATTTCAATTATTTTTTGCTTTCTTTCAAACTTTTCTCCATTTTTTAGATTTTTTCATTTTGTAAAATTAATTTCTAAAATTTTTTTAAGTAAGTTTCTCAAATTTCTATTATTTTCTTCAATTTTTAATTATTTTTATTTTTTTTCATAATTTCTAAAAAATTTTATTAATTATCGCAAATTTCAATTATTTTTAGCATTTTTCCAGTCTTTTCTCCAATTTTTATTTATTTTCCTTTTTTTAAATTGATTTCTAAGATCTTCATGCATTTTTTTCAAATTTCAATTATTTTTTCTTTATTTAAAAAAAATTCTATAGTTTTTTCAATTATGACACTTAAATGTTATTTATTTTTTACAACTTATCATTGTTTGTATCATATTTTAATTCTTTTCGTCAAGTTTTAAAATTTAAAAACATTTTTCAATTATTTTCCAAAATCTATTTCCTTCAATTTTCAATTATTTTCCAAAATCTATTTCCTTCAATTTTCAATTCTTTAAATTTGTTTCATTATTTCAAAAATTGATAACTATTTATCTGACTTTTCAATTATTTCATTATTTATATTATTTTTTATATTATTTTCTTCGATTTTCAATTACTTTCGTTCTTTTTCTCGTTCTTTTTTATAATTGCCAAAAATTTTTACTTATTTCTCTTTAATTAAAACTTGTTCTGTTCAATTTTAAATTATTTTTTTCTTTTTTCATTTATTTTCTCTAATTTTTAATTATTTTCTTTTATTTCAATGAACTTCTGAAAGTTTAAGTATTTTACTCAAATTTTGTTTAACTTTCCTTTATGTAAAATATTTTATGTAATTTGTTTAATTATTTTCTCAAATTTTAATTATTTTCTTTAATTTTAATTTATTTATCTCAATTTTTAACCATGTTTTTTCAATTTTTAATTATTTTCTCTAATTTTTTATTATTTAATTTTGTTTTAATTTACTTTCAAGATTCTTAAGTATTTTTCTCAAATTTTAATTATTTTCTTTATGTTTAAAACATTTTTATGTTTGTTTAAATTACTTTCCCCAATTTTTAATTGATTTCATTTTTTTTTCAATTAATTTGAAAAATTTGCAATTATTTTGTTTAATTTCAATTATTTTTTGCAATTCTTTTTAATTCTAAAATATTATAAATTTTGTCCTAAATAAATATTTATTTTATTATATACCTAAATATATATTTGATTCAAACCATGTATACCTATAGAAGGTTTTTACATATTGGTTCCCCTTACATATATTTATTTTATTTATATTAACTGATTTTTAAATATTATATTTGATATATTAATTTTTTCTTGTTAGATAAATAGTATTTACTGAATTTTTATATTTATTATTGTATTTTATAATTTGTAAAATGTATGAAAAACTAATCGCGCGCTTGCGCTCGTTTTATTTTGCTAGTAATAAATAATCGGATAAAAATAATGTAATAGAAATTATAACGCAAATATAATTGTCAATTTTAATCCAGCACAATTTTAAATTCGAATTTATACTTATCAGAAGTCTTAGGTGGCACAATTCATATTTAACATTTCCTTTTTAACTGATTTTTGTTTAAAAGAATCGAAATTTCATTTATCAAAATTCTCAATAACGGAATTTTTAAGTACCGGAATATTAATTTAACCGAATTTTCATTTACCCGAATTTATTTGTATAATTTCAAGTTTCAAATTCAAGAATGTATAAAACATTTTTAGAAATGAAATTTTTGCATGTAATATAATCTTTACACAGACTGCAAGTCTGCACTATTACTTTTCTTAGCAGGTACATTTAAGAAAAAAATAACCACTAAAAAAGAGTCTGATTAGATTAACCATATAATTATGCTTAAACTAAAAAAGATTTTTCAAACATTAAAATTTTTGAAAATTGAACTTGTTTCACAATTTAAACTATTTTTTATTGACAATTTTTTATGCCTTTTGTACAATTCTCACCAACATTATGCATGTGTTTTGAAAACAATTTAGTTTTTACAAATTACAAAAAGTAGTAAAAATTCCAAAATGCATTAAAAGTATTTTTATATTTCGATCAACATTACATATTATTATATTTTTCTTTTTTAGATTATTACAAAATTTATTTCAATTGGATTCTTTAGAAATAGAATATAGAATATAGCTATATGTATAGAATGTACCTGCTCAGCATATGTGACGCTCCGCGAGAGAAGGGACCTATCGCTAAGAAAGCAAACTTTAAAGAATAGACGGGTAAAGAGGAGGAAGAAAAATCGAGACGCTTAACATGCCCATGTTTAAAGCTTCATAACAAGAAAACTAATTGCAGGAATCAAATTTTGGTTTTTGGAACTGAAAAAGTAACTTAAAAACTATCAATTGCCATAAAAAAATCAATCTTATTAATTGTTAATTTTACGGGATGGTCGTTCAAAGAAAAACCAAAAAATGCGATATACTTAGTATGCCTAGGTTTGAAGAATTATAACAAAAAGAGTTATTGCAAAAAAAAATGTTTGAAACATGGAACTGAAAGAGCAACTCAAAAATGATCTTTTAGCATAAAAAAATGAAAATTGATTGTTTCAGCGATAGGTCCCTTCTCTCGCGGAGTGTCACATATCATATTTCTGTAAAAATTCTCATAAAAATTGTTTCATCAACAATTCTCGTCTAGTGAAAAAAACTAAGTGTGATATGAAGAAATTAGTGTAAACATTACAATTTTCAAAGAATAAATTTTTTTTATACAATAAAAAGTGCGAGTAAATTTGTCATAGTGCGCTATCGACTGTGATTTGAAAAATATTTTTTTTGAAATATACATACCTAAATTAAACAATTAAAAAAATTTATTTTAATATTTTTTAAATTTTAGATTTTGTACCTTATTTAAACTATAGAAATTTGTTTACAAATTTTGTAATCATTAAAATAATTTTTATTAACTGCAAAGGTATTATCATATTCGAGACGTATGATTAAGTTCTAAAATTAATTATTTAAAATATTTATTTCATAGAATTTCATTAGAAAGAATATTCTTTTAATCGAAATTTCACATTTTCGAATATGTTTTCAATATAACATAAATTAATCTGAATTTTTACCTAACAGAATTTTCAGGTCACCGAATTCAATTTTAATAGTTTTCATTTTACAGAAATCATTTTAACCAACTTTTCATTTAAAAGAATTCCAATTGAAACGAATTTTAATTTAGAAGAATTTTAGGTTAATCGAATTTTTAAATACTAGAATATTCATTTGACAGAATCCTTATTTGTCCGAAATCGTATTAGTACAATTTCGGACAAAGGAAGATTCTGTCAAATGAGTTAATTTTACTGAATTATAGTAGTTTACTACACTATGAATCACTAGTTATTTTTTACTAATTGCAATAGATTTACTTTTTTACCCCATTTACTTTTGCTTTATGACGTGGAATCTTGGAAAATTAATATTATTTTCAATTGGATAAATTTATTTTCTAAATCTCATGCAATTAGAGATTTTTCTACTTATGAATTAGTACACAAATATTTTAAATCACATACAAACAAAACCTTTGATTTTAATAATATGTAATTGATTTTTTGGATAGAAGGACGGCATGAATTTTAAAACTTAAAAATTCATATTTTAAATTTTAATAAAATTTTAAAAATCACAAATTTTGTTCTTTCGTGATTTCAAATGTTTATAAGAGTTTAAGGAAAATTGATTTTGTGGATTTTAAAAACAGATTTTCGAATAAATAAATTTATGTAAATTTCAGTTAGCCAAGACTGATAAAAATCATGATTTTTTTAAAGAAATTAAAACGGATTTTTTTTAAATGCATATAAAATGCATTTTTTTAAATGTATATAAAATCTCTGCAAATGTTTATTTGTAAGTAGTTTATTTTTCAAACTGAGAACATTTAATAAGAAACAATGAGTAGTATAACATTTAATCAAATTCCAATAAATTATGTCAAATAAATGAGAAAATTTCAAAAAAATATCTTCAAATTCATAAAATAATCACAAAATTAAGAAAATTAGGTGAAATCAACAAAAAAATTAAAAATTAAAAAATAACAAGAACGTAGAAAGATAAGAAAAAATCTATTAAAAACATGAGAAAATTCTTTTAAATAAAAAATGTCATGATCTTTATTAAAGAAATAAAGATTAAAAGAATAAAATGGAATAAACAATACAATTATGAAACAGTAACATAAAAATATGGATATAAAAAAGTAGAAACACTTTTAAAAAATTTAAACTATTTACGGACATTTTTTTAAATTAAAAATATAAATAAAGAAGATAAAATTAAAAAAAACTTTAAAATATAATACTAAATAATAAAATAAAATTATAAATATATTACAATTCTCCGGATGTCTAATACTGCATGTAAAATATCTCAAACCATAAAAAAACAAGTTTTTGGATACATCTGAAAAGTTTCAATTTTAATATTTTATTCTGTATAAAATTTTAAAAATTGTGCTAATACCGATTATCAAAATACCTTAGATCTAAACATTTTTTGTATTAAGATAGCAAAAAATAGTATTAAATTTCTAAATTTTCAAGTACTTATAAATAAAATAAATTCTAATCGTCAATTGACTCGTATTACAATTCGTTTAAACTTTAGAAATTCAATTAATTAAAATATTTAAATGTATATTAATTAATGCAAAATAATTAAATAATAGGTATTAATTATTTTTCATATTCACAATAATCTTTTTTTTAATTCTTACAATATTTCTAAAAAAGTTCACTATTTCAAATCCGTTTAATTCTTATCTTATTATACATATTTGTTATATTTTTACAAAATTTAAAGATTTTTTCTCTTTTTGCTTTTGATTTTTTTTTGTATTTGTCTTTTTATTTTAGGGGTTTCTTTAATTTTCTTCTTTTTATATCCAAATTATTAAATATTATTTTACACAATTTTGTAATTTTATCCAATTTGTTTTAACATCTTGTGATTTGCTTTTTTTACGAGCTTTTTTAAAAAACTTACATATTCTTTCTTAAAAATTTTTAGATTTTTATATTTTTCTAAATTTATTGTTGGACTTATCTTAAATGTAATATTATAAAAATGTTTTTGGTTTAATTTATATCTAAACTTTTTTAATTTTAAAGGTTTTTCAAATTTCTTTTGAATCTTTTGTACACTTTTTATTTATCTTTACTTTTTTATTCTATTTTTATTAATTCTAATTTTTCAGTAGATTCTAACCAATTTTTTTTTTTTTAACTTTTTACATTTTTTTGGATTAAGGAAATAAACATTTCTCAATTTTCTTCCTATTTATTTTATTTTCTTGATGTTTTACTATTCTTTTTCCTTTTATGCATTTTAATTAATTTTTTAATCTTTGACATCATTTTTCTTAAAGATATTGATCTTTCGTTTAAATTTTTCAGTTTTTATTTTGTAATTACGAATTTTTTAAAATATTTATTCGATTCTTTTATCATTTTTAAAATTTTTAAATTTTCTCCTCCTTTAGCAGCCTTTTTAACTTTTATTTAATATTTTGTAAACTTAAGCTGGGACTAAATATTCTCATTTTAACATCGTTCTTCTATATTGCATAGAATTTTTTTTCTTTTACAACTCTTTAAAATTTTACAAAATTTTGTTCTATATTTTTTTTGTTATATTGTGAACTAATTTCTTTGATACTAAAAATTTTTTCTATTTAGGAATATATGTTAAAGTTTTTTTTAATAATCTTCTTATTTATATTTTTAATTAAAAAAAATGTCCGTAAATAGTTTAAATTTTTTAAAAGTGTTTCTACTTTTTTATATCCATATTTTTATGTTACTGTTTCATAATTGTGTTGTTTATTCCATTTTTTTCATTTCTTTATTAAAGTTCATAGCCTTTTTTATTTAAAATAATTTTCTCATTATTTTAATAGATTTTTTCTTATCTTTCTACGTTCTTGTTATTTTTTAATTTATTATTTTTTTGTTGCTTTCACCAAATTATCTTAATTTTGTAATCATATGGATTTGAAGATATTTTTTTGAAATTTTCTCATTTATTTGACATAATTTATTTGACTTTTAATTACCTATATATTTTATTATTCATTATTTCTTATGAAATGTTCTCAGTTTGAAAAATAAACTACTTACAAATAAAGATTTCGAGCGATTTTATATACTGATTGCATTTAAAAAAAATCCATTTTAATTTATTTAAAAGAATCATGATTTTTATCAGCCCTGGCTAACTGAAATTTACATAAATTTATTTATTCGAAAATCTGTTTTTAAAATCCACAAAATCCAATTTCCTTAAACTTTTTTAAACATTTGAAATCACGAAAGAACAAAATTTGGGATTTTTAAAATTTTAGGGTCAAACTATTGACTTCCGTCTGAGGGATATCGCTGACATAAGTATTTTTTAACGAAAGAAATTTCAGAAAAAATGAAACTTCAAACTTTTCTGAGTCCATTGACCACAGTCTGATAATTTAAATTTAATTTCTTTTGGAGTTATTATCAATCAAAAGTAGGAGGTTCACAATGTGATTTCGTAACCTTAAATTTGGCACTTTTTTAAAAACACGATATAATTAAACAGTTATTAAATATTAGTAATTAAAACTTACCAAAAATATAAATCCCGTTATTTTAATCCTAAAAATAATAGAAATCTTATTAAAAAACATTATTTTAAAATAATAATATAATTTAAAAAATTTGTAGGTACTTTTGTGAAAATTTTCATAAGTTTTTTAAGCTTATAACTTTTTTTGGGAGCTCCCAATAAGTGGAGGATTTGAATATATTTTAATATTAATATAACTTGCTTGCTATTAAAATTTGGGGAAGGTGTTTTGCTTCATTTAAAAAATATTGAATTTTCTATTCAAAAAGGTTAAAATTTAATTTAAATAGAGCAATGTGAAATTGATTTGTTCACTTCAAGTATCAGAAATAACCTTCTTGAATAGAAAATTTTTAGGTTTAATATTTCCTAAATAAAGCAAAACACCTTCGACAAATTTTAGTAGCAAGCAAGTTATATTAATATTAAAATACATTTAAATCCTCTATTTATTGGGAGCTCCCCAAAAAAAGTAAAAGTTATGAAAATTTTCAAAAGTACAAATTTTTTTAAATTATATTATTATTTTAAAATAATGTATTTGAATAAGATTTCTATTATTTTTAGGATCAAAATAACGGGATTTATATTTCTGGTAAGTCCGAAACTTTGAATAATAGTAGAAAAATGACAAAATATAAATTAAATTATTATTATAATAAAACATAAATCTTCTTAACCCTTTAAGGGTAGTGTACGCTTCAATAAAAAAAAATTATTTTTATGACACTAAGTGTCCAAATATTTTTTGACTCTCCGATCACGAATCTGAAGTCAGATTTCAAAAATTCAAAATGGAGGATCCAAAATGGCGGACGATATTTTGAAATTCGACAGGATTTGTTTGAAAATTGTTACTCGAGGGTTTTTGAGGTCGCTGATTACGAATCTGATGTCAAAATTTAAAAATTCAAAATGTCGGATCCAATATGGCGGACGATTTTTTGAAAATCCATAGGTTTTTGTTGAAACTTGTTACTCGGGGTTTTTTGGGGTCGCTGATCACGAATCGAATGTCAAAATTAAAAAATTAAAAATGGCGTATCCAATATGACAGACGATATTTTGAAAATCGATCGAATTTGTTTGAAAATTGTTACACGGAGGTTTTTGGGGTTGCTGATCACGAATCTGATGTTAAATTTTAACAAAATTTTAATGACAGATCCAAGATGGCTGATGATGTTTTGAAAATCGACGAGATTTTTTTAAAACCATTTGATTGAATATTTCACGTCAATTATCCATTAAAAGTATTTTAATGTTGCCTGACTCAAACCACGAGGAGATAAACGTAAAGTGAAGAGTCATTTTTTTTTAATTTTTTGTATTTTTTTTTATATTTTGTATTTTTTTTTGTAATATGAGGGGCCGGATTCCATAAGGTGTTACGCGTGTCTAACGTAGGCCCCACGTTCAGCTAAAACTTACTAAACGAGAGGCCAACAAAAGTCACGCGTAACACCTTATGGAATCCGGACCCTCAATTGTATTTATTTTATTTTTTTTTGTATTTTTAAAAATTTTTATATAAACGGAACAAAGACACTCATTTAATATTTGTGGAATTTTTTAAAACAATATTTACAGAAATAAGCAGTACAACTTTCAAAAAAGTTTTGTGTTCGTATTGAACACTTTTCAAAATGTCGTCCTCATACTGGATCCGCCATTTTTAATTTTTAAATTTTTACAGCAGATTCGTGATCAGCGACCCCAAAAACCTCCGTGTAACAATTTTCAAACAAATTCGATCGATTTTCAAAATATCGTCTGTCATATTGGATACGCCATTTTGAATTTTTTAATTTTGACATTCGATTCGTGATCAGCGACCCCAAAAAACCCCGAGTAACAAGTTTCAACAAAAACCTATGGATTTTCAAAATATCGTCCGCCATATTGCATCTGACATTTTGAATTTTTAAATTTTGACATGAGATTCGTGATCAGCGATCCCAAAAACCCCCGAGTAACAATTTTCAAACAAATCCGATCGATTTTTAAAATAACGTCCGCCATATTGGATCCGCCATTTTGATCTTTTGAAATCTGATTTCAGATTCGTGATCGGAGAGTCAAAAAACATTTAGACACTTAGTGTCATAAAAATAACATTTTTTTTAATGAAGCGTACACTATGTGCTTCATACATTGGAAAAAAATTCGTTGGACGACATTTTGGATCCGCCATCTTGAAATTTTCAAAAGTTTGGTTCGTCACTTTCAAGCTTGGATACTACGGGCGCGATATTTTAAGTTGAAACATTGTTCCGATTGTTGAAAATATGAAAAAAAATCATTTTTTAAACAAAATTGTCAAAATTTTACATCTTTTTTCAAAAAAGTGTAAATATTTTATGATAAATGTTTAAATACATGAAATATGTAGTGAAAACGTTTTTAAATAAGCCCGATATTTCGTCAGCCAATACAATCACAAGAGAAAGATTTTTCTTTCTGTCGGTAGTCGTCTAGATACTCTCTAAATTTGAATCAGTGGAATGTCACTGGTGATTAAGTGCGAAATGAGCTACTGATTTCAATCAATGAGACTTTGACTGAGAATCAATTAAATTTAACTGATTCTCAGTCAAATATCTTACTGATTGATTCAGTAACCTCACTGATTCAATCAGTTACATTTTGACTGAGAATCACTGAAATTCCATTGAAATTTACACTGATTCAAATCAGTGGCTTATTTCGCACTGATTCACCAGTGATATTTTACTGATTCAAATTTAGAAAGTAGCTTAGTGGTTAGGTAGTTAGTTTGCGTGCGTCAAACCCGGGTTCGAATCCTCGTCCCCCGAAATTTGTTTTAAAACTTTTCTTCATAATGCCAGGTTCTCACTATCAATTATGATAATATTCAATTTGTATTTATTAATATTCAATCGCTTACATTAAAATAATTATTTTTTAATCTAGAGGTTCTGTTGATGCTTCCCTGGAGGTTCTGTGCAAGCTTCCCTGAAGATTCTCTGAATGTTTGATGATAAAGCTTCCATGAAGATTTCCTGAGGGTTCGATGGAAATTTCCATGAAGCTTCCCTGGAGATTCCGGTGGAAGTTTCCTGGTAGGCGGACATCCCAAGGTTTCGGGAAGCTTCTTTTCGATTCTCAGGAATCTTCGTGGAAGATATCGTGCTATTTGGGCTTATTTATTTATATACATGTTTACGGGTTTGAGGCCCTTTATAATATATATAATTTTTAAAAAAAATTATAAAAATATTATTATATTAAAATCGAAATTTTCTGATAAGCTTGAGGTATTTAAGATTAAAAATATTTTCTGATAATAAATGAATTTTAAAAGAAATTTTACTTAAGGGTGTTGCAAGGAGAGAATTAACATAACCTTGAAAATATTTTTCCAGGCAGCGCACAATTGCAACACTTAGCCAATTTTTTCAGAAACAAGAAATGTAATTAAAAATATGACCATTTACGCATAATTTAAATTTTATGCAGATTCTAAAACTAATTTGACATTTTAAAAATATGTATTATTTGAGCTTTAGTTTCTGAACAAAATATTGAAAATTATGAAGAAAAAAAAGTTCACAATTTTCAATACTAGAACAATTTTTAAAAAAGTGTTTTAAATGTCATAAATCAAGCTTCCTATTGATCCTAGACTTGTATAAATTTTTATTTAATTATTTAATTTTAATTTAATTTAATTTAATTAATTTTTATTTATTTAATCAGACCCACTAGACCAATTTTGATGGTGGATTCGGATTCAGCGCATCAAAACACATAGGAAAATATTGGTCTCATACCCAGATCCGGGAACTTTATTTTTTTGTGGGGCTGTGTTATTAATCTAAATTAACAATTTTACGTAGTTACGCAGTTTTAGCAGTTAGCACGTAAGCCATAAAAAATTTCAGCAGCTGTAGCGCCTAAAATTATTATTTTAGTTGTAGTTACAAATTTTGATGGGCAGCAGCATACTCATTTTGTTATCTTAACACATTATTTTAGCTACAATTAGCAATTTTTAGTTGCTGTTAAATATATATATTGGGAAGAGTGTGTCGTAGTATGTCGTATTTCGTGTTCTGAACAAACATATTTTCAATCGACAACGTATTCTGTTCAGAGCACTACACATTTGCACATTAACTAAAGGGTCGGGATTTGAAAACGACACATTTTCGATAAATATTGTGTTGCGTTCAACAAATTTCCTAGTCATCAGACGTTTTCTATCGTGGTTAGAAAACCCAAGATATAACGGAGGTGGTGGCAAGATGGCGCACAGTGGGACTTTTAGCATTTTTTTTTTTTGTCAAAATCTAATATCTCTCGATAGAATGGAGGAAAATGAGTGGTCCTTGGATCAAAATAAAGCTAGATAAATACAGAATAAGAGAAAATTATAGAGAAGTTTTCTTCTTATTTTTCTGGTCCAGGAAACACTCGAGAAGTTAGCAATTTTTTCCAAAAAACGACAAATTGAAGTATACAGACCAAACAAATTTGTAAAACTTTACAAAACTCGTTATTCGTAAGCTTCTGAGGTCACTACATTGAAATATGAATGAAACTTAAACTTTCAAAATGGCGGATACAATATAAAGGACTAAAATCTAAAAAAATAATCGATTTTTACGAAACTTGGTTTTCAGATGTTTTTTGGGTCGCAGAATGTAAATATAATATTCAAATTGAGAAATTCAATATGGCGGATCCAATATGGCGGACTAAATTCCCCAAAAATACTCGATTTTTACGAAACTTGGTTTTAATATGTTTTTTTTATATCCCAGTAAAAAAAAAATAATTCGGCACACACGAAAATAATTGGGTATGAACGAGACCTGTACTCCAAAAAAAATTCCAGGGCTCTTCAAAGGATTTAAACTTTTCGGAAACTATATTTTTATAAAGGGAAAATGTTCTTTTTTAGGAAAAAAATATTTATTAAAATATAAAAAAAAATAATAATAAAATTTATATTAAAAATTATATTAAAATATTAAAAAAAAAAAAAAATTTAATTATAAATATTATATTTATTTTAATATTTTAAAAAAATATAATATTATTTATTTACTCACATTTTTAGGCAATCAAACTTTTCTCTCACATCGATTTTCTTAAAAAAATTTTTAAATTGATTGCGATTTTGATTTATAATAGCTCATTTTCTTCAGATATAGATTAACTATAAATTCACGGAAGTAAATTTTGAAAAAACTGCACCGTTTTTCAAATAATTTTATTGGTAAAAAATTGCATTTCATTTGTTAAACAAATAATATTATTTGAAAGACTTTTTTACTTCCGTAAATTTGTAGATAATTTATTTCTGAAGAAAATGAGCTATTGTAAATCAAAATCGCATCAATTTTAAAAATTTGTAAAGGAGCGATGTAAGAGGAAAGTTTGATTGACTAAATAAAAATGTGAGTAAATAAAAAAATTTTAACATTACAAATTTTTTTTCCTAACATTGGACAGTTACCCTTCTTAAAAATATAGTTTCCGAAAAGTTTTAAATCCTTTGAAGGCCACTGGAATTTTTTTACTGATAGCCAGTATTTATCCGAAAAATAATACCTTACGGGAAGGTTCCATTGTGAGCACCTAAAAAAAAGACATTTTCAACAATTTTCTTTCAGGAACTATTGAATAGAATTATGCAAGCTTTTTTTGCTTGAAAGATACATGCCTTAAAAAGAGAATTATTTTTTTATTTTCAAAAATCTTGTATTTTTTTAACTATATGTTACGTCAAAAGTAGAAGTCCTCTCTAATTTTCCCTAATTTCCTCGTTTCAAATCAGTTTCGATGGGAATCTGATTTGGGATGAGGATAAGTTAATGAGCAAGCTAGGTTAATAACACAGCCCCACAAAAAAAAAAGTGTCATGTACTTTTGACCGGAATACCTTAGCCCTATGTATTTTGACGCGCTGAACACGAATCCGAAGTCCATTTTGCTCCATCACGTCAGGATTTTTTTCTAACCTCAAAAAACATGTCGGATTTTGAGAGGTAGGCGATTTTTTAAAAAAATTTATGGATTTACTTCAAACTTTGTATCTGGGGGTTTTTTGGGTCGCTGATTATGAATCTGAAGTTAGATTTTCAAAATTCAAAATGGCGGATCCAATATGGCGGACGAATTTTGAAAAAATTTGAAGATTTACTTCAAACTTGGTATCTGGGGGTTCTTTGGGTCGCTGATTACGAATCTGAAGTTAGATTTTCAAAATTCAAAATGGCGGATCCAATATGGCGGACGAATTTTTAAAAAATTTGAAGATTTATCAGGAATAAGATGCAGAATGGAACAATGTACTTTCTTATTTGGCTTCTGCACCAAACATATCCAATCTGTTACCAAGGAATATTTTATGATAAAATTGTAATAGAAGTCATATTTGAAAATGTGAGAAACTCGCTTCGAAATCACACTCAGCAACTTAAAAACCTGAAGATACCAAATTTCATAAAAATTTCGAAAATATGACGTCAGATTCGCAATCAGCGACCCAAAAAACCCCCAGATACCAAGTTTGAAGTAAATCTTCAAATTTTTTCAAAATTCGTCCGCCATATTGGATCCGCCATTTTGAATTTTGAAAATCGAACTTCAGATTCGTAATCAGCGACCCAAAAAACCCCCAGATACCAAGTTTGAAGTAAATCCATAAATTTTTTTAAAAAATCGCCTACCTCTCAAAATCCGACATGTTTTTTGAGGTTAGAAAAAAATCCTGACGTGATGGAGCAAAATGGACTTCGGATTCGTGTTCAGCGCGTCAAAATACATAGGGCTAGGGTATTCCGGTCAAAAGTACATGACACTTTTTTTTTTGTGGGGCTGTGTAAAGAATGTATATTTATTTTATGGCAAGAGAGAAAATCTTACAATTGAAAATAAGTTTAATAATTGAATCTTATTTTTGGGAAGAGATAACAGTTCGTAAATGTGTAAAATCGGTGAAGATCCTTATCTTGGGTTTGCATGAACGTGTATACGTTCATGCACACAATTTTTTAAATTACTCAAAAATGTTAAACAATGGTAACTATGCCTATGGTATTTCTCCACACTTGTTCCTGAAATATAACTGCGCAGCCATATATCTCATAGAAAACTACTGCGCAACGTTTGAAGTTTTGCAAAATTTCAATCATGTTCGTTTACATGTTCATGTGCACAAACATGTTGGTGTTCATGTACAAGAATATGAATGGAATTTTTCACCTAATGGAGCTCATGAACATGTACATGAACATATACGTGTTCGTGTACATGAACATGTTTCAATACCGCGTACATGAACACGTACATGTTCATGCACATGAATATGTACGCTTTCAAGTGCGTGTTCATGTACGCGTTCGTGTACGTGTTCATGTACATGTTTTTTCAACCGGGTAGCTTGTATTGTTACTGGTGTTTGTGGTTACTGGATCAACACTTTAGAATTTGAAGAAAAAGTCTTTGAGGGGTCACTAAGCCTGATAGGTTTCTCCTCGGTTTATTACTAGTTGGGATGAAACTAAGAGTTCACTGCACTTGATGGGTCTAGAATTATTTTATCACTTCAATCGTTTCCGCTTCCGATTCTGTCTTCAACAAAACTGATGTTATCATCGACTTGACTTCACTTGACTGCTTGACAAAACTTTCTTGGTCAAGACTGGGCTGATGATGATTACTACTGTTCCTAGAGTTCACTGTTTCTTCACCCACACAGCACAATTCCTTGCCTGAAGTTTAAGCGAAGTTGGCACTGCAAACTTCGCAAGTTTGCATTTGACATTTATGAAAAGTTGACCTAACCAAGAAAATGTCCGCTTGTGCAGAAAGCTTGACGGGACAACTTGCGGCAAGTATAACCTGGTTGATAATTGAAAACTTTCCTCGCAAGTTTCAGGAAAGGTTCTAGAAAATTTCGATTTAAAGGTAAAAAATTTTTTTTGTGTGGATTGAATGAATTTGTAACACATCATTGTGACCCCTATGGGAGGTTTAAAAAAATCTATTGCGCAGCCCTAGCTATCATAGAAATTAACTGCGCAAGGCCTCAAGTTGAAATTTGCAGTGAAAGTTTCCAGCAAGTTTCAAACGTCAAACTTTCTGCACAAGCGGACATTTTGTTGGTTAGGTCAAGTTTTCATAAATGTCAAATGCAAACTTGCGAAGTTTGCAGTGCCAACTTCGCTCAAACTTCAGGCAAGGAATTGTGCTGTGTGGGCACTTAACTCTGTTCTGTTGATGATGATTACGACTAACTGCTGATATTTACTGACTGAATGAATACTGACTTACTGAGCTGCTCTAGCTTGCTTTTATAGTAAAAGATATTGCTTCTTGTGGTGCAAAAAATGCGCGTTCGGTGTGCATCAAATCGCTTCTTTTAGCATGATTGTGTATCAATCCCTTCCTGTAGTTCTAAAAAATGCACGTTTGGTGTGTATCAAAACCCTTCTCCTTAGCACGAAGGAATTTTTTCATTACCTCCTGTAGTCTAAACGCAGGTTCCGCATCTGGCTGTTATCGATTACCACTTCTCTGATACGTTCTTCTTACTATGATTTATAGGGTCCTCGCTTCACCGGTACTTGATGATTTTAGAGTGTAAGACTGTTATAATTCTCTTTCCCGAAGCAATTCCTATGCATACACGTATTTAATGGATTTCTATCTTGAAACATTATGAGGTTAAATATATTGTGATTCAATATGATTTACAAGAAATGACATAATAAAGGTATATAATATTTTAATATAGGTTATGGACATAACATATAATACAAAAATGGACGCTATTAAAAAGAATTTTTTTACTGGCGCAGGTAATTTCGGCCTTCGTGATTGTCTGAAACAGAAAATCCATATAAATTCTTAATCTATGATGTCGTTGCTATCGAGATACGGGTGATAGCGACGACCTCACGGATTAAGAATTTATGTGGATTTTCTATTTCAGATGACTACAAAAGCCGGAATCAACTGCGCCAGCAACTCCATTTTTGTATTATAATTTAAAAAAAAATAAAAGATTTTTTAAAGTAAAAAAGATTTTTTTTCCTTTTTTAGAGATGTATTTTTTAAGGAAAAAGCTTACATAATTATATTTAATAGTTTCTGAAAAAAATTGTTCAAAATGACCTTTTTTTAGGTGCTCACAGTGGGATCCTGCCTTAAAATAATTAAAAAGAAATAAACAAAAATGAGGGAATTATATCTATTTATTGTTACCAGGCATGTTTAACGATTGGCTGTGTTCTGCTTAAGGGGGCACACAGTGGGCTAAAACGGAAAAGTAGGTGGACAAACCCCCGAAAATAAAAGTTGGCAAATCGGTCTCAATACTGCATGCACATATTCTAGAAAGACTAATGAAAAGATCCCTTTACTTTAGAGACGAAACAATAGCTTCTTAGATGACCTGTCCGACCTACGAAACCGCGCTTCCTTGTTTACGTGAGCGACCACGGAATGTCAGGCTTTACTTCAGTAGACGCTAGCAAGCGAGGTTTTGAACGTTTTTAATAATTTTTTTTTAATAACAGTAAAAATTGTAAACTTTCAGCCTGTTATTTTAACATTTGACGATTTTTAGTTTTTAACTGTTAAAATCATCAACTTTGATAAGCATATTTAGAAACTAATTATATGAAACTTAAAAACTGTCCAAAACATAATATTAAAAAATATTTAAAAATTCTATTAGGTTTTCTGATTACTGAACAATGGAACTAAGTGTCCATACAAGAGGCTTGACCAACTTTGGCCAACTTTGGCAGATAAGTGAGTTTAACTTTCGCGCTACCGAAGCTTTTTTTGTAACGTGGACTACCGGTGACTGCCCAGAGTTTACACAGCGTTTATTTATTTGTAGATTGCAAAATAGACTTAAAATCATCAATGGTTTTTACTATAATTGTTGTGTGTCAAATAATAATATATTTTACTAATATTACGATGAATTTTGCAAATATTTAAACAATTTATTATTGCACATTTATTCAAAGCACACATAGAGAAAGTAGCAGACTTTTAAAAACTAGTCAAGATTTTTAGCTTTAGTTAGTACTAGGTCAACATATTATATACATTTTTGCTTAAAAATTATTACAGTTATTAATAAAAAAGTTGTTAAAACAAATTATTATTGTTATTTACCAACTTTTTATACAGTGATCCTAGAAAAATGCAGTTTTTTTTCCTAATTTTGCATTTAATCAAACTTTATACAAATGCAGATAAAAAATGCAAATAAAATTATTATTTAAACAATTTTTAAACAAATAATTGTTCCTATTTACTAACTTTTTATTCAGTGCTTCTAAAAAGATCCAGTTTTTTTAGTTTTTTAATTAACCAAACTTTGTACAATTATAGATAAAAAATACAAATGAAATTATTATTTAAACAATTTTTAAACAAATATTTTTTGTTTTTTACCAACTTTTTATTCAGTACTCTTAGATACATGCAGTTTGATAAATTGTAAAATTTGAAAAAAAATTATCTTTCAAATCGGTATGTTTCACATCTGCAATATGAGAAAAGTTTGTAAATAACGATAATTATTTGTTTAGAAATTGTTTAAATAACAATTTTATTTGTCTTTTTCATCAGTAATTATAAAAAGTTTGGTTAATTGCAAAATTAGAAAGAAATTACATCTTTTTAGGTGCTCTGTAAAGAAGGTTGGTTTAACAATAATGTTTTGTTTAAACATTGTTTAAATAAAATTTAAAACGGATTTGAACTTTATAATCGGCGACTTTAAAAACCTTTGGATACCAAGTTTTATAAAAATAAATAATATTTTAGAAATTCGTCCGCTATATTGGATCCGCCATTTTGAATTTTTTAAATCCGACTTCAGATTTGTAATCAGTGACCTCAGAAACCCTTAGATACCAACTTTTATAAAAATACATAATTTTTTAAGAAATTCGTCCGCCATATTGGATCCGCCATTTTGAATTTTTTGAATCTGACTTCAGATTCGTAATCAGCGACTTCAGAAACCCTTGAATACCAAGTTTTATAAAAATACATAATTTTTTTAGAAATTCGTCCGCCATATTGGATCCGCCATTTTGAATTTCTCAAATCCGATTTCAGATTCGTTATCAGCGACCTCAGAAACCTTTAGGTATTACCTTTCATATAAAAGAAACTGGGAGATTAGTTTTGTCCACCTATTTTTCCGTTTCAGCCCACTGGCACTGTGGGGCATAGGCAGTCAGGGACGCTTAAATACAAGTTTTTTCTCAATTTTTTAAAGAAAAACGAATGACGGTTTTTTATTTTAAATTTTTGCATGAAATTAACCAATATTTAAAGAAAATTTTTAAATTTATTCATTAAAAAATAATAAAAATTATAAAAGTTATAATACATTTATTCGAGCTTCTAAAAAAAAAGTTTTTTTGTGGTGGACATCATAAGTTCCGACAGGATCATCTAAAATCAAAAAACCAAAAAATTCTTGTTAGTAGATTAGTTTCTTTAGTACTTAAACTTTTAAAAAAAATTTTAATTTTTTATTGTAGTTTGAAGTGAAAATCGTGATTTTTGCTTAAAAAATGGATGATTTATATTTTTTTAAACAAATTTTAAACGTTATAAAAAAGAAAGTCTTCCGCTCAAGTACAAGCTAAATATGTATAAAAGATGTAAAAAAAATTCCAAAATGATCGGTGCGTAATTGTTTAAGATATATTGTCCTCCGTCTCTGAAAATGTGGTTTTTGAGAAAAACACGTTTAACCTTCTCGCTATCGCAGAGGTTTAAAATCAGAATTTGATGTTCAAATCAACTTTTAGAGAGAACGTCTGAATGGAGTTTCAATTTTCTTTTTCTACCCCACTGAAAAATCCTATATAGGATCCTACATAGGATCCTATATAGAATCCATATGGATTCCTATGAGAATCCACGTAGGATCTTATATAGGATCCTATATAGGTATTGTCCTATAGGAATCCATGTGGATTCTCATAGGAATTTATGTGGATTCCTATAGGTCGCCTATAGGACACGTCCTATATAGGATCCTATGTGGACTCTCCTATAGGAATACATGTAGGATCTCATATAGGATCCTACATAGGCGTCCCAAAAAAATTTTTGTACACCCCCCTACATAGGATCCTACGTAGGTTCCCATATAGGATCCTATATAGGATCTTTTATGGGCACCCAAAAAAAAATTATGTACACAGAATTAATTGTTTTTTTTAAACAACTTTATTCAAATATACATTAAGCACCATTATAAGGACGAAAAATATATACTGCGCAGGCGTAAGTATTGTAGAATACGTAAAAGACGACTGCGCATGAGGAAGGGGTACAAAAAAATTTTTTGGGGGTACCTATGTAGGATCTTACATGGGTTCCCATATAGGATCCTATATGGGAACCTACGTAGGATCATATGTAGGAGGGTGTACAAAAATTTTTTGGGACGCCTATGCAGGATCCTATATGAGATCCTACATGTATTCTTATAGGAGAGTCCACATAGGATCCTATATAGGACTTGTCCTATAGGCGACCTATAGGAATCCACATAGATTCCTATGAGAATCCACATGGATTCCTATAGGACAATACCTATATAGGATTTTTCAGTAGGGTAAAACATTCAGTGTTAAATTCTTAAGAGATTTGTAAGATTGATTCAAATAACAAATTCCCAAATAGCACATGATTTCGCAGCGAGTTCGCAGGGAGTTCGCAGTGCGAAGTTCGCGAGTTCGCATTGCGAACTCCCTGCAAATTCGCAATGCAAACTCGCAATGCAAACTCGCTGCAAACTCGCAATGCAAACTCGCTGCAAATTCGCAATGCACACTCGCTGCAAATTTGCAATGTTAACTCGCTGCGAGTTCGCTGCGAGTTTGCTGCGAATTGGCTACGAATTAAAAAAGTAAATTTTAATTTTTTAAAAGTATTTTTGCATTGCGAACTCCCTGCGAAGTTCCTGCGAAGTTCCTGGATAGTAATGTGGGATTTCTATCAATTATTACTGTTTTTATGAATTAACTATACCCTCGACTTTTTATTAAACGCACGCTTATTTCTTTTTTCGCAGTTTTATAACCTATTTACATCCTAACTAACGAATAAAAATATCTACGCTTGGGGGGACTCGATCCCTCGACCCTAAACTCGCAAGACGGATGCGCTAACCACTACGCCATGTGGTGTTACGACTTTAAGTTCGTATAAGCAAATCGTCCTCATAAAGTGTGATATCTTCATATTTAATATAAATATTGTAATACGAAAGTAAAGTCGTAAGGCCACATGGCGTAGTGGTTAGCGCATCCGTCTTGCGAGTTTAGGGTCGAGGGATCGAGTCCCCCCAAGCGTAGATATTTTTATTTGTTAGTTAGGATGTAAATAGGTTATAAAATTGCGAAAAAACAAATAAGCGTGCGTTTAATCAAAAGTCGAGGTATAGTTAATTCATAAAAACAGTAATAATTGATAGAAATCCCACATTACTATCCAGGAACTTCGCAGGAACTTCGCAGGAACTTCGCAGGGAGTTCGCAATGCAAAAATACTTTTAAAAAATTAAAATTTACTTTTTTAATTCGTAGCCAATTCGCAGCAAACTCGCAGCGAACTCGCAGCGAGTTAACATTGCAAATTTGCAGCGAGTGTGCATTGCGAATTTGCAGCGAGTTTGCATTGCGAGTTTGCAGCGAGTTTGCATTGCGAGTTTGCATTGCGAATTTGCAGCGAGTTTGCATTGCGAATTTGCAGCGAGTTTGCATTGTGAGTTTGCAGCGAGTTTGCGTTGCAAACTCGCCATCAGGAGGACATTTAGACTTCGCAGGAACTTCCCAGGGAGTTCGCAATGCGAACTCGCGAACTTCGCACTGCGAACTCCCTGCGAACTCGCTGCGAAATCATGTGCTATTTGGGTTCTAATTTCAAACCACTGTGCGCCGCAAGAAACGACACGACAGTCACGGGTCTTATAAGCGGCGCACAAAACTAAGATGCTATTCTAAGATGCTGTACTTTAATACAAAAAAAATTTCCAAAAATCGATTTTTTAATTTTTGTGACTACCTATGCCCCCTTAAATAAAACTAAGGCGGAAAAGTTAAAGCAATTCTTGGAAATCAGTGCGAGACAGAAGGGAAGGCGACTAAATGAAATAGTTGAGAACAGACAACAGATAGCAGAAAATTCTCAACATTCAGAGTCTGATGAAGATGGACCAGCGGCAGAAGTCATTTATTTATTTATTTATTTATTCAACGGGTTTAAATAAACCCTTATACTTTTAACTTAAATGTACATAAAAACTCTTTATTCGCACGCTGATCGATTTACAAAAAAATATATTATGTAAGGCAGAAGAAATAACCGTTATTGACATTATTCCCCAATAACAGTCTACGAAGGGTAGTTATGAAGTTGCCCAGACTGTTGTCAAAAAAATCAAGACTGTCTGAATGAAGCAGTGCCTCTCTGTTAAGTCTATGTCTAAGTATATAACAAGTCATTGTTGATAACATTGGACAACCTGATGCAGAAGAACGATTGCCATTAAATGAAGAAGATAATGGGAGTGGCAATGATGCTGGAATTGAAAATGTAAATTATAATGATTTCGAAAGCACAGATGAAGAAGACAACAATAGAAATTTTGTGGTTCCAGAAGTTCCTTTACAATTATTGGATGTAGTTGAAAATGCTGATGAATTAGAAGACGAAAATGAAGATGACAATCAAGGCCGTAGCCAGAAAAAATTTTCGGGAGGGGTTTTTGTCAACAAACAGTTAAAGTGATGACCTTTTTTTTTTTTTTTTTGAAAACTTGAACAGCTGGCAAAAAAATTTCGGGGGGGGGTCCAAACACCCCTATCACCCCCCCCCCGGCTGCGGTCTTGATGTTAGTGGAGACGTTAACGAACAGAATAATATAGCATATTTGCAAAGAAAGGCATTAAAAATGCTTTCTTGGCTTCTAACATTAAGCATACCCAAGGAAATGTATTATTAGAAACGTTACGTCAATCTCCTTTCAATTTGACTTGGCTTCCAAAAGACTCGAGAACTGTTTTAGACACTCCTACAATTGTTGCCAGTAGTAAAGTTAAAAATTTAGCAGGTGGTCAGTATTTACATGTTGATTTTAAGAAAACCCTTAAAAAAATTGGAAAATATTCCTGACTATTTATTCCCCGATAGCATAATCATCGATTTTAGCACAGATGGTGCTAAAGTAGATAAGGGTATTCATCAATTTTGGCCACATCAATATCGAATATTAAATGTAAACGATGATCGTCCTATTATTGCTGGCATATTCCAAGGTCCTTTAAAGTCTTCTAACCCTTTTGAATTTTATGAGGAACTCGTTGAGGAAATGCAAGACGTGCAAGAAAATGGAATTATAATTAGAAATAAAAAAATTTCTTTGTCTTTGCGTTGCTACATTAGTCATGCACCGGCAAGAGCTTTTGTTTTGAATCATTTTGGACATAATGCAACGCATCCCTGTTTAAGGTATAAAGTCGAAGGTCACCGATGTACAGCTGTCGTCAGATATGCTTTAACATTTTAACACGTAACCCTATAGAAATATGTTAAAGCATATCTGACGATAGCTGTACAACTCCAAGATTTGAAGGAACAATGGTTGTTCCAGTTGGCGAATATACGCTTCGAACAGATGAGCAGTACCGCAATATTGAAGATGAAGATCACCAGAAAGGTGGAAGTCCTATCGATAATTTGATACTACCTGTAAAGGGTGTTCCCTTTAAATTGATGCATTGCATTTATTTATAAAATGTGAAGAAAATTCTTTCCGCTCACGTTGAGTGGCGTTATGGATTCAAAAGATTGAATGGAAGAAAATTGGAAATTCTTAATTCTAGAATGACACAACTTCAACAATATTGTTCCTCATATTTCAATCGACGGCCACAAGAGTTAAGTAAATACAATGTATTCAAAGCCACAAAGTATCGTCAGTTCCTACTTTATACTGCACCGGCAGTGCTTGAAAACGTTTTTCACGACGATCATTATCGTCATTTCATTATTCTGCATTCTGTCATCCGTCTTCTTTTCTCAAAGGAAACCTCAAGATATATGTTCGAGTATTGTAGGGAAACCTTAAAATCGTATGTCAGATTATGTGAACAACTGTATGCAGAGCAATTTCTGTCGTACAATATCCACAGCTTGTATCAAATTTTCAATGATGTAGAAGTTCTTGGTCCTGCCAAAATATTCAGCGTATTTGCTCACGAGAACAACATGCAAGAACTTAGAAAATTTATTCGGAAACCAGGTTTAAAATTGCAACAAATTTATAAGCAGATGTGTGAAAAAGAGGACTACGCTCTAAATCTTCTTGATCCAAACATTGCTGTTACTGTGTCACAAAAGCATCGAGAAGGACCTTTACTTGAAAATATTGCTGCTAATATTTGTCATCAGTATAAAAAAGTTGAAATTGGCAAGTGCCAGTTTTCTACCTTACTAAGTGATAGTTGTTATTTTTTAAAAAATTCTAAAATCTGTTTGATTAAGAATATAATAAAGCTGGAGGAAGAAACTCATCTTGTTGTTCAAGAATTTCCGACAATCACTGACATGTTTGATATCCTAATGAAATCCTATTCATTAGGCGTTTACAGATGTAAAGATCTCGTTCCAACTTTACAATAGATTCCTTTAACTGATGTCAAGAAACAAATGTATATGATGCCAGAATGGAGTTCCATTCTGAAGAACATGCAAGAAGAAGAAGAACATGCAATTCAGAACCAATGGATCTGCGTCTCATTTTTATCTCCTTTTCAGTTGCCCGTGAACATTGAAATTAATTAAAATAATCGCTGATGTCCGTATACAAACCACAACACATTTCTCTTGTAAGTTAATTATAAGGCTTCCTGAAAAAATTAAGTTTCTTATAAAATTAACACCGTGCAATGTCAGAAAATTGGGGAGCATGATTAAAAACTACAATTCATTATTTAGAATTTTCATTTTATAGAATTTTATTATGTATATAATTTCCTTCCTACCAGATTTTAATTTTTCGAATTTAAATAAATTTGAATTCTTATTTAACAGAATTCTGAGTGAGCCTCCTCTTCAGAATTTTATTGTGTTATTTTCCACAATACAATATATAAGAATTAATTCTTTCAAAAATTGCAGAAACAAAAAATATTTTTTCTTTCAAATTACATTAAAAAACATATAAAAATAAACTCACCAAAACGTAGAAATTTCAAAATTTCGTCAATTCATCAACACATTATATAGTCATATAATATTATAATATAATATTTATGTAAATATATATGTATACATGTCAAAAATGTTTGATGCAATTCTTAAAAAGTCGTATTTGTAAGAAATTTCAAATGTCAGAATGAACATCCGATAGAAAATAATACTTAGGCGTGAATTTTAAAATGTACTAGTTTTAGGGAATATTCATGCACCTCATAAAGGGATTCATGATTCAGTTCTAAAATGCATTATTTAGAATTTCCATTGTATATAAATAGATATAATTCTTTTTTCTCCAATTTTAATTTTTCAATTTTGTTTTCAGTCCAATTTAATTCTTTAGAATAAATTCAAATCAAATTCGGATTTCAACTATTTGAACATCTCTAAGACTAACAATTATTATTTGACATTCTTTTCAGGTTATCATCAGTAAAAAAGACAAGTTGTAAAAAAACCAGGTACCTGTAACAACTGAGAATGATGTTGCTGGCAACGAAACAGAAAAAGCTTCGTCAGAAGAAGGGGTTGTTGAAAGCTTGAAGTAAGTAGCAAATATTATTCCAATATTTAGGATATTTTTTCTTGTTCAGGGTGGCCGTTGGACCGGGAAACCGGGAAATGACATTGATATTTTCAGGACCGAGAAAAGCCGGATAAAGACAGAGATTGTTAATAATGGCCGGTAATATTTAAAAAAAAAGTTAAATTTCGTGTTATATAATTTTTTTTTAAAAAATAAAGAAAAATTCTACAAAAAGAATTGGTTAACAACATCAGTTTTTATTTAAAATGAAAAACAGTAACAAACAGTACAGGTTTAAATAAAAATTCTAATGAGTAACATTTTTTTCAGGATATCATAAGTAAAAAAGACAAATTGCATTAAGGACAAAGCACATGTAACAACTGGAAATGATATTGCTAGCGACGAATCAGAAAAATCTTCGTCAGAAGAACGAGTTGTTGAAAGCTTGACGTAAGTAGCAAATATTATTTGAATATTTAGGATATTTTTCTTGTTCAAGGTGGCCGCTAGACCGGGAACCCGGGAAATGACATTGAATTTCTTGGGACCTGGAAAAGCCGAGAAAAGATGGAGGATTTTACTAATACCCTGTAGTATTTTTTAAAAAAAAGTTTAAATCAGTATTATATAATTTTTTAGGAAAAAAATAAAAAATGGAAAAAATTTATACAAAAAGAATTGGCTAACAACGTTAGTTTTTATTTAAAATGAAAAACAGTAATAAAAAATACATTATTTTAATGGCATCCCCTATTATCCCTAGCAGTAACAGAAATCAATTTAAAGTCAGGGTATCTAACAGTTTGAGAAATTACCTAAAATTTAATACATCATAATAAAAACTGGTAAAAAAATGCATTTAAAATGATCCAGAATACGATCTAAAAGTTTAATAGAAAGAAAATCAAAAGTAATCTATTAGATTTGAATAATCCAACGTCAAATTTAATAATGATTCATTATATTATAATTTAAATAAATTAAAAACTTTAACTGAATCAATTTTTAATTTATTCAAACTTTTATGTTTGATTTATTTCAAAATTTTATACATTTTCGAACTTTCTTACAAATTTTTTTCTTTCTTCTGAATCTTTTCTATTATAAATTTTTTAATTTCTTTTAAATTTTATAATTTAATAATCATGTTCCTATTTTTTTTAACAATTTTTAAGAAATATTTTCTTGAATAACTTAAGGAGGTTCTGTGGTATGACAGTACTAGTATAGTCAAAGCCGAGACCATTATTTTGAGGTTAGATTTAAATTTAATTTTACGAATATATAATTAAAGAAAGGATGTCATTTTTATGACATTTCCGATGTAATTTCTGAAATCATTTCTGATGTCATTTTCGATATCATGTCCGATGTAATTTTTGACATCATTTCTAATGTCAATTCTGATCAATTTATCTAAAAGAAGAAACTAAAACGTGTAGTGAATTTCGTAAATGCAATAATATTATTGGCAATAAATAAAGAAATAAAAGTGATATTAGAAATTATATCAGAAATGACATCAGAAATTATATCAGAAATAATATCATTTCTATTACCGAAATCAGATGTCATTTTTGATGTTCAATTTTTCAACAGGGTTGTCATTGTTAAACTTTATTTAGAACGTGTTTGCTATGTAAATAACTATATTTCATATACTATATCATGTTATTCATGTTCAAATTAAGCACTAGTGTAGGATACTCAAAAACTTTAGAGTTAAAAAATTTAAATTAAAGTTGGAAACGTTTATCAATTTCTTTATTATAGAAATTCAAAGAGTTTTAAGGACATAACATTTAATTACTAATGGACATAACAAAAAAATCATTAAATTAAAAAATTTTCAGAATAAACAAAATATTATAATGGCCAAAAAATCTTGGCTGCAGGGCCGGCGGAAGCTATTTTTCTAGGGGGGGGGGGGCAAAACATATATACATAATACATATATATACACATACATTATATATATACATAATCAGGTTTGCTATAAACTTTCTGGAAACCTGGAATGTGGAAAAGGCAGGGAATTTTATTTGGTATGGAGATGTCAGGAAAAAAGTAAAATACGATTGGAAAATAATTATTTCACCAAAATAACATTACTACAACCCATTTTCTCAAAAAATACAACTGCCCCACTCGAAAAAACATTTTTTGGATCCACTCCTACTTCAGAAGGGTGTTCCCAACATATTTTACTATTAAAAATGCTTACTTTAAAAAATATTACATTTGAATGAAGAATGTTTTGTGCACAAAATAGTTCTGTAAAGTAAATATCCAGACTTATTAAAATTTGATTAAAAACAGACACGAAGAATGATAACACAGACAAACAAACAAAAATTTGGCTCACACACTACGTAGTGTACTCTTACTTATGTTTCTTCGCTGAATCCGAATCTAAAGTCAGAATAATTAGATTGATATATCTAATATTTTAGCTAATCTGGTTATTCTGACTTCAGATTCGGATTCAGCGAAGAGAAATGTGTAAAAATACACTAGTGTAGTACTCGGCCAAAAAAACTAATCTGTTTAAAACTAATAATTCTAAAAGTAATCTGTGCGTTCTACTTTCTTTGCTATTTTAAAACAATCAAAAATTTATAAAAATGTGACCTGCAAAAATAAAAAAAATTGAGCGGAAAAATCGGGAATAATTAGTAAATTATTAAATACTGTAATTAAAACAATGATTGTTGTCAAACAAATTCAAAAATTTGTATTATTTTATTATTGATAACACAGTCACACAAAAAAAAGTTCCTGATCTGGGTATGAAACACATATCGTCGGAGCTAGTGCAATACCGCGAATCTACACTTTATTAATACCGCGTATCTACAAATCCTTTAAGGGATACTTTTAGTGCAATTTGCGTTGCAATACAGCTTTTAAAGAATTTGTAGATACGCGGTATTGAATTAGCCCCGACGATATTTTCCTATGTACTTTGATGCGCTGAATCCGAATCCGTCAGCAGAATTGGCCCATCAGATCAAGTTTTGACCCTAACCTCAATATCAATAAAATCCCACTTTTTGTTCATTAGAATTTGAACCTGATTTAACTTTAATACATGCCTAGGACCAATGGAAAGCTTAAATTATGACCTTGAAAACGCGTTTTTAAAAATTGTTCTACGATGATTTTTTACAAAGTTATGATGTTTTTCCTAAAATCATTTTTTTCCATTACACAATAATACATCAATAATTGATGTGTTTTTAACATATTGAAAAAGTCATATTTTAAGTAAAACATCATAACTTTGTAAAAAATCATCGTAGAACAATTTTTAAAAACGCGTTTTCAAGGTCATAATTTAAGCTTTCCATTGGTCCTAGGCATGTATTAAAGTTAAATCAGGTTCAAATTCTAATGAACAAAAAGTGTCATTTTATTGATTTTGAGGTTACGGTCAAAACTTGATCTGATGGGCCAATTCTGCCCATCCGACGGAGTCGGATTCAGCGCATCAAAGTACATAGGAAAATATGTGTTTCATACCCAGCTTGAATTATTACCTTTAAAATGCTTTTTTAGAAATTGTTCTACGATGATTTTTAACGAAGTTATGATGTTTTAACAAAAATCATTTTTTCCGTTACACAATAATACATCAATAATTGATGTGTTTTTAACATATTGAAAAAGTCATATTTTAAGTAAAACATCATAACTTCGTGAAAAAATCATCGTAGAACAATTTCTAAAAAAGCATTTTAAAGGTGATAATTCAAACTTTTTATTGGCCCTATGCATCTATTAAAATTAAGTCGAGTTCAAAATCTAATGTTCAAAAAGTGTCATTTTATTAATTTTGAGGTTAGGCACAAAATTTGATCTGATGGACGAATTCTGATGACGGGGGTTTTCGGGGTCCAATACGGCGGGCGATTTTAAAAAATTAATTAAATTCACTTGAAAATTGTTACTCAGAGGTTTTTGGTGTTGCTGATTACAAATTGGAAGTTAAGTTTTAAAAAAATTTTAATAGCCTATCCAGTATGGAGACCGCAATTTTCAAACTATAAACAAATACAACTTTTATTAAAAATTCATTGTAATAATCCATTGTAATTGTAATAGACCCCAAATAGTATCCACAATGGTAATGAATTAAAAGTAGATTTAGGGTTTGAAAATCGCGTACTTCATGTTGGATCAGCGATTTTGAATATCTAAAATTTGACATCAGATTCGTAATCAGAGACCCCAAAAATCCCCGTGTAACAAGTTTCAAGCAATTGCTGACAATTTTTGAAAAAACGTCCGCAATATTGGATCCGCCATATTGAATTTCTAAAGATGGACTTCAAATTCGTAAATAAAGACCCCGAAAACCCCGGAGTAACAAGTTTCACGCAAATGCTGAAAAATTTTAAAAATTCGTTCGTCATATTGGATCTGCCTTTTTGAATTTCTAAGATTGGACATCAGATTCGTAATCAGAGTCCCCGAAAACCTCGGTGTAACAAGTTTCAAGCTTTTTATCTTTATACAGCAAAATATATGATAATTTGTTTAAAAGAATTGTTTATTATGTCTTTTATATTTATTGTATAATGTTTTGCTGTATATATTTGCATAATTTTTTTTCTATGAGTGCAGTTGTAACGTTTCTGCTTGATATCTAGTTTATTTTAGCTTTTTCTGCAGAAATAAATTGTTATCTTATTAAAATGTCCAATTTACATTGTATATTTGTTTATTTAACAATTCAACAACAAAAAATAAAAAACCGAAAACCACAGTTCTCTTATAAATTTTCTTTTGAGTTATTTAAAAAAAAAAGATTAAAAATCGGTTAAGAATTGTGATCTGTAGTTGATTATGAACAGTAAATTCCATTTTTAAACCACTGTGAGATGGTCTGATCTTGCACCGCAAATGAAGTCTTTCGATTTATATGCATTGAAAACTTGAAATCTTTGAATATCGTGCCGGTTCGTGACTAATTCACGCAGGTACGAATTGTAGGTTTCTAATTTTTCTTCACCGGGGATGGAAAATGAAATACGGGCTTCTTTACCAAAAACCAATTTAAAAGGCGTGAAAATCGTTGCTTCGTGTACGGAAGTATTGTGAGGGAAGATCGCGAATGGGAGTAGTCGATCCCACTCGTCGAATTTGTTTGCATAGATACAAATATATTCTGTGAGTACGATGTGACTCCTCTCGATGGTTCCATTCGTTTGTGGTCTGAATATCCTGACGTTGTGTTACGTCTCAAAACGTAAAGTACAAAGGCGGCGGTTTTAGTCCAGTCTTTTACAAGGCGTACGGGGTTCAAACTTTGGGTTTCTTAAATTCTAAGGGCAGCGCATGTCACCACTTATTAATTTTCTTTTCAATTTCGTGCAAATTTGCACTTTTATTTAATTAAATCGTTCGGAACTGGAAAAATTTAATTGAACACTGATTTAAAATTTCACTTTAGACTTTATTTTCTTTTCACAGGATTTATAAAATTTACAAAGGAAACCACGATAAGATATCACGAGAAAAACCCGAAGTGAGGGAATCAAAATTTTTACACTTTTATTCAAGATATTAAAAAAGACACAATAATAGAACATTAATACAAATTTAAATAGAATTTTAAATTGATAATCAAAAACGAAAATAAAGTAAAAATAGAATTTTGTCTGTAAAAATTCTGATTCGTGACCGAAATTTTTTATTTCACGTCTGTTTTCTAAGACAGGAGTTTAAAGACTGATTTATTCGCACGTAATAATTGCATGGACCGAGTACCGTTCTCACGATCGGGTAGTTGTTTTGTCTCAAAGATTAGAATTTCTTGCGTTCAGGAAAGATAAGTTACCCCTATCTATGTTATGGTTACATATGGCGACGTTTACGTGGTAAAATTGTGATACATAAGTTCCTTTTAATATTAGATAACATTTTTATCTTTTACCGTTATTAGCAAAAAAACTTTAGTTATTGTTAAATAAATGAAGTTTTATTCTTTAATAAGTTTTAAATTCAAATTATTTTACAACTCTATCGTAATCAAATGGTTTACAAAAGGTTTTACCAAACTGGACTATAAAGTTTTTGAAAATAATTCGATGAGAGTTTTACCATACCGTTATTAAAATTTGCTGTTCCATTTGGTTAATTCTACAATGTTATTACATAATTTATAAAATTTATAAAACTACAGTTTTATGTTTATTATATCAATATTTTGGTAAAACAAATATATATATATATATATATTAGGGTGGTCCAAAAAACCTCGATTTTGGAAAAAAAATTGGACTGATGCACTACCATATTCTAAAAAAATCTGCGAAACTTAACCATTTTTTAAAAATTTTTTAATTCAAAAATTGAATCATCGATGGGCTCTTAAAGATTCTTGTACTTTTACTTCATTAATTTTATTACTCACTTATTGGTTATAATCGATGTGGGTTACAATAGAAAAACGGTAACTTACGGGAGGACCGTGGTCTATTGTAAAACATCTAGGTATCCCAAAATTCTTCATGCATTTTAAAGCGTAAAGTCATAAAGTCCCGAAATTTATTTTCGAGGTCCACTCAGATTTACGAGCAAATTACCTGCTAGAACCCTTCTTTTGTTAACGTTTAAATGACTGTATCTAGAGTAGAAATATTTTTATGAAATTGCGAAATACAAAATTTAAATATGACATCATTTTTATTGTTTTTAATACAAATACAATAAAAAAAGAGCGACAAAAATCGGATGTTATTTGCTTGAATTTATTTGTTTTCAATTTTTATTTTTTTGAGTGAAATTTCACACCCCCCCCCCCCACTCACAGAAAAATGCACTCTTGGGAATATTCCAAAAGCTTGTTATTTGATAACTAAAATGATGTGCCTTTTTTGTTTTTATTTTTTCGGATGAGATACCCCCCCCCCCAAAATACTCTCCAGGGGGCGATCCTCAATAAAGATAAATAAATAAATAAAATAATAAATAAAAAGACGTCATGGAAACAAATTTTATGAGCTGGCTTAAAATGCGTGACAAAGAAAAGAAAGTCTGAAGAATTTTTTTCTTTAATCCTTAACCCTTCTCAGTTTCCTCAGTAGCAGTCAGTAGGTCCATGACAAATTTCCTCGTTATGATGGCTATAAACCTTAGATACCAAAAAAACACCAAATTGCAATTGAACAATTCACCCTTTAAATATTAATGGAAAAATCTGATTTTTCATGTACCTGCTGCCAATAAACTAAATTTCACATTACTGAAATTACAAGTCAAACAGTTAATATTTAATGGTAGAAAACCGACTGTGAAAACAGCCAATTTGGTGTTTTTTGGCACTGAATATTAACTAATCATATTAAATTTTGACACATTTTTTTTTTCTAATAACTTATTTACATACATGACTATCACATTACGGTTGGTCAGAATTTTGCGATAATTACAAACAAGTGTACAAAGGTTTGTAGATTTCGTTGCTCATTTTACGTGTTAATTCCCATAAGAGACAAAAAATGCCCATCGATGATTCAATTTTGAATTTAAAATTTTTTTAAAAAATGGTTAAGTCTCGTAGATTTTTTTAGATTATGAAAATGCATCAGTCCAATTTTTTTTCCAAAAAAAGGGATTTTTGGACCACCCTAATATATATATATATATATATAAACACTCTAAATAAGAAACGTCAATTTCCACGACAGATTTTTTTTCAACACGAAAGAAATCTTATTCGCGGCAAGAAATTTTTAAAGGTTTTTATTTATTTGTTTAATCCTCTTCACTTGTTCCAATGACTACTCACTTCTCACAAGATTCTTCAGAGGAAGGTACCAAGTCAAATATGTAACAAAGAATGTAACGAAGCTACAATAGTAACAGAATATGACTAAAAGTAAAAGTAACGAAGGTTGCTAAAAATAACAAATTGACAAGGAGTCACAAGGTATAACAATAAGTTACAAAAAGAAAATAATAACGAAAATAACAATAAATAACAATAGTAACGTTCGGTTACAAAGATCACCGCAAGTCACAAAAGTAACAAGGTTACTAAAAAGGAATAATGCTTAAATTCAAAAGTTATACTGGTTACTAAGAAGAAGCAGCAAAATAAAATTTTGTTACCAAAAAAGGTAGGAAAGTAACGTGAAATTACTAAAAGTAGCAAAGTGACATAAAATAAAGAAATAAATTTGGTTACCCAAAATGGCACGAAAAGCTAACGTGAAATTATACAAACTAACACCAGTAAGAAAAGGTTACTTAAAAGTGACGTGAAGTTAGTCAAAAGTAACGTGGCTGAGAGCTACGTGAGGAAGACCCCACCGCTGCCCCCATCAGCTTGTTGCAAACCAGAAAAATAAATAATTATTGTTAACCCTATTTAAAAACCTTAGGTAGGATCTGATGTAGGATCTTAGGTAAGATCTTACCTAGTAACATATGTTAGTTCTTATGTGATTTCTTAGGTAAGAAATTACCTAAGATCTTACGTGTGCATTTGGCAAAAGGTCTTACGTTAGTTCTTATGTAATTTCTTAGGTAAGTTCTTATGTAAGTTCTTATGTTCTGCAATGAAAATAAAAAAATTAAATTTTTATATTTTTAATTTTAAAAAATGTTATTTTTATAAATTAAGTTAATTTTATTTGTCTTTTTTTTAAATTTAATTTTTAGACATTTTTCAAAATGTCTAAAAAAATATATTTAACAACTTATGAATCATAAAGTCATTCATAACCATTCATAATAGTTTAACGCCCTTTTATTTTTTGTTAAAGGAAAGATGACTTGTAATCTTGTCCTTTTAAAATGTTAATTTCTCGATCCTCTTTATAACCGAAGAGTTCAATGTCATTTGTGAGGAAACATGATGGCAGCCCTCCGACGGCGAGCCGAAGAAACAACGTGGCAGGATTATTGTGTTTCAAACCGTTCCACATGTAGGGTGTATACGTCACGATATTTTGTTTACATTGTGCAAAGTTTCAACTAGAAGGTTATAAATTGTTTAAATTTAACATTTTTCAATAAAGTGATGCACCTTACATAATTTCAAGATGCGAGGAGCACGAAAATTAAGCAAACATTTACATGACAGTTATAACATGGTAAGTTTTTATAAATTAATTGTGTTTAAGCATTTTTATGAAAGTAAGGTTATTGTTTTTAAATATATTATATTTCATTTAAATAATAATACAAATTTGTTTAAATTATTTATAATTAAACTTTAAAAGGATATTTTTTATTAAATTACAGTTTTGAATATGTAAGTGTTTCAATATTATTGTCAGAAATTTTTTTTTAAAGATATATGTTACTAAAGAATTTCATTTATTATTTTTAAAAATGTTTTGTATGATATAAAATTTTCATTATTTAGAGTATATACTTTTCAAATGAAATTAATAAAATATCATCATCATTATTTTAAGCATTAAGCTAAATCGTATAATCTATTGATAAATGCCAATTATTTTTAAATACCTAACCTCCATGATTAGTAATTTTAATACTTTCTTTATTAAACGTATAATTTAATTTTTAAAAATCAAATCTATAATTATAAAACATAATGAACTTAATAGTTCGTCAATTTATTTTTAAATTATAAATTATTTTATTGATTATTACAATAAGTAAAATTATAAATTAATATAATAAACATGATTGCTATTTATCCTACCCTAATATATAAAATATGAGTATAAATAACTAATTAAAAGAAGGATTTCATAGTTTCTTAATTAATAACAGTAATTTTATTCAATAACTACAAATATTCAGGTTTACATTTAGTTTTATAATAGCATAAATTACATTTTGTATTTAACTTTAAACTAGACAGTAGTTTTACTTAGTTGCTTTTTGATATGCTGCTGTGGTGGTTTCAGCTCTTGATAATTGAGAAATTGTTAATCAAAGCAGCTGATTAATCCTACGTCCTGTGACCTTTCTTTTTTTATTGACTTCCTGCAGAATAATTAAACAATATTAATTGCCTAATATTATTATTCTTATAATTATTATCACTATTTACATTAATCTCCCATGCTATTTTTTTAAATATGTTTCATAGTTTTCAATTATTACCTCAAAATATTATCACTGTTGACATTATAAAACTAAATGTAAACCTGAATATTTGTAGTTATTGAATAAAATTACTGTTATTAATTAAGAAACTATGAAATCCTTCTTTTAATTAGTTATTTATACTCATATTTTATATATTAGGGTAGGATAAATAGCAATCATGTTTATTATATTAATTTATAATTTTACTTATTGTAATAATCAATAAAATAATTTATAATTTAAAAATAAATTGACGAACTATTAAGTTCATTATGTTTTATAATTATAGATTTGATTTTTAAAAATTAAATTATACGTTTAATAAAGAAAGTATTAAAATTACTAATCATGGAGGTTAGGTATTTAAAAATAATTGGCATTTATCAATAGATTATACGATTTAGCTTAATGCTTAAAATAATGATGATGATATTTTATTAATTTCATTTGAAAAGTATATACTCTAAATAATGAAAATTTTATATCATACAAAACATTTTTAAAAATAATAAATGAAATTCTTTAGTAACATATATTTTTAAAAAAAAATTTCTGACAATAATATTGAAACACTTACATATTCAAAACTGTAATTTAATAAAAAATATCCTTTTAAAGTTTAATTATAAATAATTTAAACTAATTTGTATTATTATTTAAATGAAATATAATATATGTAAAAACAATAACCTTACTTTCATAAAAATGCTTAAACACAATTAATTTCTGATGGAACTCTTCCATTTTTTGCAAATACACATTCGAACGGCGTTAATTTTGTCCCTTCATGAACACTAGTATTATATGCGAATGTGGCACCTTGGAGCCACTCATCCCATGTATCTTCTGATTTTACATAACATTTAAAGTATTCTTTTATCACGTGATGCATGCGCTAAATAGAACCATTGCTTTGTGGACGATAGGCCGTGGTTGTATATTGATTTATTTTACAAATTTTCAAAACGTTTTTTTAGTAATGAGGATGTAAAATCAGAACCCTGATCGGTTAGAATAGTTTTGGGGCAACCATTATGATAAACAAAATTATTCAAGAAGGCCGTTTTTATATTGATTGAAGTGGCTTGTTCTAGAAGTACTGCTAGTATATATTTTGTTAGAAGGCACTGCATAGCAAGAATATATTTATTTTTGTTTAAAGTCCTCGGAAGTTCTATAATGTCCATTGAAATTTTGTCGAAAGATGATCCCGGGGTGTTTGATAATAACATTGGTTGGTGAATTTTCTTTCTAACAAGTTTTTTCAATTGTCAAGTTTTACATTTTAAAATGAATAATTGGACATATCTTTTTAGAGTTGTCCAATAGAAATCTTGTTTAATGCATAAGTAAGTTTTCGTAACACCTTTGTGTCCGTTGATGGGGGATTCGTGAGTGCCACTTATTTTACCTAATCTTTTCTTTTCTGGAGGTGTCCTAATTAGTCAGTTACAGAAAATGAATTCCATTCCTGGTAATTCCGTTGATAAATTTCTAAAATGATCATGAACATTTTTCCAAGAGATGTCGTCGATATATTTTGTGATGGCCATTCGTTACGTTTTTAGACTTTTGTTTCTCAACAATTCACATAAATCTTGAAAGACGGTATCAAGAATATCCGTTTCAACTCTAAAATTTCTGTTTTTTCTTAAAAAGGCAGCAATTTGAATTATTTGTGATACATTTAATTGATTTAACTTTGCCGACTTCTAGAGTATCGACAATAGGAAGAATTTGTCATTTTTCCATTTCTTTTGCGCCCTTACAGAGTGCTTTGTTTCCAGATGAGATAAAATATAAAATGTTATCATTGAATGTTAAAAGTCTGTCTCTTAGTTCAATGATGTTGGTGTTAAACTGGCTTCTTATGTTTAAATCATAGTCGACGTCATTAAGATCAAATATTTTGGATGATGAGTTAAATTCTGGCGTTAAATTATCGGAACTTGAATTTTCTTGAATAATATCGTCGAAATTACCAAAATCAAAAATGTCGTGATCAGAATTTATTTTTTCTACTTCTGGAACTTGAAATTGGTCTTCTTCATTATCTTCATCTTTAGAGGGTAGTTTTTTCTCTTTTGTTGTTGGTCGTACAATATTTTCGAAACTAGATAATGTTGATGGGGTGGTTTCGTTCTCGGGGATGGTTTTCCTTTCCTGACTTTTATGGGCGTCGGAAGCAAATAAGGTTGATGGTAATTCGTCATTATCTCTTGGGTTTTCTGCGTGTACGTTGACTGTTATTCTAATCGAATCGAATTTGGATTTGTCGGAATCAGAGGAAGCATCGGCGAGGTTGAAAATTGGTTTACTCGTTTGTTCTGGAGGGTTTCTTAATAGGGCCTCTGACACATAATTAGTTTTTCCTTCTTCATATTTTACAGTAAACTCAAAATCGCGTAGTTTAAGGTAGATCCTTTTTAATCGAGAAGTAGGGTCGTTTAATCTATTAACCGATAACAAGGGTTGATGGTCTGTAATAAACACAAACCTTCGTCCGAAAAGACACACCTAAATTGGAACGCGGCTTTCACCATTGCAAGAAGTTCCTTTTCAATCGTTGAATAATTTTGTTCAGTTTTGTTTAAGCTACGGGAATAAAATGCAATCGGTAAATCATTAGAGTCGTATATTTGACTTAAAACAGCGCCAATAGCGTATTACGAAGTATCAGTGGTGACAATAAATTCTTTTTTAGATAGTTAAAAGCGTTTTCTTGCGTATCGTTCTAATGAAAGTTTACGTTCTTTTTCAATACATATGTTAAGGGTTTAGCTTCTTTTGCAAAGTTCGGAATAAATTTCCTGTAATTTCCTAAAAGTCCCAGTAGCTGTTTAATATTTTTCTGTGTTTCTGGTCTAGGAAAATTTTGAATAGCTATGATTTTTTGTTTGTCAGAACGAATGCCATCTGGACTTATCTCATGAGCTAGATAAATTACATTATTTTGATAAAATTTACATTTGTCTGGTTGCAACTTCATATCCGCTTTTCTTAATCTTTCAATCACTTTGGCAAGATTGGCATCTTGATCGACAATGGTCTTCCCATGAATTATACAATCGTCTATATAAATACAAACTTCTTTACTCTGTAAACATGAAATAACGCGTTTATTTGCCTTTGAAAAGGCGCTGGTGAGTTTTTTAGACCAAAGGTCATTCTTGTGAACTCATAATGACCAAACGGAGTCGAGAAAACAGTTTTAATTTGATCTAATTCCCTCATAGGGATTTGATGGAATCCTAATGCAAAATCTAAGACACAAAAGTATTTAGAACAGGCCAATTAATCTATACTTTCAGATATGTTTGAAATCGGGTAGGCGTCACTGATGGGTTTCTTATTTAATTCTCTATAATTTATAACTGTTGCCTAGGCTATCAGATTTTTTAGGTACAACCCATAGGGGGCTATTTTAAGGGGAATTGAAAGGCTCAATAATACCGTCTTTTATCATTTTAGTTATTTGTTTCACTATTTCCAGTTTTAACAATTGAGGATATCTGTATTGTTTAACATTAACGGGAATTTCATCAGTTAACTCTATCATACGTAAAGTCATAGTCGTTCGGAATTGTTTTTCGTTAGGGAGTTGGAATACGTCGAAATATTCATCACAAATTTTTTAGTCCTAATAAAATTTTTGCCATTATATTCTTTCAAATTAATTAGTTATTTTACAACTTCTATTCTCTCATCTTTGTTTTGCGCATCTGAGATAGAAGAGGTTTCTTCGACGTTTGAAGTTTCTGTTTCGTAAAAGTAAACCGTTCCTTTAGCAAAATCTAATTTTTCGTTCATATAAAAGATCGTGAGTTCAACATCATTTAACAATTTGTTTTCATCATCTTCATTATTTATTAGGGATTTTTTGTTTATTTCCGATTTAACTTCTGTATCATCGATTTCTAAGTTAGATGATTCGGTCGCTAAAGATATCTTTTGTATGTTCAAAGAAAATTCATTTGAATAGTTTTCTAACTCGGTTTTTTCATTTTCTTTATTATCTCGGATTTGTAATTTAGGGATAACGGCGCGATTTTCGGTACCACTTGTTGTATTTCCGGTTGTTATTTCTTCAGTCGATCGACATTCTAGACGGATTAAGGGTTGAGTCGTTGGGATATCTATGAAGGGTACAATAGGAACTCAAATTAATGCATCATGGGGAGTTACGTTATGGATAGTAATGTTACGAAGACTGTCGTTACTATTATGAAATGCCATTCCTTCTATGGAAATTCCGGATGTTATCTTGTCAGTAGAAGGTACGTGTCTGTAAGAATTACAAGCTCTAGTGTTTTCATTAATTCGACTTCTTGATTCACCTTCAATAAGGACAAGTTTTTCTCCTTCGAATGGAATTTTTACTTTTCTATGTCTCAAAACGTTCTTTTTGAAATCAATTATAGATTCGTTTTCACTACGAAATTCTGAGCCTAAAAGTGCGCCTGTTCTTATCGGAAAAGAGTCCGCTGCGACAATAAAATGAGCCGAAACGACTAAATTTTGATGAGCTAGGGTGGTCACACCAACTGAGAAATAGGGTTCTTGCCCTACTCCAACTATTTCTGGATCTGTGGTATCATCAATATATATACTACGTTTTAAAAGACCAATTTTGATAATATTTGGTAGGGTTCCCGAATCTAACATGCAATCCGTGATACCTCCCACTATGTCGTGTGAATAGAGGTCAAGTACCGTTATCTTTTTTGGAGTATGGTCAATCATAGTAATGTTTAAGTGGTAGGTAAATTTAGTGTTATGAAATATATTGGTTGGCGGTTCGTTTGATCTCCCAGATTCCCGCCCGTATTGTTTTGGAAGATTTTTTCGTTTCCCGGGTTTTCTTTATTTAGACAGGTATAACATTTATCTACGAAGTGACCTTATTTTCGGCAATAGGTGCAGCTTATAGAGTTTATTGGAGAGTTTATTTCGTTATTAAGGTTCTGGTATTCGTGATTTGTTCGATTATTGTTGCCTCTTTGACCGTAGACATTACGGGTAACGGTAGGGAAGTTTTCACTATTTATTCGAGTGTAGCATCTATCAATAGAGTGTCCAATTTTATGACGATAAGTTCAAATTAAGGGAAGGTTATTTTCGTAGTTAGGATGTCAATTTTCAGGATTCATTAGATTGTTATCAATTATTTGCCTAGGATCATTTCTAAAGTTTCCATAATTGTTGTCATTTGTAGGATTATATGGGTTTCTTTGATTTGAATTTTCTGGGTTGCTTTGGCATGGATAATTTCGGGGATGTTACATCCGAGCTAAGGCGAGGAAATTTAAAGAAAACTCTAAATTTGACAGGACATACTAATCAGTTAGAAAAGACTAACTTTTATAGTTTTATTTAGAGGTCGTTTTACTTTAACAGATCTACGAGATCTGCATTCCATTAATAAAAGATTATTTCCCTTTTATTTGATTGTAATATAGTAATGAAGTTATCACATTTAAAAGGACAAATTATTATTAAAAAAAAAGAATAATATTTAATACACAACCTGAGCAATTATTCTGATATTAACGATTTTATTGTTAATAATAATAACAATTATTATTATCTACTAATAAATTGTATACTATCCTTGTAAGTTATATACGACTATTGTCGAATTTATTCAGTAAACAAGGCCTAAAGAACCTTTTAGATACCTGTACTGGATGCCATTAACTCGACAGTACTGGACCAAAGTTAATCAAAATGAAATTAAGTAAATGGACACGAGGGAATCCAATTATAATCAATTTATTGATCAAACAGATAAAATTGAAGATCACAGATAGTTATAAATTGTAGTTTTTAATAAAACCTTAATCATTTAGCCGTTTTCAAGCCAGTCAATAATATAAAGAGTTTTTATTTTCAGGAGTCAAATTGTTATCCATACTCTGATTCCTTTTACAAATTCAGTTTACTTACATAAAAATGGAGAGTACGATGTTTGATAATGGTAAGCCGCTTCGCAATCGTTCAAGCAATCGATAATTAATAGCAAGTGGTTCCGCAGTCTCTTAGGCAATCGATACAGAGGTGATAGAATGAGTTGATTCGGCAACACTTCACAACACTCTTTTTAGTTTATAATTTTTCGAAGGAGATTGCAATAACTCGTTACTTATTCTTTTGATATAACAATACACTGATTGATTTTACTAAGACGTGAAGTTATGAGTTATGCAGTTCCAAAGGGCCGTTCGATAATATTGTCACTTACGACGGTACCAGAGTTTTCGACCCACTCCATTAGGCTTCGCTTGTATTTAAAGACAATTTTGCCTATTAATGGAGGTAATCTGGGCAAAAATCGTTGGAAGGGACGACATGTTTCGTGAAAAAATGTGATTTGCACGTCTCATGAAAAAACGTGAAAAGCAAGCACTATTATAAAGCGTGATTCTCAGGCTCCAAAATTGAACATTCTAATCCTTATTTGTGATTGGCAATAATAATGCATAAAATTTCAATTGAAAGTATTGCCTTTAAATAAAATTTTACTCTTTTCATTGTTTCTTCATTGATTTACAGAAATGTTTTAATTTATTGTATACTTAATACCTTGTTTTCATGCTCCTGTAACAAGTGACGTTAAATTAGCTTCGGGCCAATACTAGGAAATAATGGCATATTACTTATTTAATACATTTGTCAATTTTGTCAACGTGCGTTCAACCTGTCATAACTCATGATTTATTTTTAACTTATTATGTTAATTGATTCAATATTTCATGCCAGTATACGAAGCAACATGTAAATAGGTTTTGTTCTAGTTGAGTTTAGATCAGACACAATTTCGGCAATTATGCGGTTTGAATATTTCAATAGAATAAAATAGAACACTCTAGTTTTCTCAGTGTTTGTAGATTTTGCCTAATGATACTATTAAAACAATTTCTCTTTTGTTTAGATATAACGTACTTTTTATGACACTTAACTTTCAATATTACTTCAATATTTCAGAGAAACTCGACATTTCGCATATTTTTAATATTTCTGATGTTTTTACAACATGCAATTTCAACAATTTATTTTGTTTAAATATTTCATCAAAATATTATGCACTTTTCTGACACTTTTCTTTCAGTATCTCGTCAATTTAAAAAAAACATACTTTGTGTTATAAGATTCCTTTATTATTAGATTTTTGTTGTGTTTGTTTAGGGCTTTTCAATCCCACCGCTGTCACCAAATTATTTTCTGTTACGTCTCAGAGCGTAAAATTTTAGATTTTTGAGGCTGCGGTTTTAGTCCAGTCGTCCGCGGGGCGTGCGGAACTTGGTTGAAACTCTTTAAACAATTATCGTTTTAAAATAGGGAAAATCGAATTTAAATCTCAAAAGAGATTCGAATAAATGAAGTTTATCTGGAAGAATCATAAATTATTGGGTGCTTGCCTCACTTACATGGGGATGTTCTAGAAGTTCTTAAAATTCTTGTTGGGTGGTGTATAAATCTTTCAAAATAATTTCTAAAATTCCAATTTAAAGTTTCAAAACATTTAAATTTTAAAGATTTTCAAACTTCAGATTAATTAAATAAAATTCTCGGAGGTCTAGAAGTTCTTCAAGTTCTCAAAGTATTTTTTATATTAGAGTTTAAGAAATACTTTTAAATTTCGTATTTAGTAAAATTGAATAAAATAAAAGAACCTTTTAAATTATAAAGTTTTTTTAGATTTATAAAATGTTTAATTTTCGGAGATTTTAAATTTTCAAAATTAATTGAATAAAAGTGTTAGATATAATATAAAATGATTCAAATAAGAAATATTCAAGTACTTTTAGATACAACATTCCTAAAAGAACATCCTAACGATAAACGATTTACGCTCTTCGTGTTTAATAAAGATAATGGTCTATTCCCTAAATTATTATTAATTTAATAATTTAAAATTAATTGTATTCTAAGAAAACTTTTGACTATAGGTACTGATTAAACAAACAACAATAGTTTTGACTAATATTACATTAGTTGCTTTAGATATATTTAATATATTTTTACAAAAGTCATTGGTTCTTATAGCTCAAACAATTTTCTTTATCTTATCAATAAGATTGTGTATTAAGGGCATGTGATGGATTATGACGTCACACAGTGGTCTGAGAGTCGAATCTAGCTGGCCAAAAGTCAAAAAATTGATGTCTTCAAATAAATTTTTCTTTAATGATTTTATGATCTATTATATCTATTGTGTTTGATTTAGAATATTTCATCCGTTAAACATTTTTTTTATTGATGTATCATGGTCTTAACCGCGTCAGCCTCGCTTATAGTTGATTTTGCCATAAAACTCATATCTTCAATTATTTGCAGCTAGTGACCATTTAAATTAAAATATTTAAATAATGTATATATTAATTTAACAGTTCGTTTTACTGTTTGTAAGATATTTTAAGAAATATTATTCTAATTTTAAACCTATTAATTAAAAAAAAGCAATGAAGGCCATTATTTACTGTATTTATACACTAAAGTTCAAGATACCATAAGTTAGAGCTGCCGACAACTGCCGAAAAATTATTTATTGAGAAATGTAAATTAAGACGTTAACTTTCGATGAACATAAAAGATTCTTGCCACTTTTTGCCACTTTTGAAAATATTTGTCTTCAAATCGGGTGGTACGCGACGTTGTAGTGCGCGAACGGACAGGCCTAGACGCGGCGCACAGTGGTCTGAAACCCGATTCTAAACTATTTACTCAAACACGCGTTGATAAAATTTCGAACCACTTTGTTTCTAGCAGTTTTTGTGGTCGCTGATTACGAATCTAAAGTCAGATTTCAAAAATTCAAAATGGCGAATCCAATATGGCGGACGAAAATGCAAAATTTTTTCCGAAATTTATAAAACTTAGTACACAGGGGTTTTCGGGGTTGCTGATTCCGAATCCGTGCACAATTTTCCAAACTTCAAAATGGCGGATCCAATATGACGGACAAAAATTCAAAATTTCTGCAAAAATTTATAAAACGTGGTATGTAGGGGTTTTTGGGTCGCAGATTACGAATCTATACATAATTTTTCAAAATTAAAAATGGCGGATCCAATATGGCTGACATTAATTTAAAGAAATTAGTGTATTTGGATAAAAATGACAATTTAGGACTTTTTAGATCAGCTCTTTTCAACTTTGAAACACTAACTGTAGATTCGTAATCAGCAACCTCATAAAGCCCTAAATCTAAATATTGATTAAAATATACTATTTTATTAAAGAGAATGTCAGCCAGATTGTAACCGCCATTTAAAATTTTTCAAATCTGACTGTAGATTTGTAATCAGCAACACCAAAAAGCCTTAAATCCTAATTTTTATTCAAATACACTAATTTTTTCAAACTAATATATTGGATCCGTCATATTGTCCGTCATATGTCATATGTCCGTCATATTGGATCCTCCATTTTTAATTTTGAAAAATTATGTATAGATTCGTAATCTGCGACCCAAAAAACCCCTATTTACCATGTTTCATAATTTCTTGCAGAAATTTTGAATTTTTGTCCGCCATATTAAATCCGCCATTTTGAGTTTTGGAAAATTGTGCACGGATTCGGAATCAGCGACCCCGAAAACCCCTGTGTACTAAGTTTTATAAATTTCGGCAAAAATTTTGCATTTTTGTCCGCCATATTGGATCTGCCATTTTGAATTTTTGAAATCTATTTTGTAATCAGCGACCACAAAAACTGCTAGAAACAAAGTGGTTTAAAATTTTATCAACCCGTTTTTGAGTAAATAGTTTTGTCCAGCTAGAATTGTGTTTCAGACCACTGTGCGTCACTGGTATAGGCAAAATTTGTCCGTAACTTTTCTCGTAAAATATTAAATATTTTGTCACGAAACTTGATAGAATTACTTAAAATGACATTAGGAAGGTCTCTCAGACCCAAGTTTGTTTGAATTTTGGCCCAAAATTAATTTTGTGAACTTTTCGAAAAAATGCAATATTTTTTAAAAATCAATTATGAGCCAAAATTGAAACAAACTTGGGTCTAAGAGACCTTCCTAATGACATTTTAAGTAATTCTACCAAGTTTCATGACAAAATATTCAATATTTAAAGAAAAAAGTTACGGACAAATTTTGCCTATACAAGTGACGTCATACTCCATCACATGCCCTTAAATAGCAACAAATGCTCTAAATAATATGTATGAGGGTGTGTTGCTTTTGTGTGAAGTTAAAAAACTCTTAACGATTTGCAAGCGTTAGCAAATTCATTTTCTATGTATTTCTTTCTCGGAGTATTTATTTATCTTTTTCAATTCTGGCTTTGCGTTATATTCTTTTATTGTTTAAATCTTTTATTCCGTAAACTCGCGATTCGTCAAGGTTATTCCTTAAAACTTATTTATCTGATTTATCTCTTCATTACTCTTTTCACTTATTCTTTACTTTTTTGTTTTATTCGTTTTTAATATTATATATTCTCATTTCTTATATATATTTCTCATTTAACTGATTTATCTCTTCATTACTCTTTTTACGTATTCGTTAATTTTTTGTTTTATTCGTTTTTAATATTATATATTATCTTTAATATTTCACTTTTTCAATTCAATCAAAATAATCAAAAACTAAACCTATCCGATTTTTGTGGCGTTGATTAACGTCGCATGCCATGGGTACTATATCAGTTTCAAAACTCTGCCTCGGCGGAGCGCACAAATGTAGATTCAAGAAGAACTTTGCGAAAAATGGCCAAGAGTATTCTCTGTGTGCAGTTTTTATTGACCATATTCGGGTAGGGATTTTCTTAGAAATAAGTGAATCTCGATCATCGTTGACTGACATCTGTACATGTTGTAGAAATTATTTAGAGCATCTAATGCAACTAAATGAGTTTCTTTTCTTACTTTCTGCAAATCAAAAATGGCGCATTACCACATTGATATCTTAATTTGGATTTTTGAAAGAGATTTAAACCAAAGTGTTTAATTTGTATATCCTTCCTTTTGTCTCTGGATTCAATCAAGTATTTCATAATTTTCTGAGTTTTAAAAGTAGTTCTACTACTCAGAAAAATTTATTTCAAATTGTTTCTCAAGAAATTCAGAATTGAAAGAAAATGAAATTATTAACAACATTTATCATTAAAATCTGTTGACATGCTTGCAAAAAGGTTTGTTGGAATGTATACATAAATTAAATAAAATATGCTTTTCAACAATGAATAAAGTTGCAATTAAAAATAAAAAATTGTTAATACTACGAATTTTGATCGTAACAAAAAGCTTTAAATTAAAGGTCAAATAAAACAAAATGATTGTAACGAATCGAAAAATATCAAGACTAATAATTGTAAAAATAAATCGTCACCCATAAATTAATAGTCTATGATTAATATTCAAATTTTCTATTTTCGTGAGTCGTCGGAGGCTCCAAGCTGCCGAATTCAGGTAATCCTGGATTCGTTTTTAATTGAGGGATCGTTTACCTACTTAAACGTGCTGTCAGCTACTATTTACCTTGCCTGAAATTTTCTTTTGAGTGAAATTAAGGATTTATAATTAATTAAAAACAAGTTATTCCCTTTTCTTTTACGTCTATTGTTAAAATAGATTTAATAGTCACTCCTGTTACATGGAACAATTATCGTACCCTGATCTAAAATTTATCAGGCTTTTAATCTTGGTTTGATTTCGAAATCTTACACGTTTACAAGTTCTTATTATAATTAATTCCAAATATTCATACAGGTATGCCACACTACGAATTTCGCAGAAAATGTCAATAACTCAATCTTGAATAAATCAAAATTTTGATTTATTTATATTTTCAATTATTTTATCCTCAATAAAACTCTGTAATTGAGGACAATTACAGAATTTTATTCGGTCGAGCTTCGAATTCAATTCAAGGTTATTATCGATTCGAAATTCGAATTAATTCGAATTAAATTGAAATAACTCAACAATCTAGTACTAATGTTTCTGATTAAATTTTGGTTTTGTTTTGAGAACGCACGCCTTGTTATAGTAAAATTCGAATAAAGATTCAATTACTATTTATTGAATTTTCATAAGAATAAAATAATTTAATCTGAATAAAATAGTATTCAGCATTTTATGCGTTCAATAAATCTTTCCATATTGTACTAAAATGCAAAATTCGAATAAATTCAAATACCATTTGTTTGAATTTATTTTAATATTGAAATAAACTGAATAAAACAGTTATTCAGTATTTTATACGGTTAAAGGAAATGCAAATTTATTCGAATAAATTCAAATACCATTTGTTTGGATTTATTTTAATATTGAAATAAACTGAATAAAACAGTTATTCAGTATTTTATACGGTTAAAATGTGCAAATTTAGAATTCGAATAAATTCAAATACCATTTGTTTGAATTTATTTTAATATTGAAATGAACTGAATAAAACAGTTATTCAGTATTTTATATGGTTAAAGGAAATGCAAATTTTATTGCATTACCTTTCTCGAGAGAACTTCTAGAACATTGTATTTCAATTAATTGGTTTATACATTAAATAACTATTGCCACTTACCCTACCTATTACTACCGTGAAACACGCATGTGATTCACCACGGGCAAGAGCTGATATTTTAATTGAGACGATTTTCCGTGGGTTGAAGTGCCCAGAACGCACTTTCTAGCTCGCCACTTCCTCGGGACGATTCAGGTACGTCTCGGATATCTGGTAATCCCAGGATGGTTGAATTGAAGCTTTTGAATTGACGGTTTTCTTTATTTTGGTCTGTCTCGGAATGAATTCTATGTCACTGTAGTCGAGGTCCAAAAATCCAAGTCAAAACTAACAGACGGACAAGTCGCGATTTAATTTTCGTATCAATACCTCTAGGACCTCAATCAAAAGAGCGTATTGATCGGTCGAAACTAATCGTCGTACTGACACTTGTTTCTTTGCTCGTCTTTCCTCTACACATTCGCCACACGGCCTTTGGTGGGAAATTTTGATGATTTGGATTTTTTTTTAAGCTTTAGGGAGTGGTTGATTTTTGCTGAGCAGAAAACTTAGTTCGTTCACTGGCGTGAACGAACTTTTATTTCTTTGACTTGAAACACTCATTTCGAAACACTTAAGTTGAAAATGCAAGACTGCATTTTATATAAAAATTTTAATCATTGAAATTATTATTATAATTTCTATTGAATAGGTACTCAATCGCTGATAATTTATTAGTGATGATACCAATTCTTATTATTACTCTCAATCATAACATGAATATGAGCAACAATTTGTATTGGTTTCGAAATTTATTAATCTTCCAGTGGCAAGATTAATTCATTCTGTAATGCACGAACACGTGCGTTTGTTATGATGCGGTCATTCTGCCGTTCAACCATGGTCCAAGGAGGGGGATGGGAGGTGAGAGGTAAGAAAACAATGATGGCCGCCAGCCGTGTCGCGTGCTGTGTGTAGAAGAGCTGCCCGTGCGTTTGTATGTGTGACAATGCGCGACAGAATCCTGCACCAGTGTTGGTACCTGAATCGTCTCGTGAGTGTACACTCACAGGTGCTAATTACACGTACACCTCAATTAATGATTTTATGACTTTGTGTCAATGCACAAATTTGTAACCCGCTTCCATCGTCTCAATCATCATAATGCTCTTGCCCTTGACCCGTAATTTAACCTTCACTTGAATAATATGTGTATTTAATATTTTTCTTTTATCTAGAATTTAATTCTTGATTTGTTGCTTCACATTTGGACAATACTCGAGCGCTGGAATTTGCTGACGAATTTCCTTCATCGCGGCAGGTGTAGCGTTTTTCCCGGATTGCTACACCTTGAAATTATTACTTTGCAATTTATTGAATTTTTTATTTATTAGGGTCATTGTTGTAATTCACTAAATTGAATTACAAAATAATTAATATAAATATATATATAAAAATAACAATCTCTTTGATGGCCATTTTTATATGAGTTACGTATGTAACAATAATTCTTTCAGATTATAATTTTGAAATTTATAAAATATTTAATTTTCTAAAGTTTAAATTTTTGAATAATTTTAACGAAAGCAAATTCAAAGCTTTTAAATTTAATTTGAATAAATTAAAATAACCTTTCAAATTATAGAATTTGAAAATTTATAATATGTTCAATTTTCAGAGATTTTTAATTTTCAAAATTAATCAAATAAAAGTTTAAATTAAAAAGTCAAATAAAAGGAATTAATTATTTAGAATTGTAATCTCAGAATTTATAAAATATTTAATTTTTTAAAGAAATTAAATAAAAGTTTTAAATTAAACGGTCAAATAAAAGGAAATAATTCTTACAGAATATAAACTCGAAATTTATAAGATAAATTTATTAGTTTTCGGCAATTTTTGTGTTTTTAAAGTTTATTAAATAAAAGGTTTAAACTAAAAAAGTCATATAAAATATAAATCAAGGTTGAATGAATTAATTATTCAACTCTTTATTTTACTCAAACAATCTAAGTATTCAGGCAAAATACACTTATGATCACTTAAAAAAATTTTTTTCTTTTTAATATAATTTGAATTAACTGTGGTGTGAAATAAGTTTTTATCTAAATAGGACTTGGCTCCCGAATACGTTCTGGGATGGTATCAAATTAAATCTTGTGAGAAATTTCCAGAACATCGTTGATAATACATTTTTTAGTATACTTAATAGAATTTTCTACTTACCCTACCTATAACTACCGTGGAACACACAAGTGATTTACTACGGTCGAGGACTGATTCTTCGGCTGAGACAAATATGCTCAGTAGTTTCTAGTGCCCGGAAAGCACCGTGTAAGTCCACGACTTCCTCGGGACGATTCAGGTACGGTCTTGAGTGTCTGGTCGTCCCAGGATGGCTGTTTGGACTTGTTGATGAGACTTTGATTTTTCCTTTTGTCTGCCGCGGACTATATACTACGTGTCACTGATAATTGAGGATCGAGATCCGCGTCTAATCAAACAGACGGACAAGTCGCGGACGTCGCGGTTCAATTCTCACGTAAACCCTTCTAGGACCGTAGTCAAAAGAAATTTTGACCGGTAGAGATTGATCGTCGTACTGCGATTCACTTCTTTGCTCGATTCTGCTCTACAAGTTCGCCACACGGCCTTTGGTGAGAAATTTTGATGATTTAGGATTTTGAGTAGGTCAGAGAATGGTTGATTATTGCTAAGACAGAAACTTAGTCGGTTCGACTGGCGTAAATGACCTTTTACTAATTATTTCAACACAATTGTTTCGAAATAACTTCGATTTGAGTTGAATGCGGAGTAGCATTTTATTATTTTGATTATTGAAATTATTAGCAATAATTTCTATTGTTAGATACTTTAGTCACTGGTAATTACTAGTGACAATTTCAATTGCAACTACAATTCACAATTACAACGTGAATAATACCAAAGGATATGTTTTGCATGAATCTATTTTCAATATTTAAAGGTAGCTAAATTAAAAAAATATTTGTTATACCAATTTTCAAAATTTATTAAGTCTGCTTTTTAAGAAATAACAACAATGGGGAATAGGAACGATACATTATAAAACTTACGTTTAGTAACTGATAACTTTATAACTGACAAGCCATGTTTAAAAAAAAGAAAAAGAGGCACTAGACAAAGTGATGATAACATAAAAAATAGAATGAAGCGGTTGTATAATTACGTATGATAACATATACTGTTTTCATCATAACTCTTTATTAACAACAAGGTCTTCTAGCATTCTGCACGAATTCAACTCTGAAAAGTCCTAAAACGGCCTTCCAAGATGTTCAAGAAATAATTTCACAAATTGCTTCGTAGTTATAATTTTAGATGTTTATATGTTTTTATTATTAAACAAATTTTGTGACTTTTATTCTTGAAACTCTATAATATTGAAACAAATGTGTGAACACAGCAGTCGCTACGAAAATTGGTGACATCCCAAATACATTTTTAAATGATGTATTGTGCCGTTGCCACATGAATTTATTTTATGTTCCTGGTGAAACGAACGTTTAAAAGTCATTTTATTTACATTGCAAGTTAGCAAGCTCATAAGGATCGAATTAACAATTGCATAGTTTTTAAAAAATGATCAAGTACGGTAAAGGGGCATGATTTCCGAAAATTAAAACGATAGATTGTTTATTTACTTTCTATAATCCTTACTCCTATCGCGCTAGTTAGAAGAAAAGAATGTTGTACATGAAACAGTTGTATTTTTTCTTAGAGCGAGATTAAAACAATTGTTCTAATTGCATTTTGTTTTAGACTTTATCAACTAGTACAACTTTAAGAGTCAAAACTTCAAATTACTCCATCTCATCTTGAGACTTCTCAATCAAAAAGTTAATCTCTAACTCTTTGATCTTACACTCACTACTTCACTTGACTCAAAAAGACTCACTGACTGACTCCCTTTGCTTTCTTCATCTCCTTTTTATACAGCATCAATCTGTTTGTTTAACAAGATTGAGGAAGTAAAATTAATCTGCAAGTAAGCTGATTTCCGCTTACTTGCAGATTAATATAAAAGATTATTTAGTAACCTTTCTTGGAATTAAGAACATTTGTTCTTAATTCGTTTTTTTAAATTTTGTTATACACTTTTTTAGGACCTTTTAGGTCATAATTTTCACTTTTTTTAATAATTTGTTTGATTATTATTGCTATTATTTAAATCCTTAAAATATTATGATATAAATTTCTGTTTTAACCAATTTAATAAAATTTTAATATTATTTCAGAATTTAGAAGTCACTCAACACAACAATCTTGTGTTATCTATATATCTTTAAGAGTTACTAATTGATCCTACCGCTGCCACCATATGTTAGGTACAGAGTTTAGAATATTAATAGTCAAAATAAACTATTAAAAAATATTAAATAACCTTTCAGAGAATTAATCCGACACAAATCAAAAAGGAACCCAGTATTATTAAAAAAATAAAGTTATGCCCTTCGGACAATCAGTACTTGTCGAAAGGTAGTGAATCCTTTATTTTACTGAACTATTTGTTAAGTTTATAGGCAAAGGGCCATACTAAGTTCAAATTATAGTCGACAAAAAAATCAACAACTCAGTTGGATATTTTGTACATTTCTTTTAATCTTTCATCAAGAAATACAACTTTACAAATCTTTAATGATTCTCAAGTTTTGCCGGCACCTTTGTTTCGCGATTAAAAGGCAATTAAAAGGCGAACGACACTGCACCCGGTTCCAACGATCGAAGGATCGCTAAATCGACAAGTCAATCATAATGAAACCACCCGGCAGCAGGGGTTAGCAGGACAAAACTTGCAGTTGTGCGTTTTCGATTGGGAACCGAGGTGTAGACAACTAAAGAAATTACCTGGTCGCACAGAAACCAAACCATTTCCTATTTCGGTTCCAGGAATTTTAGGACGATGATTCCTTCGACAGGAAAGATCCAATGTGTCATTCCACCATCAAATCTTGACATCTAACGACAGACTGTTGACTTACACCACTTTGAGAGTAACGATAGTATTAATAATGGTCATCGTTTATATCTTTCGGAGCAACCTACAGCGGCTTGTCTCTTTACTTCCGATCTGCAAAAAGAAATGTAAATTAATCAAAAGAAAACAACCAAAGGAATGATACTTTAAGACCAAAGAACCCTCCCAAAATTCTAAAAATCCAAACTCACCTGATGGTTCCAAGGAACTAACAGAGCCTAAAGCTATCCAAAAACAATCGGATTCAAAGGAAGAGATTGTTGTGGAAGTACTCGAGAAATTAGCAACTCCAAAAATAAAGAAAACCTCCATCTTTTTCTCAAAAACACCACAGCGCCCAGTATCCCTACAGGACATCGCAGTATCATAAAGAGCAAAATAAATAAAGAGTTACTACATTAGAAATTTAAAAATATAAAGACTTGTATTTAATACTTAGGAAAATTATGAAAATACAAATCTATTTAAACAGAATCGATTATGTAATAAGTAATGTAATAGAAAAAGTTTTAAAGGTCATCTAAGGATCGAAATTTAGTGTAGTCCACGCCACCTCGCCTTCGCACAAGTCCAACAGGGCGTATATAATTAGTCGACCCTGAAACGCGTCTTCTAAAAAAAAAGATAATTTACAATTTATATAATTACAAAATATTCGCATATAAAGTTACGTGTAAGATATATTAATGTCTAGAATAGGATACAGATTTCAAAGGGTTCCTTACCACTTCCGCCCGAGTTTTAACACCTGTGGGCAAGAACTCCACCACGTGGACCAGGATCATCGCCGGCTTCACGGGAACGTTCGGAAACTCAAAGAAAATTCAGGGTAGCTCCCCAAACGACATCTGGCGAGTATCTCCTCCCATGCTCACCAAATAATCCACACATGCCGCATTTATGGAATAGGCCATTGGGCCATTGGGTAAAATTGATCGCATATTGAAACTTGTTCGAACATCCTTACCGGCATCCAGTATCCGCTATGCAGGAAGTACTGCTCACCCTGTCAGTACACATATTCTTGGTTTTAAATAAAATGCTCATGTTCAGGACCATGAGCCATTAGCCAGACATCTCGGGTGGGCGACTGCAGCAACCCCATGTTGGGCGATGGATATCGTTCCCAATCCGGGATCGAAACCACGAAACAAAAAAAAGGGGGGGGTGAAAGTTTTTTTACACCCATTCTGCTCTATATCGTTAGAATTTGGAAAAATTTGAGGTTCGGGTTCTATAGCTCATATATATATGTATATTATTATTTAATAATAATAATCGCAAACTTCATTCATCCATTTTTTTCATACTGTCCAGACCGAAGTTCGGTAGGTACTATATAAATGTTTTTATGAATTAATAACTTTTGGAAAAATGCATTTTCCGTTACTTTTGATTTTGGGAAATTAATTCTTATCAATCCTCTAGAATTTAAAAGTTTAAATTAACTAACAATTTCAAATTTTACCTTTGATAATAGCAAATTAAAATATACATGTATTTTATTTAAATCTACTTTAAAGTAGTAATAAAGATTAAAACACAATAAACACAATATGCAAGTCAACTAAAAGAATATTATTTCGATGTTTAATGTTTGTCTGATAATTATAATACAGACTAATTCAAATTTCGATATACCAAGTTCTTAATAAATTTAAAATACGTAAAGAAACAGACTAATTATGATTTAAAAATTCAGATATTAACCCTCGAATGTCGTAACACTTTCAAAACTCTTTCCAATTTTTTTTGTATCATGGTTTCTAACTATCTCCAATATTTTCATTTGATTTTATCATTTTTTAAATTACTTTCTTCTACTTTAAATTATTCAAATTACATTGAAATAAATTTTCTATATTTTTAAATTATTTATTTCAAAGATCAAATTCCTTTAATTTTCAATTATTTCCAAAATGATTAAATTATTTCCTATAGTATAAACCTAAAGCAATTTTTATATCTTATAGGCTAATAAATTATTATGGTTTTTTTTGTATCAATAATATTAGCAATTAAATTTTGCAAGTTCCCTTTTTTCTCAATTTGATCTCTTTAAGTAATTATTTTCTTTTCTGTTAAGTAGCGGAATTTAAAATTTTTTTCTTATACCGACCACTGTAGCAAAGTTGCGCCCATAGTGATACTCTGTTTCATGACAATACCGCCAGTACTGGCGCTGTACTGACCTGACGGTCTTTACTTATTGGCATGCGCACTTTATAATAAGAAATTCTAGTATTTACTCGTAAGAGAAGGGCACATTTGTACCTCCAAGTACCCACAGCCTCCCCAGCTCCTGGATACACGATCGCACATTATTTATTTTTATTATTATTTATTATTTTTGTAAAATAATTGGCTCGTCTTCATATAAATCCTGCAACCGGAAAAGCAAAAATAACTCGACATCAACATCCACTGCAGCCATTAGGAACTTTTTTAAAAAAAATGAACCCGATAAGAAAAAAAATGGTGAAAAGAGAAGAAAACTCTCAAAACTGTAAAATATAATGAACCGACTACAAAGAAATAACGCATGAGACTAAAAGGAAGGAGCTCTTTGAATCTCGTCTAAAACCAAGACCACAGCAGAAATCAGAATAATTGAAATCCAAAACCGAGATAACGCCTGAAACAACTATCTAAAAGCACGGACAAACTTAGTTCTTCAAGGGAAACATAAAAATTCATTCCTTAGACAAAATTTTTTTTTCTTCAAGATCGCCAAGGGATGGCGATCATAAAAAGAGGGTGATTTGTAAGGGACTAACCATTTTCTGTTTGTTAAATTAAAATTTTAAAATTTTCTTAATTCGCAAATACGCGTCCACTAGCCACAATTAAGCGATTATAAACATGATACAAAATTTTATAAAATTATGAAATTTTGATTTCAATTTCAAAAAGATAAAAATTATTAACAAAATAGGGTTAAAAGGAAATCAAATTTTTATAAAAGATTATAAAACATTCGATAAAAATTTGAAAAAGAATCATCAAAATTAAATCTAACATAAGAAATGTCACTGTGAAAGAAGACCCAATCAATAGACATGTAAGCGCCTATGTGGCAGCATTCCGTGGGAATCGAGCTGACATCTCAAAAATCTAAGTGAAATATAACAATGGTTTAATTTATTGTTTTTTAACAAAATCTCAGAGACGTCAAATTTAGTATTATAGATGAGGAAGAATCAAAATAAATGAAAATAGTTCTTATAGGCCCGGAAAGTAGCAAATTGAACAAGTAAAGGAAATTTTGTTAAAAATCAAACGACTGAGTTTTAAAACAAGTTTGACCAGATTCCTCAAGTTTTTCCGGCATCTTTGTTTTTCAATTTATTAAAAATTGCAAGCAAAAAAGGCTAAAGACACTGCACCCGGTTCCAACGATTGAAGGATCGCTGAATTGACACGACAATCATAACAAAACCATCCGGCAATAGGGCTTAGCAAGACAAAACTTGCAATTCTGCGTTTCCGATTGGGAACCGAGGTGTAGACGTGAATAAAAGAAATTGCCTGGTCGCATAACTGTAACACCTGTCGAACAAGAAACAGTTTCGCGACTCTGAACAAGTATCGACCGTCGAGTGAAAAATGAATAGTTTCCAATTTTTGAAGGGTAAACGCGTACGCAGATTTAAGCATCCCGTAAAAATTGAATAAAGTGTAGAATATAACTACGGTCTGAAATCGTGAATCCTCTAAATATTAAAAAAAATAAAAACAAAAAAATATGGGTAATTTTTTTTCGATATAGAACAATCCTAGGGGGTGAGAGCAAAACATTTTCAACTTTTTGTTTTTCCCATGTATTTTTGGACCACCCTATTCAGGACACTTTCAGGACACCAAGGTTCATATTTTAGTTCTGTGTTACAATTAACGTAAGGATACTTCAATTGAAAATTGAACATCAACAACAGTTGACACACATTATATTCTGCCTGATGAAATGATAAAAAAAAATTTCCAAAACAGATATTGTCTTTTCCCAATTTTTTGTATGTACACAAAATAATAGAACAAAATAGATTTTTGTACGAATTAGGAATAATAAAAATATTACCAAATTAAAACGCTGTTTAAAAATTATGTTGATTAGCATTTTTAATAGATTAAAAATTTATAAAATATCTTTTTCGACTTTCTATTACTGAAAAGTTTAGGCATAGTATTCATTTTATAAAGTAAATATTTGATAATGTTAAAATAGTTTGTAGTTCTCTACAAAATATATATATATAAAGATTATTTAAATATAAGAAGTGTCCACTAAACTATTTTAAAAATTTTTTTAAAATAAATTCTTAAATATAACATTTAATATTAAACGTAATAATAATAATATTATTATGGAACGTTTTCTCTATGCCTCAAGGTCCATCAACTAGACTAAGTCCACCATTTTTACGTTTTTTAAATATTTTTTTCCTACACTAACAACATAACAAGTAGTCGTAAACGAATCTGAAATTGTTCTAAGAACGAGGTTCTGAATTGCGAAGTAAATCTTAAGATGACACAGTAAATACGGTGTGAACAGGCACGGGAAATATCAAATTTAAGAAGCAAGCATTTCTGTTTTATACAAATTGCCTTTTTGCAAAATTTTATCATCGGGTTATTATAATTATAAAATATTTGATATTTACCACCGAATGTTCATAACAATTCAGACGATAAGATGTTAATATGATTTTGATCTCAGATGAGAGTTTCTTTAGTACGGTAAGGAAATAGTGTACAGAACACATAAAAAAAAATTTATATTATCTCTTGCAAACACAGTTTTTTTTTATTAATTATATTTTTATTTTTCGACAACGCATTATAAGCAGTTTATTGGTCCCCATGCTAAAAACAAAAGAAAAAGAAAAGGAAAGAAAAATTTTTTATGTTCTTTTTTTTGTTTCGCTAGGACTTTAAAAAAAAATCCGTTTTGACACTTACTAATTCCCAAAAACGTTGAGCGACTGGCCTCGGACTGATTATGAAATACTTTTGAACATACACCAGTCTGGTCCTTGGAACCGCGCAATAGATTCCCTCCGGTGGCGAAAACTTGGACAATTCAGCAGACGCACTGTGGGCAATTTTCTTATAAAAATAGTGTGTAGCAATTTAGGTAAACAAAAAAAAAATTTTTTTTACATCTATGCAAGATTTAAGAATTACTCACACATTGTGATAGATTTCACCGATCCGGATTTCCACTCGGTCTACCTGACGTGTACATGGGACAATGAACTTTTTCTAAATGAAAATTATAGAATAATAGTAATAACAATAGTAGTGATGAATAATGAAAGATTAAAGCAAGATAAATAAACCAAATGAAGAATTACGGGGTTCCAATGGCCCCCTGCCATCCAATTGTTTGAGGCTGATTCCAAACAAAATTCCATTTTTCAGAAGGACTGGTGAGGTAACCCTGGTGGAACAGGGTCAAGTTCGACCGCGGTTTTTAGCCAACAATGGCACCCAGGTGGTCCCACATCATCCCATTCTGGAATCCTGATGAGGTGCCTAAAATAAAGAATAAACTAAAACTTCAATTTTAATTAACCCAAAACACATAAATGTTTATGTTTATGTTTAAGGTTAAAATTAAGATTAAGATAAAAGGAGATTTAAGAAATAACTTCTGGCTCGTTTTGTTAAGGTCAGAGCTACCCACAAAAGAGTCTCGTTAACCCTCCTTATTTGTTTTATTAACTCATGTTTTGCGTAATCGTGATTTTGCTGGCGAATCTTTCATCAGCATTGATGAAATTTGTTCGATACTATTTTTCAATAGTGGCGTTGATGTTGGTTCAATTCTCGATGGATAATCAAGAATACCTTACATTTGCATTTTAATTTGTAATAAACATTTTTCAATCCTGAAAGTATAATTTTTATTCTTTGTTTAGTTTATTTTGTTTGTTTCTTATTTGAGTGTAAAAAGAAATAGAAGTTAATGTAGAGTTCTTCTCATCTAACTCTTTCTTCCCTTTAACAAGTTGGATAAAATCATTTTAGCTACTACTGATTGTGTATGTTTTCAAAGCATTGACAATATTTAATGTGGTTCGTTCAAGTTATCCTTTGTGTTTCCCGCATTGCATAACATTTGTAATAAAAAAAAGCATTTCTACATGACCTAAAAAGATCTTTAACGGAATTAAAACATGATTGAGAAATATTTAGTAAAATTTGAGAAATTTATAATTAAAATCGCCAGGGTCGATGGAGACTCGTAGAAGAAAAACAAGAAAGCGTAATTGCAGCCCGTAACCATCATTTTTGAAAGGGAAATAAGCAGAGTTCCAGAATTTAGTCAATCGAGTTGGAAGGCACCACGTAGCTTATTTCTTCTTCTCTTTGTACCATTTGTAAAAATAAGTGCAATTAAGAAAGAGAATTTTATAATTTAACTAAAGTTTGATTAGAAGCAAATTGAGTTGCCGATGTTGCAATTTGGCATCCGCTCGTCAATATCAGAAAAGCAAGTTTGCAATAAGTCTTACAAGACCCTCTTTCCCCATATTTATCTATTTCTGAGTTCCATTCATCAGTGTTTAAATGATTAGTAACGTCAAGCAGATGTTAAAAATGACATCGTCATAATTAAAGTTAATAGTAACACTTATTTTCCTCCCCTTGACAAGAACCTTGACTTGGTAAAGAGGCTTACGCGAAAATGAGTGATGTCTCGCATGAAAGAAGTGAATCATGGGCGCGCTATAAACGCGTTGTCCCAATACAAGAAACAGGAGAAATTGAGCCAAAGGGTCCAGCAAGTTTGGAGTATAAATGAAGAAGAGTGCAGCCTATAAACGGCTCTCTTCCTGATTGGATGGCCTCTCTTATTATCAAGGGAGAGTCATAAATGTGATGCAGATGAGAGTATGAATGTGGAATAAGAGTAGCCTATAAACGGCCTATTCCTTGCATGGAAAGTCTCCTACACCCAAAATTGCTGCAAGCTCACCGGGGAAGGCGGGCCAGAAGCTTGATTCCACGAGCCGAGAAAACACCGGGAAAGGCGAGCCGAAAACTCGATTTCGCGAGTGTGTAGTTCTCTTGGGAAACAGATAGTGCTACGAAGAGTTGAATCTACACCGGCTAAGGTGTACCGAAGATTCGATTTAGTGAGTGCAGGCCCGGATTTAGACATTTTTTTAGGGGGGAGCATAGAAGCCATTTGGTGCCCTTTTCTCATTAATATTTTTTTCTAAAACCTTTGTTTTTTGCTTCACTCAGTGGCCATTTTGGCACCCCCTAGATCCGAGTCTGCCCAAGTGTGTAGCTTTTCTGTAAAACAGGTAGACTAATGCATAAATGTGGAGGTGCAGACTATAAACGTCTCCTTCCTTGATTGGATAGCTTACTCTGTATCAGGGTATCGCTATGAATCAGGTATGAGAGGGGAACCGTTAGCAAGGTTCTTTCTCCTGTATGTATGCGGGGTATGCCGTAAAGACAGAATCCCCTTGAAAGGATAGATTGATTGGTCCAGAGAAATCAGAGCAAATGAAAAATAAAATGAAAATAGAATGTAAGAGCCAAAATGAGGATCTCAATGGAAACATCATATACTCAAGGACTTTCTTCTGATCACTCTCCGCGAGCTAATGGATTTTAATAGAATTGTTTTCCGGAAATGAAAACTATTTAATTTTAATCAATCATTATTTGTTACAAGTATATGTCATGTAAAAAAAATGGTATAAAGTATACTCACTGCCTCTCATCATTATATCAACTAAACTATTTTAAAGTAATTTAAAACTCTTTTAGTTTATGCATTTGAGTATTCTTTTCTTTGATATTTATTATGTTATGTATCATTATAACACTTTTAAAGTCTTTCTTGTTAAATTGATTACATTTGTTAATAGGATTATGTTTGTTGGACAATTTATATTTACTATCTATCGAAGTAGATAGTAAATCATAACAAGGAAGAAGAAATTTGTAATTGTGGTGCCATTATTTTTTCCAGACTTTAGTTACGTTAAGAAGTTCCAATAAAAAACTTTTTTAGTGCAGTGAAAGACCAGGAAAAGCTATTCTAGAGACTCTGCTATTTTCCTTATATAAAATCACCTGAAATTCGATAGTGCCTTTCTAATGATCAACAAGATTCCAATTCTGTCCAAGACTTTAGGATTTAGATAGAGATATTGTATGTATTTAACAGGTAATAGGGTGATTAAATTTTTATTTCTTAAAATTCATGCTATCGGCAAACTTTCCTACATTTTAAGTAACTATTTTAAATAATAGAGTAACACGAATCCTGCAATATTATAGACACAAATAGATTCTTGTGTCAATACTAAAGTTGTGATTAGGATATTAAGGTGAATTATTATTTATAAGGTGGGAAAATTTGGAGTAAAATTTTTAAATACAACACAATAAACCGTAGTATACCTTTTCACAACGATAGATATAGGGTGAAAGTTCATGGTAGCTTTGTCGCACCAGTACTAGGTGTGCTGATGACCCAAAGGTTTCTCGGTGTATAAGTGTCGATTCCGATGAAAAATACCTTATAGCTGCAAAACAAGGGATTTTTAATATTTATTATGAATTAATAGAATTTGAGTTGATCGTTTACTTACAGAATAACTAAATGGAAGACAAATGTTAAAAAACTGGAACAACTGTTTTAAACACCAGGAAGTTGGTACAATCCCAGAAAGATTACCAAATAATCTTTTATATCAATCTGCAAGTAAACGGAAAGCAGCTTACTAACACCCTAATTTTACTTCCTAAATCTTGTTTAACAAACAGATTGATGCTGTATAAAAAAGAGATGAAATAAGAAGACAGGAGTCACTGTTTTGAGTCAACTGAATGTAAAATCAGAGAGTTAGAGATTAACTTTTTTGATGGAGGTGTTTCAAGATGAGATAAAGGTCCGATAGAAGAAGATTCTCTGTTTAAGACAAAGTAAATTGAAGTTCTGACTCTTAAAGTTGTACTAGTTGATATAGTCTGATTTAAAGAATAAAATACAAGCTTAAAAAGTTTCGATAAACATTTGTTTTAAATGAACTTATTATTTACAAAGAAATATTAAATTTTGGAAGGGATCCACTATTTGTATAATTTAAATTAACCGAAGGAATACGTCAGATAAAGCGGTTAAAGTCAGTTATTTTAAAATATTCTTTTTTTTTTTTGGGGTCTCTGATTACGAATCTGAAGTTAGATTTTCAAAATTCAAAATGTCGGATCCAATATGGCGGATCAAAAATTAAATTTTTGTCTAATGCAGTTCAAATTCGTTACTCAGGGTTTTTTGGGGTCGCTGGTTACGAATCTGAAGTTAGATTTTTAAAATTCAAAATAGCGGATCCAATATGGCGGATCAAAAAAATAAATTTTTGTATAATGCAGTTCAAATTCGTTACTCGGGGGTTTCTTGGGGTCTTTGATTACGAATCTGAAGTTAGATTTTCAAAATTCAAAATGGCGGATCCAATATGGCGGAACAAATTTATTAAAATTTATTGAAATCGGTTGAAACGGAGTTACTCGGGGGTTTTTGGGGTCGCTGATTGCGTATCTGAAGTTAGATTTTCTAAAGTTGAAATGGCGGATGAAAAATTTGAATTCCCATTTGATTCAGTTCACATTCGTTACTAAATATTCGGCAAAAATTTACCTCCACATGGTAAGAGTCGGTTAACGTTCATAAAAAACGGAAAAAGACAATAAAATTGATTTTAAAAAGGTTTCGTACTCCATATTGAATCTATCACTCTGAATTTAGAAAATCTGACTTCAGATACGTAATCAGCGACCCCAAAAAACCCCGGATAACGACTTTGAACTGAATCAGACGAATATTAAAATTTTTGATCCGCCATATTGGATCCGCCATTTTGAATTTTGAAAATCTAACTTCAGATTCGTAACCAGCGACCCCAAAAACCCCCGAGTAAAAAAATTTAGGCGAATTCGAGGACATTTTGGCGATTAGTAAAATATGAGCATGAGCTTGAAAATTTTGCAATGGATTTGACGCCATATTAGGTCCGCCATCTTAAAATTTTTAATTCTGCCCTACATATCTTTAAAGTGGACAATTTTTATGCACTTTTGGTTGAAAGCAAAGTTATATGCACACACTGTCTCTGGGTGAAAAAAAATGTAAAAATGTAAAAATTGAAATTTTTATTTGGTTTTTTTACATAAAAACCGCCATATTTAATTTTGGTATGAAAATAATTGATTTTTGACTTCAGATTCGATAAGAGCACATCCTAGACCTAAAGAAAATGTACCTCCGGTAAACAATATTATTTAGTTTGATGGTAAAAACATAGCTTGAAAATGAACAAAAAATTTTTCAGTTTCAGGCGTTAATTGGTCTATTAGGCTAAAATGTCAATTAAATATTGATACAGTTAAATTCTCAATTATTTAATAATTCGTCTTTAACAATTCTTAATTTATCAAAAATTAATTTTTTAATGTACAGTATACATTTTTCATGTATCCTCAATTTTTAAGCAAATTTTCAAAAATGTGGGTCAATACAGCAAAAATTTTTCATTTTTTCTCAAATTCTAAAAAATTCTGATTTCTCCTGTTGTAAGGGTAGAGGGTGGTTTTTAGGGATGAATTCAAAAAAGAATCGAATAATTAATAATTAAAGATCTCAAATCACTTTAACATATAATTCAGATGCTCCCAATATACTTCTGTAAATCACACCCTGTACTACAAAAAAATGATTACGTTAATATTAGATAATACAAAATAATCAAAAAGATAGGGAATGGTAATTAAAAAAGAACAAATGAAATACGTTTACAAAATTAGAGCAATTGATTTATTTATTAATAATATAAACTCTGACTATACACAAATGCTTACAAAGAGTCAGTAACATATGACAAATAGTTTCTCTATAAGTGACAATCTCTTAAACAATTCAATAAAGCTCGTCATTACTAAGATTCTGATTGTGTAGTGTATAATGATTAATTTGTATATGTGTAATGTGACCTTTTGTACTCACCAAAATGATTTATTTTATTTCATATGAATATTTTCACTTATTAATTCTGGCAGAAAGTAACACTTTATATTTATGTTAATAATTCACTTTAATTTTCAATAATGAATTTCATTTTATTTCTTTTGTTATATATAGGTTGTATTTTAAGTTTCTCAAACTTTTATTATTTATTCATGAATACTTTAATTCTCAAACTATTCTCACTTTAAACAACTGATATTTAATAATTCTCAGATATACTTTTATACTCTCAGAAACAATTCAATAACTCAAAGGACCTTTTGGCTCGTCTTCTAGGTGACTGCTACCCGCAAAAATACAAGTACCAATCTCCTCTTGAGACTCGGTCGAAAATACCTCGATTCACCTTTGTTAATTAATTTTATTAACTTATGTTACTTGAGTAATTAGGTCTTTGCTGACAAACTTTTCATCAGTATCGATGAAATTAGTTCGATATGGTTTTTGTAATGCTGGTGTTGGTGCAATTCTCGATGGATAAACCTTACCTTAAACTTTTAATTGTAATAAAATTAATTCAATCCTGAAAGTATAAATTCTTATTTTTTATTTACTTTATTTTGTTTGACTTTTTATTTGATTATAAAAAGAAATAGAAGTCAATTAAAAATTGATGTTATTTAACTTTTAGTTCTCTACACTGAAAAAATTATAGTGCAACATCCGAACTATGCTTAGTGCCGCTGTAACACTATAATCTCCGAGCAGCAGTTGCGCCATTTATAGGAGAGCTGCCGAGCTTCCATACTTTGTCATGGTATGACAGTTACACTTCTATGGGGTAGTATCTGTACCAAAATAAGAGAGCAGCTGCACTTTACTGACGTGCAAAATTTGTAAGACATTAAGTACAAGGGGTGCTCTTATAAGTGCAGGTGGTGCACCATAATTTTTTCAGCGTATAACAACTTCGATAAATTCATTTTGGTTATTATTGTTTGTGTATGTTTTGGTGAAGTAGGCTTTTCAAAGCGTTGACAATTCTTTAACCCATTAACGCCTGAAACTGAAAAATTTTTTGTTCATTTTCAAGCTATGTTTTTACCATCAAACTAAATAATATTGTTTACCGGAGGTACATTTTCTTTAGGTCTAGGATGTGCTCTTATCGAATCTGAAGTCAAAAATAAATTAATTTCATACCAAAATTAAATATGGCGGTTTTTATGTAAAAAAAACCAAATAAAAATTTCAATTTTTACATTTTTACATTTTTTTTCACCCAGAGACAGTGTGTGCATATAACTTTGCTTTCAACCAAAAGTGCATAAAAATTGTCCACTTTAAAGATATGTAGGGCAGAATTAAAAATTTCAAGATGGCGGACCTAATATGGCGTCAAATCCATTGCAAAATTTTCAAGCTCATGCACATATATTACTAATCGCCAAAATGTCCTTGAATTCGCCTAAATTTTTTTACTCGGGGTTTTTTGGGGTCGCTGATTACGTATCTGAAGTCAGATTTTCTAAATTCAGAATGATAGATTCAATATGGAGTACGAAACCTTTTGAAAATCAATTTTATTGTCTTTTTCCATTTTTTATGAACGTTAACCGACTCTTACCATGTGGAGGTAAATTTTTGCCGAATATTTAGTAACGAATGTGAACTGAATCAGATGGGAATTCAAATTTTTCATCCGCCATTTCAACTTTAGAAAATCTAACTTCAGATTCGTAACCAGCGACCCCAAAAACCCCAGAGAAAAAAAATTTAGGCGAATTCGAGGACATTTTGGCGATTAGTAAAATATGTGCATGAGTTTGAAAATTTTGCAATGGATTTGACGCCATATTAGGTCCGCCATCTTGGAATTTTTTATTCTGCCCTACATATCTTTAAAGTGGACAATTTTTATGCACTTTTGGTTGAAAGCAAAGTTATATGCGCACACTGTTTCTGGGTGAAAAAAATGTAAAAATTGAAATATTGAAATTTTTATTTGGTTTTCTTACATAAAAACCGCCATATTTAATTTTGGTATGAAAAAAATTGATTTTTGACTTCAGATTCGATAAGAGCACATCCAAGACCTAAAGAAAATGTACCTCCGGTAAACAATATTATTTAGTTTGATGGTAAAAACATAGCTTGAAAATGAACAAAAAATTTTTCAGTTTCAGGCGTTAATGGTTCGGTTTATTCGAGCAATACTATGTGTTTCTTGTATTTCACAGTGTTTTAAACAAAAAAAAACAATACTATCTGATCTCAGAAGGTTTTTAATGAAATAATTAACTCAATTAAAAAATATTTAATAAGCTATTTTTTTTATAATTAAAATTTAAAAAATAAGGTCACTGATGTCGATCGTGACACCTGTGCTTTAGAAAGCTGCTTTTTAAAATTTATTTGAAACAAACTGATAGCAACGGTGGGATAGTTTTTTAATATTTTCAGAAATCGCATTATTCAAAAAACTGATACTGCAAGTATAGTGAGTGAGTGTGAAATTATTCTTTCCAAATTTTGAAAAAGAAATCTGTGTATATGTTGCCTTTATTTGGAATCTTTCCATGAAACTACAAAAAGCCGCAAATTTTGTCCCTCATGAGAGTACTCTAATACGTTTTATTACATCCGAGCTAAATTAGGCCAGGATATTTGAAGAAATTTAAAATATATATAGGAAAAGTAAGCAGCTAATCAGTTAGCGTAAGGCTAACTTTTATCATTTCAATTAAGGAGACGTTTCACTTTACCAGATCTATGGGATCTGTGCTCGATAAATAAATAAATATTCTCTATTTGAAAAAATAATCATAAAATATTTTTGCACTCTTTGATGCACTTCACAGCACGATTGTTACAGTCTATTAACAATTTAATTGGATTTTAAATTAATTTCTGGTATTACTCTATATGGGTGATTTTCCAGAAACAGGCCACTTTTTATTCATTGATTAATATCTTGATAAACACTATCTTAATTTGGTTAAATTTTTTTTAAATTTCTTTATTTTAATGATATTTAATGAATTCTCTAACAATATAACGATTTTTAATTCCTAAAATTTATTTGATCACTTGAAATGTGCTAAAAATGTACTTTTTCTTCTTCTACAAACGGAATTTGTTATCTTTGAACAAGCTTTTTGACATTAAATTTTAAACAATAAAATTTTTCATTATAAGCATTTTAAAGTATGGCTCAAAAACTGCTATTCCCTAAAAAAGCTTTAAATTTTTCATCCATTTTAATAAAAAATTTCTTAATTGTTTCGTTTCTTCCTAAATTTTTTTTTGGATCCGGAGTTGAGAATTGGATGAGGTTTTAGATGTTTTGCTCATTATTTTATTTAAAACCAGAGTAATTTTGACATAAATTGGTGCAAAAATAAAAATTACATCAAAAAATTAATAAAAAATTACATCAGAAAATGACGCATTTTAAGTACATTTGTACAGTTACTATCAAAAAAATTTCTCTGAAAGCTTGCCAAAAATATTTCCAATATGATTGGAAAATTTCAAAGGGTTGGGGCCAATGTCGCGATGCTCTGAAAAGAAGTCATGCTGTGTTGGCTAAATTCATATGGCTCTACGCCAGATCCATGGACGATTTGGACCAATTGTTACCTTTTGCAGCATTTGCATACAATACCTCAGTGCATGAAGCAACCAAATATACACTTTTCGAAGTAGCTTTTGGCAGAAAAGCCAGGATACCAATTTCCTTTCCATCAGAAGAGAAGTTAACTACCTACAAAAATTATTTAAGAGAATTAGTCACACGACTTATCGAAATCAGAGAAATAGAAGCAAAAAATATAAATGAAATAAAATTCAACCAGAAAGAGCATTATGAGGACAAAGCTAGGACACTAAATATCAGAATAGGAGATTTAGTGGATGTGAAAGAAGAAGTCAGGGCAGGGAACTTTGCCCCCTACTACCACAGATTATATAAAGTTGTAGGCATAACCGGAAAATATAATTTTATTTTTGAAGATGGGGAAGGAAATAGGTTTCGAAAACACAAGAAGGCATATTTATAACAAAAAACCAAAAGGCATTACGAGTAAATGAAGAAGGATACGTGCACATCTTCACCGACAAAGCGTGCAAAGCTAAAGGAGAGATACAAGCAAAGGCAGGTGTAGGTGTTGCGTCCCAGGTCAAGGCGAAAATATATTTCTAAGTATTAACAGAAATGATTTTAATGGAGAATAATGAACTGACTATGTCAGGTTGGTAAAGCCTGACGTTTATTTTTTGTGGACTTGTTGTGTTACCGTTCCTAAGAGGAACGTCATTGATTAATTTAATAGGCCAGATTTTCAATAAGTTTAGTATAAATCAGTAAGAGAATATTGTATAATGTTACATAAGATAATACATAAAACAATTACTTTAAATTGGACATAATAAAGTAGTTCACACAAGTACTGTTTGTGTTTTACAGTGACACTGCTGTTACTGTTGACTTCCGAAAATGTAATTAGTAATTACAAGATTACTATTAACATTCACGTCCGACAGTGACACCTCTACTATTATTCAATGTAAATTTGAATAGAATAATCGTTAAATTGACTTACAACTAAATCCAATAATCGGAGGGCAAGAAGTTAAAAGTAGTATCTCACCGTTGTTAACAGAAATACACAAATATTACGACGGTAAATCTAATCTTTTAATCCGGCTCACAATTCAAGCGATGGCGTTTAAATACTGTTAAAAATGCAAGAATTATAGAATTTACAGTAAAACCCAGCTTACAACTCAAGCGATTTCAACGTATACTGTCAGAAAATGCAAGTCTTATGCAAAGAAAAAACTGTTGACTACCGAAGGGTCGGTTTGATGTGAACACAAGTTAGCACAGAACAATTGATATATTAATTTAGTCGCCGCTTGTATGTAGTAGCTGGTAAAAATTGATGAAGTTTTAAATATTGCACGGGTGGTTACACGTGCAACTGAGAATGCTCATGTTTATGTTCACATCGTCTTCCTTCATTTTGTTTTAGTATCTTGCAATTTCTTAGTTAAGATATTCTTACTGATATTTGTTAAAATTTGTTATGTTTATTTAAGTAGTGTTACGTCTCAGAATGTAACTTACAAAGGCGGTGGTTTTAGTCCAGTCGTCCGCGGGGCGTACGGGGTTCAAAATTTTAATTTCTTAATTCTAAGGGCAGCGCTTGTCACCACTCTTCGATAAATTTAAAGTCGGTCGAAAAGTCCGACTATCTAACTAACTATTTGAAATTTGAACAATTTGTATTCCCTATAACTTTACCGGGAAGTTCGATATTTAGTGTTAAATGAGTTGAGTAAAAGGAGACTGAAGGTTTCCTAATAAAATTCGAACAACTCAATTATAAGTTACAAACTCAAAATAATCGAGTTTCAAAGATTTTCAAATTTCAAATTATTAAATAAAAGAAATTAAACTAAAACAGCATAATTTCTCTAATTGTGAATTCGAAACTTGCAAAATTTTCAATGCCTGAATTCTTTGAATCCTAGAACATTATAAAAAAATTTAAATTAAATTTCGAATTAAAATCCAGAAGTTCAAAGTATCTAAATTTCAGAGATTTTCAAATTACAAATCTATCAAATAAAGGAAATTAAACTGCGATAGATTAATTTCTTCAATTATGAATTCGAAATTTGCAAAATTTCCAATGTCTAAACCCTTTGAATTCTAGGAAAATTATTTATTGAATTTGTGGATTGTAAAATTCAGATCGTTAGAATATGGTGATCATAGGAAGTTTTCGAAGTTTTCGAAGTTTAGAATGTATTTGGAGTTTTAAAATTGCGATGTGTCCTCTTTTTTTAGAGTTTTCGAAATTTCAAAATTTTAAGATAAGAACAACTAACTTTGCGTAATTTCAGTTATGGTTTCAAAATTGTAATTAAATTTTACTTCTAACGAAATTTAGAAATATAGGTCTTTCTTGATTTAATTAGTAAAAGAACGAATCGAGAATTTCATGAATTCAACAAATAAAATCGATATAAATGATTAAATTCCGAAAATTATTAGATTTATTCGAAACAAGAGAGATTCGAATTAGAATAAAATTGGAAACAAAAAATTTTAATAGACCTTTAAGTAAATTAAATAATCTGAAACAATTTTAATTATGAATACGAAGTTATATTTAAAATTCTGGTTTAAAGAAATTTTAATTTAGATTTTTTTTCTTTTATCAGCCAATAAAAAAAAAAATATCAAAATTTAAATAAAGGAGTAAATCATCGAATAATTTGAAATAAATTTAATTATAAATTTAGACTTACCTCTTCTTTTATATTTTAATGTGAAAGAAATTCAAATTTTGCTGATTTATAAAGGAGAACATTAAAATCAAACAAAACTTATTAAATTTGAATGATTTGAAATAATATTAATTATAATTCTAAAATTTTAATTTTTCTTTAGTTCTGATTCGAAAGAAATTCAAAATTTCACTAATAAATATAATAGAAAATCGAATTTAAATAGAATTTAACAAACTGAATAATTTGAAATGGATTTAATTATAATAGCAAAGCTTAATTTTAAATCTCTATTTTCCAAAGAAAATTTTAAGTTTTGGAATATAACGAATCTGAGTACTCTCGAGGATCTTGAAGTTCTAGAAGTTCAAGATGTTTTCGATGTACTTGCAGTGTTCAGAATCTCGATGTTCTTGGAGTTCTCGGAGTTTTCAAAATTTTTAGATAATCTGACTAATTTTATTAATTTCGATTATAGTTTTGAAATTCGTGTTTAAGTTCTGTTTTAAACAATACTTAAGATTTTAAATTGATTTACGGAAGAAAACTAAATTTAAATAAATTTTAAAATCAATTGAACAATCTGAAATAAATTCTAGTATAAATTTTAAAGTTTTATTTTAAATTCAAATTCTAAAAGAAATCTAAGTTTTAATTTTAATTAATCGATAAAAGAAAAATCGAAATTCGATAATATTTAGTTTCTGAAAACTATGTTGAAAAATCTAATTTTTATTTAAATAAATTTTAAAATCAATTGAACTATCTGAAATAAAATTCTAATATAAATTTTAAAGTTTTATTTTAAATTCAAATCCTAAAAGAAATCTAAGTTTTAGTTTTAATTAATCGATAAAAGAAAAATCGAAATTCGATAATATTTAATTTCTGAAAACAATGTTGAAAACTCTAATTTTTATTTAAATAAATTTTAAAATCAATTGAACTATCTGAAATAAAATTCTAATATAAATTTTAAAGTTTTTTTTTAAATTCAAATCCTAAAAGAAATCTAAGTTTTAGTTTTAATTAATCGATAAAAGAAAAATCGAAATTCGATAATATTTAATTTCTGAAAACAATGTTGAAAACTCTAATTTTAATTTAAATAAATTTTAAAATCAGTTAAGCACTCTGAAATAAAATTCTAGTATAAATTTTAAAGTTTTATTTTAAGTTCGAATTCTAAAAGAAATTTAAGTTTTAGTTTTAATTAATCGATAAAAGAAAAATCGAAATTCGATAATATTTAGTTTCTGGAAACTATGTTGAGAAATCTAATTTTTATTTAAATAAATTTTAAAATCAATTGAACAATCTGAAATAACATTCTAGTATAAATTTTAAAGTTTTATTTTAGATTCAAATTCTAAAAGAGATCTAAGTTTTAATTTTAATTCATCGATAAAAGAAAAATCGAAATTCGATGATATTTAGTTTCTGAAAACTATGTTGAAAACTCTAATTTTAATTTAAATAAATTTTAAAATCAATTGAATTATCTGAAATAAAATTCTAATATAAATTTTAAAGTTTTATTTTAAATCCAAATCCTAAAAGAAATCTAAGTTTTAGTTTTAATTAATCGATAAAAGAAAAATCGAAATTCGATAATATTTAATTTCTGAAAACAATGTTGAAAACTCTAATTTTAATTTAAATAAATTTTAAAATCAGTTAAGCACTCTGAAATAAAATTCTAGTATAAATTTTAAAGTTTTATTTTAAATTCAAATCCTAAAAGAAATCTAAGTTTTAGTTTTAATTAATCGATAAAAGAAAAATCGAAATTCGATAATATTTAATTTCTGAAAACAATGTTGAAAACTCTAATTTTTATTTAAATAAATTTTAAAATCAATTGAACTATCTGAAATAAAATTCTAATATAAATTTTAAAGTTTTATTTTAAATTCAAATCCTAAAAGAAATCTAAGTTTTAGTTTTAATTAATCGATAAAAGAAAAATCGAAATTCGATAATATTTAATTTCTGAAAACAATGTTGAAAACTCTAATTTTAATTTAAATAAATTTTAAAATCAGTTAAGCACTCTGAAATAAAATTCTAATATAAATTTTAAAGTTTTATTTTAAATTCAAATCCTAAAAGAAATCTAAGTTTTAGTTTTAATTAATCGATAAAAGAAAAATCGAAATTCGATAATATTTAATTTCTGAAAACAATGTTGAAAACTCTAATTTTAATTTAAATAAATTTTAAAATCAGTTAAGCACTCTGAAATAAAATTCTAGTATAAATTTTAAAGTTTTATTTTAGATTCAAATTCTAAAAGAGATCTAAGTTTTAATTTTAATTCATCGATAAAAGAAAAATCGAAATTCGATGATATTTAGTTTCTGAAAACTATGTTGAAAACTCTAATTTTAATTTAAATAAATTTTAAAATCAATTGAATTATCTGAAATAAAATTCTAATATAAATTTTAAAGTTTTATTTTAAATTCAAATCCTAAAAGAAATCTAAGTTTTAGTTTTAATTAATCGATAAAAGAAAAATCGAAATTCGATAATATTTAATTTCTGAAAACAATGTTGAAAACTCTAATTTTAATTTAAATAAATTTTAAAATCAGTTAAGCACTCTGAAATAAAATTCTAGTATAAATTTTAAAGTATTATTTTAAATTCGAATTCTAAAAGAAATTTAAGTTTTAATTTAAATTAATCGATAAAAGAAAAATCGAAATTCGATAATATTTAGTTTCTGGAAACTATGTTGAAAAATCTAATTTTTATTTAAATAAATTTCAAAATCAATTGAACAATCTGAAATAAAATTCTAGTATAAATTTTAAAGTTTTATTTTAAATTCGAATTCTAAAAGAAATTTAAGTTTTAGTTTTAATTAATCGATAAAAGAAAAATCGAAATTCGATAATATTTAGTTTCTGGAAACTATGTTGAAAAATCTAATTTTTATTTAAATAAATTTTAAAATCAATTGAACAATCTGAAATAAAATTCTAGTATAAATTTTAAAGTTTTATTTTAAATTCAAATTCTAAAAGAGATCTAAGTTTTAATTTTAATTCATCGATAAAAGAAAAATCGAAATTCGATAATATTTAATTTCTGAAAACAATGTTGAAAACTCTAATTTTAATTTAAATAGATTCTAAAATCAATTGAACAATCTGAAATAAAATTCTAGTATAAATTTTAAAGTTTTATTTTAAATTCAAATTCTAAAAGGAATCTAAGTTTTAGTTTTAATTAATCGATAAAAGAAAAATCGAAATTCAATAATCTTTGATGTCTGAAAACAACGTTTAAATTCTAATTCTAATTCAGTTAACTTTTAAAGTCAATTAAACAAGCTGAAATAATCCAAATTATAACTTTAACCTTTAAGTTTTAAGTTTGCTTCAAATAATAGTTTTTACTTTAAATTTACTGCTGCAGATGAATATTGAGAATTCTCTAAAATAAAGAATTTTCTTTTACGATTTACTCACTTACTTTTCTTTTGCTTTGAAATTCTTGTAGGTTGACGTGCCCCGTCGGAAGCTGTAAGTCTCGGTGTTCTCGAATCTAAATTTTAATTGCTTCTCCCTTTTCTCCTTTTGTTATTAATTTGCAAATATTTCTCTCTCTCTCTTCCCCTTTTTTTTTTAGAGAGATTTACAAGAATAAACAGGGTTTCTCCCTTTTGTTATAACATCAATATTTTAACAAGATTTGATAAATAAAAAGTAAAGTTTAAATAATTTCACTTATATATGGACTCCTTAATGTCTTTAAAATTGTTCTAAGTTCTTTGAAATAATTTTCTTAAATTCGTAATCACACCACTATTAATTTGTAACTTCACTAAAATTTAAATTTAAAATTTTAATCACGCAAAAATAATTTTATCGGAATTCGGTTTGGAAATAAAAATATTTAGACACTGAATTTTAGTTTCACTTTCACAATAAATTTTATTGTTATAAATTTTCAAAATATTTTACAATTTCGCTGAGTTTAAAATTATCAGAATCCTTACAAGTTTTTGGTAAAATTTAAAAGAAAAACATCTAAATAGGTTTTGAAACACAAAAGTTTTTATATTCGGTTTTTATATTTTACTTTTAGAAAATTAATGGTCAAAATTAACTTGTAAAGGTTCTGATTGGTAATAAAAAAAAGGTTTCGCGTCTGCCTTCCGCGACAGGAGTTGAAGGACTTGCTTCTTAATGTATGACGGTTACATGGACCGATTTTTGTTCTCACGCACGGGAGGATGTTTTGTCTCACGGATTTGTATTTAGCAGAATCAGCAGTGATAAGTTACCCTTATCCACGGGTTAGAATTACATATGGCGACGTTTAGTCGACAAAATATAATATGGTTTCTTTTTTTTGAATATCGAGTGACATTTTTATATAATTTTTATTTATTGTTACAAAAGGTGAAAACATTTTATTTCAATACTTTAATTTGTTCCCTAAATTATTTTGCTATTCTATTGTATAAATTGTTCAATAACTGGATCGTAATATTTTTGAAGTGTCAAAACAAATAAGTTGGACCTTTTACCATGCCGTTTATTAAAATCTGTAGTACTGTTTAGTTAATATTACTATATCGTTTGGTAGTTTTTAATTTTTACAAAATTACTATTTTAAGTTTGTTAGTGACAATAGATTGGCAAAAATAATATAAATTTAAATTTTTATAAAAATCGGTCCATAATTTATAAATATATTCGGCTTTAAAAATCTCAAAAAGTATCAGGAGAGCAGGAGGTAACCGGGATACTCGTCTGACCTAATTAATGTATCGTTACTTATAAGGTTGTACTACTGAAAATCTTCTATTTTGACGGTCGGCCTTTAGAATAAGCTTTGTTTTAATTTCTTGCACCTCCTATTATCCGGATACAGTTGATGCTTGACGTAAATCTAATTTATTTATTATCATTAATAATAGATATTGACTAATTAGTTTACATGTCAAATATCATTAAATAAAAGTTAAACATAAATTCGCAGTATTTTGTAAGATTTTAATTCATTATTTTATGAAAGTTTATTTGAAAAGTATAAGATTTATTTCTAACAGTTAAAGGTTTAATAATTTAAAAAACTAGTTTTATCGTTTTTGTTGTTAGCGATTTTTCTTATATGGGCTAGTTAAGTAAACATATTTTATATGCTAGGTAAAAAGTATATATATATATATATATATATATATATTCGTAATTTAATGTCTATTATATGGTAGGGTGCAGTAGATTTGATTTAAAATCGAATCGTTATAATTCCTATGAACGTAAATAATTTGTTCATAGAAATTATATTTTCCGAGACTGCACCCTACGTTTCTAGATTATTATATTTAAATTCCTTTTAATTTTCGAATTGCAAAGAAGGTTTTATTAGGTATAAAAACGTTTTAAAATTTTGCGAAAAATTTTAGGACGTTACACCCCCCCCCCATAAGAACGAAACCGATTATTTTATGTAATAAAATAGAGGTTTAGTCTATAATCGTAGGTTTTTCGAATAATTTCGTACATGTAATCGTAGTGGACAGCAAAACTTATGCCGTTGGTTTCAAGTGAACAGGTGATAATTTGTTTTGATAGACTTTTTAGTCATTGTTGTCAGTAGTAAACCATAATTCGATAGAGGAAATATAATTTCAGGTTGATATCTTCTATACAGAATTTCTCTCGTAAAATGCATAACCTTATTTACCTTCCTATATTTAACATTTAATACTCTCGTCGTTTATTTATAATGTTTCATTATATGGAATTAGTTGAACATTCATAATTTGACATTAGTTTTCGTCGATAATTTTAAATTTATCAAACGAAATGACGACAATATGATTTGTTATGAGGATTATAATTGTTACTTGTAGGCATGAGTTTATACACGTGATTAAAATGCATTCATTCGCAGGGTTAAGTTATATCTTTTGTTCTTAAGCATCAATTTAAAGTCAATTCTATTCAAGTCAATGGTCAATCGAATTAGTTAATTAATTTCATTAAAAATGTCACACCAAGTTTGGGCCTTTCGGTTGATTTATAAATCTGAAACAATGTTATCAGGAACTTATTTTAATTGGATTTTTCAGAATTTTTCAGGATTCTTCAACTAGGTAGAATGTACCTATTCAACATATCACATTTATGGCCAATTCGGAAAGGAAATTCCAAGTCGGAACTTACAAAAATTTTGAAATCAGCAATTTCATTTTAGAGATAAAAGAAAATTCGTTAACAAAACTTATTATCGAAGTTTTAGGGGAGGAAGTAAGTCGTTTAAGCATAAAAACGGAGTTAGAAAAGGGCACAAAGCGAACCCGAAATTCAGAATGAAAGTAAAATATTTGAACAATTACAGTATAAATTAATAACATTCGGTTGAGGAAAAAAAATGAAAACGATTTCGCCCAACTGAATAGTTTATGGCGAATTTTCACTATATCCGCGTTACAGTTTTCGTGTTACGTCTAGCGTGTTTTACACCATAAGATGCTTTTCTACGCAGTAGCAAGAGGTCGGAGCCCAATTATGAAATCATAATGATTGAAAAATTTAAAAGATATCAAAACAAAATGTTTCAATAATCAAATAGAAACCCGCTTATGAAATATCGATAAAGCTCGGGTGCTCAGTGTTTCAATCAAACATTTAAATTACAAGGATTTTGTTCAACTACTTGCGTTGCGAGTTAGGAGGAGGAAGAGGAAGGCAAATGCATCGATTCGAGCATTTACGTTTAAATTGACACATTTATAATTTAACAACAGAAACTTGTAAAGGTTCCAGCGCCGTGTCAATTAGAATTCGGGTTCGAACTTGGTCCTTATACAGAAGCAATTCATATAACCTATGCAGATTATGAAAATGTCGAAGTTTTCGTGTATTAAAAATTTGTCTCATTTGTCAGATAGTTTGTAAGGAGTGCAAGGAATTTACAAGAAAGGTTTTTGGGATTAATTAGTTTCCGTTATAGAGTGTTACAAAGGTTTGAATTTAGGAAATCATGAATCTCCGTTATCAGGATTAGGATTAGGATACATGTTCCTAGGGGGAATTATGGGAGGAACAGGTGCCGTTGGCATTCTTGGAGGGTATATAATAGGTAATAAAACTGGTGGGATTTGGTTGTTTGGTACGTTATTGTTGTTTATAATTCTTATTTCTTGTAAAGGTAGTTCTTCATTATTATTATCGTCGTTGTTTGGGACATTGTTATTTTGGGGAATATTATTATTTAGGGGGGCATTATTGTCTCTGCGATTAAATGGGCCCTGACCTAAATGGATTAACAGATTTGCAATTGTACTCCAAAGGGCGCCCAATATTCTAATACTCCAACCGTAAATAGAATAGAGAGCGTAACCATGAACTAGAACGTTAACAACATATTTAACAATCCCAAAAATAATTGCTATTCCGATCATTCCAGCACTTATTGAACCAAAAGTAATGAAATATGACCAAATTTTACTCATAGCATTTTCTGCAAACTTATTTAACGTATTTTCGTCCATTAAATTTAGTATGTCGAGGTGTTCATTTGAAATATCTTCCCCCATAGCTCCTCTAGCCATTTGATCAAGAACGGCGGGTTTTAAAATGGGAAACATTACGGCATCTATAAATTTGTTTACATCTTCATCGGGATAAAGACCGTTCGTTAAGTCACCGGGGTCTGTATATTTCCATGTGGGTTTATTTAAAGGTTGTATGATTTGTGGAGCTTCTGCTTTAATAGGTCTGGGAGAAAAATCGTACCATCTCCCGTCAATTTCAAAAACGGTTGGTAATAATTTGTTACATTCGTGTGGGTTTCCACGGATAGTTAAAATTCTAGATTTGGGTGTTAAAAAGAAAGATGCGTTATTGTAAGTTACTGGAATTTCGGCATAACAAGTACTATTAGTTGGTCTGATTTTTACGTTTACGGGTTTGCATTGTATTATATGGGCTATGTCACCAGAAATTACTGCTAAATATCCGGGTTCTTTCATAATGGTGTAAGCAAATTCATCTGGACTAACGGAAGATTGGGCTAAGGAGTTTTGGATAACTTGTCTTTCCAGAATACATCTCTGAGTAATTATGTCTTTATATAATGAATTCATTTCCTTTTTTAAATGATGAGAAACGTAGATAATTTTGGTGTTAAAATATGCAGGGAGGGATATGTCTTTAATATTTATTTTGTAAATGCTTGTAGGAAAAGGATTATTTAGGATGGTTTCAAAAATGTAAATTTTGGTTTGTTCTGTCTTTTTTATAGTTAATCCACATACTTGTTCTAGTCCAATGTCCGTAAAAGCAAATTTAACTTCATTAGTCGAGTTTGTAAAGTAAATTGTAGGCAGGTTGGTTCTATTATCTTGCGTTTTTGATGCATAACCTTGGTATAAGATAGCGTAAGAATTAAAATTACATAAAGAAGTTTGGGGTTTTTCCCAAAAGGTGTAAAATTCATCATGATCGATACAATATGCTTGAGATAGGATACATTGGGTATTGGAGGGTAGGATTATTATGTTTTGTTCATTCTTAGTTATAGCTTCAGTGGAATATAAAGATATTTCTAAATCTACCTCTACGATTTGATTTTCTTTTGATTTAAAATTTTCTCCTTTGCAATTCGAATTGTCGTCGACAGAGCCTTTTATTTTGGCTGTTTTATAATTAGTTGTATTAATAATTAAATCGGGGATAGGTTCGTCGTAATATTTAAATTGTCCATAACGATGCATATCATCACAGGCTTCTCTGGAAATTTTTAACATTTTTATGGTGACTCCGTTGTTAGTAAGGGAAATATGGGAATGCATTCCGCAGTAGTAGCTTCTTGTGGTGGCCTTGATTTTACATTGTTTTATAAAGACTGATCCAAATTCCACTCGTTGTAGTAAGTTTACATAAACTAGGTCCGTTTTTGGTTCAATATTGTCGAAAGCGCACTCGCCGACATGGCGCAACGAAACAGAAGTAATGTTCGGCACCTTATTTCCGTTACAGTCAAACCCAGTAAGTCCTAATACGGTCGTCATTTGAATAAAAAGGAATATGAGCAACATTTTCTGGAATCAAAGTAAAAGAACAAGAACCAATTAAAATTTTAAGAGAGAGAGTTTTATGACTTGTATTTACAATTAACGTTCATTAAGAGTCAGAGCATTGACTCGGCGATCTCAATCTCGTTAATCTTAATTTGTTCGTATGTACAGTACGAGTTTTGTTACCGAATGTGATTTCGACATTATTGTTATTGAGTATTCGTAGAATTTTGTAAGGCCCGGAGTATTGGCTATCGAATACTCCGTGCCTTGGTTCTTTTAATAGTAAGACTTTATCTCCGATCTCAAATGTACAAGGATTATTCTTTCTATCGTAATAGGCTTTAGATTTTTGTTTCGCTGATTTTAAATTTTGTTCTGCTAATTCTTGAACTTTACTTATCCTATCTTTTAAATTTATTAAATAATCAAAATAAGTTTCGTCTGGAACTTCGTCGATCACAACTTTTTCTGAAGGAACTCTTGCAATTTTTGCGAATACACATTCGAACGGCGTTAATCTTGTCCCTTCATGGACACTAGTATTGTAAGCAAATGTGGCACATTGAAGCCACTGATCCCATGTATCTTCTGTTTTTACATAACATTTAAAATATTCTTTAATTACATGATGCATGCGTTCAATAGAGCCATTGCTTTGCGGACGGTAGGCTGTGGTTGTACATTGGTTTATTTTGCAAATTTTAGAAACGTTCTTTAATAAGGATGATGTGAAATTAGAACCCTGATCGGTTAAAATAATTTTGGGGCAACCATGATGGTATACGAGGTTATTTAAAAAGGCTGTTGCTATATTAATTGAAGTGGCATGTTCTAAAGGTGCTGCTATTATGTATTTAGTTAGGAGGCATTGCATGGTAAGGATATATTTATTTTTGTTTGTGGTTAAAGGAAGCTCTACGATGTCCATCGAAACTTTGTCAAAAGATGATCCTGGGGTGTCCGTTAATACCATGGGTTGATGGATTTTCCGTCTGACTAGCTTTTGTATTTGACATATTTTACATCTTGAGATAAATAATTGAACGTCTCTTTTAAGGGTAGGCCAATAGAAATCTTGCTTAATTCGGAGATAAGTTTTCGTGACGCCTTTGTGTCCATTGACAGGAGATTCGTGTGTGCCTTTGATTATGCCTAATCTTTCTTCTTCCGGGGGTGTTTTGATTAATCCTTTACAGAGGATGAATTTAATTCCAGGTAATTCCGTTGATAGTTGTATAAATCGATCATGGAAAAGGTTCCAGGGGATATCATCTATATATCTAGTAATGCTTACTCGTAGTGTTTTTAGGTTTTTAGTTCTCAATAATTCACACAAATTTTGAAAAATGGTATCGAGGATATCTGCTTCAATTCTGACGTTTCTATTTTTCTTTAAACAAGCTGCAATTTGGGTTTTCCCTGAAACGGTGGTGGATTTAACTTCTCCAACTGTAAGGGTATTAATAATAGGAAGGATCTGTTCCTCTTCCATTTCTATAGCACCCTTACAAAGAGCATCGTTTTCGGATGAAATAAAATATAAAATATTATCTTTAAACGTTAATAATTTGTCTCTAACTTCAATGACGTTGGCATTAAATTGGCTTCTAATGTTTAAGTCGTAGTCAATTTCGTTGAGGTCAAATATATGAGATGATGAATCGGTTCCTGGTGTTAAAATGTCGGAGTTCAAATTTTCTTGGTCATTCTCAACATTTTCTTCTTCTATAAGGTCGTATAAGTTACTAAGGTCAAAAATGTTATGGTTAGGATTTGTTTCTTCTTCTTCAGGATTTTGGAATTGATTTTCTTCTTCTTCTATTTCTTCGGAATTTAGGAATTGAATTTCTTCTTCGTCTTCTTCTTTGTCAGACGATAATTTTTTCTTTTTGTTTGATGGCCGTGTAATATTTTCTGAACTAGATGATGTTGATAGGGTAGTTTCCTTCTCAGGGATGGCTTTCCTCTTTTGATTTTTAGGGGCGTCAGGAGCAAATGAAGTTGATGGCAATTCATTATCATCTCTTGAGGCTTCTGCATGAACATCGACTGTTATCGTGTTAGGATTGGGATTGGGATTGGGATTGTCAGAATCAGAGGATGAATCAGTAAGGTTGAAGATTAGATTGTTGGTTTGTTCTGGGGGATTTCTTGATAAGGCATCTGCTACATAATTTGTTTTTCCTTCTTTATATTTTACAGTAAATTCAAAATCACGTAATTTAAGGTAAAATCTTTTCAACCTAGAAGTGGGGTCTTTTAATTTATGAACCCATAACAAGGGTTGGTGGTCAGTAATAAACACAAATTCCCGCCCGAAAAGGCAATACCTGAACTGAAACGCAGCTTTTACCATTGCAAAAAGTTCCTTCTCGATCGTCGAATAATTTTGTTCGGTTTCGTTCAAACTACGAGAGTAAAAAGCAATTGGAAAATCGTTTGAATCATACATTTGACTTAGGACGGCGCCAATAGCGTATTGAGAAGCGTCGGTGGTAACAATAAATTCTTTATCAAAGTCGGGATATTTCAGGAGCGGTTCCGAAGTTAAATAATTTTTTAAATAATTAAAGGCATTTTCTTGCGATTCGTTCCACTGAAAGTTTACATTTTTTTTCAATAAAAATGTTAAGGGTTTAGCTTCCTTTGCAAAATTCGGAATAAATTTCCTATAATATCCTGCGAGTCCAAGTAGTTGTTTAATATTTTTTTGTGTTTTGGGTCGGGGAAAATTTTGAATTGCGATTATTTTTTGTTTGTCAGGGCGAATGCCGTCTGGACTTATTTCATGACCTAAATAAATTACTTTGTTTTGATAAAATTTGCATTTGTCAGGTTGTAATTTCATACCGGCTTTTCTCAATCTTTCGATAACCTTAGAAAGTTTGATGTCGTGTTCTTCGATGGTTTTTCCATGAATTATACAATCATCTATATACACACAAATTTCTTTATTTTGTAAACCATGGAATAACACGTCCATTTGTCTTTGGAAAGTCGCTGGTGAGTTTTTAAGTCCAAAGGGCATTCTCGTGAATTGATAATGGCCGAAAGGGGTCGAAAAAGCAGTTTTATTTTTATCTGATTCCCTCATAGGGATTTGATGAAATCCTGATGCTAAATCTAAAACACTAAAATATTCGGAACCGGCCAACTGATCTATGACTTCGGATATGTTTGGAATTGGATAGGCATCACTGATAGTTTTCTTATTTAGTTCTCTATAGTCTATTACTAAACGCCATTTTTTGTTGCCTAGACTATCGCATTTTTTTGGTACGACCCATAAGGGGCTATTATAAGGAGATTTAGAAGGCTCGATGATACCATCGTTTATCATTTTCGTTATTTGTTTTTCTATTTCCGGTTTTAGCAGTTGGGGATATCTATATTGTTTAACATTAACGGGAATTCCATCGGTTAATTCTATCATATGTGAAGTCATATTCGTTTGGCATAATTTTTCATTAGGGAGTTGAAACACGTCGACATATTCGTTACAAATTTTCTCTGTTCTACAAAAATTCTCGCTATCATATTCTTTTAGATTAATTAATTCTTTTACGAGTTCTATTCGTTCATCTTTATTTTGTACATTTGAGATAGGAGTAGTTTTTCTCGTGTCAGAAATTTCTGTTTCGTAAGAATAAATCGTTTCTTTATCAAAATCTAAGTTTTCGTTCATGTAAAAGATCGTGAGTTCGGCATCATTTATCAATTTATCTTCACTTTCCTCATTATTTTTCACGGATTCTATGACTTCGGTATCGTCGATTTTCAGATTGGATAGGTCGGTTTCCGATGGTACCGCTTGGAGGTTCAAAAAAACTTCTTCTAAATAATTTTTTAATTCGATTTTTACGTTTTCTTCGTTTTCTAATTTGGTGTTATTCGATTCGTTTTCGGTATTGGTCGCTATATTTTCGTTTACTATTTCTTGAGCATAAGGATTTTCTAAAGGGATCAGTGGTCGAGACGCTGGAATATTTATAAAAGGTATGATAGGGATTCGAATTAGTGCGTCATGGGGGGTCACGTTGTGAATAGCAACATTGAGGAGGCCGTTATTACTATTGTTAAATGTCATACCTTCTATAGAAATTCCGGACATTATCTCCGTGAAGGGCACGTAACCTGGGGAATCGGTAACTCTAGTTTTGACATCGATTCGCGTCGTTGACCCGGCTTTAACAAAACAAAGTTTTTCCGTTTCGAGGGGGATTTTTTGTTTCCTATGTCTGAAAACTCTATTTTTAAAATCTATCACGGATTCATTCTCATCACAAAATTCGGAGCCTAGAAGTGCTCCCGTTCTAATTGGAAAAGTGTCGGCTACTACGATAAAATGCGCAGAAGTATTGAAATTTTGAAGATTTAAGGTGGCAATACCTATTGAATAAGAAGGTCCTTGTCCTACACCGACAATTTCGGGGGCAATGGAGAAATCGATATACACACTTCGTTTCAACAGTCCGATTTTAATAACATTTGGTTGGGCTCCCGAATCTAACATACAGTCAGTGATTTCTCCTAACATATCGTTCGAATATAACGCAATTACAGGTATCTTTTTCAAAGTGTGGTCAATCATGGAAATGTTTATTTGGTAGACTGGTCTAAAGCAGTAAAGTTTAGTTGATGGCGGTTCGTTTGATCTCCCAGATTCCCGCCCGTATTGTTCTGAAAGATTCTCCCGTTTCCCTGATTTTCTCTATTTAAACGAGTGTAGCATTTATCTACAGAATGACCTAATTTGCGGCAATAGGTACAGCTCAAAGGGTCTACGGAAAGGTTTCTTTCGTTATTAGGGTTTGGATGTTCATAATTTGTTCGATTATTTTCGCTTCTTTGGTTCTCGAAATTGCGGGTGGCGGTAGGGAAATTTTCGTTATTTATCCGTGTGTCGCATCTATCAATAGTATGTCCGGTTTTATGACAATAAGTACAATTTAAAGGGGAGTTTCTATCGTAATTAGAATTTCGGTTCTCGGGGATCATTTGATTGTTGTCGACTCTGTGCCTAGGATCATTTCTAAAGTTTCCATCGTTCGTGGAATTGTAAAGGTTTCTTTGACTTAAATTTTCGGGGTTACCTTGATTGGAGTAGTTTCGAGGGGAATTTCCGAGGTTTCTTTGGTTTGAGTAGTTTGGCGAGTTTTCGAAATTTTGTTGACCTGAGTAATTTTGAGGGTTTTCGTAGTTTCTATAATTCGGGTAGTTTCTAGGATTTCCAAAATTTCTTTGATTTGGGTTATTAGCACGAGGGTCGAAGTTCCCAGCGTATTGAGGGTTTCTTTGGTTGTTAAAGTTTCTAAAATTTTCATTAAATCTAGTTTCACGGTTTTTATTATACTTTTCTCTGTCTATTTCTATTCGTTTTTCAGCTTTGATAGCTTCGTCGAAGGCTTCTATAAGGGAAAAAACATTTTGGTTGAGGTAGTTACGGAAATAGGGGGGTAAAGCGAAAAAGAATTCTTGAATGAAGTCTCTTTCTAATCTTTCAGTTTCATTTTTATCTAGATTTTCAACTTCTTGTTCTATGCAAGTGCAGTCTATGATTGCCGTCTGTATGTTATCAAATTTTTCAATAAATTCTAAAATCGACTCGTTATTTTGCTTTGCTAAATTAGCTAGTTGACCCCGGTAATAATTAGAAGATCTATGTGTAGCAAACACCATTTTTAATCTGGTTAAAAATTCCTCTATTGAATAGAAATCATAATTTCCTATCGCAGTGTACGCTCGGTCCGTTAATTTAAATTTTAAAAGTCTCACTATTTCCCTATGCAGCCGCAGAGGGAACTGATCTTTTAACCGTCTAACCGTTCTGACAAATTTGAAAACATTGGTTCCGTCAAATTCTGGAACCAATGCCAAACTTTCTCTCAAGATAGCGGAGGAAGGGACAATTTGGTTGTCCTGTAAAAAAGGGTTTGACCCTTTATAAGATTCGTAAGGAGGTGTTTGTGGGTTTTCTTTGAATTCGAGGGGACGCAAACGTTGACTAAGGTTTTTAGTTTTATTTGGGGTAGATTTCTGAGGAGTTTCACTTGTTTTTTCGTTATTCTCATTTCCGTCAAGTATATTTCGTTTTCCTCGTTTTCAATTAGTCGAGTTTCTAAAATTTTCCTTTTTGCTTCATAATCTAATTCTTTAATTTCTAATTCTTTTTCGCGTCTTTGAAGTTCTTCTAATTTCGATTTAATCTCTTCTTCAGTCATTTTGTAAAGTTTAATTCGTTAAAATCGTTTATGAAGATTTATTTATTGTTGATTGTTGATATTTGAGCGATTTGTTATAAAAACTTTTGTGGACCACTATGCTTTGTATGCAAGAATATTTGATTTAAATGCTTTATTTTCACGAGCGTAACTTAAACGATTTATTTGTTTAAATATTATGCAATTTTTAAACTTTTAATTCACAATTTCTCGTAAAAACACTATGTTTTATATTCGATATTTTCACGACGTAGATAAATCAATTCATTCGTTTAAATATTATGCACTTTTTAAACTTTTAATATTCTCGATTTCTCGTAAAAATACAATATTTTCACGACGTAATTTGTTTAAATATTATGCACTTTTTAAACTTTTAATATTCTCGATTTCTCATAAAAAATACAATATTTTCACGACGTGATTTGTTTAAATATTATGCACTTTTTAAACTTTTAATATTCTCGATTTCTCGTAAAAATACAATACTTTGTTTTCGGTATTTTCACGACGTAATTTGTTTAAATATTATGCACTCTTTAAACTTTTAATATTCTCAATTTCTCGTAAAAACAAGATATTTTATTTTCAATGTTTTCACGACGTAATTTGTTTAAATATTATGCACTTTTTAAACTTTTAATATTCTCGATTTCTCGTAAAAATACAATATTTTCACGACGTAATTTGTTTAAATATTATGCACTTTTTAAACTTTTAATATTCTCAATTTCTCGTAAAAACAAGATATTTTATTTTCAATGTTTTCACGACGTAATTTGTTTAAATATTATGCACTTTTTAAACTTTTAATATTCTCAATTTCTCGTAAAAACAAGATATTTTATTTTCAATGTTTTCACGACGTAATTTGTTTAAATATTATGCACTTTTTAAACTTTTAATATTCTCGATTTCTCGTAAAAATACAATACTTTGTTTTCGATATTTTTCACGACGTAATTTGTTTAAATATTATGCACTTTTTAAACTTTTAATATTCTCGATTTCTCATAAAAAATACAATATTTTCACGACGTAATTTGTTTAAATATTATGCGCTTTTTAAACTTTTAATATTCTCGACTTCTCGTAAAAATACAATACTTTGTTTTCGATATTTTCACGACGTAATTTGTTTAAATATTATGCACTTTTTAAACTTTTAATATTCTCGATTTCTCATAAAAAATACAATATTTTCACGACGTAATTTGTTTAAATATTATGCGCTTTTTTAAACTTTTAATATTCTCGATTTCTCGTAAAAATACAATACTTTGTTTTCGATATTTTCACGACGTAATTTGTTTAAATATTATGCACTTTTTAAACTTTTAATATTCTCGATTTCTCGTAAGAATACAATACTTTGTTTTCGATATTTTTCACGACGTAATTTGTTTAAATATTATGCACTTTTTAAACTTTTAATATTCTCGATTTCTCATAAAAAATACAATATTTTCACGACGTAATTTGTTTAAATATTATGCGCTTTTTAAACTTTTAATATTCTCGACTTCTCGTAAAAATACAATACTTTGTTTTCGATATTTTCACGACGTAATTTGTTTAAATATTATGCACTTTTTAAACTTTTAATATTCTCGATTTCTCATAAAAAATACAATATTTTCACGACGTAATTTGTTTAAATATTATGCGCTTTTTTAAACTTTTAATATTCTCGATTTCTCGTAAAAATACAATACTTTGTTTTCGATATTTTCACGACGTAATTTGTTTAAATATTATGCACTTTTTAAACTTTTAATATTCTCGATTTCTCATAAAAAATACAATATTTTCACGACGTGATTTGTTTAAATATTATGCACTTTTTAACTTTTAATATTCTCAATTTCTTGTAAAAACAAGATATTTTATTTTCAATGTTCGTGTTTCAGTGTAGAAACAGCGGGAAAAAGAACTTCTCAGATTTTGGAAATCAAAGCACGATTCGATGGGGAATCATTTAGCGTATAAAAATTTTTTTTTTGAATATCCCACCGCTGTCACCAAAATTTATGTTACGTCTCAGAATGTAACTTACAAAGGCGGTGGTTTTAGTCCAGTCGTCCGCGGGGCGTACGGGGTTCAAAATTTTAATTTCTTAATTCTAAGGGCAGCGCTTGTCACCACTCTTCGATAAATTTAAAGTCGGTCGAAAAGTCCGACTATCTAACTAACTATTTGAAATTTGAACAATTTGTATTCCCTATAACTTTACCGGGAAGTTCGATATTTAGTGTTAAATGAGTTGAGTAAAAGGAGACTGAAGGTTTCCTAATAAAATTCGAACAACTCAATTATAAGTTACAAACTCAAAATAATCGAGTTTCAAAGATTTTCAAATTTCAAATTATTAAATAAAAGAAATTAAACTAAAACAGCATAATTTCTCTAATTGTGAATTCGAAACTTGCAAAATTTTCAATGCCTGAATTCTTTGAATCCTAGAACATTATAAAAAAATTTAAATTAAATTTCGAATTAAAATCCAGAAGTTCAAAGTATCTAAATTTCAGAGATTTTCAAATTACAAATCTATCAAATAAAGGAAATTAAACTGCGATAGATTAATTTCTTCAATTATGAATTCGAAATTTGCAAAATTTCCAATGTCTAAACCCTTTGAATTCTAGGAAAATTATTTATTGAATTTGTGGATTGTAAAATTCAGATCGTTAGAATATGGTGATCATAGGAAGTTTTCGAAGTTTTCGAAGTTTAGAATGTATTTGGAGTTTTAAAATTGCGATGTGTCCTCTTTTTTTAGAGTTTTCGAAATTTCAAAATTTTAAGATAAGAACAACTAACTTTGCGTAATTTCAGTTATGGTTTCAAAATTGTAATTAAATTTTACTTCTAACGAAATTTAGAAATATAGGTCTTTCTTGATTTAATTAGTAAAAGAACGAATCGAGAATTTCATGAATTCAACAAATAAAATCGATATAAATGATTAAATTCCGAAAATTATTAGATTTATTCGAAACAAGAGAGATTCGAATTAGAATAAAATTGGAAACAAAAAATTTTAATAGACCTTTAAGTAAATTAAATAATCTGAAACAATTTTAATTATGAATACGAAGTTATATTTAAAATTCTGGTTTAAAGAAATTTTAATTTAGATTTTTTTTCTTTTATCAGCCAATAAAAGAAAAAATATCAAAATTTAAATAAAGGAGTAAATCATCGAATAATTTGAAATAAATTTAATTATAAATTTAGACTTACCTCTTCTTTTATATTTTAATGTGAAAGAAATTCAAATTTTGCTGATTTATAAAGGAGAACATTAAAATCAAACAAAACTTATTAAATTTGAATGATTTGAAATAATATTAATTATAATTCTAAAATTTTAATTTTTCTTTAGTTCTGATTCGAAAGAAATTCAAAATTTCACTAATAAATATAATAGAAAATCGAATTTAAATAGAATTTAACAAACTGAATAATTTGAAATGGATTTAATTATAATAGCAAAGCTTAATTTTAAATCTCTATTTTCCAAAGAAAATTTTAAGTTTTGGAATATAACGAATCTGAGTACTCTCGAGGATCTTGAAGTTCTAGAAGTTCAAGATGTTTTCGATGTACTTGCAGTTTTCAGAATCTCGATGTTCTTGGAGTTCTCGGAGTTTTCGAAATTTTTAGATAATCTGACTAATTTTATTAATTTCGATTATAGTTTTGAAATTCGTGTTTAAGTTCTGGTTTAAACAATACTTAAGATTTTAAATTGATTTACGGAAGAAAACTAAATTTAAATAAATTTTAAAATCAATTGAACAATCTGAAATAAATTCTAGTATAAATTTTAAAGTTTTATTTTAAATTCAAATTCTGAAAGAAATCTAAGTTTTAATTTTAATTAATCGATAAAAGAAAAATCGAAATTCGATAATATTTAGTTTCTGAAAACTATGTTGAAAAATCTAATTTTTATTTAAATAAATTTTAAAATCAATTGAACTATCTGAAATAAAATTCTAATATAAATTTTAAAGTTTTATTTTAAATTCAAATCCTAAAAGAAATCTAAGTTTTAGTTTTAATTAATCGATAAAAGAAAAATCGAAATTCGATAATATTTAATTTCTGAAAACAATGTTGAAAACTCTAATTTTTATTTAAATAAATTTTAAAATCAATTGAACTATCTGAAATAAAATTCTAATATAAATTTTAAAGTTTTATTTTAAATTCAAATCCTAAAAGAAATCTAAGTTTTAGTTTTAATTAATCGATAAAAGAAAAATCGAAATTCGATGATATTTAGTTTCTGAAAACTATGTTGAAAACTCTAATTTTAATTTAAATAAATTTTAAAATCAATTGAATTATCTGAAATAAAATTCTAATATAAATTTTAAAGTTTTATTTTAAATTCAAATCCTAAAAGAAATCTAAGTTTTAGTTTTAATTAATCGATAAAAGAAAAATCGAAATTCGATAATATTTAATTTCTGAAAACAATGTTGAAAACTCTAATTTTAATTTAAATAAATTTTAAAATCAGTTAAGCACTCTGAAATAAAATTCTAGTATAAATTTTAAAGTATTATTTTAAATTCGAATTCTAAAAGAAATTTAAGTTTTAGTTTTAATTAATCGATAAAAGAAAAATCGAAATTCGATAATATTTAGTTTCTGGAAACTATGTTGAAAAATCTAATTTTTATTTAAATAAATTTTAAAATCAATTGAACAATCTGAAATAAAATTCTAGTATAAATTTTAAAGTTTTATTTTAAATTCGAATTCTAAAAGAAATTTAAGTTTTAGTTTTAATTAATCGATAAAAGAAAAATCGAAATTCGATAATATTTAGTTTCTGGAAACTATGTTGAAAACTCTAATTTTAATTTAAATAGATTCTAAAATCAATTGAACAATCTGAAATAAAATTCTAGTATAAATTTTAAAGTTTTATTTTAAATTCAAATTCTAAAAGAGATCTAAGTTTTAATTTTAATTCATCGATAAAAGAAAAATCGAAATTCAATAATCTTTGATGTCTGAAAACAACGTTTAAATTCTAATTCTAATTCAGTTAACTTTTAAAGTCAATTAAACAAGCTGAAATAATCCAAATTATAACTTTAACCTTTAAGTTTTAAGTTTGCTTCAAATAATAGTTTTTACTTTAAATTTACTGCTGCAGATGAATATTGAGAATTCTCTAAAATAAAGAATTTTCTTTTACGATTTACTAACTTACTTTTCTTTTGCTTTGAAATTCTTGTAGATTGACGTGCCCCGTCGGAAGCTGTAAGTCTCGGTGTTCTCGAATCTAAATTTTAATTGCTTCTCCCTTTTCTCCTTTTGTTATTAATTTGCAAATATTTCTCTCTCTCTCTTCCCCTTTTTTTTTAGAGAGATTTACAAGAATAAACAGGGTTTCTCCCTTTTGTTATAACATCAATATTTTAACAAGATTTGGTAAATAAAAAGTAAAGTTTAAATAATTTCACTTATATATGGACTCCTTAATGTCTTTAAAATTGTTCTAAGTTCTTTGAAATAATTTTCTTAAATTCGTAATCACACCACTATTAATTTGTAACTTCACTAAAATTTAAATTTAAAATTTTAATCACGCAAAAATAATTTTATCGGAATTCGGTTTGGAAATAAAAATATTTAGACACTGAATTTTAGTTTCACTTTCACAATAAATTTTATTGTTATAAATTTTCAAAATATTTTACAATTTCGCTGAGTTTAAAATTATCAGAATCCTTACAAGTTTTTGGTAAAATTTAAAAGAAAAACATCTAAATAGGCTTTGAAACACAAAAGTTTTTATATTCGGTTTTTATATTTTACTTTTAGAAAATTAATGGTCAAAATTAACTTGTAAAGGTTCTGATTGGTAATAAAAAAAAGGTTTCGCGTCTGCCTTCCGCGACAGGAGTTGAAGGACTTGCTTCTTAATGTATGACGGTTACATGGACCGATTTTTGTTCTCACGCACGGGAGGATGTTTTGTCTCACGGATTTGTATTTAGCAGAATCAGCAGTGATAAGTTACCCTTATCCACGGGTTAGAATTACATATGGCGACGTTTAGTCGACAAAATATAATATGGTTTCTTTTTTTTGAATATCGAGTGACATTTTTATATAATTTTTATTTATTGTTACAAAAGGTGAAAACATTTTATTTCAATACTTTAATTTGTTCCCTAAATTATTTTGCTATTCTATTGTATAAATTGTTCAATAACTGGATCGTAATATTTTTGAAGTGTCAAAACAAATAAGTTGGACCTTTTACCATGCCGTTTATTAAAATCTGTAGTACTGTTTAGTTAATATTACTATATCGTTTGGTAGTTTTTAATTTTTACAAAATTACTATTTTAAGTTTGTTAGTGACAATAGATTGGCAAAAATAATATAAATTTAAATTTTTATAAAAATCGGTCCATAATTTATAAATATATTCGGCTTTAAAAATCTCAAAAAGTATCAGAAGAGCAGGAGGTAACCGGGATACTCGTCTGACCTAATTAATGTATCGTTACTTATAAGGTTGTACTACTGAAAATCTTCTATTTTGACGGTCGGCCTTTAGAATAAGCTTTGTTTTAATTTCTTGCACCTCCTATTATCCGGATACAGTTGATGCTTGACGTAAATCTAATTTATTTATTATCATTAATAATAGATATTGACTAATTAGTTTACATGTCAAATATCATTAAATAAAAGTTAAACATAAATTCGCAGTATTTTGTAAGATTTTAATTCATTATTTTATGAAAGTTTATTTGAAAAGTATAAGATTTATTTCTAACAATTAAAGGTTTAATAATTTATAAACCTAGTTTTATCGTTTTTGTTGTTAGCGATTTTTCTTATATGGGCTAGTTAAGTAAACATATTTTATATGCTAGGTAAAAAGTATATATATATATATATATATATATATTCGTAATTTAATGTCTATTATATGGTAGGGTGCAGTAGATTTGATTTAAAATCGAATCGTTATAATTCCTATGAACGTAAATAATTTGTTCATAGAAATTATATTTTCCGAGACTGCACCCTACGTTTCTAGATTATTATATTTAAATTCCTTTTAATTTTCGAATTGCAAAGAAGGTTTTATTAGGTATAAAAACGTTTTAAAATTTTGCGAAAAATTTTAGGACGTTACAGTAGGAAGCGCACGTGTGTTCATTGAAAAAAGTCACGTACGTTCTTTGTAACTGATGAACTGTAATATAAGATTACTTATTAAACTTATAATCACACTGTTACGTTCCGACTAAAGGCGAGGATATTTAAATCAATTAAATATTAAGGATGGGTTACATACTGATCAGTTCGCTTAAGGCTAACTTTTATATTTTTGTTTGAATCCACGTCACTTATCAAATCTAAGGAACCTGCGCTAAATAATTAAGTGAACACTTCTATACTTGAACGTTATTCTCAGTTAGAATATAACAATATAAAAAGGATTATAAATTGAACAAATTAGTAATGGGCCAAGATTCAAAGGATGTTTGAAGAAAATCGCACAGTTTAAGCACTTTAATGAATTTATTAGTAATATAGTCAAATAGAAAAATGAACATAAATTACATAAGTTTGTTCTAAAGCAATAATCTTTATGCCGTTTTCATGCCAGTCATCATAAATTTCGGTTTCATTCGATAGTGATACAAGTTATGATTCACTTTGATTAGTTCAAAATAAGTACTTACAGTTATCATTTTCAAGAAGTTCAGAATGAATTAATTATCAGGTCTGCTTATCAGGTCTCTTTGTTTTCGTCGTGTTTTAAGTTCTCTAATTTCTCGATGTTCTTGATGTTCTTGATGTTCTCGATATTCCAATCGAAAATGTATATATAAGTTTTTTTATCCCCCTTTTATACAGAGCTTTTAAACAAGATAATATAAGAATCTTTGTTACAACATTTGAACTTCACATCATTTAGTAATATAGTATTTAAAATTTTTAATTTAGTAATTGTAAGTAACTTCATATGTATATCTTTCTTAAATGTCTCTAAAATTGTTAATATTTTAGTTCTTATTTCTTTATTGTACACTGCACCACTTATTAATTTTATTTTCAATTACGTGCAAATTTGCAAGTTTATTTAATTAAATCCTTTGGAAACTGGAAAAATTGAATTAAGCACGGATTTTAAATTTCACTTTAGACTTTATTTTCTTTTCACAGGATTTATAAAACTTATAATATTTTACCACTCTATCATAATCAAATGGTCTACAAAAGTGAATAACTTGTCTTTCTAGAATACACCTCTGAGTGATTATGTCTTTATATAACGAATTCATTTCTCTTTTTAAATGGTGAGAAACGTAAATAATTTTGGTGTTGAAATATGTGGAGAGGGACATATCTTTGATATTTATTTTGTAAATGCTTGTAGGAAAAGGATTATTTAGGATGGTTTCGAAAATGTAAATTTTGGCTTGTTCCGTCTTTTTTATAGTTAGTCCGCATACTTGTTCTAGTCCTGTGTCAGTAAAATCAAATTTAACTTCATTAGACGAGTTTGTAAAATAAATTATAGGCAGATTGGTTCTATTATCTTGTTTTTTTTATGCATAGCCTTGATATAGGATAGCGTAAGAATTAAAATTGCATAAAGAAGTTTAGGGTTTTTCCTAAAAGGTGTGAAATTCGTCATGGTCAATACAATATGCTTGAGACAGGATACGCTGGGTATTGGAAGGTAAAATAATTACGTTTTGTTCATTTTTAGTTATATCTTCACTGGAGTATAAAGATATTTTTAAATCTACTTCTACAATGTGATTTTCTTTCGATTTAAAATTTTCTCCTTTGCAGTTCGAATTGTCGTCAATAGAGCCTTTTATTTTAGCCGTTTTATAATTAGTTGTATTAATAATTAAATCGGAGATAGGTTCGTCATAATACTTAAATTGTCCGTATCGATGCATATCATCGCAGGCTTCTCGGGAAATTTTTAACATTTTTACGGTGATTCCATTGTTGGTAAGGGAAATGCATTCCGCAGTAGTAACTTCTTGTGGTGGCCTTGATTTTACATTGTTTTATGAAAACTCATCCAAATTCCACTCGATGTAGTAAGTTTCTATATACTAGATCCGTTTTGGGTTCAATATTGTCGAAAGTGCACTCACCAACATGGCGCAACGAAACAGAAGTAATGTTTGGCACCTTATTTCCGTTACAGTCGAAACCAGTGAGTCCCATCACGGTCGTCATTTGAATAAAAAGGAATATGAGCAACATTTTCTGAAAACAGAGAAAAAGAACAAGGACTAATTAAAATTTAAGAGAAAGGATTTTATGACTCGTATTTACAACTCGTCTGAAAAGTGAAAAGTCATTGGAAATTTTAACGAAAGTTTTAGTCAGAGCATTGACTCGGGGATCTTAGTTTGTATGTACAATACGCGTTTTATTACCGAATGTTATTTCGACATTATTGTTATCTAAGATTTGTAGAATTTTGTAAAGCCTAGAGTATTGAGTATCGAATACACCGTGCCTTGGTTCTTCTAATAGTAAGACTTTATCTTCGATCTCAAATGTACAGGGATTATTCTTTTTATCGTAATAAGTTTTAGATTTTTGTTTTGCTGATTTTAAATTTTGTTCTGCTAATCTTGAGCTCTACTTATCCTATCTTTTAAATTGATTAAATAATCAAAATAAGTTTCGTCAGGAACTTCGTCGATCACAACTTTTTCTGAAGGAACTCTTGCAATTTTTGCGAATACACATTCAAATGGTGTTAATCTTGTTCCTTCGTGGACACTAGTATTATAAGCAAATGTGGCACATTGAAGCCACTGATCACATGTATCTTCTGATTTTACATAAGACTTAAAATATTCTTTAATTACGTGGGGCATGCACTCAATAGAGCCATTGCTTTGCGGACGGTAGGCTGTGGTTGTACATTGATTTATTTTGCAAATTTTAAAAACGTTCTTTAATAAAGATGATGTGAAATTAGAACCTTGATCGGTTAAAATAATTTTGCGGCAACCATGATCGTATACAAAGTTATTCAAAAAGGCTGTTGCTATATTAATTGAAATGGCGTGTTCTAAAGGTGCTGCTATTATGTATTTTGTTAGAAAGCATTGCATGGTAAGGATATATTTATTTTTGTTTGTGGTTAAAGGGAGTTCTACGATGTCCATTGAAATTTTGTCAAAGGATGATCCTGGGGTGTCCGTCAATATCATGGGTTGATGAATTTCTCTTCTGACTAACTTTTGTAGTTGAAAAGTTTTGCATCTTGAAATAAATAGTTGAACGTCTCTTTTAAGGGTTGGCCAATAGAAGTCTTGTTTAATTCGAAGGTAGGTTTTCGTGATGCCTTTGTGTCTGTTCACAGGGGATTCGTGAGGGCCACTTATTATACCTAGTCTTTCTTCTTCCGGGGATATTCTGATTAGTCCTATGCAGAGGATAAATTTGGTTTCTGGTAGCTCAGTTGACAAATTTATAAAGCGATCATTAAATTGTTTCCAAGGAATATCAACGATGTATTTAGTAATGGCCACTAGTAGCGTTTTAAGATTTTTATTCCTCAATAATTCGTGTTTTTATTATTAAATTTTTTTTGAATTTAATTATAAAATTTAAATGGTAAGAATCTTGATTCGGGAAAGAAATTTTAATCACGTCTGTCTTCGGAGACACGAGTTGAGAGACTGATTTCTTTACACGTCATAATTGCATGGACCGATTATTGTTCTCACGATTGGGAGGTTGTTTTGTCTCAGGGGTTCAAATTTTGTACAATCAGCAAAGATAAATTACCCTTATCTAGGTTAGGGTTACATATGGAGACGTTTGCGTGGCAAAATTGTGAGACATAATTTCCTTTTGATATTAAATAACAAATTTTATCTTTTATCGTTTAGCAAAATAGCTTTATTTGTTGCTAAATAAATAAAGTTTTATTCTTTAATAAGTTTTAAATTCAAATTATTTTACCACTCTATCGTAATTAAAAGTCTACAAATAGTTTTACCAAACTGGACTATAAAGTTTTTTGAAAATAATTCGACAAAAGTTTTACCATACCATTATAAAATTTTACCGTTCCATTTGGTTAATTTAACAGTGTTATTAAATAATTTATAAAATTTATAAAACTACGATTTTATGTTTATTTATAACAATAGACTGGTAAAACAAATATATATATAAATATTTATAAAAATCAGTCCATAATTTATAACAAATTTCGGCTTTATAAATCTCGAGAAGTATCAGGAAAGCAGGAGGTAACTGGAAGATTCGTCTGACTTAATTAGCATATCATTACTTATAAAGTTGTACTACTAAAAATCTTCTTATTTTGATGGTCTGACTCTAAAGTAGTTTTTGTTTTAATATTTCGCAACTCCTGTTATCCGGGTACAAATGATACTTGACATAAAGTCTAATTTATTTATTATTATTAATAATAGATATTAAATAATAACTTTACATGTTTATTTAAATATAAAATATGTCAAATATCACTTAGTATAAAATTTTGAGCATAAAATTCGCATTCTTTTGTAAATCGTCTTTTGTTATAAACGATTTTCTATATTAACTAATTATGTAAACATAATTTATATGTTCGTAAAACGTTTTAAAAATTTGTGAAAATTTTTAGGACGTTACAAAAGAGAGAGAGAGACAATACTATAGTGTTGTCTCTTTCTCTCTCATGTATGACCCCCTCCAGAAACCAAGTCTGGATATGCCACTGGCATCTTAACCCGGGTTGACATTGTTGGAAAAAAAAGAGGTCCACTGTACATCTCTTGAAATAAAAAAATAACAATTAAACAAATCAACACTTGAAACAAAAAATAATAACGACAAAAATATGTCTACTGGTTCTCACCTACACTGAACCAGCTTCAGTTTCTCTTATTCGTTCTTGTATATTTAGCAAAACTATAGCTTAAGCGCTGTATATTTAACTCTGTTACCAGCGGTCCAATTTAATTAAATTATTAAAATTAAATTTGGATTTAACAAAAGCCGGCTAAATTGAAAAAAGATTTGTTACACCAAAAAACAAAATTTATTAAGCATGTTTTCTAAAAAATAACAATTGTAAAGAATTAAAATTATACATTAAACTTACGGTTAGATGACATTTAATCCGAATAAAACTTAAACTACCATCCTAGACATTGTGGAAGGAGGTCGTGTTCCTCAAATCTTCTGTATTTTGGGTGGGGCAGAACTGTAATGATTTTTATTCTCACTGATTCCTTTTTCTGAGTTTATTGTTTTTCTTTTATCCTGATGATAAAATTTGTCCTTGTTAAACTTAACATTGATGTGTTGCCACGGTAATTGGTAGTTGGACATTTTACACTATTTTATAGCTATTCACGGAATTGTCGGGTACAGTTTCCGTGCAGATTTTATTTTCACAACCGTACCTCTGGCGTTGGCAAAATGGACAAGAAAAATGGCGGGACGCGAAAATTCTGTTGTTCTCTTTTGATAAGATATCTCTTCACATCGTAGGTAAGTTGCCTATTACAGCCAGCTGGGACCGGTGTATATTGACCATCCAGGCCAATTTCAGCATTTACTGTAAGGTGGTACCTGTCCCTAACATCAAAACAACGACAATTGCTTACGCTGTTGCAACAAATCTGTTTTTCCGACACGGTGCACCGAGCAGTATCTTGACAGATAGAGAGGGCAGTTTTGTTAGCCAACTCATGCAAAAGATGGAAAAACTATTCCATGTAGAACAAATTACAACATCAAGATATCGTACCTAAACGAATGGCGCTCTTGAAAGAAGCCATATCGTCTTGACAGATTATATAAAACAGTAGGTGGCGGAATATGACGATCGGGACCGACTGCTCCCTTTCGTCATGTTTGCCTATAACACTTCGGTACGTGAATCTACGAATTGCACCCCCTTCGAACTAGCTTTCGGGAGAATGTCACAAACGCCAAGTTCTTTTTCTCGTGGCCCCTAGTAAGAAACATACGAAGCGTACCTAAAAGATCTATTCACATGCGGAAACGAAATGCACGCAATTGCAGCTAAAAATCTAATAGCATCAAAACAACAATCGAAAAAGTATTATGACAAAAAAGCGTACCTCCTACTTTCCAAGGTCGGGGACATCATATACACCGTACAGGAGGCTCGGATTAATAAATTCGACAAACGAGCCGATGGATGGTCCGTGTCTCATCACCAGTTTCACGCAAAACAATAACGTATTATTGGAAAATGAGTTAGGGAAAAAGATAATTAAACATAAAGATAAAGTCATGGCCACACATTGTTAAGATTCGTAATTTTCTTTAATTACTTACTAATCTTTTTTTTTAGGGATTAATAATATGATTATTATATGAAGCAGATGTGAACGTGAGTTTGAGGACCTTTTCTTCATTCCTAAATAAGTTCAAGCTTGGCTATTCCAATGGAACTATCCTAGAACTTAAGGACCTGGAATTCGAAACCTTCCAAGAAAACAAGATAAACTAAAACAAGATTTGCACGATTTCACACTACGACGAAATGCACAGGACGAGAGAAGAAGTTGCGATGTTAGAATATACACAGGACTGGTACTAGTCACCATAGAGCTCCTCCTAATCCTGTTGCTCATAAAACTTCAGACCAAGTACAACCAATTCCAAACAGAACCAACTACTCAAGATGTTATATTCTCTATACCCCTAAAAAGGAACCGGCAACTCTTTAAGAAAAGCAATTCGAAGAAAACAGCAAGAATAACGTTTAAAGAAAGACGCCATTCTACGCCCAACATTGAAGATACCACCATCATGTGAACCCAGCAACCCCGAAAGATTCCTCCGATTGTCTGGAACCAATAGAGACTTAACCACAAGTATCCACAACGAACAAAGTAGTTTGTAATGTCCGAAAACTCCCACGACAAAAATTACAACGTTGCTAAGATATCGCGAGTATGAATTGTCGATCTTAAGAAAGTAAGTAACAAAGGAAGCTCTTGAGATTAGGGTTCTTGTAATTAAACCTTTGTTTTCTAATTGAATCGAAGAAAATCGAGACTAGAGAAAAATTTTAATCTAATTGATTTATTGATATAAGGATACAAATTAGCCTCCTTTTAAATGTAAATTTTCTTTTTAAATGTTAAAATTTCTAATTTAATTTTAATTTCCTTGTTTGAGAAGAGCTCTTCTCCTAATTTTTCTTTTTCCTTATCAGCTGGCTATTTTTTTCTTTTTCCTAAGAAAACCCACCATTGATCGGCATCCATTGACCTCTAGACTCCGATTTCCGGCGCTAAGAGGAAAAGGAAGAAGCTGAATCATCCATAAATTGTCTACATTTTAACCGTTCCTATGGCGCAATACGTACCAATCGCCAGTACCCAGCTAAGTGAGGCTCTCCCCCGCCCAGTAGTGCCGTTGGCACCACTCTAATTCTTGATTGTCCATAATGGACACTAAATCACCTACTGGACAATCCGGTAGGTCCTCAAAATCGACAATTATTGTATTCTCCTCAAAGATTACCTCCAAGCGCAAGAGGTAAATGCAATTTTCCTTCTTAAAGAAATTCTAAAAAAAAAGAGAGAGAAAAAAAGGAAACATGATCATTAGGGTGGTCCTTAAAATGGAAAGTTGCGAATTTGAAAGGTCTCACCCCCTGATTTTGTTACTTATCAAAAAATAAGAGATACGTATTTTTTTATTTTTTTTTATTTTAATATTTGATGGTGCCTCATCGACCTTGGAATTTCCCATGCATTTTGCATGGGGAAAAAACTTTTTTTCGTAGATTTGCAATAAAATCATGAAAAATCAACATTTTTTAACCGGATTACTCTATTTCTCTTGGGAAATGTTCAAACAATGACATCCAATAATTTATTTAAGAATTTTTTATTATTAACTATTTTTTACAGGGTCGTGAAAAAACCCCATAAATTGCAAAATTATGGAAAAATCGTTAAAAAATATTTATTACTATTATTTCTGGTATTTATTGCTAAAATTTTTATTTACAACTAAAACAAATATTATTAATAATATTTTCAGGTAATTCGCAATTTGTTTAAACAATTTGTTGTTGTTATTGTTAAATTATTTTTAAATACATGTAGAAAAGTATGGTTTTTTGTATTATTTTACAATTGACTTTGACATTAATCATACAAAATAATGATTAATTGTTAAAAATTATAAAAATAATTGTTTAAACAATTTATTGTTGCTATTTGGAAGTTTGTCTTTGAATGTATTTACAAACTTGCAGTTTTTCCTTAATTTTTTAAGTAGTCCTACTGTAAGGAACTGTTAACGAGTATTAAATATAAAACATAATTTCAACAATTGTTTAAACAAATTATTGTTGCTATTTGGAAATTTGTCTTTAAATACATCCACAATCTGGCAGGTTTTCCTTTATTTTTCAAGTAGCCCTGCGTATATTTGACTCGGGGTGATCCATATATTTTAGAAAGTTTGAAAAACATTAAGTTTATAGAATTATTATAAATAAGATTAACTATGAAATATAATGTTAATAATCATTTGAAGATTTTATTTGGTTTACAAATTTACTAGTGTTGATGTTTGTTAAGAGCTATTAAGTGTCTTATAATGTTATAAGACATACGCGTGTTTTTTCGCGCTATGGCAAGTTTATACGCGTTACGCATGTATGACCGCGTCTGTACAATGGTTCATATATTTTGCAAAGTTTGAAAAAGATTAAGATTATAGAGTGATTATAAATAATACAGTCCCTTACAGCACAACTACTTGCAAAATTAAGAAAAAACTGCAACTCCGTAGATATATTTAAAGATTATTTTTCAAATAGCAACAATAAATTGTTTAAACAATTATTTTTATAATTTTTAACAATTAATCATTATTTTGTATGATTAATGTCAAAGTCAATTGTAAAATAATACAAAAAACCATACTTTTCTACATGTATTTAAAAATAATTTAACAATAACAACAACAAATTGTTTAAACAAATTGCGAATTACCTGAAAATATTATTAATAATATTTGTTTTAGTTGTAAATAAAAATTTTAGCAATAAATACCAGAAATAATAGTAATAAATATTTTTTAACGATTTTTCCATAATTTTGCAATTTATGGGGTTTTTTCACGACCCTGTAAAAAATAGTTAATAATAAAAAATTCTTAAATAAATTATTGGATGTCATTGTTTGAACATTTCCCAAGAGAAATAGAGTAATCCGGTTAAAAAATGTTGATTTTTCATGATTTTATTGCAAATCTACGAAAAAAAGTGTTTTCCCCATGCAAAATGCATGGGAAATTTCAAGGTCGATGAGGCACCATCAAATATTAAAATAAAAAAAAATAAAAAAATACGTATCTCTTATTTTTCGATAAGTAACAAAATCAGGGGGTGAGACCTTTCAAATTCGCAACTTTCCATTTTAAGGACCACCCTAGTGTATATATTTATAATTTTTGAAAGTTTTTAAATTTTAGAATTTTTGAGTTAATAAATTCAAAATTTTCAGAAGCAATAAAATTATAAAGGAATTAATTTTTAGATTATTAAAATTTTAAACTTGGAAATTATTTCGCTTTATTTTTTATATTATAGAATTTTGAATTGGTTCAATGAAACTTTTGAAATCAAAACTTTAACAAATAAAGACTCAAACAAAATAAACTGAAATTCCAAATAGTATAATATTCTAAATTCTCAAAAATAAAAATGACTCAGGGATTTAAGATCTTTGAAGTTCTTGAAGTTCTTAGAGTTTTATGTACTTACGTGTTTATAGTCATATTTTAAAAAGTTTCAATTTTGGAATTTTTAAGCTAATAAATTCAGAATGTTCAGAAACAATAAAATTATAATGAAATTAATTTTTAGATTATTAAAATTTTAAACTATGAAATTATTTAGTTTTAATTTTGAATTATATAATTTTGAATTGGTTCAATGAAACTTTGAAATCTAAATTTAAACAGATAAGAGCTCAAACAAAACAAACTGAAATTCCAAATAATGTAATATTTTAAATTCTCAAAAAAATTGACCCAATTGATTAAGATCTTTGAAGTTTTCGAAGTCCTTGAAGTTCTCGAAATTCTCGAAGTTCTCGAAGTTCTCGATGGTTTCGTACTTATGGGTTTATATTTATGTTTTAAAGGTTTTAGGTTTTGGACTTTATGAATTAGTAAATTTATAAATTTAAGAAGTAATGGAATATAATGAAATTATGTGGTCCTAGGATACCGGGCGCCCTCCTAGTGATTCAATGCCTTACCTACACATCGGAGCTCTGTGTGGGTGGACCGGTTTTTTTCTCCAAGGCTCGTGGGAATTACATGAAAGGTTTCAATTTTAAATTAAACGATGAAGAAAGGCGCTCAGAAAACGCGGGAGGTTACTCGAGGTCATCGAGTAATGCTGGCAGGAAGAATGCTAGCGCAGGTCCACCGTAGTTAATTGTGGAGGACCTGCAAAGGTCGAGAAGAGGAAGTGCAGCAAGCATAAGCAACTGTGGCAGCGCGTTTAGTAACGCCACAGTTTATGGGCTTAGTACTTGCGAGGCAGACAAGACTAAGCTTAAAAAGTTACGAGCGGAAGAAGCTGGCATTATAGGAGAGATGGAAAGTGAGCTTCAAATCATGTTGGCGAAGCTTACTGTTCAAAAAAACGTAGCTGCCGAGGCCGCTTGGATATTTGAAACGGGCCTTGAGCAGGTAAAGGATGGTCGGCTTGACCGAAAAAAGACAAGGGAGCGCTTCCAGGCCAGAGCAATGAGAAGCCTTGTTCTGGAATGCGAATGAAAGAAGAGAGCTGCCTCGGAGCGATCTCCTCCGAAGGAGGAGGCTCAGAAAAAAAGCAGAAGAAAGAGGAGCCTCTTCTTTCGAAGGCTTTCAAAGGCTAGGGCTCTGCAGGGTAAGAAGAAAAAGGTGGTGGTTCCTTTACCACTCCCTAAAGTAGCAATAGAGACGGTGCGACCCAGAAAGCCGACGCTTGTGGTGCAAGTTTGTCAGGGACAGAACTACTGAAGACTCCCCAAGAAGAAAGGCAGGTGTCGGTCCTGGGACCTAACAGAAGAGGAGTGAAGTTGGCGATAGTGGTCGCCGACTTGGAAGAAGCGAAGCGGCTCGAAGAGATCGGCCGCTTGAAGGTCGGTTTTCTGAGTTGTCAGGTCCGAAGGAGGCTAATGGTGACCAGGTGCCACAGGTACTTGGCCTATGGCCACAGAAAAGCGGAGTGCAAAGGGGTGGACAGATCTTTCGCATGCTACAAGTGCGGACAGTCTGGCCACACACTTGCACAATGCACTAGGGACGCATTCTGCTTCCTGTGCGCGGGGGATCCCAACACAGGACTAGAAACGTCACACGTGGCAGGGTCAGGGAAATGCGCCTGCTTCAGAAAAATCCTGGAGCAGGAGAAGAGGCAGAAGGCTCTAAGACAAAGTCCCTTAAGAGCCACCTAGGCCGCAGAAAAAAAAGCGTTTTTTTTAGCGAATTGACGGTTCATCGAGTCCCTGGACCCAACTTGTGTGTGTTGAGGGCCTCTATGAGCGTCAATGATGGTAAGTCCCGCGGACCGGAGAAAGTCGCTTTAGCGGCAGAGTAGGGGATATAAGACCACTCCTGATGGCGATACGCGCGGAAAGTGCTAGCCGGGAGTGGTCTTAAGGTCCCTAAGAAAGGGTGTGATTTTAGCGGGTCGGCAGAACATCGCCACCCCCGCATAACCTTGTAATACGGGCTACAGGGTACCTAAAGGCAGGTTTTCACATCCTACGCAAAAAAGAAATATATATATAATGAAATTATTCTTTGAATTATTAAATTTTAGTTTTAGATTCGAAAATTGCATAAATTTATTTAGACAAGAAAATCATAAATTCAAAAACTAGGATTAACTAAATTTTAAAAAATCGAATTTTCGAACAATTTAAAAAAGAAGTTTGAAAGTTTTAAAATTGGAAATTGAATAAATTCAAATAAGTGTTAAAATTATAAATTCAAAAATAAGAATTAATTAAGCATCAAAGAAAATTAGTTTTTTTTTTGAACAATTAAAATAAAAGACGAAATTTGAATAGTGTTAAATTCAAAAATTGAATAGATTCAAACGAACAAGAAGATTATAAATTTAGAAACAAGGGTTAATTAAGTTTTTAAAGAATTTGAAATTTTTAAACAATTCGAATAAAAGGAATTTAAAAGTTTTTAAAATTGAAAGTTCAATAAATTCAAATAAGTGGTAAAATTATAAATTCAAAAATAAGAATTAATTAGGCATCAAAGAAAATAAGTTTTGAACAATTCAAATAAAAGAAGAAATTTGAATAGTGTCAAATTCAAAAATTGAATAAATTCAAACGAACAAGAAAAGTATAAATTTAGAAACAAGGATTAATTAAGTTTTTAAAGAATTTGAAATTTTTAAACAATTCGAATAAAAGGAATTTAAAAGTTTTTAAAATTGAATGTTGAATAAATTCAAATAAGTGGTAAAATTATAAATTCAAAAATAAAAATTAATTAAGCATCAAAGAAAATAAGTTTTTGAACAATTCAAATAAAAGAAGAAATTTGAATAGTGTTAAATTCAAAAATTGAATAAATTCAAAGTTTGATATATAAAATAAAGTTTTGAAATAAAAAATGAAATATTCATAAAAATAATCCTTTGAAATTTTTTAAGGGTAAAAGTTTTAAAATATTTAAAATTTAGAATTACGTATAAAATTGTTTCTTTCGTATTTTTTCTTTTGTACTCACTCTGTTGCTTAGTAAATTCGGCTTGTGGTTGTTCGACTCTTGATGTTCTTGACTTAAGATAAACTAAAACCCCTTTTTTTTCTTTTATACAAAGATTTGACAGCTTAAGAAATGTTAACTTTGTAAATTACAGAATCTGTAGTTAATATATATATTACTATCAAGTTTAATAGCTTAAGTAAATATATATATATATATATATATATTTATATTGTTCTTAAAGTCTTTATAACAGTTTTGAGTTTGTTTTTCTTTAAGTTTTATTATGCACTACACCACTGTTAAGATCTTAGCTTCACTAAACTTCGGAAATTTAAAATTTAAAAGAGAAATCACTTAAATTTTTCGTTTTTTTCTTTTTATTGGAATATGGACTGGAATAAAAGATAATTAAACAGGAGTTGAGAGACTGATTTCTTAACGTATGACATGGACCGATTATTGTTCTCACGATTGGGAGGTTGTTTTGTCTCAGGGGTTCAAATTTTGTACAATCAGCAAAGATAAATTACCCTTATCTAGGTTAGGGTTACATATGGAGACGTTTGCGTAACAAAATTGTGAGACATAATTTCCTTTTGATATTAAATAACAAATTTTATCTTTTATCGTTATTAACAAAATAGCTTTATTTATTATTATATAAATAAAGTTTTATTCTTTAATAAGTTTTAAATTCAAATTATTTCACCACTCTATCGTAAAAAGTCTACAAATAGTTTTACCAAACTGGACTATAAAGTTTTCTTTTGAAAATAATTCGACGAGGGTTTTACCATACCATTATTAAAATTTACCGTTCCATTTGGTCAATTCTACAGTGTTATTATATAATTTATAAAATTCATAAAACTACAATTTTACGTTTATTTATAACAATAGACTGGTAAAACAAGTATATATTAAAATTTTTATAAAAATCGGTCCATAATTTATAACAAAATTCGGCTTTGTAAATCTCGAGAAGTATCAGGAAAGCAGGAGGTAACCGGGAAATTCGTCTGACCTAATTAACATATCATTACTTATAAAGCTGTACTACTCAAAATCTTCTTATTTTCATGGTCGGACTTTAAAGTAGTTTTTGATTTAATTCTTTGCACCTCCTGTTATCCGAATACAATTGATGCTTGACATAAAATCTAATTTATTTATTATCATTAATAATAGATATTGACTAATTAGTTTACATGTCAAATATCAGTAAATATAAAAGTTGAACATAAATTCGCATTCTTTTGTATGGTTTTAATTCATTATTTTATAAAAGTTTATTTGAAAAGTATAAATTTGTTTTTAACAATTAAAAGTTTAATAATTCATAAACCCGGTTTTATCGTTTTTTGTTGTTAGCGATTTTTTATATGGACTAATTAAGTAAACATACTCTATATGCTAGATAAAAATATATATATATTCGTAATTCAACGTCTATTATATGGTAGGGTGCAGTAGATTTGATTTAAAATGAAGTCGTGATAATTCCTATGAACGTAAATATTTTGTTCATAGAAATTATATTTTCCGACATTGCACTCTATGTTTCTAGATTATTATATTTAAACCCTTTTTAATTTTCGAAGTGCAAAGGAGGTTTCATTAAGCAAAGAAAACGTTTTAAAATTTTGCGAAAAATTTTAGGACGTTACAATTTTTATACAAAAGGATAAAGGATCGACAATCTGGTTCCTCGGGTTTTTCCTCTCACCTTTCGGGATGATTAGCGGAAATTTCTCTTCTTTCAATTTATTAAATATTCTCAAAAACCATAAATTCAGTTATAAAATAGAATGGACCCTTGAACCGAAAATGTTGTCAAAATATTTTAAGGATCTTAATCCTTAAAATAACATATGTATGAACTGAAAGAAAGTACAATAAAATTATCTTTCTGGGGAAGATCGACACTCGTCTAAACGGCAAGAGTTGATCCTGCAATAAAATGCAATTAGGATTAGTCCTAGGGTCTCAACTTAGTGCGGGTGGCACCCCCTCCCCATTATCATACCTGGTCCACGACTAAAATTTTCGAGTTTTAAAGGCATCATTCTATTTCTTTTCTTGACAAATTGGAAACCCTAATTTCCCTCTTTTCCAATTTTTTCCACTTCCTAAAATTTTCGGAAATCTTCTTGGAGAGTGGGAACGAACGACGCGGTTACCCGGAGTGTCGTCGATCATCAAAAGAGTTAGTTTCTTTTCGGTCCCTGTTCGGGAAATTTGGAAGCTGGTTCCTTCCTTGTTTTCAAATTCTTCCTTCGAGGTTCGACTTTAAAATTTCGCAGTCTTAATTGCTGAAAACGCGACTTTTTATAACTGTATAATTTCCTCAGGATAATTGATATCAAGTTAGGAACCGGGGACCCATTTTCTTGAACATACCGTTTTAACAAATAATTTTCGTTAACTATTTTAACGCGTTTTGCAAAGTTCTTTTATAATTTGCCAATTGTAAATTCTTAAACAATCATTTTAAACGTGTTAATAAATAGAAGTTAAATTTTAAATTATCTCCTATTTCTTTAAAATTTGTTTATGTTTTAGTCCTCCTCACTTCTTCAAGTGGCTAATTCACTTTCAACAAGATTACTCAGAGGAAATTTTTTGTATTGTTAAAGGGACCAGAGCAAGCGAGCACGTTGAGTATATAGCCACTGTCCTTACTGTCTCTATTCTGCATTTACCCTTTAGTGCTATGGTGATCAATTTTCTTTAAGTGATCTAACAAACGTCTTAATTTCAAAAACAGCAAAAAAAATTTAATTCAAAAATTTTTGTTTAAACCGCACTTTACTTTTTTATTATTATTGTGTATTTATTTAGAAAGGTAAAAATCTGTTTAATTTTTTTTATTCTCAATCGAAAAATCAATTATTTCCTTATAATTTTTTGTAGAAATTGCTCGTGTAAAAGTGTAAAAGAAAAATTGTGTTTTTTTTTTATAAAATTAAAATGAGGTTTTTTAAAATCTAAAATTTCACAAAAATATTCAAAAATTTTCCACCGCTGGCACCATTTGTAAAGGTAGAGGGTGGCTTTTGAAAAAGAAAGTTAATTCACTCAAAAACTAATATTAAAATCTCAGTTTGATCAGCATAAACTAACATAAAAAGTGATTTTCAAACACCTTGTACTAACAAAAATTGACTGTCAAAAAAGATTAATTTAATCAACAATCAAAAGATAGGGGATTCGTCTTTAAAAATGTACTATTGTTCAGTACATCGTCAAAGAGCAGTATTTTCGATTTCAATTCTGGATAGAGATAATAAAAACACTAATGAGTTGTATTTATCATATTATAACAATCACTTTATTAAATCGTCGCTTGGGGTAATTGTTTGACAATGATATTTAAATTCGAAGTATTTATGGTGCATATAGATGGTAATTTTTGGAAATTTTTTTTTGTACAATATTTTCTGAGTGGGAAGGGGGGAATTTTTCTGGGTTTTACGGTACAACGCAAATTTCAGTAATTTTTGTCTAGTTAACAATTAGATAAAAAATTTTTGCCACTATCAGTTTCGATAGAGTTTTTCATGGCCTTTCAATTGGTGATATGTATAAAAAAAAGAATTTTTTTTTGACCAAAAAACAAAAATCAGTAAAAAATTTGAGTTTTTTTTGGTGAAGGCCACGATTCTTTTTTTTTTTTTAATCGAAAGCTGAGGTTTTTTCCTATAATTTTCTGATTGTTAATTAGAAAAAAATTACTGAAATTTGAGTTGTACCGTAAAACCCAGAAAAATTCACCCCTCCCACTCGGAAAATATTGGACCAAAAATTTTTTTTTCAAAAATTACCATCTATATGCACCATAAATACCTCGAATTTAAGCATAATTGTCAAATAATTTTTTTTACCTTGATCACTTCATATGGAATCTCTCATATATATACATGTGACGTTTCAGATTAAATATTATAAATAAAATATTGCCCGATGATTCCTAATTTAGAATAAAACTCAAATAAAGAATTTGGTTCAATGTGTGTCGAGAGAAATCACAAACAAGATGATAATATTTATTCCTTATCTTCGAATCCAGTTGACACGAGTGTCGTCTACTTGTGTTTTATTATTTTGGCGGAATTCGTCCCTTTCTGATCTTTTGGATTGGTTGCCGGATGGTTTGATTATATTGATTGGTAGCGAAAATTAAATCACAAATACTGAGTTCAAATCTTTTTCAATATATTCTATAAACCCCCGATTTTCTTCCCTTACAACAGCCTTTACAAGTTTTGATTTTTGAAAGATTGACCATAATAAATTATACTAGGTTCACTTACTCATACAATGCCTTAATACTAAGTCCTAATTCTACCACCTCAAAATAAGTCTGGAGTGATCCTTTCTATCCTGGATGGGCGGGGCGAAATTGTAGAGTTACAATTTTTCCAGTGGACATTTACTTATTCACTGTAAAATTGCTTTCGAATAGTTTTTCCTTTCACTTATCTATCCCGGATTTCCACTAAGGGAGGGAACGTTTTATACTACTTGGAACGACAGAAATAAAATTTAAGTCATTATATCCGTTGGCGACCACAACCAAAGTTTAATCACGAAGAATAAAATGAGTAAAAATGTTTTTTTTTTCACTGTTCTGTTCAATTCCTTTCTTTTTCTTGTTTTCACGAGTCTGGAACACTTTATATTACTTGGAACGACAAAAAAAAATAGTTTCCGTCACTACTTCCGTTGGTGACCACACCCAAATTAATTTAACAAGGGAGGGAACGCTTTATACTACTGAGAACGACAAGAAAATAATTTTTAGTCACTAAATCCTTTGGTGACCACCACTCGATTAACAAAAATGGTTGGGAAAAGAGTTCAACAGAATCTTCGAAAAATTGTCCTTAGTGTTTACGTCCACACTATCATTAAGGGAGGGAACGCTTTATACTACTTAGAATGACAGACATAAAATTTAAGTCATTAAGTCCTTTGGTGACCACACCCAAAATTCAAGTGTCGCTGGACGGGCGAGAGCCACACACGTCGTTTTAAGAATCTCGACGGATGGGAACTGCATTTAAATACTTGTGCGATTTCTTTTTATATTTTCTCAAAGCTATAGAAAAGGTAGGAACGTAAGGTGTGGCAATTTTGAAAGAGGGTTAGAGGAGGTGAGGAGTGATTGAATTTAGCAACATTTTATTTTACTGTTGCAGAACAGTCGCCGAATTTGCACAGGCCAGCACTTTGGCAATTCCTTGCTATATATTTCCACAGAAATATTAATTTATTGCTTCATCATGCCAATGAACTTTTAATATTAACAGCTAAGGAATGTTTTTATTTTCCTTAGTTGTTATCGATTATAGCAACAATCTTTTATTTTTTTCAAATCTATGATTGACATATCTAGTGCGAGACATGCTTTGTTTTAGTTGCGCTAGGCCATGTGCTTAGTCCTGTCAGAAAACACGTGGATGTTTTCTCTGTTGCTCTTTAGAATTTTAGAAAAGGAAAAAGGAAGAAGAAATGCATGATGGCTGTCAGGGATACGTTGGGCCGTGCGTAAGAATGTGTGCGTGGTTACCTCTCGCAAGGCGAGTGACACTCGAGTTGGTGTGTGAATACACCTATATGCGCCTCTCTTACTGTCGCTGCAAGCGTAGACAGAAAAAATAATTAATTTTATTCGAACTTTATTCGTTTAAAATAAGTTTAAGTTTAGAATCTAGAATTTACATTATTTTCCCTTAGGTTTTAGCAAGGTTCACTCCGTTGTAAGATCCTAATGCGGATTTAAGATCCACATATTCAACTTCCTATTTTCCGAAGTTAATACTCATATTATTACCAAATTATCTCAGCTACAAGTACAGTTAAAATAGTGAAATAATTAATCAATAATAATAAGGAAGAAGGTCTTGACTTTAGAATTTCTACTTCATTGCGGTGCTCCTGTTGCAATAAAATTTAAAGGTCATTGACCTCAATGATTCAGTTCTGATTTTCAATAAAATCAGAGGATTTAAATTGCAAAAAATAAATATAAAGATCTACTGTTAGGCTCGATGTTACAACCCACCACGGATTTTCCAAGCCTCGTCCCCGAGAGCTTTATCCGGAAGGAAGTAGAAAGTCTTTAGGTACGTTCTCTAATTCTAGCAGCTAATTCTATGCATTCGATATTCTTCACACATACTCACTTCAAAACATGGTTTAACTTATCCAAAATTCGAATGACATTAAAACTTATATAAAATTTACAATGTGAATTTCACAGTTAAATCTTATAAACTGAAATAATTCGATGTACAATTTTTTTTTTGTTTTTTTAATTTCAATATTCTTTTTCTTAAAATATTTCTTTACTTTTGCATTTTTCTTTCCAATTTTACGCAAATTTTTTTTTGCATTATTTAACGTCTTAAAAACACTATATTTTTTTCAAAATTGTAATTTTTAATAATAAAAAAAAATCCAAATATTTTTAAAAATTTATTATTTTTCGAATTTTTGCAATTTTTATGCAAATATTATATTTGCATTCTATAATTTATAATTAAAACATTGAATTCATTCGAATTCAATTTTTATTACTTAAAGTCTTCATGTTTTACGAAAATTCATTATTTTTAAATTAAGCAATTTGATGCAATATTATATTTGCATTATTTAATTCATGAATAAAACATTGAATTTATTTAAATTCAATATTGTATAATTTTAAAAATTTTAAAATTTTGTGAAAATTCAGTTCTTTTCGAATTTTCGCAATTCTATGAAAATATTATTTTTGCATTATTTAATTTCTTAAAAACATTGAATTTATTTAAAATTCAATTTTTAATATTTCGATATCCAAATACTTTGCAAAAAGTTATTAATTTTTGTAATTTTTATGCAAATATTATATTTACAATATTCAATTTCTTAAAACCATTGAATTTATTCAAAAATTCAATTTTTAATATTTTAATATCTAACAACTTTGCAAAAATTGATTGATTTCTGTAATTTTTATGCAAATATTATATTTACATTATTTAATTTCTTAAAACCATTGAATTTATTCAAAAATTCAATTTTTAATATTTTAATATCGAAATACTTTGCAAAATTCATTGATTTTTGAATTTTTGTAATTTTTATGCAAATATCATACTTACATTATTTAATTTCTTTAAACCATTAAATTTATTCGAAATTTAATTTCAATTACTTTAAATATCTTACTACTTTGCGAAAATTCAGTATTCTGAATTTTACAATTTTATGCAAATATATTACCACTGATAAATAAATTAATTAATAATACCATATTTGCATTACTTAATTTCTTAAAACATTGAATTTATTCGAAAATTCAATTTTTAATACTTTAAAATTTTTAATATTTTGTGAAAATTTATTAATTTTAGAATTTTCGCAATTTTAAGCAAATATTATTTTTGCGCTATTTAATTTTTTTTAAAAAAATTGAATTCATTCAAAATTAAAAATTTTTAAGTTTTTTTTTAAGATACAAATACTTTTCGAAAATTCATTGATATTCGAATTTTCGAAATTTTATTTGCATCTATTACTTTGCATTTAGCTAATTGGACAGATACTATATATTGAAGCTCTCGGGACTAGGGTTTTATAGTTTTTCTTATTTGTTAAATCTGTTCAAATTAATCTAAAAAAATTTTTAGTCGTGCTAGATCTAATAGAGAAAGAGAAGTTGGATATCAGATTTTGTTCACCCAGAGGAGCTTATCACACGATTTTAAGTCTTTCTAGCTTTGTCAGGGTACCTGATAAATTTCTTATCGCTCGCTGAGCGGTAGGTTATGATTTTCATTTCCGTTCTCACGCGGAATTGGTATTTGGTGCTCATGGGGGGTGTATATTGATGACGTGATCGTCATCTCGCTGGCCGTTCCGCACTCATTAACGAGCTTCAAATCGTAGAGAACACATCTTTTGTTCGGGTTAGAGATGTCCGGTTTCGAAGTGAGCTGTGTAGTGAAGTTCGCAGAGGAGGTTGAGGTGGTTCAGCCTCCTCACATTTGTTTTATTAAACGCGCTTTTGCGTTTTTATAAAAATAATAGTGAGCAGGTGCAAATGTGTGTTGTGCAGAAGGGGGAGAAAGTATCCTTGCTTCCCCATATCCTTATGCAGCGGGCATTAGAAGGGCAGAGGTGCAAAAAGGCAAGGGAGCACTGAGAAAATAAACCTTTTGCCAAGCAGTTTTGGAACAAAACAAACAAGATACCGGCGATCACAACTGAATTTCAAGGTTAACAGTAATCTTTGTTCGGCTATAGTAAACAAAGTGCTTTTTAGGGGCTATATCAACAACCTCTCTCGGCTACATTTAACCAAAAGTTAGTTATATTTAGCTAACTTATTTTCTCAGTGTGATGAGGTCGCAAGAAATGATTTATTTAAATGAAATCAGGTAATGGAATTGATGTTAAAGTTCAAATTAGATTAATTTTTGAGTAAATTAAACAATTTTTAATATTCTAATATTGTTAATGAATTTTCAAAAATTATTTATTTTAACGAAATAGAAATTTCAAATAGTTGATTTTTTGTCTAAATTCAATTAGAGTCAATTTATTTGAATAATTCGAAATAATTAAAATATTTAAATATTTAAGTAGTTTTTCAAAATTAATTATTTTATTATTGAATACTTTTAAAATAGGAATATTTAAATGTTTTAATAAACTTCCTACATTTATTTATATAGCAGTTCAGAAATAATTTTCAGACAATTGAATCGGTTTAAAAAATTACATTAATTGATTATTTTTAAATGATTCTGAATAATTTCAAATATTTCAATAATTTAATGTTTAAATAAATTTCCTAAGTTCATTTATATATATAGCAATTCAGAAATAAAGCTTAGACAGTTGAACTTTTGTCAAAAATTTTAATTAAATTATTACTTTTGAATAGTTCTGAATAATTCGAATATATATTAATATTTTAATATTTTAGTAAATTTGAAAAATTTGTTAGACGTTCAAGTTAAGATATTATTTTTGAATAATTCTGAATAATTCTGAATAATTTTAAATGTTACAATATTTTAATTTTTTAGTAATTTTTTGTAATTATTTACTTTAGCGATTCAAAAATTAAATTCAGACAATTGAACTTTTAATTCAATAAATTTTTTAATAGTTCTAAAAGATTTGAATAGTTTAATCGTTGTTCTTAGAATAGAATTAGTTTTGAATAAATTTAAATGATTTAAATAGTTTTTTTTTTAACTTAATATTTAACAAGAACTTTTTTTAAGATTAGTTTTAAATATCTTTAATTATTTTTAATACTTTACCACTTTAATACATCTTCAAAAAAAATTATTTATTTTTTCACTTTTCAAATACAATTCCAATAGTTGGTTTTCGAATGAAGTTAGTTATTGATTAAGTTTGAATAAATTTGAACATTTGAATATTTGAATACATTTTTAAAATTTATTTATTTATGCTTAACACTTTTAAATTCTAATACTTGAACTTTTATCGAATTATTTTTAAATCATATAAATATTTGAATATTCTAGTAATATTTTAGTATTTCTGAATTACTCTGAAAAATTTGAATATTTTACTACTTTAATAATTTTCCAATTCATTGTGTTTAATTGATTTCAATACGTTTTCAAAATTTATTCTTTTATTTAATTTTAACAAATTTTTAAAAACTATTTATTTTAATTTATTTAAATAAACAAAAATAAATTCTGACAATTCTCAATTTTGGATGATTTTTCTAATTAAAGTAATTTTAAATAATTCTGAATACATTTTAATACTTCAATATTTTTAATAATTTTCCAATTCATTATGTTTAATTGATTTCAATACGTTTTCAAAATTAATTCTTTCATTTTATTTTAACGAATTTTCAGAACTATTTATTGTAATTAACTTAAATGAATTTTAAAAATAAGTTATATTGTTACTTTTAAAATAACATTCAGACAATTGAAGCTCGAATTAAATACATTTTTTGGATACTTTTGAATAATTTTTAATTTTTTTTGAATACTTTAATGCTTTTAATAAATTGTAAAATTTATTTATTTATACTCAAGAATTTAAATTCAGGCACTTAAGCTTTTATCAATTATTTTACAATAATTTAGAATATTTAAATATTGTATTAATTTTTCAAAATTCATGTATTTTAAAGATTCAGAAATAAAACTTTGACAGTTAAAATTCTCTCAAAAATCAAAATTAAACTATTATTTTTAATAACTCTGAATAATTTGAATATTTGAATATTTTAGTAAACTTTCAAAAATTATTTATTTTGGCGATTTCTAAATTAAACTCAGTTAATTGAACTTTTAATTGAATTTTATTTTAGTAATTCTAAAAAAAACTTTTAATATCTTAATCGTTGTTTTTATTATCCTTGAATATTCTTAATTTTATATAAAAATTTAACTTTCACTACGCCGAAAGACAAAACTAACCATTAATTTCAGCAAAACCAAACAATTTGAAATAAAGAAAAATTTCGATTTCTGGTGTTTACGAATTCATAATGTCTTTAAGGAGAATTTAAAAATGTTTATTTTAAATAATTGAATTCTACCGGAAATTCAAATTTTCAACGGTTCTGAATAATATTTTGAATAGTTGAATAGTTGAATATTTTGACGACCTCTAAAAATTCATTATTTTAATACATTAAATAGAAACTAAGGATAGAATTTCTGTATAAGACTTCAATTTTTTTATTGTTTTTAATATTCGAAATCGTTACCTACAACATCATTGAAAATTTTGAATTATAGGAAATTCAAATTTTAACACGCCGAATACGTTAAAATATATTGAAATATATAAAATATATTAAAATATATAAAATATATTAAAATATATAAAATATTTTAAAATATATAAAATATATTAAAATATATAAAATATTTATAACTTTGAGCAGACAGTCTTTGACAAAATGCAAGTAATTAAAATTTTTAAATTCTATTAAGAAATTAAATCTTAAATAATTTCTGAATTACTTTAAACGTTATTATTTTATTAGTTCCTACAGAAATAAAATAATTTCTATTTTATTAGAAATTATTTATTTTAACGCTTTCAAAATAAAATTTCAGACAGATAAATCTGAAATTGAATTAATTAATCCAACAGGCCATTTTTCAATATTTTAAATAGGACTAAACGATTTGATTTTATAAACAAATTCAGTTCTCAGTAATTTTTAATTATTTTAATTTTGAGTGAATTTTCGGAAAGTAATTATTCAATACTTATAAGGTTAATGAATGTTTTTCCGAAATTCAAAATTTCGAATAACTCCGATCGTTTGAAATCATTATTTTCAACAGAAATCAAACATCTCGAATTTGTCAAAACTCGATTTCCAGCCTTCTAATAATTGAGGCCTATTCGGAAATCGTTGAGCAATAGCCTAGAGTTTCCGAAGAATTCAGTTTAAAAAATGCTAATCTCAGAAGAATTTAAGATAATTCATACGATTAAATAACTAAAGTGGGTTGTTCCAATAGTTTCAATCATTTGGAACACTAGATGGTTATTATTTCAAAAATGATTTATTCTTTTCTTGTACCTTGTTTTATTTTTATTTCTTGTAATTATGTTTTACTTTTCAGCAAGGGTGCGGAAACATTTTAAACTGAAAATATACAAAAAATGAAATGGGAAGTGAAGTGCGTGTAAAATAAAAATTTAAATTAGCTATTTTTGTTTATCGTTACTAAGCGTTAGTCGTCCTTTGGGTTGCTGAAAGAATAGCAACCACCATTGCACTCAGGGTGGATGCGGAATTGGAACGATATAGGACGGTGGTTATACTCCGTGTGCTCGCGAGCTCTGACCTCCTCAACAATAAAAAAAACTTCCTCCGATTAACCTTGTCGTAAGTGTGTAGCCACTTGGACAAGTGAAGAGGACTAAACAGAATAATACATTTAAAAAAAATGAATTTCCGCGTTCAGGTGTATCACAATTAATAATTATAAACCGAATTTTTGTTCAAGAGAAAAAAAAGGGGGGGGGGTTTGATACTTTTAAATTAGAAGGAGAGAAATCAAAATTGTTTACTCATAACCTCTTAAAGTGTCAAACCCTTGGTGCTGAAAAACTGAGAAATCAACTCAGCCACTAAAGTAATTGAATTCTATTCTAAATAGGATTTCTAATAATTGACTTACTTTAAATTTATTATTTCACGGGAAATTAAATAATTGAATTTTATTAAAAATTCGACTTTTAATAACTCGAGTCATTTTTATTTTAAATTTTCAAATATTTAATCAATTCAATCAATTTGAATTATTCTGAATTTCATATTTGAGTTATTCAAATTCGATCCTCGATAATTTGAATTATTTTTAATCTTATTGTATTATTGAATTATTTAAAGTTCGAAATTCGATAATTAAATTATTTTGAATCTTAATGTTTTATTGAATTATTTTAAGTTTGAAATTCGATAATTTGAGTTATTTTGAATTTATTATTAGAGTAATACAATTAGAATTTTTTTTAATTCGAATATTTATTCAAAAATCAATCATTCAAATTATTTTGAATTTATTATTTTAATAACTTGATTAGAATTATTAAAATCGAACTTTGTTAAAAAATTCAAGTCCTAATAATTTTGTAAATTTTGAATTTGATAATTATTATTTCGATTTTAATGTTTCCAATAAATTGCAAAGATTCCGATACTAACTTAGTGTTCGTAGTGAAATTTAACTTTACTGGTCCCCTCGAAGCGGGGATAATTTAGGAACCTGGGAACACCATTAATATGGCACTTTTTCTTTGGCAGAAATTGGATTTTTATTTGAATGTCGATTTTCTAGTATTCTCAAACAACTTTAGAATTTTCGGGAATTCAATTTGGGTCCGTTTGAAAACCTAAGTTTGATTTAAAAAAATTCTGGGGTTTTAAATCGATAATCTTGATAGAAATTAAAGATGCTTATTGACTATTGTCTTAAGAGGGTTAGCAGATGGTAATTAGGAACTAGGTTTCGCATGAATAGTAAATATTATGAACGTAATTTTAAAAAAAAAAAAAAATTTCTAGCAATAGATTAGATTTCTTCTTCTTCTTTTAATCTTTTATCTCTTTATCTCTTTGTTTAGAGATAATATTCTAAACTCTAAATCCAGGTCCCAAAAGCTTCTTTGTTACTTACTCACTTAAAGTCGACAATCGCGATTCACGAGGTTACTGATAATTTAGATTTACATTAGCAGCTTTAAAATAAGAATAGTTAGGCATGATACCGGTGGCATTAACAAGGTTGTAATCGTTGCTGTGTAAGATTTCGAATTTCACAAACTTCTTTATATCGTCGGCTTAATTGTGGTTGGGTTTCAATATGCTCCGGATGATCGAAGGACTGTTCCAGTGTTGTTGAGGTTATACGGTAAGTAGCATCTTCAATGGTGAATGTGAAGTGGCGCCTTTCCCTAAGGATTATCTGTGATGCTTCTTTTCTTTAGTTGACTATGTTAAAGAGACGTCGCTTCTTTTCTCGAGGTATGGGAATTTCGTTTTCTTGATTAGTAGATTTGAATCGAAATTGAATGCTCTTGGTTTGAATTTTTGTAAACAACAGGATTAGGATGAGTCCTGCAGTAACTAGTCCAAGTCTTGTGTAAGTTCTAACATCTGAGCTTCTTCTCTCATTTTGGGTATGTTGCATCGTCGCAGGGAGAAATCGTACAGGTCTTGTTTCAGTTCACCCAGAGTCTTTCCATTGTTTGTTGTTGTTGTTGAAAACAGATGGGAATACTCAAAGACGATTTAACTAGTACATGAAGTATCTCGTTCTTTTTCTACAAGAGAATATCTACTATTATCTTCAGATGGTTTTCCTCCTAGAGCGCAGTAGTGTGAGATAATTGAGTAAGTTTTTTCAGTCTCAGATTAGGTCCTTCCAAGGGGAATTCCAAGTTCTACTGGTGTCACCGAATTTCCATAAAAATTAATGATGAGTGATCACTAGAGTTTAAGGTTCTTTGTAATTCTCTTTTTCGTGATTGGTATATTATTGCTGAAGTCTTAGTTGCTGCCTTATAGTGCCACGTCAGTTGGTCCGGTATGGCATCAAGTAAAGTCCTTCGAACTTCGTTATGATGGTATACTCCTTCTTTTTGGTCTCCCAGCTTTCTTGACAGTTCTTGTGTCTTTAGGTCTTGTCGTTTAAGTGCGTCGGTTTGTTTGTTTGATTTAATACGTTCAAGAAGATAACTATCCTTCAGATGGTGGTGTAAACCTCAAGGTCCAATTTGTACTCGTGGTAATTTCCATTGATGTTGTTGAAGGTCGTGATCCGTTATCCTTCTGGGGCTTGGCAAGAATGTGTGTTGAGAGAACAGAGATGGCTAGGAGAGACAAAACGCATTTTGTTATGAAGTTCACGGTCCGTCCAGTATTAATAATTCTTTCCTAAAAAAGAAAAATATTAGTAACAAATTAGAGAGAATTTTAAATCTTAACAATGTGTGGCCATGATTTTGTCCCGATATATCCTGCAAAAGTTTGCGAAAAAGGACGGTGAGCCTCTAACCTTAAACATGAGTAGGTAGTACATTTTAAGTTGTAATACCATGCATTCGAACATGGGAGTCATGGCTGCACTTGCACTGAGAGAAAGATACTGTTGAATCAATAGTGCCAATACTGTTGAATTCCATACCTTCAAAACAACAGTTTTTTTATAGATTCAAACAAATTTGTTTGTTTGTCTGTTTGTTTTTTTTTCATTAAATAAAAATATCTGGAACTAATGATTTAAAAATATAACACTTTAAATTACAATACCGTTAAAATACAAAAGAAAAGCATATATATTGATTAAAGGAATCTTGACTTGGTTCAAAGAAAACAAATTTTTAAAACAGTAAACGTCTTATGAAATTAATAGAATAATTTTATAGAAAAAAAAACAATAGTAAGTTTAAACAAAAATACTTTAAATTTTATAGAATCTACTGTTATGTCAACTACTAAAATTTTTAAATATGTTCAAAGGCTGTTACTTTTGAATCCATATTGATATATTAAACAGAGTCAAAAAACACTGATTTTGAGATTATAACTTGTATATTCTTTTATCGAAATTTACAAAAAAATTAGAGAATTATTAAATATTTAAAATATTACAAAAAAATATTAGTTTAAATTTTAACTTTGACTCAACATTAAGAAAAATACTTGAAGGATGTTTTTAAAGGTGGTTTATAATCAAACAAACAAAAATTATGCTATTGAGTCAAATATTTTTACTGTCGAAACAATCAGAATCTACTTTTAATTCGTTCAAGTATACTATTAAATTTTTAGTGTTTGTAATTGAAAGAACAAAATCATCCTATTAAATTTAACAATTTTACTTTGTAAACAATATGAATATTGTTGAAGTAAAAGCATATACTACAAAATTCATAGTGCGAAAGTTAATAGTACATATTTCTAAAATGATAGTAAATATATTTGAACGACGGCGAAGACGCCGTTTAAAGCTTCCAACCAAAATACTATGGATTCAAGAGCACCTTTTTTTTCTCAGCGTGGTTAAGATCCGGAACCCATGTGAAATATTTGACGAAAGAGCACCGAAAATGTTCGAGGTTTGAGTTTTGTTTCTGGTACCGTTCTTGTCGTGGGACATTTTAATGTGCCCTTATAGATGTAACTTATTTAAAAAAAAAATATTGGTTAGTTAGGCTGAAAAGAAAAACAAGGGTTCAAGATGTGACAGAATGTCGCCACCACTGGATTTTCTTATTAAGTAAATTTGAAACCAGTAGATATATTATTTCAATGTTAACCTTCCAGCTAAGCAACCAAGATAAGTAAACAATTTGAATTTCGACTTGTTTTCGTTTGTACCTAGGCGAGAGCAACGCTACTTTCTTCGATTAAGTTTAACACCTCGACGTCACTGTCATTTGTTCGGAATAGTATCATCGTAGCGTTGGTGTCGTCAATGTCGTCAGTAACGATTAAGTCGTCGTTGTTGTCGACGGGATGCCTGAATCGAAATTTGGCGATACTGACCGTTTCTAGGAAGGAAAAGAATTATTGTTCTCAAAAGAACTTCGTTGCTGACGGAATAATACACTGAGTGAAGTTTGCACATAAAAAATAAGGAGTTCAAGTTTGTAAAAATAAATTAAAATTGCAATGAATAGGGTGTTGTGGACTGATATGCAGCATTTTTTTTTTGTTGCTCATAAAACATGTTCAATAATCAAATTCTTAAATATTTCATGATTGAATAATGTAGAGAAAAGAAAATACTACATTCCTTCGTTAATAGATTTTAAAAAACAATTTAATTTGTCCTAAAAAGAAATTATTGCATTCTCAAAAAAAAATTAAAACAAAAATAAAACAGTTCTCTTATGGTTTTGCGAGTTGAATACCGATTAAAAACTCCAATTTCGTTACTGACAATTGTAGAACTGTGGTAACATTCAAGAACTATGATCCGCCGCTTGACAAAAATATAGTTAATTAACGTTCGTTTAATAAAGTTTTCAATTATTCTTAAACCATTACACGAACTGAATTCGCTAATACTGCTGCGTAGTCTAACAGTCAAGCCACTGAACTTTTAGAAAACTTGCGATCCGCCGCACGGCGTAAAGGCAGTTTGATAAAAGTGTTAGCTCGTTTATTAATAATTGTAAAATAATAATAAACGTTAAAGACTTGCGATCCGCCGCTCGGCGCAAAGGCAATTAATTAACGTCAATAAAATTTTTCAATTATTCTAAAAATACCTGTCAGATTCCAAAGAGAATAACACGGTTCATTACAAAATTCAAAAAGCTTGTAAAAGAGAAGAGAGGGTAAACGCGAAAAGGTAAAAACCCACCGCTGCCACCACAACTGTGACGTTTCAGATTAAATATTATAAATAAAATATTGCCCGATGATTCCTAATTTAGAATAAAACTCAAATAAAGAATTTGGTTCAATGTGTGTCGAGAGAAATCACAAACAAGATGATAATATTTATTCCTTCTCTTCGGATCCAGTTGACACGAGTGTCGTCTACTCGTGTTTTATTATTTTGGCGGAATTCGTCCCTTTCTGATCTTTTGGATTGATTGCCGGATGGTTTGATTATATTGATTGGTAGCGAAAATTAAAACACAAATACTGGGTTCAAATCTTTTTCAATATATTCTATAAATTCAAGTGTCGCTGGACGGGCGAGAGCCACACACGTCGTTTTAAGAATCGCGACGGATGGGAACTGCATTTAAATACTTGTGCGATTTCTTTTTATATTTTCTCAAAGCTATAGAAAAGGTAGGAACGTGAGGTGTGGCAATTTTGAAAGAGGGTTAGAGGAGGTGAGGAGTGATTGAATTTAGCAACATTTTATTTTACTGTTGCAGAACAGTCGCCGAATTTGCACAGGCCAGCACTTTGGCAATTCCTTGCTATATATTTCCACAGAAATATTAATTTATTGCTTCATCATGCCAATGAACTTTTAATATTAACAGCTAAGGAATGTTTATATTTTCCTTAGTTGTTATCGATTGTAGCAACAATCTTTTATTTTTTCCAAATCTATGATTGACATATCTAGTGCGAGACATGCTTTGTTTTAGTTGCGCTAGGCCATGTGCTTAGTCCTGTCAGAAAACACGTGGATGTTTTCTCTGTTGCTCTTTAGAATTTTAGAAAAGGAAAAAGGAAGAAGAAATGCATGATGGCTGTCAGGGATACGTTGGGCCGTGCGTAAGAATGTGTGCGTGGCTACCTCTCGCAAGGCGAGCGACACTCGAGTTGGTGTGTGAATACACCTATATGCGCCTCTCTTACTGTCGGTGCAAGCGTAGACAGAAAAAATTATTTATTTTATTCGAACTTTATTCGTTTAAAATAAGTTTAAGTTTAGAATCTACAATTTACATTATTTTCCCTCAGGTTTTAGCAAGGTTCACTCCGTTGTAATATCCTAATGCGGATTTAAGATCCACATATTCAACTTCCTATTTTCCGAAGTTAATACTCATATTATTACCAAATTATCTCAGCTATAAGTACAGTTAAAATAGTGAAATAATTAATCAATAATAATAAGGAAGAAGGTCTTGATTTTAGAATTTCTACTTCATTGCGGTGCTCCTGTTGCAATAAAATTTAAAGGTCATTGACCTCAATGATTCAGTTCTGATTTTCAATAAAATCAGAGGATTTAAATTGCAAAAAATAAATATAAAGATCTACTGTTAGGCTCGACGTTACATACAATCTAATCATTTATTTTTAAAATGTTAACCCATTGGAACGTAGTTTTTAAGTTTTTTATTATAACTCTATCTGTGTTACGTATAGTACTTAATATCTAGATTCTATTTGGATAAATGGTTCAGAAGGTAAGACCGGCACTATATACATTATACATATATTATATATATATATACATGTTACGGTAAATGTACGAACACCGGTAAATGTGCACATTCACCGCGCTATTTGGTGAATGTGAGAAATTTTTAAATTAAGGAAAAAATTATGTACATTTACCGAGTGAATTGGTAAATGTGCGCAGTGACCATCGTTGGTTGGTAAATGTTGATATTTTATTTTCTAAACATTTCAATGGGATACAAATCGAACTTATAGAAAGAGGACAGATTTGTAAAAGTAGAATGTTTATATTGGCAATCTCAGTTATTATTCTATCAGTTTGCTTTTGATTGCTAAATTGGCATTTAACTTTAATTTTGCGAAATAAAAATGAGTGAATGTATGAAAATGAAAAAACAATTTAATGAATTTGCAGAAAATATTATAGATGCAAAAAATAATAATCCTTTTTATTTATCCAAGGAAGAATATATTGAAATTGTGCCAGAAGTGTGTGATGCTAAAGTGAAATTAAAAAACAAAACATGTATAGATTAAAGACGACTCAAGCGGTACGACGTAATTTCAATTGGAAAAAAAATTAATTTCTTCACCTACTAAAAACAGTAAACTGAAATATTTTGTGACGAATGATGATATTTTTTATGTTATTAATGGCATGTTTGTGAATCATGCCAAAAAAATCGAAGAGCAAGAAAAAAGGAAAAGTTGTGTAACCTTTGCATAGCAAAGGTCAGTAACGGTCAGTAAAGATTAATTCACAATAGCATTGTGAATTGTAACCAAAACTAAAAATGTTACTAATAACTATTTGTAACAATTCAACAAGATTTATCATTTAAATAATTCTAAAACCAAATTATAAACAAATATATTTGTTTATTTTATTAAATTAAAAATAATGTTAAAACTAAGTGCTTTGAAATCACTGATTTCGAAATCATAACAGCATAAAAAGCAACTTTTCGTTTTACTGAATTTACCCCTCTACCTCAGAATTTGCAAAAGGTAGCGCGGCTTGGCAGAACGTAAACTATGAGGTAAACGATCCCGCAACAATTTAAACGTAATTTAGTTTTCTAAATTTTGGCAGCTTGGATTTTCCAGCGACCAACACTTTATTAATTAATAATTATTTATGCTTATTTAATTATATTTTTTCTGGTTCATAACAATCTGATGGTAGCAACAGTTGGGTCTTCTTCACGTAGCTGTCAGCCACGTTACCTGGTGACACTGTAACATGACCTTTTTTATGTTTGTAACGTTACTCTTGTAACTTTGTTACTAATTTAATAATTAATTGTAATAAAATAATTTTATCAATATAAACTAAATAATAAGTTAAATAGGCAAATAAATAATATATGGCTAATTTAATTAATTATTTTAAATAGGTTTATTAAATAAAATAAACACAATTTAATAATTTAATTAAATAAATTTGTTATAATTGGTAATATAATAGATTAAGTAATAAATAAATTATTAAATTAATAACTTAATAATTTGAAATGTTTAAGTATATTTATTCCAATTAATTAAACTAATAATAATATATGATTTATTAATAATTTAATAATTATATTAAATTAATGTACGTTAATTAAATTAAACTTGAATGATTATTATTAAATTAAATTATTATGGCTTCCGTTTCCGGTACCGATGAGTAGTTGACGCGTTTTGTGAAGGGGAAATAGTTTTTTGGAAAATCTGATGATATTAAGTGAAGGGAGGGTAGTGGAGTGATTGGTGAGTATAGAGTAAATGGATGTGAGTTGAATGAAAAAAGTGTATGTGGAAGTAAGTGTGAAATGAATGGTAAAAAGACGTGAGAAAGGAGGCAAAATTGTGAGGTTAGGATAAAAGCGTGTTGAGTGAGAGTGGGAGAGCGAGAGAGTGACAAAGATAAAAGATAGCGCTTCTGGGTAGATAAGGTAGAGCTTGACAATGTCGAATAAAGAGGAAGGCAATGACGCAAGTGGTAAAGGCGGGAATGAGTCTAAGGCGCGAAAATTTGAAAAGGGATTGGATAAGAAAAGTTTTGAATGCAAGGATTGTCAAGTTTTACTAAGTCTAATCAAAAGAACAGTGAATGAGAATGATGAGCAGTTTAATGGAGCCTGGGATGAAATGGAGGAAATTAGGAAACTGGAGAAAAAGAAGTTAAAACAAATGGAGGGATTACGAATGGCAGTGAAAGCAATTTTAGAAAGGGTTGAACAGTGGGAGGCAAGTTGGGATAAGGAGGCGGATGATATGTGGAAGAGAATGGATGAGTTAGAGAAAGATATAATAGAGAGTGAAGAGAAGAGGAAGAGAGAACTCGTAGAAAGGGGGAGGGTAACATTAAATGAAGGAGTAGAAGAAAGGGTGGGGAGTAGAGAAAAAGCAGATGATGATATAAGAATCAAAATGGGGGAATTATCGATGAGAGTAGAAGTTATGGAGAAGGAGAAAAGAAAAAGAAATATTGTGATTAGAGGGATGAAGGTAGAGTGGAGAAAAGGCAAAGAGGAGGTAGAATAACTGTTGTTAAGAATTGGAGCGAAAGTTAGGATCAAGAACGTTAAGGGAGTAAGAGGAGAGGATGTGGAAAAACCGAAATTGTGGATTGTGGAGTTAGAAGATGAGAATGCTAGGATGGAAGTAATGAGATTAAAATGTAGGTTGAAAGGAAGTGTAGAGAGAATAGATATTGATAGAACCTGGAGAGAGAGAAGAATAAAATGGCTGCTGGAACAAAAAGCGTGGGTGGAAAGAAGAAACGGAAGGGTAGTGAAAGTGAATAGAGAAAGTGTTTGGAATAAAGTGCGTTAGTGGGTGAATGGAGATGTTGGCAGGAGCGGATGAGAAATATATGGAGAGAAATGAGTGAATGGTTAGGACTAGAATGTGGAATATGACTGATTAAGGAAAGAGTGAAAATAGAGTTTTATAAAAGGGTGGGCGATGAGGTGGATAAACCCTTAAATGGTAAAAGGAACAGGAAACGGAAGCCCAGGCACTTGGCAGTTAGTTAAGTAAAATAGTATAAGAGCGACGAGTAAATATGTAAATAGTAGATATAAGTTAAACAGTTGTAATATAGATTAAGTGAGTTGTAAGCAAGTTAAGAAAGAATGTAAGACTCGAACCTGTAAAAAGGAGAGTAAATAAATATTATTTAATCGAACTAATTAAATTAACAATAATATATAATTATTAATAAATAAATAATGTAATAAATATGATAATTTATAATAAATTTGTTTATAATATTTATTGTATAATGTAATAAAATAATTTTATCAATATAAACTAAATAATAAATTAAATAGGCAAATAATAAGATAGCTTATTTAATTAATTATGATAAATAGTTTTATTAAATAAAACAAACAGAATTTACCGTAAAACAGGGTAATTTCGCTCAAATTTTCATGTTTTTTTTAAAAAAGAATACGAAAAAGTTAATAATAAATTTTGGTACTGAAAATATATAATCTCTGACTCTTCCTCTTTAATTTCACAAAATAAAAAAATTACTATATATTGCGTAAACCTATTTAATATACCTTTTTATTGTGAGCGAAATTACACCTCAATGTGGGGTAATTTCGCTCAACTTTAATGACTTTAATTTTTAACAACAAAAATATGTTAGTTTACAAGCTATAATCACTTTATAAAATCATTATAAATAAAATAATGTTATTTAATTAATATTTACAGTCATCAGAATAAATATTTAACCACGTTTTGTGTTTTATAATTTCGTAAAATTTTTGAATTTTGTCATGAGAAATAACCTTAGATACTTGATAAACAATTGAATGATACATTGTATTCATGAACGAAATTACCCAACAAATATGAAATATTTTTTTTAAATATACTTTTTTCAAAATCTATTCAACTTTTCAGTAATTTTATTTTTTCTAAATCATGTTAGAGATATAGGAAATAAGATTATTAGATGATTTTAACATAAAATATTTTAAATATAGGTTTCACAAGCGACTTTTACACACTACTTGTTTAATGAGCAAAATAGACATCTTTAAATAAATATTATTTTTATTAAACTTGACTATAATTCTACTTTAAAATACCCTTCAGACATAGTTTGATACTTTTCTTAACATTAGCAATTGCAAATTTTATATTTTTCTTCCTAGAAATAACAATAAATAATTTTTGAAAAAAAAAGTTTCCACTGAGCGAAGTTACACTACATGAGCAAAGTTAGCCTGTTTTACGGTAATAATTTAATTAAATAAATTTATTATAATTGTTACGTCTCATAATGCAAAACGTAAGGGCGGCGGTTTTAGGCCAGTCGTCCGCGGGGCGTACGGGGTTCAAAATTTTAATTTCTTAATTCTAAGGGCAGCGCTTGTCACCACTCTTCGATGAATTTAAAGTCGGTCGAAAAGTCCGACTATCTAACTAAATTTAAGAATTTAGGAGATTTATGTTTCATTAACCTCCAAAATGTAAAAGATGGCTAAAGTGAAATATCGCTCTTACTCAGGGAAAATCCAGACTTTCGGAAATATATAATTTTTCTTTTGTAGAAAAAATATATATATGTGTATAGTTTGTTTTAGATTTCAAAGTGAAATCTTATTGATTTTAGACGTTTAATCTTAGGTGAGTTGAGTAAAAGAAAACTGAAGGCTTTCTAATAAATTCGAACAACTCGATTCCTAAATTACAAACTCAAATTAGTCAAGTTTCAAAGATTTTCAAATTTCAAATTTATTAAATAAAAAGAAATTAGACTAAAAATAAGATAATTTCTTTTATTACTAAATTTTAAAACTTGCAAAATTTTCAATGCTTAAATCCTTTGAATCCTGAATAGGTTATTTAGATTAAAATTGGAAATTCAAAATATTCAAATTTCGAAGATTCTCAAATTTCAAATCTATCAAAATAAAAAGAAATTAGTCCAAAAGTAAAATAATTTCTCTTATTACCAAATTCAAAATTTGCAAAATTTTCAATGCTTAGATCTCTTGAATCCTGGATAGATTAATTAGATTAAAATTGGAAATTCAAAATATTCAAGTTTCGAAGATTTTCAAATTTCAAATCTATCAAAATAAAAGAAATTAGACCAACAGTAAAATAATTTCTCTTATTACCAAATTCAAAATTTGCAAAATTTTCAATGCTTAGATCTCTTGAATTCCAGAAAATTATTTATTGAATTTGTGGATTGTAAATTCAGATCATTAGAATATGGTGATCATAGGAAGTCTTCGAAGTTTTCGAAGTTTAGATGTATTTGAAGTTTAAAATCGCAATATGTCCCTTTTTAAAGTTTCGAGATTTCGAGATAAAAACAACTAACTTTGCATAATTTCAATTATGGTTTCACAAATCTTATTTAAACTTTTCTCCAAACAAAATTTAAAAATATACATATATATATATTAAACCTTGTTTTTATTTAATTAGTAAGAGAAAGAATCATAAATTCAACAAATGAAATTAATATAAATGTTTAAATTCTTAAAATTATTGAATTCGCTCGAAACAAAATGAATTCGGGTTAGAATAAAATTGGAAACAAAAGTTTTTAATGGACTTTAAGTAAATTAAATGATCTGAAATAACTTTAATTGTGAATGCGAAATTATGCTCAAAATTCTGTTTTAAAAGAAATTTTAAGTCTTTAACTAATCGATAAAAGAGAAGATCATTGAATGACTTGAAATAATTTTAATTATAATCTTGAACTTACCTTTACTTTTATATTCTAGTTTGAAAAGAATTCAAATTTTAACTGATTTGTAAAGAAGAAATCAAAGTCAAACAGAATTTACTAAATTTGAATAATTTGAAATAATATTAATTATGACTCCAAAGTTTAATTTTTCTTCAGTTCTGATTTAAAAGAAATTCAAAATTTAATTAATAAATATAATAGAAAATCGAATTTAAATAGAATTTAGCAAACTGAATAATTTGAAATAAATTTAATTATAATAGCAAAGCATATAAATTTTTTCTAAATCTCTGTTTTAAAGAAAATCTTAGATTTTAGAATATAACGATTTGAAGTACTCTTGAGGATCTTGAAGTTCTAGAGGTTCAGGAAGTTTCGATGTACTTGCAGTTTCTTTTAAAATCTCGATGTTCTTGAAGTTTTCGAAATTTCGAAATGTTAAGATAAATAGGCTAACTTTGTATAGTTTCAGTTAAAGTTTCGAAATTTGTATTTTAATTCTGGTACAAATAGAATTTAAATTTTAAAAGTAATCGTCAAAAGAGAGAATCGAAAATTAAATAAAGTTTAACAAATGTAATCAATATTTAAAAATTTATAATTCTGAAATTATTCAAGTTTATGTGCAAAGAAAGAAATTTAAATTATAATAAAAGTTGAAACATAAGTTTAATAAAAGTTTAAAATAGGTTAGATAGTCTGAAATAATTATAATTATAATTTTAAAGTTTTATGTTTAAATTATGTTTTAAAAGAAATTCGAATTTAAAATAATTAATGAAAGAGAAAATCAAGATTAAATCAAATTCAGTATATAAAATCAAGGTTTAAATTTAAGTTCTGGAATTTAACAAATTTATGTGTAACAAAAGAAATTCAAGTTTATTTATTTATTTATTAATATATAAACGGGAATTAACCCTTGTAAAATACAAAAACTGTAACAATTCGAAGTGCGCTTGAAGAAATGATACAATAAAAGCAAATTAGCGCTTATAAGATAAGAAGCTATGCAATATATGATAATATAATATGCTATGTATGAAATATTAATCTGCGCAGTCTGTTCTTAAATACATCAAGCGAAATGTCGAAAAAGTCTATAGAACCGTTGTACAGATTACCCTCTCTGGCTATTCTAGATAAGACAGTATTAGCACCGCTAGAAGTTCTGTGGAAAGGAACACTGAGCAAAGACGGATTCCTAGTATCTCTGATAGGTACATGGGGATTCAATAAATTCAAAAGATCAGGGCAATTAAAATAGTTATTAATAATTTTAAACAAGAATAATAAATCCGCGAATAAAAATCTATCTTTAAGCAATTGGATACCAAAAGTCCGCCTCAACTCAGAATAATCATGATTAAATCTATCATAATTAGTTCCAGTACGCCACGCAGCAAAACGCAAGAATCTGTTTTGGATACGCTCAAGTTGCGTTATATAAACAGCCTGAAAAGGAGACCATATGACGGAACCAAATTCTATAACAGGTCTGACTAAAGTGAAATATAATGACTTCAAAGCTCTAATGTTTTTAAAAAGTGATGCATTCCGGGTAACAAAGCCCAAAGCTCTGACAGATTTAACAGTCACTTCCTGAATATGCGCTTTAAAATCCAAAGAGGTATCAAGAATTATTCCCAGATCACGCACCTTGAACACTCGTGAAATAGAAGTTGTATTTAAAAAATAAGTCTGCTGTAGGAAGTTTAATTTTTTAGTGAAAGAAATTATACTGCATTTATTTATGTTTAACGGAAGTTTATTAATGATTGTCCAATCCAGAAGTCTATTTATGTCAGATTGAAGCTCATTGCAGTCCTGCAGAGATTTTATTATCTTGTAAAATTTCATATCATCAGCAAAAAGACAAAAAAAAGAATGTTTAAAGACAGATGAAATATCGTTAATAAAAAATAAAAAAAGAAGAGGTCCAAGATGCGATCCCTGGGGAACTCCCGATGTAGCCTGAAAAGTTTCAGAATAAATAGATCCAATCCGAGTAGATAAATGCCTGTCAGAAAGATAGCTTTCAATCCAGCCAAGCAAATTTACGGAGAACCCCAAAGCCTTGAGCTTTGCCCCCAGAACCACATGATCGACCTTGTCAAAGGCCTTACTGAAGTCAGTATAAACCGCATCTACTTGAGATCCCTTCTCAATAGCGCAAGAGACAAAATTGGTAAAAACAGTTAGATTAGTCAAAACAGATTTGCGCCTTACAAAGCCATGCTGCTCATGAATAATAACATTTTCAGAATGATTAAATAAAATATCAAAAACAAGACTTTCGAATACTTTCGAAATAGAGCTTAATATAACAATTGGACGATAATTAGAAATGTCCTTATTATCTCCAGACTTAAAAACCGGAACGACTATTCCTCTCTTCCAGATTAATGGAAAATAACCACAGGCTAAGGATCCATTAAAAAGAATGTATAATGGTTCAACAAAAGCTGTACAGCATGACTTTAACAGGCGCGGAGGGATCAGATCTGGACCAGCACCTTTTCTGACACTTAGGCCCATAAGTTTTATACGAATAGATTCCCTTGTGATAGTAAAAGTATCCAAAAAATTGCTACTTAATGGAATATTTAATACAGAGTTCAAAGAGTCAGAATTGGATACAGTGAAAACTGAACTAAAATAAGAACTAAATAAATTTGCAATATCCAGATCTGAGTCCGCAATACAATTATTCAAATGCATAACGCTAGGAATACGCGAATTATTTCGTAGGTTATTAATAAAATTCCAAAAAAACTTTGGGTTAGATGCGATAGAGTTTTCCGCACGAGAGATATAATTATTATAAGCTAGTGTTGAACTCGATTTACACTGCGATCTAAGATTAGAAAAGACCAAGTAATCAACAGGATCTTTCGTTTGCTTATAAACCAGGTGCGCAGACTTCTTAAGGTTTACCAATTGTTTGAGTTCACGTGTAAACCAAGGCGGAAATTTATTGACAGATACTATTTTTATAGGAATAAAAAAGTTAAAAGCAAAGTAAATTAAATTATAAAAGTTTACAACTGCATCGTCTAAACAAACAGTATTAAGGACTTGCATCCAATCAACGTTATGCAAATAAGATGTTAAACCGCCAAAGTCAGCCTTTGCAAAGTCGAAATTATAACGATTACCTACATCAAATCTATTGGATACCTTCTGGTTTTCGTTAGGAATGGAATACAATAAAGGAGGATGGTATGGATCCACAGGGAGAAGAGGAGCGTCAGAAAGAGATAAGGTGTAATTATAAATATTACAAAAAATCAGATCCAGAATTGAACTCACGACATTACGAAACGTGTTAATTTGATCTAGACCAATAAAAACCATCGTTTCCAACAAACGTGCTGCAATATCCATGTAGAGACGTGATGATCCAGAAGCAGGAGCACTTGAGAGTATATGTCCATCCATAGAATTTCTCCAAATAATCCTTGGTAGATTAAAATCACCCATTATGTGAAATTTGGCATCAGGATGCAAAATATAGATATCTTCAATGATTTTACACACTTGGGTATATATTTCACGACCAGAACTTGGTGGTATATAAAAAGTTCCCACAATTTGTGTGGTAGTGTTATTTTTAAACATAATAAAAACATGTTCAATGGAGGGCATATGAGTAATAATTTGAGAGGCACGAAGTGCAGGGCTACAAGCTATGAGAACACCACCACCAAGTACAGAGTCACTAGAATTAGAACTTCTGTCACATCTGAAAACATCGTAATAAACTAATCCCAATTCAGAAGTACCAAAGGCAGCATTAAGCCACGTTTCGGTAAAAATAATAATACTGAACAAAAATAATTTAGAAATGGTTCTGAGTTTTTTTAATTTTGTTCTCAAGCCTCTGACATTCTGGTAATAAAAACAGATGTCAGAGCTAGCTGCTCCTCCATTGATAGTGTTCGTAGTAGTACTGCATACACAATCAGTAGGCGAACGTATATTGTGTCCATTCATAACAGGGAGATGGCCTGACGAGAGAGTAGATGAGAGAGAAAAGGAAAGAGGCACTGTACCCAGACAGCACCATAATTATCGGCAAGTTAACGGGAAGTTAACGGCGCTAGTTAACAAATTTATCAAGTTTAACTTTAGGCTAACTTCCTACTAATATATAAATGTCCGCCACATCTTTAGTTATCCAAGATAACTTCCCGTTAACTACAAATGTAAATTCAACGCAGATTATGAAATAAAATTTTCAGAAATGTTTAAGTGATAATTAAATTAAAATTTGCTTTTCATATTTCCTTAGAATTAGCCATGAAAATTAGTCTGAAGGAAGACAATGAAATTTCTCGGAAAATAAAGTGGCAAGTTTCAGTGAAAATAATTAGGATATGTTTACTTAATTTATAGAAACAATTTTGCTGAAAATGAATAAGGAAAATTTTCTTAAATATCGAAATTATAGTTTTAAAGAAATTTACTGAATATTTTTCACTAAAATTAGACAGGTAAACTAACTTAAAAATAAATAGAAAGTTATCCTGGAAAGTAGACTGTCAAGTTATTGTCAAATAAAGTTTACGTAATTTAAAAAAACTGTTTAGTTTAAAAAATTATAAACTATATAATAAAAAATGCAGGCAAAATTAAATTTTTTTTTATAATTACACTCTTAGTTGCATAAGAAATAGTATATTAAGCAGTAAAAAATTAAACAGGGTGTCTACAAGATTCAGTTTATCAATTTCCCTGTCATTTCCCTGACATTTTACTGACTTTACAACGAAATTCCCTGGCAAAAATTTTTTATTCAGAGCAAAAACAAAAATCTGTCAACAACTCAAAAATGAGTGTAATAATTAAAAAAAAAATTTAATTTTGCCTGCATTTTTATTATATAGTTTATAATTTTTTAAACTAAACATTTTTTTTGAATTTCGTAAACTTTATTTGACAATAACTTGACAGTCTACTTTCCAGGATAACTTTCTATTTATTTTTAAGTTAGTTTACCTGTCTAATTTTAGTGAAAAATATTCAGTAAATTTCTTTAAAACTATAATTTCGATATTTAAGAAAATTTTCCTTATTCATTTTCAGCAAAATTGTTTCTATAAATTAAGTAAACATATCCTAATTATTTTCACTGAAACTTGCCACTTTATTTTCCGAGAAATTTCATTGTCTTCCTTCAGGCTAATTTTCATGGCTAATTCTAAGGAAATATGAAAAGCAAATTTTAATTTAATTATCACTTAAACATTTCTGAAAATTTTATTTCATAATCTGCGTTGAATTTACATTTGTAGTTATCGGGAAGTTATCTTGGATAACTAAAGATGTGGCGGACATTTATATATTAGTAGGAAGTTAGCCTAAAGTTAAACTTGATAAATTTGTTAATTAGCGCCGTTAACTTCCCGTTAACTTGCCGATAATTATGGTGCTGTCTGGGTACACTCCCCACCATTAGAAGACCCACCCAAGCCATTGAAGGGCACTGAGTCAAAATTCATACAATCAGAAACTAGGCAGGGTCTCTCAACTTTATTATTACTGGTTCTCCTTTTCGAAATATGACACGCAGATTTTTCTCTCCGTTCTTCATGCGGTCCATCATAAGATTCTTGGTACGTCCGTAATTCATCGCCTGCAGAGGGGTCTTGTCCCACGACAGAGATAGGGATGGAGGAAGAAACTCTGGAGTCACAGTTTTCGTCATTCTGTGAGTCTTGAAGGCTGACAACACCTTTAGAACCACAGATTTGTCCGGGAAGGTCACTCGCAGTGGACGAATTAGTGGAGACATCTGTTGATTCACACCAAGACGACGAAGTAAATTAGGTTGCAATACATAATCAATAGATAAGAAATTCAAAAATTTCGTTACAAAATCAAAGTCAGTAATACAATTGACATCGCCAGAATTAAATTCCGGCAGATTAAAAACTATTAAATTGCAACAACGACTCTCTCGGTCACCAATTTCCTTCATGCAATCATTGAAAGTATCTCCAACAATATTGTTGACTTTAACTTTTAGAGATTCAAAATCGGATTTAATACCTGCAACATCACTCTCCAAAGAATCGATACGGGTTATAGATTTTTCAATAGTGAGAATCCTTTCCGAAACCTCCTTTAGAGTATCCCTCAAAGGATCAAGTTGTTCGGTAATCTGCTTAAGTTGATCAGAAAGCATTACTGAGAGATCATCCTTGGTTAGAGACGATGAGGATGGGTTCGGAGAATTAGATCTAGAGATGCAGCACTTGTGTTTTTTACCCTTGTAACATCTGGGATGAAAAGAAAAATCACACAGGTCACATTTTACAATATCCCTCTTAATATCCTCACCACATACTCTACAGGATTTATCTCCAGGTTGCACTTTATCTTCAGGTTGCACTTTCAATGGCATTTTAGTTTGAGGTTAGGAAGACAGTTTAGAGCCACAAAATATCACAAACAAAACAAAATGCGCTGTCCCCAATGTCAGTAGCATAAAAAGAAATAAGTAATCCAAAAAAGTCAATAGGGAACAACAGTCACCCAAACAATCAAGATTATACGAAAAATAACTGAGGATCGAACTAACCACGCTGTATCAAGCTTCGCGCACGCGCATGAATGAACAAAAGTTGAAACAAAAGTTAAATAAAAGTTTAAAATAAATTAGATAACCTGAAATAATTGTAATTATAAATTTAAAGTTTTTTATATTTAAATTATGTTTTAAAAGAAATTCGAATTTTAAATTATTAATAAAAGAGAAAATCAAGATTAAATAAAATTCAATATATAAGATCAATGTTTAAATTCTAAGTTCTGAAATTTAACAAATTTACGTGTAACAAAAGAAATTTAAGTTATAATAAAAGTTGAAGCAAAAGTTAAATAAAAGTTTAAAATAAATTAGGTAACCTGAAATAATTGTAATTATAAATTTAAAGTTTTATGTTTAAATTATGTTTTAAAAGAAATTCGAATTTTAAATAGTTAATAAAAAGAAAATCAAGATTAAATAAAATTCAATATATAAAATCAATGTTTAAATTCTAAGTTCTGAAATTTAACAAATTTGTGTGTAACGAAAGAAATTTAAGTTATAATAAAAGTTGAAACAAAAGTTAAATAAAAGTTTAAATTAAATTAGATAATCTGAAATAATTGTAATTATAAATTTAAAGTTTTACGTTGAAATTATGTTTTAAAAGAAATTCGAATTTTAAATAATTAATAAAAGAGAAAATCAAGATTAAATAAAATTCAATATATAAGATCAATGTTTAAATTCTAAGTTCTGAAATTTAACAAATTTACGTGTAACAAAAGAAATTTAAGTTATAATAAAAGTTGAAGCAAAAGTTAAATAAAAGTTTAAAATAAATTAGGTAACCTGAAATAATTGTAATTATAAATTTAAAGTTTTATGTTTAAATTATGTTTTAAAAGAAATTCGAATTTTAAATAGTTAATAAAAAGAAAATCAAGATTAAATAAAATTCAATATATAAAATCAATGTTTAAATTCTAAGTTCTGAAATTTAACAAATTTACGTGTAACAAAAGAAATTTAAGTTATAATAAAAGTTGAAAAAAAGCTAGATAAATGTTTAAAATAAATTAGATAACCTGAAATAATTGTAATTATAAATTTAAAGTTTTATGTTTAAATTATGTTTTAAAAGAAATTCGAATTTTTAATAATTAATAAAAGAGAATCAAGATTAAATAAAATTCAATATATAAAATCAATGTTTAAATTCTAAGTTCTGAAATTTAACAAATTTACGTGTAACAAAAGAAATTTAAGTTATAATAAAAGTTGAAGCAAAAGTTAAATAAAAGTTTAAAATAAATTAGATAACCTGAAATAATTGTAATTATAAATTTAAAGTTTTATGTTTAAATTATGTTTTGAAAGAAATTCGATTTTTAAATGATTACTAAAAGAGAAAATCAAGATTAAATAAAATTCAATATATAAAATCAATGTTTAAATTCTAAGTTCTGAAATTTAACAAATTTATGTGTAACGAAAGGAATTCAAGTTATAATAAAAGTTGAAACAGAAGTTGAATAAAAGTTAAAAATAAATTAGATAACCTGAAATAATTGTAATTATAAATTTAAAGTTTTATATTAAAATTATGTTTTTTAAAAGAAATGCGAATTTTAAATAATTAATATCAGAGAAAATTCGAAATTCAATAAGATTCAATACAAAAATCAATATTTAAATTTTAATTCTGACACTTATCGAACTGAAGTAGAATAAAGGAAAATCGAATTACAATAAAATTCAGAGACAAAAGATTCAATAAAATTTTAAATCAATTAAATAATCTAGTATAATTTAAATTAGAATTTTAAGATTTTATGCTTAAGTTTTGCTTTAAATAAAATTTAATGCTTTGAATGTATTGATGTAGAAAAATATTAAAAATTTCATAGAATAAGGATTTTATAAATTTTCCTTTTTTTTGTCGATTTACTCACTTGTAGTTTTATATGTGGATTGTTTATATCCTGAAAACCTTGTTGGCTGCCCAAGTCCGTCAGATTTTTCTTTTGTTGTTCTCGATGTTCTCGGATTTTGTTGTAAAAAGTTTAATTTTTTCCCCCTTTTTCTTTTTGTTATACAAAGTTTTTAAACAAAGTAGAATTAAGTTTTTCCTTTCGGTTACAGCTTGTACTTTACAACTTTAGTAATGTAATATTTCAAAACTTAAATTTGGCTATTTTAAGTAATTTCATATATGTATTTTTCTTAAAGTCTTTAGGATTGTCTTTGGTTTCAAATATATATATTTGTCTAAATAGTACACTGCACCACAAAAATTTAACTTCACTGAAACTTTAAAGAATTCAATTTTAAAGGAAAAATCACTAAATTTTATTTAAATTTGGATTGGAGATAAAATAATGAAACACTGATAATGAAATTACACTTTTCGCGTTTATTATTATTTTTGACAGAAAACTTTTAGGATTATATAATGTTCACAGAATTTACTAATCAGAATCTTTACAAATTTTTAAATTGGTAAGAAAAATAGAATTAAGGAAGGTTTCAAAACAAATTCGTATAATCGGTGTTATGTTTTAATTCAAAAATTATATAGTTGAAATTAACTTGTAAAGATTCTGATTGTGACAAAGATTTTTTACACGTCTGTCTTCCGTGACAGGAGTTGAGGGACTGATTTCTTAATGTATGACGGTTACATGGACCGATTTTTGTTCTCACGCACGGGAGGATGTTTTGTCTCACGGATTTGTATTTAGTAGAATCAGCAGTGATAAGCTACCCTTATCCACGGGTTAAAATTACATATGGCGACGTTTAGTCGACAAAAAATATAATACGGTTTCTTTATAATATCGAGTAACATTTTTATATAAATTTTTATTTATTGTTAAAAAATGTGAAAATTTTATTTTAATAATTTTACTTTGTTCCCTAAATTATTTTGCCATTCTATTGTATAAGTTGTTCGATAATTGGGTCGTAATATTTTTGAAGTGTCGAAAAACAAATAGGTTGGACGTTTTACCATGCTGTTCATTAAATTTGTAGTACTGTTTAGTTAATATTACTATATCGTTAAGTAGTTTTTTAAATTTTACAAAATTACTATTTTAAGTTTATTAGTGACAATAGATTGGCAAAAATAATATAAATTTAAATTTTTATAAAAAATCGGTCCATAATTTATAAATATATTTGGCTTTAAAAATCTCAGAAAGTATCAGGAGAGCAGGAGGTAACCGTGAAACTCGTCTGACTTAATTAATGTATCGTTACTTATAAGGTTGTACTACTGAAAATCTTCTACTTTAACGGTCGGCCTCTAAAGTAGTTTTTGTTTTAATTCTTTGCACCTCCTATTATCCGGATACAATTGATGCTCGACGCAAATCTAATTTATTTATTATCATTAATAATAGATATTGACTAATTAGTTTATATGTCAAATATCATTAAATATAAAAGTTAAACATAAATTCATAGTTTTTGTAAGATTTTAATTCATTATTTTATAGAAGTTTATTTGAAAAGTATAAGGTTTATCTTCTCATAAACCTGGTTTTATTGTTTTTGTTGTTAACGATTTTTCTAATATAGACTAATTTAATAAACATACTTTATATGCTAGGTAAAAGTATATATTTATATATATATTCGTAGTTTAATGTCTATTGTATGGTAGGGCGCAGTAGATTTGATTTAAAACCAAATCGTTATAATTCCTATGAACGTAGATAATTTGTTCATAGAAATTATATTTTCCGAGACTGCACCCTACGTTACTAAATTATTATATTTAAATTCTTTTTAATTTTCGAATTGCAAAGAAGGTTTCATTAAGTAAAAAAAACGTTTTAAAATTTTGCGAAAAATTTTAGGACGTTACATAATTAGTAATTTAATAGATTAAGTAATTAAATAAATTATTAAATTAATAACTTAATAATTAGAAATGTTTAAGTATATTTATTTCAATTAATTAATACTAATAATAATATATGATTTATTAATAATTTAATAATTTTATTAAATTAATGATTAGAAATATCTATATATTTATTTGAACTAAACAAATTAACATTAACAATAATATATAATTTATGAAAAATGTAATAAATATAATAGTTTATAATATATTTGGTTATGATACTATTATATAATATGATGAGCAATAGTTTTGTATTGTTAAGTTTATATTATATTATATTTATCTTAATAGTATTTACAGTATATATTATGCAAATCTGTTTTAATTCTAACTTTAAATTAAGGAAATTAATTTTATTTAATAAAATTCCATATCACATTAGTTACAAATATTAGAAGTCATGTACATTAGATAATGATAAAATTAATAATATTTTTGATTGTTAGAAAAAATTGTTCAATCTCACTTTTTTTATTTAAAGTCCTGTCAATTAAGGAACATTGTATAAAGAAACAAATCTAAAAATGTACAATTTAAAAAACAAAAAATTTTTATGTTGTATCTCCCATTTCAAGTGTAACATTTACAACATTCAATTCTTTTTTATATTTCAATCAATATATCTTAATAATCGTTCTCTTTTAATAAATTCTATGAAATTAAACTTATTTACAAATCTTTTATTTGGCTTGCACTTTTCAATGTCAATGTCTTTCATATAATATTTCGATGTATTAAATCAATTAATTTTTACTTACCAAAAATTATTTTGCGTAATTTTTCCAGGCGTTTTATATCTCTTTCAATATTTCTTCAACAATCTTTTTAATTATCTTTTTTATGCTTTTAATATCCTTTCAATTGTCTAATCTTTTACTTTCAAAGTCTTTCCATATTAGGAAACAAAACTCAAAGGATGTAGGGCAAAAACAAAGATTTATTTTTTCAATTCGAACAATATTTTGAAAAAATATAACATTCTCTATAATAGAACATCCTCAATTCTATGTTTATCCATTTCTTAATCTAGGTTATTTACCACTAATAAAAGAACTTTAATAAATTTTCTTTGATTTCTTTTATAAAATTTAAATAAAGTACACATTGAAATAGAAATTAACTTTACTAGTTATAACAATTTAAGAAAAAAAATAGATATAATAATAAGTAACGAAGTCGATCGTTACCGATCTTAAAATTAACAAGTTAATATTGATACTTCTTCACGCTTTAATGGCCTTAAACTCCTTACTCGGTGGGTTTTGGGGTCGCTCATTATGAATTCGGTGTTAGTTTTTTATTATTCAAAATGGCGGATACGATATGGCTGACGAAAAAAATAAAAAACTTATCGGATTTGCTTAAAACCGGCTATTTGAGGGTTTTCGGAGTCGCTGATTGCGAATCAAGCATAATATTTTTCAAAATTCAAAATAGCGAATCCAATATGGCGGACAAAAAATGTTCTTTTGTCGTAAAATATGCATTCTAGCATATATTACGCTTATTTAATTTAAAATTCGTTACACAGTGGTTTTTGGGGTTCACATTTTGAAAATGCCGTAATATTGGATCCGCCATTTTGAATTTTTAAAAACAAACACCGGATTCTTAATCAGCAACCCCAAAAACCCTTTAGAAAGGAGTTTTGTAACAAATTTTTACTTTTTGGTTTAAACCACGAGAAAGAGCATCTCAAAATCTATCAGTCGTCAAAAATAAATTTGCTGCATTAATATTTTTTCTCTTAAATTTTGTTTTGGATTATTATTATAAATGATCACAAAATCCTAATAAATTACCACCATAGATTTTTTTATTTGTTTTCAGCAATTTTATCAACAAATTAAAGCTTAAAATGAAAATGATCATTACAAAATCTTTTATATTTTTCTTGTAGAATATATTGTCAACCATAGTTTCAATTTAATGTGATGTTTTTTATAATTTGTTTTAACAACTATTGTCCAACAAATAGAAATTTAAAAAGTGTTCAAATGCAAATGATTTTTATTTTTACTTTCCTATAAAGTCAATGTTAGGAACCAAAAAATATCAATAATAATAATAATTATTCAACTATTACCAAACCAATTAATAATTAATTATTAAACAATCTAGACATTGATTTATTAAAATTAAAATTTGCTGCCTTTTCGGAAGTCGTCGGAGCCTCAAATCTGCCAAGATTCACACAGAACTAAATCTATGAATCAAGTTTCATTTTTATGAATTCTATTATTTTTAAATTTCTATTTACAAATCTGAAGTTAATGTCAATCATCAATAAGATCAGGTAGACAGGACACCCTTAATAAATGACCAAGAAAGTTGATTTAAAGAAAATAAATTTAAAGTAAATTCTAATTTAAGGTATTTATTTATTTTTTTTAATTTATTTTAATACATAAACGGGCTTAAAAAACAGCCCTTTCGTACAAAAGTACTAAATATGAAAAATTGAAAGATATTAGTTACAATAGATAAAAAATACATCTTAAACACGAATATAGTCACCATAAATTTTAAACTTAAGGTATTAGTCGCGTAAATGCTCCCGCAAAACTCCCGCAAAATAAAAAGAACAAAAAATAAACTTTTATATCAACTCACTTGCTTCCTTGTGACCTCTTCTAATATAATATATGTAATTTTCACGATTTTGAGTCAGGTACTATAAGTTATCGTGATGTATTGCTTACACGTTTTCGACATTTTTCAATGAAACCACGTGAAAATGAAAAATTATGAATTTTTAAATTATTGTATTTTTTATACGGCGTGGTCAATAAAATTAATTTTTTTTTAAAGGATTTATTTTATCTCAATGTGTAACTTAGTAGTTTTATTTGAAAAACTGACGACTTGTTTTTTTATAATTGAATATAAGAGACATTTTTACATGCATTTTGTGCTATTGCATGTAAAAGGTATAAACTTTGAATTAATATTTTGAAGCTCAGAAGTGGTCAAAGTTAATAGGATAGATCTCATTTCATAGATAAATACCTCATGAATACAGATACAAAGTTTTAAAAAAATCTGACGAAAATCATTTTACGCGACTAATACCTTAAAGGCATTGAAAGTAAAACTTGACAAAAACATCACCAGAAACATATCAAAAATAATAATAGAGCAAAAAAAAAATTAAAATAAGTCTATATCGCTGTCTATGAATCAACAATAACCAATATAAAAATGTCATAATCTGTACATTATTCGAATAACAATTAAACAAAAATTAAAATTTATTTTTCAAAAAATTAATTGAGTTAAACCTAATAGTTTATCACAGACAGGAAACAAAAATGCGTTTCGGTAATATAAGAGACGATGACGGCCGTAAGTGAGATCACAACACTAATTCTCGACAAGAAGAGGACGGACTGAGTTGACAGGTTGCACAATAAAGGAAAGAAATCCAGCCTCATAAATTCATTGCGACTGCGTCATCTGACTGTCCATCAAGTCAAAATTTGGTCGGCGCTTTGTGACAATCTTAGGATTGCCGCGAATATTTGATATGACTAGATCTCTTTCACCTTTATCAATCCTCAATTGAAGATCTAGCCTCAATTGGCGTAACTTTTGCAATTGTGAGGGAGTCAGGTCCCACTTGATCCAAAGTCCTGATAACACGGAGGCGTTCTCGTTATTTTTCTTGGCAGTTATAAATTGCTGACGTATAGTTTTGGCGATCTCTGGAGACTTACACATAATCTTGACAGGTCTCGGGTACTTTTGCTCCTGCGCGATCGAGCCAAGTCTAACAATTTTTAAATCTTCAATACAGCTGGAGTCCACAAAGTTTGAAAATATTTCAAAAACTTTAGAAATGCCGTTTGAGACATCACTGTTGATGGTATTAGAAGAACGAGGCACTTGAGATAATAATCTTGTTTTAAGAGAAAACTGTATTGTTAATTAATAAAGGACAACGTAAATCACTAACACATTATAGATTAAACCCGAATTTCATAGAAATTTCAGAATATTACCTTTAACTTTTCCATGAATAGCGAACAGCGTCAAATATAGACAGGACTACTTCGCCTTATGACGCGGACGTTCAACCCCTCAACCAAATATACGGATAATAACACGGACAAGAATATGTCAATTCAATTTATGTCCTTATGCTCGTTTAATCAAAAATGCAATTCAAAATAAATTCTATAACTTAAAAGTCGAATTTGTTTTGTTTAACTTGTTGTTCAAAAATCTCAACACAGAGATTCCATTTATCAACTCTTGCTCAGAGTTGATCAGAACTAAACTTACAGCTGTCTACACGAGAATCAGCTGGCAGAACACTTCGGCCAAAATACCCCGTCAAGAGACGCGGACCAAAGAAGACCGATTTTGATCTCTCCTTTCGGTTTTTTATATTCACCAGCATCATAAGAAATCGTCTTTGTTAGTTTATTCCTTATTCGATTGCTGTAACTTGAACAAATTCAGATGTTTATTTATTTTGTATTTTACAAATCTTTTGTAATTAGTCTGTTCAGCGGAAGATGAACCTTGCCATGTTACGTTCAGAAAATTTATTTATTTAAATTTTTAACTCCACCCTGAATGATCTGTGTCATAAAAAAAACAGTATGGTGCGATAATGATTTCTAAATAAAAGTTGGTTACGTTTTTCGGAGTCACGTAGTCACAGTTTAAAACTGTGTTTATTATTTAAGTGGTGTTTGTGCTACTCTAACTTTTAAGTACTAGTTGCTCAAGCAGTAAAGGATATATTTTGGTAGCTCGGATTTCTTTGGAAAATTTAGAAATAAGTAATTCACACAATGGACCTTAAAATATCATAATATATTCTGTAAACCCCCTGTTTTCCCTTTACAATTTCCTAACATAAATTTTTATAAAGTTTTGGTTGGAACGATACTTGTGTTTTCTTGTACTCACTTGTTATCGTTGTATCTTAATTATACCGCCAAGAAAAGAAATGGAGTTTCTTTGTAATTCTTCAGCAGGCTCAATCAAAAATAAAAAATTCCAAAAATGGAAAAACCTACAGTCCATGCACAATTTCACATCACACGCGAAAATAAATTGTTTATTGTGCTGAATCAAGGAAATGCAACCTGGCTATTTTGTGTTGCCGAGCGGATACAAAAATGCTACGCCGGCAACATCTAGGATCTTCAGCCCAATGCAGTGAATTTATTTCAATTCACTTGCAAGTCAATCAAATTATTAATATTCTCAAAAAAAACTAATTAATCAATTTTTCAATCAATTAACTGTTTATTTTTGATGATCAATCAATGATGTCAATAACTACATAGGCATAGATTTGTTGAGGTAGGCCACGTGCTCGATGTCAACATAAAGCACGCTGCCACCATCTATTTGTTACATACGGGTTAAATTATGCAAAAACTACTTTGTTTAATTTTACCCCTCTTCGGGAACAAACAGCCAAAATAAATTAAAGATTTACTCAATTTATTAAGTTTATTATATTTGTGGGTTGGTTTCTCTAACTGGTAGAAAGTATGTTTGCTACGTAACTTCATTTTTATTTTAAGAGTTTTTAGGAAAATTTAATAAACAATCAAACAGTATCCGGCACTAAACCAACAACACTCCTTGCCCGTTGTGTCCGTATCGGATTTTGAATGTAAGTGTAGGACTTACCAATTTAATCGCGCCCCTCAGTTAACTTACACCTCACCGACTTTCTAGTTTTTTACAACTTCACGTCACCGGTCTCAAAACAAAATGGTATCGCGGCTCTGCCGGAGGGACCTTTCTCATTGAGACGACACTACGACACCGTCCACGAGGAGGTAAATACGGACGACAACTATCTAATAGAATGAAATCCGAATTTCACCGAATCTACGTCAATGGTGATTGTCATTTATTCGGTAAATGGTGAGCGCCGTCAAGTATAGCACGGACCAACCCACCTTCGTTTTCGAACTTTGAACACGGACTTTATTTCACATCTGCCCGAATCCTGCAGACGGTCAACTCCGCGACGACCTGGTAAACCCGAGGAACTACCGAGAAAGAAGCGATTTTCATTGCAGGTGCATCGGTTTTGTTAACTCGGACTGAAATTTCTGAGTGGAGAAACTAAAGAGTTGGAAGGTTGTGATTGGCTAGGGATGATGAGGTGATGTGCATCAAATAGCAAGTTTTGCAAAAATTTCACTTGACAACAGTTCACCTGTGCCAATTAGTGAACTTAATAAACGGACTTTGTCCTGCTGACTTCAGCTATTTGGTTTCAATATGAAGCAACGAAGCTAAATTGAAACTTGAGCTCTTATAATTTCAAAATAGATTAATGATTTTAATCTTTGATCAATTAACAATCAATTTATACTTGTTGTTAATTATGAGATTATAAAATAAATAGAAATTTAGGCACTTGCGGATCAGGTGCGTACATTACAAGCACGTGGCTTGATACAAGCTTCCAGTAAGATAATAATGGATGACATGAGTTAAGGAATCTATAAGAAGAGACTATTGTGAAGGATATATAAATACTTCTTATGTAACAAAACCGTGCATCTAAAAAAAAATCGCTTACTAGAGAAAAATACGATTTAGAGAATATAAAGCACCCGATTCCTTTACGGGATGGTCAATTACCCCAGTTGATTTCCTCACTCCATAACGCTGCACTTTTTTATTTCATTGTTCTAAATAATGTGCACAAATCTTTAAAAAAAACTAAAAACCTCTTGCACATACACATATCTTTTCTTCTCTGTCTATATTTTGCATTTTTGAAGTTACAAAGCCGACCTTCTGTAGCAAGGTTAAACAATTGTTTTTAGAAGATATTAATGTACCAATCGGTACTTTACAGCCAATTGTCGAAAGCTTTGTTTTATTTCATAATTGTTTACTTAAGTTGCATTTTTTTGTATTGAGTTATTTTCTTCCAATAATAAGATTTCGTATGCGTTTGTTAAATAATAATAATCTCTCAGAGAAGTTTTAACGAAGAATTTCTTGATGATTATTTATCTCAACTTCAATATAATTACTAAATGTTGTACGATATAAAGACATTCTTTTGTTGTGCTGTGAGATGACCTAATATGTTGTTTGTATTATGTGTATTTGTGTAAATCTCGAAATAATTATGATTTTAGTTATAATTTCGAAGATTGACAAATATAATCCAAAAAAATAAAATGACCATAAGTCATACGTGACATTTATATTATTGAGCTAACCGGAAGTCAATGAGCACCGATTCCGAGCTGTGATGCCAGGAAGCGAGACCAAACTTATCTGCGCATTTCTGTGGAATATTCAGCCATTGACCGAGCTGAGCGGGATAATTTGAAACGGCTTTAATAAAGCAATTTTAAACAATACCTCTCAATTCGCCCAATGGCTAAACTTTCTGTAATCATGCGCAAATTTGAATAATTAAAGTTTATCAGAAAAGAAATTCAGATTCTCGAATAGTTATGAGTTATTTTTGAATGAACTTTCAAAGAAAATGTTTCGATACGTTGATTTAAATTTGTTAAGATCATTAGAATTTTGATATATTTTGAATTATGCAAGAGTTGAAATTTATGTGAGTTTTCTTTTATTCGTTTATTAGAAGAAAAAGGTTTCGACTTCTTTTGAATAATTGATAAATATAAAAATAAGGGTAAACCCAAGATATATTATAGAATGCCTGCCTCACTTACTTGGGGATGTTCTAGAAATTCTTAAAATTCTTGTAAAGTGGTTTATAAATCTTACAAAACAATTTTTCGAATTTTAATTTAAACTTTTAAAACATTTAAATTTTAAAGACTCCCAAGTTTCGGATTAATTTAATAAAAAAATTAGACGAAAATAAAATAATTTCTCCAATTTTAAATTTTAGATAAGCTGAGTAAAAGAAAACTAATGTAACGAACCAAATTAAATATTATTATGTATTTACAATATTTTAGAAATAAATAATAAAATACTAAGCGACCTTTGAGATGATCTACTTAATTTAATCTGAGAGGATTCAAGCTACCAAGGCCGGAAAGACCTTGTTTCAATTTTATGGGATCGTTTATCCCCTCTAAAAAGGATTCTAGTTATTAGCCAACTATAGTGCAAAGATTCGGAACTCCATAGACTTCTAAAGAAATAAGGGACTTTTAATTAAAACAAGAGATTTCCAGGGACCCACTAGACCTCTCACGCGTTCACAGAGCCTAGGGGAATAATATGTCAACTGCACCTAAAATTATTTTATAATCATTTATTCTTAAATAAATTGAACGTATTAGAATTTAATTTTTACAAAAAAAAATTAAGACCAAATTTTGATTTTCACAAAGTTAATTATGAAATAAATTTAAAAATTTACCCCAATTCAGTTTAAAATCATTAAAGTAAGTTTCTTTACCGCATATAAATAATTTAAAGTAGTTGGAATAATGACATAATACTTAAGCTATTAAGACGAATTGTAATTTTTTTAATAAACATAAGTGTAACGATCGTCTTCGTTACTTATGATTATATATATTTTTTACTTCAATTGTTATAATTAGTAAAGTTAATTTTGTTAAGATTTTAATTATCGCCCAATACGCCATGCCTGCATAGTAATCTTGTCTGGAAAAGAATCGCGAGGTTTGTGAAGTTTCGAGGACTTTTTTCTTTGTTTTTAGTTTTACCGTGTGTGTCGAAAGTTACGCTATAAAAATGGCGGAAGAATTTACCGCGAGACACGTCACGAAGTTTAATGGATCAAATTTTCAAGTATGGGAATTTCAGTTCAGAGCTTTAGCCACCATGTACGGACTACTGGACATAATAGAAGGCACACGACGAATGCCTAATGATCGTGAGTCTGTGGAAGCGAAAGCCTGGGTCAAGGATAACGCAAAAGCCATGTTTCTTATTTCGTCGTCGCTTGGTCCGATGCAGCTTGAGTGTCTTTTGACACTTACTACAGCCCGAGAAATGTGGACAAAATTAAGTAGTCTTCACGAGCAAAAATCTGCTTCAAACAAATTGATTTTAACACAAAAGTTCTACGAATATCGAATGAATTCGACAGACTCTGTTATCCAACATGTGGCCAAAGTGCAAAATATGGCGGCGCGCTTAATTGACATAGGCGAGAATATCTCAGATGTTGCTATAATGGCAAAAATTCTTGCGAGTCTTCCTGCAAAGTATAATGCATTAAAGTCTGCCTAGGATAGTGTTGATCTAGATAGTCAAACGATAAATAGCTTGGAAGAAAGAATTGTAAAAGAAGAGAACCGTCTTACAGCAGACGATGAGGCCACATTGCTTTGGCTGCCATGAGTCTTGAAAATAAACGAAAATTCACGATGTCAAATGCTGATACGAAGACGAATAGTGTACGAACCCATGAAGGAAAGAAGTTCATCGGTGAGTGCTTCTACTGCAAGAAAAAAGGACATGTTGCTCGGGAGTGTCGAAAGCAGAAACGCGATAAAGAATTTGAACAAAAGAACAGTAATTTTCAAAACTGTGGTTTTATTGTAACCTCAGCTGGTGAATGTGATAATAAAGATAGTGAGCCTTTCACTTAAGTGCCATCTCGTGAGCAAGTTGTGTCATTAATGAGTAGTGATATGAGAGATGTCTGGATTGCCGACAGTGGTGCCTCCAGACACATCACATACCGACGGGATTGGTATATGTGTTTTTCCCAAAAAATGGTGATACAGTTACCCTTGGAGATGACGGGATTTTTGAGGTTAAAGGGTACGGAACAGTTCTGATTGAAAAATTAATCAATGGTGTGTGGATTGAATCGCGAATCGATAACGTATTGTATGTTCCGGGTTTATGTAAAAACTTATTTTCTATCGGAGTGTGTACGACAAAAAAGTTCGATGCTTTATTTACCGGAAATCGTGTAATATTGATTCGTGACAATAAAAAAGCTACACAAGGTTATAAAAGGGAAAATGAAATATATTGGATGTTTTTTAGAGTAATATCACCAAAAATTCGAGAAGCTAATGTGTCAACAACAAGTCTTCAAGTCTGGCACGAAAGATTGGGTCACGTCAACAGAAAAACGTTCAAGAAATGGCTACAAAAGGATCTGTAGATGGATTAAAGTTATCTGATAAGGATGACTTTTTCTGTGAACCCTATCAGCTGGGAAAGAGCCATCGTCTTCCTTTTAATAAAAACTGAACCTTGCAAGACAGAAAGCCTGGAGAATATGTGCATACTGACGTGTGTGGGCCAATGTCTGTGGAGTCTTTGGGTGGGGCTAGGTACTTTGTCATTTTCAAGGATGGTGCATCCGGTTTTCGTCAGGTGTATTTTTTAAAGCATAAGTCAGATGTGTTTTAGTGCTTTCGAAAATATGAGCGAATGGTGGCTAATAAATTTAATAGAACTTTAAAATTTTTGCGCTCGGACAATGGAGGGGAGTACTTGAATAAAGAAATGGAAAACTATCTTTCATTGCGAGGAATTATCTTGGAATGCACTGCACCGTATAAACCGGAGCACAACGGGAAGTCGGAACGCGATAATCGAACAATTGTCGAAAGTGACAGAACCATGCTGCACGCGAAGAATCTTCCATTGAGCTTATGGGCAGAGGCTGTAAATACTTCCGTTTACACGCTCAACCGGACAACATCAAGCAAAAATCCTGGGACCACTCCTTATGAAATTTGGAATAACAGAAAACCTAACCTCGGTCATATGAGGATTTTCGGATCAGAAGCCTTTGTGCTCTCAACGAACCTTTGACTGAAAACGTCAATATCGAAGCAGAGGGAAAAGAAGAAGTAAATCCCGTAAATAAACCAATGATGAGAGATGTCAGCGCAAATGATGTGGAGCCCAAATTTCTAAATAATCAAGATTCACTTAAAAAACTTGCAAGATATGAAGCAAGTTTCATAGAGTATCATTTGCCTGCATCATACCAGGAAGCTGTCACAGGACCTGATTTTAAAAATTGGCAAAAGCTTTTGAGGAAGAATTTCAGGCTCTCGATAGAAATGAAACGTGGAAGATAATACCAAGACCAAAGGATCGCAAGCCTATCGATTCAAAATGGATCTTCAAGATTCATCAGAATTCATCAGGTGAAATAGAGCGATACAGAGCTCGGTTGGTGGCCAGGGGTTATCAACAACAGCCAGGCTTAGATTACAACGAGACCTTCGCATCAGTCGTGAGATACGACTCTCTTCGAGTATTGCTGGCTATCATCACACAAGAGGATTTAGAGCTGACACAATTTGACGTAAAAAGTGCTTTTCTTTACGGCAATCTTCAAGAAGAGATTCTAATGGAGATACCAGAAGGGCTGATCATCGATGGTTCTAGTGAAAAGTGTGTGTGTAAGCTTGAAAAATCCCTATACGGGCTAAAGCAAGGTCCAAGGTGTTGGAGTGAAAAATTCCGTAATTTTTTAAAGCAATTCGATTTCGTCGAATGTGATTCCGACAAGTGTATTTTTCGTGGTATTGTGGAAGATAGTGTTGTATTTCTTGCTTTGTATGTCGATGACGGGCTCATTGCAGCCAAGTCACAAAAAATTCTTGATTTAGTTCTACGTTATTTAACAGAATCATTTGAAATCACGTTCAGAGATACGAGCATGTTTGTGGGACTACAAATTGAACGTGATCGAGAGAAAGGTAGTATGTTTCTAAATCAACGTATGTTTATAGATTCTTAGCAACAGTCACACGTGTCGATATTGTTTATGCAGTTAATATTGTAAGCAGATTTCTAGATAATCACGATGACACCCACTGGCAAGCGGTTAAGCGTATTTTCAAATATTTAATCGGAACAGCTGATCACGGTATCAGGTATAGTAGGGATGAGAGTGAGCCACAGCTTATAGGTTTCTCAGACGCAGATTATGCCAGTGATCTAGAAACGCGTAGGTCTGTTACAGGTTATGCTTTTACTTTAGCAAACGGTGCTGTTACGTGGACAACTCAGAGACAAAAACTAGTTACCTTAAGCACGACAGAGTCAGAATATGTAGCAGCATCAGAAGCAGCTAGGGAAGCTGTATGGCTCAGATCTTTGCTTGGTGATATCAGACATCAGTGCACAGGTGCCACAGTCCTTTTCGTTGATAATCAAAGTGCTATAAAACTTATGAAAAACCCAGAGTTTCATAAACGCACTAAGCATATAAGTGTGCGATATCACCATATCAGAAAGAAAATTTCCGAAAATGTAATAATTATAGAATATATTTCGACTCATTTTCAACGTGCTGATCTTGTCACAAAGGCATTGCCTAAGAATCGCCACAGTTTTCTTTGTTCTACTCTAGGATTAGTATCTAAAAAGGCGCTCGAATAGAGGGAGTGTCAAGATTTTAATTATCGCGCCTTTTGTAACGCCCTCTACATAAGCTATATTGATAACTAACGCAGCTAGCGCCAAGTGGGATACGTGAGCATTGTTCAGTTTAGCCACAAGCCTTGGCGTAGCGTGAGTGTATTTCCTTGTAATTTTAATAAATGTTTGAATTGAGACTAAAATATTTGGTTAATTTTTTTAAAGTTTCAACAAATTTATATTTCAATATGTTCTTAATTTTAATTTTATAACAAAATAATCAAAGGAATTCTATTAAAGTTCTTTTATTATTGGCAAATAACCTATATTAAGAAATGGATAAAAATAAAGTTGAGGATGTTGCATTATACAGAATGTTATATTCTTTTAAAAGTAGTGTTGGAATTGGAAGAATAAATCTTTGTTTTTGACCTAAATCCTTTGATTTTTGTTTCCTTATATGTGTGAAAAGACTTCAATGAGAAGATTGAACAATATGCGTATTGTCAATTATTAATAAATAAGCAACAAGAATTATATTGCATGATTTAAAATACAAGAATAAGGGAAATCTTGGTCAGCAAAAACCAAACAATATGCAAAAATGCACATTGATTAAATAAGTTGTTTTTCTAATATGGTTTTGTACAATGGGTCTTTAAGATTAAATTTCTTAACGAGAGTTTCTTCACCAATCTTCTTTCTTATTCAATAATGAGATATTACGTATTTTTCATAACATATAATTTGACAGTAATAACATGATTTCAGGAAAACGTTATTTAATTTAAACGAGTTTAAATGTCAACTTAATTGCTTAAATAATTGTCACCTGTTAAATGAGTATTTAATACATTATGTCATACGTATCTGTTCAATGGCATTTAGTAATATCTCAACTTGTATTTAATGTACACTGCGATTCATATATGCTGTCCTTCCGGTTCATTGTTCGTTTATTGTTCGAATAATAAACCGGAAGGATTGCATATATGAATCGTAGTTTACATTACTCGGAACTGAAAAAGAGGAAATGAAATCTTCTGTGTAAGATAAATTTCAGATCTCTTAAGGGCATGTGGAAGGCGCCAACTTCAAATGATTCGTTGTAATATTTTCCACCAATTTTCTAGAAAAATACAAAACATATTTTAATGAAATTGAAGGAAATAGTAAATGAGACCTAGACGCATTGGCGTCCAGTCCGTTTGAGGTTTCATTTTAATTCTAAATTTGTGGAAAATATTAAAACGAATCGTTTGAAGTTGGCGCCTTCCACATGCCCTTAAACACGAAACTTATTTTATAAGTTTACATAAATAAGCAAACCTGATTATTGTTGCAAGTAAGATTTCAATGGATTGTCAAAGTATAAAAAGGCATTTCCAGATGAAATCGGGGCCTTTATGGAGAGACCTGCAAGATTAAGCGGTCTTTGTGTGAGAAAGTAAAGTTTTAACCAAAGTATTTGGTCCATTAGTTTGTTGTAACAAAGATTCTTGTTGTCAAGATATTGAGTTTAGAGTTTGCTTTATTAAAAGAGTATACTTACAATGAAATTAGAGTCGTGAAATTTATTGTTTATTGAAAGTTAAATTAAAAGGTTATTAAAACAATAAAAGAGATAGTTAAAAAGATTGTTGAAAAAATATTGAAAGAGATATAAGACGCCTGAAAAGATTACGTAAAATATTTCTTGGCGAGTAAAAATTATTTGATTGAATACATCGAAATATTATATGGAAGACATTGACATTGAAAAAGTGCAACTGAAATAAAAGATATGTTTATGAGTTTAATTTCGTAGAATTTATTAAAAGAGAACGATTACTAAGAAATGTTTATTGAGATAACGAAAAGAATTGAATGTTGTAAATGTTATAGAAATGTTTATATAGATTATCTTAAATGGAAAATTAAAGAATATTGTTTGTGTTTATTTCAAATAAACCTTCAAAGAAAGTAATCCTATTTCCTGCTATTTAAAAAACCTTGTTTCAGAATACAATATTTGATTTATTGAATAATAGTAAATTTGAGAAAGATCCACTACGTTAATAATTTCTATTGTCCGAAGGGCAACGTCAGTTAAAGTAGTTAAAGTGATTTGTTTTTAGATATACTTTATTATTGATTTACAAAGAGTTTTTAAAGCTAAAATATCAATTCAAAATTGATACCTACAGTTAAACTCTCATTAATTTAATAATTCGTCTTTAACAAAGTGGTGGCAGCGGTGGGACCCTTAATATTCTGAAAAAGGTTCGAATTTGGAAAATAGAAAAATTATAAATTTTTAATGTTTGAAGAAATTTTTTTTTGGGCATAATGATATGTTTGAAGCAAATGAAAATCTAGAAAATAAAGAAGTTATAGAAGATTTTTTGAATGAAGCAGGCTCAGAAAATACCAAATCAATAGAAGAAATAACAGCTGAATTGAAGAAAATACAAATATAATAACCAGAACTTTCTGAAGACATTAGGGCAGATAACAATAGCCATGAAATAGATCTTGAAACAACAATACAAATTGAAAAAAATAAGAAATCAGTTACATTCAATACACTTAAACTTCAGAGTTGTCCTAAAGCAAGGTCTACGCCTATTGTAAAAGAAACCATCTTTGAAGAAACTGAACCAGAAATAGAAGTGAAAAATATTAGAAAAAAATAGTACCAATAAATTGATACAAGAAGTAGAAAAATTTCCGATACAAGATAAAACATCTTCCAACAAGTCCAATTTAGGCCTAGATATTACTATGCCCTATGTTGATTACATTCAACCTAGTCTAGAACAACATGAAGTACCAGATAAAGACTTAGATCTGAGTAGGATGGAAATCACGGAATATATAGTAGAGAATCTTTAGCAAGTCGGCGTGATAATTATTTACATTTTGTGTCAGCTGATTTAGAACCATACACGTCTATTAATTAACTATTAATAGCAATAGGAGCAATAGATTTATTAGAAATGAAAAGTAAAAAACCTAAGTTAGGACAAATTTTAGTGACAAATAGGGGTGAAAATAAAATTTTTTCTGTAGTAATTAATAATTATCATGATGATGTTATCAATAAAAATGAATTAATCAAAGCATTGGGTAATTTAAGAAAAATTTTCTTAAAAGTGAATATAAAACAAGTCCGTTTATCAAAATAATGATGATATGTTAGAGGAATTGGGTAATTCTTGGTTAAATCAATTAACTAAAATTTTCTATCAGTATAAAATTAAGTTTATAGTATGTCATGGGAAAGTATTAATACCTCTAGAGGAATATAGGACTAGAATAATATGATTATGATGACAGTCTAGTAACAGGTCGTAAGAGTGTAAATAAAACATATTGTAGAATAAGAGAAAACTTTATGTGGCCTGGTCTAACACAAGATTTTACAGAATATCTTAGAAAATGCCGAACCTATGCACCAAAGACAAAAGTACGAACGAAAAATAAAGAGCCTATGATTATAACTGATACACCATTAGATACATTTGTAAACTGTAATTGTCATATATTAACTATACAAGATCATTTAAATAAATAGTGTATTTTTATACCTATCTCCAATATGAGTGCCACAACTGTAGCTACAAATTTATTTGCATGGGAAGATGCACCAAAATGCATTCTTACAGATCAAGGTAGATCCTTCACTAGTAATTTGCTTAGACGTTTAGCAAAATTATTCAAAGTAGCACAAGTAAAAACTACAGCGTATAGGCCACAAACAAATGGAGGATTAGAAAAAAGTCAAGCTGTATTAGCTGAATTTATTGGACATAATGCGAAAACTTTGGATAAATGGGACAGACTTTTACCATCTGCAATGTTTGCATACAATACTTTAGTTCATGAAGCTAGTAAATTTACACCGTTTGTAGTAGTTTTTTGAAGAAATGCTAGAGCCCCAGCATCCTTTCGATCAGAAGAAAAAATGGAAACTTATGAGTCCTATTTGAAAGAATTAGTCACAATAATCATAGAAATTCGTAGAATGGTAGCACGGAATATATAATCAATGCAAATGAAAAACAGAAAGAACGTTATCGTTATGATAAAGACCTCTGGAAATGAAAATAGGAGATTCAATTGATGTGAAAGAAGAAGTTAGAGCAGAGAAATTTTCCCCTTATTATCATGGTCCCTAAGAAGTAGTTGATATTACAGAAAAAAATAATTTGGTATTAATTGACGAAAAGAGGAAAAGAGTTAGAAAACATAAAGATCAAGCAAACGGAAACGTACGATCACAGGCAGGAATAGGTACATGGTTTAATCATAGACACCACTGTAATATAAGTGAAAAAGTCAAAAATAAACGAACCAATAATAATGCAGAAATGGAAGCTATTTCTAAAGCTCTTGAAATCGTTAAAAAATTATGATATAGGAAAGTAAAAATTCATTCTGACTCTAAATTTGCTATTGATGGGGTAGAAAAATGGTTACCACAATGGGAATTAAATGGTTGGAAAAATAGTAGAAAACGCGAAGTAGTTACCAAAGAAGCTTTTAATAAAATCAAAAATAATATGACAGATATGACGGTTGAATTAATATACGGACCTGGTCATAGTGGTATTACTGGAAATGAGGATGTCGATAAATTGGCTAAAAATAGTATCGAATAAATATCTGAAGATAAAAACTAAATTTAAATATACAGAAAATCAAAAATTTGTGTTTTTTGCTTCCAGAAAGCTGAATCCAGAATGAGGAAATTTTTGTATATTTAATCTCTTTTAATAATTGAGAAAATTATGACAGCTAAAGGGAAAGGTTAAGAAGTTATTAAGATAACACCATTCAAGAAGAGTACTGGACTATATTTTGAGTCTATGCCAAATTTGCATCGAATTAAGGATTTATAGAGAACAATAATGGTTTTAGACCTTAAGAATTTTAAAAATCACTTGCCCGATATAGAAAAACATTTTCGTCAATTTGAAATTTCTTGTAGGAAGATCTTACCAAATAATAAAGTAAATGAGACAGTAATAGGATATCATAACATCAATAGAAGAACATAACTGATTAAATTACAATGGAAGCAACTACAAAGAACTATAAAAGAACTAAAACATTCTAGTTTATTTTCTGAACAAAAACCTTTAAGTAAAACTATTCGAAAAAGATCGGCACCACTGCTAGGTTTTATTGATAAAATAGCAGGCACTATAATTGGAGTTCTTATCTATGACGAAGGTGAAAAATATGAACAGAATTTATTTGATTTAAACAAAGCGCAAAGAAATATATCACATCTCGTAGGGGAACAAACTCATATTCATCAAATAAATTTTATTTAAAAATATACCTTTTTGCGATCGTCTTTTGTAGGTGGAATGGTTTGAATTAAAATAGCCCATATGTTATCTCAATGTGTTAGATATAATATATTAATAGTTAAGTTGTTATATATTTTATAAATTTTATTAATTAAAATTATTTAAAAAAATTTTAAATTACAAACTCATCATGCGGCAAAATATTTTTATGCATAACTAGTAAGTGTTAATTAAAATACCTCGAAATGAATATGTAACCTGGACCACGGAGTTAGCTCAGTTGGTTAAATACTAGACTCTGCGGTCACGCCAAGTCCAGCTTGCTGGGTTCGCGCCCTGATGAGTCTGGGATTTTTCTAACTCGTGAGATAACTTCAGTGGAAGGTTTGACGTCGAGGAATAATGATATGCACTGTCGGTAATCGACCTGTGCAGATCACTAGAACTCGACTGTCGATAAACCGGTTGTATTCGGTGAGGTTTTTCTACAGTTTTCCCTCTCCACTGGCGAGAAAACCCAATATACCGGGTGGTCCAGGCAAATGCGAGTACTCCTAATTTCAAGCCGTTCTGTAGACGCAAAAACACTTAAAAAGAATATATACAAAGGTACAATTCTAGGAACTCCCTACGGGGGACACTCATTGGGCCAGTAAGGTCGTTAAAACGAGTGTATAATAACTAAAAAAAAAAAAAAAAAACTTCTTAAAAAGGATCAAAAATTCATATGGGGGAACCAAGAAAAACAAAGTTTCAAGACCTTGAAGAAAACTTTATATGAAGATCCTATTCTACAACATCCGGATTTCAAAAAGATCTTTAAGGTAACTACTGATGCTTCGGAACATGCAGTCAGCGCAGTTCTAACTCAAGCAAAAGAAGAAGTGGATCTACCAGTAGCCTATTTCTCCAAGACCTTAGTTGGAACAGAAAGAAATTATGACGAAACTGAAAGAGAATGTTTAGCAGTCATTTATGCATAAGAACATTATAGACCATTTCTATATGGAGCAAAGTTCATATTATCTTGTAACCATGAACCCGTAAAAATAATCAACGACGCTAACAAGCCCACACAACGGATGGCAAAGTGGCTTATGAGATTGAAAGATTACCATTATGATTTCCATTGCAAACCAGGCAAGATTAATCGATGGATAGTAGGATTATCGGAAAATCCGTGCGATACGCACAAGAATTTCAAAGATCTACAAGGAAAGGTACAGGAAAATGATGTAAAAGAACCAAAACTTGAAGAAATAAAAAAAATCTGGAATGTTGTTACGTCCTGGGGTTCATCCCAAGACATCTAAAGGCAGCGGTTTTAGCTAGTCCACGGGGCGTGTAGGGTCACCAAGTATTTCTAATTTTTACTAATGTTAAAGAAATCTTATCGATTTAACAAAATTTTCGACTTTTATAAAAGTCATTGATTCCGCAATTCAATGATAGAGGGCAGCGCGTCACCACTTTCCAAATGTTTAAAGTCGTTGGAAAGTTCGACTTTACTTAATATTAAATATTCAATATTTCAATAATATTATATGTAAAATTAGAGATGTGTCAAATTTATTCCTTTTTATCGCAATTAAAATAGAATTTTCATATTGATTTGTCAAAATTAATAATTTATCATTTAAATACTTATTCTTTACTGTTTAAGTTTTAATCTTTGTTCTTTATTCTTAAAATGAGTTTAAATTTTTTTTACAAATTTAGAAGAAAAATTTTGTATAAGTTTCACTTACTATTGATAGTTGGCCTTGGTATATTCGTTGGTATTCACAGCTTTCTGTATTTCCTTGATTTTTCTCGTTCTCTCTCGTTCTTTCGCTCCAATTCTTTCGTAAAATTCCCTTTTTTAAAAAGTCTTAGATATATTTTTTTTTATTAATATTTAACATGAGATTTTGAAATGTCTCCCCTTTTTTTTTAGAGTTTTGTTTCTTCTTGATTTTTGTAAATTAAACTTTGAAAATTTTGAGTTGAAAAATAAAGAAAAGTCACTAATAAATCACTAATAAAGTTTCTAAATTTGTATTTTCTTAAGTCTATAGATCCTTCGGTTCGAATAATTCCGTCGGATCGGAAGGATTAGTGGCACTAGGATTTCTTTTAATTCACTACACCACACTTTACATTAAAGCAATATCCAGTTTATTCTTCACTTCAAATTAGAAAATCTTTGGAATTACACAAAAGGTGTTACACACAAGTTCTACGCTATTTTGATACAGTCAATAAGTTTTAAATTAGTGACAACATAACGATTTTGAATTTGTTTAACAAGGTTAAGATTACAAATTAGACTTAAGATTAAGACCGGCGACTAATTACTTAGAGATAAGACCGGTGATTAGTGACTTATTTACCTTTTTCAGGTGTTAACTGGGGAAACTCCCAGACTTCCCTCTCTTTTTGTTCTCGTTCGGGCGGGGCTAATTCCCCTTTCAGTTTCTCTTATTATCACGCTTCTTTATATTTTCTTTTCCTTAATCATGACATTATTTGATCTAATATTTATTAATAAAATAATAATAATTATAATAATTGAATTGTATACTTAATTATTATTTAACTATAATTCGTGTAATAAAGTAAATATTATCTTGCTAATATTAATACAATAATATAAAATTATATTAATATAATTATTAATTATAAATATAAAATTAATTATATTTATAATAATATAAATTATCAAAAATACTCGACTTGAACGGATAATAATTTCGCAATTTATATTCATTCAAAACTTTCAAAATTATTTTTATTTGTTTCGAAATTATTAATTTATTTATTTATAAAATAATAATTCTAATTATTTGTTATTACTAAATATATTATTTATATTATTATTTAATTTTTTATTATTCGAATTGATTTTTACATTGTTATTATAAGAAGCTTTGTTTTGTTTGTATTGTTATTTAATTTGTTAATAAATTTATTATTTAGATTGTTTTTTTTTTTATTGTTTATAAAATTTGTTACTAATTCTTCATTGTTAAATTGTTGCTAAGGTTTGTTATATAATTTATTATTATATTGTTATTAATATTTAATATAAAGGTTATTGTTAAAATATTTGTTAATATTCAAGTTTAGTTTTATTGTAAAATTACTAATTTTTGGAATGAATATTCTATAATTCCGAATGAGATTCATATTTTTTTTTGTTTGTCGTCAAGTCAAGCATTCCTTATTTATGATAGGCAGGAAGTGTCGAGAATCACATTATGTCATCAAAAATACTCGACTTGAACGGATAATAATTTCGCAATTTATATTCATTCAAAACTTTCAAAATTATTTTTATTTGTTTCGAAATTATTAATTTATTTATTTATAAAATAATAATTCTAATTATTTGTTATTACTAAATATATTATTTATATTATTATTTAATTTTTTATTATTCGAATTGATTTTTACATTGTTATTATAAGAAGCTTTGTTTTGTTTGTATTGTTATTTAATTTTGTTTTTAAAATTGTTTAATAATTTTGTTATTTAATTTGTTAGTAAATTTATTATTTAGATTGTTTTTTTTTATTGTTTATAAAATTTGTTACTAATTCTTCATTGTTAAATTGTTGCTAAGGTTTGTTATATAATTTATTATTATATTGTTATTAATATTTAATATAAAGGTTATTGTTAAAATATTTGTTAATATTCAAGTTTAGTTTTATTGCAAAATTACTAATTTTTGGAATGAATATTCTATAATTCCGAATGAGATTCATATTTTTTTTTGTTTGTCGTCAAGTCAAGCATTCCTTATTTATGATAGGCAGGAAGTGTCGAAAATCACATTGTGTCATCAAAAATACTCGACTTGGGCGGATAATAATTTCGCAATTTATATTCATTCAAAACTTTCAAAATTATTTTTATTTGTTCCGAAATTATTAATTTATTTATTTATAAAATAATAATTCTAATTATTTGTTATTACTAAATATGTTGTTTATATCACTATTTAATTTTTCTTATTATTCGAATTGATTTTTACATTGTTATTACAAAAACTTTGTTTTGTTTGCATTGTTATTTAATTTTGTTTATTTAAAATTGTTTAATAATTTTATTATTTAATTTGTTAATAAATTTATTATTTAGATTGTTTTTTTTTTTTTTATTGTTTATAAAATTTGTTGCTAATTGTTCATTGTTAAATTGTTGCTAAGGTTTGTTATATATTTTATTATTATATTGTTATTAATATTTAATATAACGCTTTTGTTAAAATATTTATTAATATTCAAATTTAGTTTTATTGCAAAATTATTAATTTTTGGAATGAATATTCTATAATTCCGAATGAGATTGTGTTTGTAAGTCTCGCTAAGATAACATTATCTAACAGGTGATGAACATAATATTTCGTCGTTGTTATCAATCTTATGGCACGCGGTTCGGGTTAAGATAAAAGGTTACATATTTTATCATTCACCTGTTAGTACGCTTCATATTTCTTTTCCTTGTTTATTTCCTTTTACAGACTCACACAAATTCCATTCATTCTTTCTATCATGAGATAAATTTTATTTATATTATAGTATAAGAAAAATTTATTGGTTTTTAATGGACAATAATATGGTCAATTCTAATTGGTATTTTCGTACATACTAAACGATTTCCATTTTAGTTTTAAACGTGATTTTAGTATTTTAGTACAATTAGTATTAAACAAATCGTTTTCGTTAAACTTACCAAAACTTACAATTGATTATATATATTACATGATTTTCTGCAAATACATAGATATTTTCTCCTTCTGTTTTTGTTGAAGTTAAAAAATTTTATATGGAAAGAAAAAAAATGTTTGACAAAATTTTAGGTCAAAATTTTGTTAGACATAACACCCCCCCGCATAAGACCAAAACCGATTATTTTACATGGTAAAATAGAGGTTTTGTTTGATTTCAAATTCGATTCGTGTATTTCTTAGCGTAGGCGTCGTGGCAAAGTCGCAACAACTAAATTCCTAGGTGGAATTTCAGGGGGTTGCATAGGGGAATTATTAAGATTTCTATTGGTTTCTGTTGTGGTTGTCGTTATGGGTTGTGGTGTGTCATTTGCACTTGTATTATTTATTACAACTTCGGTTAATTCTGTTTCGTCATTTAAAGGTCTATTATTGTCATTCCTATTCTGGGCGTTCTGTCTATTTTCTCTTTCCATTTGATTTATAGCGCCTTGCCCAAAATGAAGCAACAGATTGGCTAGTGTGCTCCACAGTGCTCCGAGTAATCTCACACTCCATCCGTAGATCGAATACAAGGCGTATCCATGAAGCAATACATTCACGGCATATTTTATTATTCCGAAAATGATTGCTACACCGATCATACCAGCACTTACCGATCCGAACGTAATGAAGTATGACCATATTTTGGTCATAGCACTTTCAGCGAATTTTTCTAAAGCTTTTTCGTCCATCAAATTCATTATATCCAAATGACTTCCAGAGACATCTTCTCCCATAGCGCCCCTTGCCATTTGGTTTAATACTGCCGGTTTCAACAATGGAAACATAACGGTTTGCATGTATGTTTCCATGTCTTCTTCCGCATAAATTCCACTAGCAAGGTCGCCTAGTTCGTTATATCTCCAAGTAGGTCTACTTAAAGGTTGGAGAATTTGTGGAGTTTCAGCTCTCACTGGTTTTGGTGAAAATTCGTACCATTTTTGGTCAATTTCAAAGGTTATCGGTAGAAATTTATTACATTCTACTTGGTTACCTCTAGTAGTTAAAATTAAGGATTTTGAGGTTAAAAATAGGGATTTATTATTGTGAGTAACCGGGATTTCAGAAAAACAAGTAGTATTCGTATTACGAATTTTCACTGAAACAGCTTGACATTGAATTATCTGGGCAACGTGGCCCGAAAAAACCGCTAGGTAACCTGGTTCCTTCATTATGGTGAAAGCAAATTCATCGGGGTTTAAAGAAGATTGTGACAGAGAATTTTGAATTACTTTTCGTTCTAACAAACAACGTTGTGTAATTATATCTTTATATAAAGAGTTTACTTCATTTTTTAAATGATGAGCGACATAAATAATTTTCGTATTAAAATAAGCAGAAAGAGAAAGATCTTTTATATTGATTTTATAAACGTTAGTTGGAAAAGGATTATTTAAAGAAGTTTCAAAAATGTAAATTTTGGCAAGTTCTGTTTTTCTTAATGTTAACCCACATATTTGTTGAGGACCATTGTCTGTATATGCGAATTTAATATTTTCCGTTGAATTTGTAAAATAAATTGTTGGGAGGTTGGTTTTGTTTTCTTGAGTTTTGGACGCATAACCTTGGTACAGAATAGCGAAGGAATTAAAATTACAAAGTGAAGTTTCGGGTTTATTCCAAAAAGTAAAGAAATTTTCTCTATCTACGCATTTTGTATTCGAGAGTTCACATTTTGTGTTTGAAGGTAGTATTATTGAATTTTCATCAATTTTTACCGGTGCTTCAGAGGAGAACAATGAAATTTCCAAATCAGCTTCGATAATTTGGTTTTGTTTAGATTCAAAAGTTCCGCCTACGCAATTTGATTTATCGTCGACGGATCCAACTATCATTTGAGATCTAAAATTAGTGACATTTACTTCAAGGAATTTTATAATTTGATCGTAGAATTTGAATTGACCATAACGATGCATATCGTCGCATGCATCTCTCGAAATTTTCAACATATAAACAGAGTTATTATTTGACGAGAGAGATATATGCGAATGCATACCACAGTAAAATTTTCTAGTGTTTATCTTAACTCTGCATTGTTTTATGAAAACAGAACCAAATTCGACTTTTTGTAACAGGTTTACGTAGACTAATTCTGTTCGGATATCCGTGGAATCGAAGTTACAATCACCAATGTGTCGGAGGGAGATCGTGGTGATATTGGGTGGCGTTTTGGTACTACAGTCGTACCCCGTTAAAGAGTTTACGCCCACCAAATTCATGATAAACAAGAGTACCAACATTTTCTGAAAAGAACAAATTTAGGTTGATTGTAAATTATGGTTTTAATTACATAGACATTTATAATTATTGACAGATATCAGTACTCAAATTTCTTATTAATTAATCCTCACACTCGCTCGGGGATCTTAATCTAGTAAGTCTTAGTTTATTAGTATGTACGATTCTAGTTTTATTGCCATAGGTGATTTCGACATTATTATTGTCCATTTTACGTAAAATTTTGTAGGGCCCAGTGTATTGTAAGTCGAATACACCTTTTCTGGGCTCTTTTAATAAAAGAACGCGATCACCGACCTCAAATAAGCAAGGGTTGTTTTTTTTGTCATAATAATTTTTTGATTTTTCTTTAGCGCTTATCAAATTTTTTTGTGCAAGGTTATCTAAAAACGCTTTTCTATTCTTCAAATCGTTTAAATATTCTAAGTAAGTTTCATCTAAAGTTTCTTCTAGGGTAACCTTATCGGAAGGTACTCTCGCAAGTTTCGCAAAGACACATTCGAAAGGTGTGAGTCTTGTCCCCTCGTGGACACTGGTGTTGTAGGCGAAGGTAGCACATTGAATCCATTGGTCCCAGTTGTTGCTTGAACTAACGTAGCATTTGAAATATTCTTTCAGGACATGGTGCATCCTCTCGATCGAGCCATTGCTCTGCGGGCGATAAGCTGTAGTTGTGCATTGATTGATTTTACACATTTTAGATATATTCCTCATTAAGGTAGATGTGAAATTTGAACCTTGATCAGTCAATATGATTTTTGGACTTCCATAAGTGTAGACTAAATTATTTAGAAAGGCTGTTGCAATATTAATAGATGTAGCTTGTATTAGAGGGGTGGCGATTACATATTTTGTAAGAAGACATTGCATTGTTAAAATATATTTATTTTTATTTAGAGTTTCAGGGAGTTCAACGATATCCATGGATACTTTGTCAAAAGATGAACCAGGTGTATCCGTGAGGATCATAGGTTGATGTACTTTTCTCCGGACAAGTTTTCTTAATTGACAAGTTTTACATTTGCTTATAAAGGATTGAACGTCGTTTTTTAAAGATGGCCAGTAAAAATCTTGTCTAATTCGTAGATAAGTTTTAGTAACTCCCTTATGTCCATTTATCGGTGATTCGTGAGTTGATGCTATTATTTTTATTCTATCTTCTTCGTTTGGAGTTTGAATTAAACCTTTACAGATAATAAATTTAGTATCTGGGAAATTATTGGCAACTTCTTCGACAAACTTCATTATTAGACTCCATGGCAAGTCATCAATGTGTTTCGTAACGGCTAGTCTTAAAGTTTTTAATTTTAAGTTTCTCAAAAGTGTGTCCAAATTTTCAAAAATTAATTTAAGTGTATCTCGGTCTGCTTTAACATTACTATCCTTTTTTAAACAGGCTACGATGACGAATTTTTTTGATATATTGTTTGAGGCTATTTTACCCACATCTAAGTGAATATCACTTGGAAAGTGTCCGGCTAATGACAGTTCCCTAGCGCCTTCGCAAAGTGGTTCATTTTTTGAATTTATAAAACAAAAGGTATTGTCGTTAAAGGTTAATAATTTATCTCTAACTTCAATAACATTTTTCGTTGGTTGATGTCTACGATTTAAATCGTATTCTACATCGTTTAAGTCAAAAATATTAGATGAATTTGAATTTGAAGTGGATGAATTGTAAGGAATAACGTTTCTTTCAGAACTTCTTTCAATTTCCATATCGTCATTTTCAAATTCGTTTTCAAAGTCGAAAGCATCATAATTCCTGATTATGTTTTCGTCGGTTATTCGCCTGTCGCAGTCGTTGGGCGATGTAGAGTTCATTTCTTCTTCTATGTTTTGGTCGTTAATTGTTTCATTTTCATCATTGTCATTATGATTATTTAGCGATCGGCTTTCTTCGTATTCTTCAATCCTTTCTATATTATTACTATTATCAACGTCGTTATCCCTTCTGATTGTATCGTTTCTTCTTTCATTATTTTCTCCATCATTTCTTCTGTTATCATTACCATTATTGTTTTGGTTATTGGAGTGTTCTGGGGTATCGTTGTTTTGATTACTCGAGCGTTCTGATGTGTCGTCATTTTCTGCATGTACGTCTACTCTTACGCTTCTTTGGTTTCTTGATCCAGGAAGAGAAATATCGGAATCTGAAGATGGGGAGTAATCGAGTCTTACGGTTCTTTGGTTTCTTGATCCAGGGAGGAGGATGTCAGAGTCTGAGGATGAAGAGTTAGAAAGGACAAAAAGAGGATTTGTTTCGATATCAGGAGGGTTTCTAGAAAGGGCGTCAGCGACGTAATTTATCTTTCCTTCCTTGTAGATAACTGTAAATTCGAAGTCTCTTAATTTTAAATAAAATTTCTTTAACCTTGACGTTGGGTCCTTTAAATTATCTACCCAAATCAGTGGTTGGTGATCTGTTACAAATGTGAACTTTCGCCCGAAGAGACAATATCTAAATTGAAAGGCTGCTTTTACCATGGCTAAAAGCTCTTTTTCAATAGTCGAGTATCTCTGTTCGGTGTCATTTAAACTTCGAGAGTAAAATGCTATAGGCAGATCATTGCCCTCGTAATTTTGACTTAACACTGCGCCGACCGCAAATTGCGATGCATCGGTTGTGACAGTAAAATCTTTTTCGAAATCAGGGTATTTCAAGAGGGGTTCCCTAGTTAGATAAGTTTTTAAATAATTAAATGCTGTTTCTTGGGCATCAGTCCATTTAAAATTTATGTCTTTCTTTAATAAATATGTAAGCGGTTTTGCTTCTTTAGAAAAGTTTGGGATGAATTTCCTGTAATACCCTGCTAAACCGAGTAGTTGTTTAATATTTTTTTGATTTTTAGGTTTTGGAAATTTTGAAATCGCTATTATTTTTTCTTTATCGGGTCGAATGCCATCTGCACTAATTTCGTGTCCTAAATAAATAACTTTGTTTTGATAAAATTTGCACTTGTCCGGCTGTAATTTCATATTAGCTTTCCTTAATCTATCAATTACTTTCGCTAGTTTCAGGTCGTGTTCTTCGATAGTTTTACCAGGTATGATACAGTCGTCTATGTACACACAAATTTCGTTGTTTTGCAAACCAACGAACAACACGTCCATCTGTCTTTGGAAGGTTGCCGGCGAATTCTTTAGTCCGAATGGCATTCTAGTAAAATGATAGTGGCCGAATGGGGTCGAAAATGCTGTTTTTACTTTGTCACAATCGCGCATCGGAATCTGATGAAAACCCGATGCCAAATCGAGTACGCTAAAATATCTAGATCCAGCTAATTGGTCAATGACCTCACTTATGTTCGGTATGGGGTACGCGTCACTAATAGTTTTTTTGTTTAGTTCGCGATAATCAATGACAAGCCTCCATTTTTTATTTCCCAAACTATCGGATTTCTTTGGGACTACCCACAGAGGACTGTTATAAGGGGAGTTTGAGGGTTCTATTATGCCATCCTTTATCATTTTGGTAATTTGCTTTTCAATCTCCCCTTTTAACATTTGTGGATATCGATATTGTTTAACGTTCACCGGTATACTGTCATTTAACTCGATCATATGTGATGTCATATTCGTTTTAGCAAGTTTTTCGTTAGGCATCTGAAATATGTCAGCGTACTCGTCACAAATTTTTGCTGTTCTAACTCGATTTTCTAAATTATAATTTTGTAAATTTATTAATTCTTTAATTCTGTCGGAACGTGATTTTTCATCTTGAATATTTGAGGTAGGTGGATTCACTTTAGTGTTTTCGTTTCCCGGTTCATATGAATAGATATTTTCGCGGTTAAAATCGAGATTTTCATTTAAATAAAAAATAATTTTTTCGACATTGTTAGAGAGTTCGTCTTCGTCTTCTGTATTGTCGTTTTTTAGTGTCATTTCGTCTGAATTGTAATTTATTGTGTTTATTGCGTCAGGTTCGAATTTATTTGCAAGTGACTCAAACAAATGTAAATATTTTAATAATTCGGATTCTTCATTTTTACTTTTATTTTCTAAATTTAATTCATTTTCTGTTTTCGCGTTAATGTTGATTTTGTCGTTCTGTATAATGGTTTTGGTGTTCGGTACTTGTTCGTTAACTTCAATTTCCTCTTTAATTCTTGAATTAATTTCTTTAATTTTAGTATTATTTTCAATTTCTAAAGTAGGAATATTTTTGTTTTGGTTCGTAAATATTTGTTTAGCATTTTTAGTTTCGTTATAATTTTCGCTTCCTTTTTCATGTATATTTTCGCTTCTAATATCTAATGCGTTCTCTTTACCTATAAATTCTATTCCTATTTTTGATCTAAAATTATCGATTTCATTTTCATTAAAAGTTTCCATTTCTGATTTCTTTGTTTCGCTTTTATTACTATTTTCTAACATAGACTCATTATTTTTACTTTTGTTTACATTTTCCGATCCTATTCTTTCTAATTCTGTTTCGTTTTGAAATATTAACTTAGAATTTTCAGTTTCATTTTCGTTAACAACTTTCAATTTAAATTCTTTTAATTCGATTTTACTATTTTCGCTTCTAATATCTAATGCGTTTTCTTTACCTATAAATTCTATTCCTATTTTTGATCTAAAATTATCGATTTCATTTTCATTAAAAGTTTCCATTTCTGATTTCTTTGTTTCGCTTTTATTACTATTTTCTAACATAGACTCATTATTTTTACTTTTGTTTACATTTTCCGATCCTATTCTTTCTAATTCTGTTTCGTTTTGAAATATTAACTTAGAATTTTCAGTTTCATTTTCGTTAACAACTTTCAATTTAAATTCTTTTAATTCGATTTTACTATTTTCGCTTCTAATATCTAATGCGTTTTCTTTACCTATAAATTCTATTCCTATTTTTGATCTAAAATTATTGATTTCATTTCCATTAAAAGTTTCCATTTCTGATTTCTTTATTTCGCTTTTATTACTATTTTCTAACATAAACTCATTATTCTTATTTTTGTTTACATTTTCCGATCCTATTCTTTCTAATTCTGTTTCGTTTTGAAATATTAACGTAGAATTATCAGTTTCAGTTTCGTTAAAAACCTTAGATTTAATTTCTTTTATCTCGATTTTACTATTTATTAATTCGTTTTCTTTAAGTTCGATTTCATTCTTAATTGATAATTTAAACTTATCGATTTCTATTTCGTTCAAAATTTCAGATTTAAGATCTTTAAGTTCGATTTTGTTTACGTTTTTTAATTCAAGGTTTTTCAATTCAATTTCTTTAAATTCAGTTTCGCTCTTACTTTTATTATTATTTATGATTTCTATCCCGAAGAATGTTTCATTTTCGTCGATTCGATTTCGTGGTTGTTCGAAGTGTTTATTATCAGGATTCGTTCGCGATTTTCCGATTTCGATTTCGCATTTCGTTTTATCATTTATTGTTTGTAAATTTAAGGTTTCGGATTGAAAATTTGCTTCGCTAACAGTATCTGGTTTTGATAGAATTTTTATGAAAGATGGAACCTCCAAATTTGTCATTTCAACATACGGTACAGTTGGAATTCGAATCTTTGCTAGAAAGGGAGATGTGTTGTTTATTGGAATTTGTACCATACCGTTGTTGCTGTTTAATTTAGATATTCCTCCCACATAAACACCTGGTATTATCTCTAATCTTGGTATAAATCCTAGAGATTGGCAAATACGGGTTTTTGCTTCTACCCATTTACATTCTTGTGAATAAACTTGACAGATTTTTTCTATTTCAAATGGAATTTTAATATCTTTGTATATAAAAACATCATTTTTATAATCTATTATAGATTCTTTTTGTTTACAGAATCCAGATCCTAGTAATGATCCGGTTCTAATCGGGAAATTATTGGCAACAACGATAAAATTTGCCGATGTTCCTAGATTAGAAATATGTATTTTCGTGATTCCGATACTGTTAACTATTCCTTCTCCTATACCCGAAATACCTGGAGTAAAAGAATGGTCAATTTTTACAAAAGTATTTAATCTCCCAATTTTTATTATATTGGGTTGTGCGCCCGAATCTAACATGCAATCAACGATTTCGCCAGATAGGTCTTCTGAAAATAGATTAATTACGGGAATTTCATTTAATAGGTAATTTAATGTGGACAGGTTGATATGGTAGATTAATTTATTGCTGCGAAAAATACTGGACGGCTGTTCGCTTGGTTCTCCAGGGTACCGTCCGAGCTTTCCTGGGGAACTTCCGGGTTTCCCTGGTTCTTTTGAATTTCTCGTTGTTCATAATTTCTTCTTGTATAACAGTTTTCTATTGTGTGACCTATCTTTCTACAGTATGCACATTGTATTACGTTTTTGCGAATTTGGTTTTCGTAGTTTTGCGAGTTTTGAGTTATTGTGTTCTCGTGTTGTCGTTGTTCGTGACTTATTCTTGTGTAGCATTTTTCTAAAGTGTGTCCTAACTTTCTACAATATGCGCATTCTACAACGTTTTTTTGAATTGGATTTTCGTAATTTTGTGAGTTTTGGAGTGTTGCGTTTTCGAAATGTCGTTGTGGGGGAGGATTTCCGTAATTTCTTTGCATGGGGCGTGGTTCTAAATTTCCAGAGTTTTGTTGTTGATAGAAAGGGTTTTCTTGATTCTTATAATTTTGAAAGTTAGGATTTTGAGGATATCTCGGCGTTTGGGAATTTGATCTGTGTTGTCCAGAATTTGGGTTATTAGGAGTTTCATAAGGTCTCGGATAATGTGGATTAAAATTAGGAAGTCCAGGATTAAATGTCGTAGAGTATTCAAAAGGGTTTGTGTTGACGTGATAAGTGTGTTGGAAATTTCGGTTCGATTGTCTAGGGTTTTGGTATTGTGAATTTTCGAAACGCCTTGTATCTTGGGGATTCTCATAATTTCGGTTTGTTCGTGGGTCATTCGAGTTGTAATTTCTCTTAGGATATTTTTCTTTGTCAATTTCAATTCGTTTTTCTGCTTTAATTGCTTCGTTAAAAGCGGCGGTTAAAGTATTTACGTTTTGATTGACATAGCTTCGGAAATGGGGGGGAAGAGCGAAGAAAAATTCTTGGACAAATTCTTTTTCTAAATTTTCGATTTCGAATTTCGATAAAAATTCCCTATTTTGTTCTAGACAGGTACAATCAATGATAGCATTTTGAATGTTGTCGAACCTTTCAATGAATTCGAGGATGGGTTCATTAAACCCTTTTGCTAAATTTGCTAGTTGACCTCTGTAGTGATTTGATGATCTATGGGTCGCGAAAGTGGTCTTTAAGTTCGTTAAAAATTCTTCGATAGTTCCGTATTCTTGATTGCCGATAGCTATATAGGCCCTATCTGTTAATTTGAATTTTAACAATCGAACGATCTCATATTCTAAACTGGAAGGGAATTGGTTTTTAATTCTACGAACAGTGCGGATGAATTTGAAAACATCAGTGCCGTCGAATTCCGGAACGATGGAAAGACTTTCTTTTAATATTGCCGACGATGGTATTATTGGTGTAGTTCTGACAAAAGGGTTTAAACTTTCGTTAAATTCATTTTCTTGATTTAAAGGACTCTTTGCTTCGTCAAGAAAACTTAAGTGAAGATTTGGTTTGTTTGAAAAATTGGTTTTTATTTTTGGTGTTGAATGTGCCATTTCATTTAAGTTTTCGTAATGGTTCTCTTGGTTTCTAAATTGCAGCTCTAGTTGCTGTTGCATTAAGGTGACGTGAGTTTTGTTTAATTCATTGAGATTTTCTTGCAACTTTAAATCTTCTATTTTTTTTTGCATTTCGCGTTCCGATTGTATTAATTTTTCTTCTCTGAGTCTAATTTCCGCGAGTTTACTTTCAACGTTGGTATCTGTCATTTTGAGTGTTATTTTTTTTTGTTCGTTCGAAATTAAAATTTGCAAAAAGTAAGATTTTTAATATTTTAAATGGTGAAACATTTGAAAATTGCAGAAAGTTTAGGATTTCAAAATTTGATTGTTGTTAATAAAATTTTATGAACAGGATAAATGAAATCCCACCGACGCTGTCACCAAAAATTTTGTTACGTCCTGGGGTTCATCCCAAGACATCTAAAGGCAGCGGTTTTAGCCAGTCCACGGGGCGTGTAGGGTCACCAAGTATTTCTAATTTTTACTAATGTTAAAGAAATCTTATCGATTTAACAAAATTTTCGACTTTTATAAAAGTCATTGATTCCGCAATTCAATGATAGAGGGCAGCGCGTCACCACTTTCCAAATGTTTAAAGTCGTTGGAAAGTTCGACTTTACTTAATATTAAATATTCAATATTTCAATAATATTATATGTAAAATTAGAGATGTGTCAAATTTATTCCTTTTTATCGCAATTAAAATAGAATTTTCATATTGATTTGTCAAAATTAATAATTTATCATTTAAATACTTATTCTTTACTGTTTAAGTTTTAATCTTTGTTCTTTATTCTTAAAATGAGTTTAAATTTTTTTTACAAATTTAGAAGAAAAATTTTGTATAAGTTTCACTTACTATTGATAGTTGGCCTTGGTATATTCGTTGGTATTCACAGCTTTCTGTATTTCCTTGATTTTTCTCGTTCTCTCTCGTTCTTTCGCTCCAATTCTTTCGTAAAATTCCCTTTTTTAAAAAGTCTTAGATATATTTTTTTTTATTAATATTTAACATGAGATTTTAAAATGTCTTCCCTTTTTTTTTAGAGTTTTGTTTCTTCTTGATTTTTGTAAATTAAACTTTGAAAATTTTGAGTTGAAAAATAAAGAAAAGTCACTAATAAATCACTAATAAAGTTTCTAAATTTGTATTTTCTTAAGTCTATAGATCCTTCGGTTCGAATAATTCCGTCGGATCGGAAGGATTAGTGGCACTAGGATTTCTTTTAATTCACTACACCACACTTTACATTAAAGCAATATCCAGTTTATTCTTCACTTCAAATTAGAAAATCTTTGGAATTACACAAAAGGTGTTACACACAAGTTCTACGCTATTTTGATACAGTCAATAAGTTTTAAATTAGTGACAACATAACGATTTTGAATTTGTTTAACAAGGTTAAGATTACAAATTAGACTTAAGATTAAGACCGGCGACTAATTACTTAGAGATAAGACCGGTGATTAGTGACTTATTTACCTTTTTCAGGTGTTAACTGGGGAAACTCCCAGACTTCCCTCTCTTTTTGTTCTCGTTCGGGCGGGGCTAATTCCCCTTTCAGTTTCTCTTATTATCACGCTTCTTTATATTTTCTTTTCCTTAATCATGACATTATTTGATCTAATATTTATTAATAAAATAATAATAATTATAATAATTGAATTGTATACTTAATTATTATTTAACTATAATTCGTGTAATAAAGTAAATATTATCTTGCTAATATTAATACAATAATATAAAATTATATTAATATAATTATTAATTATAAATATAAAATTAATTATATTTATAATAATATAAATTATCAAAAATACTCGACTTGAACGGATAATAATTTCGCAATTTATATTCATTCAAAACTTTCAAAATTATTTTTATTTGTTTCGAAATTATTAATTTATTTATTTATAAAATAATAATTCTAATTATTTGTTATTACTAAATATATTATTTATATTATTATTTAATTTTTTATTATTCGAATTGATTTTTACATTGTTATTATAAGAAGCTTTGTTTTGTTTGTATTGTTATTTAATTTGTTAATAAATTTATTATTTAGATTGTTTTTTTTTTATTGTTTATAAAATTTGTTACTAATTCTTCATTGTTAAATTGTTGCTAAGGTTTGTTATGTAATTTATTATTATATTGTTATTAATATTTAATATAAAGGTTATTGTTAAAATATTTGTTAATATTCAAGTTTAGTTTTATTGTAAAATTACTAATTTTTGGAATGAATATTCTATAATTCCGAATGAGATTCATATTTTTTTTTGTTTGTCGTCAAGTCAAGCATTCCTTATTTATGATAGGCAGGAAGTGTCGAGAATCACATTATGTCATCAAAAATACTCGACTTGAACGGATAATAATTTCGCAATTTATATTCATTCAAAACTTTCAAAATTATTTTTATTTGTTTCGAAATTATTAATTTATTTATTTATAAAATAATAATTCTAATTATTTGTTATTACTAAATATATTATTTATATTATTATTTAATTTTTTATTATTCGAATTGATTTTTACATTGTTATTATAAGAAGCTTTGTTTTGTTTGTATTGTTATTTAATTTTGTTTTTAAAATTGTTTAATAATTTTGTTATTTAATTTGTTAGTAAATTTATTATTTAGATTGTTTTTTTTTTATTGTTTATAAAATTTGTTACTAATTCTTCATTGTTAAATTGTTGCTAAGGTTTGTTATATAATTTATTATTATATTGTTATTAATATTTAATATAAAGGTTATTGTTAAAATATTTGTTAATATTCAAGTTTAGTTTTATTGCAAAATTACTAATTTTTGGAATGAATATTCTATAATTCCGAATGAGATTCATATTTTTTTTTGTTTGTCGTCAAGTCAAGCATTCCTTATTTATGATAGGCAGGAAGTGTCGAAAATCACATTGTGTCATCAAAAATACTCGACTTGGGCGGATAATAATTTCGCAATTTATATTCATTCAAAACTTTCAAAATTATTTTTATTTGTTCCGAAATTATTAATTTATTTATTTATAAAATAATAATTCTAATTATTTGTTATTACTAAATATGTTGTTTATATCACTATTTAATTTTTCTTATTATTCGAATTGATTTTTACATTGTTATTACAAAAACTTTGTTTTGTTTGCATTGTTATTTAATTTTGTTTATTTAAAATTGTTTAATAATTTTATTATTTAATTTGTTAATAAATTTATTATTTAGATTGTTTTTTTTTTTTTTATTGTTTATAAAATTTGTTGCTAATTGTTCATTGTTAAATTGTTGCTAAGGTTTGTTATATATTTTATTATTATATTGTTATTAATATTTAATATAACGCTTTTGTTAAAATATTTATTAATATTCAAATTTAGTTTTATTGCAAAATTATTAATTTTTGGAATGAATATTCTATAATTCCGAATGAGATTGTGTTTGTAAGTCTCGCTAAGATAACATTATCTAACAGGTGATGAACATAATATTTCGTCGTTGTTATCAATCTTATGGCACGCGGTTCGGGTTAAGATAAAAGGTTACATATTTTATCATTCACCTGTTAGTACGCTTCATATTTCTTTTCCTTGTTTATTTCCTTTTACAGACTCACACAAATTCCATTCATTCTTTCTATCATGAGATAAATTTTATTTATATTATAGTATAAGAAAAATTTATTGGTTTTTAATGGACAATAATATGGTCAATTCTAATTGGTATTTTCGTACATACTAAACGATTTCCATTTTAGTTTTAAACGTGATTTTAGTATTTTAGTACAATTAGTATTAAACAAATCGTTTTCGTTAAACTTACCAAAACTTACAATTGATTATATATATTACATGATTTTCTGCAAATACATAGATATTTTCTCCTTCTGTTTTTGTTGAAGTTAAAAAATTTTATATGGAAAGAAAAAAAATGTTTGACAAAATTTTAGGTCAAAATTTTGTCAGACATAACAATGTCAGTTCAGAAGAAAAAATTATGGAGAATATGAAAGTATTGCCAATCAGCAGCGGGGCACGTAAAAGTAAAATAAAAGCAAATGAAGCTTTAACACAGTTAATAAAAGCAAACAAGAACAAAAGAAAAGCCCAAGGTACGCACGACCTAGGAGAACAGAGCAAACCACCAGACAAAAATACTAAGCAGAGAAGCAAATCAGAATCAACGATAAAAGATCCAAAAATCTTAGTAGAATCTGAAATCTACTAAGGAGAGCAACAAAGAGAAGCCCAAGAGGAGGATTAAAACTACACCAACAGAAACAGAAGAACTAGAACAGCCAATTTCATTAAGATTGAGGAAGAGGAACAACTCTCCAAACTACACTGAGGATGATGAGACGCCAATCCTAGAGACGGACTTTACTAAAAATAATGGAGAACCAGAAGAAGAAGAAGAAGAAGAAGAAGAAGAAGTACCAACGGAAAAACCGAGGACACCCATTCTTCAGAAAAGCCACAGCGTGCTGCCTTCATTAGAGTGTACACTAGGGTGGTCCAAAAAAAGTCGATTTTCAAAAATTAAAAACGGTTATTCAGTTTCATACACTTCAGGGTTAAACATGGCATATCCATTTTTTCAAATTTTTTTGTTAATATTTTCATGTGGCGACGAATTTTTTCTGTTCTTATAGGAGTTAACACGTAAAAATAGCAAATTATTTTTGACTGCACTTTTTATTAGTTTATTGATGTCGTAATTTTATTTCGAGCTACAGACTGCTAGGTGTGAACTAAGATAAAGTATTGCAAATGTTATGATAATTCATAACATAATTAATATTAAAATAAATTAATTAAACTTTATTTCGAATTTAATCACTTAGAGAAAATTCGATTTTACACCTATTCGCCATTTTTCGAAATGCGGAGGAAATAAACTCACTTTGGTGAAAATACCTATAAATTGCTGAAATAAAAGAACAGCAAATAAAAGAAAAACATTTATTTTATTAATGACAAAAGAAAAGAATGCATGAAATATAATGCACACGTAAAAGATGTGAGGAAATTTTAAGTTTACTCGTGATTTTCGGAGTGACTACTCTAGATTATGCTACGCTTAAAATCAACGACATGCAACAATTTTTACAAGCCTAATAAAACAAATTATTGTTAATTAGATATTAAGCAGTTGCAACCTTCCGCTAAGCTTGAATGGCAGGCATAATCGCAATTTGGACTTGTTAGGCGAAAGTAACGCGGAAATAGAAAAATTTTGAAATGATATTGTTCGTGCTGGATTTAGGTGAACGTTTCCAAAGTTTAACTTTTTAACCTTTAACAAGATCTTTCCTAAAAACCTCCCTTAAAGCCCCTAAAGAAAAAAAATGAATATTCAGTTCAGGCAATCATGAATTTGCAACTTAAAGCTGTTGCGTATGGTGTCATCGAACTCTTTTCAAATGTAAATAACTGCTGGGGTACGAATAACGAAACCTCAGTTTGGAAATCGCAAAAATGCAACGCCAAACAAAAGGGGTTTTCCAAAAAAAGAAACAGAGTCAAGATACTCCAATAAACAGTTAATAAGTTGTGAAATGGCTGTGCCATTTCCGTCGATATACCTGCAATACGCCGAAAGTGCAAAACGGCAAAAATTCACATTGAGCAATGGTTCAATGTTCTAAATTTTATTGCCAATGAACTTACACATGGTCAATATCCCACCCAAAGAGTCCCAACGTTTCTATAAAAGTTTAGCACGAACAAAATAATTTCGCAGTACACGTTTCGTTCATACGGAAGTTCTGTTCCTTACAGAACAACACTCGAGTCGAAATATCGGGACCACGCCCGACCGCGAATTAAGTTCGGATTTGAAGGTCCACTACGAAATATAGTGACCAAATTTCGAGCGGTCGATAACTAAAATTCGAAAACTTTCGCTTAATTAAAGTCCAGCGGCAAGCAAATTTTGGTGGAAATTCAAATGTTGATTAAATTCAATTGTTTAAATTTTTGTCAAACATTTGACCGGTCAGTCCGCACGCGTAGTGCCTGTCCGTCCAAGTTTGTTAGGAACCGCAAGTGCGTAATTGTGCGCGTTCAAAATAAAGACAATAGTGTCACATAGGTGACACACACATTAAGAATTTTCTGCCTGTCGGAAACCAATCAATTGTATCAACAATTCACTGACTTCCGACGGTAAAATTAAGTCGTAGAGTATAAGTAAACATTTCTGAATGTATCGTTCCATGCGTTTATTTTAATAATTTTTCAATTGTTTCTAATTTTAAATTTAAATTCAATTGTTGTTTGTATGAGATATTTAGAATATGTTTTAGAATAAATTCAATTTAATAAAAAAGAAAGCTCGTAATTTTTACTCTTCTTTTTCTTTTATCCCTGAATTCATTATGTCACTAAAGTAAATTTATTTATCAAGATGGTTTTCACAGTCCGATTATTTATTTAAAAAGGATAAACGATCCCGCAAAATTTAAACCAGGTCTATTGATCTTGGAAGCTTGGTACCTCCGCAAACCAAAAATAAAGGACCATCTCAAAAGTCGTTATTTCATTTAAAAGCTTTTAATTTTCGAACAGCTATTTTTCTTTTAAACATTAAATAAATTATTTTAGTTTGTTACAGCAAAAAAGTAAATTTACAAATTTTTATTTTTATAATCATTTTTCAGTATCAAAAAACACCAAATAGGTAGTTTTCAGGAACAGTTTTCTGCTAGTAAATATAAGTTGTTCTACATCTAACTTGTACTGTATGAAAATTTATTTCTTAAACATGAGATTCTGTGAAATTTAAAAAGCTACTTCAATATTAAGAGGGCAATTTGTTGAATTGATTTTTAGCATTTTTGAACTTTCGTCGGTTTACAGCCATCATTATTAGGAAAAATGATGTAGGCCTGCTTATAGCTACTGACGAACGTCAAACCGGAACGGGGACAATGGAACCCCTATTAACAAAAATAGAGAAAATCTATTAGAAGAAGAAGAAATTGCAGTTTTCGTAGATGCCCCAGTAGAATCTTCTGAAGATGAAGATACCGAAAATAAGAATTATCCTGAGGAAGAAGAGAAACAGAAAAGAAACATGGATCGAGAATTATTAAAAGAAGTACAAGACTCAATACGTAGATATGACGCCTCCATAGAAGGTCACCAATCTTACTTTTGGGATAACCAAATGTTTGAAGAGAAAACAGAAGGCATTGAAAGGGAAGAAGAGGAACTAGAAAACTTAGAATATATTAAAGAAAAAGAAAATGAAAACAAAGACACATTGAATAATAAAGGTTTTGAAGATGTGAGATCTATTGATGAGGTAATAGAAGAATTTAAAGAAATACAGAGACAATTACTGGAAAATCTAGAATATTCAGTATTAGAAAAAACTACGGATCAAGTTATACAAAACCTCACAAAAGACGACGAAAGAGTAAAAAAATCAGTTACTTTTGACACTCCGCTAACGCAAGGAAAACCTAGAGCTAGGTCCACACCATTCCATGGGGAAATTAGCCCAGAAGAAAGTGAAACAGAAGTTGAAAGTGAGCCAAGGAAAAGGAAAATTACGCCTAGAAAACTTATAAAAACAACAAGTTGATATACTAACTGAAAGTACTACACTAATTAAAGGAAAATCAAGACTGAACATAACGATGCCTTGTGTAGAGGAAAATCTTGTTAGACTAGAAGGAGGAGAAAGAGACGAGGAAAAAATTGAACAAATTAGCAGAAATGAAGTGATGGAATATGACCGAGAGTCCATTGCAGGAGCAAAGGATAACTATATACATTTCATGGCAGCTGATTTAGAACCGATTACACCTGTCAGCCAATTAATGTTAGCTGTAGGAGCGATCGAACTATTGGAGATAAAAAGTAAAAAACCCAAAATGGGACAAGTGCTAATCACCACTAGAGGTAAATATAACGTATATACTGTAATTGTAAAAAATAATTATTACGACGATATAAAAGGGGAAAAGGTTCAAGAACCATTTGAGAAATCTCAAGAAAATTTTATTGGACAATGAAGTAGTATCGCTAGAATTTCAAGGTATGATGACATGTTATAGGAAATTGGTACCGAATGGCTCGATATTTTGACCAGAATATTTTTCGGTAGTCACATTAAATTTCGAATGTGCTATGAACATGTTACAGTACCTGATGAAGAGCTTAAACCAGGAATAATATCACAATATTATGATAGTTTAACCAGTGGCGCCCATTGGATTTCTAGCAGGGGGGGCCAGACCCGTTTCCAGGTTACCACCCCCCTTTCATGAACCCTAATTTTGACAAGCAAAAAAAAAAAGGTTTACATAATAAAATTATCTATACTCTCTAAATTTAAGTCAGTGAGATTTTACTGATTTGTAGGCTAAATTCTCACTGTGTAAGGGTAGAGGGTGGTTTTTGAAACTATAAAAATAAAATCAAAAATCCAATTATAAACTTCAATTCAACTTAGTATAAACTAATGTGAAATGATTATAATGTACCCTATACTAACAAAAATTGATTGTAGATAATATTAATTTAATCTAAAAATCAAAAAAAAGTAGGGGATCGTCTTTATATCACGTTATTTATTCAACGTGCCGGCAGAGGGCCGTATTTTGTTCTGGTTGGAATATAAGATAATCAAGAAGAAAAAACAAAACAATTGTATTTGTGAATTCTACATTAACAGTTTATTGAAATTAATTAATGCTTACACTGCAAATAACAATAACAATTACGACAATCTAAATAGTACTTCTATACTACCTAATAATTTTTCTCATTTAAATAACATGTGTATTTCACTGTATGAGTGTATATGTGGTGTGTTTACATAATCAATATACTCACAAAATTAGTTTTGTAATCCTTCAGAGGAATATTGTCACTAAATGACAATATATTTAAATCACTTTTAATATATTATTTCCAACTTATAATTCCTTCTATTCTACTTTATTATTTATATTTTTCTTTTCTTTTTTATAAAATATTCTATTATTATTATTTTGAAGTTTCTATTTTATTAAAAAAAAACTCTTTTAAATTCACAATAATTATATTAATATTTAATGAATATTTTCTTACACTTTCAAAATGATCTAAATGCAAAACTTTAAATGATACGCCTAAAGGGGCATTTTCTTAATCCACTCAAGAAAATCTTATCAGCTCGTCTTTTTAAGGCGACGGCTACCTTACCAAAACTCAAACAACGACCTCCATCTCCATCTTGAGACTCGGACGAAAAGACCTCGATGACACCCTGTTCATTCGCTTTATTAACTCATGTTTTGGGTCATCGTAATTTTCTTGATGAAATTAGTTCGCTGTGATTTTGAAATGCTGTTATTGATGCAATTCTCGATAAATAATTGAGAGCATCTCACCTTGCGTTTTTGATTTGTAATATAATGTTTTGATCTTAAAAGTGTAATTTTTATTATTTGTTTCTTTGTTTACGTTTGTGACTGGTAATATTAAAAGAAAATAGAAGTTGTTAATGTTTAGATTATTTGACTCTTTTTATTAATAATAAGATGTACTTAAAACCATTTTGTAAGTGTATTAATTAGGTTGATTTGTATTTTGCATTGTTGGCGGTTTTAACCAATTTCAATCTTGCGATATGGTTTACATTTCACAATGAAAAATGAAGACAGTTTGTTTGACCTAAAAAGGTCTTTAATTTAACAAATAAATGTTTGATTCCTTTTTTATTAAATTAATAATGTTCAAATAATTAAAATTTTTAAAGATATTATTATTTTTTAATGCCCCCCTTTTGTATGCTGACGTCCCTTGTCAGCTGTTGGTGGTTTGTCGGACAGTTAATTCAGACTTTTAAATTAATTGTAATCTCTTTTGACTAGGTTTTTTTGTAAATTTGAAAGTGTATTTACTTTAACTGAAACCAATTTGACACATTTATGAGGTTTGCAAGAATACACAATATGTTACCTAATGTTTTATATTTGTCTTTGGAATTTATTTAAATGCATCAGACTGTGCGAAGTACTATTTTATATTTTATATATATTAACACGTGTTCGTCCATTTGTGAACATGTCGAATCTAGCGGACAGATTAGGCGTTTTTTCAGCTTTGCTCACTAATGAATTGTTTTGCCTTCGGTGTAAAGAAATTGGAAAAGAAAAAAATACATTGTATATTCCTGCATTCTTCTAAAGAAAATGTCGAAGTGAGAAAAGAAAGGGAGAGAGAAGAAAAAAAACCAGGACTAATCGCCCTGTTTTATTACCCCCTTCTTTTGTTGACTGTCGTCCCTTGACAGTCTGTATCACTTACCATGTACTGCCCCTTTTAGAAAATTTTTTTTTATGATTTATTTTTTTTTCTCCATGTGAATATGTTTAATCGCTCTGGATTCGTATTGGAATATTTTACGCATTTTAGAAATTAAATCAGTTTATTAACTATGTAATATTTTAATTTACTTTGATCTTGTTGACTCCTTTAACTTTATTTAAATCTGTTTTTTTTAACAAAGAAAATTTTAAAAACTATTATGCTAGATTAGTACACTATGGTGCTTGTGTTGTTTAATTTTACCAAAACAAGAACACAAGAAAAATTTTATTGTCTATTCTTTTATTAAAATATTTTAGGTTGATATTTCATATTTAATATGCACTAAAAAAAAATTAGTCGATCTGATAACTTTTTAAATATTTTCAAAAATTCAGCAGATTCTCAAACGAATTTAACTATGTGTACTATTATAAAAGTCTTTGAAATGTAACTTCTTGAAGTAGTAAATTGAACTATTTATGTTTAGCTACAGGAGAAACTGTAAAATTTATTACAAGAAAACGGTTAGCTTAATAAAAAATTATTTTATTTGTCTTATACGGAACTACTCAATAGTTTAATGTCTTTTGAAACGTATTTTCAAGTATTTTTGCGAAGTTTAAATATTTTTTTATCACCTGGTTTTGAAAATATTTGGAATTAAATTTACATGTCTTATGGTACCATTTATATTTAGCTTAAAGTTTAGTGTTAGTTTTTTTAGATACCTTTATGTTCCAGTGGTAACTCTTTTATCAATTTTTGATCTATGTTTTGTAATGTTAAAAAGATTTTGTTTTTAGCAACGTTTGCTTCTTCTTTATCTTCTTCTTTGTATTCTTCTTTTTCTTCTTCTGCATCTTCAAACTCATTTTCTGGCGCTTTCAAATGGATTGATGTTTCATTTTCTTTTAATCCTTCATAGTCGTCTTCATCCTCCTGAAATTCTTCTTCTGTGTTAGGTTCGCTTTCCCTATTGTTTAATTGTTTGTAAACATTGTTGTCTCTTAGTTTTTCACTCATATTTAATTAATTTGCATTTCTCGGATCGATTTGCATAGCGAATAATGGTTCATTTCTTTGTACTTTTGGTTCGTTTGCCGTCAGCTTATTTTTATCCATCACAATGTTTATAAAAAGAGCCCTTTTTCCTACCATACTTAATGATTTTTTTTTTATGTATTCGAATGTTCTTTTCGGCTTGTTCATTTTTAGTTTCCTTTGTAGAATTTTCTATTTCTGATAAAATTTCTTTATTATCTTTTGATTCCACAAATAACTTCGTTAACCTTCCTTCAGATCTCCTTGGTTCACTTTCAATTGCATGCTGATACCTTTGCGATCTTTCCATTGACTTTAAGGGTTTTAGATATATACTAGGTGTGATATATGGGTTTGTTTTAGTTACAATTCCGATATTAGGACAAGAGATGCTAGAAAGTCCATTTAAAAAAGGTTTACCTAAAATTCCATCTGTTGTTATTGGAAATGAGGGTTCCACAACATAAAAAATACACTTTTTCTCTAAAATTATCAGTTCTATGAGTCCTAATGTGTACAGTTCATTTTTTGTTATCCCTGCAATCTCTATTACTTGGTCAGTTCTAACTGGGGCGTTGGCACTTAATGCTGTACTTTTAATCAAATTTAAATTTGCGTCTATGTCTACCAAGAAATTAGCTTTTCCTGCGAATAAAATTTTTCCGTCAAGTGTCACTGTTGGAGGTTCTGTTTTCATTTCGTTTATATAAAAAGATTCCGGTTGTCTTTCAGTTCCTAGGGTCATAAGCCTATCTTGCTTAAAATTCGAAATATCCGTATTCCTAGTATCTTCTGAGTATCCATCCATCCGATTCATATGTAGTTTTTCTAAATCACACCATATTTCTTCTCTGAATCTCTCTTCCATATATCTCTCAGATGAGTTATTATTGTTCCTATTTTCGTTTCTAAAATGATTTCTTCGTTTTTTCATTTTAATTTCTCGGTGATAATCCCTAGATCTAGTGTCATAGTCTGTAGAGTATTCGTCTCTATCCTCCAAAAACTGCCCGTCCCAATTTCTATCTGACCAAAAATATTCTGATATGTGATCTTGAATACGTTCATTTTTATAATTAATATGATGGAAAGTATAATCTTCAAGTGCTGAATTTCTTTTGATTTCTTGTGCGTGTTTTGCATATCTTATTGCTTGCTCTAAGTTTATCGGATCCTTAGTATTGACAATAGAAGAAATTTCGCCTGGTAATGCTCGACTAAAAGAGCGTAAAGCCATTTCTTCCACCGTTATTATAACATGTTTGACTGTTTCATTTCCATATTTAGCGTGTAGTGCGGCTCTTGCACTAATATATCCTTGTAATCTGTCGTTTAGATCATCTAAATTTTCATCTTGATATTTACGTAATTCCAAAATGTCTTCCAGATATTTTTCATATGGTAATCCTGGAGCAAATCTTTCTTTTAAAAGGACTATCAAATCTGTTAGTTTTTAAAACTATTTGTGCCTAGTACAATCTCTCGCTTTTCCCGATAATTTTCTTAATATTACGTTCGTAAGAGACATCTCGCAGGAAGGAGTAACATAAGAGGAAGCATTGACGATGTCTTGGATGAAGTCTCTAACCGGCATATTTTTACTATTGAAAAAAGGAATGAGATCCACGGCCTGACGAATAGCTATAGAATCTGCGATTGATTGAACAGTCATTATAACCGCATTTTCCGTGTTTACCATTGTCCTGTTTCTGACTTTTCTACTTTCAGGAAAAAATCCTAAATCAGTACGATTGCTATACATTTCGGCTAATGTAGACGCGTTTAAATTTTCCCGTCTTTCTTCTTCAAAAGTGCAACCGTTACTTTTTTCCGGATTGACAATTTTAAACTTCAATTTTTAGTAAATGTTTTATGTATCTTTCCCTTGTACAAAAAAAAATTACGCAATGAACATAGATTCCTCTTTTATTTAAATATATACTTTTATTCAAAATAGATTCAAAAACAATTTTTTTTTAAATTAAGATAAATGGATAAAAATTTACAAACTTTTTAATTTTTAGTTTGCTTAAATCTTTACGCAAACTTCAATTAACAATGAGTAATAATATTTAATTTATTTCAGTCAAGCATTTTTGTAATTTACGAAATATTTCGAATCTGTAGTTTGTTTATTTATTGACGGCTTCGACACCTGAGACGCTACCTGACCTAGAGTCACGTTACCTAAATACCGATCTCGCGTACCTAGTTCATTTGCTTTGCAATTCATTTTTCGTACTATTCGTTTCTAATTAGATTTTTTCTTATGGATCTTTTCATATGTTTTTTTATGTTTACTTCGTCTTATTTTTTGAATTTGTAATGTAGTTTTTAAAAATTTTTACTAAAATAATCGTATTTTCTTAATTACTTCCAATTTTGATCTCTTCTACTATTTTATATGTTTCTCTATCAATTTACTAAAATAAGAAATGACATTTACAATAATTTTTTCATTTAGTTAAAATCTTTTATTTTACATCAGAATAATTTTTATTTTCTTTAATTAAAATCTATTTAATGTGACAAACTTCTGTATTTTCTTTAATACTCAGCAATTCTTTAACTTTAAGTAATCCTGGTATTTTCTTCTCGTTAAATTTGTCATCTGATACCGTGTCGTTTCTTTAAGTTCAAGTTCACGATCTAAATTAAAATTGTAATTCGTGATTTTGTTTTATCTGTTTATGATTCGTTCTCTTTTATTTACAAATTCTTTTGGCTGTTACTCATCCTTTAATGTTGAACAACTACTTTATATTTTTTTTATTCGTCATTTTATATTGAGTAACTTAGCAAAACTAATTCCGGAAAAATAATGCTTTTTTCGTTTTTCAAGATATGTTTATTTACTTCATTATTTTTGTTAAAAATTGTAACCGGACCTAGTTTTATGTTTCTCCAAGTTAAAGTTTGTGGCTTACTTTTTTTCCTAATTTGTTAATAACTCGTTATAATTTTTCGTTCGACTAATTTGTACTTTCGATATTTTTTCTATGATAACTCTATTTTTCAGCTAGAAATTAATTTCATCAAAACTATTTTATTATTCACACATTTCTTATTAATTATAAAATAATCACTCTATTTATTTTTTTACTCACACTTTTGCAAGACCTGTCACGCGTCTCATTACACCGTGTTCAAATTCATTGTCTCTAATTCATGTACTATTCAATGTTTTCATTATTTTATTCTGAATAACATACTATTCTAGCAGTTCTTCCTTGATTTCCTATTGTTCATCCCGATTATTTATTTAAGATGTTCTTTTTTTTCAAAAACTTCGTTCTAGTTCCATTAAACCGTTACTCAAACTTCGATTCTTTTCTATTTGGAATACCCGATTTTAAGATTGTATTTATTTACTCCTCTCACTTACCCAAGTGGCTAATTCACTTACGGCAAGATTATTTAACTCGAGGAAAGTTATCGATTATTAAGGAAATCAGAGCTCAACGATTCGAGGGTGATTACCATTCTACAACTCGACGTTAGCGAGCCAAAATATTCCTACCTAGCTACCCGCACTTCTGCTAGTTATTTTCAAAATTTCTGTAAATCTCTAATTAAAATTTATTTATAGACTTGCATAGGTACTTGATCATATAAAATCTATGTTATGTTCTTTTCAATATTCAAATGTTTTAAGTGTTCTTCTAATGTTTGTGGCAGTGTACCTACATGATTTTTCTAACGAACTGAAAATTTTTCAAAAACCAAATTTTTGACAAAATATAAAAAGAATATCCCACCGCTGCCACCATTTGTAAAGCTAGAGGGTGGTTTTTGAAAAAGATTAAAATAGATTCAAAAACTAGTAATAAAAATCTAGAAATTGAATAAATATAATCAGTTGTTAAGATTTCAAACACCCTGTATTACAAAAAAATGATTATATTAATATAACAAAATAATTAATTGACCAAGAAAGAAAAGTAGGGGATCGTCCCTAAAAATATACTATTGTTCAATATATCGGCCGAGGGCCGTATTTTGATTCTATTTGAGTAAAGATAAATAACAAATAGAAAAGTTGATAATTATTTTTAAAATATGTTAACATTTAGTTTATTAAAGACAATAAAGATAAACATACATAGGAGTTTACAATGAATTTACTATAATGCAACCGAAAGTCTTACTAAAATGATGGTCTCAAATGAAATAATGTGATTTGATAACTTTAAGATTTAAACTTTAAACGTGTAGTAATCAGTGTAAATGTGTAATGTTCGTGAATTTCTACTTACCAGAAAATAAATCGTGTTGACTTCTACAATAAGTCATTTCTTTAATCATATGTATATTCACTAATTTCTTTTATTATTCTCTTTAAATCTTTTTACTGAATTCTTCTTTAAAATATTCTGACTATTTTAAATTGTTTTTTCTTCTATTAGATTTTTTTTATATTGACAACTACTTTATTCGTTATAGCCTTATTTCACTTTATATGATAATTGAAAGTGTAAATTGACACCTAATAGGTGTGGTTTTCTTTAACTCAAGACAAAAATACGCTCGTCTTTACTGGGCGACGGCTACCACAAAAAAAACTGCCTATGCTCGTCTCAATCGGGCGACGGCTCCCGCAAAAAAGATCACGATTTCCCTTTTCATTTGTTTTTATTGACTGCTCTTTTGGGTCATCGATTTTTTGCTGATTTACATTTCATCAACATTGATGAAATTAGTTCGTATGCAGTTTTGCAATTTTTGGTATGGTTGCAATCCTCGATGAATTATCGGAAGCAACTTACCTTGCGTTTTATTTTGAAATAATATTTTTTTATCTGTAAAGTGCAATAAGTATCTATCTTTGTTTTAATCTTTTATAATTTATTGAAATTTGAATATTTAAAGGAAATTAGTAATTTATTGATTCGCCAAGCTGTGTTCTCTGTTTTGTTGATTACAAATTTCTTTTTCAATATATAAAGTTATTTGTGTTTCTAAAATTACATATTCTTATAGTTTGATTTTAAATAAACAGATTTATTTATTTAGAAAATTAAAAAAATAAATAAGTCAAGTAGTCCGATCGTGACCCACTGATTCAAAATTTAGAGAGTAATAATGAGTCAACTACTTTTTTTAAAATGCCTTTAAATTGATCAAAATTTAAATTTATAACTAACAGTTGTAATTTTAATTTCATTATTCAATAAATCTATACTTTTTTATTAAATTTTAAACAGTTTTTAATTTACAATTATTCTCCTTAAATTTCACAATTATTCTTAAATTTTGTAAATTACCTTGCTCCGTTGTCTAATATTCTTAACAGTTTTAGAATTTGTTTTCAATTGTCAAATATACTCAACAATTTTTTTTTTTTTTTTTGAATTGTCAAATATTTTCAACAAATATCGAATTTTTTCCAATATTGTCAAATATTTTCCACTTATCTCAATTACTTTCTTTAATATCAAATTATTGTCGGTATTTTATAATTATTCTTTTTAATTTTCAACTAATTCTTCAATATTTAGTAATTTCTGTCTTTTTTCAATCATAAATATTGTTCAAATATTTTAATTCAATTGTTTAATTCTACGACGATTATATGTATTTTCTTTACTATTAAAAAATTCTTGCCATTTTCTTATCATTTTTTTTGGGTACCAATAAGTTTCTTTAATATTAAATACAATTGTTCAATAATTTCGTTCAATTTTCTAACCAATTCTTCAATTTTTAATTCGGTTATTTAGTTTTCAAAAATTTTCTCTTATATTTAATAATTCTCGCCTTTTTTCAATAACTTTTTTAAAATTTTAATTATAATCTTTAAATTAATCTTGAATTAATTGAAATTAATCTTGAAATTATTTGAGTTTAATATTTTATAGTTTTAAATAACCAACAACAGTAAAAAGATTCTGGCCCTTGGGCGGTGCGTTCATTTTGTTATTTCCAATAGGGTACTCTTGAATTTTTAAAGGAACATATTATTAATGATAAAAAATATAATTATTTAATAATTATATTAAAATCAAATTAACCATAGTTCATATGTACGTAAGTTCATGGGGTGTTTGAATTCTGTACTTTGCTGATTATTTTGTTACGTAAAATTAAATTTTTTATTTATATTTTTTAGCATCCTCCTGACACTGTTATGGGTGAATTTTGAATTCAGTCTCAGCTCAATAAAATAATTATTTTGTAGAGCTGAGACTGGTCAAGGCTAGGTAAGAAATACCTCTAGGCGACGGGAATCTGACACCCTAATAAGCAGTCTATGTCAGCTTCCGGTGGCAAGACCCACAACTTGACCTCGGTCGTAAGAAGAAAATAAAATCTTAGCCGAGAATAATTATTCTTGGTTGAACTAAGAAAATTTGATGTATCCTTAGGTGAATTGCGCGAGGGTTGTCTGCGGTAGCGAAACCATTCGCCGTGATTGCGAATATTTCGCTGTCGCGGCCAACTCTCCTCTTATGGCTTGGTGACTGCCCTGAGGTCGCCGTTGGGCCACTCTTATTATGAACAATTGCTATTGAATTAAATAGCAATTGGATATATTATTTTCTTTTCCTTTTAAGATGGTTACATTGTAGGAATTATCGGGTAATGTGCTATTGTCTTAAAATTTGTAATTAGCGATTGCTATTGAAATCAATAGCAACCGATAAAAGTTTTGTATTAAAATCATAGTTACTAAATTACTTTATTTACAACAATAGCAATAAGCGTGCCATTGCTTTTCCTACTTTCATTATTATTAACGAATGCTATTAAAAGTAAATAGCAATGAATTAATTATTTTAACACCGTTATATCAAAGGACAATAGCAACTAATGTGCTACTGTCTTAAATTTTGTAATTACCAACTGCTACTGAAATCAATAGCAACCAATAATTATTTTTATTAAAACCAAATTAAATAAACTGCGTTCGTACAACAACGGCAATAAGCATGCCGTTGTTTTTTTTTATTGCTATTGAGAGTAAATAGCAATTATATAAATTATTTTCAAGTTGTCCTTTAAAAGACAATGGCGGTTAAAGTGCCATTGCCCCACTATTAACGATTGCTATTGAAATCAATAGCAACCGATAAATTATTTGTATTAAAACCGTAATTGTTGAATTGCGTTTTTTGCAACAATGGCAACAAGCGCGCCATTGCTTATTTTATTTCACTATTATTATTGACGATTGCTATTGAAATCAATAGCAACTAGATGATTATTTTCGAATACTGTTATATTGAAAGACAGTGTCGGTTAACGTGCTGTTGCCCTAACCTTGTAACTAGCAGTTGCTATTTGAATCAATAGTAATCGATATTTATTTTATGTTAAAGCTATAGTTATTAAATTGCGTTTGAGTTTAAATTTAAAGTTTAAATCTAAGAGGAGAATTTTGCTCCTGTGTGACGTAAAAAGAAAATGTATGGGTTAGGATGTGTGTGTGGATTTTTGCTGGCATGTGTGCGGGTGCAAATCCATTTGATGCTGGCTGGACGCAGGTACACCCACGGCAGGACTCCGCCCGCTTGATTGGTTTCTTGACGCTTCGCGGGGGGGGGGGGGGACAATTAGCGACCGTAACTCCTCCCGTATGAACTTGATGACTCCTTCAACCACCTTATCCCACCCCCCTCAAAAATACATGTCCTCGAACGAATTGTCTTAAGAACTAATTCGATTTTAATATTATTGATTGTTCCTGACAATCGATTATTGAACTGGCATCGATCTTTGAGCCACCCTGTGGGACTTCTGTTCTTACCGATGATCACTGATATAATCGATATCGTTGTTAATGTGAAGTTGCCAATAGTATTATTGAACCTTGTCAGGACCGATATTTTCGGTTCAATCAATTATGGGGTGGCTGCAATCGATGTCAGGAGGATCGATCGTTGTGATTACGATCGATCAAACAGAAATAAATTTTATAATAATTTAGCATTCGTTCCCAGGCTTGAGCGGATGTTAAAAATCCGTCTCAGCAGATTCAACCTTGCAACGCCCCTTGACGAAATTCTAACCCGCTTCCTATTTCCATAATTCAAAAAAAATTTCCCACTCAAGGTTCCTACCGAAGGAGAAGTTACTAGATCGAAGAACATCAAATCCGCAGTACAACTTTCCAGTTCTTCTGATCAACACCTCTTCTGGTCCTTACCTGGCAGAACTGTTGATTTTTAAATTCGGAAACGACGCGACAAAGCCCGTCCGCGAGTCGGAACCCGGCTTCCATACTTGTGAAAAATACAAGGGAGGGTACCTGGGGAAGCTGATCTGGGGAATTTTGGCAAATTTCAAATTTTGCCAACGTTGTCCCAGGACCGGCCAGTCCGTACGAAAGAGTACCTGCGCCGCGCCAGACCAGTGGTTTGCTCCCACACCCTGTTAAAGAACAATCTAAGCACACAGGTGCTTAACTGCGAAATCTCGCCCGTCGGGAAGTGCACCGAATGCAATTGTTCCGACGGTAAGTGTAAGTGCGAGTGATTCTTGCTATAAGGATTACGCTTTCAAGGTTCACGGTAGGGTGAGTTAAATTAAATTCTAGAAATTCATCTTTACTCTCTGTAAAACGTAAATTCAAAATTTAATGTTAGTAAATTCTTATAAATTTAGAGAAAAGGAAAATCACTGTCGTTTTATTAAAACATTAGAGTCTTACATTTCATTTTAAAATTTTTAACTTCAACTCAATCCATTTCGACTGGCTGACAACTCACATCGAGATAACGATCCCGCAAATTTTAAACAGGTTTGAAATTCTGATTTCAAACCTGGCAGCTTGGTGCCTCCAGGATCAGAAACACAGCAACGAGACATTTCGAGGTTCGGATCCCTAAAAAGACCGTTCTTCTCGAATTGAATTCTGGGCACACTACCCCTTCTCAATAATAAAACATTTCATTTTATTTTAATTTGGGATTTTTCTGGTTCGTAACAAGCTGTTGGTGGCAGCGGTGGGATCTTTCTCACGTAGCTGCCAGCCACGTTACCGGTGGCAATTGATAATTGTCAATTGACACTTGTGGCATGATGCTTGAATTTTGAAAATTTTATTTTCTTGTGACAGTCGTTTTCGTGAAGGATACTTCACTAATCTTGTAGTGTTCTTCTGAAATTTAATAATAATATTTGGTAGACAAGGCTCCGCGAATTATTTTCGCTGGAGACAAGTCTCCGAATTATTATCCAAAAAATTTGTCAATTTTGAAGTTTTCGGTTCTCGAGAAAGAATCTTCAATTCTTTTTGAATTCTAATAATAATATCTGGCAGACAAGGCTCCGCGAATTATTTTTCGCTGGAGACAAGTCTCCGAATTATTATTCCAAATTGTTGAAATTTTCGGTTCTCAAGAAAGAACCTTCAATTCTTTTTGAATTCTAATAATAATATCTGGCAGACAAGGCTCCGCGAATTATTTTCGCTGGAGACAAGTCTCCGAATTATTATTCCAAATTGTTGAAATTTTCGGTTCTCACGAAAGAACCTCTTAGTCTTACACTTGATTTTCAAGTAGAAGGTCCCGACGGCAAGCGACCTCGAATCACGATCATGTTTTTAGGAACTCTCCGTGTACACAATGTCCGCTAAAAACAGGGAACGACGAAAAAGGACCCGTCGGACAGACAGAACTAGGAAATTAAGAGCGTTAGAATCTTCCGCCGCTAAGAACGAGGGTTCCGTCGCACAAGAAATTGGCGCCGTCCCAAAGGAAGCTATTTCTACTACGCAATCTTCCGACGCAAATCGGCCGCCGGCAAAAGTTAGTGGCGGCTGGGAGGACTTCTCCAGTTATTTCGAGCAGCTCTTAACTAAGTGGGAATTAGAGATTAGTCGCGCGAAAAACTGTCAATAGGCTTCAAGGAATAGTTAAAATTTTCCTTTCTTCGGAACAAAATTTTATTTTTTTTATGGGATGACCGCGAAGTACAATGACTTGTGGCAATGACCATTCCCGTCTCTGAATTTTCCGAAGCCCCTAACTTTCCTCCCACAACAACGATATCTTCGGGAAACCTCTCTAAATTTACTATAGAAATCGAAGTAAACCTTAGCCTAAACACAACTACATATCCGAAGCGGAGTTGTCCGACCACTGCGTGATTCTCGGTTTTCCTGATCAAGATAGCATTCATGGCGAGCTTGTTGAAATTTTGGGCGTGGTTTATTTGGGGGTTAACGGAAAAGAAGTTTGTTCTAATGTGGTGAGAGCTTCTAATTGCGATGCAGGGCTCATAGATTCGGGCGTTTTGGGATTCAAAGGACTCCGGGATATTGATTTAATTTAAGATTTTTATTTTTGTGATCTCCCGACGGACATCGAAGTTAATATAATTTTGCCAACCCAAGAGCAGAAACCGTGGGGAATCTCACATCAGAAGCATGGCAAGCATAGAGCAGTCGAAAATAAAGAAGTCTCCTTCATATTTTTGACAGCTGTGACTCTCGCCGCTGTTACTACCGGTGCGGGGAGACTAGAAAACTTCTTGCAATTTCGGGTAGGCACCAACAGAAAATTCTTCGGAACTTTTCTCTCGGCTCCCGAGAACTTGAAAGAGCTGAATCAGTACGTCTCCTGGTATGGGAAGTTTACACGACGAGTTCGTAAAAATTGTGGAGATTTCCTTACCCACATCTATTGGGTGGTAAAAAGAACATAAAATCAATAGTCCCCTCCTTGAAATTTTCGTAACATGATTGATCAAGATGCCGGGCGTGAGTGAGACTCCCCTATCGGGAATAAAACGGAAAAGGAAAGAACGACTACGTTCGGGAAGAAAACACGCTAGAAAAACAAAAGCATCGAAATCCCAAGAGACTCCTGAAAATCCAAAAATCGTGGAGCAATTGTCTGAGCCTGAACCATTCCCGGAACATTCAAGAATATACTACAATCTTCTCTACCCCTCCCCAAGAATTTCCCCACCAGTCAATAGAGTCATTTTGGTGCCAAGAAACCCACCACCTATAACTCATCCCACTCCACAAGCTCCAGGACAAATCCCAGCACTAGAGGGACAAATCGAATTGGACAACGCGCTCGCGAACGCAATCTACGAATTGATTTCCGACGCCGAGGACCCAATTGTAGTATCAGAAGACGATAGCTCTTCCGACTCGGAAGCCACGATTGCCTACGACAGCGACGTGATAATCGACAACTAGGCAAGAGAGAATCGTGCCCCAAAAACAAAAAATTAGTAAGTAAGGAAAGCACCAAATAGAATTAGAAGTTTCTCCCAACGAATGCGACTAATGTTCCCCAGGCTAAATAGGGTCGCGTCAGGGTTTTCCCAGGATCAGTTGTCGGAAATAGTGGAAAGGTTTGACAATATTGAAGAATATTGCAAACAGCTGACGATACACCACTTGGCCCTTAGCTGTCGCGCGGAACGCTTAGAGGGCCGCTTAAAGTTTTTGAACGCTTGGCTGGCCGCTCTTTCAGGCAATATCAGCAACCAAGCACAGCGCATAGAAAATTTAGAGGCCGAATTTCGTTGTTCGACTCCGCATTCGGAAGACGATAGCAGCACCCACTCAGAAAATGATAACGGGCCTAAATCGGCCGGACAACGGGATTGATACCTTGATTGGTAGGTTTGGGACACTGAGCATAAAATAGTGGGACCTATGTCTCCAGACTGGGTGAATCTCAATTTTGACGTCTCTCAGGAGGTGCACAGCAAAATCGAAGAGCGGTTGTCGTCCGTAGCTTTCGAGTGCATTAGTCTGGGTAGGCGCAATTCTGCCCTAGAAGTTCCTGACCACAAATATAAGCCTGAGAACGAGTGTCAGTCAGTCAAGTGACGATAGTCGTGACATTTTATAATAATATAGTGTAATTCTTGTATGTTAAGAAATTGTATTTAGTCCTTTATGTATAGTAATAATTACAGTAGTTACTGTGGTAAGTTGGTACATATATATATACGCGTACCTATAATCCTGTAGGATATAATATTTTTAAGCCTGATTGCCCATTCTTTTCTAAAAATGCCGGACGAAACGGGAAACGGAGATGGTGATGCGGGCGGGAACACTGGAAACAACGCGGTGCCTCCGGGAGAAAACCCCAATATTTCCGCAGCCCAACGCGTAATCAACCAGGACACCAGCGCGGCCATGACCTCGGTTCTGGAGTGTCTGACGATTCAACAAAGCACATTCCTAATTCCCACCTTCGACGGAAAAAATCCTCCCCTACGGGAATTCATTCAAGACGTGGTGAATGGGGCCGTGTTCATTACCGAGACCACAGAGCCCGCATATGTAAAAGCTGTTTTAGCAAAATGAAAGGAGCCGCCCGCGAAAGTTGTAGGGACAAGCGTTTCAACACGGTCGCCGAACTAATGGCCCACTTGAAAAAGCGCTTCGTGTCCACCAAGAAGTACCAATGGTACTTCGAGAGTATCGTAACGTTACGATTGAAGCAAACGGAAACGGTTAGCGACTACTATGATCGGTTGCAAGGATTGATAAGCGGCGCTAAACACGCCCTGGAAGCGAAATACGATAAACAGTATTCCGAGGTGAATTCCAGGGGTTTGGCGCGAACGCAGCCAGAGAGCGAAATAATTATGCAACCAATTGTGGACTGTGCCCTCGAGTCTTTCATCAGGGAGCTACCGGAGGAAATGTCGACATTTGTGGATACCCGAAATCCGGTCGATTTGGAGGAAGCACTCGCGCATGCTATTCGCGCGGAAGAACGCCAAAAGTTCGCAGAGAAATCCCGTGGATCTTCGTACCATATTACAAGGGCCGAAGATCGCCCACGGTCACCAAGCCCCTACTCGCGACAATTAGAAAAGTCGGGTGGCGCCGAAAGACGTAAGTCCGACAACGACCGTGATTCCACGGCTCCTCGCAAGGTCAATACACCAGCATCGAATGTATTTCAATTGACCCTGGAGCAATTGGCCCAACTATACCGGTCTATGATGCCCCAGCTCCCAACCCCATGGACGCCCCCCCCCCTCGATGTTTCTAATTAACACAAATGAATTTATTGAAAATATAGTGAAATACATAACCTAAAGACATTTTAAAGTAAACTACAACTAAGTAGAATGGCTGAAGGCGAGGATGGAGGGAGCCTCATCGCCTTAATTCCTCAGGTCGACCAGTTCTCTGGAATGTATAATTGTCTGTAGTTGGGTCTCCGGGTCCACTAAAAGAAAGGTAATTTTGCGAATTAGGGCAATTTTGTTTTGAGGGCAGCCACTGTACTGACCGGGCCTAGACCGGTCGTTCCTTACTACCTACCACCTCCCATCGAAACTGCGTCCCTGGAGCGCATCCTCCCACGCGCCAAGACTCCTGAACAAATACGAGACGCCTCGACTCGTCTCGAAGCCATATTCTCCCGGGAGGAGGGAAGTGGGGAAGGCTCTCAAACTGACTAAATAAACAAAAAAAAAGAGAATATAAATAAATAAATAATAAATCAGGGGTGAGCGGAAGGAATATCTTTCACTCACATGGTTCGCGCTCCTCTAACCGTTCGGACCTCCATGGCTCGAGGTCTCGTCCGACGAGGATTTATGTAGCTCTCCTGAAAGAGGAAATGAATGAGAACAGATGTGGAGCAGTAAGAGTGCATCCCATTAACTTTTATGGATACGCACCGGACACCAAAAGTAGCGCCCCATCCAGGTGTTTCCTAAGGCATGGAATGTAAACTCCATCCTCCAGTGGAATAAGGGACTAGGCTTGGAGGGGAACCCTCCGTCGAAGAAGACGGAATGGTGCCAAAGACCCATTCCCCCTCCCGGTGCCACAGGGACCCACTCTGTGGCGTCCAAGGATGGGCTGAAATAAAAAGAGTTGTGAGACCAGGTGAATCTGACCGCTCCGATTCGTATCTCTGATTCCAACATTCACATTAAGAAAAAAGGGGGAGGGAGTTCTCTTTTCTCTTGATGTCCCCATTATAGTTTCGTTTTCTCTTAAATGTGTATTTTTTTGTGTTCTGTTACGGTTCAAAAAAAAAAAAAAAATGAGAGTTGGATTCGACTTAAATTGAGATTTACTTACCTAAAGTAAATATCTGGTTGCATTAAGTAAGCTAATTATTGTAACAAATTAAAAATATTTAATGCAAGTAAAACTTTCTATTTTATTTAGAATCCCCAAGTGCAAGAATGTTAGGGAACTAATAAAGAAATAAAATATTAATAGGTGTTGTTCTAATATTGCGTTAATAAAAAGGAAAACATACTTGCATGAAATGATGCATTCTTTACATCGAATAAGTTAATTCACTTGAATCGATAAAAGTAACTTTATTCTACTAAGCAATGTTTCATTATACAAAGCCAAAAGCTGGGTGTGTGGATTAAGTTAAACTAATAGATTTAAATAAATCACTATTAGAGTTTTAATCGGATATTGTTTTGTCAAAGTATTCTAATTGTTTCCATGAAATAAGATATTAGCATTACACAAGTTATTATTCATTTGAACAGTTTGACTTACCTGAATCCATAAATGAGATCATTGTATAAAATAATTCTTTTTTTCTTGTGTCAAAGGACCAACCATTCGAGAGTAAATATATAAATTAATCGTTTAAAAAAAATTAAAAATCCAACAATAGAGGTTTATTTTCGAAAGTATTTTTACCGAGATGTAATTTAAATTTAATGCAATATAAATAAAAAGTTATCAATAGTTAAGGAAATTTAAGAACTATTTATAAATAACTAAGTAAGGTAGAGGACTAATAAATGAAAAGTATGAATTAAAAAAAAAGAGAAAATTTATAGTTAAAGGTCGTTTTTTTTTAAACCAAATTTATTTATATAATATAATTTTTACAATATTCATTTTATAGTATTTTTCAAATTTAATATTTACTATAATTATTTTTACATAATACACTTTTAATTATATAATTAATGTTTATAAATTATAATTTTATTTGTGACTATTTTCAAGAAACATTTAATTAATATTTACATTTCTGATTCTTTCGCTTAAAAATAACAAATTATATTATTTATAAATTATTTTTAAGAGTAACAAAAACGGTTTAACTAAACTTGTGCTTCATATAATATACATAATGACTTTATTGAAATACTTTATCTAATAAATTAAATGTTATATATCAAAAACAAAACTTATAAGTTTGATTATAAATATTATTTATGTTCGCAAAAATGAAAATTAGCCTGTTTTACGGTATATGAATTAATTTAATTTATAAAATTCATTACTTTATAATTACTAAAACAAACAAAAAAGAAAATGTTTAATTAAAAAAAAAAGAAGAATTTTTTATGTTAGATGAAAAACGTTCATATAATAAATAAATAGTTAATAAAACATAAAACATGAAAAATACAGCATTGATATGAATAATAAAAGTTGAATGAATTGAATAACTTAGATAAATTAAATTAAATATAAAATTAAAATTTTGATCAATAAAAATTTAAATAAAACTTAACTACAAAGATAAAGGGAGATTCGTATAACTCAACATTCTAATTCATTAATATTTGGATAAACCACTGATTGTTGGGTTGACTTAACTCGAAATTTTAACGCATTAAATTTCAAATTGATTTTTAATTATTGTTTTCTTGTCCATTAATTAACATTTTGAGTTCTATTGACGCAGTTAGATGCAGTTTTTCTTCCTACGTTTATTGATACCAAAAACAAAATTTTGTCGGAAATGGCACTTGAGTTGGTTTTTCCTTAGCACGGCAGTAAGCTTCGAAGAGGGAATTGCTAGTTCAGTACACCAAGGGCTTAAGATTAGTGTGAAGGTCCCAGTTTGGAAACGCGTACCAACTTGTGCAGGGCCGGATTTATATGTAGGCAAACTAGGCAACTGCCTAGGGGCCCCCACCAAAAAGGGCCCCCACCAGCTATAATATTTCACACAAAATGAACTTCGAAAAATATTTTTAGGCATTTAAAAATCTGAAAAAACCCAGTATGAAAAAGAGAAAATTAAAAAATATTGAAATTTTATGATTTTCGAAGAAAAAGGAAAACTGTTCAATCTTTTTTAATACCTTTTTTGTTCAAGCTATTCGAATACGGTAATACCACCAACTTTTATCGAAAAGTCAATTTTTACTAATACGTTTTTTAATATTTTACAATCCAAATGAATCCCTTTATAACGAAAAAAATAAAATGTATATATTTTAATACCCACAGTTCAGATTATTGAATCCAAATGAATCTCTTTATAATGAAAATAAAATTCAAATAAAATGAATATTTTTAAATACCCACTTTATATAGTACAGACAGTTCTTTACATTTGTATAACATTATTTCTTCATTTTTGATTTCAATAAAATTAATCTAAAAAAATTGAGAAAGCATAGTTACTTATTTAAGAAATTGTTTTTTACCTTACATTTGATTTAAAGAAAACAAATATTTGAATATTGTTTAGTATGACATTTACTATACTGATTATTTATATAGGTAACATGAATCTGAACTGTAGGTATTCCAAAATATACCTTTTTTTCATTATAAAGGGATTTACTTGGATTCAATTAATCTTAACTGTGGATATTACAAAATAATAATTTTATTTTTCTTATTATAAATGCATTTATTTTGATTGAAAAATATTTAGAAACGTGTATTAATAAGGATTGATTTTTGAATAAAAGTAGTGTTATGTTCGGAAATTTAATTTATTTAAATTTATTTAACTTTTTAGGTATCAGTTGCTCAAGAGATGAATGTAAAATTATATCTTTGGTAGCTGAGGGACTTTCTGGATTTTTAGGAATCAAAATAAACTAAACCTTTTAATCTTGAAAAATTCCACGATATATTCTACAAACCCCCTGTTTTCCCTTTACATAAATCTAGTATGATTTTAAGACATTATTATTGGATCGATACTTTTTGTTTCTGTGTACTTACTTATTTTTGTATTACTTATCGTCGTAACTTAATCCTACCACCAAAGGAAAGAATTAGAGATGTCTTTGATCCTTCGTCGGGCTCAATCAAAAGAATAATGTTCAAAATTTTCCATGCGGAAGTTTAAAGTCCATGCACAAATTCACCGTACGCACGAATATTATTTGGTGCACTTGGAATTTTAACTAAGTCTTTAATCAAAGTTTATGGCACCGTAGCTTGTATTATTCTTCTTCTTCTTGACGGCTTTTCGCTCATAAAATTTGATAATTATTGGTGAAAATAAAATAAATAAATAAATTATTTCCCCCTTTTTAACGTCTGCTTGACTTGACGGAATTTTTAAAAACTTAATCTTTGGATAATTTGTCCGAAATTGTTCTTGTCCCAATTTCCTACCCTGTTAAGTACCGCACCCAAGTCGAATTTTCGCTAGACGGGCGAGAGTAATTGATCGAGCTAAGTTCGCGTCGATTCAGGAACTGCATAATTTTCGTACGCGAAATTACTTTTATCATCTTACCCAAACCTCAAAACTGGGTGTAGAGAAGGGACACGAGGTGTGGACAATTTTAATTGGTTATGGAAAAATCGAAAGACTTTAGGACGGGGAAAGAGGATTCAATAAAAATTGCAATCTGGCTATTTGTGTTGCTAAGCGGATCCAAAAAATGCTAAATCGGCAACACATCCAAGTCTCCAGCCCCACATAGTGAATTTTATTTCGATTGATTTCAGTCAATCAAATTATTTATATTTTCAATAACTCAATCGATTAATTTTTCCATTAATCAATCAGTTATATTTTCTTTTCTCCTCTTTTTTTAATCGTCAATTAATAATAATGGAGGTACGAGCAATTAATAAATCAAATTTTGTGATTGATTAATTCTCGATAATTTATAGAGAATGTGTGTCGAGAGTTTGACACAAGATTCTATTTCTCACTCTGTAGGCGCAGATTTTATAGGAGTAGGTCCACGTGCTTGATGTCAACATAAGCACGTGGATCAGCGCAGCATTGCAATCATTAAGACGGAGAAGGAGAAAAAATTCATGATGGCCGACGAGGTTAGTCATGGGTCATTCCCACAGCGGTGTATGCGAACATATACTCTCGCACGGCCAGCAGCCATCCGACATGGTGTAAGTGCACACAGGTATCGTCCAGCCTGCACTCTTATTACGAATAGTGCGAAGAAGAAGAAGAAAAAGAATAATTAATTGTTTGGTTCTTTTAACCTGGAGTAAAACTTCAGCATTTCCCATTATAAAAAAATGATGTTTTTCGGGAGTCTCCTATTTAAGGATTGTATAGATTCTAGAAAATCCTTCTAAAAAAATATTTATCTCCATTTCTTTCCTTCGCATATAAAATAATTTAATCATAACTATTTGAATTAAAGTAATAAAAGAAACTTCGGTTTAAAAGTCACTCGTTCTTCTTTAGGCATGAGCACGACAGAGGGTTGCTTGCGTCAGCGACCTTGGAGATACGTGCTCTATTTCTAAGCTCGACATCCAAAGAATTTTTACTTTATCCTTTTTTTATTTTAGTTCTCTTATTAGGCGATCTAGCTAGAGAACTTTTCATTAACTTTTGTTAAATTCATAAATAAAAATTTTACTCAGATTCGTAACAGTAGATGCTATCGCCGGATACACGTGTATTGGACAAAAAAGGTATTCAAAAGTATTAACAAATTCTAATACTTTTCAATTCCTCTCTTCTTACTGGGACTTTTATAGAATAATTGTAAGTTTTTAGAAATTCAAAAAGCCCGCTCATTAAAAAAGTGTCAAGTTTTGAAACTGATTTTTCGACTTGAGTAAATTTCGGAAAAATCCATTCCTTGCATAGGCCCCCACCAGCGTCTGCCTATGGCCCCATGTTTGGTAAATCCGGGCCTGAACTTGTGCACAGTTATTGATATACGCGTAAATTAAAACATAGATCAATTAAAATAATGTTACGGATAGTTACTTTATTCTACAGTAGAAAACAGACACGCGCCCTTTGCGCGATTATTCATTGCCAATCACTATATTAAATAGTATCTCAGACAATGCCATTGTTTATGCATGAAATAAATATGCACAAAGTGAAATAAACTGTAGGAATAAACCCAATAAACAATGTCTGGGTTGTGCCGATGCTTACAGCTGGCGCGGTACCGCGCCTGTTGTTTCTGCCAAGAATTGGCTTGCCAGGGTCGGCGCGGTACTGGCTGTTGCGCTGTCACAGTGCTGCGCCAATATTGATGTACAGTATTAGCAGTCAGTGCCAGCCCAATGCTGGTGCGGTGCTGCGATTGTTGTTTTGTCAAGGTCTGTAATAAACCTTTGACAGTATCGGTGCAGTACTGCACTTTGGGGATTTTTCGAGGTTTTTCTTATGAAGTCGTTCGAAATATTTCGAAAAAAAAGTTCGAAAAATGATTTTTCGACTCGAATTTAGATATTATCCGAGAAGTTTATAATAATTTCGAAACTGTTGGGAAATTTTTCGAAAAATCAGTAAGACTTTTTAATTTCTTAAATTTTTCGAAATTTTTCGTATTGAGTTCGAATATTTTCTTCACTAAATTCTAAATATATCAAAAGATTTAGAAAAATTTTCGAATTTGGGTGAGAAATCCAATTATCGGACGAATTTCGATATTTTCCAACTTCAGTATTAAATATAACTCAATAGATATTTAGAAATTTTTCTTAAGCATATAAGCATTTTATGTATCATTTGCAAAATTATTATTATCTATTATTTTTTTTTAAAATAACATCTTTAAATATAAATACATTTTAAATACTTAATTGAAATTCTACTAAAAATTTGTATTTCTTAATAAATAGGTCATATTTATTATTGTACAATTAATATATAAATAAACAAGTGAGTAATAATAACTACATTACAGTGATTCTAATACTAAATATAGTTCAAGTTTTTAACGTTTAAGTGAACGAAATTCCTGCAAAGTTAAAAATTTCGTTTTAAATTAAATATAAATCACATTTTCCAAACAGTTTACTTAAATTTTGTGTTGACTTTTAGTATAAGAATTTGTGTTATTTTGTTATATCGACTGCTCCGTACAAGTAAGATAATCGTGATAATTTAAAGCGCATGATAAAAATGAATTTTCAATAAGAAATTTATGCATTACAACAACAAAATAAACGTTAATTATTGTGTTACTACTAAAAGCTTTGAGGTTATGTTCAAAAATCGAATGACATTTAAAGAATGTGTAAAACTAACTAACGAAAAATGTTAAATTTTAACACAAAAATTTAACAAGAACTGTTTTCTACATGAATATACACAAAGTTTTTAACTATGTAATTACTAATTTAATTAGTCAAAGTCATTTTTAGGTTACGTCAAACTACTACAAAATTTAGTAGATTTTTATTTACTAACTATACTAATTATTTTTTACTGTTTAATTAGTTAAATTTAACTACTGAATTAGTAATTTTTTTTTACTATTGCTTAGTTATTTTTTTTTACTAATTGAAAAAGAGAAAACTCTTTCACGATTTTAACCCCTAAATAGTGTTTTTTTTTTACTAATTCAGATTTAGAGAGCATTCTCGTTGTGATAAAAAGAAAAATTTAATTTCATTTCATTATTTATCTGCTTAATTTATCAAATTTATTGCGAACAAGTGCGAATTTTAAAAATATTTTATTTATACAACAATAAAAATTGTACTAAAGGATAGTTAATATTTACACAGAAGTAACGAAGAGAGCATGTGATTTTAATAAATTTGTTTTTTATATTTATTACTATTATATTTTAATATTAAATTATAAGTCTTCCTTCTGTTAAACTTTTAAAAGTAATAGAATTTTTGATCGAGTTTGCATCTTTTTAGGGTTGATCATAGCGTTGTCAAGAAAATAACAAGATTTTTGAGAAATTTTGATATTTTTTGGCTGATAACTTTTGCCATTTCTTTGACAGCGCTATCACCACAATAATCTCTATAATTTTTCTGTAATCTACATATGATACTTCATTTTTGTACCAAATTTGAACTCTCTAAGTCAAATATTTTGGCAGATAAGAGGGGGATACGGTCATTTTTTTAGCAAAAATGCACTATACATCTGTGCACAAATTGGTACTGTACGCTTAATTCATAAAAGAAAGAGATATGTCCTTAAACATAAATAAAATATGCTTGACGATCTCTTCCCCAAATAAATGCAACCACTTACTTTTGATCCCTCGTGACCTGGGGTGGACGGGATCGATTGCCTACAGGTGTGCCTCTCTGCAGGATAAGAAGCGGTTGAGTCACCTGGCCGATGGAGGATGTCCTTTGGAGGAACGGCCGGAAGCAGAGATCTTCCTTATCTTCCTCCTCCTCGTCCTGACTTCCCGGCTCCCGATTTTCTTCGTCGGACCACTGGAAGTCTGGCCAAAGGCTTATGAACATACCAGAGGGATTCTCTTCCTCGTCTTCCGAAGAATAGAGGACCCAGATATTGAGGTTGGCACCCTCGCACCTGGTGTTCTCCTCGCTTTCACCTTCACACACGCCCGCACAGTTCATTTTTTTTCCCTTCGGTTGTCAATTAATACGCGGTTGATGAGGTACTGAGGGTCCAGCGTCTCCGTTTGTCGCGTCATCGACGCCCCCTCTCATTAGCGTACAGGAGGAGGGCACGCAATAGCGTAAGGCAAGATTTCAAGTAATCCGTCATCGACACCCCTCCCTCCTTAGCATTCGAGGGGAAGGCAATGCATGAACGTATGATTGAGATGAAAAGGGGGCTAGTCGGATCTACCCACACGGTAACTAATTGGTTAATAAGAGAAAACACGAAATACAAATTTCGCGATTATATATATTAATTGTATTCGACAATAATACTTATTTTAATGGTTTATTTAAAACATTTATTATTTTTCTGACCCCAAATTTATGGACAAAGTTTAAAAATTTTAATTTTAGTATTTTAGTCTTTATAAAATTAAAAAAAAAATTTGGGTTAATACAGATGATCCAAATACCTACGAATTACAAATTCTTGGTATAAAGATAGCAAAAATAGTATTAAATTTTTATATCTTAAAGTCATTATAATTTAAATAAATTCCAAACGTAAATTAATTTATATTCCAATTTGTTCAAACTTTTAAATTTCAATTAATTCAAATTTAAATGCATATTACTTAATTCAAAATAAGTAAATAATATTAATTATTCTCATATTTACAATAATTCTTACAATATTTCTAAGAGGCTTCACTTCTTCGAAACTGCTTAATTTTTATCTCATAATTTTTATTTTTACAAAATTTGAAAATTTGTATTCCTTTCACCTTCGGTATTTTTGTTTATTTGTATTTGTCGTTTTATTTTAGGATTTTCATTAATTATCTTTCTTTTATGTATATTTTTTAATATTACTTTAAACAATTCTGTTATTATAACATTCACTAAACTTTCTACTTCCATGATTTTCATAATTATTTCCATATTATTAAAAATAAATACGCTCATTTTGTTACAAATTTTCTTCAATTTCTTTTCACATCTTGTCTATTTTTTTTGCGAAATTTCTTGCTAACTTACTAATTCTTTCAAAAACTTTTTAGATTTTGTGTAATATTATAAAAATGTTTATGGGTTTAATTTGCCTAAACTTTTTATTTTTAAAAGATTTTTAAATTTCTTTTTATTTTATTTTATTAATTCTGATTTTTTAGTAGATTCTAACCGAATTTGATTATTTTTTGTACTTTTTACATTCTTTTACAGTTTGTTAGATTACAGAAACAAACATTTCTCCATTTTCTTTCTATTTATCTAATTTTATTGATTTTTCACTTTTTGTCCTTCATTGCTTTTAATTAATTCTTTAAATTTTTTCATCATTTTTTCATTTCTTAGAAACATTTTTCTTCTCTTAAATTGTTTGGTTTTTATCTCATAACTACTAATTTTTGAAAACATTTATTCAATGCTTTTATTTTGTAAATTTCTCAATTTTAATTTTTTTTTAAAACTTTGATTCTTTTATTTTATATTATGTAAATTTAATCTTGTTCTAAATATTCTCATTTTAACATCGTTCTTCTATTTCATAGAATTTCTTTTCTTTTAAAATTTTGTTCTCTTTAGTAATACATTTTCAAGTTTTTTTTAATTATATCCTTATTTTTATTTTAGTTGAAAAAAAATGTTTTTTTTAAATCCCGATTTTTAAAAACCCTGAAAAGAAAATCATATTATTCATTGAGGAAAACGGCATTTCCTTTTTCCAGACCGTGCCGAGTCGGGGGTTGCGATTTCCGGGGACCAGAAATGGATTTTCGCGGTGGATTGTTATGGGTGCATTTTGAATTCAGTCTCAGCTCAATAAAATAATTATTTTGTAGAGCTGAGACTGGTCCAGGCTAGGTAAGAAATACCTCTAGGCGACGGGAATCTGACACCCTGATAAGCAGTCTGTGTCAGCTTCCGGTGGCAAGACCCACAACTTGGCCTCGGTCGTAAGAAGAAAATAAAATCTCAGCCGAGAATAATTATTCTTAGTTGAACTAAGAAAATTTGATGTATCCTTAGGTGAATTGCGCGAGGGTTGTCTGCGGTAGCGAAACCATTCGCCGTGATTGCAAATATTTCGCTGTCGCGGCCAACTCTCCTCTTATGGCTTGGTGACTGCCCTGGGGTCGCCGTTGGGCCACTCTTATTATGAACAATTGCTATTGAATTAAATAGCAATTGGGTATATTATTTTCTTTTCCTTTTAAGATGGTTACATTGTATCCCCCCCCCCTGAACTTCCAAACTATTGGACTTAGAGAGTTCAAATTTGGTACACAAATGTATTTTCACGTATAGATTACAGGAAAATTATAGAGAACATGATTGTATGTGTTGAACATAGCGTTGTCAAGGAAATAACAATATTTTTGAGTATTTTTTCTACATATGGGACATAGTTTAGTGTTATAACTTTGACAGCGCTATAATCATCACTTTATCTATAATTTTCCTGTAATCTACACGTAAATCTACATACGTGTACCAAATTTCAGTATCCTAAGTCAAATAGTTTAGAAGATAAGGGAGGGGGGATACGGTCATTTTTTTAGCAAAAATGCACTATACATCTGTGCACAAATTGGTACTGTACGCTTAATTCATAAAAGAAAGAGATATGTCCTTAAACATAAATAAAATATGCTTGACGATCTCTTCCCCAAATAAATGCAACCACTTACTTTTGATCCCTCGTGACCTGGGGTGGACGGGATCAATTGTCTACAGGTGTGCCTCTCTGCAGGATAAGAAGCGGTTGAGTCACCTGGCCGATGGAGGATTCAATACCAACTGCTATTGAAATCAATAGCAACTAGATGATTATTTTCGAATACTGTTATATTGAAAGACAGTGTCGGTTAACGTGCTGTTGCCCTAACTTTGTAACTAGCAGTTGCTGTTTGGATCAATAGTAATCGATATTTATTTTATGTTAAAGCTATAGTTATTAAATTGCGTTTGAGTTTAAATTTAAAGTTTAAATCTAAGAGGAGAATTTTGCTCCTGTGTGGCGTAAAAAGAAAATGTATGGGTTGGGATGTGTGTGTGGATTTTTGCTGGCATGTGTGCGGGTGCAAATCCATTTGATGCTGGCTGGACGCAGGTACACCCACGGCAGGACTCCGCCCGCTTGATTGGTTTCTTGACGCTTCGCGGGGGGGGGGGGACAATTAGCGACCGTAACTCCTCCCGTATGAACTTGATGACTCCTTCAACCACGTTATCCCACCCCCCTCAAAAATACATGTCCTCGAACGAATTGTCTTAAGAACTAATTCGATTTTAATATTATTGATTGTTCCTGACAATCGATTATTGAACTGGCATCGATCTTTGAGCCACCCTGTGGGACTTCTGTTCTTACCGATGATCACTGATATAATCGATATCGTTGTTAATGTGAAGTTGCCAATAGTATTATTGAACCTTGTCAGGACCGATATTTTCGGTTCAATCAATTATGGGGTGGCTGCAATCGATGTCAGGAGGATCGATCGTTGTGATTACGATCGATCAAACAGAAATAAATTTTATAATAATTATAAATAATTTAGCATTCGTTCCCAGGCTTGAGCGGACGTTAAATCCGTCTCAGCAGATTCAACCTTGCAACGCCCCTTGACGAAATTCTAACCCGCTTCCTATTTCCATAATTCAACAAAAATTTCCCACTCAAGGTTCCTACCAAAGGAGAAGTTACGAGATCGAAGAACATCAAATCCGCAGTACAACTTTCCAGTTCTTCTGATCAACACCTCTCCTGGTCCTTACCTGGCAGAGCTGTTGATTTTTAAATTCGGAAACGACGCGACAAAGCCCGTCCGCGAGTCGGAACCCGGCTTCCATACTTGTGAAAAATACAAGGGAGGGTACCTGGGGAAGCTGATCTGGGGAATTTTGGCAAATTTCAAATTTTGCCAACGTTGTCCCAGGACCGGCCAGTCCGTACGAAAGAGTACCTGCGCCGCGCCAGACCAGTGGTTTGCTCCTACACCCTGTTAAAGAACAATCTAAGCACACAGGTGCTTAACTGCGAAATCTCGCCCGTCGGGAAGTGCACCGAATGCAATTGTTTTGACGGTAAGTGTAAGTGGGAGTGATTCTTGCTATAAGGATTACGCTTTCAAGGTTCACGGTAGGGTGAGTTAAATTAAATTCTAGAAATTCATCTTTACTTTCTGTAAAACGTAAATTCAAAATTTAATGTTAATAAATTCTTATAAATTTAGAGAAAAGGAAAATCACTGTCGTTTTATTAAAACATTAGAGTCTTACATTTCATTTTAAAATTTTTAACTTCAACTCAATCCATTTCGACTGGCTGACAACTCACATCGAGATAACGATCCCGCAAATTTTAAACAGGTTTGAAATTCTGATTTCAAACCTGGCAGCTTGGTGCCTCCAGGATCAGAAACACAGCAACGAGACATTTCGAGGTCCGGATCCCTAAAAAGACCGTTCTTCTCGAATTGAATTCTGGGCACACTACCCCCTCTCAATAATAAAACATTTCATTTTATTTTAATTTGGGATTTTTCTGGTTCGTAACAGATACCACCCACCCCTTGACCAGGGGCGGCGGCCCCCCCCCCATTCTCCAGCCGATTGGGCGCCACTGGATAGTTTAGTAGCTGGACATAAAGGGGTAAATAAAACTTATAGAAGAATCAGAGAAAAATACACATGGCCCGAGTTGAGACAAGAAATAACTGTGTATATAAAAAAATGCAGAAGTTGCGCACAACGGAAAATAGTGAGAACAAAAAATAAAGAACCTATGATAATAACCGATACACCATTGGACATATTCGATAGAGTCTCACTGGACACAGTGGGTAAACTCCCCACCACCTCCAATGTCAATTGCCATGTGTTAACAGTGCAGGATCAATTAGGCAAGTATTGTATTTTTTTCGCAGTACCAGATATTAGTGCCACAACAATAGCTCATACCCTAGCAATAAATCTATTTTTGGTCTACGGAGCACCAAAATGTATTCTTACCGATCGAGGTACGACATTTACTAGTAACATGTTCAGACATTTAGCGAAACTTTTCAAAGTGGCACAAGTGGCCACAACGGCATATCGACCACAAACGAATGGTGGACTAGAAAGGAGTCATGCTGTTTTAGCGGAATTCATAAGACACTATGCAAAAACTATGGATGATTGAGACCGCTTATTACCGTTTGCTGCATTCGCATATAATACTTCAGTCATGAAGCAACAAAATTTACACCTTTTGAAGTGGTTTTTGGTAGAAAAGCTAGAACACCTATTTCCTTTCGATCAGAAGAAAACCTAAATACATATGAAAATTATCTGAGAGAACTAATTACACGTATGATCGAAATCAAGGAAATCGTAGCGAAAAATATCAACAAAGCGAAATACAATCAGAAAGAACGCTATGACGATAAAGCTAGACCACTAGATATAAAAGTAGGGGACTTAGTGGACATGAAAGAAGAAGTTAGAGCAGGAAAGTTTGCCCCCTACTACCACGGACCATACAAAGTAGTAGGGATAACTGATAAAAGTAACTTGATTTTAGAAGATGCAGAAGCAAAGAGATTTCGAAAACACAAAGATCAAGTGAAAAAGGCATATTTATGACAAAGGAATAAAGAAGGATTACGAATAGATGAAGAAGGATTCTTGCATATCTTCACCGACGGAGCATGTAAAGCTAATGGGAAGATACAAACAAAAGCAGGAATGGGAGTCTGGTTTAACCACGGACAGAAACACAATGTGAGTGAAAAAGCTAAAAATAGACAAACTAACAACAATGCTGAAGCCGAAGCTATATCAAAAGCAATTGACATAACACGAAAATTGGGTTACCAAAAAGTAAGAATTCATTCTGACTCGAAATACGCAATAGAATGTCTAGAAATATGGCTGCCAAAATGGCAGTTAAATGGGTGGAAAACTAGTAGGAATCGAGAAGTAATTGGTAAAGACACTTTTCAAAGTATAAAAGAAAATATGTCGGGATTAGAAATCGTACTAATATATGAACCCGGAAATAGCGGCATAACAGTAAATGAGGAAGCGGATATACTAGCCAAAAAAAGCATATAATAAACCACTAATTACACTAATAAGTAGAGCTTTACTAATAGAGGTTGTTACATTGCAGGTAAACACAATGAAAACAAAAACAAACATCATAATAATCCTAGGAAATCTGATCTTAGTAACCGCCAATTTGGAAGGCGAAAACATTAGGATAACCAATTTCGAAAAAAGCTCAGGACTATATTATGAACTGAAGTCAGAACTTCAGCAGATAACTACAGTATGAAGAACAGTAGTGGGATTGAATATCGATACTTTTACAGAACACCTGAAGGAAATTAAAGAAGATTACGGAGAAATGGACAAACCTTGTAGGCTCATTTTAAAAATAGAGTGTGAAAGAGTACTAGACAATTATAACATGAATCGAAGAATACACAAAGTTGGATTGCAATTAAACCAGCTGCAACATACAATAGCAGAATTATGTGAATCAAGTTCACCATCACCATTAAAACTTTTAAATAAGAGTATCAAAAAAAGAAGTGCACCACTATTTGGTTTTGTGGGAAAATTCGTAGGACCACTTGTAGGAGTACTCACTCATGATGAGGGAGAAAACTATTGGGAAGCCAATAGTTTGATGATGCACAAAGAAATATCTCACATTAAGTAGGGGAACAGACACATGTAGTACGATCTGAAATACAAAATCTTTATGACATTGCAGAAGGACAAAGAAAAACAACAAGAGAACAAGCGGAACAATTGGGTGAAATACAAAATAAACTACTACAAATACAAGAAAGAACAGACAACATAAATTACACATCATGGTTAGAATCAACCATCCGGAAATTGAGACACCAGTTAGACACATACGAACATACTATCGAACAAACATTACAAGTATTATATCAAGCAAAGGAAGGCAAACTACATCGTAGAATTCTGAATAATAAACAACTCAAAGAAATAGCCAATGAAGCCCAACAACACTTAGGTAATCTAGAATTTCCAATACCATTGGAACAAGTTGATGTAACAATACTGAGTAAAATCTTTACTACAAGCTTCCAAGTGAAAGTAGTAGGGGAACAGACACATGTAGTACGAGCTGAAATACAAAATGTTTATGACATTGCAGAAGGACAAAGAAAAACAACAAGAGAACAAGCGGAACAATTGGGTGAAATACAAAATAAACTACTACAAATACAAGAAAGAACAGACAACATAAATTACACATCATGGTTAGAATCAACCATCCGGAAATTGAGACACCAGTTAGACACATACGAACATACTATCGAACAAACATTACAAGTATTATATCAAGCAAAGGAAGGCAAACTACATCGTAGAATTCTGAATAATAAACAACTCAAAGAAATAGCCAATGAAGCCCAACAACACTTAGGTAATCTAGAATTTCCAAGACCATTGGAACAAGTTGATGTAACAATACTGAGTAAAATCTTTACTACAAGCTTCCAAGTGAAAGACAATAAATTAATCATGGCCATAGATATACCAATGATACAAAAGAAAAAATATCTAATCTATCAAATGCATGAAATACCAATACAACAAACAAATAGCTCAATAAAGGGTAGAGCATATGTGATACCAAAAGAAAAATCTTTAATCATTAGTTTAGACCAAAGATACTACTTTTACTTGAATGAAGGACAATTGAAGGAATGTCACTTAATTAAAAATAGGCACCTCTGCCAAACAGATCAACCTATAGTCGACTCTGTAATATTTAATAGTTGAGAAGTTAAACTTTTAAAAAAGGTAGACAATATCACTTCAAAAGACTGTGATATAAGAATTTCGAACCGAGAACAACCTTATTAGGAGACAGTAAAAACTACAGGAGGATGGTTATTCTCACTAGTGACAAACGAAACAGCGTATGTGGATTGTTTAGGTCAACCAACAGCTAAATATGAATTAAGAGGCATGGGAATGGTAGAATTAGCCAAAGGATGTACAATGAGAACAGACGTAGTATCTTAAGCAGCACTCCAAATGCAAGAAAACCCGCAACAATATATATATGAACCGAAATTTGATCTAAGACTGGAGGTATTATCACCAGGGTTAAAGAAATAGTAAAAACTACAACAGAAAAAGAAGAAAACATAGGGACTTGGGAAAGTAAAGAGAACGACTTGAAACTATCTGAAATAGAACAAGAATTAAAAGAATAAAGTCAACGAAATATAATGCGGAGTAAACAGGATCTCTACAGCTTTTCCGTACTAGGACTATCTGGGATTTTAATAATAATGATGACTGCATATACTTTATATAGATGCTTCAAACAAGAAAAAATGAACCGCACAACAATTAACATATGGGATCGAGATAATAGAAGAAAAAGTCAGACAATCGAAGAGATAAGCTATGAAATACCTCATAGGGAAACTCAAAAATTAGGACTAAAGATCTAGAGTTAATAGAGAAAAATGAGGAACCAAGGCCAACGACATCAGCAGCAAAAGAACCCCTACCAAGAATACGTATGCAAAATGTCATACCAACACAAGGCATCGACATAGCTTAGGACAATTTGTAAATAAAAAAAACCCTAGAATAACCAATATTAATCATTAGATCCTTAATATATGAATCTAATTTACACTAAGTTGAGTCACTATATTAACATAAATTTAAATAGAAAAAAGGGAAAATATACAAAACATAACCTATCCGCTATCAAAATGTACATAATTAAATTAAAAAAAAAGGGAGAACTAACTCAGACAATAAAATTAAATAACCAAACAAAGTTTTTTTTTTTTTAAAAATAATAATAAATATAGTATAACAAGTATTAACAAAATTAAAAAAATAATTAAAAGGGTTTACTGGAAAATATACAGACGTAATAAGCTAAATAAATTCAGTTGAGGAACTAATACCCTAACAATAAGAAGCCATACAACAACAACAAAATCCACAACTACTAAGAAACTTTTTTTCAAATTCCAAGAAAATTTATTTATTTAAAAAAGAGAAAAAAAAGGAAACATCAATACTGTAAATACACTAGTAAAAGAAACGAAAACTACTGAACTACAACATCTCAATTTAAAAAAAACAACATAAATCAACACTCTTGAAAAATGAAGTCCAAGTCCGCGGGCCATCTCTAAAAAAACAATAATAGTTAGGCACATAAATATAAATAACAAAAAAGTAATAACAAAAATTACCAACCGGTTTCCATCTACATTTGATCAACTTCAGTTCACCCCACTGCTGTTCGTAAATTTGGCAAAATAAGAGTTTCAGAGCCGTAGACTTAAAACGATAACCACTTTCTGGAGGAAATTCCAGCTTCGAAGAATAAGAACTAAAACAAACAACAACCAAATTTAAAAAAAAGAAAACGACTAAAAATATTAGTTTAGTTCTTCCATTTACAAAATATATATAGCCTCAAATTATAAATAATAAAAACAATAAAAAATATAATAAATAAAAAGAGGTGAAACATTAAAAAAATGTAAAGAGTACATTTATTTTTTTTTACTCACTATTCAATAGTATTAATGCCTAAACACCCACGTATTTGTTCCAATACTTCTGTGGGCTCCACAACACAAGAACTGGGGCAAATAAAACCCTCTGCAGCCCAATAACTCCATATTTCGTATTTGGTTTGATCCCACAGCCAACGATACTCCTGATGCCAAAAACCATTTGGAATTGGACTACGCCGTAATTCCACACTTCGGAACTCCAAGGGCCAACGAGTATATTCATTAGCACGAGCTATCGGCTCGTACCAATCAGAGAATAGTATTTGAGCCCTAAAAAAATGGATATAAATATAAACAAATACAAACTAAAACAATAAAAAAAAATATGTGACAAATAAAGCTAACAAACAATAAAATCACATCATAAGAACCTGATAGAATATTTAAACAAACATAAATTTTACTTGGGTAATAAATAATTAATACTAACAAAATATAAGGAAAACATTAACAACAAAATAGAATAAATACAAGGGTTATTCAGACACAAGCAAATTTTAATAAAATATAAAAAAGGTATTTGCTAATGTGTTCAGGTGTCACTTTTAACACTTAATTATATATATTTTAAAATTCTAAAATATCTAAACTAAAGCTTCTTTTTATTTTTTTAATAAAAAGGATAAATAAAACTGAACAATTATGTTTTAAGTTAAGGTCAAAAGACAGAACAAAATAAATACAGTTTACTCAAATACAATGTATAATAAGATATAAAGAAGGCTTACAAGATTTTATTTTAGAATCACAAAAAGTTATAACATAGGGAGATATAGGTATCATTTCAATTGGGAAATTAACGAGCATAAAACTATTAACCAGGAAAATTCAGTTTAATTTACAAACTGCTTAAAATTTAAACAACGTTTAATTTAATCTGTTATGACAGTACCTATCATATTTAAAATAAAAACGTTATTATAAAAGAAGAAAGATAAAAACAAAATTTTAAATAAATAAAAAAAGAAATCATTTGAGTTTAGTCAAATGATTTCCTTTTTACAAACATCAGAAATAATACACCGACTCGTCAGCATTTCGAAATGAACTCGGTTTAAATGAAACGTTCCTTAAAAATGCTGAAATTGACAAATAGCAATTTAGCATTAAAAATTGTGTCGTGATTTTTGGGGCGATAAATGTTTTCTCGTTAATTAAGACAATAAAATATTTTAGGAATATAATGTCTATACGATAGTTAGAAATTCGATATTATTTAAATTAATAATATGCTCTAGCACCCGTTTTCATTGGACTTGCGGATAGACGATGCAAACGCATTTACGAGACGTCTCACGTTTAAGTATAAATGACCTAAGGATAAATGTTTAAAGCGCATCAAGGGTTTCACTGCCGTCATGTCTCTTTTTCCTAAAAGATTTTCCTCCCTACCTTCCCTGCCGTTATTATCTTTCAAGTTAATAACAAGCCGCACATGTAAAAATAACAATATAATTGCAAGATTTAACTCTTGTGAAAATGACTCGATAGTTTTGGTGCTTTGAATAAATTACCTCTTAGCACTAGACAGGCACAAAGTTTTCCTGGAAATTTCCACGAATGTAAAAATCTAATTCCATGGAAAAAATTAAATAAATCAAGAAAATAAGAAATGATCAATTTCAAAATTCTTCTTGAAACGATACTTACTTGTTGCACAATTCTGCGTGCAAGTCAAGTTTAAGGCAGCAGGTCGTTGAACCTGCTAAGTCAATTTCCTTTCTTGCAAAATTGTTAATAAATTCTGTGGCAATCGGCCCAGATTTGGCTTCCGAACTCATCCCCCACCTTGGTCCTCGAAGTTCCTAATTGGTAACATTCCGATGTTTTTCTTTAAAAGCAACTGACGACACTGAAACCATTGCTGTACGATTTTCTTTTGCGAACGACTATCAGCTTTGTGCTGGAAGTTTCGGCGTGATTCGAAATGACGGGACTAAGCCCGTCCGTGAGCTGAATTCGGTTTTGACAGTCCACTACATGATAGTGACTAAATTCCGGGCGGACGATAATACAATAATTTAATTCTTCAATCCAACGGAGTGCCTAAGTTGTTCTTGGTGAAGATACAATTAACATGGTTAATTGTAATTCTTGTAATTTAACCGGCCAGTCCGCACGTGTAGTGCCTGCGTTTCGTCTAAGTCCAATGGGTCCACCAGGTGTGCATGTCGTAATGTGATGTCACACAAAAGACAATAGTGTCACAATGGTGACACACAATTTCGGCTTCGCCCGTCAGGAAGAAATAAATGTGTTAAATCATCGCCTTCTCTTGACGGTAGTTTTAAGGATTAGGGTAAGTCAAAAGAAATATGTATCGTTCTGATTTTTCTTCTTTCCAAATTGTTAAGTCTATGAGTATTTAAAAATGATTAAAACAATTGCTATCTGTAAATTCTTGTGTTGGGACTGCCAACGATGTTTTATTTAATAAATTATAGAATGAGAGAATCCTTTTTATTATTATAAATTTCCTTATTCCTTTCAGAGTATAGAATCCAAATTTCTACCTTATTGTTGGCTGACAGTTCGAATCCTTTTTTTTGTAGAGGATAAACGATCCCATAATATTTAAACAAAGTCTTTCTGACCATGGTAGCTTGGATCCTCCGGGACCAAATTAAGTAGGACCATCTCAAAAGTGACTTAACATATTTAATAATAAATTTTCTATTTATTCTAAATTCTAAATGTTATAAAATATTTAATTCGGTTCGTAACAAGCTTCTGGTGGCAGCGGTGGGGTCTTTCCTCACGTTACTGTCGGCCATCTTTCTTTTACTTACTTTCTAGTTTCTATGTTTTTCTATTAAATGATTTTTTTTCATAATGTTGCAATTATTATGAAAATTGTAATTCACAGATGGCAATTGATATAAACGAAATAAAAGAAAAACTTAAAAAAAATTGTGTTATAAGAACATGAATATAAAAACAGAAAAAAACATTTATAAGAAGAAATACAAGTTTTGTTTTACAGAATAAAAAAAAAGGAACTGGCACCCCCAAAGCACGGAAAGTTTCTGTCTTGCGGTAGCATTGCAGCAATGCTGCCGTAATGTTAACATCGTCTACGTGCTATGTGGAACACGAAATGTGAACCATGTAAATATGTGTGCACATATACATACTGAACCTCATAGAATCATTATGATTGCAATCCGAAATTTTTTTCTTTGTATCACGTTGAATTTCTAAAAAAAAACTATATTTTATATGCATTTCAATTTTTAAAATTCCTATAAACGGAAGATTAGTTTAACAATTCTTGTCGTTTTTATATGTATACAGTACTCTCTCACTAAGTGACCGAAAACGGGGCTGTAGGGGAATAAAATGGTTACTTATCGAGAGCCCCCACTCTCTTTTGCATTATATGTAGATTTCATTTTAAAACAATTCAATGTAAATAAACTCAAAAAGAAATAGTTCGCGGTAAATTTAAAATGACTCAAGAAAATATTTAAAAAATGTTTAGATATCTTTGTTTACTAAAAATTAAGAGTATAAGGAAAAATAAAATTAAGGAGGGTCACTTGTCAACTTTTAACCCTTTCATAATGGTAATGTTTTTTAATATATAGTTTAGAGATCTAAAATTATCGTATCATAAAAAAATAGGAATATAATTTTGACCAGCTTAGCATCTGTATTCTTAAGAAAATTGTAATGTTTGAAATTTTAACTTCTTCCACAATTTTTTATAGGCTTCTTTTAGAGAAAGAGAATTATTATCACTGAAACTCATAAATTTCGATGGGTTAAAATTTTTATTATTGACTCGTCCACGAAGACTACATATAAAATAATAAATTTAGTTAAAAATTGATAAACGATAAATTTTATCTTTTATTTTAAAATTCAAATTTTTTATTGTCTACAATTATTAATTCTTTGAGAAAAATCTTTATCAAGTTTACTCTTAGGTTTGTTTACGTCTATTTTTGGTTATTTAATTATCTGTCATTTTTCTAACACTTGAAGTTGCTAATTTAAACTTAACTTTCATTTTATCGCGTTTGCTATGGTGGGGAACAAATAATGTGTGTGTAAAAATATGTGTGAAGGGGAACGGCTACTTACTGAGCGGGCACTTAGTGAGAGAGTACTGTAAAATAAAAATATAGTTTTACAATGTATATAATATATTGGTGTTCCAATTCACGTAATTGGTAGAAGGAATATTCCGCGGTGGCGGAATAATTGTTGGCACATACAAAGATAACATTTCGCAATTGCAATCACCATTCCAATCAACTAGTTGCTGATATATTTAAAATTTTAGGGGGTTGAAGAAGAACTTGACCACTACGGAGTTTCTTATCAAATTATTTTAGGACAAACTAGGGTAGTCAAATCAACCCTAACCTAATCTATATTCGAGGTTATGTGGATAAAAATAAGCAGCTCAATTATAAGTTTGGAAACTTGTATTGCTGTCAAGGCTTCAACCATGCGAGTCATCCTTCACTCAACTATGCTCAACTGCCATCGAGATGAGAGCGGATCTTTGATCGAGAAGTGTTGACTGATGAAAATTAATTTTAATCGGTTAGAAATTTTTCTAATAATTTTATTCTCTCTTCACACGCAGAAAATCAGAAAAACAAAATATACTAATCAGGGCTTTTCCAAGATTTGTTAAAATTAACGCATACTTCAATACAATTTCTGATTCTCTACGTGTGACCAAGGATTTTCCTTTCTTCGATAAACAGTAAAATAAAACAAAAAAAAAAGAAAAAGTAAAGTTCTTGTCAAATAGTCGTTCACGGAATAACGTGACACGCAATAGTTTTAATAGGTTAAAGTTATTAAGTTTAAAATTCTTTTTTTCGAATGGTATAGTTTTTTTTTGGGTTGTCTTATTTAAAGAAAAAGAAATTCAATTACGTATAACTTTGTCAAATGAAATTATCCAGTCGTTACGATTAAACAACTTTTTGAACGAAAAATTTCGTCCCTTTCAGGTACAATCTTGTGCTTTTGAAACTTAGTTTTGAGCACTAAGAAAACCAAAAAAAAAATTTTATTAAACAAAGTAAAATTTGAGAAATTTTAATTTGAAATTTGTTGTTTTATCACAATGACTATTTTTCTTTCTATTCTCATGAAAATTTTTAAAAGAAAAAGGAAATAATTTTATCATTACTAACGTTCCTCGTAATATTATTATTAATTAATTTTATGCTTCTACCGTTATTATTTACTTAGCATTAGTAGTTGAACCTTGAATTAGTGAAAACCTGACATGTACTCAAGTATTAATCATTTCACTTTGATTCAAAATTTATTTATTTACTTCATACTTATTTACTTGTCAATACAAAAGAAAACAAATTAGTTAAACTTTTGACAATTATCAGAAGATAAAAAAAATAATTATAAAGGAATACATTTGGGAACAGTAATGGCCAAAAGAAGTATATCCACTTTAATATGGTCCTTGGGTGGCTTTATTTTACATTCAACCCAATAAGGTTGAAGGGTGACCTTCCAGCGGTGAAAAAAACATATATAAATAAATAAATAAATAAAAGAGAAATTATTGTTTTTGAGAATGCGAAACATTCATTAAATTATTTACACTTACAAGCTTCCAGTCGCAACGCGGCTCCTCCAATGCTCCCCACTCTTTGGGCTTGTAGGTTTGGCGGTACACCAGCTCTAGAGCACTCCACGCAGCCCTATACCCCATCCTCGGAGGAAAGGCGGGCAAATCTTGAAACTTCCTGCAAATAAAAATAAAAGATATATTGGTTTTTAAATACCATTTATTAGTTTAATTAAACACACAAGGGCTCTAGCTTTTTGAAAATAACCTGGTCGTTGAAAATCTCCGTAAAGCCCCTACAGGCGTTTCCACGGACTCATTTCTGCTATTTCGGCAAGCTGCCGGGTGAATAAAATTATGAGGTGCCCAGTACCCCCGCACTTCGTGTTCGTCCTTGTCTCAATCATAGCGGTATTCTTGAATCCATACCGCTTCTAGGAATGGAGAAGAGCAGTCGACAAGTAAAGTATGGTCCCATAGCCAACATCGTCTTGAATTGGCTCTGCGTGGAGCTGTTTTCCACAACCTCAATACGATGTACATGCTATATAAAAAAATATAAATATTGTTTTAAAATACCAATTAATTAATTGAAATATTTTATAAGATTAACGTATTTTATGTTTCATGTTGCAAAATGTATTTTTGAGAATATTTCCCTCTAAACAAAAAATTTTTGTAAATTCAGAACTAATCAAAACCTAAATTAGTGGTTAAGAATTAATATATTTAAGTTTTAATTTATTGAAGTTTGAATTTGTATAAATCTTTATTGGTTATTAGGCTTTAAATTATCTAAATTTTAATCAACCTTTGAGTTTTATTATTCTAATTATTAATAACTAAACATTTTAACTTTTTACTATTTTAATTTTTTTATATAGATTCCACTTAATCTCAAATTCCATTAGGCCCAATTTTCATTAATCCAAATTATAATCTAAATTATTATTTTAAAAAGTTGGACTAATTCAAGTTTTAATACACAGTAACATTTTTGTATAATTAGAAGTTTTTTTTATATAATGGTTAATGTTTAAAATAATTTAAATAAGTATTATCAGATTTCGAGAATATGTTAATATTTTTATGTAACTACCTGCGCTACTTTCTCCTTTTTATTCCATTTTTATAAATAAAATTGGAAAATTCAAACTCTCTTAAGGCATCTTTTAATTACACTTATTTTTTTTAACAGTTTTCAATATACAATTATGAACTGTCATGGCCGATTGATCAGTTGTACTTATTTTTGCTCTCTGCTTTTTTAGTAAATCCGTTTGTCATAGTTACTCCCGCGCTCTGTGCAGTGTTCTAAGTGAACAAGAACTATTTATAGCCCATCTTGAACTCTATGGGACTGTTTATTGTACACTGTTGTGTTATTATTGTGCATTTTTTTGTGACAACTTTATACCATGGCAATTTGCCTTGAGTGTTCACATAACATTTTTCGTGACAATAAAGACGTCTTTGTTTGCTCGAAGTGCGGGACATTGGTGCACTCAGCCTGCGCCAACGTTAATATATCTAAGAAAGATTTTGCGAAACTTAAAAAAGGTTTAATTAACTATAACTGTTCAAAGTGTAAAAAATCTCAACAAGGCAGCGACATCTTATCGAGTAAGGTGTCAACTTCATCGTCGTTGAATAGTGTGTCTCCATCAATGGATAATATTTCTAATCCTTCTTTTGATCCCCTTCACACATCTAATGCAGCAACTCTGTCGCCGGCTGTCACCGAAACAATACGGGCTGCCGTAGAACAGGGGCAAAGAACTGTCCTTGAGGAATATAAGGAACAAATGTCTCTACTCTTCCAGAAATTTGTGGATAGTCAAACAAAGTTTAACGCTCAAATGGGTAAAACTATCTCTTCTCTTCAATCTGATGTTGCTGAGCACACCGGCAAGATACAAGCTCTTGAGATTCTGACAAATTCTCAAACTGAACTTTTGCAGCAGGCTAAATCGGAAAATGAAAACTTGGCTTCTCGTCTGCATCTTTTTGAACAAAATCTTCATACACAGGAACAGGTAGCTCTTCAAACTACACTCGAGGTTCATGGTATACCTCAAAAATTAAACGAAGATTTGCAAGGGCTTTTCTGTGACATTACAAAAGCCCTCAGAGTTTCTACTTCTCCGCAAGATATTTCTAATATCTATCGTGTTCGTAGAAATGACAATCAAGCGAACCCACAATTACACCCTACAATTCTTGTCAAGCTTTTTTGCCAAAATCTGCGAGATAAGATCATCATGTTGCGGAAATCCAAGCCTAATTTTACAACGTGCAACTTTGGGTGGTCCGACGCTGAAAAACATCCTGTATTCATTCGAGAGCCTCTTACACCTGCTAACCGCAGAATATATTCTGCCGCTCTCTCGCCGAGGAGACTCAATAAAATTAAATACCTTCGGATTTCTGGAGGGAAGATCTTCTGCCGTCGGGAGGATGGCGCATTGCGATTGCAGCTTACGTGCTTGCAAGATGTTGACCGCTTTAAATAGCAATTACGGTTTTTATGCTTATTTTACATCTTGGCTTTGTTCACTATCTTGATTTTAAATTGTTGATTTTTTTTCAATAATTTCTATGAACTTAAATTTGAATTACTTTTCTTCTTTTTAATTTTTGCCATTTTTTATATTTTTTTTTGAAGTTATGTTTACTGAAATCAATCAATCTTAATTATCACTCTGAATTACTTGTACACGAAGTGTTTAATATGTATTGTTCTTCGGCTACTGTAAAGGTTGGTCTAACACGAAGTACTTTTGTCTTACTTACTTGTTTTTTTACTCATTTTCTTCTTTAATCATGTTTTTATTTTATATTCCAGGAACCTCACTGACACCATTTTTTTTTAATTATTATTTTTTTTTGTTGCTCTTTTTTGTTTTTGTCTTCCCATTTCTTTATTCTTGTTTATATTAAAAACTTTTATTTTAAATTTCAATGACTGCTCTTAAAATCTGCCACGTCAATGCTCAATCTCTTTTGGCCCATTTTCTTGAATTTAAAAAATATTTCAATTCCTGTTTTTACCACATCATTGTCATTTCAGAAACTTGGCTAACTCGCAACGATTTTTCAAGCTCAATTGAGCTTGATAATTATATTCTTTTCCGCAGGGACAGGGAGGGACGTAGGGGGGGGGGGTTAGTTTATATGTTCATAACAGTATGCATACTACTTTTCTGACCTCAAGTACCGACTATTCCTTACCTACTGCTGAGTTTTTATTTATGGAAATTAAATCTCTCCAAAATACTGCATTGCTCGGAGTAGTCTATAAACCTCCTAACGCTTCTTTTGGTAGGGTTTTTGAATCCAACATTTGTACACTGATCCCTAATTATGATAACGTTATTATAACTGGTGACTTTAACACAAATTTAAACATATTAAATAGCCATACTAAATACTTGACATCCCTTTTCTATTCTACTTGTCTCTCATTTGTTCCCCACACATCCACACACCACACAGCTTCCTCCAGCACACGTATTGATATGTTCTTGGTTGATGATCTTGACAAAGTCTCTTTCTTTTCACAACACTCTGTCTCTTTCCTTTCTAAACATGACTTAATTAATATCACCTTCGAATTTCCAGGAATCCAGTCTCCACAGTACCCTACTACCTATTTATGTAACCTTAAAAATATCAACATGAATGATTTTGTTTTACACTTATCTCAGGAGAACTGGGCAAGTATTTACGAGGATATGAACGTTGATGGTAAAGTCAATAAGCTTAATGACATACTTATATCCTCATTTGATATCTTTGCCCCTCTAAATGCCCCTTACAATAAAAAAAAATGTCTTCACCCTGGATAACGGAGGAAATTCGATCACTTATTAAAGAAAGAAACCGGCTTTATAAAATCTTTCGGAGAACTAAAAACCCATCTATCCATGATATATTCAGTAAATTACGCAATACAGTTCAGACGAAGTTGAGAGACGCCTACCAAAGATATAACTATCAAGTGCTGAAAAATGTTAAAAAACCTGTCAACCTTTGGCAAACACTTAAAAAATTAAAACTAATTTCTGGTAGTAATAATCTTGTTAATGATTACAATTTCTCCTTAAATGATTTCTCACAAAATTTCTCTTTTTCACCCATTTTGACCCCTGCTTTTCGCCCTCCTTCTCTTGATTTAATGCATTTTGATGATAACAATTTCTTTTTCGCTGATATTTCACCTGATACATTACTGAGGTCTCTCACTGCAATTAAAACCAACTCAATTGGAGTTAATGGCCTTTCCATTAAGATGATTCATCTTGCCCTTCCTTTTATTTTTCCTGTCCTTTTGTACATCTATAATTATTCGCTACAAACAAATGTGTTTCCTAATATTTGGAAAAAAGCTACCATTCGACCCATTTCTAAAATCCCTAAACCACTATCTGCTTCAGATTTCAGACCTATTTCCCTTCTTTGCGCACTGTCAAAACCGATTGAACGTATTGTACACCAACAACTGACAGAACATCTGAATCGTTTAAGTTTACAAGATCCTATGCAATCAGGTTTTCGGCATAAGCATAGTACCACTACAGCTTCTTTGAAATTTACTTCTGATATCAAATTAGCTATGGATGCTAACGAAATCACACTTCCTGTTTTTTTTTATTTCTCTAAAGCCTTTGACCGTGTCGATCACGATCTATTACTCTCAAAAATACTTTCCCTTAAGATTTCCAAAGCTACTTACTCCTGGTTCAAATCCTATCTTAGCTACCGATTGCAAAGAGTATCTAATTGTAAAGGTGAATGCTCTGATTGGACCAAAGTCGAATGCGGTGTCCCTCAAGGTTCCTCACTAGCACCACTACTGTTTAATATATATGTCTCTGACCTAGGTAAAGGTCTTCTTTATTGTAAACACCATAAATTTGCAGATGACTTTAAACTCTACCTCTCTGGCCCTTTATCCTCTCTTTCCCGTATGATTAACTTGATGCAGTCGGACATAAATCTGGTATTTGAGTGGACGAGAGCTTATGGTCTTATGCTTAATGCTACTAAAATAAAAGCTATGATATTTGGTCTATCAAGCAAGTCACCTTCTTGTACCAGTATTAATTTTTCCCTGACAGTTGATGGATCAAGTATTGAATTCTGTGATAAGGTTAAAGATTTGGGACTTATATTGGATGGATCTCTGTCCTGGGAAGAGCATATACATGGTATTTGTCGGAAAACTTACATTACTTTAAGGCAATTGTTTAAAAACAGGGATTCACTTTCCACATCAACGCGCTTATTACTTGTAAAAGGCTTAATTCTCCCTTATTTTGATTATGGTTGCCTGGTACATGATGATATCACTGACCAGCTTAATATGAAACTTGAAAGGGCTTTCAATGCCTGCATTAGATTTATTTTTAATATGTAAAAGACAGAGCATATATCTCGCTATAGAACTAGAGCTGGTTTTATGAACATGGCAATGCGTAGACAATACTTTTTAGGAAACTTTCTTTTCTCCTTATTTCGCAGTGAGGTTCCGGAATATCTCTTTGGAATGTTTGAGTGGAGGACCTCTAAAGGGGCATCTGCACCTAGACTTCGTGATAGAACTGCTGTTCTTAAGATACCTAAACACCGTTGCTTTATTGTGTTTATTCTGGATTGAGCCTGCTGGCTATATTTCTATGACATTGATTGTCACTTGATCTATAAAACCTAAATATCTTTTGTTTCTTTAGTTTTCATTTATGTTTACTTTTACATATATATATATATTTATATTATATCCGTTATACGAATGCTTAAAATTATATAACTTATATGATGTTATGTTTAAAATTATTATGTTTCTGATAATCATCTATTATTCTGATTATATCTCTGGCCATGACATTTTGATATAATTCTAATCCATGTATATTTTGTTCTTTTGAGGGCTCTCTAGCCCTGTGAACTTTTCTTTCTTAATAAATAAATAAATAAATAAGTTATTTTCTTTAGTATCTCATTTTCAGTCGTTTTGATAGTTTTCTTCAATTATCAATTATTTGTTGAAATTTCAATACAATTCTTTAATTTTATTTATTTTGTCGATTTTCCATTAATCTTATTAAATAATAATAATCTCCGTAAACTCCTGAAGTTACTCAGTATGTATTTGTATTTATTCATTTTTTTTCTGCCCACGTTTTAAAATCCAGAGTGAAGTTAATCCCTGTTATTCTAGTTTGTTGTGCTGGTTGTTAATTGTCATTTGTGTAAAAAAGGGGTTTCGAAAAATGCTTCAAAAATTTATTATGATTTTTGAAGAAGTTTAAAATATATACACATGCTATTAATTTCCTATATTTTCAGTTATTATTTCAAATTTAGATTATTGTCATCAATTTTCCATTATATTGAATTTCCCATTATTGAATGTCTTCAACTTTTCATATTTAAATTATTTTCATTATAATTCAATTTTATTTCTCAATCTTAAATTATTTTTAGCATATTTCAATTATTTTTTTCTAATTTGAATCAATTTTATCATTTTTCAATTATTTTTCTCGATTGTTAATTATTATTCTCTTTTTCTTGAATTATTTTCTAATATTTTTAAGTATTTTTCTGAAAATTCAAATATTTTCTTCAATTTTTAATTCTTTACATTTTTTTTTTTCAATTAAATTGCAATTATTTTGTTTAATTCAATATTTTTTAATTCTTTTTAATTCTAAAATATTATAGATTTTTTCTAAATAAATATTTATTTTATTCTTATTAATAGATTTTTAAATATTATATTTAAAATATTTATTTCTTCTTATTAGATAAATAGTATTTACCGTTTTTTTTATATTTACTGATTTTTTTATTTTATAATTTTTAAAATGTTTCAAAAAACTAATCGTGCGCTTGCGCGCGTTTTATTTTGCTAGCATATTTAATAACTCTCAGATTTTTATTATTTCTACTCATCAAATTGCTTTAAAATTTCAATTCAATTATTTTATTTTTATTATTATTTCCATTTTTGTTGTTCAATTTGCAATTGTCTCGAACAGTTTTTGAACTATTTTGTTCAGTCAATATCTATTGTTTAATTTTTACTACTTCTTTCAATTGCATAATTATGTAGTTATTTTTTCAATTTTTCGAATGTAAATTATTTTCGTCATTTTTCAAATGTATTCTTTAGTTTCGTAATTCCCACTATTTGAATTTGCGAGAATTTATAGTTTTAAATGACCAACAACAATGGAATAGCCTAAGACGTTGAAGCATTAAAGTATTATAAAAGAATATTCAAATTCACTGCTTACCCGCGTCTCCCGGAAATGTCCTTCAAGGACTGTCCCTCCAAACACTTGTTCTGAATGTATGACAGTAAGGCACCATCCTCTGAAATATCCACTTTCGCTAAGCGAAAGTGGATATATAGCGAAGGAAATCTTTACACACATCGTAGATACAGTGCGAACAGGCATGGGAAATATCAAATTTAAAAGCCAGCATTGCTGTTTTACACAAACTGCCTTTTTGCGAAACCTTATCGTCGGATTGTTATAATTGTAGAATATTTGATATTTACCACCGGATGTTCCTAAGAAAAGAGAAAAGAAAGTAAGAAAGAAATTCTGACAAAATGCTGATAATACTATTTTGATCTCGGATGAGAATTTCGTTAGTACGATATTGTAAAAGCATAAAAAATACATAAAGAAAACTTCATATTTTATCCACATATCATAGATTTATTCTCTTGTAAACACAGTTTTTTTTATTAACCCTATTTTTAATTTTCGCAACGTACGATGAACAGCTTATCGGGTCCCACGCTAAAACAAAAGAGAAAGAAAAAAAGAAGAAAATTATTATTTTGATACGGTCTTTTATTTCGCTTGAAGTTGTATTAGAATAAGAATTATTGAGAAATGAGAAATTTAAAGAAAATTCCGTTTGACACTCACCAATTCCCAAAAACGTTGAGCGACCGGTCTCGGACTGATTATGGAATACTTTTGGATATACACTAGCCTGGTCCTTGGAACAGCGCAGTAGATCCCCTCTGGTGGTGAAAATTTGGGCAGCTTAGTAAACGCACTGTGGAAAATTTTCTCATAAAAAAAATATAGTTAGTATAGCAAGTTAAAAAAAAAGGGGGAAAATTTTGTGTTACTCACACATTTCGAAAGATTCCACCAATCCGGACGTCCAATCTCGCCACATGACGCGTACCTGGGACCACGAATTCCTTCGAAAAAGAAATTTTAAGAATAATAATAGAAACAATAAATAACGAAATTTTAAAGCAAGGTAAATAAACTGAACGAATACTTACGGGGGCCCAGTATCCTCGTGCCACCCAATTGTTTGAGGCTGAGTCGAAGAAAAATTCCATTTTCCAGCTGGCGAGTTAATCCTGGCGGAACAGGGGCAAGTTCGACCGCGGTTTTAAGCCAAACGTGGCCTCCAGGCGGCCCAACATTTTCCCATTCTGGAAAGAAGTTTTCCCGGACTGCGTTTCAAAAATTACCTTGGCCCGACTCCAAATTTCGTCACTACTTTGAGACAAATTTTGCTCCATTTCAATAGAAGGGCAATAAAGCACTAATTTAATAGCTTATAAATACAAAAGAGGAACGTGGGTTAGTAGATAACTGAATAACCCCCCCCCCTGGGAATCCAATAGCTTCACTTTGCAGAAATTAGAGGAGCTTAATAAAATGCCGTATAAACAAAACAAGCACAAAAATTTACATTGACGTAAAAACTGTTTCGAATTAATTTAAACTATAGAAAAATCAAATAATTACAAATTGTCATTTAACATTCTGTAAATTAATTTCGAGTACAAAATTTTGCGTTCAAACGAATTTTTCTGAATAATTTCAATATTATATTTATGAATATTAAATCCTAAACTTTTATGCATTATATTTCGATTTGGAATCATACACTTACTTGTACATATGTATAATATCTATTAAACAGTAATTATATACATATTGGGTTTCATATGTGCATGAATGTAGTCACTTATATGTACAATTAAACTAGCATGGATATGTAACGTGTGTGTGCAATGAAGTGCGACTGAATCGCTGAATTGGATAATATTAATGGAAATAAGACGCACTTTAGTACAGTCAGCATTGCAAAAATAGGTAGTCTCTCGGTACCTTAAAATAAGATGTTAAATGATATTAGGATGCATTATTCTTATCCTAATATCTTAAAATGAGATGCTTCTTTCTGCAATGAAACATTATACGTGCACAGTTGTTTCAATACAGAACCGATTGTGGGCCTGCACTAAGACCCTAATGCTGTCAATAATGTATCTATCTCTTTCTTATCCAAGCCTATGATTAAACATGATTTTAGATGAATTTGAGTGAATGAGCCAATGTTTGCACAGTACTTATTGTTGTTACTCGTACTAGTGCCAGCATTAAGTTCTACATTATTTATATTCAGACTTTCATTTGTCATGGTTATGAAACAAGGTTAATCGTATTACTATTATTGTTATAATAAAAGAATGCATGAATGGAACTATGGATGTATGCACATGTGTGTGACTATTAGTAAAAAAATTACTAGTCCGCATAAAATTCTAAAAGTGCACAAGAAAATATTTATCATCGTTCATAAAGCACGACTTTTTACATTCTGCACCAGTTCCATTTCCATTGCACGGAGTTTTCGGGGACGAAAACGGGAATATTCACGGTGCATTGTTATGACAATACCTATCATATTTAAAATAAAAACGTTATTATAAAAGAAGAAAGATAAAAACAAAATTGTAAATAAATAAAAAAGAAATCATTTGAGTTTAGTCAAATGATTTCCTTTTTACAAACATCAGCAATAATACACCGACACGTCAGCATTTCGAAATGCAAGGGAAATGAACTCGGTTTAAATGAAACATTCCTTAAAAATGCTGAAATTGACAAATAGAAAATTAGCATTAAAAATTGTGTCGTGATTTTTAGGGCGATAAATGTTTTCTCGTTAATTAAGACAATAAAATATTTTAGGAATATAATGTCTACACGATAGTTAGAAATTCGATATTATTTAAATTAATAATATGCTCTAGCACCCGTTTTCATTGGACTTGCGGATAGACGATGCAAACGCATTTACGAGACGTCTCACGTTTAAGTGTAAATGACCTAAGGATAAATGTTTAAAGCGCATCAAGGGTTTCACAGACGTCATGTCTCTTTTTCCTAAAAGATTTTACTCCCTACCTTCCCTGCCGTTATTATCTTTCAAGTTAATAACAAGCCGCACATGTAAAAATAACAATATAATTGCAAGATTTAACTCTTGTGAAAATGACTCTATACTTTTGGTGCTTTGAATTAATTAAGTCTTAGCACTAGACAGGCATAAAGTTTTCCTGGAAATTTCCACGAATGTAAAAATCTAATTATATTGGATATGTTGTAGACCTTTTTTTATAGAAATTCATGAGGTATTCATGACCAAATGCCATAAAATTTACCTCATGAATTTCTGTAAAAATCTAATTCCATGGAAAAAATTAAATAAATCAAGAAAATAAGAAATGATCAATTTCAAAATTCTTCTTGAAACGTTACTTACTTATTGCACAATTCTGCGTGCAAGTCAAGTTTAAGGCAGCAGTTCGTTGAACCTGCTGAGTCAATTTCCTTTCTTGCAAAATTGTTAATAATTTCTGTGGCAATCGACCCAGATTTGGCTTCCGAACTCATCCCCCACCTTGGTCCTCGAATTTCCTAATTGGTAACATTCCGATGTTTTTCTTTAAAAGCAACTGACGACACTGAAACCATTGCTGTACCATTTTCTTTCGCGAAGGACTATCAGCTTTGTGCTGGAAGTTTCGGCGTGATTGGAAATGACGGGACTAAGCCCGTCCGTGAGCTGAATTCGGTTTTGACAGTCCACTACATGATAGTGACTAAATTCCGGGCGGTCGATAATACAATTTAATTCTTCAATCCAGCGGAGCGCCTAAGTTGTTCTTGCTTGTAATTTAACCAGCCAGTCCGCACGTGTAGTGCCTGCGTTCAGTCTAAGTCCAATGGTCCCACCAGGTGTGCATATCGTAAAGTGATGTCACACAAAAGACAATAGTGTCACAATGGTGACACACAATTTCGGCTTCGCCCGTCAGGAAGAAATAAATGATTTAAATCATCGCCCTCTCTTGACGGTAGTTTTAAGGATTAGGGTAAGTCAAAAGAAACATGTATCGTTCTGATTTTTCTTCTTTCCAAATTGTTAAGTCTATGAGTATTTAAAAATGATTAAAACAATTGCTATCTGTAAATTCTTGTATTGGGACTGCAAACGATGTTTAATTTAATAAATTATAGAATGAGAGAATCATTTTTATTATTATAAATTTCCTTATTCCTTTCAGAATATAGAATCCAAATTTCTACCTTACTGTTGGCTGACAGTTCGAATCCTTTTTCTTGGAGAGGATAAACGATCCCATAATATTTAAACAAGGTCTTTCTGACCTTGGTAGATTGGATCCTCCGGGACCAAATTAAGTAGGACCATCTCAAAAGTAACTTAACATATTTGATAATAAATTTTCTATTTATTCTAATTTCTAAATATTATAAAATATTTAATTCGGTTCGTAACATAATCATATTAACAAAAATACCAATTTTTCGTTTACAAAAAACTAACAACTCTTTCTTTTTACAAAATTTATTTTCTATAAAGTCAAATAAAACTGACTATATTAAGTGTAAAAATTAGGTGTACTAATGATTTGTAGTATATTTGAAATATTGTTTTTTTACTATTATTATTATTATTAATATTATTACAAATAATTTTAGAAATTAAAAATTAAATGATTAAATAATTAAAAATCACTCATTTTAGTAAATTATTTACATAGGATTAATTTATGATATTTATGATTTATGATTTATATTTATAATATATTTTATATAATTATGATTTAAGAATACAACTAAGTACATTTAATTAAATGGAAACTACTAACTTAGAGAGACTAAAAAAATATAAATAATTAGATAAATAATGAGATTGTTATATCGTAATCCTCATGTGTATACAATAAGTATGAAGGAATGTGCATATGATTGATTAAAGTGAATCTTAACGTTCTAATATATATTTTATTACAACTTAAACTTTAGTTTCATCAAATTAAAATTATTAATTCAAACAGAGGTTACAATCCTCTATAAAAAGTTTAAAGGATGTCGTGTATGACTTATGGTCATTTTAATTTATGTAAATTAATTTGTTAATTGTCAAATTAAAAATCAGTACGCAATGATTGTGAGATTACACACGTCACACATAAAACACAAACAATATTTAGGTCATTTAAACATTGTAATAAGAAATCGTCTACACAGCATTAAGTAATAATATTGAAATCTCAATTTAATAATCAATAAAAAATGCTTCGTCTAACTCTTCTGGGAGATTAATTGATAAAACATATGAAATTTTGTTATTAAAAGGAGAATTACTTAAAAGTGCAACTCAGTTAAATGATTAAGAAATAAAACAAGTTCTCGATCTTAGCAAGGTTCGTATTTTTACTGAACTAACTAATTTCGACAGACTTGTTCAATACAACACAAATAAACTTCCGAATTTGTTAAAAAATTACAGAATTGAATAAAGAAAGAAAACTAACAAAGTTAATCTCTAAACTAAGCTGTAGTATATATAAACGAAAAAAGAATGATAAGGAGCATTCATTTTTCTGCCAGCTGATCTCGAGTAGACGGCTGTAGGATAGTTTTCATCAACTCTGAGAAAGAGTTGAAGATCGAATCTCTATATTCAGATTTCTTTGGAAGAACAAGTTAAATAGAACAGATTCAAGTTTTGAGTGATAAAAGTTATTAAAGTTGCATTTTTGATTAAACGAGTATAAAAACATAAATTGGATTAAGAAATAATTATAAGACATACAAAACCTCTCAGGTGAGTAAACTAAAGCATAATACACTGACACATAAAAATTGTCAACTCATATAAATGTAAATTCTCTTAATGAGATTATTGGTACAAATCAATAGGATATAAATCAGTAAAAAATTATATGATTTAAGTAATATAATTTACACAAGATATTAAATTCAATAAACTAGATGAAAAAGAACCTCTCTAGAAAAGAGAGGATTCACTACCTTTATATATTTTTGTTCTTTTAATAGTGAAAGGGTACATATGTCTGAAAGACATTAATTTTATTGTGACATAAATCCAGGATATATTTTGAATTTAAGACGGTGAATAATAGTACAGTGGAACCTTGATTATCCGGCCTTCTGTTAACCGGCACCTCTGTTAACCGTCCTCATTCCGAGACGGGATTTTTTTTACTTACAGTTTACATATTGTATAATATGTAGGTATATTATTTGTCAAGTTCTATCTGCACGACGACAAGATGTTTGTTTATTTCTCCATTATATGAAATTTGTGCCGTCAAAGTTTGTTAATGTGTATTTGTCACTTAGTTTATTATTCTGTAATCTGTCTACAGACAATGTATTGTGATCATATTGGGAATTTGATTCAGTCTCGAAACAAACATTGTGTCAAGTGTGTCTTCTTTGGCAAAGTTTATAAATATGCAAAAGTTTATTGAATGGTACGAACAGCAAGACGACGCAAATGTGACGGACAATAAGACTCTTCTTCGTCTACGCACATATGTAATAGATAAATCTCTTAGACAAATAACAATAACAGATTTTTTGTTACGTAATTAACTTTTTGTGAAAAAATGAAATTTTGTTAATTCTTAATTTTACTTTGATGGGATTTAAAGGTTTATATATGTACTTATATGTATAGTGACGAAAATTGCTCAAAATAAAAATCATAAATTTGTGCACCTCTATTATCCGTCTTTTCGATTATCCGGCAGGGTGTTGGTCCGGTGCCTGTCGGATAATCGAGGTTCTACTGTATAATAATAAACCTCTATCAATTATACAAAATATCCAACCTGTATCTATCAAATGGTGGCAGCGGTGGGATTTTCTCTTTTTATTTTGTCTAAAAATTTTGGTTTTCTATTTTTTTAATTTATTCCGTATTCATTGTACGTACAATTTTATGATCAGAAAAGGATACTTACAATATTTTAATATTGAAAGAATTTGAATTGAATTTTTATATATTTTCATGCAACATTTGTTTATTAAATAAATAAATCGATTTCAGGAATAGATCAGAAAAAGTGCGGGTAGATAGGTAGAATTTTTGAGTTTGCTAAAGTCGAACGTAGCATGGTACTACCCTTGCAACTGCAAGCTCTGGTTTCCTTAATAAAACGCGAATTTCCTCGAATTAAACAATCTTACCGGAAGTGAATTAGCCACTTGGGTAAGTGAGAGGATTAAATAATTATTTTTTTTATATAATTATGAAAGTGGAGAGTTATATGTAGAATAGTCAAAAGAAAATTGATTAAATGAAGTAAAAGTATTAAGAACGAAGTAGAAACATTTGCTTAAGGACATCCACGTGAAATATTCTAAAGAAATAACAATGAACTTGAACTTAAAGACAATGAACTCAGTGAGTGTGTAACGTGAAGCACGATCGGGTGTCGTGTCGCGAGGCAAGTGTTACGTAATCAAGAGTGATTCTGGAAATAGATGAATCATTTTAAAAAAAAATAATAAAGGAAAAGTAAAACATTCGAATTAATATTGGAAGAAAATTAGAATTGGTTAATATCAAAATATATATATATAAATATATATATATACGAATAATAAGCCATCTAAAGTGATAGACATATGTATATAAAATCTGTGGAATGAACAATGAACTTGAACTTTTACGAGACTTGTAATCAAGACAAATTATGAAATTAAACGAAGAACGAGTAGGATAAAAGAAAAGTAGCGTTGTATTTTATTACATGAAATAAGTAAACATAAATTTTTCTTTTCTCTCTTAAGTTTTTTTTTTGGGTCAAAATAATTTAGTAAATATCTGAAAAAGTATATTTTCTTTGTATACGTCAGTAAGTGTATCTTAAATGTCTTTTCTTTTCTTTAATGAAATAATACCTGAGCAAATTCCAGGAGTAATAAGAGTAGTTTTGAGGTTGCTAAGTATCGAATTGAATAAAGCCGAGTTTTTTATTACTACTTTAGACAAACATAACTACATTAAAGCTTCCCTTTAAAAAGTGGGATTTTGGCAGTGCCATCCGAAAGAAATTGAATTGTTAGGAAAATCCTATATAGTAGTAGCAGGCATAGAAATAGTCTTAGAAGGGAGAGAAACATATTTTCAGGGAATTAAACCAATCTTGCAAAATCAGGGAAATAAAAAACTAGTGGTTGTAGGGTGGAAGTCCGCAGGTTGTTACGGTTGGATCTCACAACCGTTAATTAGTTCTTATTTTGGGACGTTAGGAATTCCGTCCGTGAATTTATAGTTACCACCAAAATAATAGAAATAGATAGCTATTTAATTTAAACCGCTATGCCAGAAACACTTAATCAAGAAGGAGATACAGGGGGTGGAAATGGGAATGAAAATAGAAAGCCAATGGATCGTTCTAATCCCTTTGGACAAGAAATGCAAGAAAATTTAAATGCATCTACCTTGGCCGAAGTTTATATTAATCGTACGGATTTAGGATTTTTACCAAGTATTAGAACTGTTAGAAATATGACTGAAATAAATTCTAAAAATGCAGCCATAATGGCAACACAATCATTAGCAGATTCACTTGCCATTCAACAAGCAGTGAATCATATACCTGTTTTTGATGGCAAAAATACCTACGTCACTCCTTCCTGCGAAATGTCTTTGACGACTGCAGCCTTGAGTAAGTTACCAGGAAATGCGCGTGATTGTACTAGGAATAAGTTATTTCAAAAGCTGACAGATTTAATAGTTTATTAAAGGAAAGGTTCGCGCCAGGTTTGCCATATGAAAAGTATTTAAGGGAAATAATGGATTTGCGGATATTCAGAGGGAAAAATGTCAATGATTTAAATGACCGACTTCAAGGTTACATCAGTAGTGCTAGAGCTGCTTTACATGCCAAATATGAGAATGAAACAGTCAAACAGGTACTGTTAACAGTAAATGACATTGCTCTACGTTCATTTGTTCGAGCTTTACCCGACGAAATTTCGTCTATAGTAGATACTAAAGATCCTACAACTTTAGAACAGGCAGTAATTTATGCTAAACATGCGCAAGAAGTGAGGGGCCCTTTGGAATAAAGAGGTTATTCTACATACCAAACTCAACATAGAATTGAAGAAAGAAGACCATTTAATGATAGAAGACAATATGAAAGAGAAAACTCTCAAAGAATAGGAAATTTTCAACTTTTAGAAAGAAAGGAATTCATGACGGCGGGCTATCGCAATTATCATGTCAGATATCAACGGATAGATGATAGATTCCAAGGAAATGGATATAGGGGGGAACAAAGGGTACAGATAAATAGTAACTGGAGAAACCCGTACAGCAATAATAGAGACAATATTGGTATGCATCATCACTTAAATAATGAACAAAACAATGTAGAAAGAGAAAATAAGCAAATCGGTTTTTTAAACGGGAATCAAGTTCGAACGACAGACGCGCCCTCGGACTTGGACAACCAGGCGCATCCAGGAGTGTTGAGATTCAGAGAACCCCAGCAGTCTACTTAATCAACCAAATAGTTAATGAATCGCCAGTAGTGCGATTAGACGGTGAGGAGTTAGTTGAAGGAAAAGCCAATTTTTTTGTAGACACCGGAGCTGATATAAATGTAATACAGAATATAGCATTAAATAAGGAAATTGTTATTGATAGAAGGGATATAGCATATATTACGGGCATAGCAGCAACAAAAGTTTATACTGTGAGAAAGTAGGTTCGATCAAAGGAAGGCAAATAAATAACAACAAAAAACAGTGTTATTTGTTAAACAGTCGATGATATTGACGTTTCGATGATATTGGTTCGTCATCATCATCAGGCTCTAAAATTTATTAACAAAATTAATGAATTGTCACAAACATAAGTGGAACAAAAAAACAAACAAAAAAAAAACACTAAATAATAAATAAATAAAATTTACCGAAGTTAAAATAAAATTATTACATATTGTAATTTGTCGAACAGTTAAAATATAATCCGAATGCTAAAAGCATTTTGTCAAGACTAAGTTGAAAATATTTTTAAAAATTTAAAGAGCGGTAGAAATTCGGAGTCAGTTTTTTTGTTCCACTTATGTTTGTGACAATTCATTAATTTTGTTAATAAATTTTAGAGCCTGATGATGATGGCGAACCTATGTCATCGAAACGTCGTTCTGACTGTTTAACAAATAACACTGTTTTTTGTTGTTACTTATTTGCCTTCCTTTGATCGAACCTACTTTCTCACAAAATAAACATTTCGGAAGGGAATCTACTTTCAATTAAAAAAAGTTTATACTCTTGGAACGGTGGAAATTACTATTTTTGGAAAGAAAAACCTCTTTCATGTGGTAGACTCAAATTTTCCTATTACTTCAGTGGGAATATTAGGAAGACCCTTTTTAAGAGAAGAAAGATCTAACATTTTTTTTTTATAATGCATTAATTTTACAATCTAGACCAGTAAATCCTATACCTTTTGTGGATGTTGAATCAATACGTGCAAGTAAATCTTTAGAAAAGGAGGTCAAACCAGTACCAATAATATTAAGAATCAAAGCTCGATCAATGCAAATAATAGAGATCCCAGTACAAAATACAAATTTAAAGAACGGTTATTTACCGAAATTGGAGTTAAAAAAAGGATTATTTTTGGGAGAAGCGTTGGTAAAACAAGAACAAGGACATTGCAAGATTAGGGCAATAAATAGCACAGAAAAAGATAGAAATGTCACTATACAACCACAAGAAATTTTACCATATGATTACTTAGCCTCAGGAAAATGTTGTGATAACGAAGATACCGAAATTCCAAAACAAAGAGTGAAGCTCATCTGGGAAAAATTAAAATTAGAACATTTAAATCAAGAAGAGAAAAATTATGTAAAGAAATGGGTAGAAATGGGACAAGAAAGATTTTATTTGCCAGGGGACAAATTACCTGTATTAATACCTCTAGTTACTCATCAAATTCCCACCACAGATGAAATCCCAGTAAAATGTAAACAATATAGGAAGACACCTGAATATGAAGTAGCTGGAAAACAATTATTAGAAAAAATGTACAATGAAGATTTGATAACAGATTCAAAATCAAATTATAGTTCTTTAGTAGTGATTGTTCCAAAAAAAGCTGATGCTCAAGGAAATAAAAAATGGCGTTTGGTAATAGACTTTAGAGCGATAAATAATAAGATGGTGGAGGAAAGTTACCCTATGCCTCTAATAAATTCTATCCTAGAGCGTCTGGGAGGGGCAAGATATTTTTCAGTATTTGATTTAGCAATGGGATACCACCAAATTGGAACTGCAGAAGAGGACCAACATAAAACTGCCTTTTCCTCTGGTAGAGGGCATTACCAATATAAGCGTATGCCAATGGGGATTAAAAATGCTGCAGCTACTTTTCAACGTCTTATGGATAATGTGGTGGCTGGGTTACAAGGAGCAGAACTATTTGATTATTTAGATGACATTATAGTGTTTTCAGAAACCTTGGAACAGCATGATAAATCTATAATCAGATTATTAGAAAGATTAAGTAAAGCTAGATTAGCGTTACAACCAGAAAAATGTGCTTTTCTATGTAAAGAAGTATCATATTTGGGACATGTAATAGGACCAGAAGGAATACGTGCAGACCCCAAGAAGTTAGAAGCCATAAAAGATTTCCCACAACCTACCAGAGCAAAGTCTATTGAAGAATTTTTAGGTATAAGGATGTATAAGGATACTATCGACGATTCATAGAGGAATATGCTAAAATAGCAAAACCGCTATATAATTTACTAAAGAAAGAACAAAAATTTATTTGGGGAATAGAAGAGAAGAAAAGTTTTAATAAATTAAAAATGGCGTTATGTCAAGACCCTATCTTACAGCATCCTGATTTTAACAAAATGTTTAGAATTGCCCTCCCTGTAGCATATTTTTCAAAAACATTAGTAGGCGCCGAACAAAATTACGATCATACTGAAAAAGAATGTTTAGCAGTAGTTCAAGCCTTGGAACATTTTAGACCCTTTATTTACGGAAGAAAATTTGTACTTTCTTGTGACCACGAACCGCTCAAAATAGTGGACAATGGGAATAAGCCTACTGTACGAATGACTAAAGAAAATACATTTTAAAAGGACGCTCAAGAAGGACTAGAAATTATTATTAAAAAAAAAAGATAAGACAAGAATAGAGGAAAAGAAAGTTTTTCCAATAAGTAGTGGGGCCAGGAAAAGTAAGTTGAAAGCCAATGAAGTGCTAACGAAATTAATAACAGAAAATAAAAGGAAAAGTGCTACTAAAGAAAATATCAACGAGATGTCAGATAAAAATTTTGAAATTAGAGCAAGAGCAAAATTAGACTCTAGTGTAAAAATACCAATTCCTGAAGAAGTTCTTATTAAAAAATCAAGAGGACGTTCAAGAGGAAGAATTAAAACACAATCATTGTTTGACGAGGATTCAGAACAACCAATTTCTTCGAGATTAAGACCACATAAAACCGGAGATATTGAAAAATTGGAGAATGTACTTGACGAATTTGAAGAAGAATCAGAGAAGAATAGTGATGAAATAAACACAAATGAACAAGAATTACGAGAGATTCCTATACTCAGGAAGAGTCACAGTGTACTTCCATCATCAAATGAAACAAAGAATAATGAGGAGAACGATCAAAAAGAAGACACAAGTGTCGAAAATATCAGAGATACGGAAATAGAAGCGGAAGAAATAACAGTGTTTGTCGATGCGCCTATAGAATCCTCTGAAGACGAAGAAGATGATGAAAGACAAACTCAGTCAAAGGACACAAAAAGACCAAGCCAGACAATAGATTTCCAATTTTTGAAGGAAATACAAAATTTAATAAAGAGATATGATATCTCTATAGGTAATCATCAGTCCTATTTTTGGGATAATCAAATGTTTGAAGAAAATGAAAAGGAACAAAGTTATCTAGAAGAAGACGGAGGAGAAGATGTATTACAGACATCAAACAACAATGAAAATCTCAGATCGATTGATGAAATAATTGCAGAATTACAAGATATACAGAGGAATATTCCCAAAATCAATCAGATAGAAGAAAGAGAAAAGGACATTGAACAAGAAGTTATGGCAGAAACAGGAAGACATACAAAATCAGTAACCTTCACTACACCTCTTTTACAAGGAATACCGCAAGCTAGATCTACACCATTTGATAGAGGAATAATATTGGAAGAATCTGAACTCGAATCTGAAACGGAAGACAGAAGAAAGCGAATTGTACCCAGAAAATTAATAGAAGAACAGAATATAACACAGACAGAAAATAAAATTTAGAGCTATGTTCTACTACTAGTAAACAGATGGTCGCCATTGGTGCAATAGATATATTAAAAATGAAAAGTAAACAACCCAAAGTAGGACAAATACTAATTACTAATAGGGGAAAATATCTCATTTTTACAGTAATAATTAAGAAAACATTCTACGGAGAATTGACAATAGATAGCTTCAAAAAGATACTTTATAATTTAAGGAAGACATTGTTAGAATCAAGAGTGAAGAGAGTACGTATTTCACGAAACGATATTTTCTTGAATGAACTGGATCCGAACTGGATAAATGAATTAGCGAAAATCTTTAAAAACAATGAAGTTAAACTTAAAGTATGTTGTGGAGAAAGAATTAGAGAAAAATTTAGTTGGCCGGGATTAAGACAAGAAATAATAGAATATATAAGAAAGTGCCGAAGTTGCGCGCAAAAGAAAATAGTTAGGACTCAAAATAGAGAACCGATGATAATAACTGACACACCTTTAGAGGTATTCGATAAGGTTTCTCTAGATACTGTTGGGAAACTTTCTACAACTTCAAACGGCAATTGTCATATATTGACCATGCAAGATCAACTAAGTAAATTTTGTATTTTTGTAACCGTATCCGGCATTAGTGCTACCAGTATAGCACATGCAATAGCCACCAAATTATTTTTAGTTCACGGGGCACAAAAATGTATATTAACGGATCAAGGACGAACATTTACCAGTAATATGCTTAGACATTTAGCAAGAATATTCCAAGTCAGTCAAGTGGCAACTACTGCCTATCGACTACAAACCAACGGGGGACTAGAATGCAGTCATGCGGTGTTAGCAGACTTTATTAGACAGTATGCGAAATCTTCGGACGATTGGGACGAACTTTTACCATATCTAATGTCTACATATAATACTTCTGTACATGAAGCTACTAAATTTATTCCTTTTGAAGTAGCGTTTGGAAGCCCTCTTCTTTTCCGACAAAACAAAAATTACTAACTTATGAGGCTTACCTTAGAGAACTAACCACGAGACTCCTTGAAATTAGAAATATAGTAGCAGAAAATATCATTAAACCAAAAAAAAAAAAAAAAGGAAAGATATGATAAATCTTCCTGGCCGTTGGACATAGAAATAGGAGACGTAGTAGATGGAAAAGAAGAGGTCAGAGCGGGAAAATTTTCACCGTATTATCATGGTCCCTATGAGATAGTAGGAATTACAGAGAAAAATAATGTAATTCTAAGCGATGCAGAAGGAGAAAGATTCAGAAAACACAAGGATCAAGTGAAGAGAGCATATTTATGACAACTCATCTACGAGAATTTACAGATAGATGATCAAGGCTTTATACACGTTTACACTGACGGTGCTTGTAAAGCCAACGGGGAAGAACAAGCTCAAGCAGGCATAGGAATATGGTTTAATCACCAACACCCATGTGATGTCAGTGAAAAAGTTAAGAATAAGCAAACCAATAATAACGCCGAAGTTGAAGCCATTGAACGAGCTATTGAAATAGTAAAAAAAATTAGGATATCACAAAATTAGAATTCATTCAGACTAGAAGTTTGCAATTGAAGGTATAGAAAAATGGCTTCCAAAATGGGAAAATAACAGATGGAAAACTAGCAGAAAGCGCGAAGTATGCAACAAACATGCCTTTGAAAAAATAGAAAATAGTGCATTGGGTTTGATTTTAGAATTAATATATGAACCAGAACATAGTGTCATTACAGGCAATTACATATAATTACACAAATAGTACATTATTCTAACTAGAAATTTAAGACAAGTGCTACAGTTCAGAGCATACACACTTTGATTTTAAAACTTAATTATGCCTTAATCCTATTGTTAAGTAAACTACTTTTAAATAATTATTAATCTATGATTTTCACCTAATCTATCATAAATTACATAAGCTATAAAATTAATTGTATAAATCACGCACTAAATATAATTTAGTTCAATATATATAATTTTAAATAATAATATAGTGTTTATAATAATCTATTATAAATTTCTCATAAAATGAAGCTTGAACAGTTCAGTTAATTCTTTATATCTCTCTCATACTAGTATTATATTATTCAATATATAATATTAGCATAATAATTAAACAAACAACTATAATCACCATTACTAATAAGTTCAATTACACTAATATTACATAGTAAATAATTATAAAATATATATTATCGTTAATTATTAAAAATATCAACCATTATAGAAAATCATTTTATTAAATAACTAAAAGTTTTACTAGAGTAGTTTAATAAAACAGAGTGTGAATAATCATATTATTATTAATTTTACAAGTCGAATATCAATTATAAGAAATAAACTAAATAATAAAAACCAAATCATAGTATAATATCTATTAAATAACAATGATAGTAGTTTTGAACTAGTAATTTCCGTTGAAAAGCATAATAGTATTTAATCAAGCTATTCAAAAAAAAATTTAAATGATTATTATTGATTACTAACCGCGTAAAAGATAAAATGGTGTAAAAATAAAAATTATAAACTAAAATAAAAGTATAATATTTTATACCTGTATAGAGATCTATAATTAAAAAAAATGAGTTATAATTTATTCTCATAGGTAACGAAGAAACATAAATAATCGCGATACTTTAAAAAGTCCAACGAGAAAGCATTGTCTTCTTCAAATGTATCACCAAAGCATACTGTGAAAGTTCGAAAAATAGAGAAAGACAAACGTGGTCTTTCCTTAATTTTATTTTTATAATTATAATTAAAATGATTTATTAAAAAAAAACATCTCTTTTCACAGATAAAACACTCAAGCGACCATTTTTGAACATGGAAATTCCGATCATCGGCTGAATTATTAGTGCCAAGGAGTATGTATGGACATTTTTGGAAATTTTGCTACTACTGTTGGTTGCTATAGTGGCGAAATATCTATATTTTTGCTACATCCTTATTAACAAACGACGACGACGGAACAACATGCAAATGTCTTAAAAGCCACATGTCAAAACCCAACTGCACAACGAGGACGATGACAAATTCAAGGAAGGAGGGGAAGCAGCAAAAATTTAATAATTCTCGAAAAATTCCTCTCAATCACTGCTTAATAATGGTGAACTACCATCACTCAAGGAAGCCGAGATCAACCATATCAAAGTAAACAACTAATGTCGGGTTAAAAGTTTTTATTTATGTTAATTAAGTTAACAAAAAGTAACAATGCCAATTTGGTAAATTTTACTACCGAAATAAATAAACTTAATAAATAACCAAGAATTTTATCTTGAAAATATTGTTGATTTCGATGGGATACTTCACGAAATTTTATTTCATTACTGCTCTGTGTAGTTACGGAAGTTAAAGAACAAACCCTCCAGGTAAAATTTTCAATATTTTAGAATTGAAATAAATAATAAATACATTTCAGCAAAATATGTTCATTTTAATGTTCAAACAAAAAAATTAGACTTCTAAAAACGTCAACTTAATGGAAGAATAATTATTTTTACATTTATTATCACACTATAAAATTCTTTTGAGAGCTAAAATTACACAGACCAGTGTGAACGAACCATTATGTAGCTACGATTACTACTAAACAAAAACAAAAAAATAATAATAATTTCATAGTACTAAGTACGTATCAAAATAACTGTAGTACTAATAGTCAATTGCATAACCAATAATAATAAAGTTATTATAAAAATTTCTAAAATTGATATATTTAAACGATGCGCAAGCAAATAACTCGTCTTGGTGTAGTAATTGACAGTAGTATATAGTTAAATTTTAAATAATATATGAGAGTTCACATTATCAAACTCATGGACAATTGCTCATCTTACGGCCTTGTATCTCCATGTATCTTGTGACGTCAGAACAGAGTTTGGTGATACTAAAGGCATCACGATTCGAGATCTCGCTAACGATAGCCTACCGAGCTCTCGAATACGTATATATGCGTATGAATGAGTATGAAGCGCAGTCGGTCAACGTGCGGTCAGCCTGCAATTAGACAAGGACGCTCTTATGGAGATTTTCTATTCGCGTCTCTCTTTCTTGAATCCAAGTTGTTCTTAAGGCTATTCGCCGGTTGTGCCGGCGTGGATGCGTTTGTGTATATGTATATGTGTACACATATATTGAGCATGTGCGCATGCATATATATATATATATATGTGTACATTAAGCATAATAATACAGAGGAATTTGGCGAATGGTTGAAAGTATCAACATTTTTAAAAGAAATTAATAAAAGAATGATAATAATTTTAATACACATAATGTATTGAATTTCAAGATATGCGTTAAATTTGGTTTACGCACGTGTCAAATTAAATTATGATCAAAATTTTTCATGCTTTAGATTTCTTGGACGCGTGTGGAAGGCTTGATCTAAAAGTTTTGTTGAATGATTTAAAAGTTCGAAAATGAAAAAACAGTGATAAAAAGTATACTAAACTACATTTTACTGCCATAAAATGTCATAAAATAAAGAAATGGAAAGATTTCTTTGATATATGCATTAATAAGAAAATAGAAAAAAGAAAAAAAAAGTTTAATAAAAAAATAAAACACCACATTTTCGTTACATTACATTTAATTATACAAAAGTATTACAAATCAGAAACAGATTAAAATAATTAAAGCAAAAGGGATAAAAGTTCATAGAATTCATTCCGATAAAATTTATTAACGTTAAAATTTATTAGAAAATAATTAAAATTTAGTAAAGACAAACAAAAGAAAAAATTCCTTTTTTTGAAACTTTAAATAATAAAATTATTAATGATTAACGTCCTATAGACAAGTGATCTTTCGTATTAAAACAATTATATTCGTGTACACCCTATTCCAAAGATATCTCTTCAACGGGGTTGATTAGCCTTTTTCCACACCGACACTTCATGGGCCTCGGCTGAGGCGACACAAACAAACCACAGGGACAAAATCTGGATCCAGGAACCCTGTAAAGAAGATGAGCAAAAATGTGAAACTTCTGTCGATTCACAGAACACTGAAAAATTATTACAAAAGAAGAAAACAACAAAGGAAAACATAGTGTACATTCTTACCCTGTCCACGGCTCAAGACATCCCGTAGAAGATTTCATAGGAGCAGCCTGAAGGTCAAAAGAAGTACAAGCGATATTGTTCAAAGCTCGTGACAGCCTGTTTTGAATTGCACACATCTCAGAGCGAAGTTGCGCCAGCTCTTCACGCTGCATTGCGTCTACCGTAGTGTGGGGAATTTTTATTATAAGATTAAGCTGATCTTTGCGTGGACGCCCCCGCCGCCGAGTAGACTTCAGGACCCCCGAGATTGGCATATCTAAATACACTTGTAATGCCTCAGCAGTCCTGGAGCAATATATCCAATTGGATATATCCAACATCATTGGTGCCAAAACTTTCAAAGGAAGATGCCGACATGGACGTGAATCATCTGATTCTAAAAACAATATACGAATCAAAATCATAGTCGTAATTCTAATCACAATTATATCTTACAAATGATCGCATGCATTAAAATTCACCAACACCATAACCATTTGTTTTAAAAAATTTCTTATTGTTTAAAATAAGACGTTTCAAAGGAAGTGAAGAAACGCGTAATGGTACTTCGCGACGACGACTATCTAAGGGATGAATAACTGTAAAATCGCTAGCAGAAACACTAACATTCGGCAATTTCGCGAGCAATTTTAATAAAGTGTCAATAGACACATTCCAAAAGGCTATTTTAAAAATGTCAAGTTTCTCTTCAATTTCACTTATTCTATATTGCATGGCCAAGGATTTCGAGACACGTTTAGAAATTTTCGACACTAGGACCTCACGCACTGGAATCTCAATGTTTGAACTCGCAACACTAACATTTGGAAAAGTGGGAGGAGCCGAATTTTCAAGAAAAGAAAGGTCGAAATCGGAAACTATTGTTTCATTCTCACGATTGGAACTTGGCGACACTGGGACCTCACGCACTGGAATCTCAATGTTTGAATTCGCAACTCTAAAAATTGGAAAAGTAGGAGGAGGCGAGTTTACGAGAATAGAAAAGTCAAAATCAGAAACAATTGTTTCGGTTACTGCATCCAATCCAATACACGACGTGTTATCTATATTTGTTTCACACATAATAAACTTAAATAAAAGCAAAATAAACACGAAACAAAAGAGGGATGTTTCCTTGTCGCTGAGGAATTGCACGAATTTAACACGTATTATCACTACTAATAAAACTGAGATATTGTCCCTTACCAGTTTCCGCAGGTCTATGACCACCAGTTAAAGGGAGGGGGTAAATGGAATTTAATTCCTCCTCAAAATTCATAGTGGTAGTATCACTAACAACTGATCTACTGTCACTCATGGTTTATTAAATACTAATGACACATAATGTGGAAAGTTCAACGTATGACATCATTAAGGAATGTCAAACTCAGCAAAAGGGATGCTGTGGAAGATGCCACCTGGGCAACACTGATTTACGGACACTCACATACAGAAAAACTTAACATAACACATCGTTAGACCTCAAAGCAAAAGGAAAACACAACAACAAACCAAAACTACAAAAATAAAAATTTCAAACAAAAAATGGATAAATGAATAAAATTAACATAAACATATGCTTAAATATGACAAAATCAACAATTATTAATGCATATATCAATACTTTCGCAGATAAACAAAATCAATAAAACAATTCTTTTGGAAGTATAAGATTGTTGGATTGTTGCTGGTGTGTTCACAAACGTGTGCATATTTCTATGCATATAGGTGTGCACACGTTTCAAAAAAAAAGGTAGTAATAATGATGATAATAACATACATAAATAGTAAAAGGTAGTTTATAAGGGACTATAAACAATATATGGAGGGAGGACTGTTACGTCCCGTCACATTAAATTTTAAAATTTTACATTTATATCCTTGTTATAATTGACACTTTTGAACTCTCGGTTTTGCAGAATTGATGTATCATAATGTATCACATGGCATCATATCATAAAGTATCATATGGTATGAGGTTGTATGGTATATTAACAATATGGGGAGCATCAGTGTAAATTCGTAATGTTGCCATTAAACAAATGGTATTACACGTTGCAGTCGAGGGTCGGCTAGGCACAGGGCCGACTATGAAATCAAGAATAATTATATTAGTAATTTTAAATATTAATACTGAGACGGATAACCGCGAAAATTAATATGATTATTTGTCTCAGTATGGTCGTTCCAACATAAAACATAAGAGTAAAGAAATGGTCCCGTTGTTGTTCCAATGCTGGGCCGATTCTCGATTTTAAGATGCATGTGTCTGGTGCCTTGTCGGAATTGGTAAACTGACGATCAAATATTAATATTTCAGAAAATAACTTAGAATAGATATAAGCTCATTGCTTTAATACTGAATGTCGTGTTGCCAGCACTGGCATGGCACCAATTTTCCATATATTCGGCAAGCCAAGCAAGAAATACCAATAAGAGGAGGTATGAAGGTATTCATGTATAACTCTATCCTATTTGCTTAATTTAATAATTATAATAAGGATAACAACAATAAGGGGATATCAAAAGTGCAATAATCCTAAACAAAATATAAAATGTTGCTTTGCATACGCGTGTATGAGGTATTGAATTAATTAACGTGACGATCTTAAATTAAGACACGATATATCAATTAGGTTATGCCAGGTTTGACGCATATTAACTAAATTGACGAATTTAATGAATAAGTAACGGACTATTACCATTGAGTACTGGCCCAGTACTCATAGGACGTGTTTTGCGCGTTTTATCATAAGGCGTGTTTTGCGCGTTTTATCACAAGATGTACGATCCCACCTTATGATTCTTCCCCCAGATCATCCCCAACAATAGACAAAATTGTCTTTAAATACAAGCGACGCCTAATGGAAGGGGTCGAAAACTCTGGTACCATCGTGAGTGATACTGCTATCGAGCGGCCCGTTGGAAAATCAAAACTTTTAACTTCGCGTCTTAGTAAAGTCAATTAAAACATTGATATTTCAAAAGATCATAGTGACTAGTTATTGTAATCTCCTTCGTAAAATAATAAACTGTAAAAGAGTGCTGTGAAGTGTTGCCTTGACAACCCATTCTATCACCCTTGTATCGATTGATTGAGCAACTGCGAGCGACTCACAGCTGAATATCAATTATCCGAGCGACTGCGAGCGACTCACTATTGAATATTGATTGCCTGATCGATTGCAAAGCGGCTTGTTATCACCAATCACTGATCTATCTGTTTTTATGTAAGTACCAAAGAAATTGTTAAAGGATTTTTTTTTGTGTCAATTTTCTCAAATTGCTTCTATTTAACATTGGTCCAATACTGGTTAGTTAATGGTGTTCAGTACTGATGTTTAAAAGGTTCTTTAAAGCTTTGTATTCTAACTAAAATTGGCAATAGGCGTATGTAACTCACAAAAATAGTTTAGAATCTATTGATAGACAATAATAATTGGCTTTATCATTAACAATAGAATCATTAATTTCTTAATTATTGATCACATTATGTATTGAATATTGTCCCTTTTGAATGGTGATCTAATGTTTTAAGAGTTATATTCTTTTATTGCAATATTATAATCGAGTGAAAGAGAAATATTCTTTTATTTATTTAACTCAGATCCCGTAGATCTGTTAAAGTATAAACGACCTCTAAATAAAAATATAAAAGCTAGCTTTTGCTAGCTGATTAGCCTGTGCATTTCCTGTCAAATTTAGAGTTTTCTTTAAATTTCCTCACCTTAGCTCGGATGTAACAGCTAATTTGGTGTCAGAAGTGGGATGTTTACTTTTGTTAAATAACTAATTCAAAGAATATAAACGTGTAGAATAACTAGTGACATTCATTTCATTGCAATAAAATATGGTGATTCCTTTTATTACGTTCTGTTAACACATGACAAATAGTTGCATTGTTGTTTAGAAGAATAAGAAATTGTTTATAAGTTTTGTTAAATTTAGTAACAATTTCTAGAGACTTTGAGAAACGCCTTCACGGCAGATCTCTGCAAAGTTGCGCAACCTTCTAACAATGTTTTTGGTTAAAAGTCTTTTTACATTTTAATAAAGAAATAAGAAGTTATTTTATTAAATAATTTCCTAGAACTTTCAAGATACGTCTTTAACGTAAATCATATTTTCAACTCAAAAATAAATTTATAAAGTTGTGCCTTGCTCAGTTTAGCAAAATACTTTTATTTTTCTTACTTGGTACTGTTGCTGCTATATAGAGAAATAAGAAATTGTTTTAAAAATTCTTTGGAAATCTTAAAAATATTCCTAGATATTTTGAGAAACGCTTTTCGGCAGATTTCGATAAAATATCAAAATACTTGATTAACAGTAACAAAAATTATTGAATAAATGAGATAATTTTAAAATTTTCGATGCAAAGTCACCAAATTTTCAGAAAATTGCAACGATTGGGATTTTAAGTTTTGAGATAAGATTATCAATATTCAAAATAAAGAATTTTAAGTTTTCGTTGTAATTAAGAAAAAATTTTCTTTTAAAATGCTGTTACAGTAGTATGACCGGACGAAGAGGTAAAGGCGTCAGATCTCGCGGAGGTAAAAAGGCCCTAAAACGAGTCATAAAATCAATAAAGCAGATCAATTGCGAAAGAAAGGAAATATCTAATGATAAGGAGTTTCTAATCCTATTCGAGGCCCTACTAGCCGAAGCCGAAGGCTTGATTAATAGAGTAAAAATGCAAAAGTGAATTATTGTGAAAATATTATAACTATTCAACTCTTATTGAATAAATGAAATACATGACGTAATTTGTGTAAAATTTTATTCATGAATTCTAATTTTACTATCGCGCATGAAAAGAAAATTGTGTTTTCCATTTACTCAGATTATTTGCAAAACAAAGTTGGGGATTTTGTTTACGACCCCACCATTCAGATAAACTTAATCGAAAAAAATAGTTTAGCATCTTTCGGATATATTGACCACATTAAAACTTGTGTATTAACCCAGAAACAACTTTTAACAGAAGGTATTGTAAAGATCCCTATACTAGACAGGATTATTTCTTTTAACGTTGTTAACACGGGATTAAACTGCAGTATCAGTGGATTAGTGGGAAAATCCATCGTAGAAGAATTGGGTTTACCTGTTCAAAATTAATATTAACTGCATTTATTCGGTTATCCTAATTTCAGAAAGTTAGTTTATAAATATCATAAAAATTACACTAAAAGCATGAATCATTACTAGCCGGTAAGGGATCTGGTTTAAGGCATGCACATATTTGCTAACCTGACATTTGCAGAAGAATTACATCCTAAGGTTCGATTATCGTCTCACGATATCAAAGACTCAAATAGCTTATTTTTAGCTAGCCCTCACACAACTATTAATTTAAGAAACGAAGACAGAGTAGCTGAACATGTAAAGATCAATAGATCTAAGTCTTTATTTATAGATCAAAATTCATTCTCGACTACTGGTACAGTGCAAATATTGATTGCAAACCAATTTATTACTTTTCATACTGTTAAATCCAAACAAACAGAAGTATCTGGAATTTTGGGAATACCCTTTTTGCAAATGAACCCTGAAGGTTTCACTCTATAATCTTTCACAGAAAGAGTCGCTCATGAATTATTTCAATGAGATGAAAAATTTATTGTGTTGAAATTCAGTGTTAAAAAAAAAAAAGAAATTTAAAATTAAATTTATAATTTGTTAAATTAAACAAGTACTAATCTAAACTAAATTTGATTAACTAAATTTAATGGTCTTAAACCTAAATTCAATGACTTCACTATAATGAACTTCGTTGAGTTGCTTCATAACGAATATTTTTGTGGAATTATCTGGGTCGTTGCATTTTCGGTTTATGTAATTCTCGGTGCAATCGGTCTATTGCACTTGCATGTTACATTACTTAAGTTAAATCCAAGGGCAAATTGAAGTAGTTACTTATAACAGTACATACAAAAAAAGAGGTTATTGTATACACAAAAGCTCTAGGACAAATTAAAAATTGCTTTTACTGAATTGACACTGAAAATCATAACCTATAAGACTACTAATTAATTTTAGTGGATTTTGAGTTCCTAAATAATACCTATATATATTGTATCCTGATCCTCCAAGGTTAAATACGTTAAAACTCCGAAGGGTTGTGATTCCAACAATTAAGACTTTTCTGTTCTCTATTTTATCGAGTGGAAGTCAAATATTAGTTGACTAATTTAGAATTCATAGACATTACACGAGTTCTAAAAATTGCGTGCATGAGAAAAATTCTTTTACCCTTCACTAATTATTAACTGACATAATTTAATATAAATACCTAATCACGATGTCTAATAATACAGGTAACAACGCTTCCTTTAGTGGAACTATAAACAGGACTTTAAGTGATGCTATGGTAACATCCATGGCTGAATGCTTTGCACTACAACAAGGGTCGATGAATATACCTTTCTTCGACGGTAAAAACATCCCAGTCCGCGATTTTGTGCAGGACATAATAAATGCTGAATCCAGCATACCTCCAAATTGCGAATCCCAATTTATAAATACTATTCTATCTAAGTTAAAAGGCGCTGCAAGGGATAGCGTTCACGGTAAAAATTTTAAAAAGGTAGATGATTTAATAAAGCATTTAAAACAACGCTTTGCTCTCCACAAGTCTTATTCATGGTATCTTCATGAAATCTCTACTATCCGCATGGGGCGTAATGAAAGTGTAAGCGAATTCTATGACAAACTAACTTTGTTAACTTCAGGAGCACAGGCAGCTCTTGAGGACAAGTATGGATTAGAAAAGGCTAAGGATATGTTAGAGCCGCTCACCGATTGTGCATTAGAGGCTTTCTTTAGAGGACTACTGTTACGTCTCAGAATGCAAAACGTAAGGGCGGCGGTTTTAGGCCAGTCGTCCGCGGGGCGTACGGGGTTCAAAATTTTAATTTCTTAATTCTAAGGGCAGCGCTTGTCACCACTCTTCGATGAATTTAAAGTCGGTCGAAAAGTCCGACTAACTAACTAAATTTAAGAATTTAGGAGATTTATGTCTCATTAACCTCCAAAATGTAAAAGATGGCTAAAGTGAAATATCGCTCTTACTCAGGGAAAATCCAGACTTTCGGAAATATATAATTTTTCTTTTGTAGAAAAAATATATATATGTATATAGTTTGTTTTAGATTTCAAAGTGAAATCTTATTGATTTTAGACGTTTAACCTTAGGTGAGTTGAGTAAAAGAAAACTGAAGGCTTTCTAATAAATTCGAACAACTCGATTCCTAAATTACAAACTCAAATTAGTCAAGTTTCAAAGATTTTCAAATTTCAAATTTATTAAATAAAAAGAAATTAGACTAAAAATAAGATAATTTCTTTTATTACTAAATTTTAAAACTTGCAAAATTTTCAATGCTTAAATCCTTTGAATCCTGAATAGGTTATTAATATTAAAATTGGAAATTCAAAATATTCAAGTTTCGAAGATTTTCAAATTTCAAATCTATCAAAATAAAAGAAATTAGACCAACAGTAAAATAATTTCTCTTATTACCAAATTCAAAATTTGCAAAATTTTCAATGCTTAGATCTCTTGAATCCTGGATAGGTTAATTAGATTAAAATTGGAAATTCAAAATATTCAAGTTTCAAAGATTTTCAAATTTCAAATCTATCAAAATAAAAGAAATTAGACCAACAGTAAAATAATTTCTCTTATTACCAAATTCAAAATTTGCAAAATTTTCAATGCTTAGATCTCTTGAATTCCAGAAAATTATTTATTGAATTTGTGGATTGTAAACTCAGATCATTAGAATATGGTGATCATAGGAAGTCTTCGAAGTTTTCGAAGTTTAGATGTATTTGAAGTTTAAAATCGCAATATGTCCCTTTTTAAAGTTTCGAAATTTCGAGATAAAAACAACTAACTTTGCATAATTTCAATTATGGTTTCACAAATCTTATTTAAACTTTTCTTCAAACAAAATTTAAAAATATACATATATATATATTAAACCTTGTTTTTATTTAATTAGTAAGAGAAAGAATCATAAATTCAACAAATGAAATTAATATAAATGTTTAAATTCTGAAAATTATTGAATTCGCTCGAAACAAAATGAATTCGGGTTAGAATAAAATTGGAAACAAAAGTTTTAATGGACTTTAAGTAAATTAAATGATCTGAAATAACTTTAATTGTGAATGCGAAATTATGCTCAAAATTCTGTTTTAAAAGAAATTTTAAATCTTTAACTAATCGATAAAAGAGAAGATCATTGAATGACTTGAAATAATTTTAATTATAATCTTAAACTTACCTTTACTTTTATATTCTAGGTTTAAAGGAATTCAAATTTTAACTGATTTGTAAAGAAGAAATCAAAGTCAAACAGAATTTACTAAATTTGAATAATTTGAAATAATATTAATTATGACTCCAAAGTTTAATTTTTCTTTAGTTCTGATTCAAAAGAAATTCAAAATTTAATTAATAAATATAATAGAAAATCGAATTTGAATAGAATTTAGCAAACTGAATAATTTGAAATAAATTTAATTATAATAGCAAAGCATATAAATTTTTTCTAAATCTCTGTTTTAAAGGAAATCTTAGATTTTAGAATATAACGATTTGAAGTACTCTTGAGGATCTTGAAGTTCTAGAGGTTCAGGAAGTTTCGATGTACTTGCAGTTTTTTTTTTTAAATCTCGATGTTCTTGAAGTTTTCGAAATTTCGAAATGTTAAGATAAATAGGCTAACTTTGTATAGTTTCAGTTAAAGTTTCGAAATTTGTATTTTAATTCTGGTTCAAATAGAATTTAAATTTTAAAAGTAATCGTCAAAAGAGAGAATCGAAAATTAAATAAAGTTTAACAAATGTAATCAATATTTAAAAATTTATAATTCTGAAATTATTCAAGTTTATGTGCAAAGAAAGAAATTCAAATTATAATAAAAGTTGAAACATAAGTTTAATAAAAGTTTAAAATAGGTTAGATAGTCTGAAATAATTATAATTATAAATTTAAAGTTTTATATTTAAATTATGTTTTAAAAGAAATTCGAATTTTAAATTATTAATAAAAGAGAAAATCAAGATTAAATAAAATTCAATATATGAAATCAATGTTTAAAGTCTGAGTTCTGAAATTTAACAAATTTATGTGTAACGAAAGAAATTTAAGTTATAATAAAAGTTGAAACAGAAATTAAATAAAAGTTTAAAATAAATTAAATGACCTGAAATAATTGTAATTATAAATTTAAAGTTTTATATTAAAATTATGTTTTTTAAAAGAAATGCGAATTTTAAATAATTAATATAAGAGAAAATTCGAAATTCAATAAGATTCAATACAAAAATCAATATTTAAATTCTAATTCTGACACTTATCGAACTCAAGTAGAATAAAGGAAAATCGAATTACAATAAAATTCAGAGACAAAAGATTCAGTAAAATTTTAAATCAATTAAATAATCTAGTATAATTTAAATTAGAATTTTAAGATTTTGTGCTTAAGTTTTGCTTTAAATAAAATTTAATGCTTTGAATGTATTGATGTAGAAAAATATAAAAAATTTCATAAAATAAGGATTTTATAAATTTTCCTTTTTTTTGTCGATTTACTCACTTGTAGTTTTATATGTGGATTGTTTATATTCTGAAAACCTTGTTGGCTGCCCAAGTCCGTCAGATTTTTCTTTTGTTGTTCTCGATGTTCTCGGATTTTGTTGTAAAATTTCAATTTCCCCCCCCCTTTTTCTTTTCTTTTGTACAAAAATATTAAATTAAGTACAATACTTTCCTTTGTGGATTACAGAGCTTGTGCTTGATTGGATTTAAAAGTATAACAATTTTGAAATCTAATTAGTTAGTTCCAAATAATTATATATATATATATATATATGTATTTCTCTTAAAGGTCCTTTAAAATAGTTTTTAGTTCATATCTTTGAAAATAAATTTCTTATATGCACTGCACCACTACTAAAATTTTAATTTCACTAAACTTCAGAAATTTAAATGTTAGAAGAGAAATCACTTAAATTTTGTTTTTTTTTATTAGAATTTGGGCTGGAATAAAATTAATTAAACACTTAGATTGAATTTCACTTTCACAATCGTTATTTATTTTTCCTTTATTGAAAATTTTCAAGGTATTTTACAATTTTCACCGAATTTAATTATCAGAATCTTTACAAGTTATATTGGTAAGAAAATTTAATACAAAAAAAATATAGGGTAGATTTCAGAATATATATGACGTTACATTTCAATTCTAAAGATAAATTATTTAAAGTCAACTTGTAAAGATTCTGATTTTCGAGAAGTTAATTTCGCGTCTGTCTTCCGCGACAGGAGTTGAGAGACTGATTTCTTAATGTATGACGGTTACATGGACCGATTTTTTTTCTCACGCACGGGAGGATGTTTTGTCTCACGGCTTTGTATTTAGTAGAATCAGCAGTGATAAGCTACACTTATCCACGGGTTAAAATTACATATGGCGACGTTTAGTTGACAAAAATATAATATGGTTTCTCTAGAATATCGAATAACATTTTTATATAAATTTTTATTTATTGTTACAAAATATGAAAGATTTATTTTAATAATTTTAATTTGTTCCCTAAATTATTTTGCCATTCTATTGTATAAATTGTTCAATAATTAGGTCGTAATATTTTGAAGTGTCGAAAAACAAATAGGTTGGACGTTTTACCATGCTGTTTATTAAAATTTGTAGTACTGTTTAGTTAATATTACTATATCGTTTGGTAGTTTTTTAAATTTTACAAAGTTACTATTTTAAGTTTATTAGTGACAATAGATAAGCAAAAATAATATAAATTAAAATTTTTATAAAAATCGGTCCATAATTTATAAATATATTCGGCTTTAAAAATCTCAGAAAGTATCAGGAGAGCAGGAGGTAACCGGGAAACTCGTCTGACCTAATTAACATATCATTACTTATAAGGTTGTACTACTGAAAATCTTCTACTTTAACGGTCCAACTCTAAAGTAGTTTTTGTTTTAATTCTTTGCACCTCCTATTATCCGGATACAATTGATGCTTGACGCAAATCTAATTTATTTATTATCATTAATAATAGATATCGACTAATTAGTTTACATGTCAGATATCATTAAATATAAAAGTTAAACATAAATTCGCAGTTTTGTAAGATTTTGATTCATTATTTGATAGAAGTTTATTTGAAAGTATAAGGTTTATTTCTAACAATTAAAGGTTTAATAATTTATAAACCTGGTTTTATTGTTTTTGTTGTTAACGATTTTTCTTATATGGGCTAATTAAGTAAACATACTTTATATGCTAGGTAAAAAATATATATTTATACATATATATTCGTAATTTAATGTCTATTGTATGGTAGGGTGCAGTAGATTTGATTTAAAATCAAATCGTTATAATTCCTATGAACGTAAATAATTTGTTCATAGAAATTATATTTTCCGAGACTGCACTCTATGTTTCTAGATTATTATATTTGAACCTCTTTTAATTTTCGAAGTGCAAAGGAGGTTTTATTAGGCAAAAAAAAAAACGTTTTAAAATTTTGCGAAAAATTTTAGGACGTTACACTACCTGATGGAGTAGCTAGTGTAGTAGAGGCCAGAAATCCTAAAACTATTGAGGGAGCGTTGAAATACGCATTAGAATGTGAGGTTAGGCATCAATACCAGACATCAAGTTACAATAATGCCTATCATTTCTCACGTTATAATCAACCAAGCGAATATGGATCACGTGACCGGAGTCCTAGTCCGCACGTACGTTTCCAACTCCCAACTCCAGCTCCAAGGACCTTGAGCCAGTCACCAACACCAACAGGGATTCTAAAGCACCCCTATGGACCAGCCCCACCAACCTCAAATTATTTTCCACCTGCTCCCTACTATCCGTACGCACCTTATAACCCCTACCATTTTTATCCACCTCTTCAAGGTCATCAACCTTACCAAGGTAACCCCTATTCAGGGAATAGGACACCTCCGCGTTCTCAATCGCCAATCCCTGGAAATGATAAAAATTTAAACTTAAACCCCACTCCTCGAACAGACGCGACGATGAGTGCAGAGAAAACAGACCAGCGTCAAGCAAATGTGAGACTACTCAAGAAACAAGAGCAGTTTTGCACACAAAAACCAATAGAGAATCCCCAGTAATTGAATTAGATTCACATAACTTTATAAACTCGAAAGTGTCGTTACTTATCGACACTGGAGCAGATGTAAACATTATTAAATTATGTATCCTTTGTCCTGAATTATTAGTAGCTGAAGACAAAGCTATTCAAATAGCAGGTATATCACCTTTCACTATTTCGACTCTAGGAACTGTAAAAATAGCTCTAGGAAGCTCCCTGGTTACTTTTCAAGTCGTTTCTTCAAATTTTCCAATAAATTCGGACGGAATATTAGGTCGTGACTACCTTAGACAAGAAAGGGTAGAGATATCCTTTTGGCATAACTCAGTTGTAACTTACTCTAACCCTATTAAGCCCATATTCTTTGCAGACAGCGAATCTGTACGAGCCAGGAAAGAACTAGTAGAAAACAAAGCCAATCATAAAAATAAAGTGTTAGTAAAGGCCAGAACTAAACAGGTCGTGCCAATAGAGGTTTTAAACAAGGAACTGAAAGAAGGATATTTACCCTTAGTAAGGACTATGAAAGGAGTTTTTATTGGTGAAGGAGCCGTTACCAATAGCAAGGGAATTTGCCACGTTCTAGCTATAAATACGACAACCGAAGACGTCGAACTAACCATACCTCCTCAAGAATTAATACCCTTCGAGTACTACAATCTACCAGAGGAAGAATCAGTTGATGAATTCCCGGAAGAAAGGCCAATTCCTCCATTGGATAGAATTTCAGCCATACTCGATAGCCTAAGCATGGATCACCAGAAGAAAAGGAGCATGTGACAGAATTAGTTAAGGAATTTCCAGAAAGTTTCCACCTTCCTGGAGAACCCCTAAACTCCACACCTCTTGTAAAACACAAGATCCCAACAATAAATGAAGTACCCATTCACACCAAGCAATATCGGTTTTCACCCACCCAGAAAGAAGAAATAGACAAGGTAATAGATTGAATGAAGTCAGAAGGAGCAATAGGACCTTCATCTTCACCCTATAATTCACCACTATTGATTATTCCAAAGAAGATCGATGCCAGTGGAAAGAAGAAATGGCGCATCGTGATTGACTTTAGAGCCCTCAACGAAAAAACCATAGGGGACGCATATCCCCTCCCTTGCATTACCAGCATATTAGATTGTCTAGGAAAAGCTCAATACTTTTCTGTCTTTGATTTAGCCAGTGGATTCCATCAAATAGAGCTTGATCAAGAAGACAGAGCGAAAACCGCGTTTTCAACAATAAATGGGCATTACGAATACATAAGAATGCCAATGGGACTAAAGAATTCACCCGCAACTTTCCAAAGACTTATGGATTTGGTATTGTTAGGATTGCAAGGAATAGAACTGTTCGTTTACCTAGATGACATAGTAGTATACGCTGATAATCTGGAGGAACATGGGAAGAAAGTAAGAAGACTACTGGCAAGATTAAAAGAAGCTAACCTTACCCTGCAGCCCGAAAAGTGCGAGTTTTTGCGAAGAGAAGTCATGTATCTTGGTCACATTATCAACAATGAGGGGAGCAAACCTGATCCTAGAAAAATAGAAGCAGTGGAAAACTTTCCAACGCCAAAGACACCTAGAAACATTAAACAATTCTTAGGCCTGGCTGGATATTACAGAAGATTTATTAAAGATTTTTCAGCACGGGCCAAACCACTAAGCAATTTATTAAAAAAGGAAGTGAAATTTCACTGCGGACCGGAAGAAGAAGCCAGTTTCAAGGATCTACGATCTGCTTTGTGCCAAAGTCCAATACTACAACGTCCAGATTTTGAGAGACCTTTCACATTGACAACTGACGCATCTAACTATGCAATAGGAGCAGTTCTAAGCCAAGAAAAGAAGGGAGTAGATTTGCCGATTGCATATCTTTCAAGAGTTTTAAACCCAGCAGAGATTAATTATTCAACCACCGAAAAAGAATGTTTAGCAGTGCTGTATGCAGTACATCATTTTAGACCATACATATATGGTAAGAAATTTACTTTGGTGAGTGATCACGAACCTCTTCAATGGATTGGAACCATTAAAGATCCCGGGCAGCGATTAATAAGATGGCGGTTGAAATTAAGAGATTACGAGTATACTTTCAAGTTCAAACCAGAAAAATTGAATTCAAATGCAGACGCATTATCCAGAAATCCGATTGGAATGGAAGCAAAGGAAGAAACTTTTGATACAGAAACAAAAATAGCTAAAGTGTTGATGCAAACAAGACAATCTTCCAAAGCAACATCATCAGCTACGAAGTCTGCATCCACTCAGCTAAAAAGAACCAAATCACTGACTGGTCCTGCAAGTAAAAGTATTCCATATACAAGCAAGTTGAAGCAATCCGTGACACAAAAACCAATAAATCCAAAACCATTAATAAAAGCGTCAACAATTAAGCAGAAATTAGAAGAGAGTTCAATTGGAAAGAGACTACTCCAAAGAAAAAAATTGGAAAACAAACCTAGACAAGGGATAATAGAAGAACGAGAAAAAGAAAATAGTTCAAGCTCGGAATATGAAGCAAATCCAAACCCACCAATCCTAAGAAGACGCAAGAGTGTACTCCCCAGTTTGCATCTTCCTCTAGCATCACAGACTCATTTCAGAGCACCAAAAAGTGCACCTCCCGAAGGTCCAATTATTCAAGAAGAATTATTCGAAAATAAAAGGGAAATCGAAACAACGTCAATAGATGATCCACCAGTAATAATGGTGAGTCCACCTTTAAGCGAAAGTGGAGAATGTTCAGATGAAGAAGAACAAAATCAATAGACTTTGAAAAGTCCAGAACCGCGACCTAGAAGAGAATTAGAAAGTGAACTAGAAAAATCATTCGCTAAATTTAATCAATCATTAGTTCAGCACCAAGAATGGCTACAGGAAAAGGAATCAGAATCTAGAGAATAGCCCGCAAATTCAGACGGAGACAACGATTCTGAAATACATGAAACAGCCCACGCCATTATACCTGGAACTAACGAAGAATTTTCCCAGCAAATCGATGTCATTTTACATTGGGCCAACGAAGAATTGAAAGGATTAGAAGAAGAAACAAGATTACCAACATACAATGATGAAGAAGACATCAACTTGAAAGAGCAAGAAGAAACACCTTCCTCCATCTCTCTACCTCCACTGACCCCTTCAGTAAGTACTTCCAAAGGTCGAAAAAGTGTAACCTTTGATCTCCAGCCAAAACTGCCTAGAACTCCTTATAGCTTCAGTCGTCCCACCGCAGTATCCACTCCTCATCACACGATGGAAGAAAAAGATTTTTCTGAACCTAAAGAAGACAATGAAGCAGAAGAAGAAGGCTATGAAGCCGAAGAAGAGGACGAAAGAAAGGAAGAGAAGAAAGAAGATGATGATACTGAAAAGGTTAAAGACGATCAACATATGGAAGATTTAAAAACACTGAAAGAAGAAGACATCGATCATCGAGTTTCACTGAGTAAAGGAATTCACACTTCCATAAGTACTATTCCACCCTCAATACCTTCCAAAAATGAAGAAAAGAAAGAACTGTCGAACTTCGACTCAAGAATAACAGGATTTAGAGAAAATTTAACTTACCTCAGAGACAGCTACGCTCATTTTCTTGCAACAGACTGCGAATTCACAAATCCAATAGGAAGGCTATTGGTCGATATAGGAGCAATTGACCCTCAAGAAATAAAAAACAAAAGCCCCACGATGGGTCAAATACTAATAACTCCGCGTGGAAAATATAATATTTTTACAGCGATTGTAAAGCACAATTATTTCGATGAATTAAGGAAAGAAGATTTAAGAATATCACTTGAAAATCTTAAAGCTGTACTTCAACGAGAACAAATCCATACTTTACGAATATCACGATGGGGAGACTTCACTGATTCTTTAAGAAAAACAGAATATCTACAGTTATTAAAGTCTATTTTTCAAAACGGCAAAATCAACGATGTCCTTTGTTACGGACAAGTAACTATTCCCCCCGATGAAAATAAAGAGAAAATAATCGAAGAATTTCATTGCAGTAAGATCGGAGGACACAAAGGAGTAGTAAAAACTTATCGACGCATTCGTGAAAAATTTTACTGGAAAGGAATAAAGGACCAAGTCACCGAGTTTATTAAAAGATGCCCTACTTGTCAAGAACAAAAACTAGTACGAGTAAAAACAAAAGAACCGATGCCGATAACAGATACACCACTGGATGTTTTTGATAAAGTTTCCCTTGATACAGTTGGAAAATTACCTACCACTCCTGACGGAAACTGCCACATATTAACCATGCAGGATCACCTGTCAAAATATTGCATAGCCATGGCAGTTCCCGACGTTTTAACAACTACAATCGCACATGCAGTGGCAAGGGAATTATATTCGAAGTATGGAGCTCCAAGAGCCATTCTAACCGACAAAGGTGGTTGTTTCATAAGCAAAATGATGAGGAAACTGTCAAAGATTTTTGGAGTTCAACAGGTAACTACGTCAGGATATAGACCTCAGACCAATGTCGCTCTTGAAAGAAGTCATGCGGTGCTAGTAGACTACATAAAACAGTACGCCGAGGACTACGATGACTGGGATAAATTGCTACCCTTCGCGATGTTTTCTTATAACACATCAGTTCACGAATCCACTAATTTTACACCCTTTGAACTAGTCTTTGGAAAACCCGCTAGGACTCCCAGTTCCTTTCCTGCCGAGGAAAAATTAGAGACTTATAATTTCTACCTGGCAGAATTAATATCTAGACTAAGTGAAATTAGAAGGTTAGCAGCTCGAAATCTATTAGCAGCTAAACAAAAATCTAAATGTAACTATGATAAGAAGGCAAAGCCTTTCCTAGGGAAGTTAGGAGACAAAGCCTATGTTATAAAAGAAACAAAATGTAATAAATTTGATCCATACTATCATGGTCCATACCAAATAGTGGATGTTTTAGACAAAAATAATGTCATTTTGCAAACCACCGAAGGTCATAGGTTTCAAAAGCATGTAGACAAATTAAAACTTGCTTATGACTAGCTATTAACACTATTTTCTAATTTCTAGGATCACCAGCTTAAATATCAACACACGGCGCTATCATCGGAGATAGTGACTAGCACTATACTTCCAAAAGGAAACATAGCCAAAATTGAGTTCCACAAGGCTATTCTGGAGGAGTTAACAGCCGAATATGACCTAGATAAACCAATTTACACAATACATGACGAATCAGGACCGTCTCATAATAGAGTTTACGCAATGAAGTGCAAAGTGATAGACTGGAAAAATGACAATGTTTTCTCGGTGGTAGGCGAAGGGAAAAATACGAAAAAAGAAGCTGAGCATTCAGCGGCACATAAAGTATTAGAATACCTACACGGAATATATTTTTTTTCTGAACAGAAAAATTATACTAAAACCGAGGAATTGATTTACGTATTAGCATTAGACGATCCACACAAATTTAAAATAAAATTATTTAAATGGGGAAATTGTTGTGAACGTTGTTTCCGCAGGGGACACACTATCGAAAAATGTAGAAACCCTACAAAAAATAAGAACCTTATGGAAAGTTCTTATAACGAAGCAATAAGTAATGACTCATGGGAATTTCCAGGAGCTTTTATTGATTTAAAATTAGAGTAGAATAGAGCTCGTAAGATTTAGTTACACAAATGACTTATAATATTCTAGAAACGTTAAGAGTAGGTCAGATCGTAGCAATTACGTTATATATATAAAAAATATCTCTTTAAACGACTAGAACTAGTAAACTAATACTTATAAAGGGCTATTTAAATAATATATAGATATAGGTAATTATACGAAGTGTTATCAAATTAAAGATTATATAAACAAATTAATAAATAAATAAGGAAAACAGTATAAAGACGAAAGAATGGAAGAGAGAGGAATCGGTGATTGTCTTCTCCTTTCCTCTTCATACTAAAATAAAAAGAAAATAAATAAATCAATAAAACAAAAATCCAACTAATAATCTAGTTATTGTGGTATACAATATATATATATATATATATATATAGTATTAATCAAAGGCATAACATAAAAATCTATTAAATTAATACTTATAACACAGATGTTTAATGGTATATTTTATAAATTACAACTCGTTGGCAACTTATTTAAATAATCTAAAATAATAACACATACACTAAAATTATTTTAATAAGCTTATGATTATGGTTAAATAATTAAAACATTTAGTAACCATTCAAGGTTAATATATATGAGTTTTGTATTAATTAATAATAACATAACTCGATCAGTATATTTTATTGAGTTAACTTATAATATAAATGTCAAGTTAAATAATAGGATTAATATTAATTAAAATAAATACCAATCACATGATAAAAATAATATATATATATATATATATATAATAAAGCTTAAGTATATGTAATTAAGTTTAAATAAATAAATCACTAACTGATCCTCAAAGATAATAATCAAAATTAACATTGACTCATAATTAAAAATAAAAATATATTCCTTTAGGAATCAATAAATTTTAAATTAATAATTTAGATTTAGAGCTATGTTCTACTACTAGTAAACAGATGGTCGCCATTGGTGCAATAGATATATTAGAAATGAAAAGTAAAAAACCCAAAGTAGGACAAATACTAATTACTAATAGGGAAAAATATCTCATTTTTACAGTAATAATTAAGAAAACATTCTACGAAGAATTGACAATAGATAGCTTCAAAAAGATACTTTATAATTTAAGGAAGACATTGTTAGAATCAAGAGTGAAGAGAGTACGTATTTCACGAAACGATATTTTCTTGAATGAACTGAATCCGAACTGGATAAATAAATTAGCGAAAATCTTTAAAAACAATGAAGTTAAATTTAAAGTATGTTGTGGAGAAAGAATTAGAGAAAAATTTAGTTGGCCGGGATTAAGACAAGAAATAATAGAATATATAAGAAAGTGCCGAAGTTGCGCGCAAAAGAAAATAGTTAGGACTCAAAATAGAGAACCGATGATAATAACTGACACATCTTTAGAGGTATTCGATAAGGTTTCTCTAGATACTGTTGGGAAACTTCCTACAACTTCAAACGGCAATTGTCATATATTGACCATGCAAGATCAACTAAGTAAATTTTGTATTTTTGTAACCGTATCCGGCATTAGTGCTACCAGTATAGCACATGCAATAGCCACCAAATTATTTTTAGTTCACGGGGCACAAAAATGTATATTAACGGATCAAGGACGAACATTTACCAGTAATATGCTTAGACATTTAGCAAGAATATTCCAAGTCAGTCAAGTGGCAACTACTGCCTATCGACCACAAACCAACGGGGGACTAGAATGCAGTCATGCGGTGTTAGCAGACTTTATTAGACAGTATGCGAAATCTTCGGACGATTGGGACGAACTTTTACCATATCTAATGTTTACATATAATACTTATGTACATGAAGCTACTAAATTTATTCCTTTTGAAGTAGCGTTTGGAAGCCCTCTTCTTTTCCGACAAAACAAAAATTACTAACTTATGAGGCTTACCTTAGAGAACTAACCACGAGACTCCTTGAAATTAGAAATATAGTAGCAGAAAATATCATTAAATCAAAAAAAAAAAAAAAAAAGGAAATATATGATAAATCTTCCTGGCCGTTGGACATAGAAATAGGAGACGTAGTAGATGGAAAAGAAGAGGTCAGAGCGGGAAAATTTTCACAGTATTATCATGGTCCCTATGAGATAGTAGGAATTACAGAGAAAAATAATGTAATTCTAAGCGATGCAGAAGAAAAAAGATTTAGAAAACACAAGGATCAAGTGAAGAGAGCATATTTATGACAACTCATCTACGAGAATTTACAGATAGATGATCAAGGCTTTATACACGTTTACACTGACGGTGCTTGTAAAGCCAACGGGGAAGAACAAGCTCAAGCAGGCATAGGAATATGGTTTAATCACCAACACCCATGTGATGTCAGTGAAAAAGTTAAGAATAAGCAAACCAATAATAACGCCGAAGTTGAAGCCATTGAACGAGCTATTGAAATAGTAAAAAAAAATTAGGATATCACAAAATTAGAATTCATTTAGACTAGAAGTTTGCAATTGAAGGTATAAAAAAATGGCTTCCAAAATGGGAAAATAACAGATGGAAAACTAGCAGAAAGCGCGAAGTATGCAATAAACAAGCCTTTGAAAAAATAGAAAATAGTGCATTGGGTTTGATTTTAGAATTAATATATGAACCAGAACATAGTGGCATTACAGGCAATAAAGAAGCAGACAAACTTGCTAAAAGTAGCATCAAATAATATTGTTCTTATTTTTGTTGTTGTTTTTGTTTTATTTCTCAAAACGAGCAAAATAGCTTACAAGAGCATTTATGTATTTTACAGTAAGGCAACAAAATGGAAATAGGCACATTGACTTTGGCTATGCTAATCCTAAGCATTATTGGAATTACTATACAGCAGGAAACAGACAGTATAAGGATATTATCTTTTAAAAAAGCACAGGTTTATACTATGAATTAAAATCCAATCTACACCAAATAGAAAGCATGTGGAGAACTGCTGTAATATTAAATTTCGAAAAATTTACGGAGTAGTTGCCACACATAGTGGACAATTATCAGAATTTGATTATACCGTGCAAAACTATTAACAGAGCAGATTGTGAAAATGTTCTGGATATCCATACTATGAAAGGAAGGATACGTCTAGTGGAAGACCCGTTGGCACAATTACAAGACGTCCTAAAGGAGTTACGAGAATCCAGTCTTACAGAAACACAAAAACCTCTTAGTAAATAAATTACAAAACGGGACACTCCTTGGTTTGGTTTTATAGAAAAAATATTAGGACCTGCTATAGGTATTTTAACATATGATGATGGAGATAAAGACGGTGATGCTGTTTACGAATTAAATAAAGCACAAAGAAATATTTCTCATCTAGTTGGAGAACAAACTCACGTAGTAAGAGCAGAAATACAGAATTTATACCATATTGCAGAAGAGCAACACAACAACTCTGTAATTCATTTAGGACGACTAAATGCTATTCAAAATCATCTTATGCAAGCAGAAGAAAAAATAGTGAACATCAATTATGCAGCATGGTTATCAGATACTGTAACAAAATGGAATCATCAATTAGACGATTATGAACATACAATAGAACAAACCTTACAAGTGCTATATCAGGCTAGAGAAGGAAAATTACATGCAAGAATGTTAACGAACCAGCAACTCAGAGAAATAGTAAAAGAAGCTCAAAGTCATGTTGGCAAATTGGAATTTCCTATACACATAAGTAAGATTAATGTAGCAGCTTTAAGCAAAATACCTACTGTAAGTTTTTTAATGGACAAAGATAGACTAGTGATGGCTTTGGATATTCCTCTAATTTACAAAGAAGAATATTTGATATATCGAATGCACGAACTCCCAGTATTGCAAAGCGATAATTCAATAGGGAAACGTGCACATGTATCTCCAAGAGCGCCATTTTTAATAATGGGAGGAGCAGAAAGAAAATATTTCTACATGAGCCATGAACAAATTAGAGACTGTTACGTTGTAAATAATAAATATCTATGTTCTCCATCAGAAGTAATATTAGATTCAGTACTAATCCCAAGTTGCCATTGGTTGTTGGATATTTTCTATAATAAATGAAGAAACTGCACATATACTTTGTCCAAACAAATCCACCACTAAACACATAATAAAGGGAATAGGTATTATTAGAGATCCTATAAAGAGAGTTGAGACACAAGTGTGATGGTTCGTGATTGGTTGCGATTAAACCGGAACCAGAAGTGATTTTGTAATGTTGCAACATAACCTCAAATCTTATATGATCGCGTCAATTCAAATTTTTCAATGTGAATATTTCACGCCTTTTAACTGGAACTTCTGATTCCGGTCCAATCGCGATGCGCAGAAAACAACTGTGTCTCAACTCTCTTTATAGGATCTCTAGGTATTATACAAATAGCCAAAGGTTGCAAATTGGAAACAGACAAATCATGGTTACTTACTCTTAATTATATTCAAAATCCACAGCTATACTCCTATGAACCAGAAATTGATTTAAAATTAGAAATTGTAGCTCCAACTTTGACAGGTTATACAACTGAAATTTTAAAGGACGAAGAAAGCATCTTTCCTCATTTATGGGAAAGTAGAGAAAGTGATTTGAAACTGACACAATTAGAAGCAGATTTCAAACGACAAAGTAATCATAAGTTGGGACGAAACAAAATAGATTATTTTAGTCCTTCAGCATTAGAAGTCTCTACGATAGGATTAATAATAATTATAATCTATGTTATAATGAAACGCACGAAGACATCAAAAACAAAACTACAAATAGGTCTACCAGAACCAATAACTCTGCCAACAAGACTTCAAACTATTGCTGTATATGATGTTCCATTCGCAAATACTCAGGAGCAAGTTCCTACACGTACTAGGCCACCACCAATAGCGCAACGAACGAGATTAGAAAATCACAATATAAGAAAGAATCCTTTTAGAAGAAGTAAAGCTCCTATATCTATACCTCTTCAAAATATAGAGGTAGCCTAAGAAAAGGAATTTATAGTTAATGTAAATATTGTAATATGACACTTACTTATAAATAACTAACACCCGAATTCCCATAAAGCTTATTAACAATATTGTCATAATCTCTGATAAATCTACTTAACTATATTCATCATTTTTATTTTTATTTTATATGCATATGGTTAATCATAACAATACCACAACTTATATATAATCTTTAATAATATACTAATCAACTTAAATAAAACTTGAAAATGCAACATAAACTAATAAGCAAATATTGATAATATTTGAAGGGAAATAAATTTTAATTATTATTTTATTCCATACTAACAGAATTTTTTTTACTGTGAATTATTTTATGTTAATTGACACCTTCTATATTCAACATATACAAATTCTATTTGTATTTATAAATCACATCTAAGGGTACATTCCATCGCATTTCCCATCTTGGATGATAAGTTTTATGTTCATCCCACTCTTTGGTAAACTTTTGGATATACACTAATTGCAGTATCTTATCTACTGCATAATAACCTTTTGTCCCTGGTACATAGGGGAGATTTCCAAACTCACTAAAAAAAAAGAAATACATTTATATATTAACTTTCATCAAATATAATGGTACTTCTTATTTTTTTTTTTAGAGAAGATAAACTTTGTTATGTTTTATAATTAAACACTTACACAATTTCCAAATTTTTATTCAAACATCCAATTAACTTAGCGGTTTTTTCCGACCAACTAACTATACACCTGCTGGGGTTTTTAAAATCCTCAGAAGCCCAATAACTTCGGATAACATATGACAAATTGTTCACATTCCATTGATATTCTTGGAACCAATGAGCATCTTCACAAGGTTTAGCTTTCATTTCCATTGACTGGTAATCTAAAGGCCAGTGATGACCTGGAAATTTTCTTAATGGTGCAGACACCTAATCATTCATCCACGTGATATACCTAAACAAAAATAACAAAAGTAAGGAAAAGGTAACCCTTAAAAGAAACACTTGTGGTAAATCCTACAACAGTTCCTTAATAGAGTGAAAAGTAGTAAAATTTACTGAGAAAATTGGTTAAATCTACAGATAATCTTAGTTACGTTTAACTGTAACTTTATCATTAACTTCGATGCAAAAATGTCATTATTCCTTATTGAACTAAGAAAAGTAGTAAATCTTATTAAGAAAAATTTTGTTGTTTCTACTCGTTACCTTACTGAAATCAATTAAAAAAATTATTGTAACAATTGTATTATTATTTTGATTAACCACTTAAGTCGTTGTTAATATAAAAAAAAAATTCATTGTTCCTTATTGAACTTTTAAAAGTAGTAGAAAAGTAGTAAAATCTACTAAGAATTCTTTTTTTCTCAGTGTATAACCACATGTAAATAAACACATAAAAACTTAGTACAATAGTTCTAAGACACAAGGTTAAACAGATAAGATAAACAATTCTCAACTACATGTATCAAATAAAATATATCTACTTTAACTTAGTTTAAATTCAAAAATTACAAATCATAACTTACCCGGGTTAACATTCCCATAATTTCTCCATTTGTGCTCCATATCGTACTAACGATAAACGTTTTTCTTCAAGAAAGTCGGCACCACTGACACTAAGTTCCAAAAACGTGAAAACTTTTCGGAGAATTTCAATATCAAAGACAACAGACATTTTGAATATATTTTCCTTTTTATTTTTTTTTAAACACAACAGTGAACCAATAAATCGAAGGCACAAGACGTACTTAATAAAATCGACATCAACTAAACACTTTTCTAACTAACAAATCAGGTTAGATCACTCGATTTTTTCAAAAACTTTTTCAAAAATGGGGGCAGATGATGATAGATTTTTCATATATTATATTTTTTTCAAAAATGGGGTCAGGCGCGTCCGTGTTTAAAGTGCAGTGCCCACCCGTACGGGTCTATACCACACTGCCCGCCATCGGGCATGGAGCCGAGATACGCTCGGCCAACGCGAGCCTAGAACAAGTCCAAGCTCTACCATATTCTGCAAAGTTTGGCAAGAACCTTGCAGCCCCTTGGTGAGGGTCGGGACCTTTCCTATCCCTGACGGCTATGCAGGCCGCCACCCGAGTTGAGACCGCAACTCACACGTCGTAACTCCAGAGGTGGAGTCGTCCCGCTAATGTCGAAAGACATCCAAAGGATCCCCCCACTCTGGAGCTACTTGCCCTAAGCGATATGGGCTCGCAACCACTGCCACCACGAGTCCAACCCAATTGACCGGGCGAGGACGAATCCTCGGGCCAACCCGGTCTCCCGTGGTACCTTTATACTCTGGTGTGAGTACCGGTTGGGAATCCTGCCATTCCCGGCACCGGCAGCCAATAAGGAACAGACACCTTTCTAACAATTCAATAATAAACAATACAACTCCCATACACTCGATCATAACATTCAATCTATTTGTACATTCTTTAGCTCTACTCTACATCTCCCAATCATTTTCCCCATCCTGATGTCACCAACACACTCACTTTCATACTCAACACCTCCCCAAACCTTACCCCAGTCACACATGCATACTTACGCATACTCACTACATATGTTCAACTTCTCGCAATTATCCATGTTCTAATTCTATACGCTCTCTTCACAAAATCACACAAGCATTCATAAGATTCACTCGTACTCAACACTCGATCCACCATATATCTACCATTTCTCATATACATATTCATTCCATCCAGATCTCTAAAAACAAAATACAAATCACATTCACACAATACATGTATCCAATCCTCACTCTCACCTCCACACAGGCACTTAGGGGAATCCAAGCGCTGAATCCTATGCAGGTAAGCGTTCAGACTCCCATGTCCCGTGAGGAGGTAGCACAACTGCAAATCCGGTTCAAATCTTTTCCTCCTTTCCGCAAATTTCACATCCTTGATCCATTCATAAGTAACTCTTCCCTTCTCACATTCATTCCATTCTCTCTGCCACTTTTCATATGCTCTCTTTTTAATCAACACTTTCTTCTCAATCACACTCATTCCATTTACTTCTTCATCACTAACAAAATCCCATGTACTCATCTTAATATTCTTTCGTGCTTTAAATTCATTCGCTCTCTTCTTACACTCTAGGTCCCATGGAAGCGACCCGTAAATAACCTGCATCGCCTCCACGGAGACCGTTCTACACACTCTCGTACAGGCATACAGAGCAATACGCTGACATCTATTCAGTTCCACACGTACCGTCTTTAATTGTAGCAACTCCACCCATACACTCGCTCCATACATCACGGCAGGCACCAACATTCCATTCAAAATTACCTTTATCACACTTCTTTTCAAGCCCCATTCCTTCCTCAACACTCTGCGCAAACATCCAATCACGTTATGTACCTTCTGTCTCATCCGATCAACATGTACTCTAAATTTCATATTCACACTCATTTTCACACCTAAATATTCGAAGCTCTCAACAAATTTCAACATTCTGACATCATTCTCATTCAATTTTACATATACTCTTCTATTCATCATTTGCAACCCACCCTTGAGCACCATACATACCGTCTTTTTATCGTTCACTTCCACACCAACACTTGTTCCCCATTCATACACTAATCGCATAACCATACTCGCAGTCTCTTCCACCTCACTTCTTGTCCTACCCTCAATCCTAATAACTAAATCATCCGCATACCCAACCACTTTTATACTCATACTCCACAACATCTCAAGAAACTCATTCAGGCAGAGATTCCACACAGTTGGTCCACAAATGGACCCCTGCGGGCAACCCCTGACAACCTCTTTCTCAACTTCATCCATACCATTTAACATTCGCGCAGTTCTGTCCTTAAAATAACTCTTCCATACCATCAATTCCTCATTCGTACAACCAGCCTCTCTCAGATTTTTTAATGCGATCTCCCATAACACATAGTTAAATGCACCCTTAAAATCCACAAATATACCGATCACATGCTTACTCTTAGATTCATCCACTATCTCCTTCAACTTCATCCACGCATCCTCCGTACTCTTCTCTCGCACAAATCCATACTGACATTCACTCCACTTACCTTTCATACTCAGCAGCAGCCTCTCAACCATCATTCTCTCCAAGATCTTACCTAGGCCACTAAGCAGACTAATAGGTCTGTATGACCCGGGATCCGATCTTGGTTTTTTCCCATTTTTCAGTAGCGCAACCACTCTCGCATCCTTCCATTCCTTGGGAAAGACACCCTCATTCATACAAGAATCATACATACTTTTCATGAAAAGAGGAACGGCTCTAAACACATGCCTCAACATTCTATTCGTTAGTCCATCCATACCCGGTGCCTTTCCCATTTTCATTTTAGCAATTGAGCTCACAAGTTCATCCATCCCAAAAATACACAAATTCTCACTTACACTATTCACACTATCCTCCTCCTCGACAGCCATAGAGGCGTTGTCGAGGGGGGGGAAGAATTCATCCATCAGCACACTCGCACTCTCCTTCCACGTCTTTGTATATACACCATCCTTTTCCATTCCCGCTAAGCCATATTTTTTAAATTTACCCATACATATCTTATACACAGAGCCCCAAGGATTCTTGGAGCTCTGCTTTCTTACAAATTCATGCCAGTCATTCTCTTTCGCACTCTTCATCACACATCTATATTCTTTCTTACATTTCATCCACTCTTTCCATTTTCTCTTCTCAGGGTCACCAGTTCTCGCTCTCTCCTGCTGATATTTCTTCCTTTTCTTCCTCACCTCTTTCCTTTTCACACTCAAGCTCTCATTCCACCAGTTCACTCTATCCTTTTTCTTACTCACACTCAGTCTCTTCATACATCTATCATTCGCGTCTTCAACCCATTCATACATTAATCTCACTTTTTCCTCTACCGGCAACCCGCAGTACTTTTCGTTTCCGAAACCCCGAGCAGAGAAATCCAAAAACGCCTCATACGAATCCCAATTGCAACCTTTTTCACACCATCTTTTTAATACAATCACACTACTATCAGTTTCACTTACCTCAACATATACACGCATAAAAATCATATTATGGTCACTCACTCCTTTCTCGTCAGACACTCTCCACTCAATGTAACATTCATCCCCTCTGTGGAGGGAAACGTCTATGTCACTTCGGCCTCTCGGCCCATCAAAGGTATAGATGGGTGAGGGCTCATTCAACACAGACACATCCCTCCACAGGATCCAATCAGTCAATATCTCACCACGTCCGAGTGTACGCCAACTCCGACCCGCACTTTTACTGTGCCATAGGTCAGAGGCAGCGTTCGCATCCATACCAATCAGCACCCGTTTGTTCCCAGCCATCCGCAATACTCCATTCAAATATTCCAGACATTCTTCCAAGTTTCCTTTCGGTCGACAATACAGACTTACCACAACCATTTCACCAATTGCACCCTTCAGCCAAACACACACACCATCAATAAACTTGCACTCCTCTATAACCATACATTCATATTCATTGTCAAACACAGCCACACACGCACCATCAGATTCACTTGAAAACACTCTGGATCCTGCAGGCAACCCACACACACCACCAACTCCTGTATACGGCTCCTGGAGAAGGCATACTTGTATACCTTCCTCGAGCACACATTCACTCAGATCGGTCATGACGTCATACGCGCCATTACAGTTCAGCTGCAGGATCCTTACACTCATACTACACACTATTCCATTTACACTTGTTTTATCAGCCATTCTGGAATTTGGATCGCAGCACATCTACTCTCCATACATACTCCGGACACCGGTATGACATAGCCGAATGCCCAGAGTCAAAACCCTTAACCCGGCAGTTATTGCAGTCCTCTGGCGCTTTGCAGCCTGCAGCAACGTGACCGGGTTGACAACACCTCCAACACACTCGTTCATTCTTGCACTCACTCAGTCTGTGTCCAAACTCCAGACACGAGAAGCATCTATTCACTTTTACCCATTCTTTCACCCTAAATGACTCCCAAAACACATACACTCGCTCACGCTTCAATAGAACATTTACACAACTCAAGGGCATTTCAATCACTACATTACCTACTTTCGATTTTTCTCTGCCAAATCTTCTCACAACTAGTGATGCCGTTCGAGACGAGGAAAAATGAGAATTTCTCACTTTTCCTCGTTGATTTCTCATAGCTTCCTCGGTTTTGCCTTTCACTTTCCTCCATATTTCTCAGATCGTTTCGTCTCTTCTCGGGCCGTCTCTTCTCGATCTCTTCTCGGTTTTTTGAGAAATTCTAACCAGATGTTACTTCAGTGGTACTTTTTCCGTCTGGACGTTTGTAAGAAAAGAAATCAGTTTTCTTTATCCCTTTCTACAGTAGAAAAACCTTGAGCTCCACTGGCTTACTAACACTAAGAACCGAGTGCCTGTCCGCTGACGCACACATGTTCTATAGATGAACTTCTGACAGCTTAAAGCAACATCTGGCAAAAATTCCTCAAAAAATCGAGGCGAGACCGAGAAGAGACGGTTCGAGATGAGATGAAATGAGAAGAGACAGTTTGAGACGAGGATTTTTGAGAAATTTGGACCGCCTCATTCGCATATCGTCTCATTCCTCGATTTCCTCGCTCGACGGCATCACTACTCACAACCTTTGCTCTCTTCCTAAATTCCTCCTCACTAATTACATCACTCACATTCCTCTCATACACTTCATTTAGCAGTTCTTCATCCTTCAGTTCGTGGGGGACGTCGTAAGCGAGGATACGAGGGTCCAACGTCCTAGGCCGTGTGACGTTAAGTCCGGCCTGCCCAAAGGTAGGGCAGGACGTCAGGGCATCTCGATCCCGCCTCGACGCCGCCTCCACGACAATTCCTCCACCTTTCGCAGGTCTCACCTTCCTCACACATACTTTCATTCCATCACATCCAGCTTCACTCATCCTCTCCTTCACCTCTCTCGCTGTCAACTCCTCATTCTTTCCTTTTACTATCACCGCGTAACTTTCTTTAACTTCAATCGTTTTACTCCCTACCATTCCTCCATTACTAGACAGCTCCCTATACATCTGCACCTCATCACTCATCCTATCCACATTTTCACTCACCTTCTTCACACAATCACTCACCTTTTTCACATTCTCCTCCATTTTCACCCTTTCCTCAAGTCTACCTTCCAATCTTTCATTCTTCATCAGTAACCTCTGTATGAGGTCCTCGTACCTTGTGATCTTTTTAAGGATCATCTCACCTACATACTTGGGGACTTTATTTCCATCCAACATAATACATTCATGAAGCTCATGCGTTATCAATCGTGCTTTATCCAAATCGTCCATCTCATCTTCACTCATTCTCTCATCCTCATCAATTCTTCCACCACTCGCTCCATCCTTCTCCAAGCAGATCTTCTTCGTTCGTTTGTCAACACTATCATCTCCTTTCGTCTTTTCCCCTCTCCTACCTCCTACCAACTTAAGTTCTTTTTCCTTATCCGATTTCTTCATGAAATCCTCCCTCTGAATCTTCTTCTCCCTATCAGTCTTTGCTTCTCTCTTTAATACCTTCTTATCTGTCTTGGACAGCCTTTCGCTACTAGGAAGCCCTTCCGGACTCCTAGATCTTTCTTTCTCGCCTCTATCAGCAGTGTCTGAACTGCTATCCTCCCCACTAGACTCTACATCCGCATCAGCAGATCTCTCCACGCTCTCGTCATTCAAAGCTTTGCTTTGATTTTTGTTTTTACTTTTGTTTTTATTAGATTTCGCCATTATTAATCCCACGAGTATCGAAGAAGGTCAACAGTCGACCCTGGCAGAGCTTCGTTTACCAGGGCAAGGCAATTATTACACCGGAAGGGCGCCCGGTATCCCGGGACAGACCACCGTTGCATGCGCCCCCACTACCGCCCCAAGAGACACCCGGAGCCAGGCCCCCCGACACCTCCACCCGAGCGATTACACTGAGCGTTACAGTGCTCTACTCGGATTTCAATGGCGGGAAGCCCTTCCCAGTCACCTCCCAGTGCGGGTGAGTTTGTCACCCTAGCGCCTTTCATCTTTACGGGCACGGTGAACACCACCAGAATGGGTTGGGCTGCTTCTTAGTTCGGTGGCCACTCACAGGGGTAGCCCAAAAATGGGGTCAGATCATGAAAGATTTTTCATATATTATATTTTTTGCAAAAAGGGGGCAGATCATTTATTTATTTATTTAGTACATATAATTCCCCGCGGTCCATAAAAAACCATAAATGGGTTACGAAATATACATGTATATAAACTATATTTAGTTATAAATAGTATAAAAACAATTTAATAGATTTACATACTGTTTTGGCTGTTAAATATATATTTGTTTAAATATTTGAGATACTCAGGTTCAGATAAACTAAAAACAAGTCATTAATAAATTTAAGCGTGAAATATAACAAGTTTCTCTGATAGAGATAAAAGAAAATAGTTAATGTATAGAAAAATAGAAATTAACTAAATTTACGAATCGTAATATTATAAGACACCAAGGATTCTCATTTTTAATATATTATATATCACTTTAAAGTCTTTAATAAAAGGTCAAGTCTTGTCTTCTTGAAATTACATGAAACAGTAGTATTATTATAAAACATATGGAAAATTAGACGCTATGAATTAGTGTTCTGAATATAAGATACACGTTAATTAATAACTCGGGATGATTATGATGTTCTGGAGCAAGCGAAAAGTGAATATGTGTCTCGCAACCAGTAATAATAGAAAAATTTAAAAAAACATACCCCCACTATGCTTGCTAATCTCATTATCTCGAAAAAAATCGAATAAATCCTTAGAAAATAATTCAGATAAAACACAAGGTTTGGACCAAGTTTCTATTAAACAAAATTATCATTAAAAAAATAATGTCACAAAAATACTTGACAGGCTTAAACTCGGTGTTTAAACCTCTTGTGTTAAACACAATACATAGTTTGATTCAAAAGTTAAAGAATCTGAGCTGTTGGATGTTGATTTCGAGGCTTGAAGATGAAGGGAGTTCCGTGCCGATAATGTATCTTCAGCCCCCTCTCTCCTTTCTCTGACCGCTCTGTCAACTCCTTTTTGACAGACTGATAAGCTGTTTGTTGAGATCTTGTGAGATCAGGAACAATCACAATCGAAGTTAACTCCGGTGGCAAAGGGACTTTCTTGTTGACAAATGCATCTTTAATTATGAGTGGAATGTATGGATCTTGGAACCTCATTTTTAAAGGACGTAGTTTTGCAGGCACGTGTGTAACATAAGCCACGCGTGATAATTTGAAAGAAGGCGGGGGATAGTCTGGCAGAAGGCTACTAATTATAATATTCGTAATTGACATGTCATGAACATGATCAATTTTGCCATCGTCAGATTTAACCTCCTCAAGTTCAAATATCAACAGGTTGTTTTTACGTTGAAGGCGATCTCCCTATTCTTCCAAGGTAGCAGACACTTTATTTTCTAAGATAGTTAATCGAGAGTTCATGTTGTCATTATTAGACTCACATTTTAGAATACAGTCGCTATGCTGAGTGAGTTGTTGTGATATGGTCGATATAGAATTCTCCAGGCGTGAGAGAGACGCATGTACAGCTATCACCAGATATGCTTTAACATTTCCTCTCTTACTACTGCTCGAAGTTGTTCTAAAGTAAATAAGACAGGTGGGAAGGGATCTGATGATGATTCACTGGGCCTGGGTGAAGGAGCACCGCAACACTTTTTCAGTCCACCATTAGGAATCATAGAAGTTTTCAAAATGCATTTAGGATGATACGGTTTATGGCAGCCAGGGCATAAAGAGGCTTTCACAACTTTACTCCTGCACATTTGACAGAAAGATTCCGGTTGGCCGGTGTAATCAGCTGATTCAAAAACGACATCAGTCTCCATACTGACTCGCGCAGTCATGCGGAAGCGGGGTCAGATGTGTGCAAAAAGTACAGTCAAAAGAGAAGATACACTCACTGTCAAAAGTTATAACAATTTTAAAAGATTATATCAAATAAATAACTTAACACGACATACACAAGTCATAAAGTATATAAAATGCAACCGATAAAGATTCTATCCAACTATTGTCAGAACCAAGTTAAAGATCACCCAGAATGATCATTTTAAAAACATCACTAGTACATGTCCACGCGAACCATGTGCTCGAACTCACAAGAAACAATTAATATCAATTTTATCGTACTTAGAGTCTTCACAAGTAGCACAATAATAAACAGTCAAAGCACTAAAATCTTAAAATTGATAAAAATCAGATTCACAAAAAAACTAACGTACCAGAAGATTAGTACTAGTAAAAATATAGCGGAGCGACCGGTAAACGTGTTATATGCTCGCGGACATATCATGAAAGATTTTTCATATATTATATTTTTTCAAAAAAGGGGGGCAGCAATAAGGACATTATTCTAATTAATAAGTCCTTATTTATTTATTTTTTTGCCTACCTTTAATATATCAGTTTTCAAAAGATATAAAACTTTTCTTTCGGAAATCGAAGAATGCTAAAACATCATTTAAAATTTGTTAAAACAAAAGAAAACAGAAGTTTATTTGCAGTAAACAAATAGTGCAGAAGAGGTTTATACCTTTTATTCGAGTACAGTTTAAATTCAACACGGTTATTTTATGTTTTTTTCTTTTCTTCCTTTTCTTTTTCTTTTTCCTGGTAAAACTCAATAAATTTTTCTTGTATGTTCGTTGTCACAAAATTTGAACGATATTTTTAACTACAACATTGATTTCAATTACAGTCTAAAAATCAAATCATAGAAAATATAAAAGACAAGACAAAACGTTGTTGATGTATAATTGAAGTCAATTTTTCACATATAATCAATGTATTAATTTCTTCTTTTCAACATCATTCAGAAAACTATGTATCTATGCAATTAAATTATGTAAAGTCCTATGGACTATTCTAAACAAAAAAAAGAGAACCAAAATATAAGAAAACGACTACATCACTTCTGCATGCTGACAAGGGACGTCAGCACATAAAAGGGGGCATTTGTCACGTATGACTTATAATCATATTAAGTTTTGTAAATTAATTTGTTAATTGTCAAATTAATAATTAATACGCAATGATTGTGAGATTACACACGTCACACATAAAACACAAACAATATTTAGGTCATTTAAACATTGTAATAAGAAATTGTCTACACAGCATTAAGTAATAATATTGAAATCTCAATTTAATAATCAACAAGAAATGCTTCGTCTAACTCTTCTGGGAGATTAATTAATAAAACATATGAAATTTTGTTATTAAAAGAAGGATTACTCAAAAGTGCAACTCAGTTAAATGATTAAGAAGTAAAACAAGTTCTCGATCTTAGCAAGGTTCGTATTTCTACTGAACAAACTAATTTCGACAGACTTGTGCAATACAACACAAATAAACTTCCGAATTTGTTTAAAAATTACAGCAATTGAATAAAGAAAGAAAATTAACAAAGTTAGTTTCTCAACGAAGCTGTAGTATATATAAACGAAAAAAGAATGATAAGAAGCATTCATTTTTTTTGCCAGCTGATCTCGAGTAGAAGGCCGTATGTTAGTTTTCATCAACTCTGAGAAAGAGTTTAAAATCGAATCTCTATATTGAGATTTCTTTGGATGAATAAGTTAAAAAGAACAGATTGAAGTTTTGAGTGATAAAAGTTATTAAAGTTGCATTTTTGATTAAACGAGTATAAAAACATAAATTGGATTGAGAAATAATTATACGACATACAAAACCTCTCCTGTGAGTAAACTAAAGCATAATACACTGACACATAAAAATTGTCAACTCTTATAAATGTAAATTCTCTTAATGAGATTATTAGTACAAATGAATAGGATATAAATCAGCAAATAATTATAAGATTTATGTGATAATTTACACAACAAGATATTAAATTCAATAAACTAGATGAAAATATAATTTGTTTCATTGAATTAATTTGTTAAACCAATATTGGACTTTATATGGCTCTCTGCCAATAGATTGAATAAATAATCTAGAAAAGAGAGAATTCACTACCTTGATATATTCTTTGTTCTTTCAATAGTGAAATGGTATATGTCTGAAAGACATTAATTTTATTTTGACATAAATCCAGGATATATTTTGAATTTAAGAAGGTGAATAATAGTATAATAATAAACCTTCATCAATTATACAAAATATCCATCCTGTATCTATCACACATAAAAATGTTATTTACCTACTCTATATTAAACTTTATTCTTCATTGATTGTTTTTTGTATATAAATCTCATATGCACAATACATTTGTAACGTGCGCAGTAGATCTATGTCCCAGTAGCGTAATTAGGCATTTTGGACCTCTGACTAAGGAGCGTAACTAATCAATTTAAAGCCTGCGTCACATTTTCTAATTGATTTTCTTTAAATTTAATTCTCGTATTCTCATGACATCTAAAACGAGCGCAGTAGATCTTTGTCCCAGGAGCGTAAATAGACAGTTAAGCACCTATTGCATTTTTCTATGCAATTATCTTTTAATATAAATCTTGGATGCACAGGTTATCTGCAATCTGCGCAGTAGATCTTTCGCACATGATCGTAACTAGACACTTTAAGACCCTTGGCAAATATTCTATGTGATTTTTAAAAATATTAATATCATATGGGCAAGAAATCATTAACCTGCGCAGTAGATCTCTGTCCCAAGAGCGTAATTAGACATATTGGGCCCAGGCTATAATTTCAGTATGATTTAATTTAAATAATAGTGTAAAGTGAGCAAGAAATCTGCAACGTGCGCAGTAGATCTTTGGCTCAGGAACGTAACTAGACAGTTTGGTCCCCGTATCAACTGTCTTTATTCCCTTTAAGTATTTACAACAAAATGTTTGTTCAGTTTAAAAAAAATTTTGTTGGAACTACTAAATTCTTTGTTTAAGTTACAAAAAAATACAACAAAATAGTTAGTGGGCCTTTTTACGTCAGAAATATCAGAGTTGTCAAAGGGTTCATCGATTTTCTTGAAACTTCGTGATATTATACTGCTATATAAGAAACTTTTTCCCTCCAAATTATTTAAAAAGAAATACAAAATTTTAGAAGATACGTTATTTTGAATATTAACATTAATTCAACAAAATTGTTAATATCTCAAAATATTAAAAATATATTTTGATGAAACTTACACATGTTTTAGTTAAAAATATGTATTTTTTAATGAAAATAAAGTCAATGAAAAAAAAATTTTCATGTAAAAAAATTAAAAAACAATTTTTAATTCAATTTTTTATTTACTTACTCCTCTCTGACAGAAATTTTATTAATATTTTTAAATTCCTTATGAGTTCACCTTTAATTAAAAAAAAAATTGATGGAGACTTTATTAGGTCCCGAGATATTAGACTTTTTGTACTACCGCGCGTAGTTGCGACAGCAAAACGCGGCGTGGCGCGAAGCATTGCCAAGCTTTTACGCTGTCGCTTCGCATTGCCTGGCATTGCCACGGCCGCTGTAACTACGCGAGGTTGTACAAAAAGTCTAATATCTCGGGACCTAATAAAGTCTCCATTAATTTTTTTTTAAATTAAAGGTAAATTTATAAGGAATTTGAAAATATTAATAAAATTTCTGTCAGAGAGAAGTAAGTTAATAAAAAATTAAATTAAAAATTGTTTTTTAATTTTTTTTACATGAAAATTTTTTTTTTCATTGACTTTATTTTCATTAATAGTACATATTTTTAACTAAAATATGTGTAAGTTTCATCAAAATATCTTTATAATATTTTGAGATATTAACAATTTTGTTGAATTAATGTTGATATTCAAAATGGCGTATCTTCTAAAATTTTGAATTTTTTTTAAAATCATTTGGAGGGAAAAAGTTTCTCATATAGCAGTATAATACCACGAAGTTTCAAGAAAATCGACGAACCCTTTGACAACTCTGATATTTCTGACGTGAAATGGCCCTAGTTTTAAAAAACACCCTTCTGATTTTTATTGTAATATCCACGCATACATATAAAAGGTTTTTTCATCTTTGCGGCATCTCTTTCTGCAGTTTTCATTCTAAAAGGTAACCCGACTCGGGACCAACCACTGCCACCAAGAAATCGAACCACCAGAAGATCTTTCTTCCTGATATTTAATTTCCACAGCTCCCCTTTTGCTCGCTATTCAGATTAAAATCGATTATTATTAAAGCAAATCAGAGATTCTTAAGATTTACGATCCCCTTTATTACTTTATTAAGTATTCTTAATAAAAATTTTCGTTTAATTAGATATTGAGCTAGTCCAGAATTGGGACTGCTTAACTCAACAACAATTTATTTGTTCTTGTACACGTCCTCAAATCAAATAAACCGGATCCTTTTTATTTTGTACCCACTTATTTATTTTATTAAATACACTTAACATAAATGTTTCCATAGTCAAATAATTAGCTGGTCAACAATAAGGACAGACAACTCAGCAATGTCCTTGTTTTCGACGACGCATTAAAACGGATTAAAATTGATTATTATTATTAAAGAAAATTTGAGATTCTTAACATTTAAGATTCCCTTTATTAATTTATCAAATATTATATAATAAATGTTCGTTTAATCAAATATGTAGCTGGTCAAAAATTGGTACTGCTTTTCTCAACAATGTTCTTTATTTTGTTCACGTCCTTAAACCGGATTAAACCGGATTCTTATTATTTAGTTCTCATTAATATATTTCGTTAAATATAGTAAACTAAAATGTTTTTATAATGAAAAAATTAGCTGATCAACAATGAGGACAGCTCAACTTGGCAATGTCCTTTTTTTCGACCACGCTGTAAAACAGATCAAAATTGATTATTATTATTACTAATTAGACATTCTTAACATTTACGATCCCTTTAATTACTTCATTATATATTCTCAACGAAAATGTTTGTTTAATCAAATATTTAGCTTGTCGAGAATTGGGACTGCTTACCTCAACAATATCCTTGTTTTCAACCACGCCTTAAAACTGATCAAAATTGATTATTATTAAAGCAAATCAGAGATTCTTAAGATTTACGATCCCCTTTATTACTTTATCAAGTATTCTCAATCAAAAATTTCGTTCAATCAGATATTTAGCCAGTCCAAAATTGGGATTGCTGAACTCAACAATATCCTTGCTCTCGTCCACCTCCTCAAATCAAATTAAACCAGATACTTATTATCTGGAATCCACTTACTTATTTCCTAAAATACACTCAACTCTAATCTTCCCATAGTCAAATAATTAGCTGGTCAATAATCGGGACATCTCAACTCGGCAGTGTCCTTTTCTTCGACCACGTCTTAAAACTCATTTCCAGTCAAAATTTTGTGTCTTAAAACACAATTATTATTAAAAAAAAAGTGTTCCTAATCGTTATTAACATTGTCTTGAGATAATTATTGGAGTTCTTACGTTTCTAGTAGGCTTTTTTTTTGTTTCATCCGTTCATTTATTGAGGTTGACCACCGAGGCAGTTTATACAGTTGCACTGCTCAACCATCGCAGCGTATTTTTTGCAATGGAATTTCATTTTCACGCTCTTATACAATTACTTTTGTCCCTGACACCTAGCTCTTTGTGAAGGAACGAAAAAAAAACCAAAAAAGACACAAAACTGTGATGCGCTACACAAAGGAGGAGAGTAAGTAAAAGAGTGTTACACGCGTCGTTTGTTCTTTGAATTCGCAGCGCAAATTGTTAAAAATTATAAAATTTTCTTTATAAACAAATTTTTGTCATTTTAATTTAATATAATCTCTACATTAAAAATTATTAAAAAAACTTTATTTCTATTATTTTCAAAATAACAAGTGTATTTTTGTACAAGTAGCCTTCTGGAAAACAATTAAAATATAAAATTGGCTTGTTAATTGCTTGTCCTTATCTATATAGTTTTCGGTTTTACCACAGTTTATTTTTTTTAATTGTTCTTCTTTGTTCTTTCTCACTCTCGTTTATTTACATTTATGACTATTAACGAGAAACAAGGATAGAATAGATGCAAGTTGATCGTTACAAAATAATGACAATTAAAAACAGTCACACTTTAGAATTAAGGGTTTTAAAAGTAGTTTCTTATCTAGAAACAAGAGCTATATATACCAGAAATTTTTAGCAGAATTTTGATCCAGAAGAAATTTTTGAAAAAATATTGCAAGTTGAATAATCTTTGTCACCAATCATGAAAAATATAGCCACGAAAATTATATTATTATGTTTCTTAATTTCTATGTTGCAAATTTTTGGCATAGAAGCAGCAACGAATTGTAAGTAGATGTTTTTAAATTACTCTGTTCATCCATTAACAAAGTTTAAACGAAACATTAATATTCATTCAAAAATACGATACGAAAACAAAACATACAGAATTAAAAAAAAATGTTAAACATTAGAAATTATATGGAAAAAATAAAAATACAACGAAAAAATAAATAAATTTAAAAAACAGTCAAGATGTCTAAAGAAATAACAAAAAGTGAGAGCATTTATTAAACAATATAAAAAATTTTAAACAATGGAGAAAATCTTCAAAGAATCTAACAAAATGTGAAAAATGGAATTTTACAGAAACTACAAAAATTACAAAATTGTATTAAAACCAATATTATGAATGAGCAGATAAGAAAGTAAGGGATCATTTACATTGAAATAAAAAAATTAAAGCAAAAATATGTAAAAAATGTAATAATAAAAAAACCTGTCAAAAAATATATAAATTCTTTAATGAAGACAAAAGGTAAAGAATATATGAAAAACTAGTAAGATTTTTCAAAACAAAAAAGAGGGAATAAGGGTTATCAAAAAGTTAAAATATTCACCGATACGTTTTTTAGAATTATGAAAATAAATAAAGATGATCAGTAAAAAACGGAAAAATGTTACTAAAGAAAAAGAATACATTTCAAAACTTGATGTGAAAATTAAGCAAAAAAAAAAATTCTTTTAAATGAAAAACTAAATAAAAATAATTTGATAATTTTGAGAAATGAACAAATATTTCTAAAAAATAGAGAAATTATGATCAAATGAGAAAATGTGTTATAAGATCAAATTTACATAAAAGTAAATAAAGAAAGAAAAGTCTTTAAAAATTATAAAAATTAATAAGTTATGTCAAATTTAAAAAAAATCAAATAATTATGATAATAAATCAAATTAATCACTGAAAAAGTTAATAAATTTTTCTAAATTTGTTTTCTACTTTCAATTCCATTTTTCAGTTTTCAATTATTTACTTCTATATTCAATAACTTTCAGCTTTTTCAATTACTTTTTTTAATTTTCAATTATATTCTTTAAATTTCCATTTCATTCATCAATTTTTAATTATTTTTTCAATTTTAATTATTTTTTTTCGGTTTTGAATCTGATAGGCAAATATTTTCAACAATTATTTCTATAATTTGCTTAATTTCCAATTTTCAATTATTTTCTTTAAATCTTATGTTTCTTGTTTAACTTTATATTAATTATTTTTTTCAGTTGTCTATTAATCTAGTCATTTTTCGAATTCTGCTTTCAGTTGTTTTCAATTATTTTCGTCATTTTTTTAAAATATTTTCTTCAATTTTTCAATTATTCTCGTCATTTTTCAATTATTTCTTTCAATTCCTAATTATTTTTCGCAATTTTCAGTCATTTCCTACAAATTTCTCAATTTTCAATTATTCTCTTAAAATTTAGTATTTTTTTCAAATTATTATTAAAGAATGCAAGATTATTAAAATTAAAGTGTTAAGGATTTATCTACGAACTCTGAGAGTTTCTTAAAAATTCACAGATAGTTTTGTAAATCCACGCATCGTTTTTATAATTTTGATGTCGTTTTCAAAATTTACGGATAATTTAAAAAAATCCCCGGCAAATTAAAAGTTTATAAACAACCATATTGAAACTTATTAATAGTATTTGTAAGCGTGAATGTGAAAATGTAAAAGTAAAAAGTGATTTGTATTTTTTGACAGTGCCTAGTGAAGAAGGAAAAGAAAAATGTCAAACTAAGTCTAACACAAGACTATCCGATAATGCTTTAGCCAGTTTGGGTGGTTAGATACGTTGGTTCAAACAAATAAATAGTTGGAATGACTTATATATATATATATATATATTGTAATAATACAATATAATAATAAACTAAAATACACTGAGAAAAATGTTTAGTCATAGCAACGAAAATTTGGTTGAGCCAACCAAATTATTTGGTTGTTATTTAGTCAACCAAACTATTTGGTTAAGACAACTAAATTATTTGGTTCAGTGTTGTTTGTTGGCATAACAAAAACTTTTGGTTGTCACAACTATATTTTTTTATTCGGGATAACAAAAATTTTGGTTGTCATAAAAAAAAATTTTTATTTGGGAGCTAAGTAACTCAGGTGCGAATTTTCGGTCGGACAACACATATAATTACATAATTCACATGTTATAAATTTAATTACACAAATATAATCAGATGAGAATGTAGAAATTCCATATTAATGAAAAACTGAAACAGAAAAATTTCATTAGTCATGAAGATTCGAACCCGGGTTTTCCAGCTGCCAGTCCAGTAGGCTAACCACCAGCCCATGAGAGATATGAATGATCAATATAGAATAAACCTTATAGCTAGACAGTTCAGTAACAGACACCGTTGGCTCAACTATCAGACCCAGGTTCGGCCGACCGTCTGGTATTGATTTTTATTTAGATTTTATTTATATTATTATCGGCAGCTTACTTACAAACTAATCACCAATTCTTTTTAATAATTGTTTGGTTGTCACAACCAAATTATGTTTGGATGTCACAATCAATTTCTGTTTGGTTGTCACAACCAAATTATGTTTGGTTGTCACAACTAAATTATGTTTGGTTGAACCAAATAAGAGCAACAAAATAATATGGTTGTCTCAAATAACTTGATGTGTTGCGCCAACCAAATCGTTTTATTATACCAATCAAAATATTGTTGTTACAACCAACAATGGTCAACTAAAAAATATTGTTGGTAAAACTAAACCTTTTTTCTCAGTGTAATAAAAACATTTTTGATTTAATTATTTTTCTGTCCCTATCATTTTCATAATAACACGTGTCTTTGGCATATTAATAACCTTGTGGAAAAAAATATATAAAACTGTTTACTATCTATACAGGGCCGTGTCTAGGAAAATTTTCACCCGGGGCAAAACTTTCATTTGGCACCCCCCCTCCTCATCTATTTTCCCAATCCGAATAAAATTTTGTTTTTAAATTTTTACATTTACTCACCTTATTAAAAACAATTATTTTATTTAGATAAAACTGTACACTATACACTACGAAAAGTTGTGTAGTAAATTTTGCATTAAAATAATTTAGAATCTGGATATCATGACATTTTTGTAAGAGATACATGTTTTAAATAGTTTCTAAAATTCTAGATTGAAAATATGCAGTCTATACAAATTAGAATTTCCTTTTTTTTTATTTGTAAAACTTAAGAATGAATTTAATTTAAAAGTTTTTTTATAAATTGAAGCTTTAAGGGCATGTGATGGATTATGACGTCACTGGTATAGGCAAAATTTGTCCGCAACTTTTCTCTTAAAATATTGAATATTTTTTTATGAAACTTGGTAGAATTACTTAAACTGACATTAAGAAGGTCTCTCAGACCCAAGTTTGTTTGAATTTTGTCTCAAAATTAATTTTTAAAAAAGTTTGCAATTTTTCAAAAATTTCCAAAAATTAACTTTGGGACAAATTTTAAACAAATTCGGGTCTGAGGGACCTTCATAATGACATTTTAAGTAATTCTATCAAGTTCCATGAAAAAATATTCAATATTTTAAGAGAAAAGTTACGGACAAATTTTGCCTATACCAGTGACGTCATAAACCATCACATGCCCTTAATAGCGATTTCTTAGTCTATTGGGCAAAATTTATCAAGTGTAGGGGAGACGAATGTGAGTTGAAACGATTTTTACATTATCGCGTGTAACTCAGCCAAAAATAGTCTTATTTTTATGAGCTTTATAATTTAAGATAGCTGTTTTTATGTAGTATGTAAATCAAAAATAAAAAAGTTGAAAAGTTATAAGGGTCTTTAAAAAAATTGCAAAATCTAAAACAGTTTACCGCGTTTCAACTCACCTAGTACCTAGTATTATTATTGTTATTTACCAATTTTTTATTCAGTGCTCCTAGAGAGATGCAGTTTTTTTCCAATTTTGCAGATCATTTAACATTACACAATAACAGTTACAGATAACAAATAAAATTATTATTTAAACAATCTTTTTAAACAAATTATTATTGTTATCTGACAAATTTTTATTCAGTTCTCAAATTTTGCAATTTACCAAACTTCTTATAAATACGGAAGTTTATATATAACAATAAAAATTTGTTTATAAGTTTTTTAAATAATAACATCAGTTGTATTCTTTATCCACCATTGTATAACGTTCGGTTAATTGCAAAATTTAGAAAAAAAAACTGCATTTTTCTAGGTTTAGTGTGTAGGAAGTTAGTAAATACAACAATAATTTGTTTAAACAAATGTAAATTCATCGTAATTTTTTTTAAAAATATAATACTTGTTGATACAGATCAAAAACTTCTATGATTTTAATCTGTATTTTACAATGTACATGTACATGTCATAAAACATTTAAAATGCTTCTAGTTATCTTAGTAGACCACGTACATACATTTACAAATATTATCTTATATAAACAAGAAGAAGCGTGAAAAAAAACATGTTTTCTTTAATTTTTCAAAATTAAATAAAAATTTGTTCAGTGACTTAAAATTGTAATTAGATTAACACAAAACTTTAGAAGATATTACAATTCAAATATTCTCGTGTCTATCCGGGGTGTCGTCCATCCGGTAGCGAAAAGTTTAATATTTTTTTAACTTTCGACAATATAAAAGTGATTTTACACGAAAATTTGGAAAATTTTTCATGGTTTTAAAGCTATTATAATATATAACAATATACTTTAGCAAACAATTAAACAGTCACTATTCGATTAAAGCTCAATTTTGCGTATACCGAAGAGAGTTGAAACAGACTGTTTCAACTCGCCTCGGTGCGTAAAATTGTGCATCGGTTCAAATAATGGTCTTTTATCGTAAATTTCGAGACTGACACAAAAAAACAATATCATTCCATGAAACTTGATTATCCAACAGTTTTTAAAATAAATATTAGAACAACAACAACCTTATAAGTGTCGAATAATAATAAATCAAAATATCGGTCAGAAACTTACTTTTGGCATTTTTTTTTGGACATACGTCAAATATACCCCAAAAATTTTTCTCAGCCGGTCAACTAAATTTTGATCAAGTAGTGAATCAAAAAAGTAATAAATTCACGTTTTTCAAATTTTCCAAAAGGTCATTGCTTTCGAGAAATAAGGGGGAGGGGGTTGAAGATTCTGGTCAAGTGTGAAGAGGGGATTTTTTGCAAAATCATAACTATTTTGCAACAGGGTGGACAAAAATTTTAATTGTATGTTTTCGAAAGGTTTTTTTCTCCTCTTTTCAATAGTGTAAAAAGACTTTTTAAATTTTCAAAATTTAACCTACTTTTTCCAAAAATAATTTTTTTTTTACTTTTTTTTAAACAAGACATTTTTTTCTTTTGAAATAAAGCTTAATATGTGCACTTTAAATACACGAAATAAAATAAATCTCCTTTTTCTTTGTTTTTGACCAGAATATTCAACCCCCTCCCTTTTCTACAATTTTGATTAGAATTTCATAATAATTGCGTGGTTTAAGTACTGACATACAATGCTCCATTTTGTGCAATTATTAAAATATTATATTTTTATGTTCCAAATTAAAAATGTTTTTTCTTTAAAATTGTGTAGTTCCAAATTTAGCGCCCCTAAAATCATGGCGCCCGGGGCAGTCGCCCCCTTGGCCACCCCTCGAAACGGCCCTGTATCTATATCATACATTACTTACATCGCTGTAAAAACAGGTATCTTACAAGTGTCTTATTTTAAGACATAAGACGTTTAGAAAGCGTCTTGGTATTTTTAAGACACTTTCTCAATGGTTTAAAATTAAGACACCCTAAAATGTCTTAAAAGTGAGGACAAAATAAGACACTTGTTTTTAGAGTGATTCTGTTTTTCTTCATTTATTTTCCGCAAATGTAGTTATTTTGTTATACTTTCATAAGTTTACATTTATGAAAAGATAAAAGTTTTAGAGACGAGTTTTAGAGACAATTCTGTAGTGACCAGGTAATTACAGAAAACGGGTAGGGGAGAGTGGCTATCAATGTACCGGGTTTTTTTCAAGGTCATAGTACTTATTGAATTTCACCAATTTCAAGCACTTCTTTGCATCAATATAAAACTACAACACTTATCTAGGTAATGCACACATATTTTACACGATTTATTTTGATTAAATAATAAAATTTAGGATTTTTCTAAAGTAACAAGCTATTTTCATTTTCAACAAACTGGGTACACAATGAACCACCTCTATAAAAATACTAAAAATGTTCAACAATAATAATATTGCAATTTTCACTTTGTAAAAAAACTTGTTTTCTATCAAATACTATGAAAAATTGTTACTTAACACTTTTTAATTGATAATGTATAACATAAATATACCTCAAATTTAAGTTAACTAGCTAAAATGGCATTTTAGTTTTGCTATGTTGAGAAAAGTACTGATAACAATCGCTGTAACATGCTGTATGCATGCCTAGTTTTATAATCAAGCATACCACTCTGGAAATCGAAAATACACTGAAATTCCAGGTGGTTCATTGTTCCCCGGTACATTGAATCAACATGACATTTGCAACAAAAATGGTTTTTTATAACTTAATCCAATATTTCAAAATCTTTATCTCATTAGAATATTGTAGTTAAGGTCCAAAACAAAATAAATCGTAAGTACATTTATTTTTAAATGGCCTTATTTCAATTAAAAAACGTGTTCGTATTTTAGGTAAATTTTTTCTTCAGTACATCAAAAACAGTTTTTTCCAGTTTTCTGTGTAAAGAATAAATCCACACATCTCAAATTTATGGACGTAGTGTGTTTACGCAAACTTCATTTATATTTAAAATTAGGAGAATTTTTATTCAATTGTTTCTGAGAAAATTGAAATGGTTCATTGAAAAAACTGGTACATTGATGGCCACTCTCCCCTATATTATCGAATCAAAAGTTAAAACTAGTTTTTTTTACCTGTAAATAAGAGCTAGAAATTTGTGCAGAAGTTTAGTCGAGAAATAATTCTTTTCTTGAAATAATATATTGCAAGTTAAATACTAAACCAAAGATGAAGAAAACAGGCATGAAAATTATATTATTCTTTTTCATAATTTGTCTTCTGCAAATGTTTGTCACAGGATTAAAAAAGCCTGGTAAGTTAAGATTTTTCAAGCGCTAGTTTATTTAATTTAATTGAATATATACTTGGAAACATTCACATTTTATTTAGTTTACAAATTTTTAAAATAAATACACCCTTCTTTTAATTTATTATTTCTGCATTTAAATTAAGAATTATCCTAATGATGTGTTAAATTTCATATAACAAAATTATGTTTCCTTGATTTTTTTTTGTAGGAAGTTTCAAAAACAGAATTTTTAAAGTAAAAATACATTTTTTCTTATAGAGCCCTGCAATAATGAAAGAGATAAAGACTTGTGCCTATTCGGGTTTTTATCAAAGTGATTCTGATTGTGATTCATTAGGCAAAACAGTCACAGGAAAATTCCTACAAATGTTGCCAAAATTTATCTGACATGAAGAAAGCATAAACTGATATATTTATTCTAATAATTCTTATATATTATTCAAAAAAATAAATAATTTAACACACATGTAATACATGAAATAAATTATAAATAAAATTCTTCACTCCTTTCAATGTTACCTTTATCAATTTTTACCCATTTTCCTACTTCCTTTATAAGTTCTAGTTTAAAAACCTAATTAATTAATTCGATTAATAGAATTGGAATACTCGTTTTGAACAAAATTTTCAAGTCGAAATTAATGGAAAAATTTTTCAAATTCAAATTCTAAACGCTTTTTTAGTTGAGTTTTCAGTTCACATATCATTTATGAATTATTTTATTGTTCAAAAAAATTCCATCTTATTTGATAAGAAGATTTCTAAATTCTAATTTAGAAAATGTTTTCTTTGTTTATTTAATTTATTTACATTTATAAAAAGATAAAAGCAAGTTAACGGTCTTAAAGATAATACTCTTATGGCCGTTGATAATAGGAATTAAAAAAAAAAAGTTTTTATTTTCTAGTATAAAGAGCTATAAATTCGAGCAAAATTTTAGACGAGAAACAACTTTTTACTTGAAACAATATTGTAAGTCAAACTATCTTTTTGTCTAAAAGACACTAAACCAATGGTAAAGAAAAAATACATGAAAATTATATTATTCTTTTTCTCAATTTGTCTGTTACAAATGTTTATCGCGGATGCAAGAAGGATACATAAGTAGATATTTTTCAATCGCCATTTAATTTAATTTAATAGTTCACTCAAAAAAATCAATCCTCAATTGTATATCACAAAACTAATAGTTTCCTTGTAAAGTAAATATCGTGTTTTTCTTTTCTTGAGGAAACTGTTTAAAAAACAGCATTTCCTAAAGTCGATAGTAAAAAGAAATTTTTTTTATAGCGTCCTGTCATGGTGGAAGAGGAAGATGTTTTCCTAAGACTAGTAGATACGTTCATTTTTTTAAAAATGATTCTGATTGTGCATCATTAGGAAAATCAGCAACAGGAAACTCTTATAATTGTTGCCAAAGTTATTCTTCCATAAAAAGAGGAAACTGACACTCTAATCTAATGATTCTTATATTATTTAAAATAATAAAAAAATGTAACACATATTTTTAATATTTGAAATAAATGCATTCCAACAATCTTTCTAAGTTTTAGTTTAAAAAACGTTATTCTTGAATTCGAGTTTTAATAAACTTTCTAAATGCAACTTTTTTTCCAAAACTTTCATAGTCCAAAAGAAATTTTTTTTATACCCAAAAATTTTTTTTTTTTATAACCAAAAAACTTTTTTTTTCCGGGACACTACGCTAGTATATACCGACATATTTATTTCTGTTGAATCAGAATTCAAAGTCAAAATGGAATTTTGAAAGAAATATTTCAAGCTTTGGGGAAAAAATGTCAAAGTCAATTTTGGATGGTAAGGATTTAGAGAGAGAATAAATGTTTGAAATGACTTTTTTTTAAAAAAAATTCTAAATTGGTATACGCTGTTTCTAATTTATGTTACAAGTTACTTTTGGTCCTTGATCATTGTACAACACGCGGGATACAATTTTGCATTCATTCTTCGCCCGGAGGATTCTGCAACACGTCTCCGCGTATAATACGCAACGTATAATGCTCTTCCGCAAGCAGTAGCTATTAAATGACGGGTTACATGTTGAGATAGGCGTGCCACAATCACTTCCTGGCTTTCCATAGATCACTCGACAAGATCCTTTTTCTGGATAAAGAGTCTCACTTTTCTGCCCGGACAGGATCATAAATTTCTTGAGAAAATTGCCTTTGTCATAGAGCTCGAGAAAACAAAATTCCTATAACCTACTGCTCCCATTCGGAATTCTGAAAAGTAGCCTAGTTATCAATGCTCGTCAATAGTGATTAATTTATCCTTACTTTGCACACATTTCCTAACTTTATTATTCTAGTATAATATAGTATAATAGTATAGTTTGGAATGCAAAACAAAAGTTTTTTTTAAGCTGAACAAACATTTTGCTGTAAATATTTAAAGGAGATAAAGGCAATTAATACGGGGCCTAAACTGTCTAGTTACGTTCCTGAGCCAAAGATCTACTGCGCACGTTGCAGATTTCTTGGGCATTCGACACTAATATTTAAAGAAAAGTATACAGAACTCATGGCGCGGTCCCAAAATGTTTAATTACGCTTTTAGGACTAAGATCTACCTCGTAGTTTGCAGATTTTTTGCGCATACAAGATTTATATTAAAAGATAATTGCATAGAAAAGTGCTACGGGTCCTTTATTGTCTATTTATGCTCCAGGTACAAAGATCTACTGAGCACGCTGTAGATGTCTTTGGCACACGGGATTTAATTTTAAAGAAAATCAAATAGAAAATGTGTCGCGGGCTTTAAACTGACTAGTTACGCTCCTCAGCCAAAGATCTGCTGCGCAAATTACAGATTTCTTGCTCACTCTACACTATTATTAAAATAAAATCATACAGAAATTATAGCCTGGGCCCAATATGTCTAATTATGATCTTGGGACAGAGATCTACTGCGCAGGTTGAAGATTTTTCGTGCATACGATATTAGTATTTTCAAAAAGCACACAAAAATATTTTCCATAGGCCTTAAAGTGTCTAGTTACGAATAGAAGGGGATTAAAATTTAAAGAAAATCTAATAAAAAATGTGTTACGGGCTTTAAACAGCCTAGTTACGCTCCTTAGCCAAAGATCTACTGCGCACGTTGCAGATTTTTGTGCATTCATTATTTAAAGAAAATCATACATAATTCATAGCTCGGGTCCAAAATGTCTAATTACGATCCTGAGCTAAAGATCTACTGCGCAGATTGGAGATATCTTGCGCATACGAGATTTAAATACAAAAAACAATCAATGAAGAGAAAAGTTAAAAACAGAGTAAGTAAATAACATTTTCATATTTAGTTTTTTTTTTAATTGGTAAACTAATTTATAATAATTTTTGCATGTAATAGTGACACTATATCCATCAATATTACTGGTATTTATTTAAATAGTAATTAATACTAATATATATATTTTCTTATATAGATTTTCTCGCATTGTTAACCAATAAAAAAAATCTCAAGTACGCATGTAAAGTTTTATTTTATCGGAGTTGAAACGACATATCTGTAAGCACGCTACAAAATAAAAACGGATTTTATGGCAAATAGAAAAATTGAAGTTTTTTCAAGATTTATTTATTTTCAGTGTAAATGTATATGGGGCATTCTTTCTCAACGGGAGACCCTTGCTCTCCAAAATTGGTTTAGGCGTAGAGGGTTGTATAATAGCTTAAAATTTCCGGAATTTTATCTAATTTTAAAAAGCAGAGTGGCATATTAATGATTTCAAGATGGTGGATTTAATATGGCGGAAAATGTGAAAAAAATTGTTAAAATTAATTCTTATTTCCTGTGCCAACAAAATTCATTTTGACATAAAAAGTTGCACAAGGTCTTAAAATACAGCTGCTTATGTCCACTTTTAAAGACAAACCAGAGATATTAAACAATTGAAGATGGCGGATGATTTTTCCAAATTGCTTCAATTCGATTGAAACTTGTTACTCGGGGGTTTTCGGGGTCGCTGAGTACGAATCTAAAGTCAGATTTTGAAAATTCAAATTAAAGTTTTTCTAATACAATTGACCCAAAATTAATAAATCTTAAGACTAGTTTACAGTCCAGATTGTGAGAGAATCAGGAGATTGTATAGTCCAGTCAGTGAAGGTAGGACAAGTTATGGTTCAACTAGCAAATGTACGAGAAGTTGAAAAACAAGACTTGCTATTGGTGTAATCAAGGAGGGTAATGCAAAAGCAGAATGTAAGTATAACTTAGTCAATTAAAGTACTTATTACAAAAACTAAATTAAGACAAGTAACTAAATTTAATAGTTGAGGATATTGCCAGAAGCAGCATTCGAATACCTTTTTATAAATAATTGCTTATTCTCGCAGACAAAAAACATAAAATCTACGAAAAAATTATAATCAAGTTCTAAAATTAAGGATTATACTCAGAAATATGTCCCCTAATTTACCTAATTGAAAGAAATAATTTTCAACTCTAAGAAACCACCCCTAAGGAAAATTGCAGAAAAAGATCCGTACAAAAAACATAAAATCTACAAAAAAATTATAATCAAGTTCTAAAATAAAGGAACATACTCAGAAATATCTCCCCTAATTTTCCCAATTAAAAAAATATATTTATGAACCTCCAGAAACTACCCCTAATTATGTTCCATCATTTTAGATCTTGATTATAATTATTTTTGTAGATTTTATGTTTTTTGTTTGCGAGAATAAGCAATTATTTATAAAAAGGTATTCGAATGCTCCTTCTGGAAATGTACTTAACTATTCAATTTAGTTACTTGTCTTAATTTAGTTTTTGTAATAAGTACTTTAATTGACTAAGTTATACTTACATTCTGCTTTTGCATTACCCTCCTTGATTACACCAATAACAAGTCTTGTTTTTCATCTTGTCGTACATTTTCTAGTTGAACCATAATTTGTCCTACCTTCGCTGACTGGACTATACAATCTCCTGATTTTCTCACAATCTGGACTGTAAACTAGTCTTAAGATTTATTAATTTTGGATCAATTGTATTAGAAAAACTTTTATTTGAATTTTCAAAATCTAAATTAAAATTCGTAATTAGCGATCCGGAAAACCCACGAGTAACAACTTTCAATTGAATTTAAGCAATTTGAAAAATCAGTCGCCATATTTGTGGCGCCATCTTGAATTTTTAATTTTTTTGTATGTCTGTCTTTAAAAGTAGACATGAATAGTAGAATTTTAAGAACTTGTGCATCTCCTTGTGTCAAAATTTTCAATTCATAAGCGAATTCAATTGCTTTTTTAAAATGACATCCGCCATATTGGATCCGCCATTTTGAATTTTGCAAATCTGACTTTAGATTCGTAATCAGCGACCCCGAAAACCCCCGAGTGATAACTTTCAATTGAATTGAAGCAATTTGGAAAAATCATCCGCCATATTGAAGCCGACATCTTGAAATCATTAATATGCCACTCTGCTTTTAAAAGTAGATAAAATTCCGGAAATTTTAAGCTATTATACAACCCTCTACGCCTAAACCAATTTTGGAGAGCAGGGGGTCTCCCGTTGAGAAAGAATGCCCCATAACTACAGACTGGAGTAAGGTTTACACAATTTCGATTGTCAGATGAGGACAGCGCCACCGCGCATGCTCATGCTTCTTACGTATCTGATAACTGTAGCTACTTTCACTACAGTTAAAGCTCCTGTCACCACAGCCTGGAACATTTTGTCTATACTCTGTTCCACGAGAGAATAACTTTTTCCGCGCAGCTTTTTTTTCTTGAAGGGCGGGAAAAATTTGCACATGTTGTTTCCTGAAATTATTTGAACCAATCAGAATTCTGCCTGCTTTCGCTACTCCTACTTTTATATTCATTCCGACAGAACTTCGTTCTGGTGACCCAAGTTTATAAGGGTACCAATAAAGTACGTTTTAAAGGAATAATAAAAAATTTAATATTTTTTAATATTACAACTAACAAAATTTAAACCAAATATTCTTAATGTACGGTTTCAGGCGATTCCAGTGACATATAATTTTGTTTCTAAACATGAAAACTAAAAATTTTACTTTCTGTAAATACAATATGTAAATCTTTCAGATTTAATATTTAGCGAAAGAATTATATATCAACAGAATCGTAAAAATTCGTATAGTTCAAATATATTGTTAAAAAGTTATTTATTGTAATATTAACAATTTTTTAATATTTTATTGCACTGAATATTACTTTTAATTTGTACCATCATAAAAATTGGTCCTCGCTTGGAGCCCTATTGAGCTCAACCAACATGTGTTGAGGATTAAAAAGTGAAGAAGGATTGGCCAAACTATTTTTTTTTTTTAGGAAAAGGGATGTACAAATTTTAAAAACCACGCCAACACTTTCACTTTTATGATTTTCTGCGCGAACTGCACGAAAACTCGTCATTTTATAAGGTTATTCTCTCGTGGAACAGAGTAAACTAGTTTCCTGAAGTAGACGCAATTCTAGCATTTTTTACGTGTAAGCTACCTAAGCGTTGTTGAGCCTCCTTAGCTATTTCCTTGAGTTGCTGGTTGCTCAACATTCTTGGATGGAGTTTCCCTTCGTTTGACTTCTATAGGACGAAGAGATAGAAGATGTTATGCTGTGCATCATTTAAAATCCTTAAGGTTTCCCAATAGTTTTCCCCTTCGTCATGCGTGAGCACTCCTACACGAGAAAAAATATTGTACACTAGGCGAACTATGTGTAACAGCTGCTCATTTTTTGGACCCCGTCAGTCCATTTTTTGGGCAGCTCCCACCCAATAAACATGGCCAGCTCGTGCGCCTCTTTTGGACACCAGAGGTCCCAAAGTTAGATAGCAGACGTCCCGAAGTTGGGCAGCAGTTTAACATAGTAAACAGACAGCAGTTGCGCATTCTATGGCGCAGCGGCTGTCTAAAATTTTTTCCCGTGTATGAGCAGACCTACAAATTTACATTCATAGCCAAAAATTGGTGTGCTCCTCTTAATATTTTTACTGAAAGTTTTTCATAGTGGTGGAAGGCTTGATTCACACAGTACTACTATGGTATTTTTCAGTTGTTCAATTGCAATTCAGTCGTATGTATTGAAGCACTTATGCCTTTCAACTGGTAGTTTTTAATTTGAGTCTCAGGGCTGTCATTGCTCAGCTATAACTACTGAAAGCTTCACAAATTCATCACAGGCTCTTTGTTAAAAGTGAAATACAACTTTTTTATTGAGAGATCTCTAGGCTCTCTTCACAGAAGATTATTTTGACTGAATATAATTCAGATTCAAAGATTATATTTTATATTGAAATTTTCTTTAGATAAATTTTAATATTTTAAAAAGAAATGAATATCTTGAATGATATGATATGAATACCTTGATCACATTAAAGGTATAGAAATGTCTTATTTTAAGAATCACAACTCAGTGTCGATTCCCAGTCGGGCAGATTGTGCACACTATGCCGTTCCATATCAAATATGCGATTTATCTACCACATGTGCGTCTGATATAGACGTGTTTGGATTTACACGTCTTGTCTTAAAATGAGACATTTTTTGCGTCTTAGATACAAAAAAGACATCAAAATGTCTTAAAATAAGACACTTAGAAGACAGCAGTTTTTGCAGTGTAAGTTACGCCGTCTGTGCCTGTTTGCCTACTACTCGACGCCCCCCGTTGATAAAGTGTTTATTAAAAAGCCAGTGTAATAAAATGTTAATTTGAAAAACAGTGGAATGTCATTTTTATAATTAATTTTGTTGGATATGATTTCTTTTAAACTGTTTGTTTAATCAAATGCCTTTGAAGTTTTGTGATAAAATGTTAATTGGACCGAACGATGGATACACTTGTTTATTAATTCAAAAGCCGGCCTTAGCCCTTTATCAGGGTGGAGCAAGATGAACTTTCAGCGCCTCTATGGTCCTCCCTTACTTAGTTACTAGGGTCATTTATTACTTATTATTTTTAGGTTATTTTAAATTAACTAACTTTAACCAGTTTCTTTTAAATTAAAATTTTTATTGGACTGAAATGAAATTATGTTTACTGTTGTACACCTTCTTTCACGAACAAAATCACTAAATAAATGTAATTAAATTAGTATTTGGTATTACCTGTTTTTTATTAGTCAAAATAATAAAATATGTTACATAATAACATAATTAAAGGAAAACAACAAATTTAAAATAAATCGCACCAGTTATTCTTTTTCAGGACATTCAGGACATCCTTCGGTTGACCTTGGTCTGGATCTAAGAAATTCTTTAGAGTTAGTATTTCTTGAGCAAGGTCCGCACCAGAAATATCGCTATGTGAATCATGCGTCAAAATTTTTTGCAGCTTCAAACATGATTGCTCCAACTTAAGTTTATCAATCGATTTATTCAAATCATACAAGAAACACCAATTTTCATTAAAAACTGACATCTGTTCGAAACGTATTTCCAGCGAATTTATAGTTGTATCGACCAAAGGATAGAATACAGTGGTTTTAAATTTTTGTTCTGGATCTGTTGGAGTTTCATCTTGAGACTCGTAGTCAAACATTCTTTTTCTCTTTCGGCTTCGTACTTGTTGAAAAACTGGTAAAATGTCGGCTTTTTTGGCAATTTCTTTTGCGTCGATTACAGCTGATGTATAGCCATTATTTCTGTAGGCTTTAACAAATTGACAGCATTTGTGCAATAGGTTCGTTGTATTTAATAAATCAGTCGATTCCGATTGCAAAGATTTACTAACAATATTTATTTGATATAGTAAATCATACCAAATCACAAGAATAAGCAAAAATTCGTATTGATCCATAAACTGGGCAAGAGACTTAGCTTCTGAAGCTGCAACGGGATCAGTACATTTCTCATATTGTTCTAGTAACGCATCTCTGATTTCGGTGTATTGATACTTAATAGCTTGCAGGCTTGAGACTCTGCTTTCCCAACGGGTTTCACAGACTTTTTTTAACTTCAGATTTTTTGCATGTTTTGTGATTACTTCCCACCTCTTTGTGAAAGCGGAGAAAAAAATAAATAAACGTTGGATAATCCCAAACAATGACACTGATTTAACTGAAGATGCTGCGGCATCGCAAACAACTAAGTTTACGTTGTGACAACCGCAAGGGTTGAAAGCAGCCCTTGGAAATTCTTTAGTAATACGGGTTTGGACGCCTTTTTCCTTTCCTACCATATTGGCGCCATTGTCGTAACCTTGACCCCTACAATCATTCATGTCTAAGTCATATTTCTTTATAACCTCATCCAAAAATAAACCTGTGAGACCCAGACCACTGGATTCTAATACTGGTGTGTATGTGATAAAGCATTCACGCGTGCAACAATCGTCAATATAAAAAAATCTAAGTGTGACGCTTAGCTGTTCAATGTGGCTGATATCAGGTGTGCAATCAAAATAATAGAAAAATACTTGGATTTTTTAATTTTCTTGATGATAGTATCTCTTACTTCATTCCCAAATAATTCAATGAGTTCATTTTGAATATTTTTGTTAAAATAATAATTGTTTGTTTCATGATTGACGTCGCTTTGTAAATGCTCCATCAAAACAGTGTCAAACTTGCCTAATTATTGAACCAAACCTAGAAAATGTCCATTGTGCGGAGTATTTAAAGTGTCAGAACGTCCTCTAAAAGCCAGATTGTTTTCTGCCAAGAATAATGTAATTGCCAACATTCTCTCAAGTATTGCTCTCCACTTTTTTTTTCTTGATCTATTTGTTTCATTAATTGCTGATCCACTCCAGTTTGTTTCCCTAATCTTTTTGATGATTCTAGCCAGCTATATGTTGCTGACTGATGATCATTAGAAGTCTCATGTTTTTCCAAAGCTCTTGAAATATGGACCCAATTATTATAACCTTCATTTGATAAATTTGATGTTATATTTCGGCTAAATAATCGACAATATAAGCAAAACACTTTTGCAGAACATTTTGAATAAATAAGCCATTTCCTTGAATATATTTCTTTATTTGGCATTAATCTTTGAAAATGTTTATTTGAAAAATGGCGACCTTTTTCATCGCGCGGATAGTCTTCATCATTATCGAATTTGACATCATTAAGTCCTTGCATTACTATTTCATCAATTACACTATTCGGTAGAGGATTTGGCCATTTAGCTATATCTTCATCTAAAATTCCTAATGACGAAGTTGGAAGTGGAGTTATTTCCATCTGGCAAGTTGTAGATCTTGATATTGATTCATAAAAATCACTATGATGCTGTGAGAATGAATCATTATTAGAGTTAGAGAACTCGTCTTTGCCAGATGCAGATACAACAGCAACAGATGACGTTGCTAGAGTAGGAGTTTCAAAATGTGTAATTGAAACTTGTTCATGGATTGGTGTTTGACTATGGTCAGTATTATCAGTATTGTCAACTGACGATGTATGGCTGTGATTTATGACTTTGACAAATTTTGCAAGTTGTTTTACACTTTTTTCGTCTTCAGCTTCTTTTAGTTTTTTTCTCTTTAAGTTTTGAGAACCTGACAGTTTTTTACTTCCTTGTAACATTTTCAATCTTGTTGATTCTAAAGCATACTCTAAAACATATTCATATAAGAATTGATCAGATGAACCTGAAAATTCCACAAATTCCATTTTAACTAAATTCTAATGAATCAAAAATAAGATGATAGAAGATTAATTTATCATAATTTTAATTCATTCAAATTTTTATTCTACATAACCTCTATTTTTTCTAATTACGTTTTAACACAATATTTATCCTTTATTTGAAGTAAAAATGTTATTTATCAATATTTTTAAGTTTAAACATTCTCATTCAATAAATTATTTATTTTAATATGTATCTTCATGAATTTATTTATTAAATAATATTTTCATTTCTAAAACTCTCATTTATTGACATATACTTAAAATAAAACAAACTCTGTAAAAAAAGATTCTGTATCTTTAATAACTGCATTAAGTTACATATAAAAACGTCAATTTATTATACACTATAAATTTCCAACATCAAACATTTTAATATTATTACGTTGAAAATTGTGAATTTACTATAACGAAAATGATTTCACTACATATTATTAATGTATTGTGAAATCGCAACTTTTGACATAGTAAAATAAAAATTTTTGATATGATTAATAAACTAACATTTGCACGTGTAATTTAACATAAATTCTTTTTACGGGTTATTTTCATGAAAGCAAAACATCACATAACCTTCAATTCATAATAATATATAATGTTAAGTAAAACAGATGGTAAACAAATAATTACGTCTTATAAATATTAGAGTAAATGAGAACGATATTAAATAATAATTTAGTAAAGCAGATTTTATGGCAAATGTTAACAACAACAAATAAAGGTTATGTCGGCTAAAAATTCGATTCCTTTCAAATTACAATAAATTGTCATTCTGAAACTCAAGTTTTGGTTTTATAAAACTTAGTAAAGTGAACTTTGAGGAATTTTTATGCGTATTTTGTCTATAAATATGGTTTTGTATTAATTTAGATACAGTTACTTGAATTAGGAAAAGTATCAACATTGAGAATAATGTAACCATATTCAATTTTAGACAAAACGAAAAGAAAAGAAACAACTTACAAAGTACATAAACCTACCTACTATAGAAATAATTACATTAATTACAAAAGACAAGACTTTTTTTCTCGCTTTTAATCTTTATCATTTGTGATCACTTCTGTTCAACTGCATATATATAACGGAAATGTGCTCTGCAGGGTTGCCAGCAAACCTCGATAGTTCGGCGCCATCTGTCAAAAAAAAAAAAAATCGCCAAAAATAGCCAAATGCGGGAAATTCAAAATTATAAATTTTTATCTTGTTATCCAATAATTAAATAATATTGACAAAAAATAAATATTATTTACCTTTTATTACAATATAATTACGATTATTTAAAGCAGGCCAATCAAAATATTTACAAAATAAATACAGGATATAGGAATACAGGGAATAATTTTTTAACTCAGTTTATTATTGAAAAATATTTTTAATATTTAAAATTTCAAGACTGCCAAAAAAAGCGCCATGTGCCAAGCCGAAAAATCAGTCGCCATTTCCAGAAAAAAATCGCCACTTTGGAGCAAAATCGCCAATACTGGCAACCCTGGCTGCTCTGCAGCTCGCCACAACTCTCCACTCATTCTACCATTCCTACCGTGCATCCCGCGAATTACAAAAGACTCGAAGGGTGAAATCATATGATTGCGCTGGATTGCCATAAATTCTGAGATTGATGAGTCCTAATCACATGGAAAGAGACAAAAGTATAACTACTCTTATTTCTCATTACGACGCGACTCAGTGTTTAACACATTTATATGATTTAATGCAAACAAGTTTGCGTTTTTTTTTAATTTTTAATTTGAAAAATTTTTTGTCGTATTTTTAGCGCCATTGACACCTGATGTCAATCACCTGATGAACGGAGTTCATCAGAGGAAGAGAAGTCACAACACTCGGTGCCAGATGAATTTCATAAAGGAGATGTTCAGTTAAATGAAACTACCCTTAACATTTTAGGAGACAATCAAATTAATAAAAATTCTATTCCAACAAAAGTGCATAATGTTTTGGTCAATAACTGGACAGAAATATTACAAAAAGGTTTGAAAAAAGAAACCAGGAAAGAATTATTAAAAAAGTATCCCGTTCCTAAAGAATTTGAAGTCGTGCGTCCTCCGTCTATTAATCTGGACTTAAGACATCTGTAGTGCAAAATTGGAGTTAAAAAAGACTGATTTCCGATCATATTTCAAGAAAAATTGGTAAAAGCGATTTATACTATTAGTTTAGCCTTAACCTCACTTTTTAACGAAGGAGGAAAACCTGAGTTTGAACTTATTTCTTATTTAAGTGGTGCTGGTAGAAAGTTATCAGATATTCACTATAATGTCTCAGTAATGAGACGCGCGTTCATTACACCGAAAGGTAAACCAAATAGTAAAGGACATTACACATGAACTTCCGGTAGACAAGACCCTGTTTAGAGAAAGTTTTTCCTCTCGTATAAAAACAGCAAAGGAAGTGGAAAAGAACAGCAAGGATTTGATGAAACCAACCGCACTAAAAAAGATTATTGACAGGAAAAATTTCAAAACACCAAAGCAGACAAATTATAAAACGCCATCGTCAATATACAGAGGCCCGACCAAAACAAATTACAGGAACCAGAACAACCAGAACAGGATTCAATGGAATGGGCCGTGGAAAAAAGGAACCCTTGGCAACAAATAACCCAAGATAAAACTATCTTGAAGATTGTAACAGGGTATAAGATTCCCTTTTCAAAGAAAGTTGTACAATGAAATAAACCGAATATCCCAGTCATGAATGAAACTGAATTTAAAAATTATTTAATATCAATTCATGATCTCATTAATAAGGTAGTATTAAGGAATGTCAGCCAAGGAAAGATCAGTTTATCTCCTCGTATTTATTAGTAGATAAACCGAATGGAGAAAAACGATTTATTCTTAATTTAAAACCATTAAATAAATTTACAAATCCTCCGCATTTCAAATTGGAAGACCATAAAACTGTAATTAAAATATTGACTCCGAGTTGTTCCCATATATGGCTAGTATAGACTTAAAGAACGCGTATTTTTTAGTTCCAACTGCAGATAAATTTAAAAAATATTAACGCTTTGAATTTAAAGGAAAAACTTTTAAATTTAACTGTCTTCCGTTTGGTTTGTGTACAGCTCCTTTCGAGTTTACAAAATTAATGAAACCGATAATGCAATTGTTAAGAAGTGAAGGTTTATTTTCCGTAGTTTACTTAGATGACATGCTGGAAATAGGGGATACGAAAGAAATGTGTCAGAAAAACATTGACCACACTCGGGAAGTTTTAGAATCTCTTTGATTTATATTAAATATTAAAAAATCTTGTTTACACCCTTTACATCAATGTAAATTTTTAGGGTTTATTTACAATAGTAAAGATTTTATAGTTGAGTTGTCACAAGAAAAAAGAGGAAAAATTTTGAAATTGGTTCAAGATTTTCAACTCAAGTCAAAATGCAAAATAAGATAATTCGCACTTTGTACTGCAATTTTAGTTATACAGCTTGCCCCGCTTTTAAATATGGATGGCTTTATACAAAACTCATAGAAAGACATAAACATTTAGCTTTAGAAAGCAAAAATAATTTTGAGGGATATATAAATATGACAAGCGAAATAATTGAGGAATGCGTAGAATGATAAAAAAGAGAGTATAAATTTCTTAGAGTTAAAAGCGGTCTTTTACACTTGGAAGTGCTTTGCATAAAACTATTATAGAGTTTTAAGAAGGTGTCCATCTTGGAGCTACTTTTTTTATAAAAACCTAGAGATTGGATTTCATTAAGGATTTTCTATGTGCCACAAGTCTCTTTCAAAAAAGTAAATAAACAAAATAATTATAGACAAAATGGTTAAAATAGAGGGACAACTATTGAGAGTTCATAATTCCTAAATATGCAATTTAAATTTTCTATTTTCTTTTGTTTAATATTAATCCTTACTTCATTAAGTTTAAATTCATCTGACACAAAATTATTAATTAATCATTAATTATTTTTTATTTTTTTATTTTTCATCATTTAAAACATTCAAACAAATTAAAAATTGAATTGATTAAAAGTAGGATAGTTTAAAATTTCGTTTGAAATTGTCGAAGGGGGGCCCAATTTCACTTCGCGCGGGGGGGCTCTTAAAACCAAGCTACGCCACTCATTCTTTCTTATGTCAAGGAAAAGTCAGGGAAGTTTATAAATTGAATTTTGCGATCACCCTGACCTTGCCTGGTTTATAGCATATTGTTGTACAAAATTTTTCCAAAATCTCGTACAGTCCGCGAAAATTGAAAAACTGTTCAGATTTAAGATGTTATAAAGGAAAGTAAGTTAAATTTAATTAATATCACTTAAGTCATTTTTTTAATAGTTTTTATTAATGCTTTAATTCATTTACATAAACTTTCGCAACATAAGGTTTCAAAATTGTAACCTATATTTTATTTGGGATCATATTTTGAGAATTTGACAAAGATTTTTATAATTCATTATTTGTATGTGATATTTTCGTCCGCAGATTCCAAGTCTTGACCTACAATAAATGAAACATGTAGATAGGAACCTTTTTATTCTTCCCTAAAAGAAGTTCAAAAATGAAAAAAAATGCAAAATTGTAAAGCATCAATGGGACAGTTAGAATTATTAGATCTTCTCAAACTCAAGTTCTTACTTATTCTTTTGTATTTTCTGCTGAGAATATATAACATTTTGATTAAAATATATTTCTTTATTAATAAAGTCTCTTTTGTATAATTTTTTTTTTCTAAATCTAAATTTATCTAAACGACGAATTTTGTTTTTGTTTAAATGTTTTTAGTTGAATTAAAAATAATTGAATATAGCTTATTTGAATCTTTTACAAAAAATACAAAAGATTAAACCAGAAATGAAATTCATAAAAATTGAAAGTTTTATTCAATTTCGGGCTTCTTGTTGATGGCTTACCTATAATAGTTAGTCCTTACTCCCCTCTTCAGATTTTGATTTAAAATTTTTAAAAAGTTCGAGGAAATCTTTAAGACCATCTTTTAGACCGCAGGCTAAAAATATTGATATAATATATACATGTAAATAAATTAGTAGAAATATCAGCGCTGTTACAAAAAAAACCATAATAGAAATACTATTTTTATTAAACATCTTGTATTATATTGTATACTGAGTACGGCGTTCTAGAACACGCTGAAAGTTCCAGTAAGTTGTCTACCAAATCTGCAGAATCTTTTTTTAATGTTATTTTAGGTGACAACTAATGTTATTTAAATTCGGATCTGCGTAATTGCTCATAAAATTCGAAAAATACGTAAAAAATCATGAGTAAAAAGAACTTTTTGTTACTATAATTTTTGTCCTAAATGTTATTAATTTCATCTTGAAGTAAAAGTTAAAAATTAATTTTTCTTGTTCAATATAATATTAAAAATTTATTTATATCACGAAAAAATTCAAAAGATTCTGATTAGTACATGTTTTGAGTATAAGCAATGACTCTTATATTAAAAAAATAGACACGAGAATCGATTGCTTCAGGTCATATTTAATTACAATTTTTCTCCGTATTTTACTAACTAATGTTCTTAATTACAAACGATGTTTTATCAAACTTTGTGTTATATGTGCATCATATTATGACAACTAAGTCAATTAAATCGAAACCTAAACAATTGTTAATTGTATTTGTTCTTAAAATATGAAATTCATTTTCTACTCTCAAGACGTTTAGGACTAATCAGGATTTTTGGTATATTTTCATAAACTAAATAATTTTTAATATTAAATTGCATAAAAAAGATCATTTTTAACTTTTACTTCAAGAAGAAACTAATAAACTTTAGGACAAAAATTATAGTAACAAAAATTTCGTTTCACTCATGATTTTTTACGTTTTTCTTAGAATTTTGTGAGTAATCAAGCAGATCCGATTTTAAATAACATTAATTGCGACCTAAAATGACATTAGAAAAACGGTCCTGCAGACAGATTTGGTTTTCAACATTTTTTTCTTTGACCAATTTATTTTCTCTAAGATTAATATAAAATACTAAAGAATTTTGTTACTTACTGAATGAATCGTTGCAAGCATTAGCAGCAGCAGCATATGTTAATATTAACGCAAAGAGTAACATTAAATAACTCAACATTGTGATTTACAACGAAAAGACGTGTTTAATAATATTAACTTCTTTTGAATTAAATGCGAATCACTTATTGTCTGTAAACTGAAACTGAAAGTTGGAGTATTTATACTTGATAAATAATTGTATTCTAATTAACTAAAGCGTTATATCTCTTCAATTAAAAGTTATCTTTGCACTTAAATTCTACTTTAAATATTTATATTTCTTTTAAATAGAGGTGATTATATTATCCGGAATACTTGGAAAGTCCATTTTCAGATGTCAGAATTTTCTTAAAAATTTTTGTTTTTAAAAGTACTTTCCATAAAAAATATCAAAAAACGATTTGAAATAATATTACTATTCGTTTTTCAAAATTTTAAATAAAATTGCAATTTTAAAAAATGTCTGTTCAGTTTACTTTTTACAAATTTTGTTGTAAAAAACTATCATTCATATAACAAATTTTAATCCTAGTCTGATCATAGGTAATTAATGAAATCTATTCTTTTGTCAATGCTTACCCGCGTTAAAAATAAATAATTATTATTATCTGTAAGTTAAACAACAACAGGTATTAATATTATTTTGTTATATAAAATAGATATACCTATCTTAAATTTTTTAATAGCGCGCCCTTTTTTTTACATATGTACTGGTAAAGACCCTAGGTTAAGAAGAAACTGAGTTTCATCGTTTCTCTCTCTCTCTCTCTCACACACACACACACACACACACACTCTTAAATTGCAAAAACAATAACTTTTTTAAAAAGATTAAAAATACCAACCAACGTTAGCAGCAGTTCAAGTAGATTGTAGATACAACTTAAATCTACATTTTACTGAAAATTTACCTCATTATACAAATATACTTCAAATTTATTTTTAGTTATAAATACAAACAATAGACCACCTGCTAGGCCCATTATCGTTCGAACGAACCCTTGCATAATGAGGGTTAATGACTTTAAGAAAAGAGGCAACATTTTCGAACTTTAATGGAAAAAAGAAAAAAATTTGCCTTTCTCTTTCTCCTTGGTAACTTAGTTGCATATAACTTCTTTCTTAGTAAGGATAACGAATACAAAGTGCAATTTCAAATACTATTCATACTCGAGTTTGCTTAACCTTCCTATAGAGTGTGACGTTATTTTTCTGGCAATTACCGTCACAAGGCAAAGGCCGAGTAGATTGCTGTAGTTTAGAGTCTTTTTGAGTTGTAGATAATTTTTAGGCTTTAGTCGCTCCGTAAGCTATTTTTAGTAATTTTTTTTATTTTAAGTTTTGAATTTTGTTGTTGTTTTAAGGTTTAGTATTTATAGTATTTAACTACTTTCGAGTGTTTATTAATTTTTATTTCTCCTGACTTTCAGTTTGAGATTAATTTCGAGTTAAAGTTAGTGCTAAAGTTTGTTTTGGGACTTTTCAGTAGATTGGCAAAAGTCCAGTTGAGATACTGGCGCTCAACTTAGATGGGGTTTGGGGTGTGACATCGATAGGGTTTAGTTTTGGGTTTTTGGGATGTTTTGTTATTGCAGGCCTTGCTTGGGCGATGTGGCGTCGTCCGGGAAAGGAAGCTTTTGGCAGGCCTCCGTGGGTGAATTGCCACATTTATCCTGCGGTGGAAGCTACTTTGTTGTTTTTAACCCTGTCACAACCTGAATCCCAGGAGAAGCAACTACCAGGAATTTCTCGCTTTAGTTTAGAATTATTTGAATTTGAATTTAGTGCCTTATGAATGAGGCAACCTTCACGCAATCTATAGGGCGGATCGCATCTTAAACGGTAAACGCACCAGAAATACCTTGTCACGTGATTACTGATTAATATAAGAATTTTGTGTGACTAAGAATCGCTCTGTTGCTTTCGAACCACCGTCAAGTCAACGTCGTCTTGTTACAGTCTGAGATGTGACTCAGAAGTGTGTTCCCGTCTTACTTCGCTCCCTAATAGTGATTAGTTTATTAAATTATTAAATCTAGATCTTTGCAAATTCAAATCGATATAGTGCTAAATAAGAAGCTACATTTAGTGTCGATGAAGCTCAGCATCACCTGGGTGCATTACTGGCAAATTATCGTAAGTCATTATCTTATTAGTGTCGATTCTAACGATGAATATCGAATATAAAAGTTAGATTTATTAAAATTAAACTATTTTGTTGCCGCACTAGTTACCCAGGCAAAAACGCCTCTGCTACAGATTATAATTAAACTATTTGTTGCCACACTTGTTACCTGGGCCAAAATGCCCCTGATACAGATTAAAATTAGACTATTTGTTGCCGTATTTGTTACCTGGGCTATAATGCCTTCGCTACAGATTCAAATCGTGGTGTAATCCACACCCTTACAGATTCTCTCCGAGGATAGTGCAATTTTACTGCAGGTCGCTTCCTGACGCTTAGGGGACGCTTACCTCTGCCCCCGGCTCTTTCTCGAAGCCTACGGCTCTATTTTCCTTCTTACAGAAATTGGCGTGATGCCAATCGTAGAACGATACATTAAAAAAAAGGGTAGAAATGAATCTGCGTTACCTTATTAATAAAATGACTTGAGTTTCTAGAATTTTAATTTTAAAATTAATTAATAAATTCGAGTATTGATCTCGTTCACTTTAGATTGTTAAATTGTTTCTATGATATTACGAGAACTTAAGAGATTCGTTTGTAATCTGATAATTTGTAAGTTTGGAAAATATAAGAGTATTATGTTCTTTTTCGTAATTCTGATTTTTTATTTCTAGTATTAAGACTCAAATGTTTAGCTCCAGATTCGCATTTCCTAGATCCCGACCCTCTCTCCATAACCTGCCTAACTGAGCGACACTGGCACGTGCTTAAAATCTAGTTATTAATGCTTTTGTTTAGTCGATCTTATTTAAGTTTCTTTGAGTTTATTGTGAGTTTTGTTTTTGAGATTTTGAGATTTTAGTCCGGTTGACAATATCGGCGATACAAAAATTGTCTGGCGCTCTTCCGGGGATCGCCTAGACAACTTTAGCAGGGAACTAGATTGCACATGTAACGATAGTCTTTTGAGTTTATTTGGAATAAGGTTATAGTTGAGTTAATATCGAAATATTGGTAGAGGATTTAAGTTTAGATTAACCTACCGCCATTTGCAGATCGATTTCTTTTATTTATTACGGAATTGTGGTAAGTAGAGTTCTAAGAATATTTTTGGTTTATTGTTTAGAGTTTATAATTCGCGTTATAAAATAGCGCTGAAAATATGTGAGTCAAGTTTAGAGAATTTATTAAGATGCTTTTAGAGTGTATTGAGTACTAGAATAAAGTTTAATTATTGTTTAAGAGAAATATTTCGTTACAAGAGATACATAAATATTCTTTAAATAACAAGTAAAATAATTCTCATTTAACCGAAATTCATTTGGCCTAAATCTTATTTGGACTAAATTTTATGTTGCCTAATCCTATTCTAAAACGAACAGACGTTGTGGTTAACTTCAGACGTGTAACTCCATTTCCGAGTCTCCCATTGGTCAGTACATATCAAACCTCACTATCGACAGTTTTCAGTTTCGATTTTTTGTTTTGCAGACGAATTAAAATCTTTTAATTAAATATTGTAACTTCAAGTTTGTTTTATAAAATTTCTTATAATGTTTATTTAAAATCTTCGTTTATTGAATAATTGCATTTTATGAAATAATAATAAATTGAAAATAAATTAAATTGTAATAATTAAGGAGTGATAGTTTAAGAAGTGACAGTGATTTTAGTGAAGTTGTTAAGGTTATAGTGTTTTGAGTGAAATAATGTTTTGTTTACATTGGCATTCGTTTCTGACAGGTGAGTAATGATAATAAAATAAATAATCTTTTATTTATTTGTAACTTATTTATCTGGTTTTTAGTTCGATTATTTAAATGTTAGTTTTTTTCTTTAAGTATCATAATTATTTATGTCATTTAAGGTTTTGATATTTCGTTTTATTGGAATGCACGTAGTGATTGTCAACGAGTTTTTTTTCGGCCAAGTGGAAATGGTGAAACTGGTAAGTAATAATAATTTTTAGTTCTTTATTTTGTTTTATTGTATATTTATAATTCAGTAGCCTTTTAAGTTTTTGTAAATTAAAAATATTCTACTTTCATGTTTAAGGTTATGTTTTTTGTTATTATTCTCCGGTTAGGTAGAACAGTAGGATAAAATGACAAAATTTGGTTCAAATTGATTTTTAGACCGCAATTTTAAACCAAATTAAAAAATTCTTCTTCCTTTAACGCAGAAATAAATTCTAAAGAGATCTGTGCGAGTCGGTTTTTTAATTATTGTTTTATAAATTTTTAATGTTAATGCAAAAAGTATAAAAAAATGATTTTTTATAATTTTTTATTTCTATTGCACAAAAATGTTTTTGCATACTTAATAATGTATGCATTTGATGTTTGGGGGTGTGTTAATAGTAAAAAAGAAGTTTTTGCGCTTAAAAATTCTTATAAACTATTTATATAAATAATTACACTTTATTAATTTTCTTAAACAGTTTACATTATAAACATTCAGTAAGAAGAAAATAACAAGCACGCCGCGGCGCGCGGGTCGTTTTCGTTCTTATATAACCTAATTCTTATTTAGCCTAATTCTTATTTAACCTAGTTCTTATGTGGCATTACTTTTATTTTGCCCAATTTTTTTAGCTCTAATTCTTATTGAACCTAAGAGCCTAATTCTTATTTGACCTAAACCTTATTTAGAATATTCTTATTTAACTTAATTTTTATTTGGCCTAATCCTTATTTGGCCTAATTGTTGTTTAGTATAATTCTTATTAAGTCGAAATCTAATTGGACCTTATATCCTTCTCCTCCTCCTATGTAAGAAACGAGTACTGAAGGTAAGCGTTAAAAGTTAACGAAAAAGGGAATTCTAATATCGGTTTCGTAAGTCAGAGAGAGAAGGTAAGCGTTAAAATTTAACGGAAAAGGAAACTCTTACCTCATTAAAAATTCTTTAAATTTAAATTTCTCTCTCTCTCTGAAATTTTACCTCATACAAATATTCGTTAAATTTAAATTTTATTTCTGAATACAAACAATAAACTACTTGCTAAGCCCATCATTGTTCGAGCGAACCCTTACATAATGAGGTTTACATACGAATAAAAGTGAACAAAAAAAGAAATAGAATAGTGAGACAGACAAAAATTGTTAACACCTTTAATCAGAACTAGGTGAAAATTATGTCCATTTTATGAACATTTCAGTTCCAAATAAACAAAATAATTTGCTTCTTTATAGAGAAAGCAGTAAATTAATAATATAAAAAATAATTCGAGAAGTTATTAAAAAGAAAGAATTTTAAATGCGAAAAATGAAAAAACATGAATTATTTTACGAATTTTTCATCAATTATAAGTTTTATAGGTCAATCGATTGATTTGGAGATAAGAATTTGATTTTCGCATTTATTAAATTATATTTTCAGCATCAAAAACATTTTTGTCAAAAAACGATTTTTTTCGATGAAAACTGGTGCTTAAAAGAATTTGATTGGATATTTTCAAAAATCCCTGTGTCCAAATTTAGATATTCATGAACTTAATAAGTCATACAAATTTTATTTAAATCCGTTAAAGCGTTCTCGAAATATCCTGGCGACAAAAAACGCTCTACACACACGCATACTCACACACACACACACACACACACACACACACACACACACACACACACACACACACACACACACACACACACATTCATCTGGACATTTGCTTAAGACTGAAAATTCACGCTTTTTAGATGAAAATGAGTCGATTTAGACTATTTATGGAAAATCAAAAATCATAACGATCACAATGCTTCGTGTGGGAGGAAGCAAAATTAAAAAAAGTAGAGCAGAATATCAAAAAAACTATCGTCAAAGATTGAAATTGAGATAGAAGATATGCCATGATCAGGATGAATATACTAAAATACTACATTCAAAAGATTTGCAGGAGAAAGATGTAAGGATTTGTTATAAGAAAATGAAAAAAAGTCACGCAGAATTTTAAAAACAATATCGTCAAAGATTAACATTAAAAAGAAACATAATCGATGAGAAAAAATAGGCAGAAAAAATATTTAAAATATTTAAAATTTGAAATCTGTAAAAAAATATCGGACACTTAGCTCAGCCGGGATTCGAACTCGGGTCTTTTAATTTCCTGTTGACTGCTCTAAACCAACTAAGCTACAGAGGTCGATGTCAAATATAATTTCACAGATTAATGTAAACGCTTCATTCAGCTATAGCTATATATTTTTTTTATTTTTTATTATACACTCGTTAAACGTCCTTACGCCCAATGAGTGTCCCCCGTATGGAATACTTAGTATTTAGTACTTTCATATTTATTCACTTTAAGTGGTTTTGGCGTCTACAGAACGGCTTGAAATTAGGAGGACTCGCATTTGCCTGGACCACCCGGTATATTGGGTTTGCTCGCCAGTGGAGAGGGAAAACTGGAGAAAAACCTCTCCCGAGTACAACCGGTTTATCGACAGTCGAGTTCTAGTGATCTGCACAGGTCGATTACCGACAGTGCATATCATTATACCTCGACGCCTTTACTTTCCACTGAAGCTATCTCACAGCCGAAAAAAATCCCAGGCTCCCCGGGGCGCGAACCAAGCAAGCTTGACGCTTGACTTGGCGCGACCGTAGAGACCAGGACCTTAACCAACTGAACTAACTCCGTGGTCTATATGTCTTAATATTTATAATTCAAATTTTTCCAGAATTATGACGAATCCGAGTTCGAATTGTGGCGGAGCTAAGTGTCCAATATTTTTTTAAAGATTTCAAATTCTAAATAATTTAATCTGAACAATTTCAACATGATATAAAAGATCATTTAATATTCCTTGAATTGTCGAAATAAAATTCGGTATAGTAGGTTTCGTCACACAAACCAAGTGGACAACTTGCTTACGATTGAAAAATGTTTGACGCCATAATTCTGGGAAAATTTGAATATTAATAATATACATGTTCAAAGGTATAACGAACATTAGCTTGGTAAAATGTCCTTTTTTTGTCAAAAGATACAAGGCTAAACATTTTGAGAAAAAGAAAGTTTAAAAAAATTAACTTATAATGATCGTTGCAGTTTTCGTGGTGTTTCTGAAATTTCCAGGATTTAGAGCTACTTAAGTGTACTACTCACCACAAAAATTTAATTTGGTATTTTTTTGTTTCTTGGAAGAAAAAAATTATTTTCTTTTTTTTTCTTAAAAACCTCCTAAATTTCCCCATTTTCAAGATTGAAAATCGTTCCTTGTGCCCTTTATTTACATTTTTAATGCTCTTTTTAAAAATATCATAAAAAGTAATAACAGCTGATAAAGAGCAATATTATACAACTTTCTTGGAAAAACGGAAATGCTGTTTTTAGGTTGAAGATCTTTTTATTGAAAAATTTTGAGTTTTATAAAATTTAGCTATTTGGATGTAATCAATTTGCTATTATATAAAATTTCCACATTGGTATATACAATTCGTTTCATAGAACGAAGGTAACCCTGTAGTACGGGCTACAGTGTACCTGTGAGCAGGTTTTCACAATCCATGCAATAATAATAATAATAATAATAATAATAATAATAATAAAAAAAAAAAAAAAAAATTGTTTAATAATAATAATAATAATAATAATAATATCATAGGATCATAAAAGTAAGATCATTTGTGTGATAGAGTTTTCGGCTCCTGCTGAGGGCAACATCATACAAAAGGAGGATGAGAAACGGACGAAATATCAAGACCTTATGTTTGAACTGAGCCAATGTATCCAGGTTATAAAATCCGATTAATTGTTCTCATACTAGGCTGTTTGGGAGGAATTAAAGCTTCATTTATAAGCCAATTGAAAAAGATACCAAACTGCGAACGTCAAGCTGAAGCATTGACGGTTCGTATGCAAAAGGCTGTCCTTCTGGGTTCACTTAATCTGGTCCGACAGCACTGTTCTTCATAATATAATATAACGAAGGTAGCTCTAAAAAAGCATCCAATAGCGTTTCTGGCCACCGCGTAAGAACAACAGCAGCAAGGGACAGGGACACCTACAGAACAGTGAACTGAAAACACCTCGAGCAAAAGAATCGCGCTCTTGCTTACCTTTCAGGACGGAAGGAGCAAAAGCGGATAAGAGTACGTAAGGCAAGAATGGGAGAGGTTGTTTTAGTGCGGTATTACCACAGCACGTGGTTGAGTCCCACACGAACAAGTGGGTAAAGGCATTTTTTCCTCTCCTAAACTTGTTTTGTAAAAAAAAAAAAAAAATATATATATATATATACATACTAGAAATATTTCATATTTTTATGAAACGTATATTATATGTAATGAATATATGAAAATAAAACATTTTAACGTCAAAAAAGAATACTTAAAAACAGCTTTTTTTTCCAAGAAAGTTGGATAATATTGCTATTTATCAGCTGTTATTACTTTTTATTATATTTATTAAGGTAAAGGGCCCAAGGAACGATTTTCAATCTTAAAAATTTGGAAATTTAGAAGGTTTTTACGAAAAAATAGAAAATAATTTTTTTCTTCCAAGAAACAAAAAAATACCAAATAAAATTTTTGTGATGAGTAGTACACTTAAGTAGCTATAAACCCTAAAAATTTCAAGAAAAAAAAGATGGCCTTTTTGAGATAAAAATTTTTTTAGTTTTTTTAAAAAATCAAAGTATTGTTTTTGTTTATCAATATTTTTTACTTATCTTGATAAATTTTTAAAACGCATAAAAAAAAAGAATAAGCCAAAGAGCAACTAAAAAGCTTAAAAATTGTGTAAATTACGAGATTTTAAAGAAAAAATGTATAAAAAGCTTATTTTTTTGTTAAAATCTTAAAAAATTGTAAAAATTCAAAAAAAAAAATGTTATGAAAATTTAAAAAAATACGTGTCTCTTTATTTTTCGAGCAGAAAAACATACTTTCATATAAAGGTTATTCTCGATGCACCATCGGACTGCCTGCATGATTTGAAATGGATCCGGTCTATTCGGTACATTGGGTTATGTATCAGTTTGTCCGTATTATGAAACAGCGACATCAACTGTTTCAAAATTAGTACAGCTTTTTATATCTATGTGCTTATCATGAAACGGGAGGGTGTATAAATGAGATTTTTAATTATCAGTTTATTTAGAAAAATTTATCATTTTTTTAAACTTATAAATGTTGCCTTCATAAAAGACATCAAAAGGTAATGAATGAAATAAATATTATTCCTTTAACTCTGAATAACCAAAGGGTAATAATTTAGTGTTCCACAATAAGGACGGAACAAGTGGTACATGAGGTGTAGAAACTTTTTCACAATACGTACATTCTGATTTCTATGCACTGAGAAAATAAGCCTCTAGCATATTTGTTTGTTGACGTACTCGGAACAAAACAAACAAGATACCGGCGACCGCAGTGACCTTGAAGTTTAACAGTACGTGTTTAATTGGTTACAGTAGACAAAGTGGTTTGCAGGTGCTATATCAACAATCTCTCTACGCTACGGTAGTGAAAAATTTGTTATATTTAGTCAACTTATTTTCTCAGTGTGATTTTTTACAGTTTTATTTAATTTTTATAAACAAAATGCAGTTTTAAAAATTTTACTCTCATGAGAAAGCATAGACAATAAACTATGAAAAGATTTTGAGTAGTAATATGCTTTTCAGGATTAGAATTCCAAAAAAATAACCAACCCTATACGAAATCTGTTCCATAACCGGGACTTTTACCTTATTTGATGATTAATTATTAATTATTTTATAAATAATAATTGGGTTTTTAAAAACTAAATTTTAAAACCTTAAATAATTGCAATTTTGTCAATTTAGGATCAAAACAATTTTATAAACATTGCCGAAATCGACTAAAATGTAACTTTTTTTTTATTTGTTAATAACAAAATCAAAAAAAATTTAAATTAACACTGTTGCTTAAAACTATTTTTTAATAGTTGCTTTAGTAGTACAAATCATTTATTAATTAAATATTTAATAAACAAACACACAATTTACATTTCTTACATTTGTAAAATTATTTTAGTTTTTGCATTATTTTTATTTAAAAATCGTGGAGTTTCTTTCTTAAGAACAGTATGATAATAGCTGCCAATAAAGTTCTCTACAATTTTCCTCCAATTTATTTGTCAAATTACAAAAGCCTAGCAAATTTCAGATATCGCATTACAAGAATTTGATGGATAGGGTGCAGGAATGGTAGAAATTAAAAGCATTTTCCCCATACTGCTATACTATCTCAGTAACGCTGACAGAGACAGAGACAACAATGATAGGTATAATATAATAGCAGGTAGTTCATTATTTTAATTTAGTTAAAATGTCTTTTATGAAAGTGGAAAAGGAATTATTACAAAATATTAAAAAAAAGGAATTTCTATTGAGAAATTTGTCAAAATATAAACATTGATAAAATCGAGAATTAGAAAATTTTGTGAAATAATAAATAGAGAAATCTGAGCCTTAGTTATTGGAAAATTGGAAATTTGTTTACTACAAAATTGTAGAAGTAAAGAAACTTTTAATTAAGAAAATTAGCACAATAGATAATTTGGTAAACTGGTAATGGAGACATTGCAGATTTCATTATTGGGGAATTAGCAATTATTAGAAATTAGTAAAATATTTAATTGGACAATTAAAAAATAAAGAAAATTGAAGCACAACAGAATTGCGCGCGCGTAGCGCGCTTTTGAGTTCTAGTTACCTAAAATATCATCTGAAAGGTTTGCCTTATAAAAAAAATTTTACACCAAGGTCTGAGTTCCCATTTATAACAACATTAAATTCGGCATATGGAATCTGAATTATTCCAATTATCAACCTTTTTAGCAATATGGAATCTCTAACCTTGATATAGAATTTTTTTCACAAGGTGTCTGATCTCAGTTTGTTTCGATTCTGACTAAAAAATTAATTTTTTAAAATTGCCGAATAGAAAAATTAAGAAAAAAATGTATAAATTTTGAGGCAGAATGGAGACAATTAATATGTTAAAAAATATCTCCTTAAAGCACTTCTAATTTATTCTAGATTACATAATTACCAGTATTTCAAGGAAACAATTATTCAGAGTGGATCCACTCTAAATAATTATTTAGATAACTAAACTAATTATTATTGATAAAATAATAGAATTCGTATCTTTAACTATGCTAATTGTTTTTCACGAGGTTTTATAACGAATAAATGTTTTTCAAAATTTAAATTAAAATATCTACAATATTTTGATTTGTCATCGCAAAATTTTGTAAATAATTTATTTAAAGAGATTTAAGCCGTGTGGAAAAAGCCCAGGTTGATTCTAATATAACAAGGCTTATGGCGGGGTGCTGGTGGAGCCAATTTTTTTATGTTAAAGCTCAAAAGCGATGATGTCGAATTCTGATCGGGCCATTTTTCTTAATTAAAAAATTATATTAGAAAGAAATTTATTTATCACATGCAATTTTTTTTCCAAAATCTAAATTGAAAAGAAACTAAATACTATTCTAATTTATAAAATTAAAAATAAAAAAAAATTTTAACAGAATATAATAACTTATTGTTTGTTGAAACAAAAGCATAGAGATCTTAAGCAGGTAAATGTAATATTACAGCTGATATTCTAGAAAAAAATTATTATAATAATAAAATATTTGAACTTTTGAATTTTTGTATAACATATCTTAATATTAATAAAGATCATACTCAAAATATTCAGGCTGCACTTGGAAAAAGTTTAAGAGAATTCTTGCTTAAAAAATATTTTAATTGCACTACTTATGATTTTTTGAATCTTACTAATAGTTATATTCCTGGTTTTTATGGTTTAACTAAAATTCATAAGCCTGCCTACACAGCACCAGAAATTCCCTGAATTTCCTCTGAATATTGGTCCACATTTCCCGAATATTCGAACCTAATATTCAGGGAAGTTTCGTGGAAGCATCAAAATATCCGCCATGGGGAATATTGGACACGAAATTTCCCTGAAAATATATTTCTAATTTTCAGGGAATTTCTGCATCTTATATTCCTAGAATATTCAGGGAAAGTTGAAAAAAATTTCCAAAATTTTTTTTGACCTGGTAATTGATGAAAATTATATGTTATATTTGACACCCGTAGGATTCTAGAACATTAAAAACTACTGTTAGCTAAAAAAAATAGCTATCAATATAATAACAATTAAAGTTGGCTAAGGTAGCTAAGTCTTAGCTTTGGCTGCTAATTTTTTTTTCACCGTGAAAATCGCTCTTTTTCTACTCTATGCTTTATTAAAATTCAGAATTTGAAAAAATAAAGAATTTATCTATTCAGTTATGTTGTAGACATCCTTTTAAAGAGATTACCCAAGCGCCGTTGGTTGTACAACCATTCCCCTTCTCTTAATAATAATAATAAAATATAGAAACCAGTAGCGTATCTAGAGGGGGGCAGAAAGGGCAGTCGCCCCGGGCGCCAACCTCGATCCCAATGCATTTGGGGCGGCAAATCGATGAAATAATTTTCAATAAGGGGCGGCAAAAAGTACCTTTTGCCCCGGGCGCCAATAATGCTCGGTACGCCACTGATAGAAACTCAAAGTTGTCCATAAAATAAACCCCATGGTGGGGCTATTTGGTGCAACAAAGTTTGCTTATTTATAAAGTTGTGTAAAAAATTTTTTAGAACGTTTCTGCTGTATAAAGTATTATTTCTAGATATTCTAGAGTACAATAAAGAAGAACAAAGCAAAAAATATTTTTTTTCTAGGAATTGTTTAACTAATTTGAAAGTAAAGCTCTAAAATTTCACAAAAATTTTAAGAGTTTCAAAATTAACTTGAAAAGCATGTAATTATTAATGTTACTTTTTTGAGGTTTTTAAGACACCATGTGTCCTGGTTTTTCAGTTTTTTACACTCTCTTCTTAAAATATGAAATAAAAAGTTAGCGCATCACGTATACATCATCACAACTAAATTGTCAACAAGTATTGTTAATACTTTTAAAAACACTTTTAAACTTCCGGAGATCTGATCTAATGTCATTTTAAGTAATTTTACAAAGTTTCATAACAAAATATTTAATAATTTAGGAGACAAGTTACGGACAAATTTTGCCTATACCAGTGACGTCATAATACATCACATGCCCTTAAAATCAACTTTTTATTAAATTAAGCTAAAATCATGTGGTTTTTGTAAATTTTCATTAAAGAACTATAAAGAAGTTATATATTCATATTTCGCAATTATACATACATCAAATCGTTTCTTGACAAAAATTTTTTTCATGATAAAAATACAACTTAATGAATACAAAAATCATATTCCTTATCTCAAAACGAATTGATTGACTTATACAGGAGCGTAGCCAGAAAAAAATTTCAGGGGGGGTTTAGAAAAAAATTTTGCGTCCAAAGACTTTTTTTCAATAGAATTGTGACGTTTTTGGGATTTTGAAAATTTGAGAAAACAAACGAATTTCTTTTCTCAGTCCTCCTTCTTCTCAAAAACGTTTTAAATTTTAAACATATTTTATACTCATTGCGGAGTGGTAATATTGTAGGTCTGACTTCCGGTCTATTTATTCAGACCGTTTCAATTTTATGCTTCGTTTCGGAAATTGATGGATTTTGGGGGTTGGAATTTCTTGGAAATAAAATTTTAACTTTAATAACGGACACGCACTTTTGTTATAAAATTGTTGTCGTTTATTAAAACAATGGTTTCAAGAGATTTTACAATTTTCAATTTTGTCACGATTCGGTACACTAATCGCTTGCGAGATGAACTAAAGTTATGTGTAATGACTGTGTTTGTGTGTGATTTGTTTTCATACATATTTACCTTAGCAAGGATGATTGAAGATCTGGTTTAATTTCTACCTCTATTAAAGAGGGCAAAAAGAACGATTTTTAATTTCAAATAAAATTTCTAATTTTATTAATTAAAATTTTTATTCTACCGATTTCTCTAAATTCAATTCGATTCTAGATTGAATACAGGGACTTCAATTTTTTATCTCGAATTTATCTCGTTTTATTTAAATAATTAAATTCGATTCAAAATCAAGTTTAAAGTCTTGATGTTATTATCTCGAGTTTTTTTTGTTTTATTTAAATAATTTAACCTTATACGTAGCCCGAATTGCACTATGTGGCAATCAGCGACGGGTCCGCGACCAGTTGTGATCAGCTTAAAAGAATTTAGCCACAGAAGAAAAGGATTTTCCCGGCTTAAATTGCAACCGATGAATAATTTTATTTAAATTTAGAATTTCTTTTTTTTTCAAAGTATGAAGACTTTATTAGAAAGAAATTTAAATTTACTTAAATTTAGAATTTCTTTTTTTTTCAAAGTATGAAGACTTTATTAGAAAAATATTTAAATTTACTAATTCACTTTCGAAAAATCATTCTAAAGTACAAAGACTTCAGATGATTTCAAAGTCGAATAATTTTATAGAAATTTTCCTTTAATAAACATTAAATCAAATTCAAAGTCAAGTTCAAAGACTTGAATTTATTTTCCCGAATTTAATTCAACTTTTTTTATTATTTTACCGATTCGAAGTCAAGTTTAAAGACTTGATCTTATTTTCTCGGATTTTAAATTTCTTTAAATGACTAAACCGGCTCGAAATCAAGTTCAGAGACTTGAATTTATTTTCGCGAATTTAGTCTCGCCTTATACGTAGCCAGAGTAATAGATTTACAACTGGCGACGGGTCAATTCTCTAGGACGCGTATTCGTAAGCCCGATCTGCGCGAGAATGACAAGAGGTACTTGCTCTTGATTACCGAAGCTACCTCTGTCCAGGTGCGCTAATTAGGTGGGAGGAGGTACTACTTTCGATGCACGAACTACTGCAGACGGTCTCGCGGCCGCGAGACGCTGAATTTCGTTTCGCACGCTCGCGAGGTGTTAAAGCGTGGAAATAGTGCCTAAAATTGGATGGCCTCTTCCGCCTCAAACACACTCAGTGTTTGATTTGATTATGATTTTATTTAATTTGTTTTTAATCATAACCTGTTTAATTATCTGTTTACTGTGGGTAGAAACCCAACAATAACATCTATTGAACATCGTACTGTTATATACGATGCACATCACCTTTTTAAATGATGCAAATTTTGTATTTTTCCAACATAATTCTGGATCTTGTTTTGTTACGGCGATTGCCTTACACCCGCTTTTACGTGCGTTCTGTCCACCCGCTAGATGCATCGAAGATAGCTCCCTTTTCTCACTTATGTTGAGACAATTTTCTTTACGTTTTTTTAAGCAATATAAAGTTAAATAATATAATAATAATATAATAATAAAAGTCGAATTAAGTTTGTTTCTGAAAATCAATTTAAATTTCGACTGCTGCAAATTAGCCTAATGGGAAAGTCTATTCTTTTCTAATCTTTATTAATAATTTCCACAAAAAAAATAAAATGAAAAAATGAAATTGTTAAAAAAAATCTTCAATCATCTTTCACTTTTACAGCTTTTATAATTTTGTATTTTTTTTTTGTAATTGTAAAATTTGTGATTGTTTTATAATTTTTATAATGTATAGAGATCTTAAATAATTTAATATGCAACAGATTTAATTTCGATTAGAAACAAGCTGTCAGGCTCGACGACGACAATTAAATTAATTATTATTAGAAAAACTATGTTAGAGTTTTGACCAAAAATTATTTTTAATAAGTTTGAGCGTAACAAGAATTTTTCGATTTCAGTGGAGGGGGTTGAACCCCAAAACCCCCTCCCCTGGCTACGCCCCTGGACTTATATAAAGTTTATAATGGATCAAGAATTCGTAAAATAATTCATATTTTTACATTTTTTTGCATTTAAAATTCTTTTTTTAATAACTTCCCGAATTAACTCATATTTTATTAATTTCTTGCTTCCTATATGAGGAAGCAAATTATTTTGCTTACTTGGAAGCGAAATGTCCATGAAATGGACATAATTCTCATCTAGTTTTTAATAGCTATCGATTCTTTAGCAACAATTGACAGAAAATTTGTGCATTAAATATTTTTTAATTTGTATAAACAATTTAAATTGCGCAACAATGCAGTGTGGGATCTAAATAAGCTTAGTAGTTGGCTATGTGCACGAAAAAGCAGACATACTGTCCGTGCGTCAAGTTGATATATATATATATATATATACTTTTTTTACTCTCCCTTTAACGTGTTCGAGGGCTGCACTTCCTTTACATTTTTATTACAATATATTTCTTATAACTACCTTCTTACAATCTTAATCTACTTAAATCTAAATGCCATCTTAACTTATTTTAACCTATTATTTGCCATGTGCCATGAAACTGGGCTTCTATTTCCCGTTTCTTTTGCCAAATCTGGCTTTATTCCTTTTATCGACCACCCTTTTACCTTTTACTATACTCTCTCACTCACTCCTTACTATCTACTCTTTTTCTCTCTTCTCCATTTATTCCACTTTCGTCATTTACCCCCACACTTTCTTCCATTCCTAACATACCCATGCACTCCATGCCTACACACAATCATACTTTTATAACCTCTCCTGTCTCTTCTCTCACTTTCCATCTTATTCCATCCACCCAGACACAATCTCTCCCCATCCTTACCTCACCCCCTTTCCTTCTTTCTGCTCACGCTTTCTCTTCCAAGAACCACCTTATCCTTGTCTCTCCATGTTCTATCTTCATCTATTTTCTTCCCACTCCCTCTCAACCTTCCCCTTAATTTCATGACTTCATATTTGTCCTCCTCATCTTCCAACTCCACCATCCACAATTTTATTTTCCCCTGATCTATTCCTCTAATTCCCGTAACCTTTTTAATTTTTACATTTGCCCCAATTCCTGTAAGCAATCTTTCTCATTCCTTTTTGCCTTTCCTACACCCTACTTCCAAACCTCTAATCACGATGTTCCGCTTTCTTTTTTCCCTCTCGAACAACTCAACCTGACTCCCTAACTCTTTCATTTTCCTTTCCAAACTATCATCCCTTACTTCTCTGTCCATTCTTTATCGAACCTTTTTAACAACAACTTGACTAACTCAAGTAAGTCGATGCAGTCCTGACACCTCATAATTTTCCCGTCCTTTCCCTTTCCTATTTAGTCTATAATTTTTTGTATCTCCAATATTTTCCCGCGTATACTACCCTTAATATTGTCAAATCAAAAAAAAAAAAGTAATTAAAAGTAGGATAATAAGTAGTTAATTTTAAAGTAGGAATTTTAATGCTCTCACACCCTAGGATTGTTTAATAACGAAAAAAAATACTACTATTTTTTTTTGAAAATTTATAAAATATTTAGAGGTCGCTCAAAGCGCTCAAAGTTTTCCATATACACGGAAAAAAAAGTTTATTGATATTTACAAAAGCTTTTTTGTACTCTTGGATACATGAAAAAGTTTTGTGAAAACTCATAGCATGGTTTGTATGAATTACTAAATTTCTTCATATATATTATACTTAAATTCCGTAAATTATACAAAATGAAGCAATAGTATTTCTATCGGGGAGTTTGTAAGAATTCTAGAGGAGTTTTGTAAAATAGAACCATGCAGAAAAGAAAATAGAATGACTCATCAGTTGTCTGATGAGACTGTGAACGCTTCCCCTTCTCTGGTTACTAGTAGGAGTGGTATTTTGACTGTTGTTGGTGAGATGCAAGGTGATTGGTCGAAAGTTGACGGTTCGCAAACATACATACATACACACGGGAAAAAATATTGTGCATCAGCTGCCCAATAATGGTTATCCGCTGTACAAATGAAAGCGCGGCTGCAGTCCACGTAATTCGTGCAACTGTTTCCCAACTTTGGGACTTGTGCTGCCCATTAGTGGCGCATGCTCCGTGCCAAACTTATGTGCCGCGTTTGTCTATTTTTCGCGCGGAATCATTGGATATGATTGTGTTCATGTTTTGGTTGTTTGATTGTAAAAATAATTGAAAATTGATATTAAAAATGAATCATTTCTTTGTGAAATACAAACTCCAGCATCTGTATCCTATTTTTAAAGGTAAGTAGATTTAAATTCAGTGTTAGAAACGTTGTTTGTCAGTTACTATTTGCATTTGTATATACTTGGGCAGTTTTAACCTGATAATTTGCATTTTATTTGTAGTATTTTGTCATAGTATACTGTCTTGTTTGTATTTTCTGTTTTTATTATGTAATAAATGTTCTTTTCACGTTTTTGTTTGGCAATATGTACGTTAATGTAAATATGGGTCGTCTTAACCTCAATCATTTCATTTCATTTTAAATCTTTCTTTCGTCTATTATATAAAATATATATTCTGCAGTTATAAAATTAGTTTAGAATTGATAATATTGGTTCCAGTAAGTTGATTTTACAATCTAAAATAGTGTAAAATAGTGTTTATATTTTTTGTGTATTTTTATTATAACGTGGATCACGGACTATTTCTCTCTTTTTTTAATAATTTAATCAAAATTGTAATCAATTTAAAATTTAATAAACATAAATTTCTGTCAAAAATTATTTTGAAAAGTACCTACTAATTTTTATTACCAAAAACTTTAGTTGATTCTTTCTGTTACGACCTGAAATAAAAAATAGCAATAATAACAATAATAAATTAACCGTTACTAAACAAATTAATCATTTATTATTAATTAATTTAGATATTAAGTTATCAACAATTAGGATTTATTTTCCTTTCGAGAGTCGTCGGAGGCTCCAAGCTGCCAAGATTCACACAGAACTAACTCTATGAATCAAGTTTTATTTTTATGTGGGCGATCGTGTTTTCTTTTAAAAGTGCTGTCTGAATTGCGCGCCTACTTTTTCTATTTGCAAATCTAAAGTTAATAACAATCTTGAACAAAATCAAATAGGCAGGACATCCTTAATGAATAACTGAGAAAGGTGATTTAAAGAAAATAATATTAGAGTAAATTCAAATTTAGGATATTTATTTTCATTACCAAAAATGAAACCGGAGCAAAACCACTACAACCAATTTCTTCTCTTAATCATATACAAAATCATAGTCAAATTGTATTATTGGAACGATACATGTTGCTTTTTCTTACTTACGCATTAGGTCCTTACACACTACCACATTAGACAGAGTGAGAAACGCTCTTACAAATGACGTTGTCCTTCCATACAATGTGGGCCTGGGTTAATTGTTTGAAATCTTCAACTTGGTGAATAATTTCTAGATTGTTTTTATAGGTTCGTAGTTCGACTAGTTTTTATATTGTGCGTAATTTAATGCTGTAATGATTTCCAATAAGTTCACAAGCGAAGTTTTCATGTTAACACAAAGCACAAACACTTGTCCGTTATGTCCGTATCGGGTTTTGTGATATAAGTGTAGGATTTACCGATTAATCGCACCCCTTAGTTAACTTACGCCTCACCGACTTTTTGCTTCTTTCTAAAGACCACGTCACCGGTCTTAAAACAAGATAATAATCTTTTGTTTTAAGAGAAAACTTTATTGTTAGTCAACAGGAGACAACATGAAACACGAACACACTATAAATGAAACCCGAATTTCATGGAGAATTCAGAATGTCAACCTTTTCACTTTTCCATGAATGGCGAACCGTCAAGTATAGATCGGACTACTTCGCCTTCGTTTAGAACTAGAACTTAATTTAACGTCCACCCGGAACTAGTTGGCTTCCGCGAACATTTTCGAATCGGTTATGACGCGGACGGACAACCCCGCGACCAAATCGACGGATAGTAGCACCGTCAAGTATAGAACGGACTCCCTCACTATCCGTGCTCGAGTTGTTGTCACGAAGAAGCGATTTTCGTTGCAAGTGCATCGATTTTATCAAAACTGATCAAGTTTGGTAAGTGGGGAGTCAATTGGTTGGAGATTTTTGATTGGCTTGGATTAATGAGGTGATGTGTTTCAAAATGCAAATTTTGCAAAACTCTACTCGGAGTTGCGAGAGTATTGAGAAAAGGATTAAGAAATAACGCAAGAATTTGGAACCATCGTTCACTGAACCTCACTTTTGTAAAGAGAGCTTCTTACTCAGCGTTCTTGTTGCTAAAGACAGTTTGTCTTTCAACTATAGGTTCTTGCGAAAACATTCTTAAATGTTTCACAACTTGTTGCTTTTTAAGCACTTATTAATTGTAAAAATGTAATGGAAACCAAGTCCAACATGAACCTTTAATTTATTCTGCTTTGTATTATCACAACTCCTATTCTCAATGTACTATTTTGAAAAGCTTTACTTTTGATTCAACAGCTAAATTTTGGAAATACGGAAAGCAAGGAATTTAGGAAATGGCTTGCATGACAAAATGTACTCGCGCAACGAAAGCAACTCCTTGGGTTGAACGCGCGCTAAACCCTTTCCTTTTATAGTTTAAAAGAAAAAACGGAAAAGCTAAGTTTCTGAATTTTCCATTTAAATAATAATTTAATAAAATAATCAATTTAGTGAACTTAAACTCATTTCTGATAAAATTCTTTCGCCGAATTTGGAAGTTGGTCTTGCGTATTGTGTTTCTCACTCTAGCCTCAATTGCAAATCGGCAAAATCGCGGAGTGTCAAATACCGGCTTGTGAAACCTTTCGGGCAGCTTGGTCTCAGGTTAATGACTTATAACGTAGTTTATTAGTCTAGAAAATTAAGAAAAATGTGAGGTACGCAACACTTTCAATTGTTATTCTTTCTAACTCGTAATTATAAATTTAATCCACTCAAACTGTAATTTACTCAAATTTTAATTAAGTTCAATTATAATATAATTTGTCGAAACTTTTATAATGACAAAAGTTTGAATAAATTCTAAATTCGATTCATCAAAATTTTAAAACAATTTAATATTTCAATTTTTATAAATGTCAAGCCATATGTTAATCAATGCTAATTTGTATATTTGTCAAAACATTAAATTTATAAATTTTATAAAAATGAAAATTTTGTGCACTTGTATGTTTAATTAATTTAAATTAAAACCTTTTCTTTAAAATTTCAATGTTTAATTTTATTTGTTTAAAGTTTCAAATAATTAAAACTCAAGTGATCAAAATCTGAATTAATCCAAAATTCGTTCCTATCACAATAGTAAATAATGGAAGCTTTAATTATTATAATTTTTGATTTAATAATAAATTCATTAGCTGTTACAAATAAGTTTTTTTACATGTTAATTTATTTCATGTAACATTTTTTAGACAATTTTCTTACATTTTTATGGAAAATAATTTTCTTTTTAACATATTTTAAAAATGAAAAATTGTGACCTCTGTAATAAAATAAGGCATGGACTAATTTATTTTTAAATATAATATATTCTTTTGTTGGTAGAGGGTGGTGTTAAACACAACGAATTTTTTTCGTTAAGTAATTCAGAAATCTTAAAGCTTCTCAAAGATCACGAGAATGTTAAAATTGACTTTATATAATACTTTAGTTTTGAGAAAGAACAGCAAAGTAGTAAAATAGAGTCAGACAAGATGAAAATGATTTACCACCATGAAAATTCGGATTATTTAAATAAAATTGAACAGCAAGAAGTTAAACGCCTATGCGTAAATGACATTCGAAATAGTACTACTTGTAAATTAAGTAATATTGGCGAAAGTAATGAAACTGATATAGCTTTTGAAACAAAAAGGTTTTGTACAGATGATCTCAAAGTCAATTTTACGAATTTGAAAGTTACTACTCCAAATGCTGCCTCTGATTTACAATTAAAAGGTTTCTTTGTTCATTTTATTGTGTCATAACGTTTTTATTTTCTTTGCCTTAATCTAATTGAACTATGCATGTTTACAGATAATTATGGAATAAATGGGAATGAATCATTTAATTGTGCATGTCGCAATGATTTTATTAACGAAAACCACATTTCTTCATCACCTGACACTTCATTTTCACGTCAAGCAAAAACATCAGTTGACTGTACACATGTGATTAACCTTACTAACAGAAACAATTTTGTACCTAATTCAAATATCCATGTAGAACACATGGAAGTAGTACTTGCTACTTCATTACCACTACATCAGAGTACATTTAATAACGTTACTGACGAAAACTGTGTTTCATTGAATATAAGTAATCAGACTGACAAAATTGACGAATCACTTTCGACATCATCATCACAACAGAATAAAACACATGAATGTTTTATTGTGCCTGACCTTACTGAAGGAAACAAAGATTTTTCAAACGATGTTTCATTTACGACTTCATCCTTACAAGAAACACCTCAAAATAATAAATCTAGAAATTCTCAGAAAAATACTTCGGGAGATCCTGATGGTTTAAATTCGGAAGGTTGTTTATAGACTTATAAAATTAAATCTTAACGTTCAGAAATGTTTTCTTTAATTATAGCCTTATGATGTTGTTAAATTTACTTTTTCCATTTACTATAATTGGTATAAACATTTACAGATAATTTTGAGTTGATAAGAAACGATTTGTTTAAATTTTTAAACAGTAGTTTAGACGGTCGAATATTATTAGGCGTTTATAAATATACAAAAGAGGTTGATTATAGTAGATTAAAACACATGATCATTTGCAAAGAATTAGAAGAAGACCCTATAAACTACAAGTAAGTTTCTTGCACATGAGGAAAAAAAGAATTCTTTAATTAAGAAAAAGGATTCGCTGTTCGAATTTCAGATAATAATGTTTATACTTCAAGAAAATTTTTCAGATCAAAGGGTAAATTTAAAGCTAAAGAACATTCTTATCTCAGATAATTTTTTCTTTTCTTATGTGAGCAATGAATTTGAGAATGATATTTAAACATGTATAGTTATTACGATTTGTTTAAGGTATTTTTCTGTTAGTTATACTTGAAAAAATCGATTTTCTATGGATTTTCTGTAAATTGTGAGAAAACGTTATTTTAACCAGATACAAGGCACATATAAAATAACGTTTTCTTACAATTTAAATAAAATCCATAGAAAATTGATTTTTTCAAGAATAACTGCGAGAGAAATATCTTAATAATTGCTTGGATATGATTAATAAGGGGAGGCGAATAGGTCCGAGTAGACAATTTTGCTGGGATTTTATTTTGATTAGTTTGTTAAAAATAAATGATTTTGAACTAAAGAATTAAACCTTAATTCTCAGTGTTTTCGAAGATAGGAATTTTTGAAGATTTATGATCTATTTGAGGAATTTTAATAAAAATATTTTAACAAAATATTAATGGCAAAATTAAACTATAAAATATAGATAACAAATAACTTTCATGAAAATAAGGATTTATTATTTTTTTTTTAATTGTGTAAAATTTTAGTAGACACTTCTAAAAAGAAAAAATTTAAAAAACTTATACCTCTAAAAAATTCTGAATTCAAATTTGTTCATTTCTGGCAAAGTAATTGAAAATTATTTTCAAGTTGACAATTTTTTAAAGAAACTAGTAAAGCAATTAGAGATTGAATTTATTTTTAAATTAATAGTTTTTAATTAACTCAGGTTCAGGAGGTTACAGTTTCTTTTATTACTTTAATTCAAGTTTAAATCTTGTCATTAATTTTAAAAATCTTTTTACAGAATTAAATCGGAAACGTTTGTAAAGTTACGAGACCAAATTATTGAACTCTTCCCAACCGAAGATCCTGATGTCATTTACGTGCCTTTTGCTGAAAGTCGAAGAGTAAATTGTATTCAACAAGACGTAGGGCCTCGTGGTTGTTTATATAATTATTATAAAATTATAAGGAAACTGTTACGGAAGGCTGGGATTTTACAACCTCGAAGTGCCGCTATAGAAAGTAATACAACATTTTTATTAACTGAATTTGAAAACTATTATACGTCATAAGTTTTGACACTAATGTTTTTTTTATATATAGATGTCTCAGAAGACAATCAATCTTTGATAAATTCAAGCGCTAAGAAGAGCTCAAATTCAAAACGGCTACTTGAATGGGAAAAAACATTTAAGGAACGAGTTAAATTGCTGACCAAGAAAGACAAAAATAAGCAAACCGTGTCTTTAGAGACATATTTTAAAAGCTTTCCATGTCTGTCTCCTCCACATGGAATCATCTTTCTCGAGGAAGATTTTGAAACAACCGTTTCTGACCTTTCAACCAGGGATGTGATTCCTAAGGAAAAAGTTGATAAACTGCTAACTTTATTTTCTGAAACTTGGCCTCAAGTAGCAACAAAGATCGTTTCATATGCAAAAAAATTAAAGAGTAAAGATGTGAAAAAGTTCCTTCAAGCGAATAAAGATTTAATTGATGCAGGTACTCACGACAATATATTGGCTTTATTTTTATTACCCTTATGTATAAAAATAACAAAATCTACAAAAGTAGATGGTGAAACCGTCAATTTTAACAAGGAGGAAATTACAAATACCTTTATTCTACGTGTAGAGGTAAAAACTTATAAGAAAATTGAAATTATTTAGTATTATAGATTTTTTAATAATTTTTTTATACTTCCAGGAGTCTGATGATATTGATGAAGAATTAAACAATTTTGAAGTCTGGTTACAAAGCGTCGGTGTACCTATGCATCCATATTTAATAATTCAGGGCGAAATTAGCAATTTTGAAACTTATCTCATCTTAAACAGTGAAAAATATGCTTTTAGTGACTATTTAACAGCAGTGGACGCCTACTATAAAAGTCTAGTAGCATTACATACTGTTCCTTTCTTGTGCGGTTGTTTATGGGGTTTCTTGGAAAAATCCGTTTATGGATTACCTTTTTTTAAAGCTAATTCCTTCGTTTCCAAATTTATTGTGGACATCAATAAGCATTAGTAGAATTAATAAGCGGAAAATCTAATGATAAAATTTTATTATATCGTTAAGTAAAAGTTTTTAATATTTTTTAATAATGGATCCTTTATTAATGTTGAATCATATCTTAACGTTTATTCTGCTTCTCTACGGTGATCCCCTTTTACCGAGAAAAATTGTTCAACTTGTTGTTGATTATTTAGATGATTTTATTCAAAACAATTATTTGCCGTCTCTTAAAAAGGACGTTTTTGATGTCCTAGAAAATAATGTATCCGATTCTGTGTTAAAAAATGTAGAAAAATGTTTTAATAAACACGCTATAGTTTTTGAGCCTGTTAATATTTCAGTTCGTTATGTATATTTAATTTCAATACATATACTGCATATGTGATTAATATGCATAAAGAAATTGTAATTTCTTTTTTTTGGAGGAAGGGAAAGGCCCCATTCACGCCCTTTCCTGTGAGGTACAATCATTATTATCACTGTTCTTAAATGACACATGCGAAAAACCTTATTTTCCACATTATGTTTAACATTTAAATACAGCATATTTACCTCTCCATTAGGGAAAAGGGAGGAGGGAAAACTGCGTGGAAAGGTATCTCCACGCAGTTATGTTTTCTGGTAATCGTCTTAATATTTTCATTTTAAAAATAAATAATAATGCAAAAAGTAAATAATTTCAATTTAATGTCTGGCTGTCAGCAAATACGTAATTCATTTTATTTCCTTTATTTTATCCTTCTTTAGATCTTACATTTCTTGGGTTTTTGCTTTATTGAAATTCATAATAGAGAAAACATCATACTTAACTGAATCTTGGCAATTACTTTTAAAATTTTTGAAATCAGAAACACTCTGAAAAGATTTTAACGGTATGAAATTCATTACAGAATTTCCAAGATCTGCATTACAATTTATTTTCTATCTTCTTGAAATCTTTTTTATTACTTACTATTGCACGATAGCACTTCCCTATATCATTAATCGTCTTTTTTATTCAAAAATTCTTTTTTTTGCTCTTCTGTTAAACTTGCGCTTCATTCTGCTTCAATTTTTTTTAGAAACAAATGGTAGTTATTCCCTTCCCTTTCCGATAAAATGATTTCTTTCTAATTGTCCTATTTCAATACATCTGGAAGGAGATCATCTTTTATTATCAACATCAGACTCTTGTAAACGTGAATTTGTATTATTAGAATTACAAAGTAATATAGATGACATTGAAGACATTGAAATGGTTAAATAAGCATGATGATGCTTATAGATTTGATTTATATTTGTGATATAATTATTATGTCTTAAGGTAAAAATAATTTTTTCTAAATACTAATACAATTATTTGTGATTTGAATTCCCATTTGTTATCAGATTACATTCATAATATACATTCCTAACCTCTAAGTTTACAATTTAAAACATTTAGTGTAAATTTACTTATGAAAATTATAAAGTTTAATTTAAAATTACTCATTATTAACTGCTATTATATTCTATTATAATACATCTTAAGAGTATTAATAAATTTTTCTAGTAAAAGAAAATTTTGAGTTGAGTGAACATGAGAAAATAGTCCTAAAAGACTTAGACAATTTCGAGATTCAGAAAGATATTTTTCCTGAATTTGCTCACAACATGGATTTTAAATTTTCAACTGTTTTCCTTGAAAACCTAACCACGCCAAATGGCGATTTATTATTCATTGAGGTACGTATGATTTAAATGTACTTTAATTAATACAATTCTTCCAATAAATTAAGACTAACTTGAAAATTATGACTTTAATAGACCTTGCCTCGGAATCAATTATTTGCCGGACTGGACAGCGTCGTCAATAATTCTTTGAAAAATGAGAGCCGAAATGATCCATTGAAAAATCCTCAACAAGGAAATGTAGGAGTAGTAGTGGATATTACCGATTTTCCATTTGAAGCTAGTTCTATTGGTCTTGATATACAGGTACTTTTAAAACTTAATTTCAAAATATTTATCGATAAAATTGGTGCCTTGATAAGGAAAATTTCTTGAGAATTAAGAATAAATTTTTATTCATATAATTTTATTTTATTAATTTTACAGATTACAGAAGGAGAAAAAAGAATCATTGAGTCTGTTCATGATGACACTCCTCGCACGAAGCGAAAGTTTTTTGACTTGGTAAATTGTTTCATCTAAATTTCTATACAAGTGACTAGAATAAAAAATCATTCAAAGTATTTGGATAATAAATTTTGTACATTGTATTTGATTAGCTTTGAAAATAAAATAATCATTTTACCTTTTATATACATAATTATAAATATAATTTTGGTTTAGTACAGTTAGTTTAATGTACTCTGGGATACACTCTCACTCTGCATTTGAAAATTAATTTTTATTTTATCATATTATTGAAATTCCTATTTTGTTATTTTTCTGAAGCATAACTTTATTAATGTTTCACAGGGTATTAAAGAAGCTTTATTGAAAAACCCACGTGGAGAAAATTTATTAAAAGAGTATGCAAATAAAAAAAGTCTCACTGTCGAAAGTCGAAGAACCCTGGTTAATTTGAGTATCAACGAATTAGTAAACAAATTCGGAAATTATCCCTCTTCTGAACAAAAGGTAGCATGTGCAACAGAAATTATTGAAATCTTTCCATCTCTAGCAGATCCCGGTTCTCGTAATGGATACGTGAGTTTCAAATTAAATATAATTTATAGTTATTCTAGGTACAGAATTTTATTATTGAATTCTTAAAAACGTTAAAATAAATGATTGTTGTTTATTTAATAAAACTGAATTGTTTTAAATATCAATTAACTGTTGTTTACCCTTACAGGAAGCATTTTTTGATCCGCAAACAAGAAGCGGATATATTTCGTGGCGGTTAAAGACACTAAATAGACACAAACAAGGATCGAAAAAGACAGAAAAAGTACAAGATCCGTTAAAGTCATCAGACAAAGTTATACCACAGGAAGTTAAAGAGACTATAGAACCGGAAGTGTTGAAAGAGAAGTTAAATTTTTTTCAACATGCTTGCTCGAAAACACAAAAAACCGAAATTTTAGAAATTTTGAGGTTAACGTATGATTTAAGACGGAAAGAACCGACTAAAATTTTGGAGCAATTTCCTAGACTTTTGGACATACCATATTTAGTTAGTACTTGATATACTATAAGATTTTATTATTTATTTATTCAATATTAGGCCAATGCTGTTAATGCAATATTTATGTTAGATAAATGAAGATTTTTCGTTTATGTTTCCTACAATATAAAATCAAGGATTTAATTCAGAATTAATCGTTGAAATAGGAGACCAGTATTTATCTAAAAAACTAAAAACTGAAGAAAATGGTTATTAGAATATATTTAAGTTTACATGTTATTCGTTTAGGAATAAAATATGATTAATTGGTGTAAATTACATTTACTTTTACAGAGTGGGATATTGTGACAAAAGCGTACATAAGCCTATTAAAATTATTGCCCCAGAGTAATCGAAGAAACAAAGTTCAATCTACAGATGATGAAGATTCTCCTGTTAAGAGGATGTTAATATTTCATCAGGTAGAATAAATAATTTCTTTATATATATTGATTGTTAATTGTCATTCCAAAAAGCGGTTCTTGAAATGATTAATATTTTTATTGGTTTAGAATGGAATCCCACTTGATGATCTCAAAGTTTGTACATCACAACCATGTCTTACTGCTGTAGGCCTTAATAAGAAAGCCATGTCTTCGTATTATATAACATTGGAGGGTAACAGATTTCCAATTAATGCTAAAGTACCAAGTGCAGCGTTTGACACCTTATTTAAAGCACACTTCGTATTTGATGTTGAATTTGACGAAAAGTTGAAAATAATGTTTCAGTTCATACAAGTGCATTATTAAAATATGGAAAGTAACTTCGGTTTTTCTCCTAAAATGAGAGAAGTTCGATCCCTGCTTACACAGAAGAGAGAAGAATGATTGAAATTCATCTTTATGACAAATAGTTCATTTTCATTGATCTCGACTTTCTTTTTACACATTATTTTTAAATCAAATGCATAAAATGCATTTCATATGTTATCTTTGTTCGAAGAAATTTTCATTAGTTGTAGACGTAACTCGTCACTTACGACGAGAACACGTTTTGTTTCCAGGACCTAATGTAAAGCTAAAATGTTATTATCCCTTATGTTCTCTGCTTTATAATTCGTATAGTGGTTTACGGAAACACATGTTAAATCATTTATCTGTAAATAACTTAGAAGACACTAATTCGGCTGATCCAAGTCCAAGTACTTCAAGTGATATATTAAAGTCAATTGATTTTAAAGAAACTAGGATGAACAATCCTGTTGATGGTCCCACTGTTAGCAACAAACATTATAATAATAACTCTCAGTCCTGTAACAATTTTGACAAACCACATATTTCAAAATATACTTTAATACAGGATTCTGAAATAGACGATAAAATAGATAGTACGAAAAATATATTTCAAAAATCATTTTTAGGTTTAGAAGCAACATCAATGCCAAAGTCTACTTTACAGTTGGTTTTTGATAATATAAGAATATTCCAGTACCTTGTACTTTTATGTATGTGCCGATTTTAGAAACCTTAAAATTTGTTTTAAGTAATCCTGATATCTGGAAAGTATTTTAATCTCCGAGTAAGAGAGATGAAACATTAATAAAAGATATATTTGACGGTTCACACATTAATACCAATCCACTTTTTGCAGAATGCACTAATGCCATTGTCATACAATTATTTTACGATGATTTTGAAACTGTAAACCCTATTGGTAGTAAGACAAAAATACACAAAATAGGTGGAATTTATTGCATTTTAAGGAATCTTCCTCCGTATTTAAATTCACAATTAAAAAATATACATTTAGTGTCTTTGTTCTATGTTCAAGATTTAAAAGTTTTCGGTTTCAATAACATTTTAAGACCTTTAATAAAGGATATCAAATTGCTCGAAACAGAAGGAATTAAAGTTTTTGATCGCACAATAAAAGGAACAATTGGTGCGTTATGTTTTGATAATTTAGGTGGTAACACTTTACTAGGATTGAACGAATCTTTTTCTGCTGAATATTATTGTCGAATGTGTATCGCTACAAAAGAAGAAGCTCGGACAATGATTCTTAAAGATGAAAATATTCTTCGTAATATTAATAATAATTATCCAAATTATTACCCAAAAAACATTAAAAAGAAAAAAACAGATTTTGGAATAAAGCACGACACAATTTTGAATGAACTTAAATATTTTGATTTTGTTAGCAGCTACTCTGCAGATATTATGCATGATGTTCTAGAAGGAGTATGCCCTTTTGAAGTGAAACTATTTATTTCTTTCATTGTTAATGATTTAAAATTGATAAGTTTAGCCAATCTTAACAAACGAATCGAGTCTTATTCTTATGGTTTGATTGATAAAGCAAATAAGCCAAGTCCTGTATCACTTGATAAACCAGGTTGTCTACTTGGAGAACGAGCTGCACAAAGTTGGTGTTTTCTACGTTTTTTACGTCTGATTTTGGGAGAGATTTTAATGAATTCCTCACATCCATCTTATGATATTATGATGAAAAAATGGAAGGTTTTAGAATTACTTTAAAAATTATAGATATTATCTTTTGCCCAGTAATTTCAGAAGGAATAATTGCACAGTTAAAATTTTTAATTGAAAAGCATCATTTGACTTTTCAAATTGAATTTGAAAAGCATTTACTTCCTAAACACCATTTTATGGTTCATTATCCTACAATAGTTGAAAAAATGGGTCCTTTAGTGTTTTTATGGGCTATGCGCTTCGAAGCAAAGCATAATTATTTTAAAGATTCAGCTAAAAGTTACCATAATTTTATAAATATTTGTAAAACCTTGGCTGAACAGCATCAACGTTTCATATATTATTATTGGGAAATAATGTACCAAAGTTTAGAGGATGATATGGAAGTAAGCTCAAGTAATATCGTTTATTATTGTGATTTTATCAAAGATTATCAGCTTCAAGCTGAGACTGACATTAGTTCAAGTACAAAAACCAAAATCGCTGTATCAAATGAAGTTACTTATAGACAAGTTTTATATAGAGAAGGGTTTTATATTATAATTCGAATAGACGAAAGGTCCGATTTGCCAATTTTCATGAAAATTGTCAAACTATTTGTTTACAACTTTGAACTTTATGCTTTGTGTGCAAAAGCAAATACTAAATTTTACTGTGAAACTTTCCATGCCTTTGCAATAGATAATTTAAATAATTTCAATTATTTTCAACTTGTTAACTTGAAAGAACTGAAACATAAACTGCCCTATGAATTGCACTTTTGTTATGGCAATGTTTCTGAAGGTTTCATTGTACCAAAATATCAAATTCATTTATGTCGTTGAGGACAGACGAAATTTTAATTTAATATTTTAATAAAAAATTAAAATTATATAATAATAATCGCTGAATTGTTATGTACAAATAGTATTTAAGTAATAATTTTATTCATGTGTTCCAAAAGTATTCAAATACATATTATTTATTTCTTTAAAAAATGTATTTTTAATTACGTTATTTATAAAAATATTATAAACCAAGTGTGGAACTAATATTTATTTTTATTTTTCATCAAAATAAATAATAAACTGTATAATTTAAATTAACAAAACAGCATTGCAACCAAAAGATTGAATCAGATTTTTTGATACTACATTAGGTATAACGTTTATTAATTTAGATCTAAATAAATATTGAATAATCAAGTAACTTGTTGTTTGCTTTATATTTTTTGCTACTGTAAATGACATTTTAGAATTTGAAATGTTAACTGTTTTAAAATAAATATTTCTTATAGTTTATTTTTGTTATTATTAGTGTTCGTTAAAGTATGTATAAAATAACCTGTAAATAATACGTCAAAACAATAAAAATTAGGAACCACAAAAACTAGCTTAACACCGAGTGACATAATGACGGAGTTGTTGAGTGAGAGTTAAATATTAAATCCCGTTTTTTTAACTCTTCCCGTCTTTAACTCAAATCGGTGGGACTTTTATAGAATCTGCCGTGGAGTTGAACTTTAACTCCGTTTTTTAACAGTGTATAAACTTTTTCATCCTTCTTGTCTAATAACTGTACAACATTATTATTAATTTCATCTACATCAATATTTCGAGGAGCTAAAATAGCACATAATGCCAAATCTTCAAACCTTTTTTGTTTAATCAAGTCTCCATATACGTCTGTACTGATATCAATATTTCCATCCTCAACAATGTTGTCTGGTAATTGTACACAATCTTTCACATCGTTGAGTGTGCCATTCCCTATTTCAAGTAAGAAATTTACAAAATTTGTTTCTTCCGGCAAGGCTCGCATTTTTTCAGATAATGTAAATTTTGAAAATATCGTCCATAATTTGCTGTTTTTAATTGACAAATTGATAATTTCAGATCTTGTACCATTTTGTTTTATTGGTAATACTTGTCTGAAATCACCTAAAATTATTGTTTTACCACCAAAAGGAACGTCTACTTGCATAATATCTCTTAACGTTCTGTCCATAATCTCGAAAGCATACTTCGGTGACATTGGAGCTTCATCCCAAAGAAAGACATCAACATCTTTTAAATACAATCCCTCTTTAGACTGGACTTTTATACTTGAAGATGAATCAGCATATAATGGCACGGGTAAACCCAATACTTTATGAACTGTCCGACCCATAGGAAGTAAAGTTGCAGCTATCCCTGTGAATGCCATATTACAAACAGTTTTACCTTCACTTCTTAATAAATTCCACAATGTAACATACATAAATGTTTTTCCTGATCCTCCAGGATCATTGACATATACACACCTACAAGTATTTTTATTATTATCATTCACCACATTTAATATAAAGTCAACTATATCTTTTTGTTTAACGTTCAATTTATCATACCTTTCTTTTCCTAACTCCCTTTCCTCTGTAATATTTACGGAATGACTACTTTGCAAATCTTCATTGTCAACTTCTGCATCCATCAATCCAAGAAAATCATGTAAGTTATAACCTTCTTCAGATAACATGTTTCTTACATGTATATATGACATTTTTCAGATGCAATATTATCTATATTTCTAGCATAATCTTCGGACATGGAAGCTTTAAACTGTTCACAAAGTTCACCAGCATTTATTGGACGACAGTGAATTAAAATTCGTACAAATAATCGTCGAAGTGATTGAGGCATCATCCAAAAAGTTGACTCTTCCAAAGTTGCCTTCCATTTATGATCATCCTCTATGAGTCCTAACGCTAAACAAGCTGACGTAAATGTGTCATGTAATACTCCATTAACAGTCTTCAATGATTCGTATGAAATGGCACCTTTAGTAGTAAGTAATAATACTCTAAGATTAAATAATTCTGTGTGGCATCGACTAACAGAGTAAATTCTGCCTATTACCTTGTCCTTTCGGGCTCTCCTGTTCCATTGACATTCTTTTTTATCCCATGAATAGTATTCAGGAATCTCAGTATAAAAATACTGACGAGCATTTGCATCACATTGATTTAAATTAAAGTAGTCTAATAATTTTGTATTTTTGTGCAAGTTAAATGATATTTCTGGATTTGCATCTGTTTGCCGAATAAGAATATTTTGCTCATTTCGCAAATGTACACTAAAGCGTCGATTCAGTGGACTAAAATGTCCTGTGGTCCACTGAATCGACGAGGTTATTGGCGGAAGGTCACGTAAACAGTCAGGGCCGTATGAAACTTTAAAAGTATATTTCCCAAGTACTTATTTTTTATTTTCTTTAAATTCATACATATTTTGAACTATAATTGGAAAATAAAAGAATGGAAATTTAAAATAAATATTTAAGTATTAAACTATTGAAAAAATAGTAGGCACGACACGGTTTCGTTTGTAGTAGGGCACCACGCGCCCGCGAAAGTTAGAAGTTAGTACGCCTATGAATATGCGTGTTCGCCGAGCTCAGCGCTCCCTTCTCTCCGATCACCACTTCATCAACAAACTAGTCCACTCGACCGACGTCCACTGAATCGACGCTTTAGTGTATTGGTAAACGATTTATACTATGACTTTTTTTGGATAAATTTTTAATTAAAATTCTCCATGCTGCTTCTACTGGACCAACATATCTATTTTCTTCATAATGAGTGATTTCATTATGATTAATAGTAGCTTCTTCATTACTATTTGTGATGATAATTGATGCAGCATCATGACCCTTATAAATATATTTATACAAATATTTCACGGACTTAATACTCGATATAACTTCAACATTTATATGACAATTCAATGTTTGCGAAAGTTTAGGAGAATAGAGCATAACAAAACGATTATCGACAATATATCCATTAGGTCTTGTATACGTTTTACCTGTATTGTTTCTTTTATATAATACATAACAATTGTCTTCAACAGTAGTATCTTCTTGCAGAATTTTAGAAAAATTTTTCGAGCATTTTCCATCAACGAAACACCAATCTCCACTAGGACCGTGTATATTGTTTGACATAATAATTTCATGTAATCTAGGATTAACCATCTGATCTGGTATTTCAGTTGAAATATGACGATCAACTCTTTCTGGTGTTAATAATTTTGAATTAGACGTCAATATAATCAATAAATGAATATGTGGTAATCCCCTTTTTTGAAACTCTATAACATAAACATACGACCTGACATCTCCAAAACATTTCTTCTTAACAATACATTCTATCAAATGCTTTACTTTTAAAGAAAAGACTCTTGCAACAATGTCAGGTCTATCTGCTGCTGTTTGATTCGGTAATAAATTTTCTACTATTTCTTTCCATTGTGGATTACATGTCATTGTTATAAACAAATCCGGTTTACCATGTTTTGCGACAATAGCCATTGAATCTTGATATAGTTCCGTCATATTACGAGGTGAACCAATGAATGTTGATGGTAACACAACCAGTTTCCCTAGAGGTGTATCATTCCTTTGTGCTGTATCATTAATGTGATCTATTAACCCCCAATAACTTTCACTTCGCAATTCTGTTTGATGATTTGCACAATACTGAAGTCGATCTTTTTCCATTTTAACATAATTGTCAACCAGCCACTGTTGAAATAATCTTCGACAGTATAAAAACTGATTAAATATATTATCTCTAATTGCTATTTTATACTTTACATAACATGCCCTTGAAATTCTATGTTTTTTCAATCTCTTATGTGTATCACTTCGAACCATATCAATACAATAACCTTTTTCTCCAAAAGGATAAAATAGAGGATATATGAAAGGTTATACACAAGGATCTAAACTACTAATTAATTGTAATTCTTTACTTATTTTGTTGTGTACAGTAACATAAGAATCAGGTATTTCACCTTCTGAATTTGTATTAAAAATAGCAGCTACTTCATTAACTCTTTGAAAATTAAATCTCCGAGGATCTGTTCTTTTTTTTAAAGTAAATAATAACTTCAATTCTGGAATATCTTCATTATTTTTTGTCGCCGAAACTGCTTCTAGTTCTATAACTTCTTTCATCATTCTGAATGATTGACTAAATATATTATGTGTCCTCATAAACTTATCAATTTCTCCAACAATATCTCTATCCAATCTATCATTTTTATTCATCCTGTATTCAATTGCATCATCAGGATCATAAATAAACAATTGTCCATAACACGGATCATCATCGATTTCTGGATATAAAGCTTTATTCATTTGATAATATATTTGACCTTGGATTTTAAAACAATATAGTCCTCTTCGTCTACCATTAAAGTCAATAACATTAGCATTAAATGACGCAAAAGCCAATGAATTATTGTAACATCTTATATTCTGCTGAAAATGCCTTGATTTTTCATGTGAACCATCTAACAACACTTTTAATTGAGAAGGATAATTTAAGACGTTTAATTCTACACCTCCATAACTGCAACAATCATCGTAAGAATAAATTTTTTTATCAATTTTGTTATCTTTCAAGTCTTTATCATCACAAGGCGTAATTTTTGTAACAACTTTTTCATCTTTGAAATGTTTAGCATCACAATGAGTGCAACAAAATGACTTTTGACCCAGATAATCTTCTGAATAAGTACGTGAATGCAATTTATTTAATTGCAGCTCTTCTAATTCTATCTCTACTTTATCTATCTTCATTTTTCCACGACAACGTTTCACTCTTTCCCTTTTATTGTATGTAATGTAGGAAGAGATTTCTTCCCTTGAATAACAGTGTCTTGTGAATCAACAATTTTTCTTTTACTTGCTTTTCTTTCTTCACTACCCTGTAATTTATTTTTTCTTGATTTACTGTAATTCTTTAAAAGATCTAAAGAAAGACATTCGGAAATATTGACATTATTAAGAGTACACTCAAATCGTTATTACCAACTTTTCAATAATTACAAACAGTTAAATATTTTCGTAAACTTTATAATTTAATACTCACTTATGAAGTTATGACAAATACTTACTTTTTTCTGATCTGATTCCATAATTGAAAACTATCATGCACTTAAATAACTTTTAAAAATAGTTTATTCAAAATGTCATACGAGTTTGACACTTTGTAATGTCGATCACAGACAAATTCACGCATTTCAATAGGACGCGAAGTGGGAACCCCTCCCGTCGTCGTAATATCGAGATTTTTAAGTCCCGACATCTTCGTTATAACGAGATTCGAGTGTAGTAACATCATTTACAAATCTACAACACTTTTCTTCTTCGTCATTCAAATAATTTGTTTCAATGATTTTCAAACTTTCCATGTCATCATTTTTCAAGTTATGAAATTCTTTACATTCTACTTCCTTCAAATGAAAAATAAATGTAGAAACAACATCCTTGATAGAATCTTCATCATTTATTTGTACATTTTGTAATTGTGAAAGTGTCTGAAAGGACGTTGATGGTATTGAATTCACAACATGAATTTGATAATCTACTTTACAAGTTTCTTTCTCTACCTCTTTTGATATATTCATTTGCAATGCCTTTTTCTCTTTTAAGCTAGCACGATAGCGTTTTATTCTTTATCTATGCAATGTTCGCACTTCAATTTCTCTCTATGCACTTAAACACACACGATGACGCTTAACCCTTTCTGTGCTCACATTATGTTTTTCATTTTTTTTGTTTCTCCATTTTATACAAACTTTTATTTATATAATCAAAATATGTCAAATTGTAAGATTGTAAATCTAATACTGTATCAAATTTGGAATACAGAAGTGAAAAATGTCCAAATTTGAAATGACCATTGAACAATTATATTAATAGCAATTGAGACATTTGCTAATTATCTGAATACGAAATTTACAATAAAGAATTTTTTTAAAAATACATTTTGAATCGTCACAAATTTGTAATTAACAAATTTAGAAATAAAAATGATTGAACTTGCCAATTGTAATATTTTAAAATTTTACAAAAATGAAATAATTCGTTTAGTAGTTTTAAAGTAAAAATATAATATATCTTTTGAAATAATAAATTAACATAAAAAATGATAAAACTTGGATAAATTTAGATTTGAAGAGATTGTATTAAATATAGAATAAATTAACATTTTTACCATAAAAGTTTAATTAAGTACAAAAAATTAAAAAATAAATTACATAAAAAATTGGATAAATTTAAGTTTCGAATGATTGAATTTTCTTCTTAATTTATAGTAAAATCTCTTAAAACTTGGAAAAATTTAACTGCATTGAATTAAAGGTTCTTCAATAAATTAAACTTAGAAACAATAAGAAATGAAGAAATTGAAGTTTAAATCTTTTAAATTTGAGATTTATTCAAAATATCTCAAAAAGTATAGTAAATTAAAATTTACATTGTTCAAAATTTTGATGAATTAAATTTAGAACGTATAATATTACGAAACAGTGATTTTTGATTAAAATTTTAATCCAATATGCTTTGATTATTTGAAATCAGTTTCTTTTTAAATTCAGTTGGTTAAATTGGAGGTTGATTAAAGAGAAAATAAATTATAATTTATTAGTTTCAAAGTTGGATTAATTTAAATTTGAGTTGATTAAAGTAATCACTTAAATTAAAAAATTTAAATGAATGGATAGATAATTCATGATAGTTAGGTTATTGAAATTTAATATTGTATTTCATTACATACCACTCAAATTCGTCGCAATATCCTTCACGCCAAATATTAAATAAAATAAAAGTTTGTAACCAACTTTTCTAAGACTTTTATAAATTTTATTATCACACTTTTTGTTGACTAACAAAAAGCAACTTCTTTTGCATTTATTAAAAAGGAAAAATTCTTGAACGATATTCCATTGTTTTACACATTTCTATTATTCTTAATTACTTGAAGTTGCACTTTAAAAAGGAATAGTAATTTTTGTGTTTTGACCAAATTGACTTTCATTTAAAAAATAACAAACTTTTACATTTTGACAAAATACAAGAAAAAAGCTGACATAGAGCTTTTTAGAAAATATAGAAAAAAATAGAAGAAAAATATTTCTATTCGTCAAAAATATTTAAATTATTTTCGATAATTTTGAAACATTTCAATAAGAATAAAATTAATTAATTCAATATAAAATAATATTTTGTTGTCCTGATCTCAAAGAGTAATCAGTTTTAATTAAAAAAAATAAATATTTTGCTGAAATTCTTAAAATAAAATGATATATTTTACACACAAAATTTGTCTGACTTGAGAAACTTGTCTTTAAACTTAAGAAAAGTAAAGAAATTTAAAAAGATTTAAGTGAAAAATACAAAAAAAAATTTTAAAAGACAAGACATTAAACAGGCCTTGAATTTTGTACATAAAATTCAAAATTTGTAATTAAAAATTTCTTGCCATTTTAAGAATTGAAGAAAATAATTGAAAAATAAAAACAACGGAAATTGGAAGAAAGTATTTTTTAAAAATAACAAAAATATTTAAAAAATTACACAAATAACTGAAATTTGAAGAAAATAATATTGAAGTGACAAATAGAATTAGCTTCTTCCATTTCAAATCATACAGGTCGAATATGTTCAAAATTCAAAATTATTCAAATTATACTTTTTAATTTTGTTTTCTGATTTTACTTATGTTTTAGGTGCGCTTTCTTATAAATTTTGAAAATTTGAAAAATTTTGAAATTTAACAAAATGACGGCCATTTTTTGAAAAATCAAAAAACTCAAATTTCTCAAAAACGTAATTTTTTATTTTTCTGAAATTTCTTTTGTACTTACTAGATAGGGCAGTGGGTCCCAATATGGACAGGGCTCCAAGATGGACATTTCTTATAAAATTTTTGTTTAAGGTGTCAGCGCCTTATGCTTATATTAATAAAGTTACTTTAATTTATGATTTAGAACGAGTACTTAACGTTATAATATTCTTTATTTATCGTATAATAATATCCTAAAATAATTTTACTAATTCAGTGTTCGTATATATATTTTTACTTGGGATTAAAAAATGGTGTCATGTACCCTAAGATGGACAGGCCTCAAATTTCAATGTATTTATTTGCATATTTTCGATATGCATATTTATTTATTTACTGACTTTTACTGTTAAGCTATTAGATTGAAGTTTTAAGAAATGTTATTTCCTGATAAATTTCGTAAAATGATTAAAAATTAGTTTAAGAATTGTTACAGGATGTTAATTTTTTATTTACTACAATTTTCAGAGACTTTTAAGAAGGTGTCCATCTTGGGGCCACTTTTTTTTAGACCGAAAGTTTTAACAATTAGAAAAAACGCTTTAAAAAATGTTTATGTTCAAAATAAAATTTTAACTCTGTGACCATAAGTTACCTTATAAATTGTACTTTCATCTGGTATAAAATATTTTAATATATTTTATTTGGTTTGGATTCTACAGCAATAAGACGAAAGGGTGTCCAACTTGGGGCCCTCTCCCCTAACAAAAAAAAAATTTCCAATAGGTTTAATGTGCGCTAAAACACTTTGGAAGGCGCAGCAATTTTTTTTGTGAAAATTATAAAAGGCATTACTTTGGCTAAACCAGCGCCATAAATTATTCCATTTTTTTTTATTTTAGTAATGTTTGACTAATGTTTGACATGCTTTTTCTTTACAAATTAAGGAATTTCAAAAAATTTTAAAATGTCCATTTTTCAAAAATAAAAAAGCCTAATTTTCTCAAAAACAATATTTTTTATTTCTTTAAAATTTGTTTTCATTTACTAGATAGAATTTTTCCTATTGGAAAAAATTTTTTTAGTTATCTAGTAACTACAAAAAAATTTCAAAAAAATAAAAAATTACGTTTTTGAGAAATTTAAGTTTTTTGATTTTTCAAAAAATGGCCGCCATTTTGTTAATTTTCAAAATTTTTCAATTTTCAAAATTGCTAAGAAAGAGCACCTAAAACATAAGTAAAATCAGAAAACAAAATTAAAAAATATAATTTTTTGAAAAAACTAGAGTGATTTTAAAAAAATTTGTTAGCGTTTTCGTTAAAAAATCACTCTTTGTATTATAAAATTTTCAAATGCTCCTAACTCTGCGAAACATTTTCTTTTGCAAAACAAATACATACGTGTATCTTTATTTGCCCTAAGAAAATAAAAATCTCGTTAAACATAATTTTAAATTTTGAACATATTTGGTCTGCATGATTGAAAATGGAAACAGACATATTTAAATTTTTGTATCTTGAAATCATTATAATTTAAATAATTTCCAAATGTCAATTAATACATATTCCAATGTGTTCCAACTTTTAAAATTCAATTAATTCAAATTTAAATGCATATTAATTAATGCAAAATAATTAAATAATATTAATTATTTTCCATATTCACAATAATCCTTTTTTTAATTCTTGCAATATTCCTAAAAGATTTTACTTTTTCGAAACTGTCATAGGCGTAACTTGAATATTTTTGTAGGGTGGGCCCTGCATTCTAAAATAAAATGACGAATACAAAACAAAAGATGTCCTAAGACTTTCTTTAATTTTCTTCTTTTTATGCAGATTATTTAATATTATTTTACACAATTATATTATAACATTTAGTAAACTTTTTATTTGGTTCATTTTCATAATTATTTACATATATTTAAAAAGAAACATGCTCATTTTTTTTAAATTTATTTAACCTGTTTTCACATCTTGCGAGGTTTTTGGCAAACTTACTTATTCTCCATAAATTTTTTTTTTAAATTTATTGTTGGACTTGTTTTAAATGTAATATTATAAAATGTTTTTCGTTTAATTTTCCTAAATTTTTATATTTTTACAGGATTTTTAAATTCCTTTTGTAGACTTTTTATTTATCTTGTTATACCCATACATTTATTTATTTTATTTTTATTAATTCCAATTTTTTAGTAGTTCCTATTATTTTTGTACTTTTAACATTTTTTTACAGTTTGTTAGATTAATGAAAAAAATATATCCCCATTTTCTTTCTTTTTATTTAATTCACTTAATGTTTCACTATCTTTTTAGTCCTTCCTTGCGTTTTCATTAATTCTTTATTTTTTGTCATCATTTTTCCATTTCTTAAAAACTTTCTCCTTCTTTTAAATTATTTAGAATTTATTCTATAATTATGAATTTTTGAAAATATTTATTTGATGCTTTTATCTACACTTTTTAAAGTTCTTAATTTTCTACTTTTTAAAAATCTTTTTATTCTTTTATCTTACATTATGTAAATTTAAACTTGTATCAAATATTCTCATTTGAACATGATTTATTTATTTTATTTTATTATTTTATTTATCATGAAATTTATTTTCTTAAATTTTTGTTTTGAGATTTTCCAATTTTTTTTCATTCTTTTTTATTCAATTTGTAAAATAATTCCCTAATTTTTCTAATTTTAAAATTTGTTCTATTTAGTAATATATTTTAACGTTTTCTTAATTATCACCTTATTTATTATTTTAATTTAAAAAACAAGTTTGTAAATAGTTTAGTTTTTTTTAAAACAATTTCTATTTTTTTTAAATATTTTTATGTCACTGCTTCATTTTTGTTTTTTTTTACATTTTTTCTTCATTTTTAATAAACTACTTACAAATAAATGAAATCTGTGAAAAAATATCGGACATTTAGCTCCGCCGGGATTCGAACTCGGGTCTTTCAATTGATTATTATTAAGTAAATAGTAATTGGTTAATTTTAAAAATTTCTGCTGAAATCTTGATGTCTGATGTCCGTTTAGTCATTTGAAATTTTGGTCAAATGAAAATGTGGTGCTCTAAAAATATTATAGAATATTAATTTGTGCGCACAAAAGTTTAGGCAAATAAAGATTCAGTGATCGGAGATTATGATACTTAAAAATTCGTATCACTTAATTAACTTTAAGAAACAAGACTACAGCTTTAAATTATAGGGGTCGTTCATAAATTACGTCACACACAGGAGGGGGGAGGAATTGAAGCTTTTGTAACAATGTGTGACAGGGGGGTGAGGAGAGGGGTCAGTTAAAGTGTAAAATGACACTATTTTTTGTTTTTGTACATAAACATTTAGTGATTTTTTATTTTTATAATTGAAGAAATATTATTAAAAAAGTTTAAAAAATCTACTTTTTTTAGGCGTTATATTTTTAAAATTGTTAACACTTAAACTAAGTTCTTATGAAAAAAGTTGCATACTGAAATATGCAAATAAAGATTCAAGATTACAAGTGTTAATATTGATATGTTTTTTAATTTTTGTAGAATTTTAATGTAATTTTATAATACTGCTCAAATGCCTTTTTTAAACTAAAAAGATATTTTCTTTTAAATTAAAAGATGTTTTACCAAATAAAATTCGAAATATTAAACCAAAAATGCTTATAAAAACAATATACATATGTGGATCCTAGATTCATTTTAAATACCGGGTCTAGGCGATTATTTTTAGAATGGTGCTAATAATAGTTTTAAATTGTAGAAAGTAATTAAAAAATGATAAAAATAATAAACAATTCATAAAATTAATGAAAAAATACTTAAAATAATTAAAAATTGGTGATAATAATTTAAAAAAAAATAATTAAAATAATGAAAAAAATTGGAGAAAATAATTGAAATCTGATAAAAATAATTTAAAATTGTGGAAAATAGTTGAAAAATGATAAAAATAATTAAAAATTGGAGAAAACAATTGAACAATAATGAAAATAATTAACAATTCATGAAATTAATTTAAAAATAATAAAAAAATTAAAAATTGGAGAAAAACATTAAAATTAAAAATAAAGGCAAATAATTGAAAAATGTTTTAGAATATGAAAATTAGAGAAACTAATTGAAATTCGACGTAAATTGTTGAAAGTTTATGACATTAATTGAAAATTAATAAAAATAATATGAAATTAAAGAAATTAATTTAAAAATGATAAAAATAATTGAAAATTTAAAAAATAATTAAGAAATTTAAAAATGGGACAATTTATTGAAAAATGATCAAAATAATTGGGAATTGAAGAAGACAATTGAACAATGATAAAAGTAATTAACAATTCATGAAATTGAAAAAAAATTAAGCAATGAAAAAATTAAAAATTGGAGTAATTAATTGAAAATTACTCTCTAAATCTGAATTAGTTAAAAATAACTAATTTTTAGTACAATCGTCGCTGAGTTTTTGCTTCAGAAATTAGTGAAAAATAACTGATTATTAGTTAAAAATGACTAATCGTTAGTAAAATAGTAGTTAAAATTTGAATAATTGAATTAGTAAACAGAGTTTTACTAAAATATTAGTTATTTTGTCATAACCTAAAAATGAATTTGACTAATAATTAGTCATTTATTTGAATTAGTCATAACTATTTGAATTAGTAACTAAGTTTTTGCTTTCAAATTCTCTCATGTGATAATCTAAGGCTTTTGGGGGGGGGGGGTGATCGTCCCATCGCCCCCCGCTGGATCCACCTTTGGTCAAGATCGACCAGTGTGCATCATTTAACGTTGACTATTGCCTGAATATTACAACAAAATATTCTCACAAGTTTTGTGTCAATATTGCCTGAAAATTCATTCGAATATTTCGAAACTTGGAGCGTTAGGGTAAGGCAAGTTACAGAAAATATCTTGTGCTGTGTGAGGAAGTTGCAAAACTCTAAAAGAATTGTAAGTCTCTAGCTTCAGTTCATCACAAGTATATAAATAACAATAATTCATTTGAATAATAGATAGAAATAAATTTTGAAATTTCTATTTATTTTTAGTTGTTGCCAGTGTAAAAAGTTGCGAAATTGTAAGCAAATTGTAAATCTCTAGCTTCATTTGATTCAAACGAAATAATTTAAGCAAGACCTTTAAAGCCCCTAATTATAGCAGACTTTAATTAAAAACAAAACGTATTTATGACAAAAAATATGTTCACATAATCAATTAATTAAATACAATTTTGTTTATCAATTGAAATTTACACTGATGGTTATGTGACAAATGTGATTTGTTTCGTTTTCTCGAAATATCAAATTGTGGATTTATTACATTTTCAAAAATTAATCCTCAATTAAGAGGTAAGATAAGAAGGTAATAAATAAATAATTTTAATTACAATAAATTTTTAGGATGATAAATTTAAAATGGAATAGAAATTAAACATAAAATTTAAATTTCAATTGAAACATAAAATTTTAATTAAATTAAACAGTACTGTGTACTTGGATCACTTTAATTTCCTCAAACTCTGTTGCTGGCAGCAGTTGGCGAACATTGGGCAGGAAATAATTATCCAACAAATACACATAGTCATTTGCGTTCATTCGCCCATGAACTTGTACTATTACGCCAACACCAACAGTTGTAATGAACCCCCAAAACATACAAGTGATTCGACCACTGTGGTGTTTTTCAACTACAAAATGGGGGTTTAATCTTTCTCCTCTTGGCCTTTTTACCATTTATCGACCATCCTCCGACGAAGAGAAACATTTCTCGTCCATGCATACAGTGTTTCTCCAAAACTCTTCTGTTTCTAGAAGAAACTGCATTGCATGCGCTAATCGGTCCTCTCGATGCATTGCAGTAAGAGGAATTTTCTTCTCAGGTGTGCAAGTTGTAATTCCTATTTCCAGCAGACGTCTTCTAATCGTTAAGGGTGACATATCTAGTAACAAGTCATTTCTCATTTCTTCAGAAGAGGCGAAGGGTTGACGTTTGCCACATACTCTCGACTTGATTCGTCTTGTTCGGCCGTCGTTTTTCTGGGTCTTTTATTTCCCATCCGATGGTCTTCTAAGGAAGCATATCCTCCATTTTGAAATGTCTTCACCCAATGTTTAACAGTTTTTACTGTGCACTGTACTTCAGCTGCAATTTCAGGATGTGGTATTCCTCAAATACAACAAAATTAACTTATCCCAAATTGTAGAGTTGAATAAGATGATAGTTAATAAACAATCTTTTTGCTTCCGACCTTAGCAGAATATTCTTGGGGATCAGTAGAATTTATCTGCATCTCAGCTTCAAGATGTTTAATCATCTGATTATGACATTTTTATATCCTTAGATCCAAATGCAATGACGACACTAAAACTTGAATCATCTTTGACCACTAATTAATTACGTACCTCAAAAATACTCTACACGTCTTTAGAGTGTGGTGCAATTTATAAATATTGAAACTCAATAGCAGCTCATAATTAACTAAGTCCCCTATTTAAAAACCTTACGTAGGATCTGATGTTGGATCTTAGGTAAGTTCTTATGTGATTTCTTATGTAAGAAATGACGTGAGATCTTACGTGTGCATTTGGCAAAAGATCTTACGCAAGTTCTTATGTAATTTCTTAGGTAAGTTCTTATGTAAAATGTTAAAATATAAAGATTTAAATCACGATAACTCCAATTTATTATAGGTACTGCATAAAGTATTATTTGTAACTTTTGACAAATTAACACACACTCCTACAAGTATCGCACTATTTATTTACTTTTGACAGGCAAATTCATAGACTGTTGGGAAGTTTGCAGACATCAGTCAAATGCAAAAAAATATTCTCTTCTCAACGGCTTGAACAATTTTTGTCAATATTAATTAAATTTCTATAAACCCCGTTTTTATTCAAAACCTGTACACAATTTAATACAACTTGGGTTTCCGTCCAAACCTTCCTGACAAAATGACCTAGCCTTTTTGACGTGTGACGTCACACTAGTTTACTTAATAGGCATGACGGAGAGAAAACATTTGAATTTGCCAAAATCAATCCACAATATCAGTCTCATTTTTTTTTCTCTCTCCCTTCTGTTTTCTTTTTAGCGAAAGAAGATATTTAGTCACTCTCATTAAGAAAAATAATTGAAAGTAATAAAATTACCAATTTATATATAATATAATATAATGAAAAGAGTACGCATGATTTGAACAATAGTACTAATCATTACCATAAAAAAATAATGGCAATATTAATAATAATAATAATAATAATAAGAACTAGACACCTCTGTGGTAAATGGTAACGTCCGTTACCAAATATATCAAACGCACTTAGTCATATTCTAAGTGCGTGTCCGAAGTATGCATGTTATAGGTATGTGGAAAGACACAATGCTGCGCTTAAAGTGTTGTATATCATCACCTTCGACACCAGTATGGTATAGATAAAGAACTCATCTTGCTGTATGACCAAGGGGATTAGGAGTCCGTAGTGGAAAATGATCAGTGTAAGATATACTGGAACTTCTCTTTTTCCACCACTTGTCCTATCAGTGCCAATAAGCCTCATATAGTACTCCAAGATCATAAAAGTAAGATCATTTGCGTAATTGAGTTCTCCGCCCCAACTGAGAACAACATTATTTAAAAGTAGGATGAAAAACGGACCAAGTATCAAGAGCTTATGTTCGAATTGAGTCGAATGCATCCAGGTTATAAGGTTCGATTGAATGTTCTTTTAATCGGTTGTTTGGGAAAGATAAAAGCTTCATTTGTAAGCCAGTTAAAGAAGATTCCAGGCTGCGAGCACCAGGCTGATGCTTTGGCGATTCGGATGCAAAAGACTGTTCTTCTGAACTCTCTCAATCTGGTTCGGCAGCACTATAAAATCTTATTCGGTAGCTCTAAAAAAGTATCCAACAATGTTCTTGACCACCGCTTAAATACATCGGCGGCTATGGATGAGAACAGCAGTGCAAGAAGCATGAAGATCGTCTCGAAGAAATGAAACACGCTCTTGCTTAGGGGTCATTCACATATCACGTGATATCTTTGGGGAAGGGAGGGGGTAGGAAAAATATCACGTACCATGGAAATTAAACTTTTTAACAATAAAAAAGATATCACGAAGATGAGAGGGTGTTCAAATTAGCCAAAATTTGTATCACGTAATATGTGAATGACCCCTTACCTTCCAGGACGGATGGAGCAGGAGCAATTGCAGTAAGTACAGCAAGAATGAGAGAGGTTGTTTTAGTGAAGTATTACCACAGCACGTGGTCGAATCCTACATAAACAAGTGCGTAAATGCATTTTTTCTTCTCCTAAACTTGTTGTTAATGACACAAAATTGAGACTATAGAACGCTCTCGGAAATGAATAAATAATTTGGTCTACTGTGAAATAAAACACCACAATTTTAATAAATGCACTATATATTTTAAACACAGCACAACTGATACATAAAAATTGAAAAGTTACATACAATGAAAATATTTGAATTAAAATTTGCACTTAAAACTTCAGTCAATAATTTTCCACAGTCTATCAATTACGGGGTCGTCATCCCAACTCACGCCAAACCTCCCACTCTATCGGTCATCGGCCCCGGACCCGAACTTATCCCTTCCCTGCACTACCCTTTCCCAGTCTACTGGAATTTTCCATTTAGTCAAGTCAAATATACACAGGAAATTGAGATAACCGAGAACGCGACACGATTTAGCTTACCGTCCGCAACACACCCCCTCCTGTAATTCAGGTCCACCTGTATTACACCCGTGGACTTCGAGGACGCACAATTTGGTCGCGGGTCTGCGGTAAGTTCCAACAGCAGTTTTCACATCGGCGATACGTACTCGCCCGTCGTCTCCAGGGTACACTTCCGTAATCCTTCCCTTGGTCCATTGGTTTCGAGGTACTCTGGAATCGGCAATCACCACTACATCTCCCACAGCTAGATTTTCTCGTCCACGGTACCACTTGGTACGCTTATTAATGGTTGGCAGATATTCTCGAACCCATCTCTTCCAGAATTGATCCGCAAAGTATTGTGCTTTGCGCCATTGCTTCCTTAGGATACAATCTCGTTCGTCGAAAATTCCTGGGGCTCCATGATTTTCTGTGATTGCGCCTGGTGCAATTCGTAAGAACTGCATTGGTGTGAGACATTGCACGTCACTTGGATCGTCCGACACATAGGTGAGAGGTCTTGAATTTACCGAATACTCGGCTTCTGAAAACAACGTTTGCAGTACTTCATCTTTAGGGGCCTGCTCACGCATCACAGCTTCCAATGCTCTTTTCACGGTTTTGACTAATCTCTCCCAACTGCCACCCATATGAGGACTCAAAGGAGAAATAAACTTCCATTCTATGTTCTCTGATGATGCTCTGCGCTGTAGTTCCTCGCCATCCATCTCTGCAATAGCCTCCCTTAGTTCTCGTTCACCTCCTACGAAATTGGTTCCATTATCGGACATGATAAGTTGAGGCTTCCATCTTCGGTTTATCATTCTTCGCAGTGCCATTATCATCGAGTCTGCTGATAGAGAGTATGCTATCTCTAAGTGGACTGCTCTGAAGGATAAACATGTGAATAATACGCCATAGCGTTTTTCTCTTCTTCGTCCAACCGTGACGTCAAATGGACCAAAATAATCAACACCTACGTTTTTGAAGGGATGACCCGATCCGTCAGTTCGCACGGCAGGTAATTGAGCCATAGTCGGAATTCGAGGTTGAGCTTTTCGATTCTTACACTCTTGACAGGCGTTCCATACACTTTTTACAGCTGCTCGTGCTTTAATTATCCAATACTCTTGCTTTAAATCATTCAACACTCTTTCACGACCATGATGTCCTGCCTGGTGGTGAAAATAAAATATTAACAAGCGAACAACTGGATGTTTACCATCTAAAATGACAGGTTGTCTGGTTGCCTGGCTGAGAGCGCTACTTGCTCTAATTCGGCCATCCATACGAATTATTCCATTGGCATCAATCATCGGTGACAACTGGAACAAGCGTGATGAAGATGCTACTTCTCGTCCTTCTTTTAATCGGTGTCGATCTTCAGGGAAGCTTTCCATTTGTGCTATTTTGAGAACTTCCAGTTGAGCCTGTTGCACTTCAGATACTGGCAAAATCATCTCAGCAATATTTTGTTTTTCTTGACCTCGTTTCCAGCTTCGCCATTTTTTCACTGCGACAAGCACCCAAGCTACTGTTCTTATTAGTCGCTGCCACTTTGCAAACCTGGAAAAATTCAAAAACCCAATGATATTTTTCTCGTTAGTCACAGCTCCCAGGAATTCTCTTTTTAACTCCATCTTTTCTTCATTAATTGTCCCCGAGAGAACATCTTGAGGCCACTCCGATTCATCTTTAGAAAGAAACTCTGGTCCTGAGAACCATCGGTGTGCTGACTGCAAATTTAGAGGTTGCGTATCTCTGGTAGCGTCATCAGCAACATTTTCTTTGGTAGGTACCCATCTCCATTCGTGTTGAGCAGTAGATTCCAGAATTTCTCCTATACGATGCGCAACAAAAGTTTGGTACTTTCGAGCATCTGATCGGATCCATCGAAGCACCGTTTGAGAATCGGTCCATAAATACTTTTTTGTAATTTCCAGGCGATGTTCCGAGCCAATAAAGTTCATCAGTCTACTTCCCATGACGGCGGCTTGCAGTTCCATCCTTGGAATTGTCATCGGCTTCAGAGGTACCACTTTGCTTTTTGACATTACCAATGTCGTGCGTATCCCAGTTACTCCTTCCAATCGGAAATATGCGGCTGCCGAAAAGGCTTGTTGACTTGCATCACAGAACACGTGTAGTTGGATTTCCTTCACTTTGCCTATACCTAAAACATAAGAACGAGGTATTTGCAAATTTGCTGCATCAGCGAGCAGCTGCAACCAGTTTTGCCATTTATCTTGTAAATTATCTGGTAGCTGTTGATCCCAATCACATCCTGATCTCCATAGGTCTTGCATTAATATTTTTGCTCTCACAGACAGTAATGAAACCAAACCCAAGGGGTCAAATAACGACATAATCATCCTGAGAACTTCTCTTTTCGTCGGCTGCTTCGTTCCGCAAACGATTTCTCTCAAGATTTTTGGAAATTCTGTTGTGAAGGTGAATACGTCACTTTCGGGTAGCCAAATAACACCAAGAACACGCTGATAATTTTCGCTGCCAAATGCTAAGCGACTGCTTCCTTTTGATAGCGCTTCCTCGGGCAAGGTTTGTAGAACCTCCTTAGAGTTCGACATCCAGTTTCGAATCTCAAATCCTCCTCGTTGATGAATCATTGCCACTTCCTTGGCGCGTTGAACAGCTTCCGGAATGGTATCCAAACTGTCATAATAATCGTCCATATAGTGTTTTTCTATGATCGCTTGATAAGCTTTAGGAAAATCCTTCTCAAAATCCTTGGCATTTCTATTGCGAATCTCTTGTGCCACGTATGGCGATGAGACTGCTCCGAAGATCATCACTTGCATTTCGAGTACAATTAACTCTCTTGTAGTTTCATCTCTCTGCAAAATTCTTTGGCTGCGTCGATCTTCTTTTCGTATGCGGATTTGGTGGAACATTTCTTTTAAATCACCTCCAATGGCAATCGGACGTTCTCTGAATCGGCAGAGTACTCCTACCAACGATCCTAAAAGGTCTGGTCCTTTTAGTAGCCTGTCATTCAGACTTACCCCATGGGACTTTGCGGCTGCATCAAACACGATCCGCATTTTTCCTGGTTTGTTTGGATTGAAAACCGGAAAGTGAGGTAAATACCACGTTTTCCCGTCATGTTGCATGGCCTCTGCTTTGTTCAGTCTTACGGCATAGCCCTTTTTTTCATAGTCCTTCATCTTTTCCTCGTATTCTCGGCTGAAGTTTAAATCACGATCCCTTTTTCTTTCCAACGCAACAAATCTTTGTTCTGCCATTTTCTTGCTGGGTGGCAATATTTCATTGTCCGTTTTCCATAACAGACCTACTTCCCATCGACCATCTACTCGTCGAGCAGTTTTCTCCATAATTTCTTCTGCGCGTTGATCTTCCTTGGAACGAAGTTGGTTTGATGTAGGTTTAACCCCAAAGGCTTCAGTATTCCAAAATTCTTTGAGTTGCTCACTTATTTGATCCTCTTCCTTTTGATGGTAGACCATGACACAATCAGAATCCGTTTTTTCTATCTGACATTTCCCATGCACTACCCAACCTAACGCTGTCAGGGAGGCCAAGGGGGAATTTCCAGAACCCGAAACTGTTTTGCGAGCTACAATTAACTCAGCATGGTCTTCACCAATTAAAATTCGAGGTTGAGCATATAGAATATCCGAAAGCGGCAATCCTTGCAAGTGTTTCCACTTATCCGTATCAATTCGCACAGTTGATCGTGGCAGCTTTAGATTTTGTTGCGTTTGTACATCGGTCAGTGTGTATTCTCTATCCGATGAGCCTCGTATCGTCATAGTCACCTGCCGAGAAGCAGGTTCACTGAGAGTTGCTCCATTAGTCCATTCTGCATGTAAAGGAGCTATTTTTCCTTTTAATCCTAAGTCCTTGGCAAGGTCGGCTTGTATAATTGACACGGATGATCCTGGGTCTAAGTACGCATATGTGTCAATTTCTCCTGCAGGGCCATTTAGAGTCACTGGTAAAACTCTCATAAAAACGTGTCGTTTTCTGCGTTGGATTACTGCCACATGCGCTATTTCCTGATCCTTCTCTTCCTGTTGCACATTTTGCACTTCCGCGGGTTTGTAATTGTCATTGTGTAATAAGAAGTGATGTCGTTTGAGACAACCGTTTTTATTACACCGTTTTCGTCTGCACTCTTTGATAGAGTGTACCGGTTTTAAGCACGAAAAGCACAATTTTTTATTCTTCGCCCATGTCCATCTGTCATCGACACATTCTTTCTTTATTTTTTCACATTTTGACACATGATGTTCACCGTCACAGAATATACATTTTAACGTTTCAGTACTTTGATTTTTATCAGTCACTGCACCAATTACCGCACTTTTCTTGACATTTAAATGCTGCTTTTCCACATTAGGGTCGTAAATTTTACATAAAATATTTCCCTGTTTTCGTAACCACTGCGCGAAAGCTACAATATTTAAATCAATCGTGTGCTCACTCTCGGTCGCCCACTGCATTTTTTGACTAATCGGTAGTTTTGCTACTAACTGTTCTTCGAGTATAACATTATTTAAATATGCTGGTTTTTCTAAAGCTTCTACCGTGGCTACAAAATTGGACACTGCATCTGAAAACGGTAATAAAGCATGTAACCGATTTTCTTTAATTTCTGCGAAACTAATCAGATTACGCATCAAATCTTTAATTACATATTCTGGTCTACCGAAACGTCTTTCTAAAGTTTCAATCACCTCACTTTCACGGTCAGTCATTAATAATGCCCGCACAGTTTCGAGGGCCGGCCCTTTCAAACACTTTTGAAGACGGTTAATATTCTCGTTCGGTGAGAATCCACATGCTTCTGTTGACTTCTTATAAGTGCTGAAAAATAAAGGCCATTCTCTTACCTCTCCGCTGAAAATGGGTAAATCCTTGCACATTGCTTGTCTGGCTAGGTATTTTTCAAAACCTTTAACTTCTGGAGTGTTTTGGAGTTGACAAGTGGATCTCTGCGTTCGGCGATCTCGATCCTGTCGTCTCAGCTGTTGCTCATTTTCATCACATTCACTCCTTTTCACATCCCATGCTAAAATCTTGGATCTGATAGATTGCACGGATTTCCCAGATTTCTGATCATTTTCTTCCTCGAGATCCGCTTCTTCCAGTTCTGCGAGTTCATTTCGCATCTCATAAATTGCCTTTTTACGTTCAAGCCTTTTCCGTTCTGCTTCTTCGAGACGGTCCATTTCTTCAGCTTGAAGGAGTTGACGACGTTTGCGCGCAATTGTGCTAGCTACCGAATTTTCAGTATAACCTGAATGTGAACCATACGACATACCACGTGAAGCTTTAGACCCAACCGAGTCTGTTTCAAGACCAACAAATTCATTTTGAAGCGACAGAGTCGCCAATTTACTGTTTACCTGATCAGCTGAGTTTCGCTCTGCCGGCCGATCCCTGGAGCGTGCCCCTTCTCCTGCCTTTGTCCTGCTGTTTCTCCCACCTCTTCCTCGACCACCTCTCCCTCTTCCTAAGAAAGCAGCAGTGCCATACCACTGCGGAGGGTTGCCCTTGTTTGTTCGTGAACTTTTTCTGAGGCTTGGGTTATTCAGCATTGGGGTACTCGTTGTGGGTGGGTCCGCTCCTGGGCCTGCAGGCTTTTCACCCGCTGCGTTAGCGTCTTGATTTTCCATGATGGTTTCCTCGTTGTCGCTCTCGCCTGTCTTGCCTGAGCCGCCATTTTTGCCTGGAGAGAGCGCGTCCTTTTCGGCACCATTGTCCTTCTGATGCAAATCTTGGCTTGTAACACTCATGTTTTCACTCACAAAGTCACTGTAATAAATTTATTCACTTCTCGATTTCTGTCCGAATCCACCGCGAATAGATCCGGCTCGAAGGACCATTTGTTAATGAGACAAAATTGAGACTATAGAACGCTCTCGGAAATGAATAAATAATTTGGTCTACTGTGAAATAAAACACCACAATTTTAATAAATGCACTATATATTTTAAACACAGCACAACTGATACATAAAAATTGAAAAGTTACATACAATGAAAATATTTGAATTAAAATTTGCACTTAAAACTTCAGTCAATAATTTTCCACAGTCTATCAATTACGGGGTCGTCATCCCAACTCACGCCAAACCTCCCACTCTATCGGTCATCGGCCCCGGACCCGAACTTATCCCTTCCCTGCACTACCCTTTCCCAGTCTACTGGAATTTTCCATTTAGTCAAGTCAAATATACACAGGAAATTGAGATAACCGAGAACGCGACACGATTTAGCTTACCGTCCGCAACACTTGTTTTGTAAAAAAAAAATCGGGCAAGTACGAGTTACACCCGTACCAAAATCTAGGGTTCCGTACATTTACGAAACAAAGATATACCTTATTAACAAACAGAGAGCTCTAATTTGGTACACATATGTATTTTTACGTGTAGATTACAGAAAGATTATAGGGAACATTATCTGGATTGACAGTCAAAACGTTGTCAAAAAAAGAAAAACTGCAAATTTTCGAAAAAAAAGTTTTTTCCTCATAACTTTGAAACTATTTGAGCTAGAGGGCGAAAATTTGATACATCTGTATATTTTTATGTACATATTATGAAAATTAATTAGAACGTACTACAAATTATGAAAATACTTCTACCTTCAAGTACATGAAACTTTTGCTTAAGAGTACAGGTTTGTATTTCATATAAATAACATAAAAATCAAAAAAATTTTTTTAAGGGGAGGCCCTGAAATTTTTATAGGGTTTCAGGGTTTATAACAGTCTTGATTATAGGTCCTGTGGCAGCCTTGATCAAGCCTTGTATAAGATTAAAAAATTTTTTTTGTTTTTTTTTTCATAATTTTTCAATTATTTTGAAAAAAAAGTGATAACAATTTTCAATTGCGTTTTATATCGTTTTTTTTCATTCTGAGTATACAAATAAAAATTTTATTGGTTTGAGGGGTACTGTAGGACAATTAGGGTGAGCTCTAGCATAGGGGTGTAAACCTCTTTTTGGTGATTTTTTTGAATTTTTTTTGTGACCTCATAATATTCAATTTTATTTCCAAACATAATTATTCCATAATCTGCATGCAAAAATACACGAGTGTACCAAATTTTAGCCCTCTAGCTCAAATAATGGCAAAGTTAGAGAAAAAAAACTTTTTTTTCCAAAATTTGCAGTTTCTTCTTGACAACGCTATGGCCATCAATCCAGATCATGTTCTCTATATTTTTCGTGTAATCTACACGTGAAAATACATATATGTACCAAATTTCAGACCTCTAGGTCAAATAGTTTAGAAGTTAAGGGGGGGGGGGAATGGTCCATTTTAATGCATTTTTGATAAAAAAAAGTTGTTATTTCCTTGACAACGCTATGAACATCTACTTGAATCATGTTCTCTATATTTTTCGTGCAATCTACACTTGAAAATACATAAGTGTACCAAATTTCAGCCCCCTAGGTCAAATAGTTTAGAAGTTAAGGGGGGGGGGAATGGTTTTTGGCTACGGACGCACGAGTCTCGGTATAAGGGTTCCGCCGAACACCGAAGGTGTACGGAACCCTAAAAAATAATAATAGTGAGAAATATAATAATAGTTATGAACACAACTAAAGCAGTATTAATAGTAATAATAATAATGATAATCGTTTTGAAAGAAAGTAATACCAATAGTTCGAAAATAAAACAAACTTATAATACAAAAAAACGAGTAAAATGAGAATTATAATCCTATATAAGAAACGAGTACTGAAGGTCAGCGTTACCGGAAAAGCGTTAACAGTTAACGAAAAAGGATATTTTATACCTGGTTCCTTGGTTAGGGAGAGAAGGTATTTGTAAAAGTTTACGGAAAAGGAGACTCTCAGCTCATTATACAAATTACCTTGAAATTTAAATTTTATTTCTTAATACAAACAATAGACTACCTGCAGGGAGTCATCATCATTAGAGCAAACCCTTGTATAATGAGGGTTGATGGCTTTAGGATAAGAGATTAAATTTTCAAGTATCATTGAAAAGAGAGAAAATAAATTATATTCTAAAATTATATTCAACCCTTGCATAATGAGTGTTATAATTGGTTTTGGAAAAGAGAAACAATTTTCGAGCTTTAGTGAAAAGAGAGATAAATACATTAGTGCGTGGTATAGAAGTGCACGGTAGTGAAAGTTATTAATGAATAGAACTTGAGTGTGTATAATGTGGAAGCGAATAATGCTAATTATTGTGTATTTTTTATTAAGTGTTTATAATAGAAATGTGTTTAATGTGAAAGTGTATGGTATTAATATGCTTATTGTTTATGAAGAGTTTGTGTTGAATAGTTTTTAATACGGTAAACAAAAAGTGTTTATTAAAGAAATGAACTGTAAGTGATAAATAATAAATAATAAAGTGACTCTAATAGTAAATATACATTAAAAATTAAATGTGAAAAGTGACAGAGATTGAAATGAAAGTGTGCAAAATGTGTTGACTAAAGTAACAATATTTCGAAAGTGTTTAAATTTTTTATTTTCAATAAAGTTAGTGTTATGAAATGCTAAAAGTGTCCATAAAATGGGATTGTGGATTCATTAAACAAGTAATTAATAACTGTTTAATAAATAATAAAGTGATTATAATGTTTTTAAAGAGTCGTTACAGTGTAAAATAAGTGTTAATAATATAATTATATAAAAGAGGTGAGATAAAGATATAAGACAATAACAAAGACAATAACATGAGACAATGATATGAAAGAAACAGATAAAAGAATGAGAGAAATGAGGTAAAAATATAAGATAATATCATGAGATAATGTGATGGGATAAACATGTGAAACAATAAGAGAGATCAGGTAAAGAGATGGGATAATGAGATGAGATAAATAGATATGAGATAAACATATGAGATACAGAAACAAAAAAACATTAAGACTTGATATATAAAGATACTTTGGTGACATGTAGGCTAAAGAGGTGATTATGGAGTAAGATCGTGAGAAATAAAAAAAAAGATTCATTTTTTGTTAATTTTTTTTTTAAAGTTGTTTTTGAAAAATAATTTCTGAGTTAAAAAAGAGATATTTCAATTTAAATGATAAAGATTAGGATATTGGTAATTGGGAAATTCTAAATGACAATCACATGTATAAGTTTCAGGAATTATTGGAACTTAATTCAGGTGGTAGTTTCCAAAAACAAATTACAGGATATTTAGAAATGTTAGACGAAATTAAAGCAATTAATAAGAATAAATCACATATTCAAATATTGTTTAGTGGAAATCGACTTTTGGGTCAGTGCATTTGCACTTACTATGATGGAAATGAACATTTTGTTAATGATAGTCTTAATGAAGGACGTTTAAATGAAGATCAAAGAGAATATTTATGCAGGTTATAACCATTTGAACCTAATGTAGTTTTATAAGAGTACAACAACTCAATTTTGTTCGATGTATACGCCATTGAGTTTGCTGTTTCTTTATATTTTAATATTAAACCTGAAAATATTGTATACAATTATGCTTTAATGAGAACTCATTTGTATATGATATTTAAAAAAAATGTGTCATCTCATTTTCGGATAATTTTACAAAATTGTATAAACTTGGAATAGGCAATATCGAATAAATAAAAGACAATAATTTACATGTGAGGAATGTAAAAGATGCGACACAGAAGAGAAAATTAGATTATCAAACTAATGACGGCTTTACAGAAATGAAAGGAGATAGTAGTAGTTCTTCATTACTTACAAAAATAGAACAGGAAAAAGTTGTTAATATTCCTGACTAAGAAACTAAAAAAAGCAGTACCAAATATGAAAAAATGTATTGTAAAAGACCTAAGTTAAAAGAAGAGATGGAAAAGAGAGACAAATAACAAATTTGAAAAGTGTAAATAGTGACAATATAAATTTTTGTAAGAAAAAATCGGGCAAGTACGAGTTACACTCGTACCAAGTCGAAGGGTTCCGTACCACTTTAATATTTTTCAACTATAGGAGCCAGAGATTAAAAATTTTCCACCAGGAAACCATTTTTAAAAATATTTTTTATTATTCACTAAATAAAACTTTATTGGTACAAATTTTTAGCACTATAAGCCAAAAATTTTGCAGCTGAAGGGTCAGGGCCGCTTTTAGGGTTTCGTGGTTCGGGACCGAAACCCTTATAGAGTAAGACGCTGAAGTGCGCAACGAACGACTTAATAAAACGCATACAACACGAGACTTAACGAGCATTGACAATGTATTTTCTAATATATAATCTGTCGAAGTGGGTACAATAAATACCTTTTTTAGTCACCACAAAGAACTATGGGTGAGATTAAAATCAATAGACTTCCAAACCTTACAGTAAAAATAAAAACGTGTCAATATTAATCATATGAGAATAAATAATCTTCCAAATCCATAAATCTAAAAAATAGAACTATAGTAGTAAAGCTAAACGATAAAGGATATAATATTTGTCAAACCAAAAAAACGTAAAAATGAACCGAACGCGAATAGATTGATGAGACAGAATAAACATTGCGATTGAATTAAAATTATCATAAAATTATAGTAAAAATTAAGTAACTATTATAACTAAAAAATATGTAATTTTTTTGTATCCTAACCTGTAAATGAAAGTAAATAAACATTATAAATTATATATCATTTTCTAATTATTTATGTTTTTTTTTATAAAATAATAAAATGGATTAAAATTTTTTTTTAATTATTTATTTTTAACGATTTATTATTTATTTATTTATTATTTATATAATTTTAAATTTTAAAGCCAAAAAATTTTATTTTTCAATTTTTTTTTATTTTTTAATTTTTCAAGTAATTTAAACATAAACATAAACATTTTGTACAAAAAAATAATCTGAAACTATAAAATATTGTAGCTGTTTAGAAAAAAAAAATTTTTTTTTGGTAAAATTTCAGTTTTTTGGAAAAAATGTTATGATAATAAATTTAAACCACAATTTTTATGGTTTTATAAAAAATTCTGCATAAAATTACTTATTTTTAACCAATTTCCAACCTTTCAGGATAAATACGCTGAGCTTTAGCATAGGGGTTTTTTGTCATTTTTCAACTTTTCATTAATAACTTTTGAAAATTAAGTCCAGCCACGTTCGCTATATTTTTCCTGTAATCTACACGTAAAAATACCTAGGCATACCAAATTTCAAACCTCTAGGTCAAATGGTTTGGAAGATAAGGGGGGGGACACGTTTTTTTTTTAAAAAAAAGTTTTTCCTTGACAACGCTATGACCATCACCTCCAATCATGTTCTCTATATTTTTCCTGAACTCTACTCGCGAAAATACATATGTGTACCAAATTTCAATACTCTAGGTCAAATAGTTTAGGAGATAAGAGGGGGGGGGGGGGTAAATAGGCATTTTAATGCATTTTTTGAAAAAAATCTTGTTATTTCCTTGACAACGCTATGAACATCACGTTCAATCATGTTCGCTATATTTTTCCTGTAATCTACACGTGAAAATACATAAGTGTACCAAATTTCAACTCTCTATCTCAAATAGTTTGGCCGCTAGGGGGAGGGGGTAATGGTTTTGGGCGACGGACAAACGAGTGAAAACATAAGGGTTCCGTTTGGACACTTTGTGTACGGGACCCTAAAAACATGTGAAAACATACCGTCAACTGGGGCTATTTTGTGCACAAAACCGCTCTTTTTTCACTCTATGCTTTGTTAAAATTCAGAATTTGAAAAAATTAAGAATTGAACTTTTCAGTTATGTTGTAGACATCCTACTGAAGGTGTCCTATGAGTTAGCCGACAAGAAAAAATTTTTTGTCTGAGTTATAGAAACTCAAAGTTAATTAATTTTCTTTTTTTATTATATTATGTATTTCTTTCATTTCACATAATTATATTGAAACATTGTTTTAAGAAGGGTTGTAATTTTCGAAAAAACATCCTTCATAATTTCGAGGACAGAAAGAATAATATAAGAAGCAAAGGTCATTTCAAGTATTTAACAAAAAATTACGTTGAAACTTTAAATGCGTTTTTCTCAAAATGACATTTTCAAAGTCGGTGATCACGATTACTCGAAAACCATTAAACCCATTTACTTGACATTTGGCATCCTTAATTTACACATCTAAGTCGAGTAAGTGATCGAAGGATTTTTTTTATGCAAAACTTTTTTTTATATAGCTGAAAATCGACCGTATATTTAAACGAAAATCATACTGTTGACTTTGACAGGTCACCATTTTGTCTAAAATTTTTTTTCTTTAAATTCTTTGATCACTAACAGGATAATCTTATAATAAATGTAAATCAATTTCATTTTTTTATTTCATACGAAGCATACTTGCAGAATTCTGATCACAGCGAAACACCTTTTTTTGGAAGGTGTCGCGTCAATAGATCACTTCTTCAGAAGTTTTGGTTGAAAAACACTTTTATTTTTTTTTAATTACAGTTTTTAACATGTACTTTTAACTAATAAATAGTATTCTTCAAAAAGATTAATGGTTTTCTAGGAAAAAATTCTTTAAAAAAGCACTTTTTTTAGTTACAACTGGTGTTCCCCCCTTAAGAAATAATAAAATTTGGCGTGCGCTTTTTTTTCTAGTGTCTATAATAACTAGTTAGTTATAGCATAATATCCTAATATATTAATGGAAACTAACAAAATATCGTTATGATGAATGTTTAACAGCTGCTTGCTTTTGTGGTCTGTATCAGCATGCCCTCTCGACCATATAGCGAAGTACTGCGCAATTCTTCAAAAATTGCCCGCCAAAACATTCAAAAGCATAAAAAATACAAAGAAGAATAAAGTGCTAAATGCTATGAAGCAGGCAAAAAAAAGAGTTAAAATAAACAAATTGTTTGAAATTTTCTTATACAATAGAAACTTTATTAATTAAATAATTTTTTTATGTATTGCAACTGCAGGCAGTAACATTAAAAACGCAATTGTTGAAGGTACAATTGTCAAATATCAATACATGTTCTTTTAATAACGTTGAATTTGTGTCATTTTGATTTCGATGCTCAAAACTCCAGAACAATTTACTGCTGATAATGACTGTTTCTTTATTTATAGCTGGTATAAGTATCGCTTTTTTATTCGCTGTAGTAAATCTACTGTTTACAACTCCACCTGAAAAAAATTTGTTAAAAATTAAAAATAGAATATAATTATATTTTCGTTATAAAATTAAATTTTTTTTGTTTACTTGTAACTAAATTAACGTCACTAGGGTTGAAGTCGTCCGTAAAATCTGACCATTTCAAATTATGTATACAGTCATCTTCGTTTTAGATTATTCCCTGCGCATTTGGCAAAGGATTTGAATATTTATTTGCGCTGACTTTATTGTGGCTTAGATTCCGGTAACAATCCCGCGGGATTGTTAAAAAAAATAGTTAATAATAAAAAGACTATTGTATTGTACAATTAGACTCACTTTTGTAATCAAGAAAGAAAATATGTGTGTTTATGTTTAAGTAATAGATATTTATTGAGATTGGAAATTATAAGAATAATCTGTAATTTTTTTATTCATTTAACTGAAAATATGATCTCAAAAAACATATTATATTAATGGTTTCGTGTGATGTAAAAAAAGATGAGTAAACAAGACACACTCATATTTAAGTTTAAGCCAATCATGCTTAAACTCGAGGTATTTATATTGAGGTATTTATATATTTTTTTGACGAAAAAAATTTTATTTTTTTATATATACATATCACTAATCGAAAAACCATGAAAAACTCTGACAAAACTGATAGTAGCAAAAATTTTTTACTTTATTGTTAAATATAAAAAAATTACTAAAATTTGCGTTGTACCGTAAAACCCAGAAAGATTGACCCACTCCCACTCAGAAAATATTGGACAAAAAAAATCACCAAAGATTACCATCTGTATGCACTATAAATACTTCGAATTTAAGCATGATTGGCTAACAATTTTTTTTACCTTGATCACTTCATATGGAATCTCTCCAGGGGCGTAGCCAGGGGGAATTTCGGGGGGTTCAAACCCCCCCTCCTCCCCGAAATCGAAAAATTTTATTGAAAAAAAGTCTTTTTACGCAAAATTTTTTTCAAAACCCCCCCTGAAACGTAAAAAAGTGTCAAAACCCCCCCGAAAATTGTTTCTAGCTACGCTCCTGAATCTCTCATTTAAAAAACAAATGTCAGTTTTACGGATCCCGAAAAATTTTATGTGGGATCCCGCGGGATTGCGGGATCCAATCCCTATTAACAACGTTTTTTAAATTTCTCTCTTCGATATATCACATTATCGAATTTTGCTCCCCTGTACGTCGCCACCCGTCATGCATGGCCGTACTTATTCGTTATTGTATGTTTGGTGAAATGCAAAATTGAGAAAAAACTGCATGTTTCTAGGTGCACCGTATAAGAAGTTGGTAAATGACAATAATAATCTGTTAATAAATTATTTAAATAATTATTTTATTTCTAATCTTCTGTAAGTGTATGAAGTTCGGTAAATCGCAAAATAGGGGAGAACTATGCAGTTTCTAGATCCACTTTATAAAAATTTGGCAAATAACAATAATAATTTGTTTAAAAATTATTTAAAATTTTATTTGTAATTATCATTTGTAATATTGTATGAAGTTTGGTGAATTGTAAAATTGAGGAAAAAGTGAATCTTTCTATAGGTGCACTGCTTACTTTGGAATTGTTATAAATTTTCAATAATAAATAGTTTAAACATTTGCAAAATTCATCGTAATATTTGAGGCAGTTGGTGCAGAAACCGCACAAGTCCATTTTTTTCGAAAATCACATTTTTATGGAAAATTACATATGTTACTAAACTCTAAACCCTTTAAAATAAATAAACAAATTTTCGTTTCGTGCAGAAACAGCACAAGTCCATGATTCTAAGCTGCGCACAAAGGTGCGCAATGGATGAAATAATATTTATTTGTGATATGTTTAAAGTGTTTTAGACGTTGTTAAATAATTTATATTAAACAGTTGATATTATAAATAAAATGCACTGAAAGCGAGGCAGAAAACAATAACAGTGAATTATGTGATAATTGTTAAGAAAATTTTGGAAAGAGATTTTCAAAAATGTTTATTATTTATAAAATGCTAATAAAAATTATCCAAATTAAAAATTTTTAATAAATGTTACTAAAAATTTACTAAAACTGCGATACTTCACTTGTTCAATACATTTTCTGTGTTTTCAATTTCATTTTGTGCAGAAACCGCACAAGTCCAAAAGTTAATTTATTTTTTTAATACCCTATATTGATTAAAATATAAATCAATCATATTGAATTTTTAAACTTATAGGTTAGTAGAAAATAATACAAAACGCAGAATTAAAAAAAATTCTCACATTTACAAGAAAAACAGTTTTTATTGATTCCTGAACAATGACGATTTGTGGACTTGTGCGGTTTCTGCACCAACTGCCTCATTTGCAAAAAGTACTATTTGTTGACACACAAATTGTTGACACACAACAAATAGGGGAGACTGGGGTTAAAGCGGACTGTCAAATTCTGACGCGCAATTGCCGGTAAAGCGTTACTAAAACCGTAATATTTGAATAATTAATTCTAGACGTTTTTTATTTAAGGGGAGATTCCAGTGATTTTAAGCTTTTTTCAAGGATTTTTTTACAATAAAATACAACTCTTAAGGTAATTAAAAACTTTTTTTTTTTAATGTAGTCTTAGAAAATGGCTGCCGAAAGTGGTCCTCTCTAAAAGTTGTTTACACTTTTTCTCTGCAACAGTTCATGTGAAATAAAAAAATTAAATAGTTTCTTAATCTGTACCTTTTTGACTATCGTGTAAACTAGGATAAAAAATATTTATTGAAAAATAACCGAATGACAGACTTTTGAATTTTTTAACCATAATTTTGTAACTTAAATTGTTAATAACTTTCTTGAATATTAATGGATCTTAAAAATCCTAGTTTACACGAAAAATACACGTTCAAGGAACATACTGTCCAAATTTCAAATTATTTCGATGAATAGTGTCAAAATAAGAGTGTAAACAAGATGAAGATATGCAATTTTAAGAAAAACGGGTTTAAAGTTTGAAGGACCAAATGTACAAAAATTTAACTTAAAGTTCGGCAATATTTTTAAATAGTAAAGCACAATAAGTAAAAATTATATAAATAATTATATACATATAACCCTTCAAATGTAACAATATACATTTCTTATAGTTTAAGAACTGATCTTTCAAGCAGTGCACCAGAAAAACTGTTAATTTAAAAATAAACATACTACAGTTAGTTAATTAATAAAAAATACAAATTTTTGAGGTTTTTTTACTTCATATTATTTTTCCCGTTTTTTTAAATAATTATACTAACCAAAAATGGACCAAAAATAATTTCGATTTTTTCAAAAAAAATCACTGGAACCTCCCCTTAAATAATTACGTCCTACACATAATTATGGTAACATTTTACTATTTTTGAAATTGTTGTTTATTGAAATAATACACAAGTAATTGCAATGATCGAAAAGTAATTGGAAAAGTTGTAGCAGAAGACAAAAACACAAACAAATCAGTGTGTCTATTAATGTCTATATTCACGTAGATGGATTCTAAATGGCGGATCCAAAATGTCGGATATTCAATTTTGAAAGTTTATGGATTTTATTGAAATTGGGTATTTGGAGGTTTTTGAGGTCCCTGATTACGAAACCAAAGTGTCTTTTTCGCGCATGGGTTTTTTCATGAAATGTGAAAATTAATACGCTGTGGCTATTCGTCCAACTAGTGGGACGAATAAGCGACGGTTCTTATTTGTCCCGTTTCGAAAAATAAAGAAGTGGGACATATAAAAGCTGTCGCTTATTCGTCCCGTCACACAATAAATGTACATACTAATTCAATGTTCTCTAATAATTAACCAAGTATTAAATATTTTTAAATATAACTCAATAATTTAACCTCAAAATACAGGCATACCGAGATACCCAAATATGTCAAATATTTAAGTGCGAACTTAACCTTAAATCCACTATAAAACGTCAAACAATCAAAATAATTTTATGAAAAGTAGCGCGAAATAAAAATATGAGAATTTAAAGATAAATTTGTAGATTATAATTATAGATTAATATTATTTTCTTTAGTAAACTTTTTTACTTTCACTATCAAAATTTGCGCGCAATTAGTTTTCCATATACTTTAGAAATTAAACTTTAATAATAAATTAAACAAATCGATGTATAATATTTATCTAATAAGGAGGACTGCCAGGGGACGTGCAATTTAAAAATAGTGAAAAAAGATTTTTATTTTAAAAAGTGAGTAAATAATGAGTTTTTAATTGAGAAAAGTGAGTAAATAGTAAGTTTTCAAATAAAAAAAGTGATTAAATAGTAAGTTTTTAAATAATTAAGTGAATACTGACATAAATAATTATAAAAGCTGGTGTAAAAATTACGCTTTTTAGACAATAGTTGAAAAATTGAAAAAAATAATAGAATTTTCAAGAAAATAATTGAAATTTAAAAAAAATATCAAAAAAATGTATATGTGTAGAAAATGGTTGAATAATGACAAAAATAACTGAAATTGAGAAAAAAAAAAGTTATTAAAAATGAGAAATACATTCAAAAATGAAGTAAAAGAATAAAAAATTTAATGCACTATTTAAAAAATTGTATAAAATTATTGAAAAATTACCGATATAATTAAAATGTGAAGAAACTAATTTAATAATGACATAAATAATTGAAAACTGATCTTCAAAAGTTAATAAATTTATGACAATAATTGAAAACAGGTGTAAGAAATTTAAAAGTTCATGAGGGATCATTCACATATCACGTGATACAAATTTGAGCTAATTTGAACCCCCTCCCCCCTCCTCGTGATACTTTTTCTATTGCTAAAAAATTAAATTTCCATGGACCGTGATATTTTGCCTACCCCCCTCCCACCCCTAAAGATATCACGTGATATGTGGACGACCCCTGAGAATAAAAAGAATTGAATAAAATAATTGCAATTTGTAAAAAATAATTCTAAAATGGCAAAAATAAAAAAAATATGAAAAAAATAATTGGAAAATAACAAAAATAATTGGTTAATGTCAAAAGGAATAAAAATTTAAAGAAAATAATTGAAAAATAACGAAATTGAATTGAACTTGTGTAGAAAATTTTGATATTCCTAACAATAATTTGAAGATTGAAGAACACAATTGAAATTTAAAAATAATAATTGAAAAGTTTAAAAAATAATTAAAATTACAAGAAGATAATTGAACAATAACAAAAATAATTGTAATTTGAAAAAAATAATTGATAACTGGTGCATAAAATTAAAAATTTAAAGACAATACTTGAAAAATTGACCAAAAAATTGAAATCTTATGAAACTGATTAAATAATGACATAAATAATTGAAAGCTGGTGTATAAATAAAAAAAGTTATAGAGAATAATTGAAGTTTGAAGAAAATAATTGAAATTAGTTGAAATTAATTGAAAAACAATGTACAAATTTAATAAACTCATGACAATAATCCGTATTAGAGAAATATTATTCATCGATTTGTTTTATTTATTATTAAAGTTTAATTTCTAAAATATATGGAAAACTAATTGCGCGCAAATTTTGCTAGTGAAAGTAAAAAAGTTTACTAAAGAAAATAATATTAATCTCCCAGATAGCACCGATACTTCCAGGAAGTTTCCTGGAAGTTACCCGTGGCAAACTGGGTAGTTACCCGTGGTAACTTCCTGGAAACTTCTCTTATGTACAACAATGTCCGCGCTTGGAAAGTACCCTTGGAAACTTCCTGGTAACTTCCTGGAAACTTCCAATTGAGACTTCCTGGAATCTTCCCGTGGTAACTTCCATGAAGTTTTGGTGGAAACTTCCAGGAAGTTAGTCTGAAGTTTCCAAAAATTATTTAATTTTTTTTCGAATAAAATTATTGTTTAAAAAGGTTATAAAAATAAAGGGATCTTTATATTTTGCTTTGTCGTTAAATAAAAAATTAAATATAAAAAAAAACCACGGTCGGTTGAAGGTCAGCGGACTCGAACCCTTGTCCACCCAGCGGGAGGGTAAACTCGAGGTCTCGAGCAGCTGCTGGGAGTGCGCCTTAACGCGTTCGACCAAATCGCCACTGACAACAGTTTACATGAAACCAATTGATACCCAGAACCAAAAAATCTATTTTTCTGAGAGGAATATTACAAAAGATAAATATACGAGGTTTAATGATTCGTATAATATATAATTCCTTATTCGGAATAAATATACAATTACATGAGTCGTTGCAGATGAACGGGATAATAATCTCTCGTATTCGTATGAGCTTTTTAATGGATTTTAACAAACTAATACTACTCTAATTACCAAAGAAACGAATAATAATTCATTTTTCAAGTAAAACCAATGGTTTTTTTATAAAAGAAATTCATAGTTACAGGAAAAAACCATGATTTTTACCTAAAGTTTGGAAGAAGCAAAAGGATTTTGCCCTACTTTACCAACATTGCATATTGATTGAATCTGGTTTGTTTTTCAATATATATTAATATTACCTAATTAATGAGTAATATTAATTATTATTAATGCAAATAATAATTTCACTTCTAATTTTCTAATAAAACATAATAATAAAATATAAATAATAAAATAATAAAAAAAATAATAATAAAGAATAATACAAATCAAACCCAAATACAATAAGTCAAATAAAAAAAAATTTGAAGAATTGAACTAATTTTAAATTTTTATCAATTTAAAACTCAAAATCCTCATAAAGTCATATCTAAGCACAAAAGAAATAAAAAAATAAGCAAATTGAAATTGATATTTAAATTGTTAAGGATCAAATGTAATTTGAAAATTAAATTTGAAATAGTTTTGTTAAAACTTGATTACAAATATCAATAGGCATTATTATTTTTTTAAGAAAGAATTAGATTTATTAAAATTTTCAGATACTTCACAATTATAACATCTTAAATACTGGGTCGAAAAAATTAATAAATTTTTAAATACTGATTTTTTTATTTAAAACTGATTTTGATTATGGGTTTCTTCAATAAAAACTTAATTGCGATTATCTAAAGGCAACAAATTAATTTTTCACGAAATATTACGATTTCCTAAAATCCTCAATACTTTTACATTTTTTTACTTTAAACGTCGAATAAAAAATTTGACAATCTATTCATGACTTTTTAAAGTTGATAATGAGAAAATCAAAATGTCTGAAAAAAATTAAAATTTTTAAAAATGATAATAATACTCAAATTTGAATGTACGTTTTGAATCTAGGTTCAACGTTTTCAAGATTATGAATAATTCCTGACCTTAAATAGTATGATAAGAATGTATAATGAGTTTTATTAATTTAAAGTCTTCTTTGATAAAAACTTTATTGCAATTGTCTATCGCAAAAGATTCATTTCATCAAGAAGAAATGAATATAAATGAATATAAATGAATATAAACTAAACAAGCTTATGATATTTATAAAATTTTAAAAAAATTAACAAAATTTTTATTCTACATTTTAAATGAAGAATTTTGAAGAATTGGAGATTTCAATTAATCGACAAATTTTTTTATAAAATTTTAATGTTTTGGCGCTAGACATTCGCAATAAAGTTTATATTAAAGAATATAATAACTAAACTAGTTTTTTATATTTATAAATTTTTTAAAAAATTGACAAAATTTTTATTTTACATTTTAGATGAAAATTTTTGAAGAATTGAAGATTTCAATTATTGGACAATTTTCTTGAAAAAATTATTAATTACTGCTGGACAATCGTAATAAAGATAATATTAAAGAAGAATTTAAACTAATCAAGTTTCTGATATTTATAAAATTTTAAAAAAATTAACAAAATTTTTATTCTACATTTTAAATGAAGAATTTTGAAGAATTGAAGATTTCAATTTATCGACAATTTTTTTTAAAAAATTGGAATGTTTTGGCGCTTGACATCCGCAATAAAGTTTATATTATAGAATACTATAAACTGAACTAGTTGTTTATATAAATATTTATAAAATTATAAAAAAATTAACAAAATTTTTATACTACATTTAAAACGAAAAATTGTAATTAATTGAAGATTTCAATTAATCGACAATTTTTTTTATAAAATTTTAATGTTTTGGCGCTTGACATTCGCAATAAAGTTTATATTAAAGAATACTGTAAACCAAACTAGTTTTTAGGGTTCCGTAAACAAAGTATCCAAACGGAACCCTTATGTTTTCACTCGTTTGTCCGTCGCCCAAAACCATTACCCCCCCCCCCCCCCTAGCGGCCAAACTATTTGAGATAGAGAGTTGAAATTTGGTACACTTATGTATTTTCACGTGTAGATTACAGGAAAAATATAGCGAACATGATTGAACGTGATGTTCATAGCGTTGTCAAGGAAATAACAAAATTTTTTTCAAAAAAATGCATTAAAATGCCTATTTACCCCCCCCCCCCTCATCTCCTAAACTATTTGACCTAGAGTATTGAAATTTGGTACACATATGGGAAAATCCACAGAACCGGTCGATTTTCACTTATAGAAATAAAAATTTTCAAATTACGAGCACACCTTTCATTTATGTTTTATTTTATTTGAAAAGTATTTAAGAACAATTACCTTCTTGCGTGATCCATTTTATTTTAATGCCGTTCGAGTTAAAAGCCAAAAACGAAAATATCTATGTAATCTTTGTTCAGAAAATCTTAATGAAAAATGTGTACTTCTTTCTTTTGTTTTTTGCATATATATTTGTAATATTTACAAAACATTTTTAATAATAAAATATGATAAAATACAATTATTTATATACAATTCATATTTACAATTAACATAATAATTAATAAATTATAATTTCATTTTAGCATTTATTTTTTTATTTTGCAAATTAAATTATCTGAATCAATAAAGAGACATTATTGAGATTGATTTTGATACAAGTTTGAAAATAAAACAAATGAATGGTTATTTCATTTTCCATATTTATAAATACCTTCATTCAGTTAAATTTCTTTTAATTTTAGTTTTATTTTTAACTTTTAGACTTTATAAACTGAAAATAGAATTTGGCGTTTGTATATAAAAATTATAATAATGTCTTTCAATAATCACACATGTTTTCAATCCATTATATTTTAATTTGTAGTTGTGCTCCTGAAAAAAGGCTAAGTTTTGAATCGTTCACGATCAAACATAGAGTGTTAATTTTTGTAATATTTTCTTTAATTCTAATCGCACACTGTTCTATTATACCTAGATTTGTTCATCTGCTAAAAAACAACAAGTACCAATTTGAAAAATTCAAATCGATTAAACGCCGTAAAAAATATTTATAAAAATTTATAGGTATTTTATTATTTTAAAATAATGAGTAACGCTACTTTCAGCGACTACCATTTCTTTTTAATTAAGGGCACATATTTTTTTCTGCCTTCAATAAATTCTACACTAAGTAAAGTATAATTCACCATCATTTGGAATTGTTTCGATCTATGCCGAACAAGTTATACCCATAAGAATTAAAATTGATACCTAGAATAACACGACAAATTTGAATTTTTAAGTAACTTAACTCTATTTTATTTTTTATATAAGACGAAAAGGTTTGCATTTACTCAATTTTCTTAATTTAATTTGTTATCAGGGATACTATAAATTGGTAGAAATTTGAAAAAGATTAATATGATACTTCTAAAATAGAAAAATCTGTGAGTAACATGAAATCGACCGGTTCTGTGGATTCGCCCATATGTATTTTCGAGAGTAGAGTTGAGGAAAAATATAGAGAACATGATTGGAGGTGATGGTCATAGCGTTGTCAAGGAAAAACTTTTTTTTAAAAAAAAAAACGTGCTCCCCCCCCTTATCTTCCAAACCATTTGACCTAGAGGTTTGAAAATGTTGAAAAATGATAAAAAACCCCTATGCTAGAGCTGAGCGTATTTATCCTGAAAGGTTGGGAATTAATTAAAAATGTGTTATTTTATGCAGAATTTTTCATAAAACCATAAAAATTGTGGTTTAAATTTATTATCATAACATTTTTTCCAAAAAACTGAAATTTTACCAAAAAAAAATTTTTTTCTTCGAAACAACTACAATATTTTATAGTTTCAGATTATTTTTTTGTACAAAATGTTTATGTTTATGTTTAAATTACTTTAAAAGTTAAAAAATTAAAAAAAAATTTAAAAAAATTTTTTTGGCTTTAAAATTCAAAATTATATAAAAAAGCTTAGTCTATTTAATTGGAAATTTTTAATCTTATTAAAATCATTAAGTTTATACTTAAATTTCTTTAAAAATAAAAAAAATTATTTTTTTTAAAAATTTAAGGGATTTGAAAGGATTTGAAAGGATTGTTAGATTGTTGGATTTAGTTTTTAAAATTTATTATTGGAAAATAAAAAAAAATTAATTCTGAATTTGTAGAAATGTGTTATTGAAAAGCTTCTCTAAAAAACAATGAACTATAAAATTCACATTATAAATAACTAATAAATAATTGAAATAAGCATAATTTATGCTTATGTTTTATAGGGGTATATTTTTAATTATAGATTATATGTAAAAAATCGCATTTAACATGATTAACTTGCACTACCGCTAAAAGTTAAAAGGGGTTTATCAAAATATTAAAATATCTATATCATATCAATAGCGAAGAATTTCAGATCTCTAGTTCATATAGTTAAAAAGTTAGGGATGTACGGAACCTTTCGTTTTAGGGCGAGTGTAACTCGCACTTGCACGATTTTTTTATATTTATAAAATTTTTAAAAAATTGACAAAATATTTATTCTACATTTTAGATGAAAATTTTTGAAGAATTGAAGATTTCAATTATTTGACAATTTTCTTGAAAGAATTTATATATTACCGCTAGACAATCGCAATAAAGATAATATTTAAGAAGACTATAAACCAAATTAGTTTTTGATATTTATATAATTTTAAACAAATTTACAAAATTTTTATTCTAAATTTAATATGAAAAATTTTGATTAATTAAAGATTCCAAATAATCGAGAACTTTCTTGATGAAATGAATCTTTTGCGATAGACAATTGCAATAAAGTTTTTATCAAAGAAGACTTTAAACTGAACCACTTTTTAATATTTCCCTAGTTTTTAAAATATTGTCAAATTTTTTATTCGACGTTTAAAGTAAAAAAATGTAAAAATATTGAGGATTTTAGGAAATCGTAATATTTCGTGAAAAATTAATTTGTTGCCTTTAGATAATCGCAATTAAGTTTTTATTGAAGAAACCCATAATCAAAATCAGTTTTAAATAAAAAAATCAGTATTTAAAAATTTATTAATTTTTTCGACCCAGTATTTAAGATGTTATAATTGTGAAGTATCTGAAAATTTTAATAAATCTAATTCTTTCTTAAAAAAATAATAATGCCTATTGATATTTGTAATCAAGTTTTAACAAAACTATTTCAAATTTAATTTTCAAATTACATTTGATCCTTAACAATTTAAATATCAATTTCAATTTTCTTATTTTTTTATTTCTTTTGTGCTTAGATATGACTTTATGAGGATTTTGAGTTTTAAATTGATAAAAATTTAAAATTAGTTCAATTCTTCAAATTTTTTTTTATTTGACTTATTGTATTTGGGTTTGATTTGTATTATTCTTTATTATTATTTTTTTTATTATTTTATTATTTATATTTTATTATTATGTTTTATTAGAAAATTAGAAGTGAAATTATTATTTGCATTAATAATAATTAATATTACTCATTAATTAGGTAATATTAATATATATTGAAAAACAAACCAGATTCAATCAATATGCAATGTTGGTAAAGTAGGGCAAAATCCTTTTGCTTCTTCCAAACTTTAGGTAAAAATCATGGTTTTTTCCTGTAACTATGAATTTCTTTTATAAAAAAACCATTGGTTTTACTTGAAAAATGAATTATTATTCGTTTCTTTGGTAATTAGAGTAGTATTAGTTTGTTAAAATCCCTTAAAAAGCTCATACGAATACGAGAGATTATTATCCCGTTCATCTGCAACGACTCATGTAATTGTATATTTATTCCGAATAAGGAATTATATATTATACGAATCATTAAACCTCGTATATTTATCTTTTGTAATATTCCTCTCAGAAAAATAGATTTTTTGGTTCTGGGTATCAATTGGTTTCATGTAAACTGTTGTCAGTGGCGATTTGGTCGAACGCGTTAAGGCGCACTCCCAGCAGCTGCTCGAGACCTCGAGTTTACCCTCCCGCTGGGTGGACAAGGGTTCGAGTCCGCTGACCTTCAACCGACCGTGGTTTTTTTTTATATTTAATTTTTTATTTAACGACAAAGCAAAATATAAAGATCCCTTTATTTTTATAACCTTTTTAAACAATAATTTTATTCGAAAAAAAATTAAATAATTTTTGGAAACTTCAGACTAACTTCCTGGAAGTTTCCACCAAAACTTCATAGAAGTTACCACCGGAAGTTTCCAGGAAGTCTCTATTGGAAGTTTCCAGGAAATCTCCAGGGAAGTTTCCAGGAAGTTACCAGGAAGTTACCAAGGGTACTTTCCAAGCGCGGACATTGTTGTACATAAGAGAAGTTTCCAGGAAGTTACCATGGGTAACTACCCAGTTTTCCACGGGTAACTTCCAGGAAACTTCCTGGAAGTATCGGTGCTATCTGGGCTATAATTATAATCTGCAAATTTATCATTAAATTCTCATTTTTTTATTTCGCGCTACTTTTCATAAAATAATTTTGATTGTCTGCCGTTTTATAGTGGATTTAAGGTTAAGTTCGCACTTGAATATTTGACATATTTGGGTATCTCGTTATGCCTGTATTTTGAGGTTAAATTATTGAATTAAATTTAAATAGTATATTAAGCAACAAGGGGTTAAAGGCAGCCATTTGTTTACGCTGATGTTTGTGTACGAGTGACAGTCGAGGGCGAAGCCCGAGACAAAACGAGTACACAAACATCATTGTAAACAAATTGGACTGACTTTAAACCCGTGTTGCTTACGATACTTTTTATTCCAAAGGCACAAACTTGGTGCTTTTAAATGTTTGTAGGTTAGGGTCTAAATGCATTCACTTGTTTGACCGTATAAAAATGGCGGCCATTTTTGCCCTGTGGTGGAAAAAATGTATGGATCAGCTGTTCATTTTTTCCCTAGGGAAAAAATGGAAGCCATTTTTACCCGGTCGAACAAATGAATGCGTTTAGACCCTGCCTACAGGCATCTAAAAGCGCCATGTTTGTGCCTGTGGGATAAAAAATATATTATTTGTCCCGTCACCCCACTCCTTTATTTTTCGAAACGGGACAAATAAGAACCGTCGCTTATTCGTCCCCAGGGCCGGCGGAACGTATTTTTTCTAGGGGGGGGCAATGCATATATATATATATATATATATATATACCTACACAGACATACATATATACACAAATATATATATATATACATATACACATAATCAGGGTTGCTACGCTTTCTGGAATTACTATTAAAAATGCTTACTTTTAAAAATTTTGAAATTGAATGAATCATGTTTTATGCACAAAATAATCCTGGTTAATAGTATTTTTTTTTTAAAAAAAATTATCCACTTTTTCGTAAATTACTATATCTTAGCGTTTCTTCACTGTCTTACACTGAGAAAAATGAGTTAGCTACTATTTGGATAGCTTTTTTTAGCGGTGAAATTAAACCAAATTTTTATTTAACAGAATTGTTATTGAGTAGAATTTTTCATAAGACGAATTTTTGAATTTCAGAATAACCATTTCACCAAATCTTCATTATTTATCCAATGATTTAGTTGCATTAATTGTTATTTAATATAATTAATAAAACGCTAAATTCCATTTTTGTCGGATACCCTGAACTATTTAATATTTCGTCTTACTCAAACTTTTATTAAAAGAAAATTCTGCTGAATTAAAATTTGGTTAAATAGAAATTCTTTAAATAAGAAGTTTGTGTTAACAAAATTTTGTAAAACAAAAATTAAATTAAATATAAATTCGCTAAACTTAAAATTCTGTTAAGTACAAATCCAGATTTATTAAAATTTGATTAAAAACAGTCTCGAAGGATGATAACACAGCCTCACAAACAAAAGTTTGTCTCAGACACTACAGTAGCTGCTGTAGAAAAGTTGGATGGGCGCCAGTTGGGCCCCATATGGGTTTCCCAAATTTAAGAAGGGCCCCAGTTGGGTCTTCCCACTGGGAAATTAGTGGGCTTGTAATGCTCAACCCGGTTAGTGCCAATTCACTAAAAAAGATCGTAAAAAAGTAAGATCGTTAAAAAAAATATTCATTACAACTTTTAACAATATTTTCCACCAAAATTTTCTTTAATGATATAAAAATTAGTTAATAACAATTGTTGCATGTATTTTTTAATTTGTTTAAACAAATCAATATTGTTTATTTGAAACTTTTCATCTAATAGAGCTAGAAAGTTGTAACTTTTATCAAATTTTGCAACTATATAAGTTAAGTAAAGCCTAACATTAGAAAAAAACTAAAATATAAAATTATTAAAATTGTTTAAACAAATTAATATTGTTTATTTGCAATTTTTCATCTAATAGAGCTAGAGTGTTGTAACTTTTTATTAACTTTGCAACTTTTCAAACCTATAAAAGCCCAATACTAATAATAAACGAAAATCCACAATTATGAAAATTGTTTAAAGAAATTAATATTGTTTATTTGCAACTTTTCATCTAATTAAGCTAGAGAGCTGAAAATTTCTCTTAATTTTGCAACTTTTCAAGCTTATGAAAGCTTAATATTAATAAAATACAAAAATCCACAATTATAAAAATGGTTTAAACAAATTAATATTGTTTATTTCTAATTTTTCATTTAATTGAGCTAGAGAGTTGAAACTTTCTCTTAATTTTGCAACTTTTCAAATCTATAAAAACTTAATATTAATAATAAACGAAAATCTACAATCACAAAAATTGTTTAAACAAATTAATATTGTTTATTTGCAACTTTTTATCTTATTGAGCTTCAGATTTAAAATTTTCTTTTAATTTTGCAACTTTTTAAACCTATGAAAGCTTAATATTAATAATAAACGAAAATTCACAATTTTAAAAATTGTTTAAACAAATTAATATTGTTTATTTGCAACTTATCATCTAATTTAGCTAATTAAGCTCAATATGCTAATAAGCTTAATATTAATAATAAACGAAAATCCTCAAACACAAATATTATTTAAACAAATCAATATTGTTTATTTGCAACTTTTTATCTTATTGAGCTTTAGATTTAAAATTTTCTTTTAATTTTGCAACTTTTTAAGAATACCAAAGCTGAATATTAATAATAAACGAAAATCCACAATTATAAAAATTGGTTAAACAAACTAATGTTGTTTATTTGCAATCATTCATTGAATTAAGCTAGAGAGTTTAACTTTTTCTTAATTTTGCAAATTTTAAGCCTATAAACACCCAAAACTTATAGTGAACGAAGATCCATAATTATGAAACTCTTTTAAATAAATTAATATTGTTTATTCGCAACTTAAATACAGTTAGGGAACTCTATTACAATATTGATAATAACAATATTAATTTGTTTAAACAATTTTTATAATTGTTGATTTTACTTTACAATTAATATTGGGCTTAACTAAGATTGAAAAATTGCAAAATTAATAAAAAGTTACAACCCTGTAACTCAATTAGATGAAAAATTGCAAATAAACAATATTAATTTGTTTAAACTATTTTTATATTTTTATATTTTAGTTTTTTTCTAATATTAGGATTTACTTAACTTAAATAGATGCAATATTAGAAAAAAGTTACAACTCTCTAGCTCTATTAGAGAAAAAGTTTCAGATAAACAATATTAATTTGTTCAAACAAATTAAAAAATACATCAACTAATTGTTAGTAACTAATTTTTATGTAATTAAAGGAAATTTTGGTGGAAAATGTTGTAAAAAGTCGTAATGCATATTTTTTAATGATCTTACACTTCTTTTTCGTTTATGAAGATTTTTTATGGCCCTTTAAAAAATAGTTAATAATAAAAAATTTGTCAAATAAATTATTGGATCTTATTTTTTAAACTTTCCTGAGGAGAAACAGCTTTATCCGATCGAAAAATGTTAATTTTCATGGATTTTATATCAATTCTATGAAAAAGTTTTTTTCCCCATGCATTTTGCATGGGAAACTTTGAGCGCTTTGACCGAATTTCATGAATTTTTAAACTGAAATGAAGGGAAATTGCAATATATAAAGCCGATTGACGATTAGTTTAGTATTGAAACTATTATTTAGTAACAATTTACGTATTTGATAAAAACTAGGAACCCCAGGCTGACCCCAACTTGCGCCCACGTACAAACTGGGAATTACTGGGAACTTTTCTACACGGGAGTGTATTTCTACTTACTTTTTTTCACTGAATAATCAGATTGGTTAAAATTTTTGAAATAATCTTTAAAAAAATTGATGAAAACACGAAAAAATCGCTTTTTTAAGATTATCTAAAAATTTTTAGTTAATCTAATCATTTTGACTTTGAATGCGGATTTAGTGTAGAAAAATATACGTAGGAATACATTAGGATAAAGACTCGGACCAAAAAATGCACATTAAAGGTCTGCAAAACCTGGAAAAGTCATGGAGTTTTGTTCTAAGAAAGTCATAGCAACCCTGAAAATTACATTAATTACTGTATAAAATGTTATTGAACTTAAAACTAAGAGATTGTACTTTTTTAAAAAGATGTTTACATATTTATTTAAAAATTAAAATTATAAGTCAATTTTCAGAGGAGGGCAAGCCCATACATTGCCCCCTCGAGGTATTTCTAGGGGGGGGGGGCATTGCCCCCTGTGCCCCCCCCCCGGCTCCGCCGTCCCTGTTCGTCCCACTAGTTGGACGAATAGCCACAGCGAAATTAATACTGAATCGTTAAACAAAAAAGAATCGCTCATAACAAAAAAACAAAAGAATATGTGACTATCTTTTTTATCACGCAAAGGTTTTTTAAACACTTATTTTTCAATTTTCCACATGGGAATTAATACTGATCAACCGTTAAACAAAAAGGAATTGCTATTAACCAAAAAGAAACAAAATTGTTACATTCTTATTTTTCGTGAATAGGGTTGTTCAAGAAATTTTGACACTTTTTCACATGGGTAATATATGCTACAAGCTGCAGATGAAAATCTATTAAACAAAATAATTATTTTACATTGCGATTAAATAAATAATAATAATATCCTTGTATATTTTTTAATTAAATTTTGTACTTATTTTTACGATTTATTTTATGAATTATTAAATTTTGACCCCAAATTCGTAATCAGGGACGTCAAAAACCTCCAAATACCAAGTTTCAAAAAATCCATAAATTTTGAAAATCTTATGCCGCAATATTGGATCTTCCATATTGAATTTTTAAATTGTGACCTTAGTTTCGTAATCAGGGACCTCAAATACCGCCAAATACCAAGTTTCAATAAAATACATAAATTTGCAAAATTTTATGTCCACTATTTTGAATTTTTCCTCATATTTGTATTCGGCGACCCCAAAAACAGTAAATTCCATAACTAAAAATTATAAATAAGTGGGCCTCTATATACCGCTCTATAGGTGCAAGTAGAGTGCGCGCGCACATAAAAAAGTGATGCTACATAAAAATTTTAAATTGATTCAGGGTTTTTTTAATTTGATTCTGTTAAATGGAGGTTTGAGCATTTTCATTCTTTTGGCATACTTTTCAAAAATTTCAATAGCTTTTTTTTTTAAATATTCTGCAATTTTTTTTTAATTATTTATTTCAAATTTCATTTTTATCAACATATCTTTGTTTTTATCTTTGTTTAATTTTATAAATTTTGTCGTATATGTAAATAAGACTTGTTTTATTTATTTTTAAATGTTAATTAATATTTTTTTTATTGTTGACAACATTTGCCCTGAAAGTTTTTGTAAGAGTTTATCAGTAATGCAGTAATTACTGTAAATTACCAGAAAGGTAATTACTTACATTTTCGTAATTGACCCATCACTGAAACGTGCACTTTTTTCCACGTACTCTAATGGATGACCCTTTATTATATAATAATTTATTTTGAAATATTACTTTTAAGCTTAAAACAAACGGTGTTTATTTTTTACGGTACATACATCATTTTTTTTCTATACTCATGTATAGTCAGATGAGAAAAAAGTGGGTGTCTTTTTCTCGATGCGGAAGATGGTGTTTATGCTCGTGCGACGAAAGTATCAAAGGTCGAGGGGCGGTTAGACCGTGACATTCCCTATTAGCTAGGGCGGAAATGTTTCTAAAACGGACCTTCTATTTCAAAGAGGATTTGATTTTTTCGAGACAGTTTATATATTATATAAGAATACTTGCAGAAATTTGACTCCGTATAGAGCACCATGCCCACGTGTCGTTGATAGTCTAACACTAAATTATGTGACTTCTGGTGCCAATGCCATTCCAACCAGACGGTCATTTCATGCCCATCAAATTCCGAATTACGTAACGATGGCGCCTAGACTCCGTTTTTCTCAGAATTTTCCCTGAAATACAATAACAAACACAACAGCAAATTAAAATGACTTTTTATAGGAAACATGTGTGGATCTCATCGAGAGTGCATTTTCAGGATTCTTAATTTTGTAATGATTATAATTAAAATATGATTGTGACAAATTTTGTATTGTTTATTAAAAAATAAAATTGAGCAAATTATTAAATATATTCAAAGTTTTTTTTTTATTATTAACAAAAATTCAAACAATTTTTAGGCAGGGCCGGATTGGGAATTAAAAGCGGCCCGGGAAAGATATTCAAAGCGGCCCCTTTCTATATAATTGGAAATTTTTATTAACATTTAAAACTAAAATATAAAAATATTGAATTATTAAATTATTTTATTTAAACTTATCAATAATTTAATTATTTGGAATTTCTTGAACAGTAGCATTCTCTACTGCCATTTGTACGAAAGCAGCAGTAATTTCTTAGTTTAATGAACACCTCAATCTGGTTTTAACCAATTTTAAAGGACAAAAAATGGACAACTTCTATTAAACAAATATAATAAAAAAATTTTGAGAGAATTTCCTGGCTTTAAAAATTGCTCTGAATGTATTCCTATCTACCTTAACCCCTTCAGCATCAAAAACAACCCTTTAAAATCATTCCCTGATCTTCAATCAAGAAATGGACAATTTTTATTAAATAAATATAAAAAAAAGTTTTTTAGCGAATTCCCCGGCTTTAAAAATCGCTCAGAATGAATTTCTATCTACTTTGCCCCCTTTAGCATAAAAAAAGTCGGCTTTCATTCACCTGAAAATCATTTTTTCAATATTTGAATACCCAATTACTTTCTTTAATTTACAATTATTTTCTTCAAATCTCAATTATTATCTTCTATTCACAATTATTTTAATTAACTTTTAATCATGTTTTTTAATTTTCAAATATTCTCTTTAATATTCAATAATTTTCGGCTTCTTTCAATATTTTTATCAATTTTCAATTGTTTTCTTCAATATTCAATAATTCTCATTTTTTCAATTGTTTTTCCAGTTTTCAACTATTTTCTTCAATTTTCAAATATTTTCGGTTTTTTTCAATTATTCTTTTCAGTTTTCAAATATTCTCGTTTTTTCAATTATTTTTTCAGTTTTCAATTATTTTCTTCGATTTTCAAATATTGTCGGTTTTTCAATTTTTTTTTTTTCAGTTTTCAATTACTTTTTCAGTTTTCAAATATTCTCATTTTTTCAATTATTTTTCAGTTTTCAATTATTTACTTGAATTTTTAATTATTTCAGTCAATATTCAATAATTCTCGATTTTTTTTCAATTATTTTTTCAATTTTCACTTGTTTCCTTCAATAGGCAATTATTTTCCAAGAACTTCAATCCAGTTCAATTTTTTATAATCCAATTAAATTTACAATTATTTTCTACAATTACTACAGTAATTTTCTTTCAATTTTTATTCTTAGTTATTTCTGTTCTAAATTTTAATTTACATTCTTAACTTTTAAGATAATTCTGTTGAAATGTAAACTTTTTAATGTTGCAATTTTTCGAATTTTTTGCAATTGTCCTTTATTTTCGTCTTTTTTCAATTATTTTCTTTCATATTATTCAATTATTAATCATTTTCTTGAAATTTCAATTCAGTTCTTTAATTCTTTAATTATTTGTATCCAATCACAATTCTTGACTTTTATTGATACTTTTTTTCATTTTCAATTATTCTCTCAATTTGAAAGTATTTTCTTCAAATTTTAATAAAGTTTAATTTTTCAAAAAGCAATTAAACTTTCAATTGTTTCTAGAACTATTCCTATCATTTTCTTTCTTTTTTAGTTTTTTTTAATTTCATGTTTATCTTTTTCTGTTTAAAATTATTTCTGTCAGTTTTTAATTTAATAATCTTGCCATGTTTAGAATTTTTTCCAATTGGCAATTATTTTATTCAATAATTAATAATTCTCGGCTTTTTTCGATGATTTTTTCAATTAACAATATTTTTCTTGAACTTTCAATTCAATTTTTCAACTATCCTCTTAAATTCACAATTATTATTTTCTTTAATTTTGAATTTTTTTCTTCATTTTTCAACTATTTCTTCTAATTTGAAATTATTTTCTTCGATTTTCAACCAACTTTAACTTTTTGAAATCCCATTCAATTTCCAATTATTTGTTATAATTATTCCTACAGTTTTCTTCAGTTTTTAATTGTCAATTATTTTCTTAAATATTCACCAATCCTGGGCTTTTTCACTCTTTTATACTATTTATTTATTTATTGATATAGTAATTTGTAAATTATTTATTATCAATAATTTTTTTGAAATCTCAATTTAACTCCTTAATTCCTCAATTTTTCTATCTAATTCACAATTATTTTCTTCATTTTTTAATTATTTTGGCAATTTTTAATATTATTTTCTTCTTATCAATTTGTGATTATTTCTTCAAATTTCAATCCCGGTCAATTTTTTAAAATTAAAATTTTTTTCAATTATTATTATTTCTGTAATTTTTTTCCTTTTTTAATTTCCAATTGTTTTTTTAAAATATTATATTTGTTCTTTAATTTTTTAAATTATTTTTGTCAATTGTCGATTTATTAATCTTGTCATTATTCCAATTTTTTTCATTTGTCAATTATTTTCGTCATTTTTTAGTTATTTTAGGTCGATATTATCAACTCGAGAACATTTTTGGATGGTCAAGAGATTTTGAGATCAATATCAATATTGCTCAAATATGTTATCGTCTTGATATCGTAAAGCACTAAGAAATAATGGTCAAGAGAACAAAATAATTTAAAAAGTTAAAGATTAGTTATAAAATTTTTTGAGAATTATTGAGGATTGAAAAAATTGAAGGAGATAATTGAAAATTGAGGAATGTAATGGAAATTTAAAAAATGTAATTAAAAATTGAAAGAAGTAATTGAAAAAGTCTAGAATTCTTGAATACAGAAAAAAATAATAATTGAAAACTGAAGAATGAAATTGAAAATTGAAGAATGGAATTGAAAGTTGAAGATAATAATAAATAAGAATTGTAAAAAATAGTTGTAGAATTGAACAATTTAATTGAAATTCTACAATTTCTGTGATTGAAAAGAACATAGAAAGAAGCCGAAAATGATTGAATGTTGTAAAATTAATTGAAAATAGAAAAGAGTAATTGAAAGTTAAATGAAATTTAATTACATAAATTAAATTATTAATTAGACCTACAAAAATACCGGCCCGCCTAGCGGCGGCCCACCAGGATTTTTCCCGGTATCCTGAATGGCCAATCCGGGCCTGTTTTTAGGCACATTTTCAAAAGTGTGTTATGGATTAACCTTTATTTGTTTTAAAGTTAATAAATAGATTGTTCGAAAATTGTAAAAACATGTCGAGATATGAAGTCTTCAAGTGTTTTCATTCATCCAAACGAGTTGTTAGGAGTTCTTGTTTATTTTAAAACTCACTTGAAGGAGTTGATAGAGTTGTTTAAAACTCAATTAGAAGTCGAGTTAAAAGCAGCTTTGAATACGTTGCACACTTACTAAAAAACGCAAAACAACTGTCAAACGTTTAAAACACCTAGATTTGTTTAAAAAATGTTTTATTCAAAAAAAAATAATTCTAAGCATTATTTTTATGTTACACGTATTATATATACAAAAAATAATTACATTATCTTCTTTACGTGCTTGGAATTATTTTAAAAGTGATTCTACATAAAATCTAAGTAATTTATTGCTTTATTAATTATTTGAATGATGTTCTTCTAATTTCAATTATTTTAATTTATTTCAAACATATTCTGCAATTTTCTCAATTACTTTACCAAAATTCCAAATATTTTTACTAATTTTAATTTATTTTTATCATTTTTCAATTATTTTCGATTATTTCAAATACATTCGGTACTTTTTTCAACTCCTTTCTCAAAGTTTCATTATTTTTTTTAACTTTGAATTCTTTCTATCATTATTTAACTGTCTTCTTCAATTTTTAATTATTCTTACTATTTTTCAATTAATTTAATTAATTTGCAATTTGTTAAAAAATTCAATTTTTTTCTTCAATTTCTTTTGATTTTAATAATGATCTGTAAATTTTGAAATGATTTTTCTCAGATTTTAATTCTTCATTACAATTTTCAATTATTTATCATCTTGAAATTATTTTTTTCAATTTCTAATTATTTATATTATCTTTATAATTGATCTCCTAAATCTTCAATTATCTCAAATTACACATTTTTTCTTCAATGTTCAATTAATTATTTTCATCAATCGAAAATTCTTTTTATTACTTTTCAATTATTATTTCTAATTTCAAATCCATTCTGTAATTTTTTCAATTAGTTTTCTTAAACAATTATTTTTACAAATTTTCGTTTATTTTCAATTTTTTTCAATTAATTTTCTACATTTTTAATTAATTATCTAAAATTTTATTATTCCTCTTAATTTTCAATTATTTCTATAAATTTTAAATTATTTTCTCCGATTTTTAATTTCTTAAACATTATATTTTAATTCAATTGACATCTTGAATTTTTAATTATTTATCTCAGATTTTAATTATTTTCCCCACTGTTTAAATATTTCCAATGAATTTCCAAAACTTGCGATTATATTCTTTTGTAATTATTTTCTTTAATTGTTAATTGTTTTTATAATTTTTCAGATATTTTATTTAATTTTACATGTGTTTTGTAATGTTATCACATTTGTTATCAATTGTTAATTATTTTCCTTAATTTTCAAAAATTTCTATAGGTAATTGAAAATTATTTTTTCTAATTTTTTGAATTATTTCTAAATGCACTATTTGAATCTTTAATTGATTTATCTTAAATTTCAATTATTTTTCAATTTTCAATTATCTTTACTTTACTTTGCAATAAATTTTTTCAATTTGTAATTATTTTTGTTACTTTTCATTCAACTTTCTAAATTTTCAAATATTAATCTCAAATTTTAAATATTTTCTACAATGTTCAATAATTATTTATATATTTTGTTAAAGTATTTTCATCAATTCGAAATTTTTAAATTACTTTTTAATTATTCTTCTTTATTGCAAATCTATTCTGTGCCTTTTTCTCAAATTTCAATTATTTTTACAATTTTTTTTTAATAATTGACTTCCTGCAGTTTCCATTATTTATTTCAGATTACAATTATTTTCTTGAATTTTCAATTTTTTGTTCATTTTCAATTCTTTTATTCCATTTCATTTCCATTCATTTTATTCCATTTTTATATTTCCCCCTTTTTAATATATTTATTATTTTTCAATTAATTTCCAAAACTTGCATTTATATTTTTTTTAATTATTTATTTTAATTTTGTATAATTCTTTTTATCATTAATCAGTTATTTTATTTAATTTCAAATAAGTTTTGTAATTTTGTCACTTTTTTTTCAAGTTTCAATTAGTTTTATTAATTTTGAAGTATTTTTATGATTTTACAATTATTTTTTCCAATTTTTTATTCACTTTGTAAATTTTTAATTGATTCATTTAAAAATTTAATTCTTTTGTCGACTTTCAATTATTTTTATTATTTTCATTACTTTTCAATCAATTTTCTAAATTTTAAAATATTTTTCTCAAATTTCAATTGTTTTCTTAAACTTTTTAATATGGTTTTTAGGTTTTTACCATTTTTTAAGTATTTTCTTTAATTTGAAATATATTTTACAATTTGATCACAAATTTTTCTCAAATTTGATTAATTATTATCAAGCTGAAGCTGATCCAAAACATTTTGAAAAATGTACTCACATATATTTAAATCCATAAAATACTTTTCAAAATTTCGGGACTTTTTAAACAAGGAATTTTATACATGGTAAATTATTTTTAAAAATTAGAATGGTTTTTTAACAATATTAACTATTTTATTAGTAAACTTAATTTTAAGAAAGTGTAAAATATATATGTTGGATGCAAGTATAAATCATTTAAACATTTCGTATCGTGGGAATGAAGAATATCACTTCATAAGAATCCAATAGTTTTTTTTCTTTTTATTTCAAATAAAATTTTAAGTTCACAATGTTGCATTATAAATGAGTCACGAATGTTTAGACTTTATTGAACGATGCGATAAAATGTTCTCGCTGATTAACATGATGAGACAGAGAGGATATTTTTAAATATAAACATTTTAGCATCACAAGTCTCGATATAATTCTTCGTCAAGGACTTTTTATTATTTTTTATAACTAGTCAAACTTTCAGTTAATAGAACGTAATTTTTAAAAGAAATATTTTATTTAGTTTCGGAGAAATTATTATTAAATAAAAATTACGATAATTGAACATTGAGAAAAATACAAATTTGAGTAAGAAAGGAGAATTTGATTTTTTTAAAGCTACAAATATAAAACATAAAAATTAAACATGTTTTTCGTTTATATTTAAATAAAACAAATTTTTTTCCAGTATCACTTTTTTTCGCTACATTGTGCGGCTTTATTTTCATTAAGAATGTGTAATCTATTTTTATAATAAATGATTTTCAATGATTCCTCTGTTTCGTTTTTCCCGTGAGAAAAGAAATCCACAATAAATTCTATGGATAGTAAATGTTTATTTAAAGTTTGAAAGGTCTGAAAATTTATTATTTCATATACAACGATTTCTTTTATGAGGCTGTTATTTTATCCTCCGCTCATAGATCCATATCGTTTACAAGTTTAACTGAACCGCCTACTCCCTGAGGATTACGTATTTCACAAGAAAAAAAGCAAAGCAAAGGGTGTGAAAATCGAATGATTTGATACTTTACTTTCAATTATAAAAAAGAAACAATAATTAACTTTGTTCTATTTTCAAAAATAAATTATGAAAAATATTGTTTATTTATATTTTGATAATTATATCAATTTATAATAACGTTTTGGATTTTAAAATAATGCGTAAAAACAATTACTTTTTAAATTTTTTGTTTTTTATTTAAAATCAAAAAAAGAATATACTTTTTAACTGTATATAAAGGTGTAATATGTATAAGGATAATATTAGCCACATTAGTAATAATTAAAGTATCTACATACATTTTCATCTTATTTACAATGTTTATTTATAAAAAAAATGTTACAATTTAGACTTTTTGACAAGAATCTTATGCCTATACGTTTACTTACTATAATAAGATAAATTTGGTTTCGATGGACTTACTTTAGTATCTATTATACACAAGGGGAGCTCCACACCAAGAGTACACATTTTTTGGTGACGTTCTTCCGATTTGTCTCATATTTTACAGTCACTTTTTATCTTGAAAAATACTCAATCAACCAAAATTTTAAATCCCTATCTCGTACAGAAAATCCGCAGTCGTAAATTTAGTGAAAAATAGCATTTTTTTAAAATTAAAATTGAAAAATGCATGTTTGTTATAAAAACGTGGTTTCATGGATAGAAATAATCTGTGTAATTTAAGCTCAATAAAAAAAAAATGGGTCACCAAAAATGTGAGTTTTTGGCGTGGAATCCCCCACTAGTAATATTACATATTACTTTAAATACGTCTATTATTATACACATTGAAACGTGTGACTATATCACCACTATTGTAACATCGACTAATTTTGTAATATATTATATATCACTCATAGACTAAAATATATTTATATTTCCAAATTCAATAGAGTGTGCTCTCATATTCAATACATAAAAACAGTTAATGAATTTTTTTTTAAACAGCAAACAAATTTTAAGTTTGACCATAGTATCAGAGAACTTTATAAATATTTATAATTACAAAATGACGTAATTGAAGTATTTTACAAAAATTGTTGGTAATTGAATTATTTTACTATAATATTGGTAGTTCAAATATTTTGTAATAACATTGTAATCAACTCCAGTTTTAGAATAGAGAGAAAGAAGAGCTTCTGGGCGCCAATAGAAGATTTAAGAATGGTAATTTTCCTACCAATGACGAAAATGGTAATTTTTCCACTAGTGACTAAATTGACCATTTTTCCCACTTGTGATAAAAATATACATTTTTCCACTAGACGGCTATGACGGGCGCAAATTGTGATTAAAAAAGAGATATTATTATAATTAGTTGTTTATTTCAGAAACCTTTTTAGATCATGTATATTATTTTCCAAACTTTTACTTAAGTACTCACACTTCTTAAATACATATTCTTTGGTTCAAAATTATATAAAAATAAACATTAAAATCTACATGCTGCTAAATGTAATACAATAAAACGAATTTTGTTTCAATATTGTAATCGAATCATCATCGCATATTGTATATTAAGTGGGTTCCATGATTTTTCACCCACTAAAAAGTAATACATTTATGTATAATAAAGAATTTCGTCTTTTAAAATATGTACAAAATAAAAACAAAAATATTTTCTTTAATTTCAACAAAAACTATGTACAACTTGCACTTTTATACAAACTTATAATAACCTTTAAAATTAAAGCAATTATTTGTAGGTAATTTTTTAACTGATAAAATAGGTCTTTTGGAACAAAAAATTCAAGTGTCAAGAGTTTTGGAATTTCTATTGTAATTGATTCGATGGAGCTTCTTGTTTGAGTTCAAGGGCCCACATGTGTTGAGGCCATCCAGTTCGTCCTTTGCTTTTCGTAGTTTCTTCATGGCCAATTATTGAAGACCCATGCATGACATTTTCATTCTGTAAAAAAAATTACTTGTTCTTAACACCATTATAAATGTAAGGAATAATTTTTTAAATAATTTTTAAAAATTTATGATCTATTTTAACTGTTATTTATTTAAAAAATTTATTATTTGGTCTGGAGACTATACGTTATATTTTATTTATTGATATTAATTCCCAGACGTTAAAAAAACAAATTTTTAAAAAAATTATTATTTTGCTTCCTATAGAGGAAGTATTATTTTACTTGCCGAAATTATTGATTTCGATTTTTTGACATAGGTACTCGACATATTTCTGATGTAATTTCTAACATCATTTTCGATATCATTTCCGATGTCATTTCTGATATAATTTCTGATGTCATTTTTCATATAATTTCCAAAGTAGTTTCTAATATCATTTCTGATGTAATTTCTGATATCATTTCTAAAATAATTTCTGATTTCTGAAATGACATCATTTCGTATGTCAATTCCGATCAATTTATCTAAAAGAAACTAAAACATGTCATAAATTTTGAAAATGCAATAATTATTAGTAATAAATAAATAAAAGTGATATTAGAAATGATATAAGAAATGGCATTGCAAATAATATCAGAAATGACATCATTTTTAATCCCAAAATCAGATGCCATTTCTGTTGTCATTACTGATGTTCGATTTCTCAACATCTTCTGATGTCAACAGTAACCTCCAAAACAGTAGCGTAACTTGGATTTGAGGGCCCCCCCCCCTTTCTTAGAAAATTTCAAATAAAATTTTAAACGATCCTATATAGCTGAAATTCAAGGCAACAATTTTAAATTGAAGAAAATAAAAGTAAAAATTAAAAAATAATTTGAGAAACGAAGAAATTGATTTTAAAATAACAAGAATTTAAATTAAAAATCGAAGAAATTCCTTAAACAATAATCGAAAATTAAAGATTATAACTTAAAATATACGAAAATAATAATTAACAGATCAGAAATAGACGAAATTTGGAAAAATTAATTTAAAAATATAAGAAAAATAATTGAACTTGAAGACATTACTTTAAATTTAAAAAAGGAACCAAAATTCTGGAAGAAATTAAAGACAAAATTAAAAATCAAAAATTGTAATTGAAATTTGAAGAAAATAATTTCATTATGACTAAACTAACTGAAAATTGAAGAAAATAGTATAAAAAAGAAGGTAATTAAGTAAATTGAAGACATTAACTAAAAAGCGACAAAAATAAATTAATGTACGGCTACCCAAAAAAATGGAAGATATTTTTGAAAAATTAAGAAAAATATTGATGAAATTGATAAAAAATTAAAAGAAAATTTCAATTGTTAGAAAATACAAAACACTACGAATACAAGATTAATAACAACTAAAATTTTAAATAAAATACTGACAAATTAGAAAAATCTTGAAAAAAAATTGAAAATTAAAGAAATATATTTTAAAATACATGGAGAATGTGATTAAGAATTGAAATTTTAGAATCACCTAGAAAACAATTCAAATTGTTCGAACATTAATTTAAAATCGCTGAAAATAACTGTTTTAAATTTGAAAAATTGAAAAATAATCTGAAATTAAATAAAATAATTAAATATTTAAGACAATACGTGAAAATTGAAGACAGAAACTGAAAGTTGAGAATTTCAAAGAATAATTGAAAAAGGAAAACATTCGTTTTGAAATAAGAAAAATTTAAATTTAAAAAATTAAATTGAAAACACAAAAATAATTTAAATTCAAAACAATATTATAAAATTGAAGAATTCCGTTTGACAAGAAATATCAAAAATAATTAAAAATTATAGGCTACAAGTAGAATATTGAAGGAAAAACCGAGAATTAAAGGAAATTATTTCAAAATCGGTAAATCAATTCGAATTGAAAACTATAATTATTTATTAACAAACATAATTACAAAATTTAAATTTTAATTCAAAATTCAAAAAATAAATAATTGAAAGCAGAAGAAAATTACCGAAAATTGAGGAAAATTAGTTTAAAAATTAAAGTGAAATTAGTAAATTAAACAGATTGAATGAAAATCGAAGGAAGAAAATAAAAACATCACAATTAATTTAAAAATTAGGAAAAAATTTTAATTGAATACAAAAATTTATAAAATGTGAAAAATAATTAAGAATTGAAGGCGTTCAATAAAAATGCCGAAAATAATTGGAAAAAGAAGAAAAATTGAAAATTGAAAAGAAACATTGATAAATAAGAAAAATAATTGCAATTGAAGACAATAATTTAGAATTGTAAAAGAAATTTTTATATTTGAAGAAATTCAGTATAAAATGATCAATATAATTAAAAAATATAATTTAAGAGTTTAATTTGTAGAAAATAATTAAAGAAACTCATTTAATAATAGAAAAAGTAATTGAAATTGTAGACAAAACAGATTTAAAGTAAAGAAAAATATGAGAAAAAAAATAATTGAAAAACGAAGAAATTGCATTTAAACTTACTTTTAAAAAATTGAAATTTGAAAAAAGTGCTTGAAAACTGACAAGAATAATTGAATTTGAAGGATTAAAATTATAAATTGATGATATTTCTGGAAAAATAATTGAAAATTAAAGACTGTAAGATAAAATAAGCGAAAATGAGTAAAATAATTGAAATTGAAGACAATAGTTTTTTAAAGAAGGAACCAAAATTTCTGATGAAATTTAATGCAAAAATAAAAATCAAAAATTGTAATAAGAAAGCAATTGAAATTTCAAGAAAACAATTTGACTATGACTAAAAAAACTGAAAATTGAAGAAAATAATTTTAAAAGGAAGGTAATTAAGTAATGAAAGAAAAAATGAAATTTAAAGCAAATTGAAGAAAAAAATTGAAAATTTTTTGAGGAAATTTAGTAGAAAATGACAAATATAATTGAAGATTGTTCATTGCAAGTTAAATTTGAGAAAACCTTTAAAAAATTTTGTTTTGAATTAAAGATTGGGAAAAATTATTAAAAGGGCAATAATAATTCAAATCTGATGGAACCAATTGAATCAATTCATTGAAAAATGTCAAAAATAATTGAAAATCGAAGAAGGAAAGTGAAAGTTAAAGAAATTCGTTAGAAAATGACAAAAGTAATTGAAAATTATAGTTTCCATGTTAAAATTTATGGAAATAATTCAATGAAGTAGAAAAACATTGCCCTAAGTTGAATAAAATATTATGTCTCAGATCGCAAAATCGTAAATTCTTAAAAATGAGAGAAATTTTGAAATTAATCAAAAATATGCACATCTTTTTTTCTAAACCAAAGATCTATATTTTTGAGTAGGGGCTGCGCAACAAAAATTTTTCAGGTGTGGAATTTTTGGAATTTCTTGGGCACCAAAATATATGTGACTGTCCATGAGAAAACGTGCCTTAGCTCCCAAACGTCAATTTTATAGGATGAGCGATTAAAGTTGCAGCAATGGATTGAAACCAATGCAATAGACCTACGCTCCTTGCTTAATATCACATAAAGTTCTTTAAAACAACAATTTTTTATTTTTGGAAATGAAAGAGCAAGTGAAAATCTGTCGGTTGAAATTAAAAAATCAAAATTTATTTTTTGGAGTTAAGGCACGTTTTCTCATGGACAGTAACATATATACTTTTGGACTAAAGCCCTGGACCCGGCCTACCCTACAAAAATGTTCTAGTTACGCCTATGATCTTTTATTAATCTTCAACTATTCGTAAATTTTTTAAAAGTAGAGTATAATTAGTTCAAATATGTTTGTAAATATTTTCTAAATATAAAATATTAACTTTTCTTTGAAAACTTAAATAAATAAAAGTTATCCATGTAATTAAGAAAATTTTTTCAACAAAATTTACCTTGAACAAAAAACTATTTTTATTTTTTAAGAAATAGACCTTTTCATCTCGAATAGGAAGTAATGAATGCGCATGCTCAGTCCGCCATGACAGTCGGTCATATTCGGAAATTCACCATGTTATTAACATGTGAAAAAAAATATGACCGACCGGAAGTTAGAATTATTTAGAGACAAAATTATTCGAGATGAAAAGGTCTATGATTTTTATGGACTTTTTAAACTGAAATTCATTAGTCAGAATCACTTTCTTCTAACTCCAATCTTTCTTCAATTTTAGCTGGTATTGGTTATAAGTTTCAGCTTGAAACTTTCTGGCTTTTAGAAATTTTTATTATTTTGAATATTTCAGTGGAAATTTTCAAAAGGAAACTTTCACTTACCCATTGCGAAGACAATTATTTCCAAGTTTCTTAAAATAACGGAGAAAAACCCATGTCAAAAATGTATTCCAAAAATACCTAACTTCTGTACTTTTTAATCAATAAAGAAAATAAAAAAATACGTGTTTTCTTATCTTTCATATAGAATCAGAAAAAACATATCTGAACATAAAACTTTTTTGAATGAAAATATCCAGTGGAAATACCCATATATTTAACTAAGCTTACCAAATGTTGTTGAGACTTATTCCTCTTGCCAGTGGACAATATTTCAGCTCGGAATGTCTGGGGCTCCTGGCCTTCATCGCTATCCAAAACAGCCATTAGATATCCAATATAAGAAGCTGCCAATCTCAGAGTCTTGATCTTGCTTAACTTGGTGTCGGCCGGAACATTGGGAATGCAATCTCTTAAGTCCGCGAAGGCATTATTGATGCTTTGCGTGCGTCTCCTCTCTTTTTTGTTGGCTGTGTTTCTTCTCTTGGGCCTCACGACCAATCCGCCTTCCCTGATGGCAGAGAGATGATGCTGAATCGTGTGACTCCCGCTGCCAGATTGAAGAACCGAACACGAAAGAGAGAACTCATTTTGTCGTCGCGGTTGACTTTGACAAGACGCTTGTTGATGATACATTAATCCAGAGTAGTGTTGTTGTTGGGCGCCATTTGGTGGATAGGGGTACGGCTCAAGAGGCGAGAAACTTGGGTCCTGGACTCCGAGCTCTTCAATCAAAGGGGGAGTGGAGGCCGCCGGACTTCCGGCCCCCGAACTACCCCCGGAAATGCCCGAGTCGGCACCCCAATAGGACTGTGTGTCTGTGTCCCCAACTCCCGTGTGACCTTGAACAATAAATTAAATTTTCTTATTTATCATCATCGAAAGATTGTTTTATGAAACAGGTTATGGAGTGGTCCAATATACACTACAAACAGTTTCAAAAATCATCATCTTAATGATGATCAAGAAGTCAGTTGCAGTTTTCTTTTTAAACTGTAAACACCTTTCAAGGAAAATGAAATCTCCAAATAACAAATTTTGGATGTGCTTCCGAATAAATGAGTACCCCTGATTTTTTTTAAACTTGGTATACGTACTGCCAGCAAAAACTGTGGAACCACTTACAAAAATCGTAAAGATGAACGTTTTTAAATGTTGATAACTTTGTTAGAAATAAGCAAAAGTAATTCTTCTATGGACCATTGAAAACCTTATGAAATTTGCCGTCAAATAGTCTAAGCTTGAATCTTTTTTGATTAATAGAAAGGAAGATTTGATGTGATAAACATAAACAGGTGGATTTTTCATTTTCAGTAAATTTTCATTCTTCAAGTTTGGTGGACTGCATTTTTTAGAGAAATAATGGAAAATTTTTGAAATCAAGCTAAATAAAACCTTGAACTTTTAGCTTCAAAATAAGCCAAATAAAACTTAAATAGCTAGACTGGTTTAAAAGTTATAAGTAAATATATAATACGAAAAAACGCAACGATTCGACTCTCGGCTGCCTGACGTGTGCGAAATACATGCGGTCAAGCAGTAGAGTCAAATTTACTTATAACTTTTAAACCAATCAAGATAATTAAGTTTTCTTTGGCTTATTTTAAAGTTGAAAGTTCAAGGTTTTATTCAGCTTAATTTAAAAAAATTTCTATTATTTCTTTAGCAAATGCAGCCCACCAAACTTGATCAGTGAAAAATCACTGAAAACGAAAAATTCACCTGTCTTTATCACATCAAATCTCTGTTTCTATTCATCAAAAAAGCTTCAAAATAGAACTATTCGACGGAAAGTTTTATGAGCTTCCCAATGGTCTATAAAAAAATTATGTTTGCTAATTTCTAACAGAGTTATCAACAGTTAAAGACGTTCATCTTTTTAATACGATTTGTGTAAGTGGTCCCACAATTTTGTTCGTTGCGCGTATAAGGCAGGATTACCACATTCTTTCTTTTTGTAAAAATCACTGTCGCCCGGGTATCTTTTAGTAAAAGACCACTATAAGTGTCAAAAAAATCCCTTGTGACCCCCCGAAAGAAAAAAGAAAGACACTTTAAAAATTTGATTATCTTTGCTAAAAGTTCTGAGGCATCTTGATTTGGAGCAATTTTACTAATAATTTTCTCGAAAACTATTAAAAATATAAAAAAAATGCATAAAACATAAAATATGTACTTCAAAAAGACCTAGAACTTTTGTGAAGAACAATTTTCGAAACTTTTAATATTTATTGAGATAATTGCAAAAACACACAATGGCTCCTACTTTCTCTCCGGCGCTTTCCGCGTTAAATGAGCAACTTCACTATCAATTTTCTCGAAAACTATCAGAGATATAAAAGAAAATCATACAAATAAGATGTGTATTTTAAAAAGACCTACAACTTTTTTAAAAAACAATTTTCGAAATTTTTAATATTTATTGAAATAATTGCAAAAAACTGAATTTTTATGGGTTTTTTACGGCTTTTATCACAATAATCAAATTTGCGCTAATTTTTACTATTATATTCGTAATCAGAATATTAAAATACGTGAGTATAACAAGTTTCAAAAAATTACTATACAATTACAATGTTTACGAAATTTGTAACAATTCTTAATTAAAATTTAGAATTATTGATTGTACTATCAATTATATTAATGTATTTTGTAACAGAGTTTGTAATAAATATTTCTACTAACAATTTAGTAAAAAATATCTAATTATTAGTCAAATTTATTTTTAGGTTATGTCAAAATAACTATATTTTAGTAAAATTATGTTACTAAACCAATTAGTCCAATTTTAACTACTTTATAGTTATTTTTTTAACAAATAATAGGTCATATTTTACTAATAATTAGTTCATTTTAACTAATTCAAATTTAGACAGCGTGTCGCCAAGGCCTTGAAAATTACTTTTGTATTCCTATTAAAAATAATTTTTTAAGACAATTTTTAATGTAATAACAATAAAACAATATAATAGGGTGATTTTCCTGAAAGATTTCTTTCAGTGAGTTAAAAATATAAAAATAAATTAATGAATTTTCGGAGCCCTTATAGACAACTAACTTGAAACAAACGATTATTGTCGTTATTCTTGTTTGATGTTTTATCAAATAATCCTATAAGTCTTCAATTTTTTTTGTCTTTTGCAATTATTTGCAAAAAATAACCAAAAATGAGGATTAAACATATTATTGTTATTATTTATCAACTTCTTAACAAATTAATAAAATTGGATATTTGCATTTTTTTCATAATTTGCTACAACTTTTTATACTAAGAAGAAAGAAGAAAGAAAAAAGAAACTAAGAAAAGAACAAAAAGAAGAAAAATAAAATTACATTTAAACAATTTTTTTAAAAAAGCTAACTAGAAGGATTAATCATAAAATTTGTTTATAACAATTGTTTAAAGATGGTATTGTGTCATTTATTAACTTTTTATCAACTTAGGCAGGAAATTTTCAATTTTTTCTATATTTTCCACTTTTTATTAAAACAATAATTTAATGATAAGCTTTAACATATAAATATAATTTAAACAATTATTTAAACAAATTACTGTTTTTCTTGTTTTGCAAAAATTTACGCTTTTGATGAATAAAATTAAGAATTAAACATGAAATTTGTTCATGACAATTGCTTAAATATATTATTGTTATTATTTATCCACTTTTTAATAAACAAAACTTGAAATTTGTGTTTTTTCCCTTCTTTATGTTTGAAATAACTAAAGTAGAAATTAAAATATTCACAAAAAGGTATAATTTTAATCTTTGTTTAAAAATCAATTGTTAATAACTATCAACTAAACGAATAATAAATAAGGACAAAAATTAACCGCTATAGCTTAAACAATCAATTAAACAATATTTTTTATTATTCAATAATTTATTGTAAAACATGGTTTGAAATTTGCAGTTTTTCATTTCGCAGCTTTTAACTCATGAAAAAACTGAAGAAAAAATTAGCCATAAAATTATAACTTAAACAATTGTTTAAAAAAATTATTCTTATTATTTATCATTTCAAGATCAAATCAAAATAGTTACTTATATTTTTTGGTGTTTTATAATAATTTCGTACTTTTAGTGAAAAAAATAATGATTAAACATAAAATTTGTTTATAACGATTGTTTAAACATATTGTTAACTTTTTATAAAATAAAACTGGAAATTTACCGTTTTTCACTGTTTTGTAATTTTATTTCATGAAATAACGAAAGAAAAAATTAACCATAAAATTATAATTTAAACAAACATTTAAACCAAATTTTTTTTAATTTTTAACTTTTTGTTAAATTAAGTGTTTAAGAGGTAGTTTTTTCTGCACTTTGCTACTTCTTATGCTTCTGAGATATAAAAAATAACCATAAAATTATATCTTAAAAATCAATTTAATAAATTTTATTGTTAACGTTTACCAACTTCTTCTAAAACAATCTTTTTTTCTAAAATTGAAACTTTTAATTTTGGAAATAACTTTAAAAAATTAATTACAAAATTATAATTTAAACAACGGATAGAATTGAAATTTTATCTTTTATTTTCGTATAAAGTTTTTGAATGCTTAACAGCTATAAACTGGAAACAAGATCAAGTCTTAAACTACATTTAATAAAAAAGTTATAAGTAATAACAATAATTTGTTTACAAAATATAATTGTATATTTAAGAAAAAGTTTATAAATAACAGCAATAATTTGCTTAAACAATCGCTTAAATTACATTTTTGCGGTAATGTGTTTCTTTAGTTATATTTCAAGCATAAAAAGTTGCAAGATATACAGAAAAAACTGCAAGCTTCTAATTTATTTGATAAAAAGTTCATTAATAACATGAATAACAAAGAATAAAAATGGCTGTTCGTTTAAACAATAGTTATAAATAATTTTTGTTCAACCCTGATTTTTGTTCAATAAAAACAAAAAATAATTGCAAAATAAGCAAATAATAATTAAAAAATGACGTTTAATAAAATTTCTTGTCCATTAATTACATGAAAAATGATCATTCGGTTAGAGTTATTTCCGTTAAATGAAAATTATGCCAATTGAAACTTGAGGGAATTTATGCAACCCGAAAATTTGAAAAAATGCAATTTTAAAATTGTTATACTAATTTTTTTACATTAACTTACCGTAAGGAAGTTGAGTGACATAATTGTAAGGTTGATGCCACTGCGGATAATAATCCACTTGCGATTCATATCCCCCAAGCATTTTTTCAAATTTCGAGTTTTCCAAAGTCACAAAATTCGAAAATTTTATTACACTTGTTCACTAATCCTATTGCTTCACTAAAACAAATTGCAAAAAACTGTTTCTTCTTTCTTCTATGTTTACTTCCTTTAAGTCTTAGTTTTTTAGCAGAACCAAAATAAAAATATTGTCAAAATTGCACAAATTTCAATTATTTCAATAAATAATTAATTTAACACAAATGTCGATCTGGTTTCTAAATTTTTAAATCTTCTTCACTCTTTTGTCCTTTCTTAATCCTTCATTTACGATTTTTTATTTTTACAAAATAGAAACTAAACCCTTCAAATTTAAAACTTGAAAATCATTTTCTTTTTTTCTTCTAAATATTAAAAATCTTTTCTGATCACTTTTTGCTGTTTGAAAACTTCACTTGGCTGTTTTTTCAAGACGCGTGCGCGATTCTGGGTTCCGACAAAATGAGACTAATTCCTCTATCTGAGACTGATCTGCTCCAACCGCCTGCTCTCGACTTTTTTAAGGGTGTGGTTACAGAAAAGTCCGCCTCCAAGGCGGCAACCATTCACTCGGGTATAAACTTCGATTACAGAATTCAATTAGTAAATTGGTGAGGGTGGTGTGGATTTTCTTGCGGTTTAAGAAGTGGGGAGAATGGAGTGATTTACAACCCTATCGCCATCATTTACTGTTCGACTTGTGGTATTATGAAGCTAATTGAATTAAAATTCTATTAATGACTCGCTATTTCGAATATAAAAATATTGCTCATCGGAAAATTTACAAGTAGCCAACATTCGGATTAGTATTGATAAAAATTCATAATGTTACAACGAAAAAATCAATTGGTAAATTTAACCACAAAATGGTTCAAATAAAACATTACTAAAGGATAAGGAAAACTTTGTAAGTATGAAATTTTAAACAGTGAGAGATAAACATTTATTATAATAATAATCTTTGATAATCTCCTAATTTTTTCTGAATCATAATAAGGGCAATCAGAGCCGTAACTTAGGGTTTTCGCGCCCGGTGCAAGATAAATATTTTTGCCCCCCCCCACCCTATATTCCATAGAAAAATAAAAGTTAAAAAATATGTTTAATCAGGGGCAGAGACTTGTAAATTTTTGCCATCTGCACACTTAATCTTGACCGGTGGAGGGAGGGGGAAGAAGGGAAATAAATAATATTAAATTAAAGAGTTTCTTAATTATCGCAATTATTGTAACGCAAAAGTTGACAAATTATTTCATTTTGAGTAAATTTTCCGAATTAATAAACAAATAATCAAAATAATATAAAATTTGTGAAATTCATTACAAATTAAACAAAAAATTAAAAATTGACGAACTTGTCTGAAATTTGAGAAAAATAATTGAAAAATGATTAAAACATTGAAAAGTGTATACAATAACTTAGATTTGACATAATAAATGAAAATTTAGGATATAAATTGAAAAAAAAATTAATATATCTAATTAAAAGGTGGCCAAAATAAATGCAAAAAGATAAAAGAAAATTAGAATTGAAAAATGAGATAAATAATTGAAAATTTAGGAATTTAATTGAAGAATGAAATTTGAGAATAACTAAAATTTGAAGAAATTGATTGCAAATGGTAACAATAATAATTGAAAATTGAAGAAAATTATTAAAATTTGAGAAAAATATTTTAAAATCTAGGAAATTAATTGAAGAATAATGAAATTAATAGAAACTCCAAGAAAATATTTGCAAAGTAATAAAAATAATGAAAAATTGAAGACAATAATTCTAGTTTGTTGAAAATCATTGAATTATAAAATTTATAGTAACAGAAAATTATTGCAGAATAATAAAAAAAATGTGAATTGAAAAAATAACTGAGATTAAAGATAAATAATAAAAAAAAGTTAGAGAATTGATTAAAAAATAATTTAAACTAATTTAAAAATGATAAAAATAATTGAAAATTGAAAAATTTAATAAAAATTTGTGAAAAAATAATTGTAAAAATTACAGAATATATTTGAGATAAACAAGACTACTTAAAAAAGGATAATTTATTTGATGTAAAAGAAAGTAATTCAAAATCCAAGAACATTATTGAAATACTTGAAAAATACAAAAAACAAAACTCATATTTTGTAAAAATAATTGAAAAATGACAAAAGAAATTGAAAGTAAATTAATAAATAATGTAACTAATTTGATATTGAAGGAAATAATTAAAACTGAAAAAGTTAAAGAAAATAATTGAAACTTGCAGAAATTTGGAATTTAAAAAGTAGGGGAAAAATAATAAGAATCATTGAAGACAATTTTTGAATAATGATAAAAATAGTTAAAATTTGTAGATATTAATTGCAATCATAAAAAAATAATGTTAAAAAATACAGATTATTTGTAAAGTAAAAGTATTACAAAATGATTTCAAGAATTTTAAATTCAGGAAAATAATTATAACATTATAGAAATAATCGAAAATTTATTAAAGAAAATGAAAATTTTAGATATATTATTGAAATGTTGGGAATTAATCAACAAAGATTCAAAATAATATAAAAATTGTGAAAATAATGCAAATGACAAAAAAAAATAATTAAAAATTGACGAAGTATTTGAAATTTAAGAAAAAAAATTGAAGAATGATTAAAACATTAAAAAGTGGATTCAATAACTTAAATTTGAGATACTAAGTGAAAATTTAGGAAATTTATTGAAAAATAATTAATCTATCTAATTAAAAGGTCGAGAAAATAATTGCAAAAATATAAAAGAAAATAAAAATTGAAAAAATAATTGAAAAATGAGATAAATAGTTTTAGTATACGTTTGTACGAAAGAGCTGTTTTTTAAGTCCTTTTATGTATTAAATAAAAAATAAATAAATAAATAATTGAAAATTTAGGAATTTAATTGATGAATGAAATTTGAGAATAACTGAAATTTGAAGAAATTAATTGCAAAATGATAACAATAATCATTCAAAATTGAAGAAAATTATTAAAATTTGAGAAAAACATATTAAAAACTAAAAAATGAATTGAAGAATAATGAAAGCAATAAAAAAGCAGAGAAAATATTTGCAAAGTAATAAAAATAATGAAAAATTGAAGACAATAATTTTAGTTTTTTAAAAGTAATTGAAAAAAATTACAACATATAGTTATAAATAATAAAAGAAAATTATTGCAGAGTAATAAAAATAAATGTGAATGTAAAAAATATCTAGAATTTGAGTTAGATAATAAAAAAAATTCGAAAATAAATCAAAAAATAATTTAAAAAGACAAAATTTAATGGAAAAATAAATTTAATAAAAAAATAATTGATAGAATTAATTGTTAATTGAAGAAAATAATAAAAATTTTTAAAGAATAATTCAAAGAATTACAGAATATATCTAGGATAATAAGACTACAATTAGAATTAAAGGTATATTATATTTCTTCGAAATTTAATTAATTTGAAATTTTATTGATTAAAATTATAATTAATCCTCGCTTTTAGAATAATAAATTTAAAATTATTTAAAAATTTCTTCAATTTTTAACATTTCTTTTCTATTATGATTTCAATTATTTGCTACAATTTTCATCTATTCTTATCATTATTTAAAATTTCTCTTTGAATTATAATTATTTTCATTATTTTTTAATTTTTCCCCTAAATTATAAATTCAATTTCCGCAAGTTTCAAATATTTTCTCTAATTTTTTCAAATAAATTGATTGATGAAATTTTTACTTAAAAACTAAATTTTACTAAATAAACGAATTATTTCCTTCCTATTAATAATTTCTATATTTATTGATTTTAAAACTTTCATTAAAATAATGTTTAAATGCAGTAAATAAACACTTTTTGTCTAATAAAGTACTTACAATTAGTGAGGCGCATGAATATTCCCTAAATCTCATTTAGCCTAAATCCCATTAAGTCTAAAATCAAAAAGCCTAAAATGCATTCAGCCAAAATTCCATTTAATCTAAATTGCATTTAACCTAAATTTCATTTAACCTAAAACGCGTTTAACCTAAATTCCATTAAACCTAAATTTCATTTTACCTAAATCCCATTCAATCTAAATTCTATTTAACCTAAATCTCATTTAACCTAAATCTCATTTTACCGAAATTCCATTTAACCTAAATTCCATTTAACCTAAATTCCATTTAACCTAAATCCCATTTAACCTAAATTCCGTTTAACCTAAATCTCATTTAACCTAAATTCCATTTAACCTAAATCCCATTTAACCTAAAACGCATTTAGTCTAAATTCCATTTAACCTAAAATGCATTCAGCCTAAATCTCACTTCACCTAAATCCCACTTAACCTAAATCTCATTTAACCTAAATTCCACTTAATCTAAATCCCATTTAACCTAAAACGCATTTAGTCTAAATTCCATTTAACCTAAATTCCATTTAACCTAAAACGCATTGAGCCTAAATCTCACTTCATCTAAATCCCATTTAACCTAAAACTATATTTGATTCAACTATATTTATCCTTAAATTAAAAAAAAATTTAGGTTCAATGGGATTTAGGTGAAGTGAGATTTAGGCTCAATGTGTTTTAGGTTAAATGGAATTTAGACTAAATGCGTTTTAGGTTAAATGGGATTTAGATTAAGTGGAATTTAGGTTAAATGAGATTTAGGTTAAATGGGATTTAGATGAAGTGAGATTTAGGCTGAATGCATTTTAGGTTAAATAGAATTTAGACTAAATGCGTTTTAGGTTAAATGGGATTTAGGTTTAATGGAATTTAGGTTAAATGAGATTTAGGTTAAATGGGATTTAGGTAAAGTGAGATTTAGGCTGAATGCGTTTTAGGTTAAATGGAGTTTAGGTTAAATGGGTTTTAGGTTAAATGGAATTTAGGTTAAGTGGAATTTATGTTAAATGAGATTTAGGTTAAATGGGATTTAGGTGAAGTGAGATTTAGGCTGAATGCATTTTAGGTTAAATGGAATTTAGAGTAAATGCGTTTTAGGTTAAATGGGATTTAGGTTAAGTGGAATTTAGGTTAAATGAGATTTAGGTTAAACGGAATTTAGGTTAAATGCTTAAATGGGATTTAGGCTGAATGCATTTTAGGTTAAATGGAATTTAGACTAAATGCGTTTTAGGTTAAATGGGATTTCGGTTAAGTGGAATTTAGGTTAAATGAGATTTAGGTTAAATGGGATTTAGACTAAATGCGTTTTTGGTTAAATGGGATTTCGGTTAAGTGGAATTTAGGTTAAATGAGATTTAGGTTAAATGGGATTTAGGTATAGTGAGATTTAGGCTGAATGCATTTTGAGTTAAATGGAATGTATACTAAATGTGTTTTAGGTTAAATGGGATTTAGGTTAAGTGGAATTTAGGTTAAATGAGATTTAGGTTAAACGGAATTTAGGTTAAATGGAATTTAGGTTAAATGAGATTTAGGTTAAATGGAATTTAGACTAAATGCGTTTTAGGTTAAATGGTATTTAGGTTAAGTGGAATTTAGGTTAAATGAGATTTAGGTTAAATGGAATTTAGACTAAATGCGTTTTAGTTTAAATGGGATTTCGGTTAAGTGGAATTTAGGTTAAATGAGATTTAGGTTAAATGGGATTTAGGTGAAGTGAGATTTAGGCTGAATGCATTTTGGGTTAAATGGAATGTATACTAAATGTGTTTTAGGTTAAATGGGATTTAGGTTAAATGGAATTTAGGTTAAATGAGATTTAGGTTAAACGTAATTTAGGTTAAATGGGATTTAGGTTAAATGGGATTTAGGTTAAACGGAATTTAGGTTAAATGGAATTTCGGTAAAATGAGATTTAGGTTAAATGAGATTTAGGTTAAATGGAATTTAGATTGAATGGGATTTAGGTAAAATGAAATTTAGGTTTAATGGAATTTAGGTTAAACGCGATTTAGGTTTTATGAAATTTAGGTTAAATGCAATTTAGGTTAAATGGAATTTTGGCTGAATGCATTTTAGGCTTTTTGATTTTAGGCTTAATGGGATTTAGGCTAAATGAGATTTAGGGAATATTCATGCGCCTCCAATTAGTAACATTTATAATAATTAACTTCGAACTGCCTAAAAAAAGTAATTAAATTTTTTTGGATTTATAATTTTTTTTATTAAAAAAAAAATATATAAAAAAAATGTTGCGTCCCTCCAAGTTTGCGCCCCCCGAGGACTGCGCCCGATGCCACGGCACCGACGGCACCACCCTAGTTACGGCACTGAGGGCAATTTAGCCTTTAAAGTTACTATAAACAAAAATAATCGAAAATAATTTTGAAAAAATTATCAATTCTTTTAAAAAATTTTATACTCTTTATAAAACGAAAGAAGTTTTTTGGAAGGATGACTCCCAATTTTTCCAGATATGTTAACCAGGGTAATCTACATTTTAAAGTCACCCCATATTAGAATAATAAAAAAAAAAAATTATAACAAATTTGTATTAATCATTTTTTTTAAATTACTTCCGATTATTTTAGTAAGGGGTTAATTTAAATTTTTAAGGGTAGTTTACCCTTGTAATCATCTGAAAAATTTATATGGCATCGTCGAAAAGGATGTGATTTTTATAGAATCCCGTTGGAAGTTAAATTTTAACTCCCTTTTTTAACAGTTTAAATGTTTAAATTTGAACACAGGAATTTTTGAAAATAGACAATCAAATTTCTTTGAGCATCTTTTTTCATCGAAAAAAATCGTTTTTTGACAGAAATTTCTTTCCATGCTAGAAATACAACTAAATGACAACCAAATTCATATTTCTTATTTAAAAACGAATCGACTGACCTATATAAAGTTTATAATTGATCAAAAATTCATAAAATAATTAATGTTTTTTTCATTTTTGTGCATTAAAAATGTTATTTTTTTATAACTTGTCCAATTAACTTTCAGATTTCTAATTTATTGCTTCCTCTTGGAGGAAGCAAATTTTTTTGCGTGGAAGCGAAATTTCTACAAAATGGACACAATTTTCACCTAGTTTCAAAATTTTATTCGATTATTTTAGTTAGGGTTAACTTTTAAGGGTAGTTTACCCATTCTATCATCTAGAAAAATTATAGGACATCCTTTAAATAACTTTCTTTGTTTTAGAACTAACAGAAATTTTTGTTGTCGAAATTAATAATTTTTTTCAAAATTATTTTTGATTATTTTTGTAAGTGATGACTTTTGAAGATATTCTACCCTTGTTATCATCTGCGAAAATTAAGAAGCATCCTCCTAAGTAACTTTCTTCGTTTTGAACTATAGAACAAAATTTTTTTTGTAAAAATTGATAACTTTTTTAAAAATTATTTTCCATTATTTTAGTAAGGGGTGAGTTTGAAGAGTAATTTACACGAGCTATCGTCTGCAAAAATTTGAGGGCATCTTCCTCACTTTATTTCGTCGTTTAAAATCTTAAACCAATTTTTGGTTAGGTTACCCTTGTTATAATTTGGAAAATTTTGGTCACCATATTGGCTCCGTCATTTTGTATTTTTATTTTCTGACTTTTTTACCGATGGGGAAAATTACCGTTTCCATTCCTGGTGGAAAAATTATCATTACTTTATTAATCAATCGAAAGAAAAATACAAAAGAGCTCGTATAACTATTCTCTCTTAAAATGAAAAAGTTTAAGTGGTTTAGAAAGTGTTTCTCAAGTAGGCATGATAAATGATCGCTGTCTAGAAACAACCAGCGACATTTCCGCATCCTCAACCTTTTTTAAGTTTTTTTGAAAGCAGTAAAAGCGATTAAAGGAGTTCTGGATTGTTCTTGTAGTGCACTGAAAAATGGAACGCAGAAGGCCATTTTAATGCAAGGAAATCATTTTTAATTTTCTTCTCCCTTCACTTATGGATATCATGATTGCTACTTAATAGACTCTGATAATCAAAAAAGAAAAGAAACCGGCGGTAGTATCATCTTATCAAATGGCGCCTGTCTCGAAAAAAAATTCTTCCGGCAGAGCACACTTTTTGACTAAAAGGGTGCACTAAAATGAAAGGGATGGCATTTTAATCGTTTGAAAAAACTCCATTCATTTTCATAATCATCTCTATTAACTGACAAGAAACATATGTACGTGTGTCTAACTACTGGGAGTAAACTATTTTTAAAGATAGTAAAGATGTCGAGATCATAACCTTTACATAACAATTAATCAAGAACAGGGCGTTTTTGATACAGTCTTTCAATTGATAATTTATATTCCATTTTCTTTCTTTTTTTGTCTTTTTAGTCAATCAATTGGAAAATTTAATTTTATACTTTGTAATTTTATAATAATAAGTCAGAAACAACATAATATTAATTTCTAATTTAGGTACATTTTACGAATTTATTTCTGCAGTGTTCTTTTATAGAGCTTTATGTAAATATAAATATAGAAAATAAGTCGGTATTTTGATAAAATAAGAAAAATTTAAATTATACGCAAAAATTAAGGTGACAAAATCGGTTTAATCTTTATAATAATTTTTTTTAAATTTTGTAAAAATAATATATACATTAAAAGTTTGTATGAGCACAAAATAAAAAAATGACTTATTTTAAGGTAATAAAGTTTAAAACTGGAAATATTGCATGTAAAAATGATGATCTGTTGTTTTTGACTGAAAATCATCCAGACAAAACACGGAACACAATTATTTTAACAATCATTACTTTTAACATTAAACAATATAGTTTTTAAAATTGAAAATTAAATTGTAAATTCGACACAGATTAGCTCATATATCAAATACAATTATATTTTTTATTTTATTGTAATTGAAATCTATTTTTCTTCTGGGTTGAATCTATAATATAAACGTCAAAACAGGCACGTGTCATAAAGGGCTGATCTCCAAATCAGCATGCAACAATGCATTATTCCTTGGGGACATCCATTGATCCATAGGACCTATCATCATTAACTTTTCTTTTTCTACTTTCTCAAAGTATTCTCTGATTTATGATTTTATGAAACTTTGAATGCTAATTGTAAAAAAAATTAGTATTAATAAAAAGTTTTTAAATTTTTAAAGAAATCATTTAACTGATTGCAATAAAATTTGAATTACTTATTAAGCTCATAAATATCTAAATTTAAACACAGTGATTATATACTATACCTACTCAAATGTTTTAAACACCTTTTTTCATCGAAAAATGTCATTTTTGCCCAAAAATTTTTTCATGATAAAAATGCAACTTAATATAAAACCATATTCCTTGTCTCAAAACGAATCGATTGCTTTTCTATATTGATTTTCTAGATTAAAAAACGAACTTATTGGTCTAATTTAAATTATATATTTTCCTGGAAATTGATAGAATTAATAGGTATTTTTTATTTTTAACGAAATTGAATTTTTTTTAATGTAATCAATTGCTTCCTCCATGAAAAAGCAAAAAGTTGCAATTTTCACCTAGTTTAAAAAGTGGTTAAGAAAAAAAAATGATTTTTATGGAGCTTATTAAACTAGAAATAATAATTTTTATTTTCCACCTCTTAAAAAAAAACCTTAAAGTGCGGAAAATAATTAGCAAAAATTTTGGAATGATTCCTCTGAGCTGGTCACGAACTGCACCGTCTTTTTAACCCCTTTGTAGAGGAAGCGATCCGTTTATTTATATTTATTTACGTTTCCGGGTGGTTTCCTCCAAAATACAGAAGATACGTTACCACAAGTATATCTAATTAATCAACAGTTAATTTCACCGTCTTAGTAAAATAAATTCCTTCTGCAACAAAGAAATAAATAACCAGTGGTCTTAAAATAGATCTACAAAGTGATTGGGTCAATGAACAAATGTCTTTCGAAACAAAGAAACAAATTTAATTATGAAAATAAAAATTGGTTCGATTTAACATTTTTCTCGAATTTGATATTATATTTATTGTCTGGATTTGATAATTTTTATTTTTTTGTTTTAGACAATTTATAATTAAGATAATAATGTTTTATTAATGCATCTACGTGTGGTATTAATACCGAATTGACGTCTGGCAGATTAGAAAAAGAAACTTGAACAAATTTGACCGCGTTTGTCTGCATTTTGTCTTTTTATTGTCAAATCTGTATTGAAAAATGTAAAAACTTTTTTTAGAATTAACAAATAAAGTCCTAATGATTGTTTTTATGCTGTCACTTACATAAAAAATAATATCAATAATTTTCATAAAAATCTTATCTCATTATTTTAAGCATATCATGTAAATTTAGTAATGGGCAAGTGAAAGTTTTCTTTTGAAAGTTTCCACTGAAAGTTTGAAAATAATGAAACTTTTAGAAGCCAGAAAGTTTCAAGCTGAAACTTATATACTTCAGTTTAAAAAGTCCATAAAAATCATTTCTTAAAAAATAAAAACAGTTCTTTGTTCAAGGTAAATTTTGTTGAATAAAATTTTATTGAACTTAGGGCAACGTTTTTCTACTTCATTGAATTATTTCCATCAATTTTAACATGGAAACTATAATAATTTTCAATTACTTTTTTCATTTTCTAACGAATTTCTTTAACTTTCACTTTCCTTTTTCAATTTTCAATTATTTTTGACATTTTTCAACGAATTGATTCAATTGGTTTCATCGATTTTGAAATATTATTGCCCTCTTAATTCTTTTTCCCAATCTTTATTTAAAACAAAAATTTTTAAAGATTTTCTCAAATTTAACTTGCAATCAACAATGTTCAATTACATTTGTCATTTTCTACTAAATTTCCTCAATAAATTTTCAATTTTTTTCTTCCATTTGTTATCAATTTCATTTTTCTTCATTACTTAATTACCTTCCTTTTAAAATTATTTTCTTCAATTTTCAGTTTTTTAGTCATATAGTCAAATTGTTTTCTTGAAATTTCATTTGTTTTCTTATTACAATTTTTTATTTTTATTTTTGCCTTAAATTTCATCAGAAATTTTGGTTCCTTCTTTAAAAAACTATTGTCTTCAATTTCAATTATTTTTCTCATTTGCGCATATTTTATCTTACAGTCTTTAATTTAAATTATATTTCCAGGAATATCATCAATTTATAATTTTAATCCTTTAAATTCAATTGTTCTTGTCACTTTTTAAGCACTTTTTTCAAATTTAAATTTTTTCAAAGTTTGTTTAAATGCAATTTCTTCGTTTTTCAATTATTTTTTTTCTCATATTTTTCTTTACTTTAAATCTGTTTTGTCTACAATTTTAATTACTTTTTCTATTATTAAATGAGTTTCTTTAATTATTTTCTACAAATTAAACTCTTAAATTATATTTTTTAATTATATTGATCATTTTATACTGAATTTCTTCAAATATAAAAATTTCTTTTACAATTCTAAATTATTGTCTTCAATTGCAATTATTTTTCTTATTTTTCAATGTTTCTTTTCAGTTTTCGATTTTTCCTCTTTTTTCAATTATTTTTGGCATTTTTATTGAATGCCTTCAATTCTTAATTATTTTTCACATTTTATAAAGTTTTGTATTCAATTAAAATTTTTTCCTAATTTTTAAATTAATTTAGATGTTTTTTTATTTTCTTTCTTCGATTTTCATTTAATCTGTTTAATTTACTTCAGTTTCAATTTCACTTTAATTTTTAAACTAATTTTCTCCAATTTTCGGTAATTTTATTCTGCTTTCAATTATTTATTTTTTGAATTCTGAATTAAAATTTAAATTTTGTAATTATGTTTGTTAATAAATAATTTTAGTTTTCAATTCGAATTGTTTTACCCATTTTGAAATAATTTCCTTTAATTCTCGGGTTTTCCTTCAATTTTCTACTTGTTGCCTATAATTTTTAATTATTTTTGATATTTTTTGTCAAACGGAATTATTCAATTTTATAATATTGTCTTGAATTTCAATTATTTTTGTGTTTTTCCAATGAATTTCTTAATTTTCAATTTTTCTTGTCATTTCAAAATGAATGTTTTTCTTTTTCAATTATTCTCTTAAATTTTCACTTTTTCTTACTTCAGTTATAAACTGTTGTAATCAATTTCAATTACTTTTGTCATTTTTTATATTTCTTCTTTATTCAATTCATTTTTTCAACTTTAACGTAAAACGTACTATTTTTAATTATTTTTAATATTTTTTAACGAGTTTCTTCAACTTTCAGTTTCTGTCTTCACTTTTCACGTATTGTCTTAAATATTCAATTATTTTATTTAATTTCAGATTATTTTTCAATTTTTCAAATTTAAAACAGTTATTTTTAGCGATTTTAAATTAATGTTTGAACAATTTGAATTGTTTTCTAGGTGATTCTAAAATTCTTCTCTTTAGAAATTTTTTTTTTTTTATTTAATTTTTTTGTCATTACTTAATTACCTTCTTTTTAAAATTATTTTCTTCAATTTTCAGTTTGTTTAGTCATAATGAAATTATTTTCTCGAAATTTCAGTTATTTTTTTCAAATTTCAATTAGAATTTTTGATTTTTAATTTTGTCTTTAATTTATTCCGGAATTTTGGTTCCTTTTTTAAATTTAAAGTATTGTCTTCAAGTTCAATCATTTTTCTTATTTTTAAATTAATTTTTCAAAATTTCGTCTATTTCTCATCTGTTAATTATTATTTTCGTATATTCAATTCAGACATCAGGCTATGTATGTTAAAGTCAGGGAATCATTTCTCATTGAAATATATTGTTTTTCAGACAATTTTAGAAGACACGTATTTTCCCGATTTAGTGAAAAAAAATTTTTAAGGAAGTTATGCGGATTTCAATTTTTTAAGTTGAAAAATCAGATTACAAGAAAATAACATTAAATTTTTTTAAAATTATTATATCTTTTTTGCTATTGCATATATTAAAATGATCCTTTCTGTGTCTAATTAAGGATTTCATGTTCTTTTAAATTCCATAAGAGAATTGAAAATATTTTCAAATTTAACAAAATGGCGGTGTTTTTCGAAAAAAAAAAAATCAGATTTTCTCAAAAACCCCACAGTTTTTTTTTCTCTCGATTTTTGTACTACCTTCTGGAAGTATAATGATTATTTTCTATAGGAATTTATTGGAGTCCCGCTTCCTGGGGAAGAATAAAAAAAATTCTTTTTAAGAAAAGAAAATTTAAAGTTTTCTTAAACCCTCTACTACATACAACAAAAGTTCAAATAGAAAAAATGTTCCCCTTAAAAAAAAGTCTTATGGCTCTTACCTCTAACTTGCGAATCTTTCGAATTATTAATTATAACAAGAATTAAATCCATTAATTTTGCATTTTGGCAAGTATAATTTATACCTACAAAAATTCAAAACACTTTCTCTCCATTTTTTTTACTACTTTCTGGTTTTTATGGTTATAAAATTTAAAAGAAAAATTTTTGCATTTCTGCAAGTATAATTTTTACTTGTAAACATGCAAAATTTTTAATAATTTGAAAGATTTGCAAGATAGAGATAAAAGTCATAAGACTTTTTTACTCTACTTTTTAATAGGAACATTTTTTCTATTTGGACTTTTGTTGTATCTAGTAGAGGGTTTAAAAAAACTTAATGGGGGAGGGGGGGTCTGAAAAAATGAACTTTTGCATGTAAAGCTTCATTACGAGTTGGGAGGGGGGTCCAAAAATATCAGAAAAAGCGTTACATAATATATGAACGTCCCCAAAGTAGTACAAAAATCGAGAGAAAAAAAACGGTGGGGTTTTTGAGAAAACCTAATTTTTATTTTTTTCGAAAAAGCGCCGCCATTTTGTTAAATTTGAAAATATTTTGAATTCTCTTATGTAATTTAAAAGAACATGAAAGCCTTAATTAGACGCAAAAAGGATCATTTTAATATATACAATAGCAAAAAAGATATAATAATTTTAAAAAATTTTAATGTTATTTTCTTGTAATCTCACTTTTCAACTTACAAAATTGAAATCCGCATAACTTCGTTAAAAAAATTTTTTCACCAAAATATTGTTACTTTTGGAATGAATTAACAAATATTGTTCAAGTGTTTCGACGAATAAGGAAAGTAAAATGTATTAGAATACTCAGTAATAACAATTTCAACTCCTGTGCGGAAGTTATGATGTCTAGAAGAAATCGGAAGTCAATGAAAATCTTTTTTAGCCACAAAGACATAAATAAAGTCAAGATAGCTTGATTCTTGTAGATTTACAACGTTTAAGACTGAGTTTGACGTTTCTATAGAAGCTCCATTAATACTTGGTAACGCAATAAACTATATTTAGGTGGCGGTACAGCGTACGAGGTATGATTTGATATCTCCTGGAGAACCACATGGCCCTGCTAGTCTTCCTAAATCCCCTTACTCTGCCGTACCCTCTCACATAGCCGTTTCCACCAAACGATGCTATTTGCCGATACCATCTTACTTTGTTCATACAGTAGCAGAAGGCGTGCGCACATTTAATGAGTTTCTATTCTCACTTTTACTCCCGCTCGTAACTTCAATAACTTCAAATTTTGTAAAATTTTTACAAGAGAAGAATAAATAATTATCACTAGACAAAATAAACAATCATTTCATTTAGTCATTCACTTATTGGATAAACTTTCGAAAAGTGAATACCTCCATGTTCGGAATGGTCTAAAGCTTACAATTGTTGACAGTTATCCAATTTTTTTTAGGTGTTGTATACAGTTGTGATCGACCAAAAAATGCAATTTTTTATTGCATATTCTTTAAGTGCATCTCCTTAAGAATACTCTCAGTAAATTTTATAACGATCGGAGCATTAGAACGAAAGTTATATCCATTTCCACAAGACTACCTGCGCAGCGACCCTTGAAAGATCTATAGCTGCCTCTCAGTATGAGAAGCATCAAAATGTTCATAAGCAAATAAATTAGAATAATGATTTGAGATAATTTTTTTTAGACTCTTAATTTTACAGAATATCAACATAAAAGAATATTAATTTTGCAAAAAATCAAATGTACAGAATATTAGTATTGCAGAATCGTTATTTGGTCGAAAATTAATTTCACTGAAAATCATTTTGATCGAAACTCAATTTGTGGGAAGCGGATTTTGATAGAATATCAATTTTGCAGAATATTAATTTTACAGAGTCTAAATTTTGCAGATTGCTAATTTTACAGAATCTCAATTCTGCAGAATGTTAATTTGGTCAAATGCTAAATTTTGCAGAAAATCAAATGTACGGAATATTAATATTGCAGAACCATTAAATTAGCATTCTGTCAAATTTTGATTCTGCAAAATTGATATTCTGCAAAATTGAAATTCTATCAAAATCTTCTAAAGAGATCACTTACTGCACTTTTTCAACCCCAAACAATTGACAATTATTTTTAAACAAATAGACTACAAAAATTTTTTAGCGAATTCACGAGCAATAAAAAATTCTTTTAATATATTTCAATTCAACTTACACATATAATCGTTAATAACTACCCTATCAAATCATCCCCTAAACATGATTTCATAAAATTTACCATTACTTGTAAACAAATAATCTAAAAAATTGTTCATATTATATTCATATCAAACTTACCCCCATCTGCATAAAAAACCGTAATTTATTATCATCACCTCATCATTTTAAAAGTCTTTAAAAGCTACTAGATATTCATATATTCATGTCACTCTTATTCCCATCTGCATCGAAAAACGCACATTTATAATCATCCGCTAATGGTCAATCTAAAAAATTGACAATTATTCTTAAACAAATAAAATAAACAATTTTTTGATGAACTTACGAACACAAAAAATATGTTAAAATATATTTCAATCGAACTTGCATCTACCAGCATAAAAAAACCATTTTAACCCTTTAACGCCTGCGGGACGTATATGTCCCACTTGCAAAAACGCCTGTAACTTTCTTGAATATCAATATTTTTTAATGCGGTTTAGCTTATTTTCTTCAGTATGAATGCTAGTATCTAGAAAAAAATACAAGTAATAAAAAAAATTATTTTATTATAAATAAATAACCAAATGTTTATGCAAATCTCAGAAATCGTGAAAAAAATCAGTTAGCTCCCAGAAGGACATCAAAGTCAAAAAAAAATTTTGGGACACAGAATTTAAAAGTTTTCTAACTACTTAATACAAATCTGGTACCAAAATTAAAAAATTCAAAATGGCGTATCCTAGATGGCGCCTCAAACATAAAAAAAATAACTTGTGTTTCCCAAGTAGTAACAATAATTATAAATAAGTGACACATGTTTATAAGGGTTTTTGGGGTCGCTGATTACAAATATGATGTCAAATTGACAATTTAACAATTGACAGCTGTCAATTCAGTTGTCAACTTTTCTAAAAAGTGATTATTTTTTACGAAAATGATAGTATAAGGGTTTTTAGGGTCGCTGATTACGAATATGATGTCAAATTGGCAATTTTCCAATTGACAGCTGTCAATTCAGTTGTCACCTTTTCTAAAAAGTAATTATTTTTTACAAAAAGGACAGAAATATCGGTTTCAGTGACGCTGACTACAAATATGATGTCAATTTGACAATTTGACAGCTGTCAAAGCAAATGTAGGATAAGAGCATATAAGAACATTTTTAATGATTATTTTTTCCTTCTTTTCATGAACGAAATTGAATAGCAACTTAGAAAAGGACATTTCATGTTATATATAGGTATTTAACAAATCGTAGAAAAATGCAACAAAACAAATTATCTGCATGAAAGATATGTAACTTTAATAGAAACTTTTTATGAAATGTATTTATAATACTTGTATGTATTCATAAATTTTGTTAAGACTGGATTTATCAAGTTTCGTCAAAAATTCAAAAAATCTGCGAGCGACAAATCACTCAGCGACAGACGAAAAGACAGGTTGTACAATGCGTAAACTTTTTTTTTTGCTTTTTACAATCTGGGCTGATTTTGATTATGTGACAGCTGTTAGCTGACAAAATCACATTATTTTCGTAATCAGCGACCCCAAATACCCTTATACTGTCATTTTTGTCACTTTTTAGAAAAATTGACAATTGAATTGACACCTGTCAATTGTCAAATTGTCAATTTGACATCATATTCGTAATCAGCGACCCTAAAAACCCTTATACTGTCATTTTTGTAAAAAATAATCACTTTTTAGAAAAGTAGACATCTGAATTGACAGCTGTCAATTGTCAAATTGTCAATTTGACATCATATTCGTAATCAGCGACCCTAAAAACCCTTATACTGTCATTTTCGTAAAAAATAATCACGTTTTAGAAAAGTTGACAACTGAATTGACAGCTGTCAATTGTCAAATTGTCAATTTGACATCAAATTCGTAATCAGCGACCCCGAAAACCCCTAGAATGGTGTTTCATTTTTTCATACCTACTCTCACTTTTGCTCGGGTGTTAAAGGGTTAAATCATACTCTGATCAAGAATCCGTAAAATTGACAATTATTCTTCCTCAATTAGACTAAACAATTTTTTGGTTATAATTCCAAAGTGAATGTTTCTTGATCCTGAAGTATCTAAAATAAAAATTAGTTTATTTGTTTAAGAATAAATGTCAGTTCTTTCAGATTCATGATTAGGGGATGATTTTAAAGTGTCGCTATTTATGATGATAGGTGTAAGTTTATTTAGTATATATTTTCTAAGAGATTTTCAATGCTCGTGAAAATTTAAAAGAAAATGTTAAGTCTGTTTGTTTAAGAATAATTGTCAATTTTTTAGATTTATAATTAGGGGATGATTATAAAGGGTTTTTTTCGATACAGATGGAAGTAAGTTTGATCGGAATCTATTCTAAGAGATTTTCAAGGTATGGATTTTATTAAAATTTTCTTGTCTATATGTTTAAGAATAATTGTCAAATTTAAGAATCCATGATTAGGGAATAATTTTAAAAGGTGGTTTTCGATGCTGCTAGGTGTGAGTTGGATTGAAATTTATTCTAAGATATTTTTATTTCTCGTAAATTCACTAACAATTTGTTTAGTTTATTTGTTTAAGATTAATTTTGTCAATTCTTTTAAATTCATAATTAGGCGATAATTTTAAAGGGTGGCTTTCAATGCAGATGAGAGTAATATATTCTAAGAGATTTTCAAGGTTTGTGAATTTTCTAAAAAAACTTTTAGTCTATACGTTTAAGAACAATTGTGAATTTTATGAATTCGTGATTAGGTGATAATTCTAAAGGGTGGCTTTCAATGCAGATGAGAGTAATATATTCTAAGAGATTTTCAAGGTTTGTGAATTTTCTAAAAAAACTTTTAGTCTATACGTTTAAGAACAATTGTGAATTTTATGAATTCGTGATTAGGTGATAATTCTAAAGGGTGCGGTTTTTAATGATAATAGGTGTAAGTTTGATTTATTTCCGGTTTGTTTATCTTTGTTTACAAATAATTGTTATAAACAATAAATTATTGAATTTTTTTAATTTGAACTAATTATCTTCCTAATGCATGTTTAAACAGATTAACTGTTGTTAAAAAAGTTATATTTACATGTATATAAATGAAGGTTGTTTACTTGTTGATAATGCACGATTGTTTATAACAATTGAACGAAACACTATTCAGGAAATTTTAAGGTAAAAAAGTTTTCAATTTATTGAATTATTTATCTTTTATGTGTTATTTTTCAATATTTAAAATGTAGCTAATTGAAAAAAAAAGATTCGTTACACCAAAAATCAAAATTTATGAAGTCTGTTTTCTTTAAAAGACTTTTATAGAATTACAATATATTCAAAGGAATGATACCGTAAGATTCTTAAACTTACGATTGTCGAATTTAGATTCTCTTAACACAATATTCTTTAACACTACCACCCTAGACGCCAAAGAAGAAGTTCATGACGCTAAAACCTCTGCCACTAGAGTAGGCTAAACTTGTAGTTTATTGTGTCTTTGCACTTTATTTTTATTCTATCCGAACGATAGATTTGTCCTTGATAGTCACTTTTGGACACTGAACTAGTCTGTCAAAAAAAAGGTATTCGAAACAAGCAAAGTAATTTTATTTCCACCAGAACTCAAAGATTTAAATTTGAATGAAAATTTACGTTTCACCATGACTGTTGCAGGGGTCATTTTACGCTAATTCTCGACTTGTCGATTTTCGCAACCGCACTAAGAGCATTGTCCGAAACGAGCAGGGAAAATCGCAGAACGCGAAATTCTAATTTACTCCTTAGATGTACAAGGAAGACTGCAAATTTTGAAGGGTGGGACTGAATTTTATAAGCTCGGTGTTCTCAGGTTTCTTGCATGGAATTTTTGTGTGGAGACTTTGGATTGGTTGGAGACAATTAGGTGATATTCATACATTTGATGAATTAACAAAAACAGGGTGGCAAGAGTTCACCTATTTCACCTTTCTATTGCGAGCAGAAAACATTCTTCTGATCTCTGCAACCTTGTATTAGACTCGATGGTGAAATATAAATTCACAAAGTCTTTTAATTCTTATATTGAAATAAACCTAATTATAATTAATTTAATTAATATATAATTAAGTTAAACATGATGAACAATGATACGAATTACAACAACAATGGTAACAATGCAACTTATGAGTCATTGCTATTAATATCCGTCAACATTGTTTTCATCTTTTATGCTCGAAGTATGATGTATACAAGTTAATTGTTGCGAGATTTAATTTATATGATTTTATGTTCTGTTTTTCATTAGATGCTTCTTAATTTTGGAAACATATAATCAGCAATGAATTGTCAGTTAGCCAACCTGGCTCACATGACACGCTGATTAGGCAAGGTAAATATGGAAAGCCAAACGGCAAAGAAACTTCAAAACATGGATCCAAATTTTTATATACTTTTAGAAAAAATACAAGAATTTAAACGTCTTCGAGAAATAATATAACTTTGTTTCTGATTAAAGGCAAGAATCTAAAGAACACGTTCTTCTTCCACGGTTTCTGACACAAATATAAATATATATATATAGATACTACATCTTGATAGACAACAAACATTGTAGCTTATAATTCATAAATTTAGAAAAACATATAATATTCTTTCAGCAGGTTTTTGCATTGTGTAGGTGATATCAGTGCTGTCGGACACTTGAAATTGGAAACTTGACTTCCGGGTTCAAGCACCGGTAGCAAAGTCGGTTTAAGTGTGAAATTTAACAAATTTTAAGTTTTATATAATAACAATTCATATTGGTTATTATTCATAAAATAATCTTTAAATTTACTGTAACAGGTTCGTTACATTCTGACAAATAATAATTCAAGTAAGTGAAATTTTTGTAAATGTCTGTTCAGTAACATGAATTTAGGTTAAATCACAATTATATCACAATAATTGTGACAATTTCACTCATTAAAATTAACCAAAAATAACGAAAAGAGTTATCAATAAAAATTTGAACTTACTTTGTTGCTGCAGTATTATCTTCTTTTAAAATAGTTTTTCTTCATCAGTATATACCAAAATACGATTGTTTGTTTTGTATTTCACTAGAATTTATTTACTCATATAAACTTTTTAAGTCCCCCCTTTCCCCTCCACCATATTAGATTTAAACTAATGGAGAATAGACCCATTTGATCTTGAATATTGAACATTCGGTAAAAGTCGGTCATATTCTGAATGTTATAGATGTTGAATATCATATGACCGACTTTTCTGCGCATGCACATTCACTACTTCCTATTCAAAATAAAAAGGTCTAATGCAGATCAAAATAATGTTTATGGTTTTTACCATGATAATCAAACTTACACCAATATTCACTATCATTTTTGTAATCATTGAATCAAACTACAAGAGTTTACACAATAGCAAAAAAATTCTTTTATCAGTAGTTATCATGGTATTTTGAAGTTTTTTGAATTTTTGTCAAAAACTAATCATTTTTATACAAACAATGTAAAGAACAAATATTGTGTATTTTGATGAGATTTACAAATTTTCTTGGAAATATTTTTTAAAGCAAAAAATCATAATTGTAATTGAATTGTTTTACTTATTTATTTGAACAAAAAGGTCTTAGAGATAATGAGCCCTTACAAGAACAATGTAGTATACAAATAAAAAAGACTGCTCAAAAACGAAGCAAATTTTTTTATGGTCTGTTTTATGGTTTTCACCATGATAATTAAAGTTTCGCCAATTTTTATTGCAATTTTCGTAAATTACGTAAGTATACAGACTATCAAAAAAATCAGGCGTACACATTCTAATCGGAAGAATACCAATGTCACCTTTTAAGCTATATTTACAGGCAGAAAATTTCGATTATAATATGAAGTTAAGAACGTTACCGCAGCAGCAAACAAAAAAATTAATATTTTTTTTTTTTTTGCTTATTTTGAAATCAATAGATACCCTGAGAATAAAAACAAACATTAAAGACGAAGTCATCCCCGGAACAACCTCAAATCATCCCCTAAACTTACGGAAATTTTAAATTTTAGTACCAGAAAAATCCAAAAATTTAACTAAGCTCGAGAACATCTTTTTTAAAGCTTTAGGTTTTTTAAATGTTTTGGGTAGTTCCCAAAAAATGTAAAAAAAATTTAAAACCAATCTCGCCCCCCAAAAAAAATGTCACGTCACAATAACACTATTTCTGAAATAATAAGTTTTTATCTGCCTAGTAAACAAAATACGATTCAGAACTTAAATTAATGTTCAGAATCTAAAGCAATTAACTTTGTTACTATATTCTTATACCATACATACTTTTCATCATTATTGTGTTTATGTACAAGGTCCACTTTTAAGACATTACCTATTCCATCGATATCTACTGGTTTCGATTTTTTTATACTAAAACTAGTACCTGGCAAAAGAATTGATTGCTTTTCCTGTTCGATAGAAGAAACCACTATTTTTGCTCTTACGTAACGATAAGCAAATTTCATTTCGTACAGAACGGGTTTTAAATTTGGTGCCAAGTTTGCAGCAAATCTCCAAGCAGATAATGCATTTGCAAATAACATTGTAAATTTTTCTAGTCTATGTACTTTCTGTCCAGAATTTAAAAGTCTGTCAATAAATTTTTCAGTTTTGAACTCAACTTTATACAATGTTAGATCAAACTCTTCGTCTGGATCGTCAGATTGTCTAATTGCTAATCTATATAAAGCAATTTTCATTTGTCTTGATTCATTTGTATCACCTGTAATCTTTGTATACCCTGTTGTTGCATAATTTTGCAATGCGTAATAATCTTGAAATGTTGCAGAAAAGTATGCTCTACGTTTATTATACTCTTCAACTATTTTACTAAATGTTGTTCCTTTCTCAATTTCATATCTTTCTTGAGGCGTGTAGATTTTTTGGATTCGCAAGTTAGCATCATCAAATGTTAAATCAGAAATTTCAAGGCGCATATTATATCTTAACTCAGAAAGCTGAGTCTGATTTTCGATTAAGAAGCCTTCGGCCCACTTAGGTTCTTTGAAGCTGTCGTGAAATATCCACTGCTGAGCAAATAGAAAAGTTTTTCTGTTAGCCTCAGGAAGTACATACCTTTGAAACATATCGCGTATATCTTCTTCAGGAATATTAGTTTTACTTAAAACAAACTGTACTGCTTCATTTACAGAAAGTCTTTTGTTACTGAAACTCTGCATCCGGCGACAAATTTTAATATGTATTGGTCTTGATGAAAATGTATCAACGTCGCAGTCAACAAAATTGTATCCAGGTATATCTATTCCAGAAAACTTGTATCTGTAATTGTTCATTCTTAACTGCTCTTTTATTTCATAATATTTTTCAGAAGACAGTATTTTGAAGCTTGCAGGTTCTACTTTATTATACACTTTCTGATAATCTGACGATTCATTGCTTAAGGAAACCAGAATTTTTTCATTTAGTTCATAATTACTTCTCAACTGCGCAGTTTTGTTAGCAGCTAAGTTGACAAATTTATAACCATATCCAGTAGAATCCTTTAAATTTTGAGTTCTTACGTGTAAATTTGAAATATTACAATTTTCAGGACTTTCAATGCGTCTAAATAAGTTCCAAATCAGGTTATCCATAATATCCAGCATATTGTAGATAGATTCAAAAGAATAATAAAAATTTTGCTTCAAAAAAACACACATTGATCTTAGCTTGTCAGTGTTCTTGTAAGCTAAAGATGTCTGTCTAAAACCCAATTCGATTCCTTTTGATTTTAGACCCCTATGAAAATCCGCTATTTGAATTTCATTTATATAAAAATCATCATCAGTTTCCTTAAATTTACTTACTCTATCTTGATAAAATTTTCTTAAAAATAGTGTGTTGAAAGTCAATCCTCTTAACGATAGCAAAGATCTTGTTTCTTTATTTGCGATTTTTAAACTTAAGTCTTTTACATTTTTATTTGTAGTTAAAAATGCGATCGGTTTTATTTCACAAAATTCGTTAACATTATAGATGTCGACAGCAGTTACGTCGGATAAACATGGATAATATGGTAATAGAGAAAAACCAAATTCATCCCACCAGTCATGTGTCAACTCATTATTGTCCAAATTCATTAAATAATATTTTAATCGATTAAATCTATAAAAGAGTAGTGCGTCCAGAAAATCCTTAAACGTATTATCCTTACTTTTTAAACGCATGGTCGAACTGTTACTTTTAAATTCTTCGACAGTTAAACCAACCGTTTGTTGAAAAATTTGGGGATTGTCAGACTCCTTGATCAATTTTGAAGTGTAATTTTCCCGCACTATCGTATAATATTCAACTGTATTATTGTTCAGGAAATTAAATTCTAATAAATCATATGGCATTTTTTTAAAATCCCAATATAAATTTATAACAGTTTGATTGTCAAAAACAGACTTTATAAAACTATCTCCAAATGCTGTTTTGATTGACTCAGATTCAAAAAGGTTATATTTTAAACTTAACTCATTTAATTCCTCTTGGTACTTCACATCTAAGTTTAATAAAATTTCTCCTCCTTTACAACGATAGTTTTCAGAATATTTTAAATACTCATTAATGCTTTCTTCTCTGTCTTGTTGGTTCAAATGTTGGCAGGCTGAATTTATAATAAGTCTGGCAATAATGCTACGAGTTTTAAATTTTGAAAGTGCTTCATGTATTTGGTACTGATTATCTATTTTTAATTGCCTCTCCATTTCGTCAAATGTTGTGTTTAGATATTGAAATAAAGTTTCAAAAGCCATATGCAAATGAAGTCTATCAGATGTTAAAAATGATGTACTTGTATTCCTGAGTGATTCTTTTTCACTAAATACATAAAAACAAAAGGCCGGAAGTGCAAAAGCATGAGCGATGGATAGGTCAAATTCTTCGGTGAAAAGTAAATATTCTAAATTGTACCCTGCTAAAACATATTCGTTAAACAAGTTTTCACGAGAGTTTTCATTAACTACGTAGGATTGCTTTTGATTATGTAATGGATTAGCATAATAAATATTATTCATTCTTCCAACTTGAAGAAAAATGGAACCGGCTTGCGCATAGATATAGTCGATTGAAAATAAACTAAGATTTGTGTTAGGTTGTGGAAAATAACGTAATATTATGTCTGTAAATATTCTGTCCACTGCTAAACGAGAAAGACTCGAAGCTTGACCATATTCGTTTTCAAATTTTGCAGTTACAAGTCTATTATTGATATCTATAAGAAGTGAATCTATTTGTACGTTGCTTGTCTTGTAAACCACATCTACTATAAATCCATAAACATTTCCATATTTTTCAAAAACCAGTGAACTAATAATGTAGTCAAACATTCCGTTCACGAAAGTAACATCAAATTCTTCATTCATTTGTTCACCGTAGAGATCGCTGCCTTGTAACAGAACTCGAATTAATTCATGTCTCTTGTCCAGATTTTTATTATAATTTTGTAAATACTCATACAGTGCGTTAACAACTGGAATTTGCTTGTTTTGATCATCATACGACAAATAATATTCAATAAATAAAAAGTCACTTAATAAGTTAAGATAACTGAATACAGAAATCAGTTGTACAGCTTCTAAAGGATTTGCATGATATGGTAAATCCATTTTTATTTTTTGTATTCTCTTTCCTAGAATTAATAAGTTCTTAGGATGCTTAGTTTTATCTCCTATTTGAATTCTGCAAAGAAGAAACTTTAATTATAACAATTCTTATTTATATTTCTTTACATTTAACCAAACAATAAAGCTATCAACACAAGATCAAAAAAACACAATCCTTTAAAAAATTAGGTCATATAATGTAAAAAAATTTCGAAATATATCGCATATAAAAACAAGAAATTTATTGAAAAATGGTTATGAAATATATTATACCATTCTTTGCAAGAGACTTTGAGATTTTTTCGAAAAATATTTAAGATTGAAAATATCTCACACAAAAATGCAATTTTTCTAAAATGCTTTAGAAAGGGTTTAAAATTGTTTACTATAACAACGAAACATCACACCTTTGATGTGTACATTTTTACAGTTTTTATTTCTGTGACCTTTTCTTGATCGTTTTAATTTTTGATAATTAATGATAATGGAAGGCAACAAGTCCTATCAACAAAATTTGCAAGTATTTACACGAAGAACTTCTGATTTGTATAAATTCGAAAAATCTTTGAAAATTTTTCTGTAAATCTCCTTGATGATTTCCGCGAGAATTGTGCACTTGGGATCTTTTTGTTTCTATTGAATTTTCTTAAGTCATTTTTTTGGTAATGGATATTTCAAATTCCAATTTTTTTTTAAATCCTCGATGAAATTCTCTAGGAAACAAAAAAATTCTAAGTGCAATAGTCTCGTGGAAATTATCAAGGAAATCCCCAAGGAATTTGTCCATGTTACAAATGAGGATTTTTGGTAAAATTAGAAAACATCAGCAAAAACAAGTGTTTTATGTTAAGGTATACTTCTAGAATCAATTTTGAAACATTTTTTGTTTTATATATATTTTGAGGCCGCTTTTAACCATCGTGCTAGTGTCTTAAAATATGATATACCGGTTTTTGCAGTGGTAATTATGCTTTTGTTAATACTTCAACATTTAATTAAAATTGTAAACCTACCAAGATGCCTCGTATCCAAATTGTTCTCCAACAATGCTGCAGTAAATTTCCTTTTCTTAATTTTAGGTCTGAAAGAAAGAAAAGAGATACATGTTACTGGATAATTGGAATAAAATTTCCCACATACAATTGAATTTTGTGACTTTTGTCACAAAGAACAAAAGACAAAGAAAGACTGCTTACGAGTATAAGGTTTTTTGTTCGGTTTTTTTAGTTAGCGTTGCTCTAATTTTTCAAAATATAAAAAAACTGAACAAAAAACCTTATACTCGTATAAGCAGTCTTTCTTTGTCATATGTACTAACGACACTACATTAATAGACACATATTATCATTGATTTGTAAATGAATAACTAATTGATCGTTTAAGGTAGGGAATAAGAACTAAAAAAGAAAATACTAAGAAAGTAACTGTTAATCCAATTTCTTCATTATCGGCATTCAACGATGACTTGGACATTTCATGAAATGCATTTTATATTTGGACGTATTGTGAAATTTCATTTAGATTCACAAAATGCATAATTGGATGTAGCACTTCATGAAATGTCCAAAAATGTTGGAAACATTGTAAATTAAATTTTTTTTTCACAATGTGGCTGCATTTCATAAAACGTCTAAGCATTTCATAAAGTGCGGTTTTTCACAATGTGGCTGCAATATATATATGTTTCTTATACCACTAACCCGACTTTAATCCTATATTCACTATTTTAGGTAATGTGACAAAATATGATACACATCTTTTAGAGTTTTTAAAACAACTGTTAAATATTTTTAAACATTTTTTGACCCATATATTCTTACATTCATTACAAATCATACTATCAAGTCAGTTTTCATTACATATTTCTCTAAAGGTTACAATGAACAATTTTCCTTTTTTTATCGTAAAATTTGTAAATTTACTTGTAAATTTGGTTTTCGTAAATTTACGGTCACTACACATCTCTGTGCATTCCCAGTTAAAAATTCCTGTACAGGAACCTTAAAGGAACGTTAAAGGATCCTGATATGGTCTTGTATAAGATCCTTTAACGATCCTTGAAGGATCCTTGATGAAGAATCTTTGAAGGATCTTGTACAAGAACCCCTGACGGTTCTTTAACTTTAAACTTTAAAAAGTTTATTTTTTATTTTTAAAAACAAATTTCAACTTTTCCATGTCCATATTTTTGATATATTCTGTATAGTTATGTTAAGAAAGCTAGTATTTTGTTTGAAAAAATAATTTAGTTAAATGATTGAAATTTAAAAATTGTTTACATATGTATATGAAATTTATTTCATTATTAGTTTATATTCAAATTTAGAGAATTTGTTTCCAAGTTTTAGCTAAAAAAAATTTATTTTTGCGCATGTGAGAAACTGAAAGAATAAAAAATAGAATTAAATCATTATAAACTATCATTATTTACAATTTGTTAAATTTTACTTTTAATTTAAACAGTTTTTAATGTGAATTTAAAATTTCAATACTTACATGATTATTTGTATTTATGTGATTTAAATTTTAATAAAAACAAATTTTATAAACAATTCTACTTGTCCAATTCCTTATCATGAAATTACTGAAATTTTATACAATATGTACAATATTATTGTTGCAGATTGTTGAAAGAGCAGAATTTTTTTTTTCAACATTTACATTGTTTAATGCAATAATACCTTAAATTTGAGCTACCGTTGAATGACAGTTATTTTCGCGTCGGTAATAAGATAAGTTGCAGAATTATTGTATAGTGCAGTTTGTGGTACAATTTTATAATACTTATAGTGTAAATCGTGTTCAAAATAAACTTCTTTGATGAAAATTAAAATGAACTTTAACTTTGTGACTATGGTTTCTTGCCTCTTTATTTTTAATAACTGAATTCAATGAATATTGTAACCAACAATTTGTAGGTTTTGTTTCTTTGGACTTTCTTGCATACGCGTATTTAATCAAATAGCATTGGCGGATCCAGGGGGGGGGTCCACGGGTGCTTGGCCCCCCCCCCCCAAAAAAAGCCTCATATTTAACCATGAGAGTGAGAGAGATAGCACTATAGTGCTATCTCTTTCTCTCTCATGCAATACCCCCTCCAAAAACCTTGTCTGGATCCGACACTGCTTTGAGTTTCTATAACTCAGACGAAATTTTTTTTGGTTTATTTTCGTATTGTTTTGGCTTTAAAATGAACTAGGTCAGTTCATACGTATTTATACGTTTAAAATTTTTGTCTTGCAGGCAAATTGTTTCACGCCATAATGCCGGTAAAACCCCCAAACTTGAAAAAATCTATTTAAATTTATATCAAAGATAAAAAGTGGTTTAGTTTGTGGTCTAGTATAGTAAAAATTTGTTTGCGAATGTCTACAGGCCTTTGATTATTTTTTCGACTAAATTTTCAACTTCTGGCCATTTCTTTTTCAAATCATGCAGTGAGAATAAGTTGAAAATTTAAAATCGCTGTTCTCATGATTTTTATTGTTCTTTAACTCAAAAAATGAGAAAACTATTTTTTTTTGCTGAAAACATTTTTATAACTGAGTTACGAGCTCTCAGAAAATTAAGTTTAAAAAGCGGTTTGTGAGTGAAATATCAGATATTTTTTTCAAATCTTTATATTTTCTTTAAAAATCAATATTTTTAACTCTATTTGAAACAGGGTTTTTAAATTAGTAAATGATTCTAATTCTCTTAACTATAAGGAACAATTGAAATATTATTAGTTATAAATAATGATGTTCGAAAAATAAATTTCATTTCAGAAGATAATTATTTAACTAATTTTTCTAATAAAACAATAATGTAGAAGTTCTGAAAATATTTGAGGTTATGTTTTCAGTACTGTTTCTTAATAAGGACGTGTGAAATTGAGCGGCCGGGAAGAAGAACTCGATCTACGCTCGAAGGCCTTGTCTGTCTCTTTTTTCGTGAGATAAATGATGGAAAAATTATCTGGAAAAAAAATTCAAGAAAATAAAAAATGAAAAATTGTAATCGATAGAGCATTTAAATACGCACATTTTTTCTTAGTACAATTTTTTTGTCTGACTTTTATTTATTAAGATAAAAATTATAAATTGAATTTATTTCTTGATTGAAAATAATAAAATTTTAATAATCAACTCGTGATATCTCAGAAACCAATGGATGGAAAAAGTTTCAATTCCACTTATTTACTCTAAAAACAATGCAGATTCTACTAAGTTTGTTGAAAAGATAAAAAATGTTTAATTTGTTGGTGATTTTTAACAATAAAGTAGTCGCTGTCGTTACTTGGTCTTTACTGAGCTTGAGCAAAAAGTCATAGTGAGGAAGTATTGAATTTTGTAAACTTAAATCATACTAGTTATTCAATAGGGTATTAGAAAGTTTTACCAAAAAGAATTTTTTCGATCCCTTAATTATTTCAGCTTTTATGAACAATTTAGTTTGGCACTTATTTCATGTCACGCGTAAACTGAAATCAGCTGACTGGCTGAGCTCCAAGTTGTGAGTGGAAGAAAGACGCATAAAAGCGTAAGAGAGAGAAAGCGCCAATAAAGACTTACAAGCAGTGTTTGTTTCATGAATGAAAGTTTTTAAATTATAAAATATATCAGGGATGAAAAAATATTACATTAGTCTAGTTAAACTTTTAAAAAGTTTTATAAGAAGCTGTTCTCAAAATTGGTTACCAAAACGAATGTTAAAAAAATATAGAAATTTTATTTGTAATATTTTATTTTAAAAAAATATTACTTAAGACAAAGAATATCATTTAAGAATGATCTCTTTTACAACGTTGACAATTTTCTTAAAAAATTATTTTCTTTAACAATGCTTAGAGCTGTTTTGAAAAAAGTTACTTTTAATAAAATAATTATTGTACATCTAAAATCCAGGGCCGTTTCGAGGGGGGGGGACAAGGGGGCAACCGGCACGGGCGTTATGATTTTAGGGGCGCTAAATTTGGAAGTACACAATTTTAAAGGAAAAAAAAAAAATTTAATTTGGAACATAAAAATATTATATTTTAATATTTGCACAAAATGTAGTATTGTATGTCAGTACTTAAACCACCAATTATCATGAAATTCTAATGAAAATTGTAGAAGGGGGAGGGGGTTGAAGATTCTGGTCAAGTGTGAAGAGGGGATTTTTTGATAAATCATAACTATTATGCAACAGGGTAGACAAAAATTTGACCTATATGTTTTCGAAAGGTTTTTTCCTCCTCTTTTCAATGGTGCAAAAATTTTTTTTAAAATTTCAAAATTTAACCTATTTTTTTGAAAAATGTGTATTTATTAGCATTAATTTATCAAAAATACTTCAAATTATGCTTGTTGGATCCGGAATTTGATAAGCTTTACATTAGTAAGCCCAAAATTACTAAAAGTTTATTTGTTTGTTCAATATTTCATGTTTTACTAATGTTTTACTAATTTTTATTAATTACTTAATTAATAATACAAAGACAAAGAAAAATGACATTTATTTTATTTCGTGTATTTAAAGTGCACATATTAAGCTTTATTTTAAAAGAAAAAAAAAGAAAAGAAATGTCTTTTTTCAAAAAAAGTAAAAAAAAATCTTTTTTTTTTTTTTAATAGGTTAAATTTTGAAATTTTAAGAAATTTGTTTGCACCATTGAAAAGAGGAGGAAAAAACCTTTCGAAAACATACAGGTCAAATTTTTGTCCACCCTGTTGCATAATAGTTATGATTTTTCAAAAAATCCCCTCTTCACACTTGACAAAATCTTCAACCCCCTCACTCTTCTTCAATTTTTATTAGAATTTTATAATAATTGCGTGGTTTAAGTACTGTCATACAATACTACATTTTGTGCAAATATTAGCCGTTTTCATTTTTTCGATTAGTATACACTTGAGAAATTTTGACCCATAGACTAAGAAAATGCTATTAAAGCTTCTATTTATAAAAAAAACTTTTAAATTAAATGCATTCTTAAGTTTTACAAATAAGAAAAAAGGAAATTCTAAAGTATTAGATACTATTTAAAACATGTATCTCTCATAAAAATGTCAAGATATCCCAACTCTAAATTATTTTAATGCAAAATTAACTGCACAACTTTTCTCAACAGTGACGCTTTTATCTAAATAAAATTATATTTTTAGGTTTTTAATAAGGTGAGTAAATGTAAAAATTTAAAAACAAAATTTTATTCGGAATGGGAAAATAGATGAAGAGGGGGGGCGGCGATTGAAAGTTTTGCCCCGGGTGAAAATTTTCCTAGACACGGCTCTGCTGAATTCTTATTAAACACGTTAACGAAATGTAATAAGTTAAACTTCGCTTCCAAGAAAGCAAGATAATTTGCTTCCTCATAGAAAAAGCAATAAATTTATTTATAATATAAAAAATAATAATTTAATTTTAAATTAATTATTACACTGAGAAAAAAGAATAATAAAAATTACCTCGCAGAGTGTCAAACGTAACAATTAAACTATAGGACAACACTCTATTATATGAAGATTATTATCTTTAGAGTGTCAAATCTGTTTGACAATCCTGGAGGTTCAACTTCACGTTTTTAAGTAAATTAATTTAAAAATTTAAAAATATTTTATTTGTGAGATGAAAATATTAAGTTTCAAGAAATTGTTATGTTTTCGAATAATTTACTCCAGACAGTTTTAATTCTTGTATCAATTCTTCAATTAATGAGAAATGTTAAACAAACTTTCTACTATCTTTGCCGAAACTATTAAAAATAAAGTATTTTTGATATAGAATAATAATTCATACATTCAAAAATATTTAATTTACGTTGCGAAATGGTACTTAGTTTTAAAAAACAATAGTTTATTCAAACAAATTTAACGTCCAAATCCAAATATTAAAGACACACTAATTGTCTATTAATTATTCAAATTAATTTTGAATAGAAACAACCCTCACAAATTCTATAAATTTTCTTTAACCCTACAAGTATTCCAGTACCTGAAATACATTTTAATAAATCTAAAAATAAAACACAATTTTTAGAAAATAATTATTTTGTAGGAGTTAAAGTGAAGTACTAAAAATATTAAAATTGATATTATACAGTTTTTATAAATTGATGAAAAAAAAACTTTAGAAGAAATTAAAAACAGTAGGATCACTGAAATCACTATAAGAACTAGGTTTATAATTTTGGAATTGTATAAATAAAATTGAATACAAAATTAAAACATTTAATAACCAATTTTTTTGTTTATTTATTAGTTACTACATAAAGAAAAAATGTTAACCCATCAAACTGACAAATTGTAATTATCGTGATTCATTTGTTTTTAAAAAATTGGTTACACTCGAATATTATACAATTGAACATACGACTCATCAGTTTAACTCTCCGAAGTGTAAAAGAAGTGATAAATTATGTGTAATGTTTACAAAAGGAAAAATATAGTAGAGTGTAAGTGGTATTACGCGTAATGTCTGATTAATTAAAAAAAATTTTAACCATGAAAATTTAACACTCCAGTTTTCTCAGTGTTGAAAAAAATGAAAAATCATAAATTATTACGTGGGTTTTTAGTCAATTATATACTTTATATAGGTCAATCGATTCGTTTTGAGACAAGGAATATGATTTTGTAATTTGTTTGGTTGAATTTTTAGCATGCAAAATTTTTTTGCCAAAAAACGATATTTTTCGATGAAAAAAGGTGCTCAAAAAAATTTGATTGGGTATTTTCAAAAATCCCTGTGTCCAAATTTAGATATTTGTGAGCTTCATATGTCATCCAAATTTTATTAAAATCCGTTGAAGCGTTCTCGAGATATCCTGGCGACAAAAAATTTACCACATACACACACACATACACACACACACACACACACACTCACACACACATCCGGACATTTTCTCAGGAATGAAAATTTGAACTTTTCAGATGAAACTGAGTCGATTTACACTATTTTTGGAAAATCGAAAATCTTAACGATCACAACGCTTCCTCTATGAGGAAGCAAAATTGTTCTAATTCATCATTTATTACATATTAATGTTCTTATTTTAATTAAATTTTAAACTAGTAATACTTTTTCATCCCTAATATATTTTATAAATTACAAACATCCATTCAGGAAACAAACACTGTTTGTAAGTCTTTATTGGCGCTTTCTCTCTCTTACGCTTGCATGCGTCCTTCTTCCGCTCACAGCTTGGAGCTCAGCCAGTCAGCTTATTTCAGTTTACGCGTGACATAAAATAAGTGACAAACTAAATTGTTCATAAAAGCTGAAATAATTAAGGGATCGAAAAAATTCTTTTTGGTAAAACTTTCTAATACACTATTGAATAACTTGTATGATTTAAGTTTACAAAATTCAATACTTCCTCACTATGACTTTTTGCTCAAAGTCAGTAAAGACCAAGTAACGACAGCGACTACTTTATTGTTAAAAATCACCAACAAATTAAACATTTTTTATCTTTTCAACAAACTTAGTAGAATCTGCATTGTTTTTAGAGTAGATAAGTGGAATTAAAACTTTTTCCATTCATTGGTTTCTGAGATATCACGAGTTGATTATTAAAATTTTATTATTTTCAATCAAGAAATAAATTCAATTTATAATTTTTATCTTAATAAATAAAAGTCAGACAAAAAAATTGTACTAAGAAAAAATGTGCGTATTCAAATGCTCTATCGATTACAATTTTTCATTTTTTATGTTCTTGAATTTTTTTTCCAGATAATTTTTCCATCATTTATCTCACGAAAAAAGAGACAGACAAGGCCTTCGAGCGTAGATCGAGTTCTTCTTCCCGGCCGCTCAATTAAATATGTACCCAATATGTTTAACATAACAAATTACTTTACTCAATACAAAATAACTTAAAAATGGTCATTCGGGGGTTTTAAGGTCCCCGAAATCGAATCTGAAGTAAAAATTCAAAAATCCAATTTAATTTGTTTAACATCTTTATTCTCTAATCAGGGCCATGTCTAGGAAAATTTTCACCCGGGGCAAAACTTTCAATCGCCCCCCCCCCCCCCCTCTTCATCTATTTTCCCATTCCGAATAAAATTTTGTTTTTAAATTTTTACATTTACTCATCTTATTAAAAACCTAAAAATATAATTTTATTTAGATAAAAGCGTCACTGTTGAGAAAAGTTGTGCAGTTAATTTTGCATTAAAATAATTTAGAGTTGGGATATCTTGACATTTTTATGAGAGATACATGTTTTAAATAGTATCTAATACTTTAGAATTTCCTTTTTTTTTATTTGTAAAACTTAAGAATGCATTTAATTTAAAAGTTTTTTTATAAATAGAAGCTTTAATAGCATTTTCTTAGTCTATGGGTCAAAATTTCTCAAGTGTATACTAATCGAAAAAATGAAAAGGGCTAATATTTGCACAAAATGTAGTATTGTATGACAGTACTTAAAGCACGCAATTATTATGAAATTCTAATAAAAATTGAAGAAGAGTGAGGGGGTTGAAGATTCTGGTCAAGTGTGAAGAGGGGATTTTTTGAAAAATCATAACTATTATGCAACAGGGTGGACAAAAATTTGACCTGTATGTTTTCGAAAGGTTTTTTCCTCATCTTTTCAATGGTGCAAACAAATTTCTTAAAATTCCAAAATTTAACCTATTTATAAAAAAAAAGATTTTTTTTACTTTTTTTGAAAAAAGACATTTTTTTTCTTTTAAAATAAAGCTTAATATGTGCACTTTAAATACACGAAATAAAATAAATGTCCTTTTTCTTTGTCTTTGTATTATTAATTAAGTAATTAATAAAAATTAGTAGAACATTAGTAAAACATGAAATATTGAACAATTAAACTTTTAGTAATTTTGGGCTTACTAATGTAAAGCTTATCAAATTCCGGATCCAACAAGCATAATTTGAAGTATTTTTGATAAATGAATGCTAAATAAATACACATTTTTCAAAAAAATAGGTTAAATTTTGAAATTTTAAAAAAAATTTTTGCACCATTGAAAAGAGGAGGAAAAAACCTTCCGAAAACATATAGGTCAAATTTTTGTCTACCCTGTTGCATAATAGTTATGATTTATCAAAAAATCCCCTCTTCACACTTGACCAGAATCTTCAACCCCCTCCCCCTTCTACAATTTTCATTAGAATTTCATGATAATTGGTGGTATAAGTACTGACATACAATACTACATTTTGTGCAAATATTAAAATATAATATTTTTATGTTCCAAATTAAATTTTTTTTTTTTTCTTTAAAATTGTGTACTTTCAAATTTAGCGCCCCTAAAATCATAACGCCCGGGGCGGTCGCCTTCTTGGCCCCCCCCCCCCCTTCGAAACGGCCCTGTTCTCTAAATCTGAATTACTGGTTTTCTACTTATGAATTAGCAAAATGTGAGCCACTATTGAACAGTAATAATTTTACTAATTTTTTTAAGAAAACTGCTAATTGAAGTAGTATAAAACTATACTAATTCAAATAATGAAACTTCAATATTTCAATTAGTAAATTTTTAATTTCAATTATTGAGTAAATTAAATTTTAGTTTAATTGATAATTTGTTCAAGTGACAAATATGCGTCAATTTAAATTAAGAACAAATAAAAATTAATACTTTCGATAATTCGAATGAGTTTTATATAACTGCCAAATAATAATCCAGGTAAGTGAAATTCTTGTAAATGTCTGTTCGATTACATGAATTTGGGTTCAATTTTAAGTATGCCTCAATAATTATGATAATTGGACCCACTGCGATTTACCAAAAAATAACCGAAAGAGGCATAAAAAATTTTTGAACTTACTTTCTATGCTGAAGTATGATCTCCGTTAAAATAATTTCTCTCTTCATCTGTGAATACCAAAATACGATTGTATATTAAAACATACTTTACACGAAATTTATATATGTGTGGGTCTCTTCCATACAACTTTTAATTTTTGTGTAATTAAGTCATATGATTGTATAAGTATATTACATAACTATACATTATTATCAGTACATTTTACTTATTGAAAATTATTTTCATAATTAATTATTTGAAGATCAAATGTTTGCTGATCTGTTATCTATGTCAATTAAAACATAATGTAATATTCATTTCTTTATGTTCTTCAGTAGAAGTGAATGTACTTTATTTAATTCTACCTATAATTTCTAATTTTTTTGTATGTTAATTTTCACTATGTAAATGGTACCATATTTTTAATCTATTAATAATAATAATAATAAAGAAACGCGCGTGTCAAAAATGTGTTACTTATGTGTAAACCTAAAGTTTCAAAAGTTCTGTATAATTTCACATAAAATTATTGTCTACATTTATTTTTGCACTTTTTGACAAAGATACATAATATTGGCGTTAATATTACAAAACTAACAATAAGTAAAAATATAAAAATAAAATAAATATAAAATATTTGGCGTTTGGTCAGTGTGTGAAACATGAAGAAGACATTAATTCCTCAAACTCAAGTGGTTGGACATAAGAATAAGTTTGAATTGAACTACCTAACTTTGACATTTGTGAGACCCCATCAGGATCCCTAATTTTTAAACTGTAACAAACTCGTAAATCGTATCGAGAGATCAAGACTGGCGCCATTGCAACTTGAGCCGCTCCGTTCATATTCTTTCTCTTCATTATATTTTCATTTTAAAATCATCTCACGACACCGCTTGAATGAGGTATCAAGGAAAGAGGAAATAGAGAAAACAAAAAATTTCAAGTGCATCAAAAATTCGTGATCGTGAGACTCAAATCAGTCAAGTGGTTAATACCATGAGAAAACATTTTCATTAAATGGAAAAAACATTTCTTTGATTTGAAGGGTACAATAGTTTTATAAAATAAAAATTTATAAATAATACCGAAGAAATAACAAATTTAATTTTAATTTCTAAAATTAAGAGTTTTTCTTATTAATTTTAAGAATATGTGAAACTTGAATAAACGCCAAAAATTTGTTCCTAGAAATATTATCTTAAAATAATATTTTCCTGTTGTATCAAAAATTATATTTTAGATTATGTAAAAATAACTAATACTTTAGTTAAATGGTTATTAATTCAATTAGTGAAAATTTTACTATTTTTTAATAATTTTTTTACTAATAATTTTGCTAATAATTAGTTATTTTCAAATAATTTAGATTTATAGAGAAAGATATAATTCAATTTATAATCAATAAAGGAAAATTGTTAAAAATTAAAAAAATGTTCAAAATTTAGGAAAATTAACTATACATACAGTAAAGGGAATTAATTAATAGAAGTTTGAAAATAAACCTGGAAATTGAAATAAAGTACAATAGTGACAAAATAATTTAAAAATGGAAGAAATAACGAAAATAAATAAAAAATGTTAAAAGAAAAAAGACTTAAAAGAAAAAATATCAGAAAACTAAAAATTAATTATAAAATGAAAATAATATCTAGAAACATTAGACAATAAAAGTATTATTTGATTGTGAAATAGTTACACTTTTCTTAATATTACATTTTCTTAATCATATTTAAGGTATTTATAAAAAAATTATAAAATTATATCTGAAATATTTCATCAAAATTTAATGTTACTAAATTGTATATTTATAGACTTGAAAAACACTCAAGCTATTGAGTCGAAATATGTAGTTAAAATAAAGTAAATAAAAAAACATCAAAAACCACTAAAACGGCCTTCATTTTTTTAAATAGTTACATTTTTGTTTTATGAAAACTAGATGATATGTTGTCTTTAAAAGAGAAAAATATAATAAATAAAAAAAATTACTAAAAAATTAAATTATATTTTTTGAATTATTACAAGATTAAAAAGCATCTAGAAAAAAAATTACTGATTTTAAAACGAGGAAGTTACTTTTCATAAAAAGAAAAGAAATCATTAGAAAAAAGAAATATTTGTAGAAGATTACCAAATAACTAAGAAATGAAGAAAGTAAATAGAAAATGAGAAGTAACCAGAAATTTTTTAAAACAACTTTGATGTTGAGAAAAAATCTAAAAAGTTAATAAGTAATTAGAAAAAAACTAGAAATAATTAAACATTACTAGAACGTCTAATATTGACTAGAAGTTGAATCAAACTGACTAGAAAATGAAAAACCAATTTAAAATATTCAGTGATATAACTAAAATTTTTTTTAAGATTACTAGTTAGTCAAAAAATAGTTCTAACTTATAAATGAAGTTTATAAATAAATAAGTTTATTTATAAAGTTTGTATAATAAAGGGGAAGTTTGTAAATATATAAATAAATGATAAGTAATAAGAAAAAAATTTACTTGAATGTTGCAAAATGTCTAGAAAATAGAGAACATAGCCATATAAATTGACTAAAAATCTAGAAATTTAAATCAATTAGAAAAAATATTAAAAATAACTGATAAGTGAATTAATAACTTGGATTAGAGAAAAGTAACTAGAATTAAAAGCAAAACATCTAAAAAATGAGAAAAAATAAATGGATATTATTTTATTAATTAAAATATATGGATATAAAAAAAGGATGACTAGAAAGTAAGAATTTTAATCGAAATGGGAAAAATAACTAAATATTTTGAAATTAAAAACTAGAGTATGATAAAAAAAGGCTAAAATGAAATAACTTCTAAGATAAATAACAAAAAATGAACAAAATGTATAATATTTTTAAATTTAGGGAAAATAACTTGAAAAAGAAAAACATACTGCATATTTAAAGAAATATCTAGAAATGAAAAAAATTACTATAAAGTAAACAGAGAAGACCAATAAATATTTTAGAAATGAAAAAAGTTACAAAAAACTTTTAAAATTAAGGGCATGTGATGGAGTATGACGTCACTGATATAGGCAAAAATTGTCCGTAACTTTTCTCTTAAAATATTGAATACTTTGTCACGAAACTTGGTATAATTACTTAAAATATCATTAGGAAGGTCTCTCTGACCAAAATTTGTTTGATTTTTGGGTCAAAAGTAATTTTTAAAAAAATTTCTATTTTTCGAAAATTTCTCAAAAATTAATTTTGAGCCAAAATTCAAACAAATTTGGGCCAAAGAGACCTTCCTAATGATATTTTAAGAAATTCTACCTAATTTCATGACAAAATATTCAATACTTTAAGAGAAAAGTTACGGACAAATTTTGCCTATATTAGTGACGTCATTATCCATCACATGCCCTTAAGAAGAAACTAAAAGTAAGATTTAAAAGTAGTTCGAAGTTTCGAAGTAGAATAATTCTATTTTTTATCGCACTGACGAAAATTAAAATTGAACTAATTAAAAACAGAACTGTTTTTAATATTAATACTCTTTATTTCTCGTATTTTCATTACACTGTAAAAAATTATTAATATAAATTATTATTAATTAATGTTTTTACCAAAATTGAGAACATTTTCTAAAGACATCAACTTTTGTGCCACTTTGTGCGATTTTGACATAAATTGATCTTTCAAGCGGATGATACCACAGTAAAAAAATTATACTTTACTGCAGAAATAATAAACAGTTCGTTTTTGCCAGATTCGTTTCTCCTTCAAGTTATTCATTTTCACTATGTACATGTGTTAGACCTTGAAGTAACTTTCTGAAATAAGTTCATAAAATATTATTTGTTTTTCTGTTAATTTTAAACCCTTTAAATAGTTTGCCATTTTTAAAAGATAAAAGAAAGTTTAATTTTGATATAAATAAACCTACCCTTACGAAAGTTTAAGACATAAAATGTATGTCATACGCGCTTGACGTAAATTACATGACGTTTTTTCGCGACGTCAAGTAAATCACGTCAGAAAAATTACGTTAAAAAAAAAATGCCACAAATCGATAAAATAAATGATTTTTTAAGAAATAAACGATTCTAAACAGCAAAATACAAGAAACAATGAACAGCTTGGGTTGTAAACTACACATAAAGGTTATGTGTAGCTTAAAATTAATAAAAGTTATATTTCAGTTAATAAATACAATTTTTAAATTTAATAAATTAAAAAAGAATTTTAAAAATGCAAATTACTATAAAAGTGAACGAATTAAGATTAATTGTTCCTACAATTAACTGCGAGAACCTCACATAATGAAGATATTTTTTAAAAACAAATTTGGGGGGACAGAGAATCGAACCCGGGTTCGCCGCACGCAACTAACTAAAACCTAACGCCTAACCAACTGAGCTATCTCGATTAACTTCTATACAAACAACAAATCTTTTTCTTAAACTGCAAGTCCATATTATGTGTTTTGCTGGAAAATATGTAAAAAAGCAAAAATCTAAATTCCTAAACGACTTATTATGATAAAACTTATTGTTTTAAAGAAGCCAGACAATATACAAAGAAATAAATAGTTAATTTCTAAAAGGAAACATAAAGAACTGAATTCCGTCAACCCAAAGCAAAACAACAATATAAAATGAGTTCAAAATTATTGCAAATGATTAATGGATGCCTCCTCAATCAGATTGCACTTGCACAATCTTTAAAAATTGGCAAATTAATAATAAAAATAGTGAAAACAAGTAAGTTGTTTAAGCCAACTAATCTGCACAGATTGAACACCAATCAGAGGAGGTCACGTGCTTTTCCGCACGAAAATCAAATCACTCTTGTTGACTTAAAGAATATATCAGTACAAAAATCAAAAGTTTAAACAAAAATAATTGATTAATCAATTCTGATCATTATTGAAAGCATAATTATTTCATTTCTTAAGAACAAAATGTTACAATTAATAAAATTAAATTTAAAAGTAAACTAATTGAATCCAAATAAAAATAAAATATTTATCTACCACAAAATTAACAATTAAAAATATAAAACTTTAATTACACAAAAAAAAATTGAGATATTAAGATAACAAAAACTAAAATGTACGACAGGTAGTAGCAGAAAGGGGTACAACAATCAATTTGCACAAAAAAATCTAATCAAATCTAAATTAGTTGATCATACTCAAAAATATACAATTTAATTATTTGAATTAATAAAAAAAATGATCAACCCATGAAAACCACCCTAAAGGATGATATTCTGACAAAATTATTAAAAAAATAAAAATTCGTTCAAAAAAAAATCTAATCACAATCTGAAAGAGTAAAACATACTCAGAAATATACACCCTAACTTTGTAAATTAATGACAAAAAATATCAACACCTGAAAACCACCCCTAATAAAAACATTCGGATAAAATTAAAAAGGAAAATATCAATTTACGCAAAAAAATTGTAAAAAAAATTTGAAATGCTAAAACATTACCTATATCTGAAACAATAATTTTGTCCGTTTATTATACATATGGGAACATTCCTTCATAATTATGCCTTGCCAGAAATTATTGGCAAAATACACTAAAAAAATTTCAGTCAAATATCAATTATTTTCCACATTTCTAGATCTAATTTCAAACTTTTTCATCTCTAAACAAACAAAATTAAACATAAATTGAGCTACTGCGCATTGATTTCAACTTGTGAAAAAATGAAAATTCAATGCATTTTTGCCTTGCCAGAAATATTTGCCAAAATACTCTAAAAAATTTTCAGCCAAATATCAATTATTTTCCGTGTTTCTAGATCTAATTTCAAACTTTTTCATATATTAACGAACAAAATTGTACAAAAATTAAGCGACTACGCGTTACATTCAAATTTTAAATAAATGAATATTTAGTCAATTTTTACATTGCCAGAAAAATTTGGCAAAATACAGTAAAAAATTTTCAGCCAAATATCAATTTTTTTCCGTGTTTCTAGATCTAATTTCAAACTTTTTCATATATTACCAAACAAAATTGTACAAAAATTAACCCAGTGCGCATTAGTTTCAACTTGTCAAAAAATGAAAATTCAATCAATTTTCGCCTCACCAGAAAATTTTAGCAAAATACACTAAAAAATTTTCAGTCAAATATCAGTTATTTTTCGTGTTTCTAGATCAAATTTCAAACTTTTTTATATATTAACGAACAAAATTGTACAAAAATGAAGCGACTGCGCGTTACATTCAAATTGTCAAAAAATGAAAATTTAGTCAATTTTTGCCTTGCCAGAAAAATTTGTCAAGATAAACTAAAAAATTTTCAGCCAAATATCAATTATTTTCCGCGTTTCTAGATCTAATTTCGAACTTTTTCATATATTAACGAACAAAATTGTACAAAGAATAGGCGACTGCGTGTTACATTCAAATTGTCAAAAAATGAAAATTTAGTCAATTTTTGCCTTGCCAGAAAAATTTGGCAAAATACACTAAAAAATTTTCAGCTAAATATCAAGTATTTTCCGTGTTTTTAGATCTAATTTCAAACTTTTTCATATATTAACGAACCATATTGTACAAAAATTAACCCAGTGCGCATTAGTTTCAACTTGTCAAAAAATAAAAATTCAATCAATTTTCGCCTCACCAGAAAATTTTAGCAAAATACACTAAAAAATGTTTAGCCAAATATCTATTATTTTCCGTGTTTCTACATCTAATTTCAAACTTTTTCATATATTAACGAACAAAATTGTACAAAAATTAAGCGACTACGCGTTTCATTCAAATTGTCAAAAAATGAAAATTTAGTCAATTTTTGCCTTGCCAAAAATATTTGGCAAATTACACTAAAAAATTGTCAGTCAAATATCAATTGTTTTTATATTTCAAGATCTAATTTCAAGCATTTTCATCTATTAACGAACAAAATTGAACATAAATTGAGCAACTTTAACAAGCTGAAACCAATGCGCAGTAGGTTAATTTTGGATCAATTTTGTTTGTTAATAGCTGAAAAAGTTTGAAATTAGATCTAGAAACACGGAAAATAATTGATATTTGGCTGACAATTTTGTACTGTATTTTGCCAAATTTTTCTGGCAAGGCAAAAATTGACTAAATATTCATTTTTTGACAATTTGAATGTAACGCGCAGTCGCTTAATTTTTGTACAATTTTGTTCGTTAATATATAAAAAGGTTTGAAATTTGATCTAGAAACACGAAAAATAACTGATATTTGACTGAAAATTTTTTAGTGTATTTTGCTAAAATTTTCTGGTGAGGCGAAAATTGATTGAATTTTCATTTTTTGACAAGTTGAAACTAATGCGCACTGGGTTAATTTTTGTACAATTTTGTTCGTTAATATATGAAAAAGTTTGAAATTAGATCTAGAAACACGGAAAATAATTGATATTTGGCTAAAAATTTTTTAGTGTTTTTTGCAAATTTTTTCTGGCGAGGCAAAAATTGATGGAATTTTAATTTTTTGTCAAGTTTAAACTAATGCGCAGTCGATTAATTTTTGTACAATTTTGTTTGGTAATATATGAAAAAGTTTGAAATTAGATCTAGAAACACGGAAAATAATTGATATTTGGCTGAAAATTTTTTACTGTATTTTGTCAAATTTTTCTGGCAAGGCAAAAATTGACTAAATATTCATTTTTTGACAATTTGCATGTAACGCGCAGTCGCTTCATTTTTGTACAATTTTGTTCGTTAATATATAAAAAAGTTTGAAATTTGATCTAGAAACACGGAAAATAACTGATATTTGACTGAAATTTTTTTAGTGTTTTTTGCAAATTTTTTCTTGCGAGGCGAAAATTGATGGAATTTTAATTTTTTGTCAAGTTTAAACTAATGCGCAGTCGATTAATTTTTGTACAATTTTGTTTGGTAATATATGAAAAAGTTTGAAATTAGATCTAGAAACACGGAAAAAAATTGATATTTGGCTGAAAATTTTTTACTGTATTTTGCCAAATTTTTCTGGCAATGTAAAAATTGACTAAATATTCATTTATTTAAAATTTGAATGTAACGCGTAGTCGCTTAATTTTTGTACAATTTTGTTCGTTAATATATGAAAAAGTTTGAAATTAGATCTAGAAACACGGAAAATAATTGATATTTGGCTGAAAATTTTTTAGAGTATTTTGGCAAATATTTCTGGCAAGGCAAAAATGCATTGAATTTTCATTTTTTCACAAGTTGAAATCAATGCGCAGTAGCTCAATTTATGTTTAATTTTGTTTGTTTAGAGATGAAAAATTTTGAAATTAGATCTAGAAATGTGGAAAATAATTGATATTTGACTGAAATTTTTTTAGTGTATTTTGCCAATAATTTCTGGCAAGGCATAATTATGAAGGAATGTTCCCATATGTATAATAAACGGACAAAATTATTGTTTCAGATATAGGTAATGTTTCAGCATTTCAAATTTTTTTTACAATTTTTTTGCGTAAATTGATATTTTCTTTTTTAATTTTATCCGAATGTTTTTATTAGGGGTGGTTTTCAGGTGTTGATATTTTTTGTCATTAATTTACAAAGTTAGGGTGTATATTTCTGAGTATGTTTTACTCTTTCAGATTGTGATTAGATTTTTTTTTGAACGAATTTTTATTTTTTTAATAATTTTGTCAGAATATCATCCTTTAGGGTGGTTTTCATGGGTTGATCATTTTTTTTATTAATTCAAATAATTAAATTGTATATTTTTGAGTATGATCAACTAATTTAGATTTGATTAGATTTTTTTGTGCAAATTGATTGTTGTACCCCTTTCTGCTACTACCTGTCGTACATTTTAGTTTTTGTTATCTTAATATCTCAATTTTTTTTTGTGTAATTAAAGTTTTATTTTTTTAATTGTTAATTTTGTGGTAGATAAATATTTTATTTTTATTTGGATTCAATTAGTTTACTTTTAAATTTAATTTTATTAATTGTAACATTTTGTTCTTAAGAAATGAAATAATTATGCTTTCAATAATGATCAGAATTGATTAATCAATTATTTTTGTTTAAACTTTTTATTTTTGTACTGATATATTCTTTAAGTCAACAAGAGTGATTTGATTTTCGTGCGGAAACGCACGTGACCTCCTCTGATTGGTGGTCAATCTGTGCAGATTAGTTGGCTTAAACAACTTACTTGTTTTCGCTATTTTTATTATTAATTTGCCAATTTTTAAAGATTGTGCAAGTGCAATCTGATTGTGGAGGCATCCATTAATCATTTGCAATAATTTTGAACTCATTTTATATTGTTGTTTTGCTTTGGGTTGACGGAATTCAGTTCTTTATGTTTCCTTTTAGAAATTAACTATTTATTTCTTTGTATATTGTCTGGCTTCTTTAAAACAATAAGTTTTATCATAATAAGTCGTTTAAGAATTTAGATTTTTGCTTTTTTACATATTTTCCAGCAAAACACATAATATGGACTTGCAGTTTAAGAAAAATATTTGTTGTTTGTATAGAAGTTAATCGAGATAGCTCAGTTGGTTAGGCGTTAGGTTTTAGTTAGTTGCGTGCGGCAATCCCGGGTTCGATTCCCTGTCCCCCTAAATTTGTTTTTAAAAAATATCCTCATTATGTGAGGTTCTCGCAGTTAATTGTAGCAACAATTAATCTTAATTCGTTATTTTTATAGTAATTTGTATTTTTAAAATTCTTTTTTAATTTATTAAATTTAAAAATTGTATTTATTAACTGAAATATAACTTTTATTAATTTTAAGCTACACATAACCTTTATGTGTAGTTTACAACCCAAGCTGTTCATTGTTTCTTGTATTTTGCTGTTTAGAATCGTTTATTTCTTAAAAAATCATTTATTTTAGCGATTTGTGGCATTTTTTTTTTGACGTAATTTTTCTGACGTGATTTACTTGACGTCGCGAAAAAACGTCATGTAATTTACGTCAAGCGCGTATGACATACATTTTATGTCATAAACTTTCGTAAGGGTAAAGACATTTGATAAATTTTATCCATCTTTCGAGAGATAAGTAAAATATGATTGAATGTTAAGTATCACCTATAAATTTCGTGAAATATTTTTGATATTATTTTTTTAACAATATAGTATTCTTAAAATAAGAATATACTTAAATCGAATCTTTATTCTTAAAGACATGATAAAATATTCTGAATTGTAGAATTTGTTTCTTATTTTAATCTCGATTTTAATCAAAATTATATTCTTAAAATAAGAATAATTTTAAGAATGTTTATTCCTCAATAGGATCTAAGAAATATTTTTAAAAGAAGAATACATTTTTTCGGGTTTATAGTTTCCATTTTGACTCTGACTCAGCCAAAGTAAATAATAAAATTAAAAAAATCAGCTCGAGGTGTGATAATGAAGAAACAAAAAGTTAAGAGAGTTTTTGCAATGTTCATTTGAATCTTCATGAATCTTAAGAGGCTCTATCTCTTTCCCAGGCGTGATGCAGACAAAAAGTTGAATCTGTCATCTCGATCCTAATGCTTCGCCACCGACAGTTTTATTATCGATTAAACGTATATCTAGTGCTCATCCACGTCGTGTTAATAAATATTTAGAGTGTCTTTCATTAACTTTGACAAAACTATGACGTGATAGTTGGGTTTAAAAATATTTACTCTTCACACAATAATATTAAATTACTAAATCCTTACTCAAATTTCAATGACTGAATCTTAATTCAGATAAATATCTCGCGACATTGAAAACATGGAAAAAATTGAGTAGCGTACGCTCTTTGATTTGAAGTGCGTCAAAATTGAACTCTGCCGGTTCAATTTGAGTTTGATCCATTTAGACCCTATTCGACCCAACGCGATCCTATTCAGGAATTTTTATCTCGTAAACTGTTGATCGCACAAAACAATGTTATAATACAAAATTGTAAAGAAAATATTAAAATTTAATAATATAATTTTTATAAATAAACAAACTTAATTTTTCAACATTTTGTTTAAACAATAATTTTTTATTGTTGTTTTTTTTATATGAAGATAGAGATCGGATTTTTTTTTTAAATTTAGAGTATTATGTCCTGAAAATGCTGTATAAATATAAAATTTGTGTTTTTTATTTTGACGATAGTGCCAGCAGATTACTAAAACCGTCAAAACAAATCGATTTGAAATCATGAATAATATATATAGATTGGTATTTTAATCTCATTATGCAATAATTTAAGAAATTAATTTATTTTTATCTAAATTAGTACTCATTTTAAAAACCAGTCATGAGGTAATGTTTTTTATCGCGTTTATGTTTCTGCATAAAAATTTCTTTTATCATTTAATGATTTTATAATGATAAAGGCTGAAAATAATAAAAATTTTCAAGTAATAGTGATGTTGCATTTTAAAAGTATTTTTTTGACATCAATTAACCATTTTATATTGAAAGTTCTATACGAAGTTCCCCAAAAGACCTAACCGCTTGTTTTATGTTTGGAATAAAAAAAAACAGTAGTTATTCAAAATTGTTTAGAGAAAACATAGGAATTGAATGTTATTATTATTATTATTTTTAAAAATGACTAAACTTACATTTTCAACAATTTGATTAAACAATAATTTTACTTGTTTTTATATATACATTTTTTTTATAACTTATTATTGCATTCTTGGGTCAAAAGTGTATTCTTGGATTAATGATAAAATTATTCTTGAATTAAGTATAATTATTCTTGATCCAAAAATAATTATTATTGGTCTAAGAATAAATATTATTGTTCTAAGAATAATTATTGTTGAACTAAGAATAATGTTCTTGGTCCACACTGAGAAAAATGAAAATTATGAATATTTAAATTTAACATCGATATATTAAAACATAGTATTTAGATATTCAAACTTAATATCCAGATATTAAAATTAATACTTTTTAATATCCAGGATAGTAAATTTGATTATACATTTCTTTCAGTGCAAGAATAATTATTCTTGACCAAGCATAAAGTTCAATCGTATTTTTATCTTCTATAGAAAAAAAGCTGTTCTCTCAGTGTAACCAATCCCTGATACACGAAAGAATCATTTTTTAAATCCTGTTGAATATAATAAAATTCGATGTAAAAGAATATGCAAATTTAACTATAAATTTTCTTCTGACTTCATAATGCTTTAATCCTATAATGTATAACTGAAACTGTATAACCGAAAAAAAGTTATTTTTGAAAATAATAATATTCAATTTCCATGCTTTCTCTGAACAATTTTGAATTACAATTGTTTTTTATTCAGAACATAAAACAAGCGGTTAGGTTTTTTAGGGAATTAACTCTGTATAAAACTTTCAACATAAAATGGTTTAATGATGTTAATAGAATACTTTTAAAATGCCACATCATTATTACATAAAAATTTTAATTATTTTCAGCCTTTATCATTATAAAATCATTAAATGATAAAAGAAATTTTTATACAGAAAAATAGATGCGATAAAAAACATTACCTCATGGGTGGTTTTTAAAATGAGTACTAATTTAGATAAAAAAATTAATTTATTAAATTATTGCATAACGAGTTAAAAAAAATTTTTTAATTGATCACTATCTTCATATTAAAAAAACAACAATAAAAAATTATTGTTTAAAGAAAATGTTGAAAAATTAAATTTTTTTATTTTAAAAAATGATATTAAATTTCAGTATTTTCTATACAATTTTGAATTATAACTTTTTTTAAGAATGAAAACTTACTCTCTAAATATAATTTAGTTAAAAACTACCATTTAGGGGTTAAAATCGTGAACGAGTTTACTCTTTTTCAATTAGTAAAAAATAACTAATTAATAGTAAAAAACTACTAATTCAGCAGTTAAATTTAACTAATTAAATAGTCAAAAATAACTAATGTAATTAGTAAATAGAAATCCACTAATTCTCCAGTGGTTTAACATAACCTAAAATTACTTTGACTAATTAAATTAGTAGTTTTTTACTAAAGTTTTAGTAAAAAATTACTATTTGATATGGTAAACGAGTTTTCACTGTTAAAATGGTAGTTTTTAACCATTTCAGATTTAGAGAGTATGCATTTTTGATGATAATGAGGCGATTAAACTTTAATTTGAGATCTAAAACTGTAACTTTCCAAACCTTTCTCTATGAGGTAGCAAAGTGACAAAAAACTTGAGAAAATAAGGGTTACTTTGATCTACTCGAATATTGAACAATAGCAATACATATAGTTATAAATAGAAATCTAGACCCTCACTATTACACCCAAGAGAGAAGTTACATTTATGAAAATGAGAAGAGACTATTAAGGGAAATTGAATCACTTAGGGATTATATAATTAGGTTATTAGATGAGAAACCACGTGCCTTTAAAATGAATCATTATATATGTATGAATAGAAGGTAAAATTAGAAACATTAAAATAATATATATAGTAGATACTTTACAAAAAATTAATCTTCTTAAACTCATTCGAAATTTGGTAGAAAACCTTTTTCTTATCAAATCAAATCAAGAGAAACAAAGAAGATTGAAAATTGTGAAAAATTTTCATTAATAACGGGAGAAGAAATGAAATTTTAACCCGTTGTTCATGAAACCCCCTGAGTTAAATTTTTTCTGATATAATTTTAGTTTGAAATTTTAATCATAAAATTCAGACTGCGATGATTGAAGTTTTTATAAAATGTAAATTTTTATAAATTGACTGCAGTTTGTAATAATTTAAGTATGCATTGTTAGAATTTATTTAAAGTTTGTAATAATTACAACACGGATTGATTAAAATTCGGTTTTAAATAATTGAAGTTTATTAATATTAATTAAAATTTGAATAAATCGTAGTTTGTACTAATTATAGTTTGAAACAATTGAAAATGGAATATTAATGGACGGGTGAAATTTTAACTCATCGAAATTTATGTTGCTCAGCCGTGTCAATTTTTCCCCATAATTTGAAATTTAGAATATAAAAATTAAATAAAAATATTTTTGTCCACTTTCAAATTTTTCTTTTTCACTGATATTTTTCAAAATCCATAAACTTGATTGTCGAAAATCATTCAAAACACGCGTAAAAAATTTATTCGATGAAAAATACAGAAAATTATAAAAGAGGTTTAATTTTCAAAATTTGCATTATTATAAGAATAAATATTTTAAATATAAATTCGGTGACCTACAAATTCTATCAAGTGAAAATTCGGATTTATTTAAATTCAATTGAAAACGAATTCGGCAAAGAAGGCGAAATTTTAGAATTTATTCATGAGCCCCAATTATTTCTAAAAGGGAAGTCCCCTCGTGAATACAGCGATAAGTTACAACAAGGGGTCTTCAAAAGATTGTCTTCCATTCTTCGATAAAAACAACATACTCGACAACATATCTCGTTTCTAAATATTAAAATTGAACAACTTTTAACCCGTCTTGTGGTATTAAACAAAAATTTTACACAAAAATGGTTTATAATATTTTTGAAAACAAAGCAAAAAAAAAAGTTCTTTCTTCTCCACTTCAGAGCCTTACATAATTTGCGAACTATTCCTGTCATTCAATAAGGTTAAAAAAAACTGAAAATAATAAAAAAGATTCGTAAGAAATTTAGAGACGAATATGTTTTTGATAAAAAATCATGATTTCAAGTGTTTTTCTCACCAAAATTGAAGCAAGTTGTTACCAGTTGGAGGACAAAGGCGGATACAAGTGTCTCGATATCCTGTCGACAGAAAAAATCTCGAGGGTAGGTCGGCGCCAGTCATAAGCTTTTTCCTTTTATTCTTTTTCACGAGCCCCCTATTGAAATATCACGCCTATATTTACGACCCAACATGATATCCTGACTTTTTGAAATGTGATCCTTTGGTCCTGACCAACAAGTTGAAAAAAAAAAAAAACTGAAATATCATGTATTTTTGTATATGAACTTTTGGTAAATTATACTATGATTTTTATTCATATGTTTCGTTTTGAGACGAGATTTTTTATTTTGGAAAAAATGAACATTTTCAATAATATATATCCTTCCACAACTTTTACTATTTTCTATCGCCAATTTTTACAGGCTTTTTTACAATTCTTCTACAATTTTCCATGTTTTTATGTCAATTTTTTTACGAGCTTTTCTTACAATTTTCACCAAAATTACGTTTTGATATTTAAAAAACTTTTGATTAAAAAAAATTGAAAATTCCGCCCAACATTTTTTTTAATTTTATTACTGTAGAATAATTTTAAATCCAAAATGTTGCTAGGAAAAAATTTGTCATCTATAAACAATGCGATTTATAAAAACTTCAATAAACTGAATTTCATAAATTCATCATTTTGAATTTAATGCTTTTTTTAAAAAAGTTTTGGACGACACTCTGCATCCCCTATTTTGAATTTTGAAAAATCCAAATATTTGAATTAGCACTGCAAAAACATGGTGTCTTAAATTGGACAAAAATGTCTTAAATTAAGATACTTTTGGTGTCTAAGATACGAAAAATGCCTAAATTTAAGACATTTTTGAACAATTTAATACACCTGTTTTTGCAGTGAGATGACTTGAAAAAAGAACATTACAATGAAATTGACTAAACATTTTTTGTTTAAATTTAAAGCATCAAAAATCGGTTTTGAAAAAAATAGGGATGGGGCTGAAAACGTGTCACTATTTTGAATCTTGATTAAAATTTGAAAATCGAATTTTTATGATCACCATAATTAAGAGTGTCCTTGGATGATGTCTCGCAGATGTCCCAAACCGCAATTCCGGGATGACACAATGAGGAAATTCATGTCTGTGTGACACCATATGACACGACGGGATGTCTAGAGGGTGCATTGTTGCGCAATTCTGAGGCCAATTCAATTATAATAAGATGTGTTTATGAGAAAAGTATATCCCGTCAACGCAACCATACTGGTTTTACTCTTTATTTAATCTCATTATTATTATAATCTAATTATGAGCAAGGGGGAGTACACAACAGTAAGACGCGTAGTTATATACCTAAATGCGCTAATTTCAAAAATAATAGTAATAATTTAAACATAATAATAATAATAATATTTATAATAATTTAATTTGCACAAATTTCATTATTCATGTTAAAACCCATAAATAATTTACGGTTTATTTGACAGTATCTCATAAAATATTCAAAATTTTAAAAAATATTTTAGATAAAAGTTGCAGTCTTTATAAAAATACACAGTTTATGTTGTATGCACTTTTTGCCAAAAACTCCATGTTTCTCGAGCAAAATGCAACAATAAAAACTACCACAATAATTCACGGTTTTTAGCTACTATCTCATAATATACTTAAAATTTTAAAAAATGGTTAAGATAAAAGTTGTTCTTGTAAAAGTAAAAATTCTATACTGCGCGCATTTTTTTGCCAAAAGTCAATATTTCTAGAAAAAAATGAAAAATTAAAAACTACCATAATAATTTATTGTTTTTTGCTATGATCCTATAAAATATTTAAGATTTCAAAAAATGTTTTAGATATAAGTTGTAGTGCGTACAAAAATACACATTTTATGTTGCGCGCATTTTTTTCCAAAAGTCAGTAATTTCTTTAAAAAAAAATACAAAAAAGTGTCAAGGATATAATGTTCCAAAAACAGTCCCCTCCAATTTCAATAATACTTGGTATACTTGTGAAGTTTTTTGCATTTTGTTTAAAAAACTATTCATTTTTATGAAAAAATATACCCAACAAAATTGTGTGCTTTGATAAGATCTACAACTTTTACAAAAGAAACATTTTTTGAAATTTTGCTTATTTATGGTGATAAATGCAAGAAACACAGGAAACGATTTTCATTAAATTTTTATTGACAATAAACAATAAGAAGATTAAAAGGTCAAAGATTAAGACATATATATATATATATATATATATATATATATACATATTTATATATTTAAAATACAATAAGAATACAAATTGTTTGAATGAAATTAAACAGAGCATAGAAATTAATTGAGGTTTTAGCAGAGCCGTGTCTAGGAAAATTTTCACCCGGGGCAAAACTTCCAATCGGCGCCCCCTCCTCCTCATCTATTTTCCCAATCAGAATAAAATTTCGTTTTTAAATTTTTACATTTACTCACCTTATTAAAAACAAATATTTTATTTTATTTAGATAAAACTGTACACTATACACTATAAAAAGTTGTGCAGTAAAATTTGCATTAGTTTCTAAAATCCTAGATTGAAAATATGCAGTCTATACAAATTAGAATTTCCTTTTTTTTTATTTGTAAAACTTAAGAATGAATTTAATAAAAATTTTTTTTTATAAATTGAAGCTTTAATAGCGTTTTCTTAGTCTATGGGGCAAAATTTATCAAGTGTAGGGGAGACCAAGGTGAGTTGAAACGATTTTTACATTATCGCGTATAACTCAGCCAAAAATAGTCTTATTTTTATTAGCTTTATAATTTAAGATAGCTGTTTTTATGTAGTATGTAAATCAAAAATAAAAAAGTTAAAAAGTTATAAGGGTCTATAAAAAATTGCAAAATCTAAAACAGTTTACCGCGTTTCAACTCACCTAGTACCGAGGTGAGTTGATACACAAACCGAGGTCTGTTGGAACAGTTGTGAATTTTAGGATTTTTTATTTATTACGATGAATTTTGTAATTGTTTAAACTATTTATTATTGCAAATTTATAACATTTCTAAAGCTAATAACAGTGTGAGTATCAGACTTTAAAAAACTTGTGAAGTTTTAAGCATTACTCTGTACTAAATCATTAAATTATTTAAAATATTGAATTAAAACAGTTATCAAAATAAAGAAAAAGTTGTTTAAACAAATTATTATTGTTATTTACCAATTTTTTATTCAGTGCTCCTAGAGAGATGCAGTTTTTTTTTCAAATTTTGCAGATCATTTAACATTACACAATAACAGTTAAAGATAACAAATAAAATTATTATTTAAACAATCTCTTTAAACAAATTATTATTGTTATCTGACAAATTTTTATTCAGTGCGCCTAGAAAGATGCAGTTTTTTTGTAATTTTGCAACTAACTAAACATTATACAATTTCATTATACAAATAAAATTGTTATTTAAACAGTTTTTAAACAAATTATTGTTATTTAATAACTTTTTTTTACTCAGTACATTTGGAAAGATGCAGTTTTTCTCAAATTTTGCAATTTATCAAACTTCTTATAACTACGGAAGATTATATATAACAATAAAAATTTGTTTATAAGTTGTTTAAATAATAACATCAGTTTTATTCTTTATCCAACATTGTATAACGTTCGGTTAATTGCAAAATTTAGAAAAAAAACTGCATTTTTCTAGGTTTAGTGTGTAGGAAGTTAATAAATACAACAATAATTTGTTTAAACAAATGTAAATTCATCGTAATTTTTTTAAAAATAAAATACTTGTTGATACAGATCAAAAACTTCCATGATTTTAATCTGTATTTTACAATGTACATGTACATGTCATAAAACATTTAAAATGCTTCGAGTTACCTTAGTAGACCACGTACATACATTTACAAATGTTATCTTATATAAACAAGAAGAAGCGTGAAAAAAAAAACTTTTTTTCTTTAATTTTTCAAAATTAAATAAAAATTTGTCCAGTGACTTAAAATTGTAATTAGATCAACACAAAACTTTAGAAGATATTATATACAATTCAAATATTCTCGTGTCTATCCGGGGTGTCGTCCATCCGGTAGCGAAAAGTTTAATATTTTTGTAACTTTCGACAATATAAAAGTGATTTTACACGAAAATTTGGAAAATTTTTAATACTTTTAAAGCTATAATATATAAAAATATACTTTAGCAAACAATTAAACAGTCACTATTCGATTAAAGCTCAATTTTGCGTATACCGAGGCGATCGGTTCAAATAATGGTCTTTTATCGTAAATTTCGAGACTGACACAAAAAAACAATATCATTCCATGAAACTTGATTATCCAACAGTTTTTAAAATAAATATTAGAACAACAACAACCTTATAAGTGTCGAATAATAAAGTATCAAAATATCGGTCAGAAACTTACTTTTCGCATTTTTTTTAGACATACGTCAAATATACCCCAAAAATTTTTCTCATCCGGTCAACTAAATTTTGATCAAGATGGTAAATCAAAAAAGTAATAAATTCACGTTTCTCAAATTTTCCAAAAGGTCATTGCTTTCGAGAAATCGACGCTGTTTTAACTCGCCTCTGTTTTAATTCACTTCGGTCTCCCCTACTAATCGAAAAAAAGAAAATGGCTAATATTTGCACAAAATATAGTATTGTATGACAGCACTTAAACCACGCAATTATTATGAAATTCTAATAAAAATTATAGAAGGGGGAGGGGGTTGAAGATTCTGGTCAAGTGTGAAGAGGGGATTTTTTGAAAAATCATAACTATTATGCAACAGGGTGGACAAAAATTTGACCTGTATGTTTTCGAAAGGTTTTTTTCTCCTCTTTTCAATAGTGTAAAAAGGCTTTTTAAATTTTCAAAATTTAACCTACTTTTTTCAAAAATAATTTTTTTTTTTACTTTTTTTTAAACAGGACATTTTTTTCTTTTGAAATAAAGCTTAATATGTGCACTTTAAATACACGAAATAAAATAAATCTTCTTTTTCTTTGTTTTTGACCAGAATCTTCAACCCCCTCCCTTTTCTACAATTTTCATTAGAATTTCATAATAATTGCGTGGTTTAAGTACTGACATACTATGCTCCATTTTGTGCAAATATTAAAATATTATATTTTTATGTTCCAAATTAAAAAATTTTTTTCTTTAAAATTGTGTAGTTCCAAATTTAGCGCCCCTAAAATCACGGCGCCCGGGGCGGTCGCCCCCTTGTCCCCCCCCCCTCGAAACGGCCCTGGGTTTTAGACTTTTTTTCTATAAAATGTTTTTTTTTATCGAAACTGTCAGTATTTTATAAGTCAATTTATAAAAGTTTTGTTATTACTCATTATTGATAACAACTGTAATTATTCTTAAAATCAGTGATTCGTGAAATTTTTCGATAATGTAATGTGACGCAATGTAACGAAAGGGACCTAAGAAGGAAAATAATGTAGGTTATATTTGTGATTTTTGTAATAAAAATATTTTACAAAATTAAAAAATACTTTGAATCAAGATAAAACTATCACTGAACATAACCTACAATTTTTTGATTTCTAGATCCCCTCCTTCTATGTTGCGTCATAAATACTTATACACTAGTATTTTCTAAGTGAGCATTATTTCCATTAGTTTTTTTGTGAATCTCCACAGTGTGAGCATTATTTCCATTATTTTTTTTGAGAATCTCCACAGTCCTTTTGTTAATGTCATTGTTTTCTGCGGTATATAAACTTGAAGGCAAATTTCTAGTTGATTCTTCTGTCGCACTTTTTGTTCTATCCATTACTTTCCCTGTTATGTTGACGAATGGCACTTCAATAATTAGATAAATAAATGCTGATATTAAAAGCGATAATGACAAATTGCCAAAAAATGTGCGCATCTGAAACAAAATTTAAGTTTAGGAAATATTTTATTCATGCAACAGAATAAATATAATATAATATTGCTATATTTACAACTTTGATTTTTTATGAATTGATTTACCTTATATATAATATTCACAAAAAGATATCAACTTTCTTAATACAGAAAAAATATATATAACTATACTAAATTTTTAAATCTAATAATTTGACAAAATTAATTACCATTAAGAAAAAATTTCTATAATAAAAATTACTGAAACTTTTTTTCATAGTAAATTACTTAAAACTTTATATTACAGATTAACAAAAAAATGCACAAATATTAAAAACTCAATTACATCAACTCAGCATGAAATCTCAAATATTAATTTATTTTACATTTATTTAATATTCGTAATATATAATTTACCGTTTATTATAATATAAAAACTATATTAATAAAATCGGACTTCTGCCCGTATTGCTAAAAACTTCGAAATTCTTAGAGACTTCTTCATTTTGAGAGGCGCATTTAAAAATGAAAAAATGTCTGTCTGTCTGTCTGTCTGTCTGTAAGCTAACTTGGTTCACGCTTCACGCCAAGATGACTCAATCAAATCACATGCAACTTGGTAGTTTTTTAAATGTCCACTTAATTTAACATCATCACTTGATGGAATACAAAAACATTAAATTGAATTTGAGATATAAGTGGAAAAAGTGTTTTTGGGTGAAAAAAAGTAAAAAATCAATAAATGTGATATTCCTTATTCATTTTATGATTATATTTTTTACACCTATGATTAAGAATTAATCGTCTACTGACCACATTCAATGTTGTTAAATTTCCCGGAGTCCTTGTACTTCCTCCATAATATAATAAAACCCCATAGTGGGACAAATAAACAGAATAGGTTAGTCTGCTGAAAGGTAACCAACCAGGCCAAGCCAGAAATTTTCCAATTAATCCTGAATATTAACCAGAAATAAAATGATTTAGTAGAATTATATTACAATTAGAAATAAATTCTTAGTTAAGGATATGGATAGGATGGTGCGCGCCTGACTCCACGATTATGAGGGTTAAGCAACGTCTAGTGCGGTTAGTATCTAGATGGGTGACCATCATCAAACTCAATAGCAAGGCGTTTTTTACTACGGTTGTTAGTAAAAATTTTAAATGGGAAATTTGACCGGTTTTAGAAACCTAAATAGCTTAAATTAAGAAATATAAAAAAGTTGTAATTAAAGAGAAATTGAAAAGCGAATTTCTTCTAAAATTGGGGGGAAATTCTTACTTGATGGAGATAATCTGACTTTTGATTTGTATTCGACTGATTAAAATACTAAGGAAATTTTTTTTTGAGTTTATAAATAATTTAATTACTAATATATTTGTCGAGAATAAATATGAAAAAAATTGTCTTACCACTATATCCTTTGACGCAAGTAAAGACGATCCAGGACACACACAGTGCAAAACCGTGACGATGGAAGCCAGAGTAACAGCTTGCCTCTATTCTATTATATACAAAATATGATCTTCGTGCTCCAAAAAGCGAAAAGGCTGCAACCATAGTGGTTAAAAACCATCCTATTGTGACATGTAACTACAACATTACAAAATTTTGAATTCGTCAAAATTTAATTTTTAATAACAAATTCGTCATAGTTCAATAAAAAAAGTAGGTGCAGTTCTGAATAGGTCAATAGGGTGGTCCAAAAATGCATGGGAGAATTTTTTTTTTAATTCTTTCATCCCCTAAGATTGTTCTATATCGAATAAAAACAATAAAATTTGTTTAAACAATTGTAAAAGTTGTTAATTTTTTCTCAGTATTTGGCTAAATAGGCATTGAAAAATTGCATCATTTAAAAGAAGTTGCAACTCTACAGCTCTATTTAAAAAAAGTTAAAGTTAAACGTTATTTCTGAAACCAAACAAAACAATATGTATGTACATACTTCAAAAAAGGACATCCAAAAACACCAAAAAAAACTTATCCAAATAAATTAAGATTCAAAAATAATTATCGAAAAACGAAAAATCCGAAAAACGTTTTTTTTTTTTTTGCTGGCACCTCTAAAAACTTACCCCGGTCTCCCCTATAATATACTTGGGAAAATTTGAGTGCTTTGAGCCCCATCTAATTTTTTTCGACATAGAACAATCCTAGGGAGTGAGAGCATTAAAAAAAATTGTTTTGGACCACCTTAATATTTTTAAACTGAAATTCGTAACAAATGACACCAAAACGTTCCTTAAACTAAAATAATAAAAAGTGCTATGAAAACTTTTTTGATCCCTTCAGAAATGTTCAAAAACCAAAATTCAGTCATATAGTTATAACTTTTTTAATTTATTCAATTTTTTTAAGTTGCTAATTTCGTCCCACAAACTTCCCGGTCATTTTCCGGTTTTTGTTCCTATTTTTCCCGGTTTTTTCTCTTGTTAACTTAAAATTTATTTTAAGTATAAATAGACCTACAAATGGCTACAAAAATTGAATATAACAGTTGATAATTGAAGAAAATAAAGGAAATTCAAAGAAAATAATTGAGAATTGAAGAATTAAATATTAAACTTTACAAAGAATAATAATTAAGAATTAAAAGAAACAATTAATAATGAAAAGAAATAATTAATAATGGAAAGAAATAATTGAACAATGACAAAGATATTTGACAATTAGAAACAAAATTTAAAAAAAAGTAAATATTAATCTACAATTGAACAATAATTGAAAAAATTGAACAATTGTTATTAAATTCAAATAATATAAAAATTGGTCAACTAGATAGAAAATCCAAAAAAATAATTTAAAATTTAAGTTAATAATTCAAAATTGAAGAAATAAATTGAAAATTAAATAATCAAATTGAAATCAGAAAAACAAAGAATTATTGAATATTAAAAAAAAATGGAAAATTGAAATTCGAATAGAATAATTAAGAATTAAAGAAAATTACTGAACAATTGGATTGAAAACAGAAGAAAATAATTTATAATTAAAAAAAAAATGGAAAATGACAGGAATCGTTTAATATTGAAGAAAACATTGAAAATTGAAGAACAGAATTGTTATTTAAAGAAATTAATTAAGAATTTAAAAAAATAATTGACTAATTGAACAATTAAATTGAAAATACAAGAAAATTATTGAAAATTGAAGGAGGTTTTGAAATATGAAATAAATAACTGGTAATTGAAAAAAAAATAATTTAAAAAAGTCGAGATTACTGAATATTGAAACAAACAATTGAAAATTGAACAAAATAATTAAAAATTAAAGAAAATAATTGAAATTTAAGAAAAAAATTGGAATTTGAAGAAAACAATTGAGAATTTAAAAAAAATCCTTGTAAAAAGCCTAGAGTTATTGAATATTGAAAAAAAAAAACAATTGAAAATTGAAGAATGGAATTGAAGGTCGAAAATTATAATTAAGAATGAAAGAAAATAATTCAAGAATTGAACAATTGGATTAAAAGTAGAAGAAAAATAAATGATAATTGAAGAAAAAAGAAATTGAACAACCCAGGAGTTATAGAATTTGAAGAAAACAATAAAAAATGAAGAATGTAATTGTAATTTGAAGAAAAAAATTAAAAATTGTAGAAAATAATTTAAAATTGAAGAAAATGTGATTTTATGAAAATTGTTGAATAATTGAAAAATGGATGAGTTATTGAGATGTGAAATAAATAAATGATAATTGAAAAAAAAAATTGAAAAAAGTCGAGAATTATTGAATATTAAATTAAATAATTAAAAATTGAAGGAAATAGTTGAGATCTGAAAAAAATAATTAAAAATTGATGAAAATAATAAAAAATTGAAGAAGATAATTGAAAATTGAATCAAATAATTGTCAATTCAAAAAAAAATCTATAGTTGAAGAAAATAATTAACTAGGTGTGAATTCTGTCCATTTCATGGACACTTCGCTTCCAAGGAAGCAAGATAATTTGCTTCAAAAAAGCGTTGTTTCCTTCCATTATTAGTAAATTGAAAAAATTTTAATTCTTGTTGGTATCTTTCAATTTAATTTTTGGACACTATAATCGCCTTTACGAATTTCTCTAGTCAGTTGCTGTTTAAACGTCGTCTAAGAATGTCAAAGCGTAAATGTACATTAGGAATTTTAAAAAAAATTTGACTAGTTAAAACTATTTATGTTTTAACTTTTAGGTAAATTGTCTCTCCTTAATATTTGTTAAAATTAATTATCTTTTGTACGTGTGTGTATTTATAGTGTGTTTTTTAATAAAGTTTTAGCCTGATGAGGTCGACAAACCTGTGTCGACGAAACGTCGTTTTTTGACGAAAAACAAAAATTTGAATTTTTTATTCAATTTTGACCTTCCTGAGATCATTTACTTCTCCTTTTTCGATAATTTGCTTCCTCATAGAGGAAGCAACAAATTTATTTATAATATAAAAAATAATAATTTAATTAATTTAATTTAATTTAATATTTTCCACTATACTACATTCTTGTTGAAGGAAAATGAATGGACAATGAAAAAATTTAAGAAATTATAACAAATCAATGAAATTTATTATTTTTTTAAGAAAAAAAGCAATAATGTTCTAAAAAATTAAAGGTAAGTTACTTAATTTTGAATAGCATATTCGTTTTTTAAAATAGAATATTTTTTTTAAAAAAGGAACTGTGGTCAAAAAATAATAATTGTTAGAAATTTTTTGGCAAAAAAAGAGATTTTTCGATGGAAAAAAATGAAAAATCATGAATTATTACGTGGGTTTTTAGTCAATTATTTTTAGACAATTCCTTTTGAGACAAGGAATATGATTCTTTTAATTCATTTGTCTGAATTTTTAGCAAGAAATTTTTTTTTGACAAAACACGAGATTTTTCAATAAAAAAATTAAAAATTGTGAATTAATACGTGAGTTTTTAGTCAAATATAAAAGTTATATAGGTCACTCGATTTGTTTTCAGACAAGGAATATGATTTTGTAATTCGTTTGGTTGGATTTTTAGCATGAAAAATTTTTTTGCCAAAAAACGAAATTTTCGATGAAAAAAGGTGCTCAAAAAAATTTGATTGGGTATTTTCAAAAATCCCTGTGTCCAAATTTAGATATTTGTGAGCTTTATATGTCATCCAAATTTTATTAAAATCCGTTGAAGCGTTCTCGAGATATCCTGGCGACAAAAAATTTACCACATACACACACACATACACACACACACACACACATACATACACACACACACACATCCGGACATTTTCTCAGGAATGAAAATTTGAACTTTTCAGATGAAACTGAGTCGATTTACACTATTTTTGGAAAATCGAAAATCTTAACGATCACAACGCTTCCTCTATGAGGAAGCAAAAATTGATTAAAATAATTGAAAATCGTAGAAAATATTTCTGAATTAAATAAATTAATTATAAATTGATGAAAATAATTGAAAATTGAAGAAAATAATTGTCAATTGAAGAAAATAGTAGAAAATCGAAGAAAATAATTGAGAAATGAAGAAATAATTTTAAATTAATGAAAATAATTAAAAATGGAAGAAAATAATTGAGAATTGTAGAAAATAATTGGAAATTGAAGAAAATATTTGAAAATTGAAAAGAATTTATTATCCCAGAAAAGAAATTCCCGGTTTGACGGAAAATTCCCGGTTTTTGCCGGTCAATTTAAATTCCTGGTTATTTCCCGGTTTTCCCGGTTAGTAGACACCCTGTTCAAAACATATGCATGGTCAGTGGCGTACCAAGAAAAGGTTTATGGTGGGGCTTTTATATAGGAGTTTCTTCATTCTAAAATATACCTACTTTTGTAATACGAATTGGGTTAAAGCGAGTTTTGAATAGGATTAACCCTAGAATAATTCCCACGATGTACGGACCAGCTCTTGCATACGGTTTAATATAAATCATTTTATAGACTTTTACTGTATCCTCAAAGCTGAAAAGAATGTTGTAGATATAATTATACATCTAATTAATATAAAAATTACACTGAGAAACTTTTATTTACATTTGTTGCTTTTTTCAATTTCTATATTTGTAATAAAACGTAAGAATTTAGGGATAATCGAGGTACGATCATGACAGTACTTGTAAAAAAAAGAGATTGTCTTACCTTGTTTTCTATAATTGTAATTTCGTGAGACAAAAAATTAATACATACTATAATTAGAATTAGTATTATTTGAGGTTAGAAAAGCGTAAATGTGAAAAAGCGATATTCATTTTTAACACATTTTGATATTATTTAATACTTAAACAATGTACTAGTTTTTATGACCACATCTCGATTATCCCTAAACTCTTAAATTTTATTCATAATGATAAGCGATAAAGCAGATTTTAAAATCAAAAGTTTCTCAGTATAACTATGATATTATAAAATAAGCAGTAGGGCGTCAAAAAATAGTATATTTTCGAATATTTTTTCCGGGCCTTTGCAATTAATTTCAAATTGAAAACAAATTTACACCTACTTTTTTATTTCTTGATCAAAAATCCTCTATTTTCCCGTAGAGATTATTGAAAAAGGTTTAGAAGTTTATGAGACCTTGAAAAATGTTCAAAATTGAAGAAATATATTTTTCTCCCTCAATCCAAATCTGAAGTCAAAATGACCGCAGATTGAATAAATTTTTTGAGATACCTTTTAAAAAAAACTACCCAAAAACACGAAAAATCTCAATAAACTTCTTAAAAACGACAAAATCGCTTTTTTTATATTATCTACAAAATTTTAGCAAATCTGGTCACTTTCAGGGAAATTTTCAAATTGACGAGAATTTTTAAAATGATCCGTAAATTTTGAAAACGATCCGCAAATTTTTAAGAAACTCTGGGAAGATAGATAAATTCTAAAAATTTGAATTTCAATCTTGTATTCTTTAATAATAATATGAAAAATTTAATTTAAAATGATCAGAATTTAATCTAAAAAAAATTTGATAGAAAGAAAGTCGAAAACTAAATTTAACTTAATTAATTCCAAGCCATTATTATTTATATAAATCCCAAACGTCAATAACTCAAACTTTAATTTTTTCAAACTTATAAGTTTCAATTATTCAAAGTTGCAATTATTACATTATATAGTAAAATATTAATTAACAGCAACATTAATGAGAAACTTTACATTGCTGTTCGTCATTTAAAACTATAAATTTTTGGAAATGCAAATAATGAAAATTACGAGAATAATTACAAAATGGAAAAGAATATTTATAAAAAATGACGAAAATAATTGACAATTAAAAACAAAATTCGAAAAATGACTAGATAAATACACAACTGTTAAAAATAATCTAAAAAATTAAACAATATACATTCAATTTAAACTAAAAAATTTAAAAAGTAAGAAAATTATAGGAATAATTGCAGAAACCAACTGCAAATTGAACAACTGGATTGAAAATCAAAACAAAAAAATTGAAATTGAAGAAATTAATTTAAAACTTTAGGAAATAATAAAAATTTGGAGAAAGTAATAAAAACTTGAAGAAATAAATTCATAATTTAAAAATTAAACTGAAATTAAAAAAATTTTGATAATAATGGAGAAAAATTACAAAACGTGAAAATAATTCACAATTAAAAACGAAATTCGAAAAATGGCTAGATTAATACACAACAACAAAAAAATAAATAATAATTGAAAAACTCAAAGAATCATTATAAAACTTTAAGAGACTAATTGCAAATTGAAAAAATTGTAGGAAATAAATTCAAATTGCGAAAAATAGTTAATAATTAAAAGAAATAATTGAAAAATGAGAATAATTAAAAAATTAAAGAAAATATCTACAAAATTACTAGATTAATTGACTACTGAAAAAAAATTGATAAAATATAGCAAAAACTTTAAATTTAAAGAAAATAATTAAAAATTGAAAAATGAAGAAAATTATAGGAATAATTGTTGGAAATAATTGCGCCTTGAACGAATGGATGGAAAATCGACAAAAATAATTAAAATTGAATAAAATAATTGAAAATTTATATTCAAATTTAAAGAATATAATTAAAAATTGAAAAAAGTATTTGAAAAAAGCCGAAAGTTATTGAATATAGAAGAAAACAATTAAAAACTGAAAAATGGAATTGAAATTTGAAGAAAATAAAAATTTGGAATTAACGAATCTTATTGCATATTGATATTCGAAAAAATAATTGAAAATTTAAAACTGTGATTGAAATTTGAAGAAAATAATCAAAAATTAAAAAAAGTAAATTGTAATTTGAAATAATGGTTTATAATTGAAAAAATTTAAGTTTTTTAGAATATTGAATAAACTTAATTGAAAATTCTAGAATAGAATTGACTTTAGAAAATAATTCATAATTTAAAGAAAATTACAAAATGACGAGAATGATTAATAATAATAATCGCAAACTTCATTCTTTCATTCTGTCCACACCTGAAGTTTGGCAAAATAGATGTTTTTTGTTTTAAATCAATAACTTTTGAAAAAATGTATTTTTATATTAATTATACGATTTCTAATTTTATTTATTTAATTATTAATTCTCCTGAATCTAAAATTTAAATGAATTGACAAATTTATATATTTTATTTTCAATAATAATAATGTGTCAATACAAACGTGTCTTATTTAAATCTAATTTACATGAATAATTTTCATAATAATATTTTATTCTGTTAATTACTTATACAATATAAATAAGAATGAAGAATGAAATATCATGATGTAATTGGAAGAAAGTGGGCACAGTTTTCAAATATTTTTTATGACTTTTAAATACTTTTTTTATAATTTATTCCTCTTTTAATCATTTTATTTTTTTTTTTAATTTAAAACTTTCTTCCCTATTTTAAATAAAAATACGTACCAAATTAAATTTCACCAAATAAATGTTGTATTTTTTATCTCAAAATGCTTATTTTTTTATTGGTAAATTATTAAACTTATTTAATTTCTAATTTTATTATAGGTCTGAAATTGGGATCAATTATAATTTTAATCAGTTCAATTGGAAGAACAAAAAAAAAGATTGACTGAAATATAGTCCAAGCCTGTCAGGCTAAAAATTCATTAAAATCTTAATCAAGGATCCCAAAATTTTTATTCAAAAAACACTAATACTCGTTTTAATAAAATCAAGTTTAGAATTTTTAATTTAATTTAATTTGTAAAGGTAGAAGATTGGAATAATTGTTCCCACCATTAAGGATTGAAATAAAAATGAGTTATAAATCTTAAAACTTTGGTTATATTTCAATTTTGATCAATTGAAATTTGAAATAATTTCAATTTGAATCGATAGAAGTTGGGAATTTTTAAATTTGGAAAAATAAACAATATTGATAGAAATTTTGAAGAATGGTTTGTTATTAATTGAATTTCGTAAAGAAATTTTAAGAATAAGAAATTCTTATTATCAAAAGATGCTTGGAATAAATCAAGTTTGCATAGAAGTTTAAATATATTTTGTTCAAAAAACTATTGAAAAAGAAATATTCTTACTTTTTGAAACATACTCTAAAATTTTTTAGTTTTAACTGGGGGAAGAAAATCTTATTTATTTTTCTTAAATTTCATTCTATTTATTAATTTGTAACAAATTTTAATAAATCAAAATTCATTCACACATATAGATGTTTTTTTTTGTTTTAAATCAATAGTTTTTGAAAAAATGTCTTTTTATATATGATTTCCAATTTTACTTATTTATTTATTATATCTCCGGAATTTAAAATTTAAAAATTAAGTAATAAATTTATATTTTATTTTAAACAATTGTGTATTAAACTATTAAATATTTTAAATAATAATTGAAGTTTATTATTATTCAAATTTGAATAATTGATAATCATTCCTACATATCTCATTTTAAGACACTTTTTGCGCCTCAGATATACAATAAAGATACCATATTATCATAGTTTAAAATACTTCCAAGACACTTGTTTTTAGAGTGTACTAATTAAAATTCGAAACAATTGAAATACGTATTAGTTAAATCAAGTTTAAAAATTTTAATTTAATTTAATTTGTAAAAGTAAAAGATTGAAATAAAATAAAATGAACTTATTTTTATTTTAATTCCTAATGGTGGGAACAAAAATTATTTCAGTCTTTCAATTTTACAAATTACTTTGGTTATATTGCAATTTTAATTATAATTGAAGTTTGAAATAATTTAAATTTGAATTATTAGAAATTGGGAATTTTTTAGTATAGGAAAATTAAAATTTATATTAACGGAAATTTTTGAGAATGGTTCGTTACTAATCGAATTTCGTATTGTTTAAAGAAAATTTTAAAATAAAGATTTCATATCAATAGAAGTTTAAAATAAATGAAATTTATATAGAAAATTGTAATAATTGTATCAATAAAAAATATTTTGTTCGAAAGCTATTTAAAAAAATATTCTTACTTTTTGTAACGCACTATACTTAAAAACTTTTTATTTTAACTTAGCAACAAATCGGAGTTATTCTCTAAAATTTCTTTGTATTTATTAGTTTATAACACATTTTAATAAATAAAAATTAGTTCACAAAATTTAATTTAATAGTATAATTAATTTAATCTAAATAAGTTCAGTTTGTTTTTTGTATTAAAACTATACTAGTCAATGAAGAATGTAATTCTCGCGCGCTTGAGCGCGCGTATTTTTGGCTAGTTTAATAATAAAGAAAATAATTGAGAAATGTGCGAAATAATTGACAATTGAAAAAGAAATTCGAAAACTGTCGAGAATAATCTTCAAGAGAACAAATTAGTTAAAAAAGTTAAAGAATAATTATAAAATTTAAGGAGAATAATTATAAATTGAAAGCGGTTGAAAATATAGAAAAAAGTGTAGACATATTTACACACTAATTTATATCACTTTCTTGAAATATTTAATTATTTTTTCTTGCAATTTTTTCTTTTTCGAACAATTTTTTTGGTAGGTTATGTTTTATATTGCTTTTCTGTATTTTTTTAGAAAATCACGTAGGTAACTTTCAATTCTTTTTAAAAAAATTTCTTTTTTAATAATACTTTTTTATTTTTTAGAGTTTTTTTAAATTTTATTCTTTTTACAAAAATTACTTCAGTTAATTTTCCACAGTTTTATTTTAACAATATTTAGAAAAATTTATTTACTTTTCCAGTGATTAATATTATTTATTATTATAATTTGGAAGCTGTAAAATATATTTTTTTTCAATGTTATGATTTTTAAAATATTTATTTGGTTTTTTGTCATTTGTTATTTGTTTTCTTAATTAAAAAAAAACATGTCTGCAAATATTTTAACTTTTTGAAAATCATTTTTCCTCTCTTTTGTAATTTCAATTTTTTGTTTTAAAAAATTTTACTGTTTGTTGCACAGTATTTTGATTTTAAAAAGCAATTTAATCAATCTTCCTTAATAATATTTCATAACGCATTATTGCCATATTTCTTAATTTTCTTTCTTTTACTTTTAATGATTTTTTAAACTTTTTTATTCTTGAAGAATTTATTTATTTTTTGCAGATTTTTCAATTAGTACATTTTTTACATCTTTTTGCTTTAATTTTCCTATTTCAATGTAAATTATCCTTAACTTTCTTATCTGTTCATTCATAATACTGGTTTTAATAAAATTTTGTAATTTTTGTAATTTATGTAAAATTTAATTTTTTTACATTTTGTTAAGATTCTTTGAAAATTTTCTCCATTGTTTGAATGATTATTCGCTAGACACTCTGATAAGATAAAAATGCAGAAACTTTTGTTTCTTTTTTAGGGGGGGGCCCTGAAATTTCTTTGTGCTTTAGGTCCGTGACAGCCTTGATCCGGCCCTGGTCACTGTTACTTCGAATTTGGATTAAGCTGAGAAAAATGCGTAGGATATATCATAGTAATCCGGGGAAAAAAAATTTCTTCTTTAAAAGGGTGGTTTTTTAGGACACCCTCCGAGAGGGCCAGTTTGCAAAATAATGATAATAAACAAACTTTCTTCAATTTTGAACATTTTTCGCGATCTCAGAAATTTCTGAGCCTTTTACAATAAAATTAAAAACAATTTTTTGTATTTTTCTAAAACAGTACGTTTTGTTTCCAATTTCACATGAGAAAATGAAGGGTGCCTGATTGAAAAAAGGAAAAATAGGTATAAATTTTTTTTCAATTTGCAGTTAATTGCAACAAATCTGGAAAAAATATTTTTAAACAAATTTTTTTATGATACCCTAATAAGCACTTTAACTTAATTAGTAATTTAATATTTATTAATTTAAATTATTTTGTACAGTTTTTCAGGGTTTCGTGGCCAAGGGCAGAAACTTTGATGTCCGTCCATCGGTCCATTCGTCCGTAGTCCCAATTTCCGGTTCTACTGATCGAGAGAGATATCTATAGAGAGGATCTGAGAGAAAGGAGCTGAGACCTTTTTGCATTTTCTTCTAGGAAAGAGAGATAGAATAGAAGTGAACTTTCGTACGAAGACGAAAATTTCCGAAAGGTACCGAAATTTCCCGAACGGAGCCGAGTGCTTCCGATCGTACCTAAAAGTTTTCAGTCGAAGCCAAGAAGCTTCCGAAAGCTACCGTACTAACCTGAATTCCGAGAAATGTTTATAATTCTAAAAATCAATTAATTTTATAGCCACGAAACCCTTGACTGAAGACACTGTGCGCCCGCTTTTTGTACTTTACTTATTCTTAAAATGTTAAAAATTTGCTTACGATTTATAGTAAATCATTGTTCCAGGTAGTTTTTCAATATATGTCTGAAGAAAAGGTACCAAAATGGATACTACAAATCCGACGCTCAACAAAATCAGGAACCACATATTTTTTCGAAATTTAAACAAGGGATACAGAAAAACCCCTGAAAACCAAAACAACTGCATGTCTACCGCCAAATACCAAGATTGAAGTATACACTGAAAGTGAAATAAAAAATTGTAAATTAATGCACAAACAAATTATTTAATTTTTAGTTTAAAAAAAATTAATAGAAATAGATATGTGACGCTCCACGAGAGAAGGGACCTAACGCGGAAAAAATCCATTTTAATTTATTAATGCTAAAAAATCATTTTTGAGTTTTTCTGTCATTCCCATGTTTCAAAACAATTTTTTTAGTTGCTGTTTTTGTTATATATTTCCCTCCTCTTTGGCCGTTGCTTTTTTCGCGTAGATCCCTTCTCTCGTGGAGCATCACATATATTACCATAGACTCGACATTGATAAAGTTATTAATATATAACAAATTAGTCCACCAATTTGTTTCACAGGCTTTACTGCTAGTCACTACCCAATCGTCCCAGCTTGGACCTGATCCTAATTTGCGAAACAGTGTGGCGTAAAATCCTACTAACATTGCATAAACTGGAGTCAACCTAAATTAAGATATTATAATTACGCTCAGAAAAAAATCTAACTTGAAAATAACTATTTTAATGTCAATAAGAATTTTTTCATTTCTTTTCCTTACAAGTAACATTTCATAACATTTTTCTGGAAGAAACAAAAATATTTTTTAATTAAAACTACTCAGTTTTTTCTTACCTTAAATAGCGATAAATATAGAGGCTCATAAAATTTATAGAATTTCTAGGATATTTTTCATTTCGCAACAGCAAAGTATAAACTAATAAGGTTGCACTTATTAGGAGAAATGTATCAGTCGCGACATTAGAATTCAAAAATAGAATATTAAACCAATTTCCATGTAACTGAAAATCAAACATCAATTGTCCAGTTATATTTTGTAAAAAAGAAAATAAAAATACTATTTTACTATTTAAATAAGTAAGGAATATTTTAAATTACCTTAGTAATATGCTCTAGATTTATGCTACCAGCAATTGTTTCAACGTAATACGTGTGTCCAAAAATAATCCAACAAATACTTAAAAATCGAATTCCATTCAAACAATCGATGTCATCTTTAGATCGTCTAGTGGAAATGAGTTTATTTGCATTTGAAAAGAGTGAAAAAGAAGTCAGAAGCATATGGCTAATGCCTAAAATAGAAGAAGAAAAAAAAGAAAAAGTTTTTATATAATTGTACAAAACAGTTATAGACAACATTTTGTTAATGTACGAGCAATGACTTTTTTGCTATTTCAACAATAGTTTGTTAAAGTTATCTATATCAAAATTTGTAAAATCAGTATTTATACTTTCAGAAACTTACTTTCCACATTAACATTTTCAGCATTCTTTCTTGCATAGATGTCATAATAAGAACCAAGAAGAGTTATTGTCAAAAATAAGATGATTATTCCTCTGTAATAATCGAGATCTTCCATTAAAAAACATTAAAAAAAGAATTTGTTCTTTGTTTGGACTTAGAACTTTAGAAACATGATCAAAACTTAAAACATAGTTTAAATCTACTTCTGACTTGTTTCAAATTATTTATATTTTGTTTATAAGTAGCAAAAAAAACTTTTTGAAACTTGTTTAAAATGTTTTAAGACAGACTATAAATAGTTTAAATGTTTATACATTTTCCATAATAGTAAAAATAATTCAATGATTGATTTAAAGATAGATCTTACATGTACACCCAGTCTTGAAAAGTTAAAAAATTTTGATCAGTTTCCTTGGAGTGGCAGATAATTTTGTTTATTTTTATTTCAACATTTTCAATGTCTATAAATCTCACAGGATAAAAATGTTGTAGAACTTCTGAATAATTACACGTCGAAGGCATACACCACATCCATTCGTATGTTGTTTTTTCTAATTTACTTCCTTTATTCGAATTCTGAAAATTGTCATATATGATTTTAAAAGTTTTAATTATTCTTTCTGTATTAAACATTTAAAATATATATAGTTATTTTACTTATTTTATTTCATCGACCTTTTAATACAAAAGTTTTATAATCATAACAAAATTTTTTCTCCGTTTGCTTATGATTAAATTGATTATATAAAATTATAAAAAAAGGGCATAAAATATATGAGTATTAATATCAAGTAAAGATCAAAATAAATTTTACATAATTGAAATAAAATATTTTGTTTGTACAGTACCACTACTTCAATATCCGCAATACAAGCTTGTCCACTGAATCCATACTCAGTTTCCACATCCAGACATTCGTCATAATTTCCAAATAGTTTAGTGTTTCCTGTGAGTATACCTGAGGATATCTTTGATGAAGAATCGTACACTAAAAAGAACACATAAAAATTATAATAATAAACAAACTTTTTTTACATTTTAATGTGTAATGCAATGAGCAATGACATTAAATCCAGGGTGTCTATCGAAACATGATTTTGAAATTCCCGGTTTTCCCGGATCTAAAATCACATTTTTCTCGGATTTCTTTTATGTATGATTAATAGACATAATATTAAAATAGTGAAAAAAGTAAGTGCGTAAATACATAAGTTTTTAAGGTAAAATTGATCTTTGAAGAAAATAATTCCAAAATGACAAAAATAATAGAAATTTGAAGAAAATAATTGGAAAATGACAAAAATAATTGAAATTTGAAGAAACAAAATGAAAGATGACAAAACTAATTAAAAATTAAGTAAATAATTAAAAATTTGAAGAAAAGGCTTGGAAAATGACAAAAATAATTGAAAAATGGAAAAGCAAAATAAAAATTTAATGTCAATACATAATTAAAAAATTGGAAAAAATTGACCATTAAAGAAAATAATTAAATAATTTTGAAAAATAATAAAATCGATAGAAATTTGAAGAAACTACTTGAAAAATGATAAAAAAATAATTAAAATTAAAAAAAAACAATTGATGAATGACAAAAATAATTGAAAGTTATAAAAATAATCAAAAAATGGAACAAATAATCGAGAAATGACAAAAAAATTGAACCTAGAAAAAAATGAAAGATGATGAATCTAATTTAAAAGTATGTAAAAAATTTATGATTTGAAGAAAAGACGTAAAAAATGACATAAGTAATTGAAAAACGGAGAAACAAAATAAAAATTAGAAATCAATAATTAAAAAATTGGAGTTGAAATTTGACGCTTAAAGAAAATATTTCAATAATGACAAAATAATTACAAAATCCCAAAAAATTTGAAATTTGAAAAAAATGCTTGAAAAATGATAAAAATAATTAAAATTAAAAATGAAAAGCAATTGTCAAATGACAAAAATAATAATTGAAAAATTAAAATATTAAAGAATCCATGATAATAATTTAAAGATATAAGAAAATAAGTAAAACTTGTAGAAAGCAATAAAAAAATGTCGAAAATATTGATAATACTTGAGAAATGACTAAATTAATTGAAAATTTAAAAAAAACAATTAAAAATGACAGAAATAATTTAAAATATGAAAAAGTAATCGAGAAATAACAAAAATAACAGAAATTTGAATAAAATAATTTAAAAATCGAAAAAAATTTAAATTTGAAGGTAATACGTGATAAATAACAAACATAATAAAAATTTGAGACAAATAATTGAAAGATGACAAAACTAATTAAAAATTAAGTAAAAAATTAAAAAATTGAAGAAAATACTAAAAAAATGATAAAAATAATTTAAATTTGAAAAGAAATTGAGAAATGACAAAAATAAATGAAAATTGAAGTAAGAAGTTAAAAAATTCATGTCAATAATTTAAAGATATAAGAAAACAAGTATAAATACTTAATAATAGTCGAGAAATGACAAAAATAATTGAAATTTGAAGAAAATAAATTGAGAAATCACAAAAAATTTTAATTTGAAGGTAATACATGAAAAATATAAAAAATAATAAAAATTTGAGATAAATAATTGAAAGATGACAAAACTAATTAAAAATAAGTAAAAAATAAAAAATTGGAAGAATGTAAGATTGAAAAAAAAATTGAAATTTGAAAAAAAATGAAACTTGTAAAAAATAATTGGCAATTGATGTAAAGTATTTAAAAATTATTGATACATAATAATAAAATTATTGAAGAAAAATGCTTAAATTGAAAACTGTGTAATAAATTGAGAAATTGATGACCATAAAAAAAAGAGTGAAAAAAATTATTGAAATTTGATGAAAATAATTTTTAAATGTTAAAACTTATAGAAATATGCAGAAAATAATTGAAAAATAATAAAAATAATTGAAATTTGATGGAAAAGTTAGACGACGAAAGTAATTGACAATACTGGTTCAAAAATTAAAAATTTGTAGACATTAATTAAAAAATTGAAAAAGTAATTAAAATTAGAGGAAACTATTTAAACAATGTCAAAATTAATTAAAATTTGAAGAACATAATTGTATATAATAATAATAATAATTATTATTATTATTATTATTTTATTACTAAAATTCGGTTAGCCAAATAAAATTTATTTTTCGGCAAAACTTCATATAATAAATCGTAAATTTCATATTTTTTTTTAAATTTGAAATTTTTAGTTTTTTTTCTAATGATCTAATTATATATCATTAAACAAAACTAAACATTTTGTTTATTGACATTAATCAACTTCTTTTTGAGTTCAATTAGTATTAATAAATAAAATATAATTTTTATATGAAATATGTAACAAAATATTTTTATTTTATCAAGCATTACTTTTCCACATCAATAGATTGAAAGTTCAAAATTCCAGAAAATAATGTGATAAAAACAATTCAAATTGCAATATCTTGCAAATGAATCATAATTACGCAAAACCATTAAAATAAATAAATGTGGACGAAATTTCGAAATTTGAATTTCTGTATAAATAAATAATAATAATAATAAATTAAAATTTTTAGTCTTTTAATACAAAATTAATTAATTTAAGGTTTCAAGCAATTTTCGGTTCAAAAACTTTAGAAATTTTATCAATCACAGCAGGCACTATAAACTAGTAAACATTATTAATTACAGATTAGTATGAGTAGTAAACATTGATTTATTTTGAATCAATTTTCAATTGCTGCTTTATTCAAACACATATTTAATTAAAATTTAGAAAAACAATTAACTAATTGTTTTATTTATTATTTTTAACTTCAAACTGCAAAATAGTATTTTACTTTATAGAATAAAAAGTGTACGGTCTAAAATTGCTTATTGAATATTATAATATTAATATATAGAAAAATATAGCTCAATGAATACAATACAATTTTTTAAATATTTTATAGGAAATGAATATTTTATTACTTAATTATTAAATATTAAATTAATTAAATTAATTTCCGTGTAAAATCTCAAGAAAAAAAACTATTTTTACTCGTGGCAATGCACTAGAAAATAAATAAAAATAATAATTAAAATAATTAGATAATCAATTGTTAAAAAAAGTATTGAAAAAGTGAAATACAAAAATGGTTTTTTGGTAGAAAAACTTACTTTGCCATGCCCATCTTTTCTTTAATTTCAGATCATTTAAGTACAATTCAGTACTATGAAAACACTTTTCAGAAACGTTATTTGTGAAGTTGAAAGGGTTTGAAAATACTTTTATAATTTCTTCAATTTCATTTGCTTTGAAACTGTTCACTGACCCTAAATTTTCTAAATAAATGAGAATACAAAAAACGATAAAAAACGCTGCCATTTTACTTTTGCGACCGATTCGTAAGAAGGTATATTTAAATGAAAATTATGGAACAAAACATGACATTCAATTCTGAAGAACAACAAAGGACTCGTGAATTGTGACTTACAACTTGTCAATACTAAATGGTCTTATAACAAGAAACTTATCGAAAATTTTGACTCATTGAATTTTAAATTTATTTTCTCAAAATACGTTTCAAGAACAGTTAGGGTAAAATCAGGATAGATGCCCCCTAATTTAAAAAATACGTCTAAATTAAAAAATATTGATATTTTTAAATCGCAATATGATTTCTCAACACTTATTTTTTATTTTTAACGTATGTAATAGACAGATCAACATTCAATTAAAAGCACTCAAAATATGAAAGGTCTTTTTGGGCATTTAACCCACCAGGATCTAGATTGCTAAGGAAAATTTAATGAAACAATATATTTTTAAAAACACTTCAAATAAATGTAGAAAATAATCTAAAACTTGACCAAGATTTTAGATCTTCTCGTTTTTTTATTTTTTAATTGTCCAATTTTATACTTTACCAATTTTTTTAATTTGACAATTTCCTAATAAAAAAAATCTCCAATTTTTCTATTTTGTTAGTTTTCCAATTTACCAATTTAAAATTTTTCAGTTTTCTAATTTTCCAATAACCAAATCTCAAATTCCCCAATTTAGATTTTTTTTACTTTGCCAATTTACAAAAAAACCAAATTTCAAATTTCTTAATATAAATTGTTTAAACAATCAAAATATCTTGAAAATTGCAGACGGAAAAATTTGTGATATTTTTTTAATAAAGAAAGTCGAAAGCTTTATTATATAAATAATCGAGTGGCACAAGTGAGGCAACCATAACTTCGTTGCTGAAAAAAATTGAATTAGTCAGGGCCGAATTGGGAATTAAAAGCGGCCCGGGAAAGATATTCAAAGCGGCCCCTTTCTATATAATTGGAAATTTTTATTAACATTTAAAACTAAAATATAAAAATATTAAATTATTAAATTATTTTATTTAAACTTATCAATAATTTAATTATTTGGAATTTCTTGAACAGTAGCATTCTCTACTGCCATTTGTACGAAAGCAGCAGTAATTTCTTAGTTTAATGAACACCTCAATCTGGTTTTAACCAATTTTAAAGGACAAAAAATGGACAACTTCTATTAAACAAATATAATAAAAAAATTTTGAGAGAATTTCCTGGCTTTAAAAATTGCTCTGAATGTATTCCTATCTACCTTAACCCCTTCAGCATCAAAAACAACCCTTTAAAATCATTCCCTGATCTTCAATCAAGAAATGGACAATTTTTATTAAATAAATATAAAAAAAAGTTTTTTAGCGAATTCCCCGGCTTTAAAAATCGCTCAGAATGAATTTCTATCTACTTTGCCCCCTTTAGCATAAAAAAAGTCGGCTTTCATTCACCTGAAAATCATTTTTTCAATATTTGAATACCCAATTACTTTCTTTAATTTACAATTATTTTCTTCAAATCTCAATTATTATCTTCTATTCACAATTATTTTAATTAATTTTTAATCATGTTTTTTAATTTTCAAATATTCTCTTTAATATTCAATAATTTTCGGCTTCTTTCAATATTTTTATCAATTTTCAATTGTTTTCTTCAATATTCAATAATTCTCATTTTTTCAATTGTTTTTCCAGTTTTCAACTATTTTCTTCAATTTTCAAATATTTTCGGTTTTTTTCAATTATTCTTTTCAGTTTTCAAATATTCTCGTTTTTTCAATTATTTTTTCAGTTTTCAATTATTTATTTCTGTCAGTTTTTAATTTAATAATCTTGCCATGTTTAGAATTTTTTCCAATTGGCAATTATTTTATTCAATATTTAATAATTCTCGGCTTTTTTCGATGATTTTTTCAATTAACAATATTTTTCTTGAACTTTCAATTCAATTTTTCAACTATCCTCTTAAATTCACAATTATTATTTTCTTTAATTTTGAATTTTTTTCTTCATTTTTCAACTATTTCTTCTAATTTGAAATTATTTTCTTCGATTTTCAACCAACTTTAACTTTTTGAAATCCCATTCAATTTCCAATTATTTGTTATAATTATTCCTACAGTTTTCTTCAGTTTTCAATTACTTTTTCAGTTTTCAAATATTCTCATTTTTTCAATTATTTTTCAGTTTTCAATTATTTACTTGAATTTTTAATTATTTCAGTCAATATTCAATAATTCTCGATTTTTTTTCAATTATTTTTTCAATTTTCACTTGTTTCCTTCAATAGGCAATTATTTTCCAAGAACTTCAATCCAGTTCAATTTTTTATAATCCAATTAAATTTACAATTATTTTCTACAATTACTACAGTAATTTTCTTTCAATTTTTATTCTTAGTTATTTCTGTTCTAAATTTTAATTTACATTCTTAACTTTTAAGATAATTCTGTTGAAATGTAAACTTTTTAATGTTGCAATTTTTCGAATTTTTTGCAATTGTCCTTTATTTTCGTCTTTTTTCAATTATTTTCTTTCATATTATTCAATTATTAATCATTTTCTTGAAATTTCAATTCAGTTCTTTAATTCTTTAATTATTTGTATCCAATCACAATTCTTGACTTTTATTGATACTTTTTTTCATTTTCAATTATTCTCTCAATTTGAAAGTATTTTCTTCAAATTTTAATAAAGTTTAATTTTTCAAAAAGCAATTAAACTTTCAATTGTTTCTAGAACTATTCCTATCATTTTCTTTCTTTTTTAGTTTTTTTTAATTTCATGTTTATCTTTTTCTGTTTAAAATTATTTCTGTCAGTTTTTAATTTAATAATCTTGCCATGTTTAGAATTTTTTCCAATTGGCAATTATTTTATTCAATATTTAATAATTCTCGGCTTTTTTCGATGATTTTTTCAATTAACAATATTTTTCTTGAACTTTCAATTCAATTTTTCAACTATCCTCTTAAATTCACAATTATTATTTTCTTTAATTTTGAATTTTTTTCTTCATTTTTCAACTATTTCTTCTAATTTGAAATTATTTTCTTCGATTTTCAACCAACTTTAACTTTTTGAAATCCCATTCAATTTCCAATTATTTGTTATAATTATTCCTACAGTTTTCTTCAGTTTTTAATTGTCAATTATTTTCTTAAATATTCACCAATCCTGGGCTTTTTCACTCTTTTATACTATTTATTTATTTATTGATATAGTAATTTGTAAATTATTTATTATCAATAATTTTTTTGAAATCTCAATTTAACTCCTTAATTCCTCAATTTTTCTATCTAATTCACAATTATTTTCTTCATTTTTTAATTATTTTGGCAATTTTTAATATTATTTTCTTCTTATCAATTTGTGATTATTTCTTCAAATTTCAATCCCGGTCAATTTTTTAAAATTAAAAATTTTTTCAATTATTATTATTTCTGTAATTTTTTTCCTTTTTTAATTTCCAATTGTTTTTTTAAAATATTATATTTGTTCTTTAATTTTTTAAATTATTTTTGTCAATTGTCGATTTATTAATCTTGTCATTATTCCAATTTTTTTCATTTGTCAATTATTTTCGTCATTTTTTAGTTATTTTAGGTCGATATTATCAACTCGAGAACATTTTTGGATGGTCAAGAGATTTTGAGATCAATATCAATATTGCTCAAATATATGATATCGTCTTGATATCGTAAAGCACTAAGAAATAATGGTCAAGAGAACAAAATAATTTAAAAAGTTAAAGATTAGTTATAAAATTTTTTGAGAATTATTGAGGATTGAAAAAATTGAAGGAGATAATTGAAAATTGAGGAATGTAATGGAAATTTAAAAAATGTAATTAAAAATTGAAAGAAGTAATTGAAAAAGTCTAGAATTCTTGAATACAGAAAAAAATAATAATTGAAAACTGAAGAATGAAATTGAAAATTGAAGAATGGAATTGAAAGTTGAAGATAATAATAAATAAGAATTGTAAAAAATAGTTGTAGAATTGAACAATTTAATTGAAATTCTACAATTTCTGTGATTGAAAAGAACATAGAAAGAAGCCGAAAATGATTGAATGTTGTAAAATTAATTGAAAATAGAAAAGAGTAATTAAAAGTTAAATGAAATTTAATTACATAAATTAAATTATTAATTAGACCTACAAAAATACCGGCCCGCCTAGCGGCGGCCCACCGGGATTTTTCCCGGTATCCTGAATGGCCAATCCGGGCCTGGAATTAGTGATAAATAAGATTTTTAAATTTCCAAATATTTTTAAAATAATATTCAGGTTATTTTTATGGCAGAAAATTTATAGTTGCCCCACTTGTGCCACTCTACAATTTCTAATAAATCATAATTTACTAAAATAAAGTCAATATTAAAATCAGGTGAGAGCATTTTTCTTCATATATGTTTAATTGTTATTATTTTTAATTACTAATTTCTTAGTTTATTAATAAATTTGATAAAAGTAATAGATATAACAATTTGATTTTAACAATAAATTTGACAATATACTGTAAGATATGTTTCCTGCAATGTAAAACGCAATTTAATATACACGAGTGCAAAGAAAAAAAATGTTAATCAGGGTTTTATTGTAGTGATTCAAGGGCGAATCATTTTTTGCATAAGATGCAATCCTACACAAAAAACAATGTAAATTTAGTTGAAATTTACAATGAAATAATCATTAAAAAAAATCATTTAAAAAAAAAATAGTTTTTTGATATTGCAAAGTTTCTTTATTTATTATAATTTTTTTATTATTGGGGCATAAATTTATCATTTCGACAGTTTTAGTTTTCCCATATTAAACGTTTATTAATTTTTTTAAAATAACTCATAAAAGAAGATTTTTAATCTGTTTATCTCATACATACCCAGATCACTGTTACTTTTCAACTAAATTTACATTGTTTTTTGTGTAGGATTGAATCTTATGCAAGAAATAATTCGCCCCTGAATTACTACAATAAAACCCTGATTAATATCTATTTTCTTTGCACTCGTGTATATTAAATTGCGTTTTACATTGCAGGAAACATATCTTAAAGTATATTGTTAAATTTATTGTTAGAATCAAATTGTTATGCCTATTACTTTTATCAAATTTATAAATAAACTAAGAAATTATTAATTGAAATTAATAACAATTGAACCTATATATATGAAGAAAAATGCTCTCACCTGATTATAATATTGACTTTATTTTTAGTAAATTATGATTTATTAGAAATTGTAGAGGGGCACAAGTGGGGCAACTATAATTTTTCTGCCATAAAAATAAGCTGAATATTATTTTAAAAATATTTTGGAAATTTAAAAATCTTATTTATCACTAATTCAATTTTTTTTTAGCAACAAAATTATGGTTACCTCACTTGTGCCACTCGATTATTTATAATAAAGCTTTCGACTTTCTTTATTAAAAAAATATCACGAATTTTTCCGTCTGCAATTTTCAAGATATTTTGATTGTTTAAACAATTTATATTTGTGGAAATAATTTAATTTTCCCATATTAGACGTTTACAAATTTTTTAAAAGTAACTCATAAAGGAAGATTTTTAATCTGTCTATCTCATACTTACCCAGAAAGTTATTTTCCTTAATAAACAGCATATTAATTTAGAAAAAAATTTATATCATACAGTATTATTATTTTGGCTAGATAATAATAAGATAGGTACAGAGTCATAGCAGGTAGCTTAAGATTTAAATTTAGTTGGGATTTTTTTTATAAAAGTAGAAAAGGGGTAACTTGAAAATATTAAAAAAAAGTACATTGTTATGGGAAAATTGGCAAAGTAAAAACATTGATAAATTAGAAAATTAGAAAAATTTGTAAGCTGGTAATTATTTAAGACACTGGAGATTTGGTTATTGGAAAATTATCAAATTAGGAAATTAGAGAAGTGGTTATTGTAAAATTGGAGAAATTGAAAAATGATAAACTGGAAGATTGGCAAATTAGAAAATTGTTTAAACTGGTAAATTAAGAAATTTGAAATTTGGTTATTTGTGAATTGCCAAAGTAAAAAAAAATCTAAATTGGGGAATTTGATATTTGGTTATTGGAAAATTAGAAAACTGAAAAATTTTAAATTGGTAAATTGGAAAACTAACAAAATAGAAACATTCTTAAACTGGTAAATAGAAAAATTGGAGATTTTTTTTATTAGGAAATTGTCAAATTAAAAAAATTGGTAAAGTATAAAATTGGACAATTAAAAAATAAAAAAACGAGAAGATCTAAAATCTTGGTCAAGTTTTAGATTATTTTCTACATTTATTTAAAGTGTTTTTTAAAATATATTATTTCATTAAATTTTTCTTAGCAATCTAGATCCTGGTGGGTTAAATGCCCAAAAAGACCTTTCAAATTTTGAGTGCTTTTAATTATTGAATGTTGATTTGTCTGTTACATATTTTAAAAATAAAAAATAAGTGTTGAAAAATCATACTGCGATTTGGAGTATTTTGAATTGAAACTGTGATAAGAATTGCCAGGGATCTGGCACTTTTAAAAAAAGTGTCTACTATATTCGATCAGCCATTTTGAATTTCAAAAATCTGACTTTAGATTCGTGATCAGCGACCTCAAAAACACACGAGTACCATTATAATTAAAGATTACGCGAATTTGTGACAATTCTTTATAAAATCCTTAACTGCAATTAACAAATCAATAATTTTTTGTCATTTCAGTATCCTGGCAACATTTTTTTGTGCAAATATTGTCATTTTTTAAATTTTTGATATAATATATCTATATTTCTGTCTCTCTTTGAGTGTCGGGTTGCGTCTTTCGACAATATAATATTATTTATTTTTAACGATATTTTGATGTATTATTTTAAAATATTACTTAAGCACAACAAATTTAGATTAATTTTGCTTTTTCATAGAAAAAGCTTTGTGACCGTTAAGATTTTCGATTTTCCAAAAATAGTCTAAAGTCCCTTGACAAAGTCATAGCGTGAAAACGGAAAAGCTTAAAACGTTGCTCCAATCAGAATGCTCAATTAGAATAACTTCCACTGTAGAACATACTCTAAAGGTACTTTCTCACCTCGGTAGCTGCCATGGGAGTGAAGAGTTGCGACAATTCAAATTTTCATTGCCTGAACTCTTCACTCTCACACGTTACCATGGCAACTCGTCAGCCAGCCAGCCAGCCAGCCGAGGTGTGAAAGTCCCATTATTGTCTGAACGCTTTCCGTTTTCTGCTTTGACGCTGTGATGGGATATCATTGACTCTCTTACTCTCAGGGCGCAATTACATGCCTGCGTCGAACGTTGCGTTTTTGCGTTTAATGGTGAGAGTGACAAAGATGTGACTATATGTCTGTCTTTCTCTCTCTCAACATACAACGCAAGAACGCAGCGTTCGACGCAGACATGTAATTGCGCCCTCATATTTTCTGCTTTCGGTTTTACGCTTTCTGCTCACATGAGTTTTTACCCTAAATTGATTCATTTTCATCTAAAAAGCGTAAATTTTCATTCCTAAGCAAATGTCCAGATGTATGTGTGTATATAGCGTTTTTTGTGTACAAGATATCTCGAGAACGCTTCAACGAATTTCAATAAAATTTGAATAAAATTAGATTGATCTATATAACTTTTATAATAATTGATCAAAAATTCGTAAAATAATTCAGGTTTTCTTCATCGGGTGCAGGAAATTTCCCAAAAACATAGATCATAGATAGGATAGTTTCATAGATAGGAAACTCACATAAAAAAAAAGTTCGAACATTTGGACATTCGAACATTTGGAGATTCGACAATTTGGAAATTCGACTATTTGGATATTCGATCATTTGGAAATTCGAAAAAATAGATATTCGATAATTTGGAAATTCGACAATTTGGATATTCGATCATTTGGAAATTCGACAATTTGGAAATTCGACAAAGTGGATATTCGACAATTTGTAAATTCGACAATTTGTAAATTCGATAAAATGGATATTCGAGAATTTGGAAATTCGACAGTTCGGACATTCGACAATTTGGACATTCGAAAAAATGGACGTTCGACAATTTGGATATTCGACAATTTGGAAATTCGACAATTTGGATATTCGAACATTCGGAAATTCGACAATTTGGAAATTCAACAATTTGGAAATTCGACAATTTGTAAATTCGATAAAATGGATATTCGAGAATTTGGAAATTCGACAGTTTCGACATTCGACAAAGTGGATATTCGACAATTTAGAAATTCGAAAATTTGAATATTCGACAATTTAGAAATTCGAAAAAGTAGATATTCGACAATTTAGAAATTCGACAAAATGGATATTCGACCAAATGGATGTTCGACAATTTGGAAATTCGACAATTTAGATATTCGATCATTTGGAAATTCGACCATTTGGATATTCGACCTTTTGGGTTTTTGGGAAATTTCCTGCACCCGTTCTTCATTTTTTTGCATTTAAAATTCCCCTTTTTTTAATAAGTTCTCCAATTAACTGTTATATTATTAATTTACTGCTTATTATTTTGCTTACTTGGAAGCGAAATGTCCATGAAATGGACATAATAATATAATGTCCACGATGACAGATGTTGACGGTCCGATGATAGTCATCGGTCACCTGACGTCAGATGACGGTCACTCCTCATCAAGAAGACTATAATAAGGAGGTAGAACTTAGGTAGAGGGGGTACCTGATGGAAATTTCTCCTCAGTAGGGATACCTTCGAGTTAGACACTGTGCGTGGTAAACTTCTGCGCACGTTTTTAATTATTTTTGTTGCGGCCACCCTGAAAAACTTTTGCTAAACATAATTGCCAACATCTGATAAAAATATTATAAAGAAATACGGATAATAATATTAATCGTAATATGACATCAGTTTGTATGCAAGTCCAGATTCTTGTCTTAGTTTTTTGATTTAATGTGTAAAAGCAGTAATTATGTGGATATTTTGATAATTATGTGCGTTTTTTGAAAGCAGTGTGTTCATAACCTCAACCTAACCTCAAATTTTGACGTTTATGCAACTCTGTATACATTTTGTTTTGTCGCATTTTGATTAATTATACAACTTTAAACAAAAACATTATTATTTTAAAGCCATATTTCTTGAATAATCATATGATTATTGTTAGTTTTTCCAGAGTTTTTTTAATTTCAAATGGGCAATCACTGAAAAATTATGATTAACCGAAAAATATGAAGATGACAATATATAACTATATTTTCTTTCAGGTTACGAAATTTTTCGAATTTTGTTAGTTATTTTAATAAAAGTAATTATGTTTCTTCGCATTTTCAATATTTTAAACTATTTTTTTAAATTTGGTCTCACGTTTTATTTTTGTGCGCAGAAAGCTACCGCGCACAGTGTCTAACTTTAGGTATGCCTATTGAGGCAAAGGATTTCTGACGTACTCGAACTGTACCCCCACCACCTAAGATCTACCTCCTTATTATAGCCCAAAGCACAACGAATACGGTTACGGGAGCAGGGCATGAGATAATAAAGGACAGAGACTGTTTCTGTCCTTTTCTGTCTCATGCTCTGGTCCCGTAACCGTATTTCTATCTGCTTAGGCCTATAATAGAGGACAGAGATTGTTTCTGTCCTTTTCTGTCTCAGGGTGCAATTAAATGCCTGCGTGGAACGCTGCGTTCTTACGTCTTATATTGAGAGAGAGAAAGGCAGAAATATAGTCAGGGTAAATCCAATGTGGGCAGAAAGCGTTGAACCGAAAGCAGAAATCATGAGAGTGAGAGAGGTAGGTAGATATCAATGTCTCTCTCACTCTCATGATTTTCTTCTTTCGGTTTTGCGCTTTCTGCTCACATGGGATTTTACCCTCACATCTTTGTCACTTTTAACATACAACGCAAGAACGCAGTGTTTGACACAGACATGTATGTATGTACTTGCGCCCTCAGGGTAAAATCTCATGTGAGCAGAAAGCGCAAAACCAGGGTTGTGTACGTAACATACCAGAGGTATGTTAGATAGTTTGTTATAGAGTTCCTATAAAGAGAGTTAGGACATGTGCCCCCTTCCACTAGTCTGTTGACAAGCCGGAGACGGAAGTGACGATGAAGCAATTTGTGTGATTGGTTGAAAAGGGCGGGGGAAATTTAAAAATGTTTATTAAGAAAACATTTTAAAATCAGCGCGCTCTTTTCAGCCAATGAAAAAACTTTCAATACACTTCCGTCTCCGATTACGCTGAGCCAATCAAAAGTTGAACCTCACGTGTCCTAACTCTCTTTATAGGAACTCTAGTTTGTTACTGTATGTTACCTAGCTAAGTTACTTGCAAAATTTGTGACATAATGCATTTTTTTGGTGGTGGGGGTAACATACCTAAAACAGGTATGTTACTTGATGTAACATATCAGTAACATACGCAGAAAACCTCGAGTGACGCGTCATTACCCAACCCTGCGCAAAACCGAAAGCAGAAAATCATGAGAGTGAGAGAGACAGTGATATCTACCTACCTCTCTCACTCTCATGATTTCTGCTTTCGGTTCAACGCTTTCTGCCCACATGGGATTTTACCCTCATGCTCTGGTCACTTATCCGTATTTCTATCTGCTTAGAGTGAAGTGACATACGAAATACTAAGGGTGAAGACTTATACGAAGGACTAGAGTATCAGTGGATTAGAATAGACCAATCAGAAAATACTTTCCAATATGACGAATTATCTGATTAGTCTATTCTAATCCACTGATCTCCTTCGTTTGAGACTTTACCCTTATGTAAGGTATCAGTGGATTAGAATAGACTAATCAGATAATTGGTCACATTGGAAAGTATTTTCTGATTGGTCTATTCTAATCCACTCCCAAGTAGCATGTAATATTACGTAAGTATCGCAGTAATATTACATTCAATATTAGTAATATTACAGGTTGATGTTACAGTAACATCACTGTGACATTAAAATGTCCGCGTCAAGGTAATATTACAAGGTAATATTGAGGTAATATTACAAAGTGATATTACAGTAATGTTAAAAAGTAATATTACAGTGACATTATAGTAATATTACAATTAAATATAATGTATAAAAAAATTTGGGGGACCGAGTCTTGAACCCTTGTAAGCTGACCATGTAGGTAGATGCCTTAAACCACTCGGCTACTTAGCTCTTAGAATATATTTTAGAAAGTCTTCTACATATTGTACTACATATTTGTAATATTAATGTAATATTACAAGGAGATTTGTAATATTATTGTAATATTAACTCCATATTTCTTTGTAATATTACTACGTAATATTACCTCAACATTACCCTGTAATATTACCTTGACGCGGACATTTTAATGTCACAGTAATATTACTGTAACATGAACCCGTAATATTACCAATATTGAATGTAATATTACTGCGATACTTACATAATATTACGTGCTACTTGGGCTGGTAACCTAGACCTTCGTATGAGCAGGGATGTAAAGGTAATTTACCTAACGTAAATTACATAGTTTTTTACATTTAAATTACATAGGTAATTTACATGCTTAATTATTTACAAAACGTAATTTACGTTTTCAAGATGGCGGCAATGTGTATTTAAGTAAACAAATGTACCTTATTTCATAATTTCCGGTTTGTGAAAACTATTCTAAAAATACCAAGAAACGAAAGACCAATGAACTTTTAGTGGTAAAAACTCTCCTTTGTACTAAAAAAAAGGAAATAGGACTATGAACAGCAATAAAAGTTAAGAACCAGTTGTTCGCCATGTTTTTTTACATTTTTTACATGTTTTTTACGTAAATTACATTTTTTTACGTAATTTACGTAAATTACATTTTTTACGTAATAATTTCCAAGTTACGCGTAACTTTACATCCCTGCGTATGAGGGCGCAATTACATGTCTGCGTCGAACGCTGCGTTTTTGCGTTGAATAGTAAGAGAGAGAAAGACAGAAATATAGTCACATCTTTCTCCCTCTCACCATTCAACGCAAAAACGCAACGTTCGACGCAGACATGTAATTGCGCCCTTAGACTTCACCCTTAAGGTACGGGCACACCTCGGGAGGCAAGGAGCCGGCTTGCTTCCCGAGGTGTGAACGTACCTTTAGGCCTTAAGCGTAATTTGCTAATTGTGCTCGGACCCACAACCAACCGACAAGCGGCACGCCGAAATGTGGCCATTTCTCTAGTCTTCTTGGGCCATGTATTCTAACCCAGAATTTGGAGGCTTGGGGCTTGGGAGCCATGTAAATACAATGGTTTACCAAATTTTTAGTAAATAATAGCCTTGATGTCATTCAAATATTTTAATCTAATGTGTGGAATAAAGAAATTTGTATAACTAAAGTCACTTATGCTCGATAATATTTGAAGCAGTTTTTGAATGGGTGATTTTGAAGCATCCAAAGTAAGTTGAAAAATTGCAATTAAGGTAAACTACTCGTTCCAGGTATGTTATTTTATTCACTATACTATATAAATTAACAAAAACAAAATTTTTATTACCCAATTATATTTTAAAGTTATTATGGTACAGGCGTACCTTTTCTGCGAAATGCTTCTTGTCCTTCTCTCATACACAACATTGGCATAAGTTTGTCTTGCTTATTTAAAAGTGAGACAAACTTATGCCACTGCCCTAAAAGAGAGAAAGACAAAAGTAGTTTTTCTCAAAATGGCGCTGCAATGATCGCAAATCGTAAGAATGAAAGAGAAAAGGACAAAATATATCTTTGTTCTTTTCTCTCTCATTACAATTAGCGATTACCGTTTTTAATTTTGTAAAGTTAAAAAAAATTTTCAATATTAATATTTTTAATGTAATGAAAACTTAAACATTAGTTTGCACTAAAAGTTAATCTTCATTGTTATATTTTCACTTCAAACAAATCAAATATACAGTACTAACAGAATTAATCATTTCACACATATTTTAAGGTTTGAAAAACGTCTTTAAACGTACAAAGTATAATTAATCATTAATCAAGTTTTTATGTGTTTATTTCCCTAAAGTTCGATGAAATTTTGAGGAAAATAAGACCTGAGTGAAGTGGTTTAGTCAAATTTTCATTGAAATATATTTAAAATTGTGGAATTTTTCATGTTTTACAAAAATTGAAATTACTCTCGAAATAATTAAGTTTTTTAAAGTTCCTATGCATGTTTTAAAGGAAATTTTCTGAATTAAGCATTGAAGTGCAATTTTCTTCCTAAAATATGCAAGGCTCAAAAATTGAACCAAAAAATTTATAATATTTTGAAGACATTATTTTGGCCAAAAAATGATTTGTAAAATTCAGAGATCACAGTTTCTCCCCTTTTTTACCTAATTCACTTTTTTCCCCTTTTTTTTAGAAAAATCACCTAAAACACCTAAAATCAAGATTTTTCTCCTCTTTGACCTTCTTTTTTTTTTAAAAAAATTTTCTATTTTTCCACTTTCGGAAATGCAAAAATTTATCCTTTTTTATGGTGTCTGTACAATGATAAGAAATTAGTTATTGAATTTAAATGTTCAAAAATAATTTTTAACTTGAAATGGTTTTTTTATTATTATTTATTGAATTAATTTAGATTTTAAACAGGAAACATGAAAAAAAAAACATAATTAAAATAAAATTATTTTAAAAAGTTAAATAATGTCCTTATTACCATGTTTTCTTAATTAATTACAGCAAATTAATTTATTGAATACAAAATTTTTTTATTAAATACTTTTTACTTGTTTTAAACAAATGTTACTAGTTTTGCATCATAAAATAAAATAATAAAAAAGGATAATAAAAATAATTTGAACTAATTCGGTCACATTCTGCTAAAAAAAGAAATAAATGTTATGAAAATTACTATATTATCTAATGTATCTAATTATATTTTTGTAATAAAAATTTTGCAGTCATATTTTTGATAAAATTAAAACTTGTTTCGAGTACCATGTATTCTTGCTGAAATTCATAAACAAATTGAACAAAAAAAAAAAGACTAAATTAATTAATAAAACTGTTTTAAAAAAAAGAAACAGTAAAATTTTGTAAAAGAAAACTTGAATTATTAATATAACCCTTTTTTATTAATTTCAAAAATCTCCTTTTTCATCTAAAATTGAACGAAGAAACCACTGTGATCCTTGACAATTTTAATAAATATATTACATTACTTTTTTCAGAAAGTTATTGACAATTATAACGTTGGTATATTTTATATAGCTGCATAATTTGATATCAAGATACAAACAATAAATTTTCTATTTTTTCTGCTCCAACTTCTGAGCCTTGCATATTCTAAGGAAAAAAATTGTACTTCAATGCTTAAACAATAATCTTATTCTTCAGAAAATGCCCTTTAAAACAAGCATAGGAACTTTAAAAAACCTTCATTATTTCGAGAGTAATTTTAATTTTTGTAAAATTTTAACATTTTTCAATGAAAAATTGACTAAATCACTTAACTCAAATCTTATTTGGCTCAAAATTCCATCTAACTTTAAGGATATAAACACAGAAAAACTTGAATAATTATACTTTGTACGTTTAAAGGCGTTTTTCAAACATTAAAAAATGAGTGAACTGACAAATTCCAACGGTACTGTAAACTTAAAAAGTTTTGCTTCAGAGGTACCTTTCTTCGGAAAGCGTCAAATATTTTGCTTCCATTTTGAAATTAACCCTGTTTAAAATGTCGGATTGAAACCTGACACAAAAAATGGATCACTTTTCGGATAAAAACATATAGAATTCAGATTAATACGACATTCTAAGAAGGGAATTTACAAAAATTCGAATTCTGTAAAATTTTGACAAAATTTGAACTTTATATAATCGATTTGTTTAAACGCAAGGAATTCGAATTTTTTTTGTATGTTAAGGCTGATCAAACCTATGAAAAAATGCTCTTACTTGATTTCAATGTCAAGGAAATTGATAAACCAGGTTATTAAAAAAATGGATAGTTACTGAATATAAAGCTTAAAACCTCCTCTTTGAAATGAGGCTAAAAGATTTAAAACTTAAACTTAACTTACAACTTTTGTTTAAAAAAAACAGCAGCTGACGCCTTTCAGCAATGAAAAATTAACACGAGGCTGCTGTTTTTCATAAATTTTAAATCGTCAAGTTTTTTGCCTCGTTTTAAAAAGAAGACTCTAAGCATTATTTTTAGTAAATTTCAATTTTTTTAAAAACCTAGTTTAGACCATGGAGAAATCTGTAGTTGGATAATGAAAATTTGCAAAAATCAAAACATTCGTCGGTCCTTATCATAATATCGTAATAAAAACTTTATTAGAGATCATTTTACGTAAAATTTAATAGCTTTCCAGATCTTTTTTTAAAGTTTAATTATCAACGAAAAATGACAGAGATATTTATACTACGATTTTTGTAAGGGACTGACACTTCCTGGTAGTAAAGAATTTTCAAAATTTGGAAAAATGATTGAAAAACCACATTTAGCCCTTTTTATAGCAAAAAAATAAAAGTTCCACCGCTCATGCCCGTCTATTATTTCTAAAACATTAATTAATTAATATTAACTCGTTTATTTTATCTTTTAAAAGCTACACTGAGAAAAAAAATACTATTGAATTAAATACCTTCATGCTATTGAATGAACGATTTATTGGTTTATAAGCGTAGACATTTAAAACTAAAGTATAAACAGGAAATGTAAACAATCTTAAGAAGAAAAATTTGGAACGTCGCATTTTTTGGACAAAAATAAAAATTTGAAGTTTTTATTTCAAATTTTCTTTCCTGAGATTGTTTACATCTCCTGCTTATATATTTTAAAATTTATTTAACATAGTTCTTTTAAAATGTTGTCGTGGTATTTTTGTACTACGATTTTTGTAAGGGACTGACACTTCCTGGTAGTAAAGAATTTTCAAAATTTGGAAAAATGATTGAAAAACCACATTTAGCCCTTTTTATAGCAAAAAAATAAAAGTTCCACCGCTCATGCCCGTCTATTATTTCTAAAACATTAATTAATTAATATTAACTCGTTTATTTTATCTTTTAAAAGCTACACTGAGAAAAAAAATACTATTGAATTAAATACCTTCATGCTATTGAATGAACGATTTATTGGTTTATAAGCGTAGACATTTAAAACTAAAGTATAAACAGGAAATGTAAACAATCTTAGGAAGAAAAATTTGGAACGTCGCATTTTTTGGACAAAAATAAAAATTTGAAGTTTTTATTTCAAATTTTCTTTCCTGAGATTGTTTACATCTCCTGCTTATATATTTTAAAATTTATTTAACATAGTTCTTTTAAAATGTTGTCGTGGTATTTTTGTAAGAAATACCTATTTGAGTATTTAAATCATATAAGTAACTGTAGAATTATAAACACCCTGCACTGAGAGGATACAACTGATAGGATGTTACTAATTAAAGATAATTAATATTTATTTTAGTCATTACTTTTATTACCCAAAAGTAAGGTGTTATTGCTTCAAAGTCATAAGCTTATTAAAATGATAGCACCATGTTATCAAATTGAAAGTGTCTGTATAGGGTAACCCGGGGAGAGATGGAACACCTTTTCTAAAACCCTTAGAAATCTAAGGAATTTAGCAGAAAATTCTAATTCTTATAAAATACTTTAACAATAACCTTCATACATTCGCACATAAAACGGTTTTTAATTTTTTTCATTTCTTAATTTATAAAGAAATTTGTATAAAAGCAACAATTCCGGGAGAGATGAAATCGTCTGGGTGCGATGGAACACGGTGTTTCTATTTTTTGTAAATGCCCTTATGACATAAAATTGAGTAGTAGAAGCCAAATAATATATAAAATACACTTTCTTTATGTCATTTTAAAACATTTCTTTTGCAAAAATCTTCTAATCTTTACAATCTTTAATCTTTCATATTTAGATATTCTCGTAAACCTCGGTTTTACAAACAATGAAACATAATTTTATTTATAATTTTTCTAGCAATAAATTACCATTTTATATTTTGTTTATGGAATGTTTGGCTGTTACGTATGTAATAGAAATTTTATTTGATGATTAATTTACCAAGGTACCATCTCTCCCGGTGTTCCAACTCTCCCGGAATTACCCTATAATGTTAAAAAAAACTGCTACTTTTGTGTTAACATTATATACTATTTTTCTGTAGAAATGACTTATTAATATAATAAAATATATTTTATTAAATTTACGGAATATATATCTGATTCAAAACAATTTGCTAATTATTCAACTAATCATGGTTTGATTCAATAGATGCGACACTATAGAGTCAATAGCATTTTTTTCTCAGTGCAGTAATTTCAACATTGAATTTAGGTGTGAACATTTCTGTACGCAGATTTGATCAGCCTTAAGATAAATATACATATAGGATACAATTTCTATAAATGTTATTTTAAAAAAATCCTTGTGTCTAAATCTAGTTTTTAGTAGTGCAAATAACCATACAAAAATTTTACTTACATACGTTGAACCGTTTTCGAGTTATCGTGTTTACAAAAAAATACTTCTACACGCCTACATACACACATACATGCATATTGACGTTTGATCAGGAATGCATATAACATATTTCTAAATAAAGAGGAAAGTTAATTTGAGGGATTTAAAAAATTTTTTAAATCCAGCCGTAGTTTATGTCTTATTTGATTAAAATATTATAATGGTCCCCAACTTTTTTGAATTTTTGAATGGAATATAAAATTCAAATTTATTGAGTGAATTATGATAAAGGAATGAAGAATCGCAACAAAATGAACCATAACCTCAGAAACATAACCTCACTTCCCTATACACTGTGAACAATGCGATATTTATACTGGAAACATATGCAAATACAGTATGATTTTTTAATAAAAAAGTGCTTACCTATTTATAAATCAACATGATGAAATAACGTGAAGAAATGTATTTTTAAAAAATTTCATTGATAAAATGGTTTTTACAAAATATCCTTTCTGCAAACGTTTGCTGCAGTATAGGTTGTCAATAACAATGTTGCCAACTTTCAAAAAACTTTAAGCGTGACTTAGTAGGCATTCAAATTTTACTCCAATCACACTGTTTCAAAGCGGTGAGGGGACAAATTTTGAAGTATATTTAAAAATATTACCATTCGCTGTTTTTAAATTATAAACTCGTGTAGTTACAGTCAATAATATCTGCTTTATAAGCTTGTAATCACTGGGAGCTCACCCTAGATGATTGAGTAGGTCTCTTAAAGCTCCTTTAGTTAGATCAAGGATTTCCTTCTAGCGAAGCTCAGGTTTCCAGAAGCATATGCTATAGATGCTGATTTAGTTCCTAGTTGTCTCTTGGATAAGACAAACTCTTTTAACTTTTTACTTTTAATCAACTTAACAAATGCTCTATCCTCTGCTCTAAATTGTTGTAAAAACTCTATAGCTCTAGACATAAGAGATGTCTCAGCTCCATTTAGCTCAGGGAATGAAAGTATTTCTTTATTATTATCAAAGATGTAATGAGTTATAAGCCACATATGGCTCATTTCTGACCATTGTAGGAGATTGATAATCTTCTCAAAATACACTAAGTAGCTGTTTATATTTTGTCCTGCTAGAGTTCTATAGATCTTAAAAATCCCTGTTCTGCCTGTAGAGTGGCTAGTCATAAATGTATAAAATCCTGTGCATTCTTCTATCTCAGGGATAGGAATGTTAAACCTTGGGAATTTTATACCACATGTAGGTCCTAACTCTTTTAACTTTTTACTTTTAATCAACTTAACAAATGCTCTATCCTCTGCTCTAAATTGTTGTAAAAACTCTATAGCTCTAGACATAAGAGATGTCTCAGCTCCATTTAGCTCAGGGAATGAAAGTATTTCTTTATTATTATCAAAGATGTAATGAGTTATAAGCCACATATGGCTCATTTCTGACCATTGTAGGAGATTGATAATCTTCTCAAAATACACTAAGTAGCTGTTTATATTTTGTCCTGCTAGAGTTCTATAGATCTTAAAAATCCCTGTTCTGCCTGTAGAGTGGCTAGTCATAAATGTGTAAAATCCTGTGCATTCTTCTATCTCAGGGATAGGAATGTTAAACCTTGGGAATTTTATACCACATGTAGGTCCTAACTCTTTTAACTTTTTACTTTTAATCAACTTAACAAATGCTCTATCCTCTGCTCTAAATTGTTGTAAAAACTCTATAGCTCTAGACATAAGAGATGTCTCAGCTCCATTTAGCTCAGGGAATGAAAGTATTTCTTTATTATTATCAAAGATGTAATGAGTTATAAGCCACATATGGCTCATTTCTGACCATTGTAGGAGATTGATAATCTTCTCAAAATACACTAAGTAGCTGTTTATATTTTGTCCTGCTAGAGTTCTATAGATCTTAAAAATCCCTGTTCTGCCTGTAGAGTGGCTGGTCATAAAAGTGTAAAATCCTGTGCATTCTTCTATCTCAGGGATAGGAATGTTAAACCTTGGGAATTTTATACCACATGTAGGTCCTAACTCTTTTAACTTTTTACTTTTAATCAACTTAACAAATGCTCTATCCTCTGCTCTAAATTGTTGTAAAAACTCTATAGCTCTAGACATAAGAGATGTCTCAGCTCCATTTAGCTCAGGGAATGAAAGTATTTCTTTATTATTATCAAAGATGTAATGAGTTATAAGCCACATATGGCTCATTTCTGACCATTGTAGGAGATTGATAATCTTCTCAAAATACACTAAGTAGCTGTTTATATTTTGTCCTGCTAGAGTTCTATAGATCTTAAAAATCCCTGTTCTGCCTGTAGAGTGGCTAGTCATAAATGTATAAAATCCTGTGCATTCTTCTATCTCAGGGATAGGAATGTTAAACCTTGGGAATTTTATACCACATGTAGGTCCTAACTCTTTTAACTTTTTACTTTTAATCAACTTAACAAATGCTCTATCCTCTGCTCTAAATTGTTGTAAAAACTCTATAGCTCTAGACATAAGAGATGTCTCAGCTCCATTTAGCTCAGGGAATGAAAGTATTTCTTTATTATTATCAAAGATGTAATGAGTTATAAGCCACATATGGCTCATTTCTGACCATTGTAGGAGATTGATAATCTTCTCAAAATACACTAAGTAGCTGTTTATATTTTGTCCTGCTAGAGTTCTATAGATCTTAAAAATCCCTGTTCTGCCTGTAGAGTGGCTAGTCATAAATGTATAAAATCCTGTGCATTCTTCTATCTCAGGGATAGGAATGTTAAACCTTGGGAATTTTATACCACATGTAGGTCCTAACTCTTTTAACTTTTTACTTTTAATCAACTTAACAAATGCTCTATCCTCTGCTCTAAATTGTTGTAAAAACTCTATAGCTCTAGACATAAGAGATGTCTCAGCTCCATTTAGCTCAGGGAATGAAAGTATTTCTTTATTATTATCAAAGATGTAATGAGTTATAAGCCACATATGGCTCATTTCTGACCATTGTAGGAGATTGATAATCTTCTCAAAATACACTAAGTAGCTGTTTATATTTTGTCCTGCTAGAGTTCTATAGATCTTAAAAATCCCTGTTCTGCCTGTAGAGTGGCTGGTCATAAATGTGTAAAATCCTGTGCATTCTTCTATCTCAGGGATAGGAATGTTAAACCTTGGGAATTTTATACCACATGTAGGTCCTAACTCTTTTAACTTTTTACTTTTAATCAACTTAACAAATGCTCTATCCTCTGCTCTAAATTGTTGTAAAAACTCTATAGCTCTAGACATAAGAGATGTCTCAGCTCCATTTAGCTCAGGGAATGAAAGTATTTCTTTATTATTATCAAAGATGTAATGAGTTATAAGCCACATATGGCTCATTTCTGACCATTGTAGGAGATTGATAATCTTCTCAAAATACACTAAGTAGCTGTTTATATTTTGTCCTGCTAGAGTTCTATAGATCTTAAAAATCCCTGTTCTGCCTGTAGAGTGGCTAGTCATAAATGTATAAAATCCTGTGCATTCTTCTATCTCAGGGATAGGAATGTTAAACCTTGGGAATTTTATACCACATGTAGGTCCTAACTCTTTTAACTTTTTACTTTTAATCAACTTAACAAATGCTCTATCCTCTGCTCTAAATTGTTGTAAAAACTCTATAGCTCTAGACATAAGAGATGTCTCAGCTCCATTTAGCTCAGGGAATGAAAGTATTTCTTTATTATTATCAAAGATGTAATGAGTTATAAGCCACATATGGCTCATTTCTGACCATTGTAGGAGATTGATAATCTTCTCAAAATACACTAAGTAGCTGTTTATATTTTGTCCTGCTAGAGTTCTATAGATCTTAAAAATCCCTGTTCTGCCTGTAGAGTGGCTGGTCATAAATGTGTAAAATCCTGTGCATTCTTCTATCTCAGGGATAGGAATGTTAAACCTTGGGAATTTTATACCACATGTAGGTCCTAACTCTTTTAACTTTTTACTTTTAATCAACTTAACAAATGCTCTATCCTCTGCTCTAAATTGTTGTAAAAACTCTATAGCTCTAGACATAAGAGATGTCTCAGCTCCATTTAGCTCAGGGAATGAAAGTATTTCTTTATTATTATCAAAGATGTAATGAGTTATAAGCCACATATGGCTCATTTCTGACCATTGTAGGAGATTGATAATCTTCTCAAAATACACTAAGTAGCTGTTTATATTTTGTCCTGCTAGAGTTCTATAGATCTTAAAAATCCCTGTTCTGCCTGTAGAGTGGCTGGTCATAAAAGTGTAAAATCCTGTGCATTCTTCTATCTCAGGGATAGGAATGTTAAACCTTGGGAATTTTATACCACATGTAGGTCCTAACTCTTTTAACTTTTTACTTTTAATCAACTTAACAAATGCTCTATCCTCTGCTCTAAATTGTTGTAAAAACTCTATAGCTCTAGACATAAGAGATGTCTCAGCTCCATTTAGCTCAGGGAATGAAAGTATTTCTTTATTATTATCAAAGATGTAATGAGTTATAAGCCACATATGGCTCATTTCTGACCATTGTAGGAGATTGATAATCTTCTCAAAATACACTAAGTAGCTGTTTATATTTTGTCCTGCTAGAGTTCTATAGATCTTAAAAATCCCTGTTCTGCCTGTAGAGTGGCTAGTCATAAATGTATAAAATCCTGTGCATTCTTCTATCTCAGGGATAGGAATGTTAAACCTTGGGAATTTTATACCACATGTAGGTCCTAACTCTTTTAACTTTTTACTTTTAATCAACTTAACAAATGCTCTATCCTCTGCTCTAAATTGTTGTAAAAACTCTATAGCTCTAGACATAAGAGATGTCTCAGCTCCATTTAGCTCAGGGAATGAAAGTATTTCTTTATTATTATCAAAGATGTAATGAGTTATAAGCCACATATGGCTCATTTCTGACCATTGTAGGAGATTGATAATCTTCTCAAAATACACTAAGTAGCTGTTTATATTTTGTCCTGCTAGAGTTCTATAGATCTTAAAAATCCCTGTTCTGCCTGTAGAGTGGCTGGTCATAAATGTGTAAAATCCTGTGCATGCTTCTATCTCAGGGATAGGAATGTTAAACCTTGGGAATTTTATACCACATGTAGGTCCTAACGCTCTCCACCAATTTTAAGACCACCCTGTGCAATTGCTGTCATTTCTGCTTCAAAGAAACGCCTAGAACTCTGCGACTCCTACTCTCTGAGGAATACGGTTCACGTCCCTAGTGTTGAAAACTACTGGAATTGGGCGTGTGACCTCGCGTATGATACTCGAGATGATCCTCACTTATAGTTTAAAACACTTCGAATTTTAGATTCATTTCTTTTCCTTTCATAAAATGTATGATAAGGCACGTATGATATAAAATCATACCATCATTAATTTCCATTTAATAAATCTGAAAAAAGATTTAAACATGGGTAAACTTACTTTTGATAATATTTATCACTGAAATATATCATTTCTGGTCAATTTTCAGTGTAAAATGTACTCCGCAATGCTAAGTATGTTAGATACATAGCCGCTTGATCAGTAGCTGTATCATATAGTTGTTGATTTTTAGCTAAGTCTTCTTGCCCGTACGTAAGTAGCTAGCTACTTTAACTGAAGCAGGTACACACATGGCGTTATAGTCACCTGTGAATTAGCTAACGTAAACATTTCGGAACAGTAGTTGTCCAAAGAGAGGTATAGTAGTTAGCCATTTCTCGAAGAAGTGTTGGTTGCAATGAGATGAATGCATTTTGTACATGTTCGTTTTGTCTTAGAATATCAAATGGACTGTGTTTGCCTTTTTTAAAAAAGAGGCAGTGTAATCACAGCCTGTAAAATCATGAAAGCCTGTCAATGATTGTCATAAGTGACCACCTTACTTTTCAGCTGAAATTTAAATATTTTAAGTGTGCAGTTTATGCAATTTACAGTGATCAGTTTCGATCCAAAAACTATTCACCCTTTGTAGTTAGCAAAAAATGCTTCACCATTTAGTTTTGTAAGGAGCTCTTTTGCAATATACCTCTATGTTTTTGTAATTAGTTGATTTAACTTCACCTAAGTCTCTTGTGATAAGGTAAAATTTTACCTCGCACAATGTTTTCCGGATTAACCAAAAACATTAAAAAACTCCAGCCTGGAATCAATTTTTGGACTGTTCTACAGTCTTTAAAAATAATAATTTTTAATTTATTAAACGTTGAGGGAAGCATTACAAAAGTTAACCTCAATGTTATTAAACTGGTGTTACTTCTAAATAAATAGAGCAACATACTTTATTAATTAGTAAATCTAAAGATCAGTTAGATTTTTTAACCGAACAATTCACCGAGTGTTAGCACTTCAACTAACTGATGATTCACATATTGACCTTTCATTCTAAAACTTGATTAACTAGCTACTCTAACCAGATGTAGGTACACACATGGTCTTAAGCAATTTATGTCAATGATTTGTAATTGGTTGATTTAACGGCACCTTAGTCTCTTGGGACGATATTCACTTGGGTTTATATGATAAAGTTTAGGATTCAACAAAAACTAAAAATTGTTAGCGTCATGCACATAATATGGGTTTGGGTTATAATTTTTAAATATAAATAAAACTATTTTTAAAAAAGTATCATTCCTTAAATTCTTCTTGTGGAAGTTACCAAGCCGTCAAGCTTAATTAATAAACTTATTTTTGCTGTAGGTCGGTAGAAGGCCTTGCCACTAAACGTCAAATTAAAAGAAAATCTTATTTTTCTCAGTATTGCCTACGTAAGGGTCGTAAACTTGTTAGAGATGAACAAGTATCAGAGTTGAAATTAAACTAATTGGATTGCGTTCCCGTACGGTTTTTATATTAAAAACTAATCAATATTATCTATTCAGCTAATCAATATATTAAAAACTAATCAAAATCCTGCAGGTGGGTGAGTCTTAAACAAAGATCGGTTGAGATTCTATCCCGAAATTAATATTCTAAAATTTAAGTCAGAGACAAAGCTTTGTATATAATCCTCAAAACTTTCGAAGAGGCAAAGATTGAAACCGCAATTACTGTTATAGTAAATTATTAAATTTCTTATTTGTAATAAACCTAATTCTTTTACAGTAGATGTAGACTGAAATAAAAAAATTGCAACGTACTTATTTTTATCTTTCCCTAATTTACAATTTTTATTGAAATATATACCTAGTGGAAGATTGAAATAAGGATGAGATCATCTAGAAGAAAATTGCTATATTTATTTTATTAAACTATTATATTATAATTGCTGTCTGTCTTTTTAAAAAAATATATTTATATTATATTTAAATAGTTACTGCTCATTTTTTAATAAGGGATATTTAGGATGAATCATAAACTACGGTACACTCTTAGGAAAAGTAAGGGTGATCGATTGTATAATAGACAATGTTGCAAAAGACGATGTTGGAAATAAGTCTTTCAAGTAAGTCCAAAATGTGACATTTTTTCACAGTTCCCCTATTTAAGTGAATAGATGCAATAAGGGGTCGCCGTTAAATTACGTAAGGCTTTAGTGTTGAGGAGGATGTCTAATGAATTATTATAAACTGTGTTAACTTTTAATTTTCACCATGTAAAACTATTAAATAGGGGAAGAGGGATCAAAATTTTATAAAACATCTTACGTAATAGATGGACGACCCCTAAAAGGATCGGGTAATTTTAGAAATCCCCTGGTTTAACCGTAAACCTGGGCTAAAAAAAATTTTTTTGCAATCAAGTCTTAATTATTCATTTATTTTAATAACAAAGCATTTGACTATTTACTGAAAGGTAGATTACGAAAATAACATAATTCCTGTCGTTATTTTGCGACGTTAGAAAAATATCATCAGGAATAGAAAATTACGAAACAATTTGTCACATTTATGTCATTGCATCTGTAAATAAGAGTCACGATAAAGTCATAGAAAAAATTATCGTTTCCTTTATTGAGTTTATTTTCACTCAAATTTCTAACGTAAATCTCCAAATGTAAAAGAAAGGTCGGTTTTTGCGTGAATCAGTGTTATTACAGATGTCAATTTAAGCTCCCCTGTTATAAATGTTTAATTTTTTTATCAAAAACGATTTTCTGTCTGAATCAATACAGTATAATCAGTATCTACTTTAAACACATTTTACATTTCGAGATGAATACCTATCTGGTCAACAAAGAATTAATTTATATTGAATACAAAAGCAATTAATTAAATAATATAAAAATGATAGTTTAAGAATTTTGTTTTATTCTTCTTGATCTGTTAAAATATAAAATACTATCAAAGATTATTATTATTATTTAAAACGTAGAATTTAAGTAAAGTATAAGGTAATGATACCTATACACCGAAAAAAAATATACTTGGTTCGAAAGGAATCCTCGCATTTTAATGCGAATTTTCCTCTACAATATGACCTCTAGAGGATCCTCTCATTTTGAGAGGATACTCTTATTTTGATGCGAATTTTCCTCTTGAAAGTAGTAGATACTCTCAAAACAATGTAAAAACGTAAGATGATTTTACGAAAGGATTGTTACTCTCTTTAGAACATTTTTTTTTCGGTGTAATCGATCGGAACCTATAGTCGATCAGTGATGATTTAATTGGATTAAATCAATCACTAGTTTAATAATGTTGATGCCGAATCATACTTTAAATGTTACAAGCTTTATTTTTTACAAATATAATAAAGCTATTAATTAATTTTATCCAATTACATCATCACTGATCGACTATAGGTTCTGATCAAGTATAGGTACCGTTACCTCAGATGTAAAACCTCAATTATTTGTATATTTCAAAAAAATGAACAATATATGTGATAGAGTCTGAACAAAGAGTGCTTGCAATGGAAATCAATTTTTTGGTTAAAATGAAAATACAGTTCTTTTAATACCAAAAAAATTTCTTTTTTCAGACACAGTCATATGTACTTATTGACAAAAATACAGTCATATATGATAATAGGGACGGTTACGGGAAACAAGGGGAATGACTTCGCAAGAAAAGAATTCCTTTCATTTTTAGTCGCACTTTTATGATCATGTTACCGAACGAAAAAAGAAAAAAAAAGATAGATAGTAGACTGAGAATTCAAGCGTGGATTAGGAGAAACGTACCCATTATCATAGGTGGCTATATTACTATTCAAGTTTTGTTTCATTTTGAAGATGTAAACTCAATTAAACACTAATTGGTACAAGGATACTACAAAAGACATTTACAAACTTCAAGAACAAAATTGAGTTTACAATTCTGATTTTTTAAATTTTATTTCATTATGAATAATGGTGTAAGTTCTTTCTGTGAAATCCTAGGATTAATATCAACAGTTTTAGTTTAAGCTTCATTTTTATAGCAACTACTATTCGAGGCCGAAACATATAATCCCTTGATTGTGTGTTATTTATTGTCCTAAGGCATATAAATATAATTTTATAAATTTTATAGAGCTTTAAGAATGAAGCTTGAATAATTACTTGAATAAATTATAAAGTTCTTTGAGTAACTACGTTATCGGCAGAGTAATTAAAAACAATTATTTTTTAAAATAAGTCATTAATAATATGTAATTAAAAGATCTAAATCGTATCTTTGTTAACAGCATAAAGTACATGAAAGGGATCCAAGCTTTTTAAAAAACATTAGATAAATTCACAGTTGCAATTATAATGTTAAATATAAGACAGATTGAACTTGATACTTTTATTCGCAATAATATAAGTCATATGAATGATTCTTGAACATAGTACTTTTTTTGGTAATCTGAAACCTTTGATAGCACCATTATTTAATTATTATGTAATGCATAGCTGATTCATCTTTCCCTCTCTTCTTCCTTTTTCTCAAATAACTAAAACGATGACTGAGTTTACACAATAAAGCTCATGCTTCATTCATTATCAGTTTGAAGAGACTCAAGAAAAAAGATTAAATCGGACAATCTCCGACTTAAAAAATGATAAGGGAAATATTTATATATTTCGCCATTAGTGCTTAGAAGACAGAGGTTCTCTAAAAGCACTAAATAATCAAACTGATGAGTCGATTCAACATTTTTATGATAAGTGAAAATAAAATTGCATGTGACTCAGTATGTTCGACAGAATAGCTTTAAAAACATGTAATTATTTTCCACCTACAAAATCCATTATTCCTGAATTTGACGATTTTCATAATAATTAAATAATATTATTAATTCAGCCAAGTAGTTGTCTTGAAAGGTGAATATAGTAATAGAACCTTCTATCATTCGACAAATATTAAATTATCAAGTGATAAGTATTAAGACATAATTGAAAGATAATGAAACACGTTATAAAACGCCATCTTCTACTGGAGATGTCTGTTGAGAGAACCATAATCATGACGTGTAATCGCAATAAAGTATTATTTAAATCGTTTTTGTCTGTCGAAGCTTTGATTCTTTTCAACTTTTTAGCTTTCCAACGACAATTTAAAAAAATTTTAATCAAAAATGAATTTATCGAGTAAAACTAAACAAATAAAGTTTCCAATAAATTTAGCTTTATATTACTCTCCATGTGTATATGAGTACACTTTGATAATCTTATAGTTTTTTCCTAACAGGTTGACAAAATCTAGAAGATACTTAACAATTAATTAAGTTTGTGAGGCGTTCTGCCAATCTCCCAAAAAAGGAACTCAACTGACTTAAAAAAGTGGGGTCAATTGCCTCTTAGATTTTGTCAATTAACCAGGAAAAAACTTTAAATTTTTTGCCATACTTTATTAAAAATTTGACTCCATTGATTTAAAGTTATATGCATTTAATAAATTGCCAAGAGGTATTCAAAAGGAATGAGCATTTTTGAATAAGTAATATTGACGACCACAAAACCAAATGGACGATTAAATATCTATATGTGTGCGTGACTCGTTACAAAGAACGGGACCTACGAAGCTAAACATTTTAGGTTATGTTTGTGTTTTTTGGAATAAAAATATACAAAGCAGATCAACTATCAACACAAACCATTGATGTTTCAGTCTCGATTCCATCAAAAATATTTAATAGAAACTGATATTGATTTTACATAATTAAAAAGGAACTTATCAAGGTTAAGAATATCACTGAACATAACCTAAAATTTCTTGCTTTTAAGTCCTTTTTTTGCAACTCGTCAAATATTTTTATGTGGGACCAAAATGTAATGTATCATTCAAAAAGTTGTCCGCCATATTGGATCCGCTATTTTGAAAATCGGACTGTGGATTCGTAATCAGCGACCCCAAATACATTTACATATGCAACGTCATGAGAAACCATTGAAAAATGGACTTCGGCATTACAAAGCGATAAACAAAAAACTTTTAACGCGTTTTTCCCAAAACAGAGTTTTTTGACACGGTTGACACGATTTAAAAAAATCTATTGTATCGATTGGGTTCAAATTTTCAGGACTTCTTCTACAAATAAGTGACTATCGCATGAACTAGGATTTTAATTTTTCATCAATATTTATAAACAATTATAAATATTTTAATATATTATATTTTTAATATTTTAATATTTTTAAACAATTTAAGTGTAAATACAAGATCAAAAAATTAAAAATGTCTGCCCTTTTTTTTACCCGATGACAAAAATCCTAGTTTATGCGATAGTGAGTGATTTATATTTTAAGAATTCGTTTTATTTTTTAATTTTACATGCAGCGTTCTAAAGATATCGTGTTAATTAAGAAAAAAAGAGGTATAATTCAAGCGGTGATTTCTCGGAAATAAATTTTAAAAAAATCAATAAACAAAGCTTTTTATTAGAATTTAATATGTGCATTTGGATATAAGAAAACATAAAAAAGTTTTAAAAAAAATTAATGAAACAAAAAATCTTGAAAAAAGGTCGTTTAAATAAGACAGACCCCTTCAGGGAAAGACACCAACTACCAACACAGCTCTATTTGTCAAGTTACCATCAGAACTTAAAACATTGTTGAAACAAAGATCAAATTTATTTACTCGACAAACAGTTTATCCTTGATAATTGGTTTCTTCACCCAATAAATATTATTATTGTTTCAAAAGAAGAAAAAAGTACTAAAATATTTATTAAATTTTAAAAAAAACCTATGTTTAAAATAATGTGCGTAAATTGTCAAATAAAATGCGTTGTTACATTGAACTAACTCTTCTATTACTTTGTTAGTTTTAAGCCAATATGAGATGATTTTCACATTCGTAATAATGTATTTTATGATCAGGAATACATGTGAATATCGACATTTTTTATTTTGCACTTTATTTTGCGTGATTATACAAAATTAGAAAAAACAAAGTACAGTTGGGACAGATAGAATTATGTCGTTTAATTTGTTTCTCACTGTTTAAAGTAAAGAAATACTTGAATCGTTTCTCTTCGTGTACAAAAGGTATTTACAAATTCAATTTACCCACCAAAAATATTTTCTAATATTTATAATCTGCTTAACTGTATCAGAAAAAAAAAATAAATATGAAGCTTAAGCAAACAGTTTTCAACTGAATCATTTACAATACTTAAAATGCTCATATTATTTTTTTTCTTTTTTGTAGAGAGAATAAGAATAACTTTAGATAGGTTTGAATTTGTATACTCAGTTAGCTTTATCAACTTCAAACATCTTAGCTCAATGTGCACAAAACTAAAAAAAATTCTATTTCACAAGAAATAAATATGTGACATAATGTTGTACCATTAAAAAACTTATGTAATTCATAATATGACTTATATAATTTTTTTATCGTACGGCAGAAAAGTAAACGATTCATTTAAAAAAGGTGATTGATATTGATATTAGTCAACCCAAGTGGAAGAATTTTATGAGGTATTTACGAAATTTATTAACCAAAAAACTTTTCACTTGGTTTAGTGAAATCAATGCAAAATAATTTGTATCATATCAATTCCGTAGAATCAGTTCAAATTGTCAGTGACATCTTAATACAAATTTAAATTTTTTTTCTGTACGATTAAAAAAATGTTTGAAAAGTATCTATATAATTTTTAGTTTTCTGAACCGAACATTTCCTGTAGTACGACGAATTTTTAACAGAATGTTACAAATTTTCATTTAATTATTGCAGGGATTAAATAAAATGTTAGACATAAATGTTTAATGCAGCAAAAGAATTTGTCTTTTCTATATTTTCTATTGGAAAATTTGGTTTTAAACATTTATCTTCTTTGTTGAGTCAGCAATAAACATTTAGGTTAATTTACTTATAAACTATCTTGTAAACCTTAGAACATAAATGATTTCTTGTGATCCATGCTTAAAAATTGGATTTAAACTACAGGAGTAATAATAATAATATAAGAATCATAGCTCAATATTAACATGATCTACACCTACAACATAGTGCCTAAATGATCCCTTGTACAAAAATGCACAGATACAACCTTCCTAAGTATAAATAAAAACTCACAAATAAAACGGATAACAGTTTATTACAAATAAGATCATTTCTTTAACTACTCAAAGTCAAGACTATTAAAGATTCATTATTAGTTTTTTAAAGTCGTTTTCGCGTTACATATGATATGTGTTTGCGATATGCCTTATCTTCTAGTAATAGTCGCATTGTAATTGTGGTTTAGTCTGCCCGTCGGTTGCCAATAGTTGAGAGTTTGTTTGAGTGATTTTATTATGTTTATTAAAGCAATTCTGTGGCTAAAAAATAATGAAAATAAGGGGTCATCCATAAACTACGTTGCCTTTTTTAAAAACTTTAACCCCCTTCCCTCCTGCCCATGTAACACACTATTCCATACATTAGTGCCATTTTTCCTCTTGTGGCAAATAGTTTCTGGGTGATCTCTAACTACAATTTTATCAAAATTGAGGTAACATTAGATTTATGTACATTTAAATATACTTTTTAAAGTTTTATAATTGTAGAATGATTAAAATAATATTTATTTACGTAGAAAATATAAAATAATATAATGAAAAGTCTATTTTTGTCGGTGATAGAACGGTATAAATGCACAACTTTATTTAGACTGAGAAAAACAGTTGCCGCTTTTAAAAACTCAAAGATTCTACAAACAAGTTTTTTATAATATTGATTAGATTGACTCATCATAATATACTTATATAATTTACAAGAATAATAACACTGAAATCTGAACAAACATATTTACTTTTAGTTGCGTGATTTGAGATACCATTATTGGTTTTTTTAACTTTAATATTATCTTGATGTTCTTAAATAATAAATTATCTAATTTACATATAAGTTTCTCAACTGAAGAAAGTATTAACGTTTTTGTTAATTCTCCTGAACAATCAGATCCAACTCGTGATACAAATTGATCAACTAAGATCCATTTTAATAATTTGTCATTAGTTATAAATGTTTTGACCAGCATTTTTATTGCACGTATTGTTAATTTTCATTAACAATTTAATTATAAACTTTGCTTAATATGATATTAGAGATCAGTGAATCTCTTTTAAAATCAACAATTATCATTGGTAAGCAACTAGGATTTATAACATGACTAAAACTTTTTTAGACTATTTCTACGAACGTTTTTCAAGCAGCTTCGGGATGGCGTAGCCAAGCTTCCTGATCTTGAAACAAGTCCAAAAATAAAATTTAATTGCTTATTATTTACTTATTACATATAAGTTTCTCAACTGAAGATAGACTAACGTTTCTGTTAATTCTCCTAAACAATCAGATCCAACTCGTGATACAAATTGATCAACTAAGATCAATTTTAATAATTTGTCATGAGGTATAAATGTTTTGTCCTGCATTTTTCTTGCACGCATTGTTAATTTTAATTAACAATTCAATTCTAAACTTTGCTTACTATGATATTAGAGATCAGTGAATCTCTTTTAAACTCAACAATTATCATTGGTAAGCAACTAGGATTTATAACATGACTAAAACTTTTTTAGACTATTTCTACGAACGTTTTTCAAGCAGCTTCGGGATGGCGTAGCCAAGCTTCCTGATCTTGAAACAAGTCCAAAAATAAAATTTAATTGCTTATTTATCAAATGTACAATCCCACTTCTGACACCAAATCAAGCTGTCACATCCGAGCTAAAAACAGGGATGTTTAATCATATTATTTTATTGCTTATTTATCAAAAGTGACAATCCCACTTCTGACACCAAATCAGCTGTTACATCCGAGCTAAAATCAAGAATATTAACCTTATTTTTTAATTGCTTATTTAACAAAAGTGACAATCCCACTTCTGACACCAAATCAGCTGTTACATCCGAGCTAAAAGCGAAGATATTTAACCTCATTATTTAATTGCTTATTTAACAAAAGTGACAATCCCACTTCTGACACTAAATCAGATGTTACATCCGAGCTGAAAGCAAAGATATTTAACCTTATTATTAATAACAACTAATTTCTTTAAATAATAATCTTTAAACTGTTTTCAAACCAGTCATTATGACTGGTTACAATTAGTTTCGTCCCTGCCAGCTCCTTTCAAAAGCATATCTAAAATCAAATTTGGAAAGCAAGATGCAATTTTCCCCATAGTGATCGTGTCCCTATCGATAGCGGACCCCGGCTTCCTGTTGTCAATGCTAATATTGTATTTAGCAACAAAAAGACTAATGATGCCCACCAGATGAGCATGGGATTTCTTCTTGATATTATCAATATTGGCACCCCTGACAAAAAAAAGAGTAGCCAGAAATGCCATGTCCTTCCCAAAATTCTCTGTTGGAGAGTATCTGGCTAGTTCTCCAAACTTTTCTGCCATTTCAGGAGTGCAGACAACAGTGTCCTTAGACAGATCATCATGAAAATGCTTTAGCAAAATCTTGAGCGTATTAGCAAGATCAAAACCCTGATAGTCATAAAGAGCAAGACCAGTGAGAAAGAGATTGATCATAGGGTTACAATTAGTTTCGGAGATGTTTGTCGCAGTAATATAAAGATCGATCAATCGAATTACTATGGTTCGTTGCTGACGTTCGCTCAGCATCTGCTCTCACACACCTCTTTACAGTCAATTTATCTACAGGTTAACAATAGTCAAAACACTCATCATGAACGTTATGCATACAATAGTTCCGGAGTATTAAACGTTCTCCATTGGCAGCTTTTAGTATTTAAAGACAATTTCCTCTCTTTGCGGGGGTTAGTTTATTCGTTGACGAAAATTCTTTTCACAATCAATTCGTTGATTGAAGTTCGTTTCACAATTCGTTGATTGAAGTTAGTTCCACAGTCAATTCGTTGACGAAAATTTGTTTTACAACTAATTAGGTGATTAAAGTTCGTTTCACAATCAATTCGTTGATTAAAGTTTGTTTTATAATCAATCTATTGATAAAAATTTATTGCACAACCAATTTATTGATTAAAGTTGATAGTCCAAAGATGCGTAAAGGTGCGGAGAAATATATTGCCTTTGCCAGAATCGTGCACTTGGGGAATAAGACAATTCCATTCTGAGACACAAGTCCAAGTGAAAAAGTAGATGCCAACATTTACTATCCCAAAAATGAAAGCTGGTTCTTTATTAAATATGGGGAACGATCGAAGACAGCTACCTGGACGATTTTACAATTTTGGAGATCAATAAAGATTCTTGGTAACAAGGATTGAAGTCACGGGTTAAAGAGTTTAAATCAAGTATGTTATTCAAAAAAGGTTAAAACGGGTTAACATGAGATAAGGACTTCGAAAGGATTAAAAGATGAAAGGGTTAACACTCATTTAAATTTAATTGTTACACACTGACTAATAAGCCATGACACAATTCACAATCAATAAATTAATAAGCCGAATATTGTAATGACAATTTCAAATTGACTATTGCGAGTTCCCGATAACTGACGTTACACAATTTTCGTAGACAAGAAAGACCGATCCCAGAACTAAGACAGAGTTGTTGAGACTAGTCGCGACTTAACTAAGGATTTCTTAGAGAAGAGAACCGTCTCTGAAGATGCTAATTGAGAACCTGGTTTTTGGTTTCGACCACTATATTAAGAAACATCGGTTTCCTGCATTTTAATTCCCTTCAAGATTCGAGAAGCTTCTTCGCGAAGAACAAAACGGGGGCTAATTCTTAACGCAACATGAACATTCATGAAAATGTGACCTTGCGGGGTCAAAAGTTGGAAGGCAAACTAAGCTCTACTTCCCATTACAGAAAAATTAATTCCTCGAGTATCTTATCCCCCTCTTGTTACTCATCTTAATCTAATATTCTTCAACGGATCAACACTTAAGTACTGATTTTAGACGAATTTACGAACTAGGTTTGATCCTCGTGAAAATTTCATTGTCAATTGAACTTAATAATTTTACGTCCGAGCAAATGCGATGATATTTTAAAATGAATTTTAAGTAGATTAGGAAAGTAACAAGTCTGATCAGCTAGCATAAAGCTAGCTTTTATATTTTTATTTAGGGGCCGTTTTTACTTTATCAGATCTATGAGAACTGCTTTAATAAATAATCAGAAATATGTCTTTTATGAGGTTTATTGTAATATTTTACTTGATATAATATGGTTACAGAAAAACAATTATATTATTCCAATATATTATTTCAACAGTTCAATTAATTAAATACAATGTCAAAATAGAAATAAATTTTGATTAAATGAAATTCAAAACGAATCAAAATAAATATAAATTTAAATAACTTTTTAGTTTTAAATATTTAATAAAATTAAAGAATGTGAACTCAGAATAATAAAGGCACAAGTCGCTAAGCTTACAATTGTGTATAACATTCCAAAGATTGATTCCAGACAGGAGTGTTTTATTATGTTTTGGCACTCACCTAGTGCCCTCATCAGGAGCACAATAAATACCATGCCTGGAATACACTTTGCTTCTAGAAGCATACGCTCTAGCTCTTTTACTGCATCAGCAGTAAGCATAATACGCTTAGTCGTATTGATCTCGAAAACACTGTTAAACACGGGTATATCAACGGATTTAGTTCTTGTTGTTAGTGCTCGAGGAAGTTGGGCATTTGAGTACGAAATATACCAGTCATTATCTTCCACTGTGGTTTCATACAATGGTCCAGTAGATGCAGAAATTATATTTTTATATATTAAATTTATATTTTTTAACTAATTCTGTTTTTTTCAGCTAAGGGAGATTAGAGGTAGTAGGTAGGGGAGACTGGGGCAAAGGTGCTAACCGGGGTAAAGGTAATAATCATAATATCTTTAGTATTAATAACTATCAAAACTTTCTTCTGTATACGAATCTTTATTTTTTATCGCAATAAAAATGAATATTCGTGTATAGAAGAAAGTTTTGACAATTATTATTACTAAAGATATTTTGATTATTACCTTTACCCCGGTTAGCACCTTTGCCCCAATCTCCCCTAGTGGGCTTATGGATTGAGGAGGTTCCTTCTTACCTTTGATCTCCCTTTCCAGTTTTGATACCGGGTTTTTCTAAATTTTCATCCGTGAATTGGTCGTAAATTGTTTCTTTTGTATAAAATTGTCGTCAGTTCAAGAATATAAATGATTCAAATTTAGAAGGTCCTGATGATGGCACAAATGTATTGGTATTGGACGTATTGTAGAGGTTTTATTGATAATTCCTTCCTTGTAATATACATTTTATTATTTATTTAAATTGTAAGTGAAATTAAAGCAGTACGATGAATTAAATAATAAAAAATACAAGAAAGGTTGATTCTTTCAGCGTTTCAACAGTAGGATTGTGCTGAGGAAAAAATACTTCGAAATTTATTATTATCAAATTTACAAAAATTATCGACTATTGACAAAGAATTAAGCCTTTTCGATTTTCTGAATAATGATCGAAACGATGTTGAGTGTTTTTTAAAAATTGTTTTTAATTATAAAATTTTTTAAAACTTTCTAGTTTGTATCGAATCTAAAATTTGATTATCTTTGTTAAAACTAAATGCATTTTATACTTTTTTGAACTAGGGACTTTAACGAAAAATGTTTTTTGGTTGTCATGGTTTAAACATGAAACGAGAGTAGAAGCTTTTTTAGTTTCAGTCTTAAAACAAAAAAAAATAGAAGGCGTGATTAGTTCCTTTTTGGGCACGAAACAAAAGTCCAACTTAAGGTTAGTTTTGAACCAAAAACGAAATGAAATTCAAAGGCGATTTTAGTATTATATTAGGGTTTAAAACGAAAGTGATTCTGAAACTTATTTTTGCTCAATGTGTTATGTTTCGTTTCCATAGAAGGTTACTGTCTTAAACAAGGACCACTGCATAAGCATTGCATTCATATTGATTTCTTAAGTGCTGTTGTAAAATTTTTGTCGGAGTCAATTGAAAAATTTGATTCTTGGTTCCAAACTTAAATAAGGATTATCACAAGAATAGCAATTATATTGATTACTTAAGTGTTGATGTAAAACTTTTTGTCGAAATCAATTAAAAATTTGATTCTTAGATCCAACCTTATACAAGGATCGTTACAAGAATAAGTAATTGATAAGTAAATAGAAATAATAATATGTATTGTATAAGAAATTTATTCAATGTATGAATGACCAAAATTTTACAATTTTTTGTGTTCACTATAAGTTTACAATAGTTTTTTTTACCTACACAAATGATTATCAAAACGATGTACAATTATGATTTTGTAGTTGCAGTGGGATCTTTTAGCCTCTTAAAAAGAACGGTTGGTACTTCCTTCTTACTGCTATTGGTTCGCAATTCCGAAAAGCACACTCGTCACGTTTGCAAATCTTTTTGGCATCGAATGAAAATGCAAGACATGAAGTCTTTCAAAATTCAGCGACTGAAGGGCCCAGCTTCAGACGTTTGTACAAACACAACACGGATCTACGCACAGTGGTTTGAAAATGAAAATTAGGGTTCAAAATAACCTAGAGCCTACAATTCTTAACCGTTTTTCAAATTTTTTTTTTTTAAATAATCGTTATTAAATTTTTAAGAGATTGGCCGAGGCGGATTTTTAATTTTCAATTTTCAGTAATAAATATATTGTTATAAACAAATTAAAAAACCGTTATTTTATAAATAATATTTATTATCTAAATAAAATCAATGTAGTTTTCTTTTCTAGGTACTCCAATTTGATCATAGAGAGCTATTCATTGTAAAACAGTGTTATAGACATATTACTAAATTGTTATAAACAATTTATATAAACAAAATGTTAATTTAAACTATTCGTTCAAGCAATTCGCCTAAAAATTGTCACTCGGGGGTTTTCGGGGTCGCTGATCACGAATTCAATGTCGTTTTTTCGAAATTCAAAATGGCGGATTCAAAATGGCCGACAATTTTTTAAAAATCATCTTGAATTCGTGTAAAAATTGTCACCCAAGGGTTTTCGGGGTCGCTGATCACGAATTCAATGTCGCTTTTTCTAGTAACTGTGATTTTTATAAGTGATTCTCATTGGCATGGTTGTCTTTATTTTAATGAGTTAAATTTAGCTGACAATCAGTCGTATTCACTGATTCACTAGTAGATTTTACTGATAATCTGTAACATTTTTTACTGAATTCATTAGTGAAATAAAGTTACTGATTAATTCAGGAAAAAATTTACTGATCATCAGTTAAACTCTAGTGGTCAATCAGTGATTACGACTGATTGTCAGTAAAATTTCACTAATTCAGATTTAGAAAGTAAATAATATTAAAAAAAAAGTTAAATTTGCAGACGTAATTAAGAAAAAAAAAAAGAAAAACCTTCTAACTTTCAGCATACATGAAAAATATAATAAAATTTGTAAGAAAAAAAATGTTTGAAAAATTGATAAAAAGTTAAAACAACATGTATTGTGTTAAAAAAGAATAAACTGTACTTTGAAGAAACTTTACACAATCCAATGATACTTAATAAATTACAATAGACCATTAGAAGTTTAGAAATTTAATTATTGTGCAGAATTTAAGCTTTTACATAAATATTAAATAATGTAAGAAAATAAATATTTTCTAGCTTCTAAATTAAGAAGTTTAAAGAAAAGTTTTACTTTTTTTATACTTTTAATAGAATGCAAAATCATATTTAAAAAATTGTCGGCCATTTTGAATCCGCCATTTTGAATTTCGAAAAAACGACATTGAATTCGTGATCAGCGACCCCGAAAACCCCCGGGTGACAATTTTTAGGCGAATTGCTTGAACGAATAGTTTAAATTAACATTTTGTTTATATAAATTGTTTATAACAATTTAGTAATATGTTTATAACACTGTTTTACAATGAATAGCTCTCTATGAACAAATTGGAGTACCTAGAAAAGAAAACTACATTGATTTTATTTAGATAATAAATATTATTTATAAAATAACGGTTTTTTAATTTGTTTATAACAATATATTTATTACTGAAAATTGAAAATTAAAAATCCGCCTCGACCAATCTCTTAAAAATTTAATAACGATTATTTTAAAAAAAAAAATTTGAAAAACGGTTAAGAATTGTAGGCTCTAGGTTATTTTGAACCCTAATTTTCATTTTCAAACCACTGTGCTACGTGAATACGTTAGATTACTGAAACAAATAACAATTGACAATGAAAATGCGTTTGCTTTTATAGCCACAAATCCAACTTAGTAAGGGAAATTAGGTCAAAGATCAAATGTATTCTAAGCTTGATCATTAGATCATACTAGTTATGAATAGAAATAAAATACATTATCTGATAATAATTTATTATGAAAATCGGAGGGTGAAAATCGTATGACTAAGTAATTCTACATGAAAAGAATCACTTTATAGTTTTTAAACTTCCAGCGAATTATTCTTTGAATTGTTATTAATACTAATAGTATTATTATAACTTCCTATTATTTTATTTATATATTTGTTTAAAAATTAAGTAGGATATCCGGGTGATGTCATTACAACCTGGTAATGTGGCTTTTGAGCACCATCTCTTAGCCCAGGTTTGTCGCAAACTCTTTGACCATAAATGCGATTGTAAAATAGCTGTTGATACTGTCCTTCCAACAATTAAGCGCCGTTGATGTCATTTTCAGCAACCCGGATGAATCAAAATATGTTACGGCATTCTATCCAGGGTTTCAAAAGTTACAAGTGGTGACATATTGACCTCATATGCGTTGTGATTTAACGCTGTAATCCACCTAAAGCTGAACGGAGGTGTAGGGATATCTCATGAACAAGTGAGAAAAAAAAATTAGGGACAAACCTTTTTCGATTGAATCTGCGCAGCCACAGGACTGTAAATAATACTTCTGCAAAATGCAGAAAGGGCCTTACCGTTGAAGGTCAGACCCAAAAACGTAACCTTGCAATTCCTTCTTTGAAGTTCCACGCTCAGGAATAGCGTCCGCTAGTAAGGGGTTGCATTCATCAAAAACTTGTTACGGCATTCTATCCAGGGTTGTGAAAGTTACAAGTGGTGACATATTGACCTCATATGCGTTGTGATTTAACGCTGTAATCCACCTAAAGCTGAACGGAGGTGTAGGGATATCTCATGAACAAGTGAGAAAAAAAAATTAGGGACAAACCTTTTTCGATTGAATCTGCGCAGCCACAGGACTGTAAATAATACTTCTGCAAAATGCAGAAAGGGTCTTACCGTTGAAGGTCAGACCCAAAAACGTAACCTTGCAATTCCTTCTTTGAAGTTCCACGCTGAGGAATAGCGTCCGCTAGTAAGGGGTTGCATTCATCAAAAACTTGTTACGGCATTCTATCCAGGGTTGTGAAAGTTACAAGTGGAGACATGTTGACCTCATATGCGTTATGATTTAACGCTGTAATCCAACTAAAGCTGAACGGAGGTATAGAGATATCTCACGAATAAGTAAGAAAAAAATAACGGACAAATCTTTTTCGATTGGATCTGCGCAGCCGCAGGACTGGGAATAATTCTTCTGCACCATGCAGAAAGGGTCTTACCGTTGAAGGTCTGGCCCAAAAACGTAACCTTGCAATTTCCTCGTTGAAGTTCCAGGCTCAGGAATAGCTCCCGCTAGTAAGGGATTACATTCATCAAAAACTTGTTGCGGCATTCTATTAAGGGTTGTGTAAGTTACAAGTGGTGACATGTTGACCTTATATGCGTTGAGATTTAACGCTGTAATCCAACTAAATCTGAACGGAGGTATAGGGATATTTAACGAACAAGTAAGAAAAAAAAACTGACAAACCTTTTTCCATTGAATCTGCGCGGCAACAGGACTGGGAATAATGCTTCTGCAAAATGCAGAAAGGGTCTTACCGTTGAAGGTCAGGACCAAAAACGTAACCTTGCAATTTCGTCGTTGAAGTTTCACGCTCAGGAAAAGCGCCCGCTAGTAAGGGATTACATTCATCAAAAACTTGTTGCGGCATTCTATTTAGGGTTGTGTAAGTTACAAGTGGTGACATGTTGACCTCATGTGCGTTGTGATTTAACGCTGTAATCCAACTGAAGATGAACGGAGGTATAGGGATATCTCACGAATAAGTAAGAAAAAAAAACGGACAAACCTTTTTCGATTGGATCTGCGCAGCCACAGGACTGGGAATAATGCTCTTGCAAAATGCAGAAAGGGTCTTACCGTTGAATGTCAGGACCAAAAACGTAACCTTGCAATTTCGTCGTTGAAGATTCACGCTCAGGAAAAGCGCCCGCTAGTAAGGGATTACATTCATCAAAAATTGTTGCGGCATTCTATTTAGGGTTGTGTAAGTTACAAGTGGTGATATGTTGACCTCATGTGCGTTGTGATTTAACGCTGTAATCCAACTTAAGCTGAACGGAGGTATAGTGATATTTCACGAACAAGTGAGAAAAAAATAACGGACAAACCTTTTTCCATTGAATCTGCGCAGCCACAGGACTGGAAATAATACTTCTGCAAGATGCAGAAAGGACCTAATCGTCTTCAACTAATTAATTCTCCCTCATTGTAACCTTTTTTCTCCACTGCAAATTCCTCAAGGTTTTCTTAAAGATATCTTATATGTGTACCTATATAGGATCTTAGGTAAGTACCTGCAAAAAGCATGTTGGTGTTACCTATATAAAATGACACAGCTATATTGATAGGTAACTATATAGAATCCTATATTTTAAATTACCTACGTTGTATCCTTTATAGAAGCTGCAATAGCGTTGACCTAATTTTGACTTAACTATATCGAGCTTAAGTCAATTGCATAATTAGAAAAGAAACTAAGTCAGAAATAAGGAAATTATGCATCAAAACTTGAAAATGGATATGTCCTTTGTGGATTCTTATTAAAAACAATAATAAAAAATGTATATCAGCTTTACTTGTAAAACACCATCTGTAAAACAATACTTATATAATTTTATTAATAAATATGTTAAACTTCATATTTCAGTTACTTTTTAATTGGCATCAATAGAAGATGTATCCATTAGCAAGTGTACAAGTATACTTTCTCTTTTTTCGACTTCATTTTTTTCATTTATACAATCGACCTAAGCTTGACCTAATTATGCCAAGATGAAGTTAACACAATTTCGCCTGGGCACGTACATGTTTTTGTAGGTACAGTCGACTCTCGATAAATTGAATCACAAGGGGATTCAAAAAAAGTTCAAATTATTGAGAGTTTTATTTATCGAAACGATCGAAAATTTTAATTATCAAGAGAAAGGCAGGGGAAATTCAAATTAACAAGAGTTTTAATTATCGAGTGAAATTTAGGAAAAATTCAAATTAACAGGAGATAACATTATCCACTAGAAATAAAAAAATTTTAAATTTAAAGAAGTCAACTATTTATAAGTTTATTTAACATCTTTGGGACCAAAAATTTTATCTTTATTTCTTAAAATATTCGAAAATGTAGAAGGCAAGATACCGAATTCTTCAGCTATATCTTTTTTTGTCTACACTTTCCACAATATTAATAATTAATAATCTTAGAGATGTCATTTTAAACTTTTACGTGAAACGACAAGTCACACATGGAAAAAAGATTAGTTGCCTTAGGTAAAAGTCAGCTATCTTAGCTAACCTTAATTACTGTTATATGGATAACATTTTTGTTAGCTAACACAACTAATAATTAGCTTTCCTAGCTAAGGAAAATTCATTAAAGGAAACATCAAATTATAGAGAGTTCGGTTTGATTGAATTCAATTTATAGAGTATATTTCTATGTATGGTTCAAGGAACCGGGAGAACACTTCAATTTACTGAGAGATTCAATTTATCGAGTCTTAAATTATCGAGAGTCGACTGTACCTACATTGGATCCTATATAGTTACCCTTATAAAAAACCTTGAAAGAAAAACTTAAAAAAATTTGCAGTAGGGTAAGCTATGGGGCATAATTTTCTATAAATTAACGGTTTGAAGTAAAGTTTTTAAATATGACTTATAATGTGGCAGAATATTTGTCTGTCAAGATTCCCTCCTTGCGATTTCTTGTATGCAGTATTAAAGGCACTGACAATGGTCACTTGGTTTTTAGGACCAAAACAGACCAAAGCCAATGCTACTTCGTCAAGTTTAGTCAGGAACTGTTTGTGTTTGTTGTTATTTGGGTAATATTGCAGAAGAAGGACTTTTCCGAATTTTTGATATTTTTTCACGGGCCAATTTTTTTCCACTTATTTTAGTACCAAACTAAAAAATCAGGTGGGGGAGGTTGAAAAAGTTAAGTAGTTTTTTTATTTTTAAGAAAAACTGCAAATTTTTTAATAAATTTTTGACATTTTCAGTTTTTTTTTTTGTAATATTTCCGAATTTTTGATATTATCTTACATGCCAAATTTTTTCCCACTTATTTTAGTGCCAAGCTATAAAATCAAGCATTGAAAGTTGAAAAAGTTTAGTATTTTTTGTTATTTTTAAGAAAAACTGCAATTTTTTCAATTTATTTGTGGAAATTTACTTACATGCACTAACAATCGATATTAATCCGAAGTTTTCAATGTTTTGGCTTCCATTAAATTACTTTTCACTTTTTTAGGCACCAAAACAATTAATCCGGTGTGAAAGATTAAAAAAGTTTACCTGGTTTTTTGATTAAGTAAATATTTACACTTTCATTATTATTTTGACAGATATAAACATGCTCAGGGTTGTATAGGAGACTGCAGTGACACGCAGAGGTGGGTAGTGATACGTTTTTCCAACCTGTCCATGTTTACGTAAGGGAATAGAATAGGCCTAACGTAAAGATCCTATAAAGAGAGTTGAGACACAGTTGGTTTCTGCGCATCGCGAATAAACCGGAACCAGAAGTTCCAGTTAAAAGGCGCGAAATATTTACATGGAAAAATTTAAATTGATTTAAATGGACGCGATTTGAGGTTATGTTGCAACATTACAAAATCACTTCTGGTTCCGGTTTAAGCCCAAAGCACAACGAATACGGTTACGGGAGCAGGGCATGAGATAATAAAGGACAGAGACTGTTTCTGTCCTTTTCTGTCTCATGTTCTGGTCCCGTAACCGTATTTCTATCTGCTTAGGCCTTTAATCGCAACTAATCACGAACCATCTCACTTGTGTCTCAATTTCTCTTTATATGATCTCTAGGCCTAACGCACATTCAATCGTAATCGCTAATCCTTAATCGTAAGAATGAGAGGAAGTAGGACAGACATATATCTCTGTCCTGCTTACTCTCATTATTACGGTTAAGGATTAGCGATTACGATTCATTGTGCGTTAGGCTAGAGATCAATCAGAAAATGCTTTCCAATGTGAGCAATTATTTGACTGGTTTATTCTATTCCCCTGATCACCCTAGAATTAGAGAGAAATCAGATGAATGCGTCAAATCCTGCATCGTAATGAATGAGAGAATAAATTAATAAATTAATCGTAAGAATGAGAGGAAGGAGGACAGAGATATATATCTGTCCTCCTTCCACTGATTCTTACGATTACGGATTAGCGATTACGAGTTATTGTGCGTTAGGCTTAACTTGATACATTTAAAATATGTTTATAAACAAGTCATTCTATCTTTAACAATGGATTGTGACGGTTGTGTTTGGAAGCATACTGATTTTGCTTACATGTGCAAAAGAAAACCACGTAAACTAATAGAGTTTCTGCAGAAGCACAATGTGGTTAAAAAGGAGGTAAATTGCTCGACGTGCGGTAAGCCAGCATCTTTTAATGAAGAAAATATGATATGGCGATGTCAAAAAACTGACAAGATTCGGAAAGGTAAGAAAATTGTCATTCAAAAGTGTAACTTTAAGATTTCGGTTAAGAAGGACACTTGGTTTGAGAATTCTCATATCTCTATACAAGAAGCTTGTGAGTTTATCTCATATTATATTTTCTTAAGACCTCCAAGAACTGAAATTTTAAAAAATGAACACGGCTTTGCGGAACACACTATTGTTGACTGGGGCAATTTTATAAGAGAAGCTATTTTTCATTGGTGTATTGAAAATATATCAAGATAAATTGGCGGACCTAATAAAATTGTTGAAATTAAAGAAGCCAAATTTGGCAAACGGAAATATCATCGCGGTCGGATTATCGATGGGCAATGGTTGTTTGGAGGCTTTGACCGTGAAACAAGGGACATTTTTATTGTTCCAGTACCGGATCGAACAAGTTCTTCATTACTGGATGTAATTAAGGACAGGATCGTAGAAGGTACAACAATAATGTCTGACTGTTGGAAATCCGATGATTGTTTAAACCAAGAAGGTTTTCAACATTTTACGGTCAACCACAAATACAATTTTGTGGATCCTGACACTGGAGCCCATACGCAGCATATAGAGCGGACTTGGAGAGACACTCGTGACCACATACCACGTTACGGACGCGTTGAGGAACACATGGACGGTTATATAGCTGAGTTTCTTTTTAAAAGAAAATTTCAGAATCACACTGAACGCTATCATCGTGTTTTTGAAGCAATTCAAACGATGAAAGCTTATTCTTCGGAAACTGTGTAAGTTTATATTGGTTTCATCGTACATAGTGTTTCATTCACAATAACAATCGGCCCTTCACAGGGCCAACAAATATTCATACGTAGAATTTTTATTGAAATAAAACAAATTATGTCTGAAAAATGTGTGTCATAAAGTAACAAAAATAATATTTTACACCTTCTTACCCATTCTTACCTCCTTACGTTAAGAAATTTAAATCCTATAAAATTTATAAAATTTCTACAGCTAAACAAACAGGTGAATAAAAATGATATCTCCTATTTTCAACATCAACGTTCTTCACTTTCAATCAGCTTTAAAATGCTTCCAATAACAATCCAATCTGTTCACAACAATGCTTAATATGAATAGTCACTTTTTGTTTTAATTATTTTATTTAAATTTTAGAATATTCTCTCCGTAAGAGGAGAGCCTTTTTTTGACAGAATGTAAACATCAAGGTTCGGCAGACCGATAAAGCAGCTGTTTAACATTAGGCCAACGCACAGTGATATCGTGTTACGTCTCAGAACGCAACAAATAAGGCCGGCGGTTTTAGCCCAGTCGTCCGCGGGGCGTGCGGGGTTCAAAAATGTTTAAAGTTTCTTAAGTCCTAAAGGCAGCGCGTGTCACCACTTTTCGACAAGTTTAAAGTCGGTCGAAAAGTCCGACTGTCTAACTAAGTAAACAAAATTTTTAATGGTTGTAGTTTTATTCACTTTCGGGAGTACGGAGATTACGATCGATTATCAATTTAAATAAGTTTTCCGTTAAACTCTAATTATTCGAGAAATCGTTATGAAGGTTTAGGAAAGTTTACATGGACGATATATTTACCTACAAAATTTTTATGATTTCTTAGAGGCTATTTCAATATTTAGCGAAACTACGATACCTAAACCTTTTATGTTTTAGGTGAGTTGAGTAAAGGGAGACTGAAGGTTTCCTAATAAAATGCACAACTCAACCTAAGGAAGCTAAATCCTTAAAATTATCAGAAATTTTAGGGATCCGTATCACTTAGAAGGAATAAACTTTGAAACGACTATGAATCAGAAGTTCAAGACATCCATTCATCAAAGATTCTTAAATTTTAAATTTATTTGGTCAAGGAAATTAGACTGGAGTTGAGTAGTTTCTTCTACCACCAGTTCAAAATTTACACGAATTTTTAATGTTCAAATGCCTCTTGTTCCTATCACGCCAGTTTCAAAGTCATGGATTGTTTTCCCCAAAAGTTTAGAAGTTCAAAGCATCCAGCTATCGGGGACCTTTCAAATTTCAAATTTATCAAATAAAAGAGACTAGTCCGAAATGGGAGATAATCCCTGTAATTAAAATTCAAAACTTATAAAATTTCCAATATCTGAATACCCTTTGTTTCAAACAAATTATGTTCCCAAATTTCGATGGATTTGTTCTTGAAATTTTCGTGGTCTTTGAAATTCTAGAGTATCTTAAAATTTTGAAAATATTTGTACTTACGTGTTTATGTTTTATAACTTTCTTTGAAAGTTTTAAATTTAGGGATTTCAAGTTAATAAATTCAAAATTTTTTTCGGAAACAATAAAGTTTAATGAAAATTAATTTCTTGATTATTAAAATTTTTAAATTTGGAAGTTATTCAGTCTTGATTTTGAATTTAAAAAAAAAATTTAAATTGGTTTAATGGAATCTCGAAATCTAAGCTCAAATAGATAAAGGTTCAAACAAAACAAACTGAAATTTCAATTAATGTAATGTTTTTAAATTCTCAAAAAAAAGTCGATTTAAATGTTTAAGATTATTGAAGTTCTCGAAATTCTTGAAGTTCTCGAAGTTCTTGAAGTTCTCGAAATTTTCGATGTTCAGTAAATTCTTGTAGTTCGAGACGTTCTTATAATTAATTTAATTTGAATAAAGGTTTGATTGTGAAAATTAGATAAAATAGAAATAAACCTCAGGTAATAGTTATAAAGTTTATAAGTGTTTAAATTCAGAAAGATAAAGATTTTAAATTATTTAAAATAATATTTTAAAACTGAAAATTCAAAATTATAAATTCGAAAACTTAATTAGTTGAATAAAAGTTTAATTACGAAAATTCAATAAAGTAAAATAAATCTCGAATAATAATTACAAAATTCATCAATGTTTAAATTTGAAAAGATAAAGATTTTAATTTATTTAAAATAATGTTTAAAGCTGAAAATTCAAAATTATAAATTCCAAAACTTAATTAATCAAATAAAAGTTTAATTATTAAAATTCAGAAAAATAGAAATAAATCTCAAATAATAATTATAAAATTTATAAATGTTTAAATTTGACAAGATAAAGATTTTAAATTATGTAAAATAATGTTTAAAGCTGAAAATTCAAAATTATAAATTCAAAAACTTAATTAGTTGAATAAAAGTTTAATTACGAAAATTCAATAAAGTAAAATAAATCTCGAATAATAATTATAAAATTCATCAATGTTTAAATTTGAAAAGATAAGGATTTTAATTTATTTAAAATAATGTTTAAAGCTGAAAATTCAAAATTATAAATTCCAAAACTTAATTAATCAAATAAAAGTTTAATTGTTAAAATTCAAAAAAAAAAATAGAAATAACTCTCAAATAATAATTATAAAATTTATAAATGTTTAAATTTGACAAGATAAAGATTTTAAATTATGTAAAATAATGTTTAAAGCTGAAAATTCAAAATTATAAATTCAAAAACTTAATTAGTTGAATAAAAGTTTAATTACGAAAATTCAATAAAGCAAAAATAAATCTCGAATAATAATTATGAAATTCATCAATGTTTAAATTTGAAAAGATAAAGATTTTAATTTATTTAAAATAATGTTTAAAGCTGAAAATTCAAAGTTATAAATTCAAAAACTTAATTAGTTGAATAAAAGTTTAATTACGAAAATTCAATAAAGTAAAATAAATCTCGAATAATAATTATAAAATTCATCAATGTTTAAATTTGAAAAGATAAAGATTTTAATTTATTTAAAATAATGTTTAAAGCTGAAAATTCAAAATTATAAATTCCAAAACTTAATTAATCAAATAAAAGTTTAATTGTTAAAATTCAAAAAAATAGAAATAAATCTCAAATAATAATTATAAAATTTATAAATGTTTAAATTTGACAAGATAAAGATTTTAAATTATGTAAAATAATGTTTAAAGCTGAAAATTTAAAGTTATAAATTCAAAAACTTAATTAGTTGAATAAAAGTTTAATTACGAAAATTCAATAAAGTAAAATAAATCTCGAATAATAATTATAAAATTCATCAATGTTTAAATTTGAAAAGATAAAGATTTTAATTTATTTAAAATAATGTTTAAAGCTGAAAATTCAAAATTATAAATTCCAAAACTTAATTAATCAAATAAAAGTTTAATTGTTAAAATTCAAAAAAATAGAAATAAATCTCAAATAATAATTATAAAATTTATAAATGTTTAAATTTGACAAGATAAAGATTTTAAATTATGTAAAATAATGTTTAAAGCTGAAAATTCAAAATTATAAATTCAAAAACTTAATTAGTTGAATAAAAGTTTAATTACGAAAATTCAATAAAGTAAAAATAAATCTCGAATAATAATTATGAAATTCATCAATGTTTAAATTTGAAAAGATAAAGATTTTAATTTATTTAAAATAATGTTTAAAGCTGAAAATTCAAAAACTTAATTAGTTGAATAAAAGTTTAATTACGAAAATTCAATAAAGTAAAATAAATCTCGAATAATAATTATAAAATTCATCAATGTTTAAATTTGAAAAGATAAAGATTTTAATTTATTTAAAATAATGTTTAAAGCTGAAAATTCAAAATTATAAATTCCAAAACTTAATTAATCAAATAAAAGTTTAATTGTTAAAATTCAAAAAAATAGAAATAAATCTCAAATAATAATTATAAAATTTATAAATGTTTAAATTTGACAAGATAAAGATTTTAAATTATGTAAAATAATGTTTAAAGCTGAAAATTCAAAATTATAAATTCAAAAACTTAATTAGTTGAATAAAAGTTTAATTACGAAAATTCAATAAAGTAAAAATAAATCTCGAATAATAATTATGAAATTCATCAATGTTTAAATTTGAAAAGATAAAGATTTTAATTTATTTGAAGGTAATATTTAAACTGAAAATTCGAAATTATAAATTCGGAAACTTAATTAGTTAAATAAAAGTTTAATTATGCAAACTCAATAGAATAAAAACAAATTTCAAGCAACAATTATTAGATTCGTAAATGTTTAAAGTTGAAAGAATAAGGGTTTTAAATTCTGTTCCTAAAAGAAATTTAAATTCTAATTTTAATTAATCGACGAAAGAAGGATAGGAATTCAATAACATTTAGTTTCTAAGACGATGTTGAGAATCTAATTCTTAATTCAAATAAATTAAAGAAAAAATCAATTAAACGATCTGAAATAAGATTTTGTTATAATTTTAGATTTTTGTTTTAAGTTCGGGTTTTTAAAGAAATTTGAATTTTATTTTTATTAATCGATAAAAGAAAAATCGAAATCCAATAATATTTAAGAAAGATTTGAATCGGTGAGGTGAATTTGTACTCTTTTCTTTTAAATTTTCTTTAGTTACGGCGGTAGTTCTCAAATAGTATTTTCGTACTCACTTTTATGTTCATAGGTTTATCTTTTTTTCAAAATTTAGCTGAACGTTCAACTTGTCCCGTATTGAAGTTCTTGAGGTTCTTGAAGTACTTGAAGCTCTTGAAGCTCCCCTTTTCCTTTCTTTCCCCCTTTTTTTGTACAGAATTTAAAATGAAATATAATAATTTCTTTCGTGGGTTACAGAACTTATGGTTAGTTGAATTCAGAAGTGTAACATCTTTTGAAGTTTACTTAATTAATTTCAAATAGATTTATATAAGTGTATTTTCTTAAAAGTCTTGTAATATAGTCTTTAGTTTATATTGTTGAGAATAATTTATTATATGCACTGCACCACTTAGGAAAATTTCGACTTCACTAAATTTTTGAAATAATAAAAGGGTTTTAATTTTAAAGAAAAATCACTTATTCGTATAAAGATCGGGACTGGAAAATAAAATATTTCACACTTATAAATTGAACTTCACTTTTACATTTATTATTTAACTTTAACAGAGAACTTTAAAAGAAAATTTTACAACACTCGCAGAAGTTGTTTATCAGAATCTTTACAAGTTTTATAGTTTTATAGTTATTTAATAAATTATATCATAAAAATTCTTTGAAATGTTTAAAGCAAAGCGGTAAAGGTTTTACCATGCCGTTCATTAAAGTTTTACGTTCCGTTTAGTTAATTTTACTATGTTATTAAGTAGTCTCTTAAATTTTACAAAATCACAATTTTGAATTTATTTATAACAATAGAACGGCAAAAATAATATAAATTAAAATTTTCATAAAAATTGGGTCATAATTTATAACAATATTCGGGCTTGTAAATCTCGAAAAAGTATTAGGAGAGCAGGAGGTAACCGGGAAACTCGTCTGACCTAATTAACATAACGCTACTTATAAGGTTATATCACTGAAAATCTTCTTATTTCAGTAATTAAACCTCCAAGTAATTCGTGTTCTAATTCTTTATAATTCCTGCTGTCCGGATACTAATGGTACCTGACATGCAGTTCATTTTATTTATTATTGTTAATATAATTAATAACTAATTAATTTGCATATTTATTTTACCATGTCAAGTATCACGTTGTCAAATTCACAGAGTTTCATTTTAATTTATATTTTATGAAAATTTTCATTTAAGAGATGCAAAAATAGAATTTTAATAAAAGTGGTATTTTAAAGATTTTTCGTTTTCTGGAACTGTACTCTGGGATTTAAATTTTGGTTATATATAAAAAAAACGTTTTAAAAATTTTGCGAAAATTTTTAGGACGTTACAATCGTTATACCCTATCTACATGGGAGCTGATTCTGCGTTTATGCATCAATACCAGAGTTGGGAAGTCACGCGTAACTTCCAGTTTTTGACGTTGAGGGTGCGATCCCATGTGAGCAGAAAACGTAAACCGAAAGCAGAAAACCATGAGAGTGAGAAAGATGTAGATATCATTTTGTCTCGCTCACTCTTATGGAAACTGATTCTGCGGTCATGCGAGTAAATGCAGAATGGTGTATTTTTAGATTATGTAGATTTAATCTTTTAAGTTGGTTTGTTATGTTTGGGGGGGCTTCGCCCCCCAACCCCCGCAAGGAACCCACTAAGGGGGGGAAGTGCCACTGACAGTGGCACCTCAAAAATATGGGATGTCACTGTTAGTTGCTCCTCACCCCTCCCTTAGTTTCGTACCCCCACCTGCCACTATTGTCATGTTTGTGAACTAATGGCGCTTCCATACCTTGTCCGGTAATTATGCCACAAATATTTGTACACACGTTATATATATATATATATATATATAAAAAGGAAATTACCATCATAGGACCATAATAAGGAAGTGTTGAGGAGCCACTAACAGTGGCATCCCACATTTATATTATATATTATATATATTATAATTATGATATATTATTAATAATATTATATATATATTATATATATAATATATTATAATATATATATATTATATTATTATTTATTGTATATGTATTTAGATTATGTAGATTTAATCTCTTAAGTTGGTTTGTTATGTTATGTTACCCCCCCCCCCCCTTAGTGACAATAGTGGCAGGTGGGGGTACTAAACTAAAAAAGGGTTGAGGAGCCACTAACAGTGACATCCGACATTTTTGGTGTGCCACTTACAGTGGCACCCCAACCCCCCCTTAGTGGGTCCATTGCGGGGGGTTGGGGGGCGAAGCCCCCCCAAACATAACAAACTGACGCAAATGATTAAATCAACATAATGTACATAATTACCGGACAAGGTATGAAGGCGCCATTAGTACACAAACATGACAATAGTGGCAGGTGGGGATTACGGATTACGGTATCAGGGGAATAGAATAAACCAGTCAAATAATTGCTCAATTGGAAAGTATTTTCTGATTAGTCTATTCTATTCCCTTGATCTCTTAATCCTCCGCATCTGAATTCATCCTTACGTAAACATTGACAGCTTGGAAAAACGTATCACTACCCACCTCTGCGTGTCACTGCAGTTTCCTATACAACCCTGAGCATGTTTACATCTGTCAAAATAATAGTGAAAGTGTAAATATTTACTTAATCAAAAAACCAGGTAAACTTTTATAATCTTTCACACCGGATTAATTGTTTTGGCATCGGCTTTTTTATATTGCTGGATAAAACAGATTGACTGTCTCACAACTGAAGCCGTCTCACAACTAAAGACATTCACCTGCAATCGCTGAGCTTCATATTTCATACAAATCATCTATTTGAACTATCGAGAATTCAGTCGCAGAATGTCATGCGACTTTTAAAGAACTAGTTGAACTGATGTTCTGTTAAAATCCTGCTGAGGCAGGGGGTAACTAATTATCTGCAAGCATTCCACGTGGTTCGTGAAAGCTTCTGCAGGAAGATCATTTAAATATAAGGGATCTATATTTTGTGTAATGTTATCTGTGTTGACAATCTTTATTCCGGGACAACTTAATTCCACAAAGGAATTTTATTAACGAAAAATACTCAGAACGTGCTAGGACAAGCTTGACCTACTTCAAAAGTGAATTTTATCAAATAGAAATTTGAGCGAGGCTCAATTTGCCTGACTAACAGAATAATCCGTGGAGCAGGCGGATATGGCCTCGTTTAATCAATGAGCGAGGCTATAGCCCCCTGAGTCACAGATTATTCTGTGAGTCAGGCAAATAATTCCACAAAGGAATTTTATTAACGAAAAATACTCAGAACGTGCTAGGACAAGCTTGACCTACTTCAAAAGTGAATTTTATCAAATAGAAATTTTAGCGAGGCTCAATTTGCCTGACTAACAGAATAATCCGTGGAGCAGGCGGATATGGCCTCGTTTAATCAATGAGCGAGGCTATAGCCCCCTGAGTCACAGATTATTCTGTGAGTCAGGCAAATAATTCCACAAAGGAATTTTATTAACGAAAAATACTCAGAACGTGCTAGGACAAGCTTGACCTACTTCAAAAGTGAATTTTATCAAATAGAAATTTGAGCGAGGCTCAATTTGCCTGACTAACAGAATAATCCGTGGAGCAGGCGGATATGGCCACAGATTATTCACAGATTATTCTGTGAGTCAGGCAAATTGAGCCTCGCTCAAATTTCTATTTGATAAAATTCACTTTTGAAGTAGGTCAACCTTGTTCTAGCACGTTCTAAGTATTTTTCGTTAATAAAATTCCTTTGTGGAATTATTTGCCTGACTCACAGAATAATCTGTGACTCAGGGGGCTATAGCCTCGCTCATTGATTAAACGAGGCCATATCCGCCTGCTCCACGGATTATTCTGTGAGTCAGGCAAATAATTCCACAAAGGAATTTTATTAACGAAAAATACTCAGAACGTGCTAGGACAAGCTTGACCTACTTCAATAGTGAATTTTATCAAATAGAAATTTGAGCGAGGCTCAATTTGCCTGACTAACAGAATAATCCGTGGAGCAGGCGGATATGGCCTCGTTTAATCAATGAGCGAGGCTATAGCCCCCTGAGTCACAGATTATTCTGTGAGTCAGGCAAATAATTCCACAAAGGAATTTTATTAACGAAAAATACTCAGAACGTGCTAGGACAAGCTTGACCTACTTCAAAAGTGAATTTTATCAAATAGAAATTTGAGCGAGGCTCAATTTGCCTGACTAACAGAATAATCCGTGGAGCAGGCGGATATGGCCTCGTTTAATCAATGAGCGAGGCTATAGCCCCCTGAGTCACAGATTATTCTGTGAGTCAGGCAAATAATTCCACAAAGGAATTTTATTAACGAAAAATACTCAGAACGTGCTAGGACAAGCTTGACCTACTTCAAAAGTGAATTTTATCAAATAGAAATTTGAGCGAGGCTCAATTTGCCTGACTAACAGAATAATCCGTGGAGCAGGCGGATATGGCCTCGTTTAATCAATGAGCGAGGCTATAGCCCCCTGAGTCACAGATTATTCTGTGAGTCAGGCAAATAATTCCACAAAGGAATTTTATTAACGAAAAATACTTAGAACGTGCTAGGACAAGGTTGACCTACTTCAAAAGTGAATTTTATCAAATAGAAATTTGAGCGAGGCTCAATTTGCCTGACTCACGGAATAATCTGTAATTCAGGCAACTGTCTCCTCGCAATAAATTAAACCTGTGATCGAGGCGGATATGCCCTTTTCACGAATCTGGGGGGTCGGGGGGGGGCAGAAAAGGGGGGCAGGGCATAGGAATTGCTATTGAAAGCGAGGCGCATCGATTGACATGCATAACATTTTTGTGGGTCAATTAGGCCAAAAAATGGTTTTGAAATACTGTCACAAATAACCAGCTTAGGGTCATAGAATGGTGTATTAGCGACCCTTTAGCTGGTTATTTGTGACAGTATTTCAAAACCATTTTTTGGCCTAATTGACCCACAAAAATGTTATGCATGTCAATCGATGCGCCTCGCTGTCAATAGCAATTCCTATGCCCTGCCCCCCTTCTCTGCCCCCCCCCCCCCGACCCCCCAGATTCGTAAGAAGGGCATATCCGCCTCGATCACAGGTTTAATTTATTGCGAGGAGACAGTTGCCTGAATTACAGATTATTCCGTGAGTCAGGCAAATTGAGCCTCGCTCAAATTTCTATTTGATAAAATTCACTTTTGAAGTAGGTCAACCTTGTCCTAGCACGTTCTGAGTATTTTTCGTTAATAAAATTCCTTTGTGGAATTATTTGCCTGACTCACAGAATAATCTGTGACTCAGGGGGCTATAGCCTCGCTCATTGATTAAACGAGGCCATATCCGCCTGCTCCACGGATTATTCCGTGAGTCAGGCAAATTGAGCCTCGCTCAAATTTCTATTTGATAAAATTCACTTTTGAAGTAGGTCAACCTTGTCCTAGCACGTTCTAAGTATTTTTCGTTAATAAAATTCCTTTGTGGAATTATTTGCCTGACTAACAGAATAATCCGTGGAGCAGGCGGATATGGCCTCGTTTAATCAATGAGCGAGGCTATAGCCCCCTGAGTCACAGATTATTCTGTGAGTCAGGCAAATAATTCCACAAAGGAATTTTATTAACGAAAAATACTCAGAACGTGCTAGGACAAGCTTGACCTACTTCAAAAGTGAATTTTATCAAATAGAAATTTTAGCGAGGCTCAATTTGCCTGATTAACAGAATAATCCGTGGAGCAGGCGGATATGGCCTCGTTTAATCAATGAGCGAGGCCATAGCCTCCTGAATCACAGATTATTCTGTGAGTCAGGTAACTGTCTCCTCGCAAGAAATTTAACCTGTGATTGCCAAGAACATAGTGCTTCGCACATCGATTAAACCTGTATTCGAAGGAGTATTTTCTTGGCTTAGTGATTAATCACTGTGCCAGGAAGATAGTGCTTCGAGTACAGGTTTGGAAAGGAACTTAAAATTATAAATAAATAAGAACAATTATTTATATTATTTATATATATTTATAAATATATATTTATATTTATATAAATATTATTTATTTAAACAAATATTGAAAGAAATATTCAACTTACAAAGGTCAATAATTACAATAATTACAATAATTATTATAATATAATTATTGACAAATTTAGGTAACAAAAATTTATTGTCTATTTAATTTAAATTCTTTTTTTATTAAAGACCCAAACGACTTCAGGAGTTCTGCCGTTTCCTGCTTTTTTGCGGTCACATACGCTACCGCACTTTTAATGCAGTTCAGCAGAAGCTGCTGCTGAGTTTCATTGCGCAGCCTTATCACGACAGCTTCCGCATCAAAGGAATCTAATGGGAAGACGGAGATTCCTTTAATGGAGAATGGTGTAGGATTGAGGCCTTTCGCATTAAAACTTTGGAGTGTAAAATAGTCGCGGCGGTTATTGCCTTTCTTCACGAGAAGGGCAGGTCGTTTGGGATCATTCCCCGACTAATACCAAACGACCGTCCCTTTTTGCATCTTGTCAAAGATGTTCGTACGCAGCCCCCCGATTTTAGGTCGCTCCGAAGTACTCGGCTGGGAATGGAAGATGACAGGTTCCGCCGAGTTTGATGCCATCGGTTGCGATCCGGTCAAACTCACAGCAACTTCCCGCCCTGCTGTGAGTTGATCTGTTGGATCCTGCAGGTATTTATCTAGGCTGTCGCGTAAGGCCTCATCGACTACTTCCACCGTGAAGCCGGCGAAGGGAACCTCTTCGTCAGAAGATTTGTAGGTGAGAGTGCCGGGAACACTGTCACCTTCCTGTGGATTCTCCAGGATCCTGGGGGAAGATTCCAATGGTGCGGCAAAAGTCTCGGGAACAGTTTTGTCCACCGCGGGATTCTCTTTGACGGTGGAGGATTCTACCGTGGTCCTCACTTCCTTCTGGACACTTTTTACAATTATTTTTTTCACCGTCTTCTCAGGGTCTGTAATTAAGATTAACATTAAGATCAGTGATTAAGATGAGTGAGTAAAACTGTATTCGAAGCACTATTTTCCTGGCTCAATGATTAATCGCTGAGCCAGGAAGATAGTGCTTCGAATACAGTTTTAATCACTGAGAGGAGAAATATTTTCCTGGCTCAATGATTAATCGCTGAGCCAGGAAGATAGTGCTTCGAATACAGTTTTAATCACTGAGAGAAGAAATATTTTCCTGGCTCAATGATTAATCGCTGAGCCAGGAAGATAGTGCTTCGAATACAGTTTTAATCACTGAGAGAAGAAATATTTTCCTGGCTCAATGATTAATCGCTGAGCCAGGAAGATAGTGCTTCGAATACAGTTTTAATCACTGAGAGGAGAAATATTTTCCTGACTCAATGATTAATCGCTGAGCCAGGAAGATAGTGCTTCGAATACAGTTTTAATCACTGAGAGAAGAAATATTTTCCTGGCTCAATGATTAATCGATGAGCCAGGAAGATAGTGCTTCGAATACAGTTTTAATCACTGAGATATACTTACACTTGTTGTAAATGGGGTGATATAAATTGGGATCAAACAGTGACCCAGGGGCGGCATGAGGACGTTTCGGTGACGGAACTCTTCCCACTTTCGCCAACTTCATCAGATCCTCTGGCAGATCGGCAACTGAAAAAATGAATTCAACAAATTGAAATCATATTTGGAAAGCTAACTTCTGAGGTTAGAACGAGGGTCTAAGCGTCTCGTTCGCAGTATGTAATATATAGCTTATCTAAAACAGTTTATTCACTTACCTGTAAGTTTTTTTCTCGCCTTTTCTTTTTTTTTCAATTCCAAAGGAGCTCCCCGAACATCCTTTGGAATTGAAGGACGTGCCCTACTCGAGCCGGCTTCCGCCAAGTCCTTTCTCGAGATGGGTGACCGAGGGAGGGCAGGTGGCGCGGAAGAAGATGGCGCCGTTTCAGATGGCGCAAGTGCAACCGCTTCCTCGTTGGAGGAGGATTCACCGTCATTGACGTTTTCCGCAGCCTCCATCTCCAACCTACGCTGCTTCCGGCGGGCGTCGCGGAGCTCTGCTGTTTTTGTGCAGCGCTCAGCCTTTTCATTAATATATTTATCAACAATGGGAATCATTTTTCGGCTCCAATGCAACAGGTGTTCACTGATTTTCACCTTGTTGTTGGGCGCCACGCAGCACGTGTTGGCCACACCGTGCTCGATGATTCGTACCTCACACCGGCGGAGAGCAGCGGGGGTGCTCTGCGCATGATCGGGATGTTCGGTGATGAACTCCTCCCTTTCCTTGTTATAGGAATCAACCCTGCAAAATGATGAGGTGAGTTAAACTTATAAATTATAATTAAAACACTTGTTATATTACATACTGTTTTAATTACTGAGCGAGGCACAATTTGCCTGAGTCACAGAATAATCTTTGAAGCAGGCGGATAGAGCCTCGCTCATTGATCAGCGAGGCTCTATCCGCCTGCTTTAAGGATTATTCTGCGACTCAGGCATATTGTGCCTCGCTCAAAATTCCGTTTGCTAAAATTCACTTTTTAAGTACATCAAGCCTTATCCTCGCATGTCTGAGTATTTTTCGTTAATAAAATTCTTTTGTAGAATTATTTGCCTGACTCACAGAATAATCTGTGACTCAAGAGGCTATAGCCTCGCTCATTGATTAAACGAGGCCATATCCGCTTGCTCCAAGGATTATTCTGTGAGTCAGGCAAATAATTCTACAAAAGAATTTTATTAACGAAAAATACTCAGACATGCGAGGATAAGGCTTGATGTACTTAAAAAGTGAATTTTAGCAAACGGAATTTTGAGCGAGGCACAATATGCCTGAGTCGCAGAATAATCCTTAAAGCAGGCGGATAGAGCCTCGCTGATCAATGAGCGAGGCTCTATCCGCCTGCTTTAAGGATTATTCTGCGACTCAGGCATATTGTGCCTCGCAAATAAAAAAATAAGTTTCTTTTATATTAATTAATAAACAATTAAATACTTACAAATACTCCTCGGCCAGCTGGAGAATTCGGTCTCTCCTCCTGTCCGATATGACGATTGATTCGTAAAGATATTGTAAGCCTTGATGCTCGGTTTTGTTGTTCATAATCCTGCGGATGAGGGTCGACAGGAGTTTCGGTACGTCGTTCTCCTCGTATCCGAAGAGGAAAGCGGCGTACTTGCCACAGATTCCGCTGTTGACATTAATCAATTCCAACCGGCGTTTATACTTTATTACTTGCAAGTAACTGCAAAAAAATAATCATAAAATATTAAAATCCGGTATTGGAGGTTAGGGAAGCCTGCAATACCGATTTTATACATATCAAAACTGCAACAGATTTTATACATATATAAACTGTATTGGAGGTTAGGGAAGCCTGCAACGCAGATTTTGTACTTACATGTGAAACCCGGCGAACACTGCCAAGCGGGGAAGGTAAACAAACACCGGGACTTTGAAGAAATGATTGATTCCCCCACCACGAATGAAAAAATCTCCGATGGAGAGATATTCCTTTTCGCTGAGATGTCCTTGGTACAGCAAACCCCTCCTCACAAGCCTCTTGCATTCCGAATACTCCTGCAGGAGGTAATCAGGGTTCCGGAATACGTGCAGCTGCAGGAACGCAAATCTCAGAGGGTGCTTCCCAAAATAAGCTTCGTCGAACATTTTCGTCTTGCTATTCAAATCCGTCCAGATCGTTGTCAGAGGCCCTTCATCAACTTTAATTTGTTAAACAAAGGAATCAAGAAAATCGAAATCGATATATCGATATATATCGAATTTGTTAAATAAATTAATTGGCACCATTGTACTTTGGCGGCAAATTTAAAAACGACTCGAGAAACACAGATTAATTTGCAAACAAAGAGACATATTGTTGCATGTAAATACAAAATTTGTATCCAATGAATTATTTACCTGGTTAACACAATAATCTGCAACTCGGGGGGCTATGGCCTCGCTCATTGATTAATCGAGGCCATATCCACCTGCTTCAAGAATTATTATGTTAGTCAGGCAAATTGAGCCTCGCTAAAATTTCTATTTGATAAAATTCACTTTTGAAGTAGGTCAACCTTGTCCTCGCACGTTCTGAGTATTTTTCGTTAATAAAATTCCTTTGTGGAATTATTTGCCTGACTCACAGAATAATCTGTGACTCAGGGGGATATAGCCTCGCTCATTGATTAAACGAGGCCATATCCGCCTGCTTTACGGATTATTCTGTTAGTCAGGCAAATAATTCCACAAAGGAATTTTATTAACGAAAAATACTCAGAACGTGCTAGGACAAGCTTGACCTACTTCAAAAGTGAATTTTATCAAATAGAAATTTGAGCAAGGCTCAATTTGCCTGACTTACGGAATAATCTGTAATTCAGGCAACTGTCTCCTCGCAATAAATTAAACCTGTGATCGAGGCGGATATGCCCTTTTTACGAATGTGGGGGGTCGGGGGGGGGGCAGAGAAGGGGGGCAGGGCATAGGAATTGCTATTGACAGCGAGGCGCATCGATTGACATGCATAACATTTTTGTGGGTCAATTAGGCCAAAAAATGGTTTTGAAATACTGTCACAAATAACCAGCTAAAGGGTCGCTAATACACCATTCTATGACCCTAAGCTGGTTATTTGTGACAGTATTTCAAAACCATTTTTTGGCCTAATTGACCCACAAAAATGTTATGCATGTCAATCGATGCGCCTCGCTTTCAATAGCAATTCCTATGCCCTGCCCCCCTTTTCTGACCCCCCCCCCCCCCCCCGACCCCCCAGATTCGTGAAAAGGGCATATCCGCCTCGATCACAGGTTTAATTTATTGCGAGGAGACAGTTGCCTGAATTACAAATTATTCCGTGAGTCAGGCAAATTGAGCCTCGCTCAAATTTCTATTTGATAAAATTCACTTTTGAAGTAGGTCAAGCTTGTCCTAGCACGTTCTGAGTATTTTTCGTTAATAAAATTCCTTTGTGGAATTATTTGCCTGACTCACAGAATAATCTGTGACTCAGGGGGCTATAGCCTCGCTCATTGATTAAACGAGGCCATATCCGCCTGCTCCACGGATTATTCTGTTAGTCAGGCAAATAATTCCACAAAGGAATTTTATTAACGAAAAATACTCAGAACGTGCTAGGACAAGCTTGACCTACTTCAAAAGTGAATTTTATCAAATAGAAATTTGAGCGAGACTCAATTTGCCTGACTAACAGAATAATCCGTGGAGCAGGCGGATATGGCCTCGTTTAATCAATGAGCGAGGCTATATCCCCCTGAGTCACAGATTATTCTGTGAGTCAGGAAAATAATTCCACAAAGGAATTTTATTAACGAAAAATACTTAGAACGTGCTAGGACAAGGTTGACCTACTTCAAAAGTGAATTTTATCAAATAGAAATTTGAGCGAGGCTCAATTTGCCTGACTCACGGAATAATCTGTAATTCAGGCAACTGTCTCCTCGCAATAAATTAAACCTGTGATCGAGGCGGATATGCCCTTTTTACGAATCTGGGGGGTCGGGGGGGGGGGCAGAGAAGGGGGGCAGGGCATAGGAATTGCTATTGACAGCGAGGCGCATCGATTGACATGCATAACATTTTTGTGGGTCAATTAGGCCAAAAAATGGTTTTGAAATACTGTCACAAATAACCAGCTAAAGGGTCGCTAATACACTATTCTATGACCCTAAGCTGGTTATTTGTGACAGTATTTCAAAACCATTTTTTGGCCTAATTGACCCACAAAAATGTTATGCATGTCAATCGATGCGCCTCGCTTTTAATAGCAATTCCTATGCCCTGCCCCCCTTTTATGCCCCCCCCCCCCGACCCCCCAGATTCGTAAAAAGGGCATATCCGCCTCGATCACAGGTTTAATTTATTGCGAGGAGACAGTTGCCTGAATTACAGATTATTCCGTGAGTCAGGCAAATTGAGCCTCGCTCAAATTTCTATTTGATAAAATTCACTTTTGAAGTAGGTCAAGCTTGTCCTAGCACGTTCTGAGTATTTTTCGTTAATAAAATTCCTTTGTGGAATTATTTGCCTGACTCACAGAATAATCTGTGACTCAGGGGGCTATAGCCTCGCTCATTGATTAAACGAGGCCATATCCGCCTGCTCCACGGATTATTCTGTTAGTCAGGCAAATAGTTCCACAAAGGAATTTTATTAACGAAAAATACTCAGAACGTGCTAGGACAAGCTTGACCTACTTCAAAAGTGAATTTTATCAAATAGAAATTTGAGCGAGGCTCAATTTGCCTGACTAACAGAATAATCCGTGGAGCAGGCGGATATGGCCTCGTTTAATCAATGAGCGAGGCTATATCCCCCTGAGTCACAGACTATTCTGTGAGTCAGGCAAATAATTCCACAAAGGAATTTTATTAACGAAAAATACTTAGAACGTGCTAGGACAAGGTTGACCTACTTCAAAAGTGAATTTTATCAAATAGAAATTTGAGCGAGGCTCAATTTGCCTGACTCACGGAATAATCTGTAATTCAGGCAACTGTCTCCTCGCAATAAATTAAACCTGTGATCGAGGCGGATATGCCCTTTTTACGAATCTGGGGGGTCGGGGGGGGGGCAGAGAAGGGGGGCAGGGCATAGGAATTGCTATTGACAGCGAGGCGCATCGATTGACATGCATAACATTTTTGTGGGTCAATTAGGCCAAAAAATGGTTTTGAAATACTGTCACAAATAACCAGCTAAAGGGTCGCTAATACACCATTCTATGACCCTAAGCTGGTTATTTGTGACAGTATTTCAAAACCATTTTTTGGCCTAATTGACCCACAAAAATGTTATGCATGTCAATCGATGCGCCTCGCTTTCAATAGCAATTCCTATGCCCTGCCCCCCTTTTCTGCCCCCCCCCCGACCCCCCAGATTCGTAAAAAGGGCATATCCGCCTCGATCACAGGTTTAATTTATTGCGAGGAGACAGTTGCCTGAATTACAGATTATTCCGTGAGTCAGGCAAATTGAGCCTCGCTCAAATTTCTATTTGATAAAATTCACTTTTGAAGTAGGTCAAGCTTGTCCTAGCACGTTCTGAGTATTTTTCGTTAATAAAATTCCTTTGTGGAATTATTTGCCTGACTCACAGAATAATCTGTGACTCAGGGGGCTATAGCCTCGCTCATTGATTAAACGAGGCCATATCCGCCTGCTCCACGGATTATTCTGTTAGTCAGGCAAATTGAGCCTCGCTAAAATTTCTATTTGATAAAATTCACTTTTGAAGTAGGTCAAGCTTGTCCTAGCACGTTCTGAGTATTTTTCGTTAATAAAATTCCTTTGTGGAATTATTTGCCTGACTCACAGAATAATCTGTGACTCAGGGGGCTATAGCCTCGCTCATTGATTAAACGAGGCCATATCCGCCTGCTCCACGGATTATTCTGTTAGTCAGGCAAATTGAGCCTCGCTAAAATTTCTATTTGATAAAATTCACTTTTGAAGTAGGTCAAGCTTGTCCTAGCACGTTCTGAGTATTTTTCGTTAATAAAATTCCTTTGTGGAATTATTTGCCTTACTCACAGAATAATCTGTGACTCAGGGGGATATAGCCTCGCTCATTGATTAAACGAGGCCATATCCGCCTGCTCCACGGATTATTCTGTTAGTCAGGCAAATTGAGCCTCGCTAAAATTTCTATTTGATAAAATTCACTTTTGAAGTAGGTCAAGCTTGTCCTAGCACGTTCTGAGTATTTTTCGTTAATAAAATTCCTTTGTGGAATTATTTGCCTGACTCACAGAATAATCTGTGACTCAGGGGGCTATAGCCTCGCTCATTGATTAAACGAGGCCATATCCGCCTGCTCCACGGATTATTCTGTTAGTCAGGCAAATAGTTCCACAAAGGAATTTTATTAACGAAAAATACTCAGAACGTGCTAGGACAAGCTTGACCTACTTCAAAAGTGAATTTTATCAAATAGAAATTTGAGCGAGGCTCAATTTGCCTGACTAACAGAATAATCCGTGGAGCAGGCGGATATGGCCTCGTTTAATCAATGAGCGAGGCTATATCCCCCTGAGTCACAGATTATTCTGTGAGTCAGGCAAATAATTCCACAAAGGAATTTTATTAACGAAAAATACTTAGAACGTGCTAGGACAAGGTTGACCTACTTCAAAAGTGAATTTTATCAAATAGAAATTTGAGCGAGGCTCAATTTGCCTGACTCACGGAATAATCTGTAATTCAGGCAACTGTCTCCTCGCAATAAATTAAACCTGTGATCGAGGCGGATATGCCCTTTTTACGAATCTGGGGGGTCGGGGGGGGGCAGAGAAGGGGGGCAGGGCATAGGAATTGCTATTGACAGCGAGGCGCATCGATTGACATGCATAACATTTTTGTGGGTCAATTAGGCCAAAAAATGGTTTTGAAATACTGTCACAAATAACCAGCTAAAGGGTCGCTAATACACCATTCTATGACCCTAAGCTGGTTATTTGTGACAGTATTTCAAAACCATTTTTTGGCCTAATTGACCCACAAAAATGTTATGCATGTCAATCGATGCGCCTCGCTTTCAATAGCAATTCCTATGCCCTGCCCCCCTTTTCTGCCCCCCCCCCCCGACCCCCCAGATTCGTAAAAAGGGCATATCCGCCTCGATCACAGGTTTAATTTATTGCGAGGAGACAGTTGCCTGAATTACAGATTATTCCGTGAGTCAGGCAAATTGAGCCTCGCTCAAATTTCTATTTGATAAAATTCACTTTTGAAGTAGGTCAAGCTTGTCCTAGCACGTTCTGAGTATTTTTCGTTAATAAAATTCCTTTGTGGAATTATTTGCCTGACTCACAGAATAATCTGTGACTCAGGGGGCTATAGCCTCGCTCATTGATTAAACGAGGCCATATCCGCCTGCTCCACGGATTATTCTGTTAGTCAGGCAAATTGAGCCTCGCTAAAATTTCTATTTGATAAAATTCACTTTTGAAGTAGGTCAAGCTTGTCCTAGCACGTTCTGAGTATTTTTCGTTAATAAAATTCCTTTGTGGAATTATTTGCCTGACTCACAGAATAATCTGTGACTCAGGGGGCTATAGCCTCGCTCATTGATTAAACGAGGCCATATCCGCCTGCTCCACGGATTATTCTGTTAGTCAGGCAAATTGAGCCTCGCTAAAATTTCTATTTGATAAAATTCACTTTTGAAGTAGGTCAAGCTTGTCCTAGCACGTTCTGAGTATTTTTCGTTAATAAAATTCCTTTGTGGAATTATTTGCCTTACTCACAGAATAATCTGTGACTCAGGGGGATATAGCCTCGCTCATTGATTAATCGAGGCCATATCCGCCTGCTCCACGGATTATTCTGTTAGTCAGGCAAATTGAGCCTCGCTAAAATTTCTATTTGATAAAATTCACTTTTGAAGTAGGTCAAGCTTGTCCTAGCACGTTCTGAGTATTTTTCGTTAATAAAATTCCTTTGTGGAATTATTTGCCTGACTCACAGAATAATCTGTGACTCAGGGGGCTATAGCCTCGCTCATTGATTAAACGAGGCCATATCCGCCTGCTCCACGGATTATTCTGTTAGTCAGGCAAATTGAGCCTCGCTCAAATTTCTATTTGATAAAATTCACTTTTGAAGTAGGTCAAGCTTGTCCTAGCACGTTCTGAGTATTTTTCGTTAATAAAATTCCTTTGTGGAATTATTTGCCTGACTCACAGAATAATCTGTGATAAAATTCCCTTATGTGCAGATTAAACCTGTACTCGAAGCAGTATTTTCCTGGCTTAATGATTAATCATTGAGCCAGGAATATAGTGCTTCGAGTACAGGTTTTAAAAGTAACTTAAAATTATAAATATATAAAAACAATTATTTATGAAGGTAATGCATTTATTTAAGCTAAATGCTTTTTTTAACAAATTTAATATAATTTTATAATAATAATTATAATATAATATATAATTTATAATATAATTATCTTAAAAAGGTATATTATCTTATATACTTATATACTTATATTATCTGAAAAATTACACACACATTAGCCTTCTTGCTATTGTCCTTAAATCTACAACAAACAAATATTCTGTACTACATTGTAACTCGTAGAGTTTTCTGCACCGAGTAACAACTTTGAGCCATTCGGGAAAGGTGCGGGGATGCCTTAGCCGACGCAGATGAGCTATCATTGCGGGGGTCGAGTACTTCTCAACCCAATCCTCGATCCGCGCAATGTATTTTATCCTGTCAGAGAAGTTCGGGCACTCGAAAAAAGTCTCCAACATGCTTTTTGCGACTGTTCTCGTTGATTCATTCCCCTGACAACGAAGTCGCCTGCAACAATAAACTAGTATGAACATATGGGAAATGAATATATTATTTTATTATTATTAATATTAATAATAATAATAGTTACATTATAATGAATGTAAAGCAGGTGGTTCCGCACAGAAGAGGCAACATGCTGTTTTCAACAATTTGTGTCATGAAGGTCCGCAAAGAGTTTTCCCTACTCTCTGGGATTGTTCCATGGACATGAAGAATTAAATTCATTACATCCTTCAATGGCATCGTCTCCGGTTCTTGGAACAAAAAGTCCTCACTATTCATATAATGAACTAGATCGGACAATTTGTCGGGATGCAGACCGAAGTAGTTGACGTCAAATGGTTCCCACTCCATTGGACTCGACACTAAAAAGAATTATATTTAATTTTTCCCGTCAGAAAAACCGATTGAATCGGGCTCCAAGGTCAGGGTAGCCCTGGAGACCGATTCAATCGGGCATTTTGGTTTGTAATAATTTACATACTTTCGTCACTTAAAAGTAAGCTTAAATAGCCGCAGTAACTATAAGATTTTCCCATGAAAATACTCATATATTTCAGTTTGTCCTTATATATTTTTAGCCCTTTCAACAAGTCTTCCTTTACTTGCAGGGGCATCTTGTACGAATTGCTTTTCTTTATAAGGTCACCAAATCCTTTCGACATCATGTCGATTTCTAACTCCGAGAAGTGTTCCTTTAAAATTTTCCGCATTTTAAAGCGATACACATTATCGGAGTCACTTGTGACATTGTCTGACCATGTCTTAACTACGCAGTTTATGCGTCTATAAAATTCATAACTGCTCCATCCGTTGAACTTTGTCGAGGTTGACAAATTATTTTTGTTAGTTAAACGTATCGGGGCTGTATCTGTTGAAACAGTTGAAACAGTTTGCCTAACGTCATCATACATTAAATTACGCTCCTGCAACCAATTCTCCAGATCCAATAATTCTGGATCCAATATTTCTGCATCCGATTTCTTAGCTGGGATGTCATCGATTCGAATTCCCTTTTCGAATACGTATTTGTCATCCCCCAGTGTTACAACGATCTTCGGGATTTTATATTCTGTAACCTGTGACAAATCGTCCTTCAACCCGTAGACGATTTTGAAACCTAGAAAAGAAATGAAAATTTATTTATATCAGTGCTCTTTGTTTTCATATTAGAAATTTTCAGTGAAGCACTGAGCGAGGAAAATAGTACTTCGCTGAAAATTTCTAATACGAAAACTATTTATTCATGCGAGTATGCATGGAGTGACTTGATTACTTATCATCTTACCTTCACATTGAATCTCTACACGCATTTTGGCATCAAAGATATCGGGAAGTTCTTTTTTGACCAAGGTGTTGGTTGCAGATTGCAGAAGTACAGGAAGTTCTCCCGAAACTTCCTGTACTTCTTCCTTGATAACGGGCAACAGAAGTTCTCCCAAAACTTCCTGTCCGTCTTCCTTCATAACGGGCAACGGAAGTTCTCCCAAAACTTCCTGTCCGTCTTCCTTCATAACGGGCAACGGAAGTTCTCCCAAAGCTTCCTGTCCGTCTTCCTTCATAACGGGCAACGGAAGTTCTCCCAAAACTTCCTGTCCGTCTTCCTCGATAGCCGGCAATTTCGGGCAGAAAGCTTCACTTTTCCTTTGGTTTATAAGTCTTTTCAACCGAATCCTCTCATCGACATTGAGTGTCGGGAAATACATTTCATAAGTGTAGGTCACTTTTCGAAAACCGTTTTCCAGAATCAATTCTAGCAACTCTAATTGATAAGGATTGAGTTGCAGCAGCATCTCTTGCACCGCAACAGGAGCCCGGATAACGTTATCAACATTCAACGATTCTGAATATAATCTGGCGTTCCTCACAGCCAAATCTAACCAGAAATTCAAGTCTTCCCACCAGTTATCACACAAATACTGTAGAAAATAATTTTTATTTAATAATTTAAAGTGGAAACTGTATGTAGCTTCAATAACAGATTAATCTGTAAGTGAAGCGGAAGTAGCCTCAATAAAGGATTAATCTTTAAGTGAAGCGGAAGTAGCGTCAATTACAGATTAATCTCTTATTGAGGCTACTTTTACTATACTTACAGATTAATCTCTGATTGAAGATTCTTTCGCTTGACCTACAGATTAATCTCTTATTGAAGCTATTTTTGCTTCAATAACAGATTAATCTGTAAGTGAAGCGGAAGTAGCCTTAATAAAGGAGTAATCTGTAAGTGAAGCGGAAGTAGCCTCAATAAAGGATTAATCTGTAAGTGTAGCGAAAGTATCACATATTATTTTAATAATAATACTTACCAGATTCACCAGAAGTTTCACGTTCTTAATGGACTTTAAGAACGTTCTCATCTCCGGGAACAGAAGAGGTTCATTAGCGGCGACCTTCCCCGTCGTCACTAAGGTGTACAGTATCATATGAAACCTCTCCTTTTTGTCACAAGAATGTTCTAGCTCGTGGAAGAATCGTAGAAATTCAAGGATCCGTGGAGAGTGAAAGATGATGTTCCACACGAACATATATGTCTTCTTATTAAAGCACCTTAATACGGTCCTATAAAATAGGCTTGGGCACAAAAGCAGTAGTATAAGGAAGTTTATATGCGGGGTACTATAAACTTTCTTAAACTCGGTGTGCACCTTCCGTAAATAGTTACGGATGTAACTATTTATGCGCTCTTCCTTTTCATAAAATCGGTGGCTACACTCAAGCTCCTGCTGCATTGGTTTGAAAAGTTTATCATATTCTTCAATATAAAGATCGGCACTGCAGGCTCCTTCCGCCTCCAGCGGCAATCCGTCCTCTTCCAACCACTTGTCGAAATCATCTTCGGAAAGGACATTTTCGATGGGAACCTCAAGAGGAAAGGATTTGCCCAACCAACGTTGTACGCGCAAATGAGCACAATGCTGGCTCACAGCACGACTGAAAACGTCACATCCCACACTTGGCACTTTCCTGGAAATAAAAATTATGGATCAGAAATTTTCGGGATAATTTCAGTTCCATAATTATAATAAACTAGTTAAAAACTTACTTTGCACCTTTTTTCCTAATTGCACCTTTTTTCTTAATTGCACGTTTTTTCCTAATTGCACCTTTTTTCCTATGTGCACCTTTTTTCCTCATTGTTGCCAGAACAATTGACTAATTTTACAGCTAACAATTCTTCACAGTTAAACAAACAAAAAGTAACTAAAATAATTTAACGGTTTTCACTAAAAAACAATTGAAATAATTCAAAACCTACCTTAACTGTGATCGAGGCAAACATTGCCTCACGTACGGGCTCCAATTTACGAAATCGAATTATTAATCGATTTATTAATCGATTTATATTTAAATTGCATCGAGGCACTATTTTCCTCGCACAAAGAATTTCCCCGTTCACTAATTAATCTTTGAGCGAAGAAAATAGTGCCTCGATAAAGTTTCTAATATTTAAATTTATTTAATTTCGAGATATACAATCGATAAATATGAGACAAAGTCAAACTGGGTGTGAGGCAACATTCGCCTCGATCACGGATTATAATTTTAACAATAGATGGCTCTGATGCCATCACATTCTTCTCATAAGCGGTGAAAAATTTTCTCGATTAGTATATAAGAATGAAATTTACATAGCTTATCAAGTAGTCCTGACGCTGGCGGTGCAGTTGCGATATGTTTCGATCTCTAGTCTTGCGGGGGGCTAGGGGTGGCATACTTGCGAAGGAGGTACTTGGAAGCAGGTTATACTAATTCGTAATTTGTTAGTATTCGATGTCCTTCCCACCATTGATGTCTTTCGTTACAACATTAGGAAGTTTGTGAAAAAGTACTTCAGAAAGTTGAGGGGGAATCCCCAAAGTGGCGAGGTGTTAAACGCATTGCTCACGATTAAGGAATAAACCCATCGCCTGCCATGAAACTATGACTACATTTTTGGACTTTTAAACATTTTTTAGAAAAATCTTTTAACGCCTGACTCACGGAACAATCCGTAAAGCAGGCGGATATGGCCTCGTTTAATCAATGAGCGAGGCTATAGCCCCCTGAGTCACAGATTATTCTGTGAGTCAGGCAAATAATTCCACAAAGGAATTTTATTAACGAAAAATACTCAGAACGTGCTAGGACAAGCTTGACCTACTTCAAAAGTGAATTTTATCAAATAGAAATTTGAGCGAGGCTCAATTTGCCTGACTAACAGAATAATCCGTGGAGCAGGCGGATATGGCCTCGTTTAATCAATGAGCGAGGCTATAGCCCCCTGAGTCACAGATTATTCTGTGAGTCAGGCAAATAATTCCACAAAGGAATTTTATTAACGAAAAATACTCAGAACGTGCTAGGACAAGCTTGACCTACTTCAAAAGTGAATTTTATCAAATAGAAATTTGAGCGAGGCTCAATTTGCCTGACTAACAGAATAATCCGTGGAGCAGGCGGATATGGCCTCGTTTAATCAATGAGCGAGGCTATAGCCCCCTGAGTCACAGATTATTCTGTGAGTCAGGCAAATAATTCCACAAAGGAATTTTATTAACGAAAAATACTCAGAACGTACGTAAAAGCTTCTATAGAAAAATACCTTAGATATAAGGAATCTATTATCTATGTAATGTTATCTGTATTTACAATCTTAAAACTCGGATAACCTTCGATTGCAGTGTGTCATTAGACTTTCTAACAGAACTAATTGAACTAGTGTGCCTGTAAAATTCTACTGAAACAAGGTAAAACTAATTATTTCAAGCATCTCACGTGGTACTTGAAAGCTTCTACAGAAAAATACCTTAGATAAAAGGAATCTATTATCTATGTAATGTTATCTGTGTTCACAATCTTAAAACCCGGACGACCTCCGATTGCTGTGTGTCTTTAGATTTTCTAACAGAACTAATTGAACTAGTGGGCCTGTAAAATTCTACTGAAACAAGATAAAACTAATTATTTCAAGCATCTCACGTGGTACTTGAAAGCTTCTACAGAAAAATACCTTATATAAAAGGTATCAATTATCTATGTAATATTATCTGTGATTACAATCTCAAAACCTGGACGACCTCCGATTGCTGTGTGTCATGAGACTTTCTAACAGAACTAATTGAACTAGTGTGCCTGTAAAATTCTACTGAAACAAGGTAAAACTAATTATTTCAAGCATCTCACGTGGTACTTGAAAGCTTCTACAGAAAAATACCTTAGATAAAAGGAATCTATTATCTATGTAATGTTATCTGTGTTCACAATCTTAAAACCCGGACGACCTCCGATTGCTGTGTGTCTTTAGATTTTCTAACAGAACTAATTGAACTAGTGGGCCTGTAAAATTCTACTGAAACAAGATAAAACTAATTATTTCAAGCATCTCACGTGGTACTTGAAAGCTTCTACAGAAAAATACCTTATATAAAAGGTATCAATTATCTATGTAATATTATCTGTGATTACAATCTCAAAACCTGGACGACCTCCGATTGCTGTGTGTCATGAGACTTTCTAACAGAACTAATTGAACTAGTGTGCCTGTAAAATTCTACTGAAACAAGGTAAAACTAATTATTTCAAGCATCTCACGTGGTACTTGAAAGCTTCTACAGAAAAATACCTTAGATAAAAGGAATCTATTATCTATGTAATGTTATCTGTGTTCACAATCTTAAAACCCGGACGACCTCCGATTGCTGTGTGTCTTTAGATTTTCTAACAGAACTAATTGAACTAGTGGGCCTGTAAAATTCTACTGAAACAAGATAAAACTAATTATTTCAAGCATCTCACGTGGTACTTGAAAGCTTCTACAGAAAAATACCTTATATAAAAGGTATCAATTATCTATGTAATATTATCTGTGATTACAATCTCAAAACCTGGACGACCTCCGATTGCTGTGTGTCATGAGACTTTCTAACAGAACTAATTAAACTAGTGTGCCTGTGAAATCCTACTGAAACAAGGTAAAACTAATTATGTCAAGTATTCCACGTGGTACCTGAAAGCTACTACAGAATGATCCTTTTAATATAAGGTATCTTATATCTGCGTAATGTTATCTGTGTGTATAATCTAGAAACCGGGGCGGCTGCTGAGTTTGCATGTAAGAAAATACTCGCATAGTGTCACGACTTTTTGATACAACCTTTTAAGTTTCTCGAGAAACAATTTTCAAATCATTCCGATTGATTTTCAAAAGGTCTTCGCCATATTAGATTACTCTTTTTGGATTTTAGTCAATTGACATCAGGTTTGAAGTCAACACCTTAAAGAACTTTAAAGTAATGTTTAATAAACCTACTTTTGTACAAAAACATCAATCAAAAGTGTTGTTATTTCGTAAACTTACACCATCCTTTGTTTTAAAAGTTTGTCTTTTTCTGGGACACCCCACTGAAAGTATTTATACACCATCTTTACAAAAATTTTTATTGAGGTGGCCTCCTGATAAAGTTTGCGTCGGGCTCCGACATTTGTAGTAACGTTCCTGATTAAAACGCAATCTCTAGTATGTTTTGATACAGTTTGTCTCCTATCTCTAAAATCTTTTTTGAATTCACGAACGTTACTATTTGGCATTTTTCATGGTCCATACGAAATAGTGGATGTGTTAGATAACAATAATGTCATCTTGCAAATGTCGGAAAGTCCATAGGTCTTAAAAACAAGTAGATAAGTTAAAACTCGCTTATTAATGAATGTTAACACTATTTTCTATTTCCAGGACGATTTGTGTAAACATCAACACGATAGCACTATCAGCGGAGATAGTCACTAAATCTATATTCCTTAAAGAATACATTGACGACATCAAATTTAATAAAGGAGTTATAGAAGAGTTAACAGCAGAATATGACTTAGACAAGCCCATTTACAAAATTCATAAAGAGACTGAGCATCATCATAACAAATGTTTTACCTTGAAATGTGAAGTGACGGATTGGGAAAACGAAACTGTTTTTTTTAGTGGTAGGAGACGGGAAGAACACAAAAAAAGAAGCAGAGCATTCAGCAGCACCCAAAATGTTAGTTTTTCTCTAAGAAATCTATTTTTTCGAGGAAAAGTGTTATACAAAAACATACGATCTAATTTCTGTATTAACTTTAGAAAACCCACGCAAATTTAAAAATTAAACTATTTATATGGGGAAGCAATAAACAAAGATTCATGTAAGCTTCCAGGGTCCTTTATTTACTTAAAAATAGAGTAGTGTTAAAAATTTATATTTGAGTTTAACAGTGATTCACATATGAAATCACAATGAATTTATAAAAAGATTGTTATGGAAACGTGTGTAAGACCTCCTGACCGGGTTTTGACAACCTCTCCGCCTCTAGCGTCTGCTTCTCCGTCCAGAGCCACTCCAATAAATATGTTTCATGCGAAAGATTCAGGATCAATGCAGCATACCCTGTGGACATCAACCCCGCACAATCCCTGAATCTACTTCTTAAGGTACTAACCCTCATATAGGTCAAGGGCGTCTTGGGAAACCTATTATAAAACATATCCACCGCTGCATACAGATGCAGGTACTCAGGGTCTCTGGTCCATGTCTCATAGAATGTTCCAGGCATAAAGTTTTGTCGTTGGTACCCTTTAAGCTTGAGGACGGTTGTAACACGCTTGGTGAGATCTGCCAAGTAATTGGATTCTAGGGAACCACCTAGTCTACATGCGCTTAGGAAGAGACATGCGATCCATTTGCAGTCTCCTTTAGCGGCTTGCTTAGATGAATCAAGATCGATTTCCCCTTCTGGGTTCGCCTTTAAACTCAGTAGTTCAGCAATTTCCTGGGAATCTAAGAAACAGAGGACAGTAGCCCTTTCCAGCACCGAAGCTGAATATATGGCTTTAACGGAAGCGGCAAAAGAAGCTGTTTATTTGCGTCGTTTCTTGAAAGAGATTGGTGCACCGATTTTCAATCATGAATCTCCAACTAAAGTTTTATGCGACAATCAAGGTGCTCAAGAACTTATGAAAAATCCGATACATCATGCCCGCACCAAACATATTGACATTCGTCATCACTACGTTCGCCAAGTTTATGAGGAAGGACAGATCAACGTTAAATATCTACCTACGACAGAAATGATAGCGGATGTGCTGACAAAACCTCTTTTCGGACCAAGTTATCAAAAGTTTTTAAATGGACTCAGTGTTAGAAGTGTAGCCACATGTTGAAAGGGAGTGTTGAATTATATAGTTTAAATTTAAACAACTCGCGTCTACACATATATCGATATATCGAAACCTGTTATTCTCTTTCGACTCTAACTTCAGTTCAGTTCACATAAATGGCTTTTTACGAATATACACACGATTGTAACACGTTTATATTTTGCACTATTCACTTCTTATATTGTATCAAAATACATTATTTAATTAATAAATATAACAATTGCTATATCAGATGAACATACAATTAAATACGATAAACATCACATACGACGAAGCAAACATTTATTTTAAATGATTATAATAATATATGCATGGAATTCGATTGATAGAAATAAAATAAATTCAACATTCATTTAGCGTATAGGTGACGAGTAGGTGTAAAATTTTCGGTTGACAAACTTAATAGTGCGGACAGTCTAAAAAAATATTAGTTTAGATGTATTATTTTGTTCTTTTATTAAAATAAAAAAGTAATTAAAATTATCATTCACAAAATCAAAAATTACACTTTAATAAATATGTTTTTAAAAAAGAAAATTATTTAGACATTTGAAATAATAAAATCTTAAATTAGACATTTTTCAAAGATTCTTGAAATTGCGATTCTATAATTATGCCTTTTGTAAAAAAATAATTGTTCATACTTGCACTTTAAACAACTAAATTAAAATATAATTGTTATTAGTAATTGATGATAAATTCTGGTCCGAAGTATGTCAAGGCACGGCTCCAGTGTTGCCAACATACCAACCGGAGAACAGATAAACAAGCCACCTCACTTTCTACTCGTGGGCAACCAATATTGCCAGCAATGCACACTGTGGAAAAAGGACACACGTTGTTTCAGAACTTCCTACAGCTCACAAATATCAACCGATTTTCGATTTAAAACTCTTAAATTAATCGTTATAAAATTCAAAAAAAAACTGATCAGAACCATTTTTTGAAAAAAAAATTTTGAACAATGTTAACTATTAACAAATATGTAAAGTTTCCATTTTTTTACATAATCAATATTAAAAACGGTTTTTTTGCTTAAAACAGCAATAATTTTATTCACAAAGATGCAAAATAGAAACAACAATTAATTGTTATAAGTAACGTTAATGATAATAATTATATATAATAATTATAATTATAATTAAACTATATTTTAATTCCTAATATTTTTTATTAGGCAAATGTCTAGTTTTGTTGGGTATTAGTTAATTAACATGATTTGTGGCAATTAATTGTTAATGTTAAATACATTTTCTTTTTTATAGCTTAGTGAACAAAACTACTTCTGTTTTAAGCATAAAAACCTTTTTCAATGTCGATTAAGTAAGAAAATAAAAAATTTTGCACATTTTTAAACAATTAACATTGTTCAAGTTTTTTTTCAAAAATCGGCTAGCATCAGCTTTTTTTAAATTTTATAATGATTAATTTAAGAGTTTAAAATCGAAAATCGGTTTATATTTACGACCTGTAGTAAGTTTTGAAACAACGTGTGTCATTTTTCCCCAGTGTGCAATGGCGGGCACATTGTATCTGATTACAACGACCCAGCTTTGAAAACAAATTAATGATTTTTGTCTTTTGTAAGGAGTAATTTGTTGCCTGCATTGTTATCATTATTGTTTGAATTTTAATAAAAATGTTGAAAGTTAAATTCCTCTGTGCAATTTCTATTGAAATTAAACCATTTACTGGTTCCATACTGGCAATATTAAAGCTACAGTTATTTCACGAAATTTGAGATAAAATATTCAGATAATTGACCTCTAAATTAACTCCTTTGTTTAATTAACTGATTGAAGCTACATTCGATGTTATTGCTATGAAAATATATTACAAATATTCCTGTTTAGTTTATAACTATTAAAAAATTATTCAAATTGTGTTTTAAAAGTATTCTAAAGCAGCGCTATCGTCAAGTTTGGATTTTATAGGATTTTTGATTTGATAAAAAGTTTTTTAAAAATTTTTTTTGGTTTATTTTGGGCCTTGCAAGTAGCAGAGGCAGCGATAACGGTCTCTAAACAAAGAAAAGAGTAAGAAAAATAAGTAAACAAAAAGACTCAGAATAAATCTTGATCCGATTTCGTCGGACTCTTAACCTAGGTAAGTAGTAAAATAACTAAAGCTAAAAGTAATGTTAAAGGAAGAAAAGACGTCAGTCGTCTAGGCTCTTGGTGAATGTTGCTCACTATAAGTCTTTCGGTATATTGGTATATATATTGTGTTACTCCAGTATATTCCTGTTTGGGTGACGTCGACATCTACGATCGCATTCCAAACATTTTAAGTCTGGGACAGGTGCGTAGGTCGAGTGAACTGTGGTGACCTCGAGGGCAAGCGGATACTCATCAGGAAACACATAGTTAAGCGTCTCTGTTATGTTAGTATCTGCCGTTGCGGAGCTGAGGGTCGTATACTTGGTCGTAACGAGTCCAGCAACGCTTCGGAAGGTATCACAATCAGCGATTGTGCACGATCCAGCGAAATATTCTGCGTAGGTATTCATTGTCGGAATAATGCGGGAGAACCAGCGTGAGTCATTGCGCATGTACATGAACTGGTCACAGTCCGCGATGACATGATTACCGGCAACGCTGGTAGTTTTAGCCTTGATCCGTAAGTGTTAAATTTATCATTAAGGTCAGCATCAGTTTCGGCTGAAAACAAGAGAGCGGGGTTTAGTAAAGCAGCACGCTCTGTTGTAGCCCTGTCTTCTGCGACGAAGATGTGTCCGTTAAGGGCGCGGGCGATGGTATCCTTAAATATAGCAGCATTGTCTTAGTTAGGAATGGCGTCAGGGGCAGCGGTGGTCATGGTCTGAAGGAATCCCAGCAAGAGGGGGACGTTTGGGGCGATAAGTTGGTGCGCGTGAGCTTTATCCAACTGGAACAACGTGGTAGCGGTGCGTGGTCCTAGTACCGAAGGTAGGTAAGAAGAAACCACTTCATCTAATGTAAAGCTAGGTGTAGCAGGTTTCAGTGCTCTAAACAATGTGACCATAGGTCCAGGAACAGGAAGAGTTTCAGAAGGATAGTTTCTCATTATTTTTGAGACGAACTTCACCACTCGGGGAGGTGGTTTCTTAGATCGAATAATAGATCTTAGTGTCTGAATTAAGAACAGTTTAGCGAAGTATAATCTGGAGACAAATGGATGCCAGGAATCTTCTTGTCGCTTGAAGTAAAAAAATTCTGCACATGATCTTATCCATAATTCTGGCGGTGTTGAACATAACTAGAGGATCGGAAACGAACCCTAAAACTTCCGAGTATGCAACAACATCTAAAGAATGTCTGGTGTAAGGTAAGAGAATCTGGTGTGTTTCTGGTTGGAGGGTTGCAGGCTTGGTGGCATTTAAAGATGTCTATTTTGCTATTCTATTCTAATGACTTCAAACATTCTTTATGCTTATTATTTTCTTCTCAATAATTTTGTAAAACTATTAATGTTTGGAAACTAACATATTTATATTGTTAATTAACTTTGAGAGTAGTTATCTCACATGAAGGTGTCTTAATTTAAGATGTGTCTTTAACTAAGAAGGCTCTACTATATAAATGTTTATGTAAAAAATAGTATCTCAATCAAGTTGAATTTACAAAAATTACAAATTATTACATGAACGATTACTTGAATTAGTTTAATCACAATAAACACCAAATTTAGTAGTCAAATACTTAAATATTAATTAAATTTGTCAAAATTTGACTAATTCAGGTTTAAAGAGTAAGTTTTGTTTTTAAAAATAAATGAATTATCCTCTCTGATTTAAAAAAAAATAAAGATTTATAACATCAGTTTTCACTTTTTATATTTATTTAAAACTGTTAAATTTAATGAGATTTATTGTTCACCCTTTATGATCAAAATCAGCCTGGAAGAATCTTTAGAATTTGTTACTTCCTCGTCTTTGGGAGCACAATCCTGGAAAAAATATTAATTGAATTAAAATTAATATTAAAAAACTTACTCTCTAAATCTGAACAAGCCAAATTTTACTGATTCACAGCAATTTACATTCATTCTAATTAACATATTTACGCTGTAGAATCAGTGAAATATGGGACGCATAAATTTATACCGATTGACATTTGATCGACTGGACATTTGGACGAAGGGCGTTTGGACGAATTGACATTTGGACGAATCGACATTTTGACGAAATGACATTTGGACGAATCGACATTTGGACGAAAGGACATTTGGACGAATCGATATTTGGACGAATCGACATTTTGCCGAAAGGACATTTGGACGAATAGACATTTGGACGAAATGACATTTGGAAGAATCGACATTTTAACGAAAGGACATTTGGACGAATCGACATTTTGACGAATCGACATTTGGACGAATCGACATTTTGACGAATGGACATTTGGACGAATCGACATTTTGACGAATGGTCATTTGGACGAATCGACATTTTGACGAAAAGACATTTGGACGAATCGACATTTTGACGAAAGGACATTTGGACGAATAGACATTTTGAAGAAAGGACATTTGGACGAATCGACATTTAATCGAAACGACATTTTGACGAAACGACACTTGGACGAATCTTTTTTGGCATATAAGTTTACTCTCTATGTTGTACTTGTTCATGGTTTCCAATTATCAAATATTCCAAGTGTTGATAGGGTTCAGTGTTTATCCAAAAGATGGAGCTAGAAGTATTAAAATTTAGTTAATCTGTTGGTAAATTACTTAAAAATTACCAAAAAATATAAAAATTTCATTTTATACTCAATTTTAATACTTCTAGCTCCATCTCTCGGAAACAAACTGAACCCCGTAAAAACTTGGAATAATTAATAATTTAAAAACCATGAACACGTACAACATAGAGAGTAAACTTATATTTTAAAAAAGATTCGTCCAAATGTCGTTTCGTCAAAATGTCGTTTCGATTAAATGTCGATTCGTCCAAATGTCCTTTCTTCAAAATGTCTATTCGTCCAAATGTCCTTTCGTCAAAATGTTGATTCGTCCAAATGTCCTTTCGTCAAAATGTCGATTCGTCCAAATGTCCTTTTGTCAAAATGTTGATTCGTCCAAATGTCATTTCGTCCAAATGTCTATTCGTCCAAATGTCCTTTCGTCAAAATTTCGATTCGTCCAAATGTCCTTTCGTCAAAATGTCGATTCGTCTAAATGTCATTTCGTCCAAATGTCAATTCGTCCAAACGCCCTTCGTCCAAATGTCCAGTCGATCAAATGTCAATCGGTATAAATTTATGCGTCCCGAAATATTACTAGATAATCAGTGACATTTCACTGATTTACTAACGTATATACGCTGACTGTAATTAGTGGTATACTTATCGCTTTTTTAGATTTAGAGTGAAATTGTCAGTATATTTTATAGATTAAATTTGTAGCACCATTGTATTTATTGACATACTGATACATTATTAAATTTAACAGTTCACATATTTATATGTAGTAATAATATAAACAACTTACAATTAAGTGATATATAGCTTCCTCGTCAAAATAAACAGCCAAGAAAGGAATAAAGCTCAATACATCTGGTAAAGAACTAAGTAAATTGGTTTTTGCAGCTATGACTTCACTTAAAATTTTCAAGGTTTGTAAAGTTGTTTGTGGAATATTCTTATGGCGTAAATTATTCCTAGTGTAATCTTTAAAATAGTCCACAATTTCCGGGATTTTTAATTTTGTATTTTGTTCCCATCTTATGTAACGAACTGTTACAATTAGTCCAACGGGGAATGAATTTATAAAGTTTAAAGATTTGAAATTCTCTTAAGATTTTCTGAGACGCATGCCAGTGACCTTGCAAGAAGGTATCAAATCTCCCCGCTGACTAATGGTTACGACATCCGGTGTATTTGGAGTCGCTCTGCACGGAAACGACAATTTCATTCTCTTAAAATCAAAAGAGGAAAATTAAAATTAATAAATCTAACTTCTACATGTAATTATGTAATAATTATGTTATGTCGTGGCGCCACGTATAAGAAATTCATGTCATGCATTTTCAGATTATTTACGCTATGTCATGTCAGTATAAAATTAATTTAAGGGATTAAAGGGATAAACGTTAACTAATAATCATTTAAGTAATGTCCCTAGGACTGAGACTAGAAAAAGGGCCAAACTAAAGGATAGACATAGAATTTTGATACGACTCGCGACGTACTTCTTACTTCTTAGATTCCAGCCTCTTACTCCCCCTTCCACTCCACGCAAAGCACGTGCTGTGTGCATCCACGCAGAGCACGTGTTCCTTTGACAGCTCGCACCCAAACAAGAGAATAACCAGTCCAACACCCATACAACTTCCTAACAAAATATTCATTTTTTTTTTAAAAGAAAATAAAAACCCAGATGTGCTGTACATTGTGCCATTGAACTATGTTATATAGTGATATATATATATATCGTTATGTAGGACAATTGAGCCATACAATGCCTCCAAATTGCAGCGGTGTCAATGACACTGTCTTGCAAAATTATATGAATAAGAAATTCATATATTTTTACGCTGAAAACTAAAATGCCGCGCTGTTAACTAACAGCGCAAGTGCTCGTTCAAGCCATGGCGAAATAAGTTGATTGCAAATGCAAGTCAACAAAAATTTGTAAAATCACACCTAAGCAGTTCAATGGCCGCGGTGCACACGACCCTTTTCTTTTCTTCCTTTTACGAGCTCATCAATTTCACCACAAATATTCCCCACCTGATCCCTACCAATGTCCGAATTAAGAAGTGCTAAACTATAAAAGAAAAAATTCAATAATAAAGCAATGCAGTCTTGTCGTGTCTTCACACGGGTAATTTTATTGTTTAATTACGGACCTTCTGCCCGTCAATTAAGATTTTCCAATATCGGAATTGGTTGCGTCTTCACTACTTTACGAAATTAAAGTAATTAATTTATTCTTTTCTTTCAAAATTTAAGTGTAATAGCGTAAAACGTCCTCTTTCATTTAATTGCGGATTTGATTGGTTGACGTTAAGTTGACAATTAGTATAATAACTAAGTGATAAGGAGCCAAAGGCAGTGTTAATAAACTAATTGTCAAAAGCCGCGATTGATTTATTGAGTGCATATCTTTCGCGAGGACAATTTACTACACGAGTAAAAATCAACGGAATTTTCGATTAATAAAATAATCGAAAGGTTCAATTACTTTGGCCCATTGAAAAATCAGTCCTAGGAGCATCCCTTGATCGAATTTTCAAATGGTAGTTATAACCATCTACTACAGTAATAGTGAGTAAAACAAATGAGCAATTGTATCGTTCCAATTGATGTCTTTGTAAGCTAAGGTTAAGAAAAGGAGTTTTTTTTTTGAATAAATGCATAAAAGGGGAACAGTGTTATTTTTCTACCAGGTAACACTGGGCAAAACCTACCCCCAGTAGAGAATTTCCGTCCCATAAAATAAAAACGGATTCATAAAAGGATCCGGTTTACTGTTGCTCCGAATAATTTAATTGTTTTATTTCTGGTAACTTGTTTAGCGATATCCATAGATTTCAATCAAAATAATAAATAATAAAATATTCTTCCGCTCGTAACAGTAAAATGGTGGCAGCGGTGGGATAATTCTCGCGTTTTGCCACCCCCTTTAAAAATTTTATTCAAAAATTCAAGGTTAGAGCTTTAATTAGCTCAACCCCAAAGTTACACCAGAAAATCAGAGCTTTCGCTAGCTCGATTTTCCTCTTTTTATTCTTTTAGAAAATCAGAGCTTTTATTAGCTCGATTTTCTCCCTTTCCTTCAGATCAAAAAAAATTATCGTATGAGCTTTAACTAGCTTTACTTTAATTTTATCTTTCCAGAAAATTAGAGCTTTATTTAGCTCAATTTTCTCCCCTTTTCTTTAAATAAAATTATTGCCGAGCTTTAATTAGCTCTATTTTAATTTTATTTCTTTTAGAAATCAGAGCTTTCATTAGCTCGATTTTCTCTCTATTTTCCGATCAAAATTATCGTTTGAGCTTTAATTAGCTCCACTTTAATTCTGCTTCACGAAATAGTTGATTCCAATTTCACTTACCTGGACAAATGCATTCCTAGATTGGATAAAGAAAAGTGCAATTCGTTCCTTTCTGACTTACCATGTGTAAACCTTTGACGAAATCTGTATGTGTGAGTAAAGAGGCACCTTGGCCAACTTTTGCAACTATCCCCCCTCTTCCTGGAGCAATCCCTTTAGCCGTGTTTTTGAACAGACGTGCAGTCGAGAATAATAATAACGAAAACGCCTATGATACCGATGATAGCGACATTACTGACGCTACGACTGTATTATATCGCTCTGATGACAGTGACGTGGAGGTGCTAAATTAAAAAGGTTCAAGTGTGAAATATGAATAAAAACCGTAAAGTTAGACGCGCTGGTAACAAAATTCAGCAATTACGAAAAAACGCAAATTCAGTTCCAACTCCGGAAAAAATTGCATCAAATGAAAAACTCCCTGAACCAGGTACGGAAATTAGGGAGTTAAAAAGTTTGGAGGAGTTCAGCAATTTTTTTGAATCATTATTGAATCAAGCTCAGACTGTTATTGATAAAAATAAAAAATAAGGACAGTTGTGCGGGTTCCCCTTACTTTCAGGGTCATTTAGGATACATGCTACTTGCTTAATTGAATTAGCATTTTGTCAGTTTACCACGGTGTACTAACATTCAAAATTGTTAATAATTAGAACATAATGATTTCGCATTGATTGAATATCTCAGCGGAGCTTAAATTAAGCTCAAGAATAAACTGACTGATTTAGTGATAGTATTAAGTACTTACCTTGTTGTGTGTGAACATTTAAAACATTTAAAACCTAGTGCCTTACATTGTCAATAATTAATTCAATTCCACTCTCCCTTTACCCCACCTTTCTCACGCTTGAGAATGGTAGCTAATGCGATCTTTCCACAAGAACTGTGGATAGAATTGACCAATAAATTGAAAGAAGCGGAGAATCATTGCGAACAAATTTCCTTTTGTAATTTTGCATTAACCCGACAAGTGGAAGACCTAGAAAAACGTGTGAAGTTTTTGTCTCTACAATTAACCACGCTCTCCGAATCCAACAAGGATATGCTCCAAATTATTGACAAATTGAATGCAAAACCTGACAAAACAACCAGCGAAATTCTTGGAAATTTGTAAGAACTTAACTTTGAGTAACCAATGTCGACAGGGTCAAAGGACAACTTTTTCGAGATCCCCACGGAGCAACCAAACCCATTGAGTAGTCGACTAGAAGCCTCGTTCGACAGGCTAGAACAGACGGGCAAAAACTGCCTCGAATTGGGAAAAAGAACAAAGGATTTGTTCAAGGAAATCAGGTCTACTCATCGCCAGAGATTAGACGTCGAGAGTCAAACTACGCGATTGCAGGAAATTGTTAAAAAGTTGAATGAAACCTAAAGGTCAATCAACTACATATTCGACTAGCGGAAAGTAATATAGAAGATATTGGAATAATTATATAGCATCTTAAACAAGTATATTCCGTGGTGGCGGAATAGTTTAATTGTATTAGTAGATCAAATTGGTGAAGTACATTGTCTGACTCAACTTGAGGCAATTCAATTCAACTCAACCGAAGATGACGGAAACTCCAAATGCAAGTATCCGAAGCGGATACGTCCCGAACGTGGAATTGGCAGCTACCCTTACAACAAATGCTGCAATGGCCTCCATGATGGAGTACATGATTGTCCAACAAGGAACGCACCATATTCCTTTCTTTGACGGCCGGAGTCCTCCCCTGAGAGAGTTTTTACAGGATATTACAAATGGTGCTGTGTACATGACCCCCACCACCGAGCCAGGTTTCGTAAAAGCTGTGCTCAGTAAGCTCAGAGGACCCGCCAGAGAAAGCGTTAGAGACAAGAGCTTTCCCAAATTAGATGATTTAGTAGTCCACTTGAAGAAGAGGTTTTCTTCCCCAAAATCCTATCAGTGGTACCTAGACGCGATTGCAAAACTTCGGATGAAGCAAACGGAAACCGTCAGTGACTACAACGACAGAGTACAAGGATTAATTAGTGGTGCAAAGCACGCACTCGAAGAAAAGTACCCTGGCAATGTTACCGACTCTACTGTACCTCGTAGTAAGATTATGATGATCCCTGTCAGTGATTTCGCCTTGGATTCATTCATCAGAGGACTGCCAGCTGAGATTTCCGCGCACGTAGACACGCGTCGACCGATGACGCTTGCACAGGCGTTAGAATTCGCCCTTCATGCAGAAGAAAAGGAGTTCTATGCAGAAAATACTAGGTCAACGTCCTACCGAATCTCACGAGATCGGGAGTCGCACTCACAAGATTCCATGGAACACCCTCGAGGAAATCATGACGGCAAGGGCCGGCACACAGATCACAAGGAGAATAACAGGGCATCCCTTCCGAATATAGGAACTCCACAATATCCTGCAATGCCGCCTTTTCCACCTATGTACTATCCTTACAGTCCCTATCACGGATACCCGCCATACCCTCCTTTTCCCCCTTATGCCCCTCAAATGAAGGAACAGTACAAGGCCGGGAGCTCTGTACCCCCCAGGTCACCTTCCCCAGGGCCGCAAAAGAATTTAAACTCCCCCATGATTCGTCGAACAGACGCGACGACGAATCTTCCACAATCCGAGCGTCCGAAGAATGTACAGTTCGCCCCAGCAACAGTAGAATCCTTAGAGCAGGAACCACGCCCGAGGACTCCCCAGTCGTAGAATTAACGGCTCCAGAATTCAATCACCCTAAGGCAACATTCATGGTGGACCCAGGATCCGACTCAAATTTAATAAAACTACGAGCTTTAAAAAAACAGCTTATAGTGAAAACCCACAACCAAACAGTGATAACTGGAATCACGGAACATCCAGTAAATACCTTGGGATCGGTAGAATTAACATTGCCGAACAACAAGGCCGAATTCTACGTGATAAAAAATTCTTTCCCTATCACAGCAGATGGCATTCTAGGAAGGCCATATTTAAGAAAAGAACAAGCAGAAATTTCGTTTCGACACAATACTTTAGTGACAATATCGGAACCAACTTCACCTAAGCCCTTCGTGGATAAGGAATCCCTGGAGGCAATGAAAGAATTAAAAAAGGAAATAAAACCTTTCAAACGAGTATTGAGCATCAAAGCCCGCACTAGACAGCCGATATCGATTGACACTTCTACAAGGGACCTTTCTGTGGGTTATCTTCCCAAAATAAACACCCCACAAGGACTTTATCTCGGGGAAGCATTGGTGAATAATCACAATGGAAAATGTCACGTGATGGCAATCAACACCACCGACGAAGACATTCAATTCGAATTGCCTCCCCAAGAATTAATTCCCTTCGATTTTTATAAGTTCCCAGGAGAGGAATCTTCCGACTCAGAGTCGGAAGAAATACAACAGGAAATTAGTAAAGATTATGCAGACAGAGTAAAAAGAGTTAAGTCAGCTCTCCACACAGCACATCTGTCAGAAGAAGAAAAGAAATATGTGTTGAAATGGGTTGAGGATTTCGCCGATATTTTTCACCTCAATGGAGAGAAATTAACGTGCACTCACTTAATTCAACACAGAATTCCTACCACTGACGACAAGGTGATCCATCGAAAGCAATATCGGAGACCTCATGAAGCTACAGAACAGATCGACGCTCAGATAAAAAAGCAGCTTCAGGCAGGACTAATAAGCGAATCAAACTCGCCCTATAACTCTCCCGTGTTGATAGTACCAAAAAAACTAGACAGCTCAGGTGAGAAAAAGTGGAGGGTAGTAATAGACTATCGCGCCCTGAATGAAAAAGTAATAGGGGATGCTTTTCCTCTACCAAACATTTCAGAAATTTTCGACCGCCTGGGTTCAGCACGATACTTTACTGTGTTCGATCTAGCATCTGGTTTTCACCAAGTGGAAACTCACCCGGATGATCGTCCAAAAACCGCATTCACAGTTGGCAGAAATCACTACCAGTACGACAGGATGCCCATGGGCATCAAAAATGCGCCACCAACTTTTCAACGATTATTAAACGGAGTCCTTACAGGGATGCTAGACGCAGAAGCATTCGTCTACTTGGATGATATTATTATCCACTCGCAAACGCTAGAAGAACACGATCGTCGTGCTCGACGATTATTCACGCGACTGAGAGGGGCTAATCTAAAACTCCAACCAGATAAATGCGATTTTATGAAAAAGGAAATTGCCTACCTAGGTCATATTATAAGCGAAGAAGGAGTCAAACCAAATCCGATGAAAATATCTGCCATTCGCCACTATCCTCGACCAACCACCCCTAAGAACATAAGGCAATTTCTAGGACTCTCCGGGTACTACAGAAAATTCATTCCTGATTATGCCGCTCTCGCAAAACCATTAGTAGAGCTCACAAAAAAATGTGTGAATTGGGAATGGGGACTACCTCAGAAGCGCAGTTTCGCCAAATTGCGAAAGTACCTCTGTAAGGAGCCTCTTTTGCAATATCCCAATTTCACGAAAATCTTTAAACTTACCACAGACGCTTCTGAATATGCCATGGGAGCAATACTGACTCAGGAAACAGATGGAGTCGATTTCCCTGTAGCATACTACTCAAAGATCTTCGGCGACTGTGAACAAAGGTACCCCAAGGCCGAGCGAGAATGCTTAGCTGTGTTGTACGCAGTTGAACATTATCGACCTTACCTATATGGGCGTGAATTCATATTGGCCTGCGATTTCGAGCCAGTGCACTGGATTACCACTGTACTTAATCCAGGTGCAAGACTATCAAGGTGGCGATTACGACTCAAGGACTACCAATATCAATTTGAGTATCGCCAAGGAAAATTGAATAGGGGAGTGGAAGCTCTCTCTGGGAGACCTGAGGAACAAAAAATTACAGATGAATTCAGTGACTTCTCTGATTCGGATGCCTCGGACTTTCCTCCAGATACGAAACCAGGAGAACAGACATCTTCAAAAAAGAAGCCAAGGGAAGTACTAAGGGCCCTACCCATTGTATCGGCTCAAATACGTGAAGAACTAAGTGACGAAAGTGATCAAATGGAAACTCTGTACAGGGCATTGCCAGTAACTCGACTTCAAACCAAGAAGCGGGAAGAACGACAAGATCCAAAACCATCGGCATCTAAGACTGAGCTTACGAGTAACGAGAAGAAACCGCCCATTTCAGTGTTAAAAAGGCCCACTGTGAATCCACTTCGAAGAACGAAATCGGACTCTGCTGACCGAAAACTGCCCCCAATTCCAAAAAAGGCATCTATCCCCATAAGGAATAAAGTTCCCTCTCGTGAACTCCTCAGACGACCAGTCGGCCGTCCGAAGAAAACCGAAGCCAAATCAGCAGCAGAGAAACTAATTAACAACGAAAAAATCGTGGAATTAGATGAGAGTCCTATTGCTACCAGGCTTCGAAAACGCACTCCCCCACCAATCAGAGAGAAGGATTCATCCACCTCGTCAGATGAGTCTACCTCCAGTTTTAGAGAGGCAGAAGACTCAGATCCTCCTGTATTCAGGAAAACGCGAAGTCTGTTACCAAGTTACGAACCTCACTTGCCGAAAAAAGAAAATAAGGTTCGATTCGATTCGGACCCAACAAAAATACCCTACTCCGAGCCAGTGCCCCTTTTGACGAATGATTCGTATTGCGATGTCTATATAGACGGAGCTTGTGTCGGAAACGGCGGAGATGAAGCAAAGGCCGGAATTGGAGTGTGGTTTGGTCCCCATCATCCTTTAAATGTTTCTCAAATATCGACCGGACGACAAACTAACAATTCTGCCGAGATAGAAGCTGCTATCGTAGCCGTACAAAAGGCAAGAGGAGCCGGTGTGAACAAACTGAGGATCCACAGTGACTCGAAGTTTCTTATCGAATGCGTCACCGAATGGATGCCTAGATGGGAGAAAAATAATTGGAAAACAACCAGTAACAAACCAGTTCAAAATCGGGTAGAGCTAGAAAGACTAAAGGAAGCCATGCTTCCTCTAGAGGTCATTTGGGAGCATGTCCCTGCACATCAAGGGGACCAAGGCAATGAAATGGCCGACCAATTGGCCCGAGGGGCTTTATGCCCCGATTTTAACCCCCAATCCGAATTCGAGCAGGTATCTGAAGGGGAAATTCAACCAGAAGACAACGTAGTGGTTGTCCCTTGTGTTTCACAAGAGAGTGAGTATAGTACGGACGAAGAAGCCTCGAGAACGGACAACAAGGAAAGTCCTAAAAGGCAAATACGACAGTCAATTGCAAATTTTAATGAATCTCTAAGGCGTAGAGGATTTGATCCTAGTGACAACACTTACGCATGGGACTATGAAGGAATAAACAACCAAAAAACCCATGTGTCTGAGGGCGAATCAGATGAGGAACTCTTGGAAGCCTTAAAGTCACACGATCCATGTCAACAATATTCCGACGAAGTATTTTCTCGCCGCGTCAAGAACTTTTTAAAAATTTATGAAGATCAACCAGACACAAGACTAGAAGATTGCGATGATATAGACAGTAGTGAAGAAGATGAGAGACGAGATCAGTTAACGGAGCTCCAAAAAGGATTCAGAAACAAAGCTCCGAACACCATTGTACAAACTCCTGGAATGGATTTTAATCCAGGGGCACAATCCACACCCCTGTGTTTGGGGATTGGCGCCCCATCAAAAAAAGCGGACATAAAACCCCGGAAGATTTGTGTCTCCGAAGAACCAAGGTCCCCATTAGAGCAAGAACCCCAGTTTACTCTTCTTGATCATCATTTGCAATTCGAGGAACAGCAGGGATCCCCTCGAATTGAAGAAAAAGAGAAAGAGTCGGTAGTTTCAATTCTATGGACCGAATCACTAACCTACCGAAGAAGTAATTATGCACATTTCCTAGCGGAAGATTGCGAACCAGTTGACACAATCAGCAAGCTCCTGATTGCAACAGGACATCTGGATTTGCAAGAAATAAATGAGAATCGACCAAAAATCGGACAAATTTTCGTAACACCGAATGGACGCTACAATACCTATTCCATGATCGTAAAACGTAAACACCAAGACCAAGTTGATTGGACGAACGTAAAACGTGGACTAGAGGGCCTACAAATCGCCCTGATGCGTGGTAATCAAAGGAATTGTAGAATTGCCAATTCCGGCGATTTACTCGGCAATCTCCCCCAAAACTACATGACGAAACTCGTAACAAGTATATTCCGTGGTGGCGATATATCTATCGACTTATGCCACGGAAAAATCGAAGTTCCACCTGCAGAAAATAGGCCGGGAATTATACGAGAATTCCATAAAAGTCTCGCAGGAGGCCATAAAGGAATCACTAAAACATACCGTAGAATTCGAGAGAGGTATACGTGGCCAGGATTACGAGACGAAGTCACTGATTATATTCGAAACTGCAAAAGTTGTCTCGAGAATAAGTTGGTTAGGGCACGAACACGTGAGCCTATGGTAATTACGGATACCCCGGCGGAACCATTTGATAAGGTGTCATTGGACACGGTGGGAAAACTACCCACCACACCTAATGGAAACAGGTATATACTGACAATGCAAGATAATTTCAGTAAATACTGCATTGCCATACCTCTCCCCGATATTAGGACCACCACTATAGCGCACGCAGTGGCGAACCATTTGATTTTCAAACATGGAGCCCCCAGGTGCATCCTCACCGACAGGGGAGGAAGTTTCATTAGTACACTAATGAGGAAGTTAGAGGAAATTTTCCAGATCAAACAGATCACAACCTCGGGATATCGTCCCCAAACAAATGGATCCCTCGAAAGGAGTCACATTGTGCTCACGGATTATATCAAACATTACGCCGATGAATTCGATGATTGGGACCAATTACTCCCATGCGCGATGTTTGCATACAACTCCTCGGTGCACGAAGCGACCAATTTCACACCATTTGAATTAGTTTATGCCAAAGTACCCCGACAACCTAGTGCTTATCCTCAAGGACCTGAACTGGAAACCTATGGGTCCTATCTACGGGATTTAATCATAAGAATTAATGAAATTCGGAAAATGGCCGCCAAAAATCTGATCACTGCTAAACAGAGGTCAAAGAAGTATTATGACCTGAAGGCAAGACCTCTTGCCGCGAAGGTGGGAGATACGGTTTATACGTATAAGGAAGTGCGTAATAATAAATTTGACAAAAGGGCCGATGGTCCTTTTACCATTATTGGCTTTACAGAAAATCACAACGTGATCCTTGAAGATTGCGATGGAAAAAGGGTGGTAAAACATAAGGACAAGGTCCTGCCTACACATTGCTAGCAAGACTAGCAACGTGTTTATTAATTTATTATTAATATCTTTTAATTTCAGGTTAACCTCGTCACGATGATCATGCTCTATGTAATTGTCCTTGTCATCACCAGTATCTGCGGAGGAAGGACGAATCCGGAGGAGGAAGGTTATCGAATCACCACGTTGGCCGGGAATCCTGGAGTCTACTACGAGTACGGAGGTTTCCTGCGACTGTCCACATCGAACTGGCGAGTAGCAGTCTTCCTGGATGTCAATAAGCAGATCGATTGGCTGACTCAGCTGGAAAGAAAGAAGGAACATCTCACGAGTACATGCCAAACAACTAGCAAGTGGTGCCCAATATTTATTGATAAACATAATTGGGAGGATCACTGGATTTCAGCCCACGAATTACGCCAAGAATTGATCACGCAAGTTTCCGAATTGAGTCATGTAGAAAAAGTCGTCCCTACTCAGCTACCAAGAAATGTCAGGAAGCGAAGGAGCGTACCTTGGTTTGGCTTCATAGGTAAACTAGCCAGTCCCCTTATTGGAACTCTGTCTTATGACGACGGTGAGCAGATTGATCATTCGATACAGGAGCTGAATGCAGCACAAGCTAACCTCTCGCATCTAGTGGGCCGGCAGACCCACGTTGTGAGGGCCCAGTTGGATGCGCTACACCAGAAGGCACTAAATCATGAAGAAAAAATAAATCAGTTACACGAGCAGCTGACGGAACTTGCATCGAAATTGGATGGATCCGGAATGAATCCAGCGGAGCAACAATACGTCGATACTCTATATGATGCTCTGAACATAGTGAAATTAGGACTCACACATTATATCAAGACCAGCCATCGAATCCTGGATGTAATACAGTCAGCAAAACGAGGACAGCTTCATTCGGCCCTTATCGCCAATGAGCAGGTGACACCCATTCTTAGGGATATTCAAGACCATCATCCGGATTCAACGTTACCCACGCAAGGACCTAACGTTAGCATTCAAATGTTAGCTGAAATTTCGAAAACATCTTTCCTAATAGATGGTGATCATCTAAAGATCCTCGTAGACATTCCCCTGGCCGATATTACGGAATACAGACTATACCGAATACATCCCCTGCCGGTTTTTCAACAGATAATCAACAATAAAAACGGAAGAGCATCAGTAGTATCAGACTATGACTACGTGGCCCTAGATAGGGACCGAAGAACATATATTCTTGCCCAGAAAGAAGAGGTCAAGGATTGCTTGAAAGCACCTAAGTTTCTACTTTGCAACAATGGCCTCATAACACGTGAGCTATCACATCCAGCTTACGAAGTACAGTTGCTCTTGGAACCATCAACAGAAGCATTAAAAAAGGCCACGATTCAGCTGGACTATCACGAACAAACATTCTGGAAGAAACTAGGAACCATTGGAGGATGGCTATATTCTGCACCTAATAATGTCTCAGTCGACATCCAGTGTCTATCACAAAAGCGGAAAACAGTGCAACTCACAGGCACCGGACTCCTACAACTCTCTACTGGATGCCATGCCCGAACACGGGACATCACTCTACCTGCCGTTCCTATGACTGGAGGAACAACAGAAATTATTTACGAAACTAGGATAAATCTAAGCCTTCCATTAATCTCACCCATATTAAGAAGTGTGGAACCAACCCTTCTAGGCAATAACGAATGGAAATTGCAGAATGGTGAATCAGAGGACGAACGAGAATTTTATAAGAACTCCGAGACACTGGACGAACTGGAACAACGTCTGTTTGAATTATCTGCTCAACGTCAAGAGCGGAATCATCAAAATCTGTGGTCACATGGAATCAACATCGGAATCCTAATTGGAATATTACTTCTAAGCACAGTAATATTCTGCGGCAGAGGATTCATCCACCGAAGGAGAGCCAAAACAGAGGGCAGGGTCAACCTATGTCAACTCGAACGACCTCTGCCCCAAACTCGGACACAATTGGCAGCCGTCATCACCCCAGCAGGCGCTGTAGATCATAGCGGCATTCACAACGAGTCAAGTAACAACCCGGAAGATGTCGCAGACGGAGAGACAACGTGCCGAACAGAGCGGAAGGACGTATTGGAAATCCCACCACAATTAATTTTGTAGACAAAGGTAATCACAATACGATAAAATATATCTGTAAAAGCAAGGTCAACGACTGGAATGTACCGGAAACAGTTAGTAAAACTAATTAAGGTCACCCCCCCCCGTTCCTCTCTTTTGACCCTGTCTCTGTTTTACCTTTTAATCTTTTCCCAATTCATTTGTCCGGTGAAACAAATAATTGATACTACTAATAAGAAAAATTTTAAAAATCATACTGATAATTATAATTAAGGAAAGAGAGTAGATTAAAACAAAGTAATGATGGTAATAATTTCAATTGGATTACATTTAAATTTTAATTAAAAAAAAAAAAAAAGGAATTCAAGTAGTACATCAAAATTTTAACAAATTAAAAGATAAAACTAAGTCCGATTGGAAGGAGAAAAAAAAAAAATCTCTAAAAAACCAAAAATAGACGGCAAATTATGAAATAGAATAAGAGAAAAGGGATAGGCGTATATTTATAAAGACCAGGTCAGTGATCCGGTATCCCTATTCTTCCTCACATGGTGGCTCCGTGGACCATCAAGGTACCCAATTATTGCTCCTCTGAAAAGAAAAGAAAAAAAAAAAGAAGGGGTTAAAATTAATAAATAAATAAGTAAATAATGATGAATGTAAAAGCCTCATTTATGTTCCACTCACCAATTCCCAAAAACTAAGTTGATCCACATGGTCCTTTGCTAACCAGCGAGATTGTTGGATAAACAGTAGAGTTAATTTCTTGTCGTCTGGGTAGACCCCTTCTACCGGAGGAATAGACGGTAGATTCGCGAAATTACTGAAAATAAGGGAATAATCAAAATACGCTCGAACTCGGAAGAATATTGTGTAGATAATGAGCCTACACCGTTAGAATGCTAAATAAGAAAAACATGTGTAAATTATAATAAAAGAAACTGATTAATTGTTTTACAACAACTTAATCTCATTAAATAAGCCTTCCCCCCCCCCTTTTTGTTCGTTTGCTTTATCATACAACATACTTACATTCTAAAAACACGGTCCCCCATTCTGACCCTTAGTTCATCAATGTTGAGCTTCCTGAGGTGCGTAAATTCTTTCTAAATCAAAAAAAAAAAAAAAAAAAGGGGAAATGAAAACAAAATTAATACATACTAAAACGCGAATCATTAGTTCTCGTTAATTGCAAGTGCACAGATATCAAAATGGGAAGAGAAGTTTCTCCCCTTCCTATTTATCTTTTGTAAACTCACCGGCACCCACGAGCAGCGAGCCATCCAACTCTTGGCGCCCCAACTCCAATAAAATTCCAACCTCCATTCCCAATCGGACTGTGGTTTACGGGGGTAGTATTTGGAGGAAATGATGTTCCAGTCCCATAGGCGACCGGGAACATGTGGTCGGATCTTCCTCCAGATCCCTACTTTTATTGATTTTCTGTAATATAACATAATACGTATCGATAAATCTTAGCACCTAATCCTATTTGCAATTTTTGTGTCTAATTGTCATTACCATGATTACAAAAGAAAAGAAAAAAAAAAAAAAGGGGGTGAGACGGTTCCTTTCACTCACCGTTTTTTTTCAACGGATCGAGATCGCCCGGCGTCCCAATCACTATCGATCTCCGACTCCACTTCAATATCGGTTTCGGTGGTTTCGTCATGGCCGAAGACCACCTTCGTTCGCCAGGTTGAAACTATTAAAGATAGGTAGTGGTTAGACACACATGTCTATTTGTACATAAAGAAGGACCGTCGGGAGGGTGACTTTACAAAAACAATAAAAATTGCTAAATTAATCGAAATCGAATTCCGAATAAATTCAATGTTCTAGTTAAAATTTAGAAAATATGATATTTGTATATAAATTCGATAATTCGGAAATATTCAAAATTTGATTAACAACAATTTCTATAATTTAGAAAATTCAAATAATACAAATATGATATTTGTACTAAAAATCGAGAATTCGAAATCAATGAATTCTCATAAAAATAATAAAATTGTTAAAATAATCGAGATTGAATTCCGAATAAATTCAATGTTCTAGTTAAAATTTAGAAAATATGATATTTGTATATAAATTCGATAATTCGGAAATATTCAAAATTTGGTTAATAACAATTTCTATAATTTAGAAAATTCAAATAATACAAATATGATATTTGTACTAAAAATCGAGAATTCGAAATCAATGAATTCTCATAAAAATAATAAAATTGTTAAAATAATCGAAATCGAATTCCGAATAAATTCAATGTTCTAGCTAAAATTTAGAATATATGATATTTGTATATAAATTCGATAATTCAAAAAAAAAAAAAAAAAAAATATTCAAAATTTGATTAATAACAATTTCTATAATTTAGAAAATTCAAATAATACAAATATGATATTTGCATTAAAAATCGAGAATTCGAAATCAATGAATTCTCATAAAAATAATAAAAAAATTGCCAAAATAATCGAAATTGAATTCCGAATAAATTCAATGTTCTAGTTAAAATTTAGAAAATATGATATTTGTATATAAATTCGATAATTCGGAAATATTCAAAATTTGGTTAATAACAATTTCTATAATTTAGAAAATTCAAATAATACAAATATGATATTTGTACTAAAAATCGAGAATTCGAAATCAATGAATTCTCATAAAAATAATAAAAAATTGCCAAAATAATCGAAATTGAATTCCGAATAAATTCAATATTCTAGCTAAAATTTGGATTAATGCAATTTTAGTTAACTTTGTAAGGTACTAGAATTTTAGAATAAACATTATTGAATGTTTCATGAACCATATTATTATAACGTTAACAATATTATGGTTTCCTTCTTTCTTTCTTTTTACATATGTAAAACTAGAAACGATAAGGGTTAGTCTAATTGTTATTAAAATATAGTGTAAAATTATTGTATATAACGTAATTACGCCAATTAACGATCTAAAGAATTATAAAAGTTATAGATTTTGGGATTACTAATATTGACTAAACGACAAGCCAATAAACGATAATTACGAAAAATTGAGCAGAAAAGCGCTTTGCCCACATTCGTAAAGCAGGCAATATGCATTAGAATACGACCAAACAAAACGCGTGTATGTGCAATTCGAAAAAAAAAAAAAAAAAAAAAATTCAATTCCAAAATGCAAACATAACTGTAAAAGGTACCACAACAACCATTACCAATTACTAAACTGTGACAGTATATGTTGTGATCATATTAATTGATAAAACTTGAAAATTTTATAACCCAAATATAGCTTAAATATAGTAATTTAAATATAATATGTCGTGACGTGTGAAATGTTGTGTTGGCATTTTGAGAAATATAATGTGCCACAAACGCAATCAAGAGAATGTGTGCATCAACTGAATAATTGTTGACCAACCAACCAATTTTGACAATTGTTTAGTTAATTGTTTTATTATTATAAATGAACTATTATTATAGTATGTAATTGATCAATCAATCGATCAAAAGTAATTCATTATGTATGTATGTGATATGACACATCGGGTGTAAAACTAAAATTGCAAACACAATCAAATTGTAAATTTAACAAAAATTGCACACACAATAATTATAAATTATTAAAAACCGAATTGTTAAAAGATAATCGTAGATGAGTTAATGTCACTTACTTCGTTTCTCCGTCTCAGGCGACGACTTGGGGGGGAGGGGGGGCACTGTGCTCATCCCAGGCCCTGGATCACCTACTCCTTCTAGATGATCATTATCACTTTCTATTAATTCTGACATGTGGTGCACCAAGTCACTACACGCCTCCGCGCGACGAAAATTAACCTCCGGGCTATCACTAATTGTCAAGAGATCCCGAAAACTTCCTATCATCCGACGATACCCCCTACCCCGGGATTGATAAAATTCATGGGCAAAGGGTAGCATTTTTTTCGGATCACTTAGCACTTTTTCCGGATCACTTAGCACTTTTTCCGGATCACTTGACACCTTTTTTTGATCAATTAACACCGCCGGAACATGAGCACCGCGCCCCGCCCACGAATCTCTAATTAAGTGATACATGCTCACCGCGAGAAGAAAGAAGTGAGACTAATTGTATTACGAATACCGTATGCAGAATGCTGGACGCTGCGACACATAATGTATCATTCCCCCCTTCTCTCAGTCAACGCATAAGAGCAAAAGAGAGCATACGTAGGTGGCAATGTTCTAAGAACAAAGAGAAAAAATTAGCAAAGAATGAATTGTCGTCTCTTAACGGTATCGATTCCAAATTTAACCGGTTCGATCAGGGACGACGAAAATTATTCCATGGTGGGTTTGTAACGAACTGTTACAATTAGTCCAACGGGGAATGAATTTATAAAGTTTAAAGATTTGAAATTCTCTTAAGATTTTCTGAGACGCATGCCAGTGACCTTGCAAGAAGGTATCAAATCTCCCCGCTGACTAATGGTTACGACATCCGGTGTATTTGGAGTCGCTCTGCACGGAAACGACAATTTCATTCTCTTAAAATCAAAAGAGGAAAATTAAAATTAATAAATCTAACTTCTACATGTAATTATGTAATAATTATGTTATGTCGTGGCGCCACGTATAAGAAATTCATGTCATGCATTTTCAGATTATTTACGCTATGTCATGTCAGTATAAAATTAATTTAAGGGATTAAAGGGATAAACGTTAACTAATAATCATTTAAGTAATGTCCCTAGGACTGAGACTAGAAAAAGGGCCAAACTAAAGGATAGACATAGAATTTTGATACGACTCGCGACGTACTTCTTACTTCTTAGATTCCAGCCTCTTACTCCCCCTTCCACTCCACGCAAAGCACGTGCTGTGTGCATCCACGCAGAGCACGTGTTCCTTTGACAGCTCGCACCCAAACAAGAGAATAACCAGTCCAACACCCATACAACTTCCTAACAAAATATTCATTTTTTTTTTTAAAGAAAATAAAAACCCAGATGTGCTGTACATTGTGCCATTGAACTATGTTATATAGTGATATATATATATATCGTTATGTAGGACAATTGAGCCATACAATGCCTCCAAATTGCAGCGGTGTCAATGACACTGTCTTGCAAAATTATATGAATAAGAAATTCATATATTTTTACGCTGAAAACTAAAATGCCGCGCTGTTAACTAACAGCGCAAGTGCTCGTTCAAGCCATGGCGAAATAAGTTGATTGCAAATGCAAGTCAACAAAAATTTGTAAAATCACACCTAAGCAGTTCAATGGCCGCGGTGCACACGACCCTTTTCTTTTCTTCCTTTTACGAGCTCATCAATTTCACCACAAATATTCCCCACCTGATCCCTACCAATGTCCGAATTAAGAAGTGCTAAACTATAAAAGAAAAAATTCAATAATAAAGCAATGCAGTCTTGTCGTGTCTTCACACGGGTAATTTTATTGTTTAATTACGGACCTTCTGCCCGTCAATTAAGATTTTCCAATATCGGAATTGGTTGCGTCTTCACTACTTTACGAAATTAAAGTAATTAATTTATTCTTTTCTTTCAAAATTTAAGTGTAATAGCGTAAAACGTCCTCTTTCATTTAATTGCGGATTTGATTGGTTGACGTTAAGTTGACAATTAGTATAATAACTAAGTGATAAGGAGCCAAAGGCAGTGTTAATAAACTAATTGTCAAAAGCCGCGATTGATTTATTGAGTGCATATCTTTCGCGAGGACAATTTACTACACGAGTAAAAATCAACGGAATTTTCGATTAATAAAATAATCGAAAGGTTCAATTACTTTGGCCCATTGAAAAATCAGTCCTAGGAGCATCCCTTGATCGAATTTTCAAATGGTAGTTATAACCATCTACTACAGTAATAGTGAGTAAAACAAATGAGCAATTGTATCGTTCCAATTGATGTCTTTGTAAGCTAAGGTTAAGAAAAGGAGTTTTTTTTTAATAAATGCATAAAAGGGGAACAGTGTTATTTTTCTACCAGGTAACACTGGGCAAAACCTACCCCCAGTAGAGAATTTCCGTCCCATAAAATAAAAACGGATTCATAAAAGGATCCGGTTTACTGTTGCTCCGAATAATTTAATTGTTTTATTTCTGGTAACTTGTTTAGCGATATCCATAGATTTCAATCAAAATAATAAATAATAAAATATTCTTCCGCTCGTAACACTTAAAGTCATGATTTTACCAATTGTACACTAAGAGAAAAAAAAAGGTAACTACAACGGAGGACACAAGTAGGAATTGCTTGAGTGACTCGGGTAGTAGAACTCAAGTTAACGCAACTTGGGACTCCGGTAAATACTGCTTGGGTCTCAAGTCGACGTAATTGGAGACCCAAGCAGTATTTACCGGAGTCCCAAGTTGCGTTAACTCGAGTTCTACTACCCGAGTCACTCAGGCAATTCCTACTTGTGTCCTCCGTTGTAGTAACCTTTTTTTCTCTCAGTGTAGCTAACTTTCTTCTGTTTCACCTTCTGGAAAAAGAGCTTTATAAGATACACAGCCGTAAGTATCTTGATTTTTGCATAATCTTTTAGGGGCATTTTCTTCAGTTAAGCTGTCCTCAAAATCGTCACTCATCTGTTCTCGTTTCTGGCTTTTTTTATGTATATCTTTCTCACGCAATCGTAAATTTGCGTTTGTAATTGTTTTACTCCGCTGCCATGTATAGAGCTACTATTTTCACTACCATCTCTTTCATTATCATTCTTTTTATCAGCATTGCCATCTTGATTACGAGTCCACGATTGAAATCCAAAAACAATTGGAAATTTGTCGACAATTACCTCCGCTATTCTTCTTGTCGTTCCCAAAAATTTTTTTTTAATAATCTAAAGCTTTTTTGAATATCATAACTTCTCATCAAGATTGAATTTCCTCGGATATTGATTTCTTATTTATATAATTTCAAATTCGTGTGTTTGTATTTCCGTATGTATTATTTTCATTGATGGCTTAATTTCCCCCACTCACATTGAATATTGCCTATAATTGCTTATCAATCTTTAGTGTACTCAGAGTGTACTCTAATCTATTTAGATGTTGTTTGTTTATTTTTTAAACCTCCTTACATATGTTAAGGTTATATAAGATAATTATACGCGCCTATACACTTCAATTGCTTTCTATAATTTTATAATGACCCCAAGCAAGGATTTTAGTACTTTCAGGCAGTATGTAACAATTGTTATCAAAAAGACTCAGAACTACTTTTAATTGTTTTACAGTATGCACCTTATGTAACCGCGATCTAATTACATGTTTTGTTGTGTTTTGTATTACAAAAATTTGTAAACAACCAATGTAGTTATTAAATTCAATAGTTTTTTGTACAATAATAGATCTAATGCCTTTAGCTTTTTTTTTGCAAAATCTTGACCATTTACTCGAATGCTATACATCTTATTACGTAAACCAATGAATTCAGTAATTGTTTGACCATTGCACTCATCCTTTATCAGTCCAACCTGTTTTTTGTTGACTAGCGGAATCTTATATATATTATTTTTTGAGTAGTAATAGCTTACAATTTGCACCGTATTTTTTTAACATTTATTCATATGGAAAATTATACATTAGTGTTTTTGATAAATCAAGGATTGAAAATTCAATATATTGGTTTATTCATTACTATTAAAATTTAGTTTTGAAATAAGATCCTCTGCTTTATATCTTCCACCCTATTTGGTTAAAAGTTGACGTTAACGCGCTTTCGTGCATTTTCCATAGTTTTCCCGTATACAGCATTGTTCATTAACTTGAAAAGGTTATCATTTTTAGCATATTTTCTCTTATGATGTATTGAAATCAATATAAGATTAAAATCATGTTAATTGATCGAATTTAAGAACTCTATGAATTTTAACTAATTTTAGTTAACTTAAAAGAACCTGTCTCAGTGTTCGGTAATGAATAATGCACTTACGTTTAGGTGAAAGTGTAATTAAAAGCTTAGACTGTTTTGATTCTATTGTCGGGTTTGAGTGTTCTGAACAAAATGGAAAATCACTATGACTACCATGTAGTTCATTAGGAAAGTCTAAATCAACCTCCAAAATGTAACCTGTATTAACTTGAACCCACTCACATCTACCATATAGCTGTGGATCAATCCCTAACTGTAAAGGTTATTTGCATCAAAGTACATCATGTACGTGACAACCTCATTTTCATTGAAATTTTCCATATAAGGATTATTTGCTTTTGCATATCGATTACTACATTGACTTATACCACCTTTTACACCGTGTTCCATAAACACCATATGAAAGTGGATCCGTAAAGGTTATTTGCATCAAAATACATCATGTACTTGACAACCTTATTTTCATTGAAATTTTCCATATAAGGATTATTTGCTTTTGCATATCGATTACTACATTGACTTATACCACCTCTCACACCGTGTTCAATGAACACCATATGAAAGTGGATCATTTCCCATCCGTAAAGGGTATTTGCATCAAAATACATAATGTACTTGACAACCTCATTTACATTGAAATTTTCCATATAAGGATTATTTGCTTTTGCATATCGATTACTGCATTGACTTATACCACCTCTCACACCGCGTTCAATGAACACCATATGGATGTCGGTCATTCCCCAACTGTAAAGTTTATTTGCATAAAAACACATTATGTACTTGATAACCTCATTTTCATTGAAATTTTTCATATACGGATTATTTGCTTTATTATATCTATTACTACATTGGCTTATACCACCTCTCACACCGCGTTCAATGAACATGAGTTTATCAATGTCTGTAAGGAGTTCTAATTTCACTTTAGTATGATTTAACATTGCATCCCAAGCCAATCCTGAGGCAGTATAATAATAAGCAGGATCAAGCTTATAAGCTAGCAAGCATTGATTACGAAAATTTTCAGAAACGTCTGCCAATAGTAGTACATCTGTTTTCATGTACAAATCTACATACTCTCCAAGATTACTACAGTTAAATGTTGACCATACACGTTGTGCATGAATATAATCTTGATTGGAAATTGTACTATCATTGAGAGAACTATAGAACTTATCCTTTTCAGGTAAAGCAGATTCTTTTAATTTTTCAAGTGAGTCTAAATATTCATATGGTAAAACATCTTTGCGTGTGACTAATTCAATTTCATTAGCAGTGAACTTAGAAAATACAGACTTAACAATATTATATTCTGTTAGGTATGATGCTTATTTTTCTAAGAACGATGCCATGAATTTGAAGAAATCTATAAAACGAAATTTTATTTCACTTTCCTTTATTCTCTTAGTAAAAGAAATATATTTTTCTTTGTTTATTGGAAGTAGATCAATCTTTCCTTCAAATTCTAAGCAAATGTCTGTTATTATAAAATGAGCATCATATCCACTCAAATTGTGAAATACTACAGGTATTATTCGCGAATCTTGATAATTTAAATTACATTTTTCATGAGCAGGACCTCGATATTTGCCTGTTAAGTGAGAATGATCACGAACTTTTTTTATAAGTTTTTCGTGCTTCCTGCGGTCGTCTGTAGATGGCAGCAAAGCGCGCTGATTTGACAAATATTCTATTTATTTCGGAGCCAGGAGAATTGCTTATACAAAAATTAATTATTACTTTCACAATATACGTTTAAAAAATTGCACTCTTTTCTTTTTAAAAGAAAGGTGTGAACATGGAATTTGGGAAATATTACTTTTGCAAAATTACATGTTTTCCTGAACGAAACGATTAATTCCATGTTATACAAGGAAGTAAACAATTTTGTCAACCAGAGAGATTTCGTCGAAAAAGTTTTTTTTAAATTGTCAAAGTGTAAATTTTCACCAAAGGAGGGGAAAGTTTTTAACAATCACTGTCTGTTTGTCCATTGATCGTCCTTAATCAAAAATATGTAACGTTCGTAATTTATTTTTTTCTGTGTAATTGCCGAAGTAGAAGTTCTATAATTTAAAAAAATAAAATAATGTACAGTAAACACTAATAGAGAAAATAAGTAACAAATTTTAATATATTATTTTGCAATTTAAGAAAAAAAATAATAAGTGATAAAAAGTACAAACAAAAATATCTGAATTTAAGTTTCATAAAAAGTGAAAAATTGATAATCGTATACTAGTTTGAAAACAAGAAGTCAGTAACTAATTGAAATAAGTCAAACATTTTGTTACTTTAAAACTGACAAAATATATATTAGCTCATTAAAAAAGTCATTTAAAAGTTTAAAAATAATTGTTTAAGTCGTTTGTTAAGAATAAAGTATAACATTTTTTAATAGGAAAAAATAGAATGTGCTTGCATATTTTTGCACCCCATAGAGTGTAACAAATGAACAGTCAGCTTTGTTGCAACCCTACGTAACGTCCGATTGATGATTCGTGCTGGTTTAAACTTGTCAATTGCTCAAGTCAATTTGGGGATTAAGGGCTTAACCTTTCTACATTTTCGATAAAAATAACATTTCGTTTTTTTTTAATACTAACTTTATTTTTAAAAAGAATTTTCTTTTATATTCTTTGATATACTTACAAAATCCTCGTTTAGCGATTTTTCCATGTATTTGCTAAAAAATAGGCAAATTCAAAAATTGCAATTTCTTTTTAAATAGCATAAAATTCTCTAGAACATTGGCAAAACAAGACTGTTGAAAAAATTCCATTTGAAACTATCGGTAAAAACTGCCATAACAAGTTTGATTTGATCCACTAAAAAAGAAAGTAAAACTAAGCTTACTGTCATTAAATATTTTTATATGATTCATATTACCATGTTTTGTAATCGAATAATTTGTTTAAACCATTTTTTTATTATTCTCAGTATAGTTTATAAATATTAACAATAATCTGTTTTAATAATGATACTGTCTAATATTTAATGTTAAATTTTCATTTACAAACGATGTAAGAATGACAAATTCTAAAATTAAAAAACTACATGGTCTCAGGTATACTATGAGAAAAGTTGGTAAGTAACAACAATTGTTTGTATAAACAATATTAATAATTTATTTTTCATAATAAATATTTTCAATTTGTATTATATTGTATTATATATTATATTTATATATTTATTGTCTTTCAAGATGCAAAATAAAAATTTGTTAATAATAAAAATAATTTGTTTAAATAATTAAAGTGTCAGTTAGGGTTAAATTTGCTAATTATATCATATTATTTGAAATATAAAAAATTGTCAAGATCAGAAAAATACAAGTCGTTAGGATTATCAGTATAATAGTTATAAATTAACAATAATAAATCGTTGAATAATTATATCATAATAATTCATGTTCAGCAATTTATGTTTTAACATGGCTTAATATTTTGTAAGATTAGGAAAAGTTGTATCATTTTAGATGAATATTCCTAAAGGGCCATCCATAAATTATGTAACAGGTTTAAGGGGTGGGGGGGGCTTAAGAAAATGTTACTACTTGTTACATGGAGGTGAGGGGGGTCGATCGACCTTGTTACGTAATATTTTATCCATTGTTTAAAATACTTTTCACATTGTACTTCTTTTGAAATTTTCAAAATCTTTTTGATTTCATGGATTTTTAAGTCACTATAGTACAAAAACACAAACGATTTTTCGTATTATAATTATATCCCTTGAATTCATTTGATATTTGGTTGAAAAGAAGCAAAATTTCTGTAAATCAAAGGTGATAAAATATTTTTAAAGCTAAGTAACAGTTATAGGGTGGGGGGGATACAAATGAGTTTGTTACTATTTGTTGCATAGGAAGAGGGAGGGGTTCAAAATTATTAAAAAAACGTGTTACGTAATTTATGGATGGTCCCTAACAGTGCCGGCTTTAGGGTAGTGCGAGCCTGTACGGCCGAAGTAGTGCGCTGAGTCTCAGGGGGCGCTGTGATTTTCAAAAGGGCGGTTTCAGAAAAATTCGATAACTAAAAAAAAAGGTAGAAACTGATAACAAGAGAGAAAAACTACTAAATAGGGCAATATACAAATTCTTGCACAGGGTCGCGAAATGGCTAAGGCCGGCACTGGTCCCTAACAATAATTTTTTTAAACAACTGAAAAAGATAGCTGCAGTTAATAATGCAGTTGCGTATCTTGTTGTTTAAAAAAAATTATCTATGTCAGAAAACGCTACAACTTATTAGGTTTATTAATATAATACTTAAAATAATGGAATAATAAATTATTTTTAGAAATGAAAAACACATAAGAATATTTGTAAACGTTTATAAATTGTCAATCTACAACAATTCTGATGATAAAATATAAAGAAACGATTTATCAGTTATTTTCTTTTTAATTAAATTTTTTTTGTCGCAATGATTTTTTCTATTAAATACTTGAATTTTCTGCAAATACTAACTTCTGGAAATAGAAAAGAATATTTTTGAAATTGATTCTGCTTTAATATCAAATAATTTGAATTTCATGCAGCAGAATATAATTAAAATGTTTTTAATTCTAGAAACTTCTTCTATTCTGTAAAACAGTATAGGCATTCATTTCTATTCCCGCAACCGTTTTGATTGTGCTTAGGCTTAAAATCAATCCTTGAGCCTTAATTGAGGCTTAAGCAAAAATCAAGTCTTGACCATTATCAAGCATTAGGCCAATAACAGTCCATTAGCCATAATCGATCCTCAAACCATAATCAATCCTTGAGCCATAATTGAGCCTTGAACCAAAATTATGTCTTGACTGTAATCAAGCCTTCACCCAAAAATAATCCTTCAACAATAAACCATTCAAACCATATTCAATTCTTCAGTCAAAATTAAGTCTTGGACATAATCAAGCCTAAAGCCAATAACAAATCTTAGGTCATAATCGATCCTCGAATCATAATCAGTCATTGACCCATAATTGAGCCTTGAGCCAAAATCGTGTATTGTCTCTAGTCAAGCCTTAAGCCAGAAATAATCCTTCAGCCTTAAGCCTTAAACCATAAGTTATGAGCCATAATCGATTCTCGAACAATATTTAATCCTTAAGTCTTGTGAACAGCAAGACATTACCTCCATTTATTAATTGTAGATAATTGCCTTCTGCGCAAACGAGTTCATCTACATACAGGGTCAAGTTTTGCACGATTTCAGCAGAAAACAAGTAGGAACATTGACGAAGCATTTTAGAAGGGGTAATATTTATTGAAAGCTTTATTGAAAGCAAAAAAGAGAAATTTCATGAAAACAGGTAGGGCTTTTATTTGTAGAGACTTGATCTACATTCAATTTCTTCTGTGAAAAGCAAAACATTACCTTCGTTTATTAATTTTAGACAATTGCCTTCTGCATATACGTCTTCTTCTACATTTAGGCCCAAGTATTGCACGATTTCAGCAAAAAACAAGTAGGAACTTTGACTTAGCATTTCAGAAGGGGTAATAAATTCTTGCTCAAGAGCATTCCAAGCTTTTCTTAAAGGGCTCTTTCGACCTCGACTTGAAATATTGCAACTTTTAATTGCGTTTATGAAACCTCTTGCTATCTTAGCTCTATCAAGAAAGGACTGCTTCTTAATTGTTACTACTCCTCCTGATAATGAAATTATATAATATTACATATTACTAGTAGTGACAACAATCATTACTTAGTTTTTAAAAATTGAGTCATAGGGTAACTGAACCAGTAAAAGAACATTTAAGGAAGAGCTTACTTTTACAGTTAATAATTTTTGAATGCAAATAATTAAAATAGTCTTTCAAATATGTTTTCAACCGTATTTTAAGTGTAAAAGGGTCAAATTAAAATTACATAAATGTAAAGCATAATTAATATTTTTAATTAATATGTAAAACATACCTATTTCACCAATAAAAGAACAAGTTGACCAGTGAAAGAATTTTGAAGCTCCAGTGAAAGAACAAAAATTATTATTTATATTAAATTAATGCATAAAAATACAAATTATGGTAGAAAAAAATATCACAATTGTTGTAAAATTAAGTCCAAAACGTACTATTAAGACATTTTCTGGAATAAGTACCCTAAAATATGTTTTTCAGTGTTTACTCACTTCTAACCAATTTGTTTGTATGTTTTAATTACTTGTAATGTCAAATATTATTTCATTTATCAGCTACTTCATATTATTGTTTTGCATGCAAATAAATGGTATTCTTTCACTGGAAAGAAATTAAATGCAAACCCAGTAAAGGATTTCCTTCAAACTTGGTATCTGGGGGTTTTTTGGGTCGCTGATTATGAATCTGAAGTTAGATTTTCAAAATTCAAAATGGCGGATCCAATATGGCGGACGAATTTTGAAAAAATTTGAAGATTTACTTCAAACTTGGTTTTCTCTTTAAGTTCACACTACCTGGTACAACATCCCTTTTCAGCATCCAGCAAAAGTCGGCCATCATATTTACGCCCCACCTTCCTTGATAACGACGTTCCATTTCTTTAAGGTCTTGATGAAATCGCTCTCCCTGTTCCTCACTGTAGTCTCCTAAATTTTCGGGGAAGTACTTTAGATGTGATTCTAAGAAATGTAGCTTCAAGCTCATCAAGCATCCTTGCTTTCCGAAGTTTGTTATCATATTATTTGCCATTTCTTCCCAATTCTCGCTTTTGTTATTCCCCAGAAAATTTTCAACAATTAGTTTAAAACTAATCCATGCATTTTTCTCAGTTTTACTCATGTTTCTGACAAATTTCTCATCTTTTAATAATTTTCGAATTTGTGGGCCATCAAAAACTCCCTCATTTAGTTTGGCATCAGAGACCTCAGGGAATTTTTGTTCTAGGTATTTAAAACATTTTCCATTTTTATCTAAACTCTTAACAAACTGTTTTGCTGCTCCTAGTTTAATGTGCAATGGTGGAAGCAATACCTTTGAGGGATGAATCAATGGTTTCTTAATGATATTTTTCGATCCTGGTTTAAATCTCTGATGAGATTGCTGAGTTCTTCTTGTGTGAACTTTTCAGGTATTTCTTCTTCCTGTTCACCAGTTGGAATGTAATAGTCATCTTTGTCATCAATACCCATGACGTCATCTATATCACTAAATACATCTTCTACTTTTGAACAGTCGATTTCAAAATTTTTTGAAGAAGAAGGTGTATCACAAAAAATTTCTGGTTTTGTTACAGTTGTCACATCAGCGTACAATATTTTTCCTTTATTCTTGTTATTATAACCTTCTACATTGGTCATGCAAAAGTAACAATCTTATTGTTTCAATGGTTTTTTCCACAGCATTGGTTTTTTAAATTTAAAGTACTTATCCTCCTTAGTATTATTCCAACGAGTTAACATTATGTGACAGGATAAGCAAATTTTGTGTGGAACCCAATTTTCATTTTGATCGGCTATCTCTAAATCAAAGCAATCTTTGTAAATTTGTCTAATATTGTCATTGATTGGTTTACAATTCTTTGGAACATCGAACTGTCCACATATATAACAAAATGCATCTGCATTGCTATTGCATATGTGTTTTGATCTTAATGCTTTAAAATTAATTTTTGAAGCATTTGAAGTTTTTGTGTTGTTTTGATTTTGAAAAGCCATGATTTATTGAATAACCCGCACGTTATTGTCTTGCCTACGTTTCAGTTTCTGATAGATAACCATTATCAGGGCTTTTTTATTTATTTAATAAGAGGACGATTTTACACTAGCATCAATGAAATGAATTCATTGATGCTTTTGAAAAATCCTCCTCTACATTGAGATTTTATATTAAGTTATTTTGCTGGTTTTTTATCTCAAGGATTTTTTCAAAAAGACTAGAAAAGTAATTTTTGTCCAATTTTTGAATAATAGATGTTATATAGAAAATGATTTTTGATCCTTTATCCTAGTTGTTACTTTGGAAAATATTTGATGTTTTTAATTATTTTGCTATAATAGGATCTGGTTATAATGTTGGTTTTTTACACTTATCGTTATACTTTTTTCGCATGTTATCGTAATGAAAATCATACATGAGTGTTTTGGAAATGTCTAAAACGCTAAGACCAATATAGATTGGTTTATTCATAACCACTTCCGTTTTTGTAAGCTCCACAGCAACTAAAATTTTGCTAAAGGCAGATCTCGAGTGGAATTTAGCTTTAGGTATAAGAGCTTCAGCTCCATACCTACCTTCCCTTTTAGTTACAATTTTAACATCTACACGTTTCCGTAGGTTTTTCATTGTCTTACTGTATGCAGCATTATTCATAAGTTTAAATAGATTTTTTTCAAACTCATTTGAAGCATACGTACGCATAATGGTATTAAAGTCCACATAATTTTTCATCCAACCAGATTGTTTGAATTGTAAAATTCTGTGAATATGTGTAAGTTTAGTAGCATGTATCAAAGCTTGCTTCAGTGCACGGTAATGGATAACGTATTTTTGTTTCGGTAGAAGGGTAGTTACTAACTTTGTCTCTTTTGATCCTGGTGGTTTTAAGTGTTCAGAACAAAATGGCAAATCACCGTGATTGTTGTGTAACTCATCGGGATAGACTAAATCAACTTGTAAAATACAACCAATAGGTGCATCATCTTTAACGTTAAAATTAAAATTATTATTTACATTTCGCACCCACATAAAACCACCGTAGGGAAGTTCTTGTATCATAGCAAAATTTTGTAGTCCAAACTGACTCTGTGCGTGTTCAAGTTCAGCATCTAAAGAATTAGCTTCACCATTCAGAGTGTAAACTTGACAATCTAAATAGGTTGGTTTTTTGTTTACACTCAAATAATAGCTAGCTTCATCCTTTAGATAATAAAGCTGACAATCTCTTTTTCTCAGTGTATATTTTTCCATATACTGATTATTAGCTATAGCACATCTATTGGAACACTGGCTTACTCCACCTCTAATGCCACGTTCAATAAACATAACCATATCTATATCAGTTAGAAGTTCCAATTTTACATTACTATACTTTAACAGAGCATACCAGCTCCACCCAGGTGTTGTATAATAATGAGCTGGATCTAAACCATACGCAACAATACACTGGTTTCTAAAATTTTCAAAAATATCTGCGAGTAGTAAAATTGTCAGTTTTCATGTACAAATATACATAATCACAGAGATTTTTGCAAACATGCGAATCGTTTAATGTACTATAAAATTTTTCTATTGGAGATAGTTGTACCTCATTAAGTTTTGTCCTGCAATCCAAATACTCGTATGGAAAAATTCCTTTTCGGGTTAACAGTTCTACGTTATTTTTGGAGTAGGTAGAAAATTCGGAATTTATTATATTATGTTCAGGAAGATAAGATGCCAATTTATCCAAAGACGATGCCATAATTTTGAATGAATCAATGAATCGAAAATGGACGATACTCCCTTGAACATGTTTGGTGAAGCTTATATATCTTTCTTTGTTAACGGGGAGGAGGTCAATTTTATCCTCAAATTCAGTGGCAATGGATTTTATAATGAAATGTGCATCATATCCACTTAAATTGTGGAATACTACAGGAATAGTTCTTGAATCCTGGTAGTTGATATTACAATCCTGATGCGCTGTACTCCCTGTACTCCCCAGTTATTTGACAATGATCTTTAACTTTTACAGCCCCATGCGCGATAGATTTTTTATAAATGTGACAAATGTTAGTGCTTCGAAAAGCAGCTTGTTGATTGTTTTTAGTTTCTCCATCGGAATGGTGACCATAAATACAGTCTCAATATCCTCTGCCATCTGTTTTAACTCTTTAGCAAACCATTTTGCAGGATCTTCTTCATCCTTAGGTGATTCTTTGTATACTGATAAAGTGTCATCATAACATTTTAAATAGTATGCAATGCTTAGAAGTTTATGATTCTGAAATACTTCTGTGCAATCACCTAAAGTTGAAGATTCAGTTTCAGAAAGCAATAAGCTCTCGCAGTCTGCATATATAATAAATGGAGCACGCTCCTTATTATTGAAATTTTTGAATTGAATTACATTATTATTAGGCTGTGGTAAAATTACTTTAGTTTTATTCAATTTGATACAATCTTCGGTGTGTTCAAAGTAGTTAGAGCTAGGCGGGTCCGAGCTCACTTTTTTTTGGTTCTGATCCGTGCTAAGTAGAGATCTACCTTGTGCTTTGTCGGTAAAGTAGATTTCTATAATGTCGACAGATGTCAAGTAGAATTGACTGAGATCTACCTTTGTCGGTAAAGCTATAATTTTAAGAAATAAAATGTTTTGGTAAAGCATATTGGATATGTGTGAGGCATGTGTATGTAACGAATTTACATGAGTCGCGTTAATCCAAACAGATTGCAAATATATGTGAGGTAGGTAGGCAGGTGTATGTGATCCATTTGCATAAGGCTGTCGGTAAAGTTCCAATCCCAAAAGTTTAAAATGTAATGGTAAAAAAGATTGGATATGAGGTAAGTGGACACGTGTGTATAATACTCGTGTGCGATTCAAGAACAACCTTATGATGTCATAGAGGAGTGGGGGTATTTTTAGTAGTGGGGGTATCTGTATGAAGCATCTTATATGACGGGGTAAAAGTTTGATGTATCTAAGTGACACAAGGGGTGGGGGTATTATTTTAGTAAATTTTACATATGTGTACGTGTCTGTGTGACCCCCCCCCAGAATTAACCTTGAGGAAAGGGGGGGGGGGTGATAAATCGGGTGATAACGGGTTCAATAGTGAATTTAAAGCATAAAGAGGTGCGACATTTTTTGGAGGATGCAAAGTCACTAACCATTAAGAATGTAAAAAAGAGTTTAAATGAGCATTTAAATTTGAAGGTAAATGTTAATTTTTATAGTAAATTTGAAAGTTTAAAGGAAGGTGAAATGATTGAGAATATAATGCATGTTAGTACTAAAAGTTCAATCATTTCCCTTTCAACAGATTTAGATGATTGGTACAATAATAAAGTTAAAGACCGTGTACTAGTAGAACTTGAGAACTTGCAAGAAAAGGAATCAGGTTGGAGTTTAAAGGAAGTTTTAAATTTAGTTGTAAATATAAATCGGTATGATGCATTTCTAGTGGGCAATTCCACTTATGTAAAATTACCAGTATTTATTCAAAATAAAAAAGCTGTCATCAATATTAAAAATGATGATCCTTATTGTTTTTTGTGGTCAGTGACAGCATTTTTGTTTCCTGCTATAGATCACGTATCTATTCCTAAATCATACCCCCACTACAGTAACATATTAAAATATGATGGTCTTACATTTCCAATTAGTTTTTCCGATATTAAAAAATTTGAAAAATTAAATAATTTAAGAATAAATGTTTACGGTTTAGATGAAGATTCTAATAGTGGTAAAGTAGATGTTGTTCCGGTTTATTTGAGTAAAGAAAATTCAAATTTTAGACTAGTACATTTATTATTAATTGAAAAGAAAGAGAACGATGAATCAACACCCATTCATCATTTTGCTTTAATTAAAAATCTTTCACGTCTTGTCAAATCTCAAGTAACGAAACACCATCACAGTATTTTAATATGTGACCGATGTCTGTGTCATTTTGTGAAAAAATGTTCATTTGAACGACACAGATTATCCTGTGAAAAAGTGAACAAGTGTAGGGTAATTTTACCTGACAAGGAAAACAAAACAGTTGAATTTAAAAATTATCGCTATAAAGATAAGGTCCCATTTGCTCTATATGCGGATATTGAATGTCTTTTAGAGACTATTGCAGAGACAGACGCCAACACATGCAACGTTCAAAAGCATGTTCCGACCAGTATTGCTTACAATTTACAGTGCAGTTTTGATGAGTCACTATCCAAAACAAATCTCTATCGCGGTCCAGATTGTATGCAGTGGTTCATTAATGAATTAAAATGTATTGCTGAAAATGTAAACAGAGAGTATTTTTCCAAGATTGTCCCCATGGAAAAACTGACTAGGCAACAGGAAATAGATTTCCAAACTACAAGATTGTGTCACATTTGTGAAAAACCTTTTCTAAAAGATGATATTAAGCACCGTGATCATTGCCACTTTACTGGCAAATATCGCGGTCCAGCTCATCAAGCCTGCAATATAAACTTTACATATTCACACACTATTCCCGTTGTATTTCACAAACTATCGGGATACGATTCTCATTTTTTTATTCGAGCTCTGGCAACTGGTTTTGAGGGAAAAATCGGTTTATTACCCATTAATAAAGAGAAATATATTTCTTTCACAAAAGATGTAGATAATACAAAAATTAAATTCCGATTTATTGACTCTTTTCGCTTTATGGTGAGTAGTTTAGAAAAATTAGCATCTTACTTAACAGACGACAAAAAGACAATTACTAAAAAGCACTGTAACAATGACCAAGAATTTCAACTACTTACTAGAAAAGGTATATTCCCATATGAGTACATTGATGCATGGTCGCGATTGGACGAAGAGTGTCTTCCTCCGAAAGAGACATTTTTCTCAAAATTGAACAATGAAGCTATTTCGGATGAAGACTATCTTCATGCACAAAACGTATGGGAAGCGTTTAATTTACAAAATTTGGGTCAATATTCCGATCTTTATCTCAGAACAGACGTCCTTCTCCTTGCTGACATTTTTGAAAATTTCCGTAAAACTTGCATCTCTACCTATAAACTAGATCCCTTACACTACTACACTGCACCGGGACTTGCTTTTGATGCAATGTTAAAATTTACAGGAATGAAACTTGAACTATTAACCGATGCTGAAATGTTGTTATTTATCGAATCCGGTATAAGGGGTGGCGTCTCTCAATGCTGCAATAGGCACTCAAAGGCAAACAATAGATACATGGAATCAAAATTTAATCCTTCCGAACCCGAGAAATATATCATGTACTTTGATATCAATAATCAATATGGTGCGGCTATGTCAGAATGTTTACCTTTTGAAAAAATTGCTTGGGTGCAGGATATTTCAAAAATTGACTACCTGAATGTAGCTGATGATTCACCAGTCGGCTATATTCTCGAAGTTGATTTGGAATATCCTGAGGAATTGCATGATTCACACAAGGATTTACCCTTGTGTCCTGAACACATTGTGCCGCCTCTGTCAAAGTGTAAAATTCCGAAACTGATGACAACTCTTTACACCAAGAAGCAATATGTAGTACATTATCGAAATTTAAAATTATATCTTAATTTGGGTATGAAATTAACGAAAATCCACAGAGTTTTGCAATTTAAACAGAAGCCTTGGTTAAAGAGTTATATCGATCTAAACACTGAATTGCGTAAAAAATCCTCTAATGAGTTTGAAAAAAATTTCTACAAATTAATGAACAATTCAGTTTTTGGCAAGACCATGGAGAACGTTCGAAAATACAAGGACGTTCGACTAGTGACAAAATGGGAGGGGCAATACGGTGCAAGAACTCTAATAGGTAAACCGAATTTCAATAGCTGTACCATATTTGATGAAGATATGGTGATTATTGAAATGAATAGAACAAAAGTTACTTTCAATAAACCAATTTATGCTGGCTTAAGCGTTTTGGATATTTCAAAAATTATCACCTATGATTTTCACTACAATTACATAAAAAAGAATTTCGGTGATAAGGTAAAATTACTCTACACCGACACTGATAGTTTAATTTACGAAATGCAAGTCCCAGATTTCTATCAGTACATGAAAAGAGATATTGTAAAATTCGACACCTCAGACTATCCTCCAAACAATGTCTACGGTCTTCCTCTAGTCAATAAAAAATTTTTGGGACTAATGAAGGATGAATGTTGTGGAGAAATTATTGTTATTTTTCAAAAAAATAAAAAAAACTCCCGGTTTTTTCTTCCTATTTACTTTCATTGATCACAACTAATAAAACTGCATCAAAAAATATTGCCTTTCTAAAAATTTTTGGAAATTTTGAAAAAATTTATTTTTACATTCTCATCCTAAATGAGAAGGTATTAAATTTGTGCGATTTTGAACTTTTGCTAAAACCTACATTTCTCGACGTTTTGAGACCTCCTGATTCCGAAAAAATGGGTTTTACGAAAGTGTCTGTCTGTATGTCTGTCTGTCTGTCTGTGTAAAAATTTTTGAAATCCATTAACTTGAGTAAAAATTCATCTATCAATTTGAAATTTGGTATGCGTTTTAAGTGACCAAAAATACAGATCGAGTTCGTTAGCCAGCTATTTTGGACCAAAAATGTCAAAAATAAAACATTTTCAAACTTCAAAAAAAAAAAAAATTAAAAAAAAAATTTCTCTATTTTTTTTCTTAAAGTACAAGAAAAAACAAACAAATTTCATTTATAAAAGTTTTTGATATAATGCAAACCCAAAAAGATATGAATTTTTTAAGTTTTACAATTGTGTAAAAGTCTTGTTTGAGGAGAAGGGGGGGGGAAGTGTAAATCGGTTAGCAAACTGTTGACGCATTCTCATCTTAGTAAACTCAAGTAGAAATTAACAAGAAACTAACTATTTAACTGCTAAAAACCTTTAAAATCCTCAAAATACACGTTATATATGCAAAAAATAGAACATAATATGGGAAAATCATATACAGAAACACTATTATTTTTCAAAAAAATAAAAAAACTCCCGGTTTTTTCTTCCTATTTACTTTCATTGATCACAACTAATAAAACTGCATCAAAAAATATTGCCTTTCTAAAAATTTTTGGAAATTTTGAAAAAATTTATTTTTACATTCTCATCCTAAATGAGAAGGTATTAAATTTGTGCGATTTTGAACTTTTTGCTAAAACCTACATTTCTCGACGTTTTGAGACCTCCTGATTCCGAAAAGATAGTTTTTTAGTGCCACATTCGTCTTGGTTGAATGGAAAATTTGAAATTCGCCTCTCAGCCTTTAGAAACAGTTTTAATATTTTGAAATTTAAATATTTGAGTAAATTGAAGTTCTTTTAAATTTAAAACATTTGTGAATAAGTAATATTATGTGGTTATTAGTAATATATTAAGAATAAATTTTAAGTAATGAATATTTTAAGATCACAGTTTTGGCATAAAAGAAATAATGAGACAGGCACACAATAGAAATACACACTAGTGTATTTCTATCTGATTTTTTGTGCTGAATCCAAATCTGAAGTCAGAAGTTTTAGATTGACAAAATTTTTTGGGTTAAACTTAAAAACTGTTGATAAACACGAATTAGAGCAAATTTCAAAAAAAAAATTCGCTTAGACACTACAATAGTGTATTTCTTTTTGATTTTGGGTGCTGAATTCGAATTTGAAGTCAGAAGTTTTGGATTGGCAAAATTTTTTGAAAATACCTCAAAAATTTGCTCAATAACACGAATTTGATTCCATTAAATGGAAATAAACGAATTGAATTATTCCAATGTATTTTTTCCTTCTGCATCTTAATCTACAGTGAGAATTGTCTCTATTTGGGTATCAATAGATTCGTTGAAAAGAACTGCATGTGCACTGCAAAAACATGGTATCTTAAATTGTTCAAAAATGTCTTAAAATAAGACATTTTTCGTGTCTTGGGACTTGCAAAGGTCTAAAAAGGTACATTGTTGGAGGTATTGTGACTTGCAACAAATGTATCCACCTTTTTTAAACTTTTTTGATTATTTTCAAGTGCCAAGCACTTTGACAAGTAAATGTAAACTCTTTTAATCTTTATTATACATTTTACAATTTTATTATTGAATTTTATATAAATTTTTTTTTTACAGTGATTCTAGACATGGAAGAGGGTACCTTAGCGTTTATGGTAAATGGCAGGTACTTGGGGGTGGCGTTTTCGGGATTCAGTGGGAAGAAATTATTCCCAATCGTTTCTTGCGTCTGGGGAAATGTCAACATCACCATGACGTATATGGGAGGCCTTCCTGGTAATTATTATATTTTTCTCACTAATTGTAAAGAATATTTAAAAACTAAAACTAATATATATCTTATTTTTGCAGCACAACCACGTCCCCTTATTGAGACATGCAGGAAGGTTATAAGAAGACAAATTTTTTTAAAAGAAGAATATGAATTAAAAAGATCTGAAAATATTTTAAAATTACCCCTACCAAATACTTTAAAAAATTTTATTCTTTAAAAATAGTTTGTAAAGTGCTCGTTTTTAAAATATAGTTTATAAAAATATATACCTTAGTTATAGTTTGTTAGTGTTTTTAAGAAATGTATATTTTAAGTCTTTTATATAATAATAAATAATATTAAAAAAATTATTAACAAAATCTTTTATTAATTAAAAAATGTTTTTTAATTAAAATCAAACATTATACTAAGAAAGGAAATTTTATTAACATTTAGTGATTTTCAAAAAGTTTTAAAAATTTAAATCAATAAAACAAAAAAAAAAGAAAACAAACAAAAAAAAAAAGAATTTTTTTCTATCAAAAAATTATTTGAATATTAAAGCTTGTGGTATCAGAAGTATTGGTTGAGCGGCCAGGATGATTCCAGATGCTGAGGAAGCTTAGAGTTGCTGCGGCTTGCAAGCATTACTTCTACGGTGCAGTGAAGTGAACGGGGTATCCAAATCTTAATTCATACCTCGAATAGAACATTATAATTTCAGTATAAAAAATGTTTTAAATATATTTTTAATATTAAACAAGTTTAATTTATTTTTTTTTAACTTTATGAATAAAAAATTATCAATAGTATTAAAAAACTTTTTAATTAAATTAATTTATTAAAAAATTAGATATTATACGCTTCTGATAAAATAATTAAAATTTTATAGGTTAGGATTTTCAATAAGTTAAATACCTCATATACCAATTAAAGATTTTAATTTAATGAAAAGTTTATAAGTTTAGAACATTACATTCTACAGGATTTATTCTTTTGTTGATATTTTATAAAAGTATAAAATGAATTTTTATTAAGATAACATTCTGTTTTTTTATATTGTAATGTATGCAGAAAATTAAATTTTCTGAAAGAAATAGATATTGTCTTCAAAAACAAGTTTGGCACTTGTGTCGCCAAACATGATGAGGATGTTTGTAAAGTATCGGTTATTCGGGTTGGTTGTCATGGTGTAAACCCGGATAGCTCTTCTGCATACTTCCATGACTTGAGAATATTCTCCAAACAACACCCATTCAATAGGGACTGAAATGTCCCTATCAATCATGACGTTTTCTACTCTGAAAAATAATAATAATTTTTTAAACATATTGTTTTATATATATAACAGTGCACGGAAAAAAAATGAATTAGCTACCGCAGCTAAAAAATTTAGCTGACACTTATTTAATCACCACAGCTGAATATTAGCCAGGAAAGCTAAAACGATTGCTGCGACAGCTACAAGTCAGCTGATGTTTCAAATAATTCTAAATATCATACCTAAAAAGGTTTAGCTGTTTCTAAGAAAAATAACTATGTTTAGCTGTAGGATCCACATCTGTTAGCTAACACAGCTAACTTTTAGATGCCATAGCAAATGTTTTAGATGTCTTAGCTAACATTTAGCTGTGGTGACTAAATAAGTGTCTACTAATTTTAGTTATCAGCAACGACTCACAGCCCCTCCCCTTTTTTCATATAATCCACTTTTTCCCTTTATTTTTACTTTTTAAAAAAGAAAATCACCTAAAATCAAGATTTTCCTCTCCCCTTAACCTTTCTTCTTCAATATGTCTATGTTTCTTTTTTAACTTTTATGTTTTATTTATTACATTTTAATAATAAATTAGTATATTAAAAACGAAAATTCAATGTGAAATTGTTTTTTTTTTTAAAGTTTTCTAATCATTATATTTTTCCATAGATTTTGAATGTCAGAATGTACAGTCTTAACAATTTGTGTATACAGAGAGTTCCAACTTAATTTTCAAATATCAATGGTTCCAGAACAAATTTAAAAAAGATTTGTTATTATATTTTTGCTTAAAATTTAACGAAATTTCTAAAAACAATTTTACCCTCATTTCTTTTAATTAAAAAAAAAAAAATGTCTTAATTTTTAAAAATTAATTTAAAAGATTTTTTATTTCAGAAGTAAAAAGAGGTGATTTGAAATACTTTGTGTTAGAATACCATTTTACTTTAATAATTAAGAAAAGAAAGTCTTAACTAAAAATTTGGTTGAGCCGACAAAATTTTTGTTGATAAAACTAAACATTTTGTTTTCAGTGCGATGATAACTTAGATTTGAAATAATAAATAAAAATTTAGGAAATAAATTGAAAAATAGTTAATATATCTAATTAAAAAGTGTAAAAAATAAGTGCAAAAAGATACAAAAAATGAATGTGAAAAAAATAATTGATAAATGAGATAAATAATTAAAAATTTAGGTATTAATTGAGGAATAAATAGTGAGATTATTGAAAAATTGATTGCAAAATGATAATATTAATAATTTAAAATTGAAGAAAATTATGAAAATTTGAGATATTTATTTTAAATTTTAGGAAATTAATTAAAGAGTAATGAAAATAATAAAAAATTCCAGACAATATTTAAAAATTTATAAAAACAATTAGAAATTGAAGAAAATAATTTTATTTTTTGAGAAATAATTGAAAAAATTGCAATATATATTTGTAATGAAAGAAAATAATTGTAAAATGATAAAAATAATTGTATATTGAAAAAAAAAAATAAGTGTAAGTTGTGATAAATTATATAAAAAATAATTGAATATGACAAAAAGTAATGAAAAAATAATAGAAATAATCACAAATTGAAGAAAATAATAGAAATTTGAGATAATTAATTGAAATTTTAGGTATTACATTGAAACGTGGATACAGTAACTTAGATTTGAAATAATAAATTAAAATTTAGGAAATTAATTAAAAAATAATTAATATATCTAATTAAAAGGTGGAGAAAATAATTGCAGAAATATAAAAGAAAGTGAAAATTGAAGAAAATTCTTAAAATTTGAGAAAAATATTTAAAAATCTAGGAAATTAATTGAAGAATAATAAGAATAATAAAAAATTTGGAGAAAATATTTTTAAAGTAATAAAAATAACTAAAAATTTAAGAAAATAATTTTAGTTTGTGATAAATAATTGAAAAAATTTCAACATATATTTTTAATACAAGAAAATAATTGCAGACTGATAAAAATAATTGGGAATTTAAAAAATAACTAAAATTTGAGATAAATAATAAAAAAAATTAGAAAATTATAAAAAATAATTAAAAATGACAAAAAGTAATTGGAAATTAATTCAAAAATAAATTTAATAATAAAATAATTGATAAAAATAGTTGTAAATTGAAGAAAATAATAAAAATTTATAAAAAAAAATCTAAAAAAGTAGAGAACATATTTGAGATAAACAAGACTATAATTAGGTACAAATATGTATTATAATTCTTCAAACTTAAATAATTTTAAATTTCATTAATTAAAAGTTTATTTAATCCACTCATTAAGAATAGTAAATTTAAAATTATATTTAAATTATATTTCTTTTCTTTTATGATTTTTATTCTTTGCTACAATTCTCAAATGTTTTTTATCATTTTTCAAAAATTTTCCTGCATTTTATTTTTATTATTTTTTTCCCCTCATTTTTTAAATTTTATTTCCCAAGTTTAAATTTTTTTCTTTAATCTTTGGGAATAGTAAATTTAAAATTATATTTAAAAATTTCTTCAATTTTTAAGAACTCTTTTCTTTTATAATTTTAATTTTTTGCTACAATTCTTAAGTATTTTAATCATTTTTCAAAAATTTTCTAAAATTTGTCTCCTTTAATTTTCAATTCTTTTCATTCGTTTTATAATTTCAAAAATTTTCTTAATCTTTGAAAATAGTATCTAAATTTAAAATTATTTAAAAATTTCTTAAATTTTTAACAATTCTTTTCTTTTATGATTTTTATTATTTGCTACAATTATCTACTATTTTTATCATTTTTCAAAAATTTTCTTCAATTTCTAATTATTTCCATTAATTTTAAATTTTTACCCTAATTTTTAAATTCAATTTCCGCAAGTTTCAATTTTTTTCTTTAATTTTTTCAAATAGAACTTTTTCAGTTTTAATTATTTGCTTTTTTAAAACGTGTACTTACTGCTCATGTTGTTGGTCATTACTCTCAGACATTTTCTAGTTTATCCTTATAGATCAATCTAAACACACACACACACACACACAAGAAGAATAATTAAATTTTTAATTGAAACATGGATATGTTTGAGATAAGCTTTTTTTTATAAAGACGCATGAATATTCCCTAAAACTCACTCGACATAATTCTTAATTAACATAATTTCAAATGATATAATTCTCATTTGACATAATTCTCATTTAACATAATTCCTATTTGACATAATTTCCATTTGCCATAATCCTTAATTGACAAAATTCCCATTTAACATAATTCTCATTTGTCATAATTTCCATTTGACTTAATTCTCATTTGTCATAATTCCCATTTAACAAAATTTTCATTTAACATTATTCCCATTTTTACATAATTCTCATTTGATATAATTTACATTTGACATAATTTCCATTTGACATAATTCTCATTTGAGATTATGTTAATTAAGAATTAGGTCGAGTGAGTTTGAAAATATTCATACACTTTTTTTTTATAAAATAAACAAAACAAAAAAATTAATTAATATTAACTCTTTTAATAATTTAAGGCTTACACTTTATAAAATCTTTACACTTCCAGGTCGCCTGATGAACTGGGGCTGTAAATTGAAAAAAGTGGGATGCATTTGCATAAGTGGGGTGATCTCCCCCCAAAATGTCTTCTGTGATGTTGACTAATTTCAACGAATCATCTTCGTGTTAAAGTGGTATCATGATTCTTCTGCCCAAAATTTCATATACCGAAGAAGGGAGGTTGTTGCGTCTAGATTTTACCGACTTGTTGTCGCGATGAAGAAATCATATCAAATTATATTTTTCACTTCTTTATACATCCTTTTTCTCTGATAGACTTGGACACGTGAATTCGATGTTCAGAGAGCAATTTTATTTTGCTTCGAATATTAAATTTAGCTTTTTTTTTATTTGAAACTAAGAAATTCTGTGAAAAAATATCGGACATTTAGCTCCGCCGGGATTCAAACACGGGTCTTTCAATTGGCACTTAAATTTTTTTTATTTATTAGTTCTAATTTAAAGTTTGGTTCAATTAAATAAAATTACAATGAAAACTATTAAACAATTCATTTATTAACAATTTATTAACAATTAAGTTACATATATGTTTACACACTGAGAAAATAAGCTTTTAGCCAATTTCTAGGTTAAGGGACTCTGAACAAAACACACAAGATACCGACGATCACAACCAAACTTCAAGGTTATAACAGTAGCATTTAATCGGCTAATAATAAACAAAAAGCTGAGCAGGTGCTATATTAACAACCTCTCTCTGCTAAATTTAATCAAAAATTGGTTATATTTAGTCAACTTATTTTCTCAGTGCACTTTTTCTTAATTTGTTGTACATAATACTAATCGTCAAGATCCATAATTTTACAGTGACCCCATGCAAGTGTGTCAGCGCTATTAGATATCAGATATCTTTTGTCATCAAACGGACTTAAAGCAATTTTTTTCTGTTTAATAGTCTGTAAATTATAATGCTTAGATCTAATACTATATTGGGTTCTGGATTGTATTGAAACATTTCGCAGACAATGTAAATAGTCGTCAAATGTTATAGTTTTTTTAACAATTTCAGCTTTAACTCCTTTAGCCTTTTTTATAAAGTCTTTATCTTCAACTCGTACGCTATACATTTTACTTCGCAACCCAACAAATTCGGTAATAATTTTTCCTCCACACTCATCCTTCATTAAACCGAGATGTTTTTTGTTAACTTGAGGAATGCCATATTTGTTATTAGTAAGATAATTTGAAGTATCAAACTTATGAATGTCAACTTTCATATCTGCATATACATCAGCATCCTTAATTTCATAAACTAAACTATCCGTATCGGTATAAAGTAATTTACATTTTCCATTATATTTTTGTAGCATATAATTATAGTGAAAATCATAGATTAAAATTTTCGATATATCTAAGACGCTTAGACCTATATGTATTGGCTTATTCATAAGTATATTAATTTTTCGAAGTTCAACAGCAACCAAGTTTTCGCTAAAAATGGCTCTGCTGTGGAAATTAGGTTTCGATATTAGAGCTTCTGCTCCATACCTACCCTCCCACTTTGTTACAAGCTTAATGTCAACGCGTTTTCTTACGTTTTCCATTGTTTTTCCATATACCGCGTTATTCATTAATTTAAATAAATTTTTTTCAAATTCGTTTTTAGCATTAGTTCTCATTAATGTATTAAATTCAATATAATTTTTGAGCCAAGGTGATTGATTAAATTTTAAAATGCGATGTATGTGAACTAGCTTGAGACCGTTAGATAATGCTTGTTTAAGCGCACGATAATGTATAACATGCTTTTGTTTTGGAAGGAGAGTAGTTAGAAGTTTTTCTTCCTTAGACCCGGGTGGCTTCAAGTGTTCAGGGCAAAACGGAAAATCATTATGTTTATCATGTAATTCATCCGGGTAATCTAAATCAACTTCTAATATATAACCAATCGGCCCATCATCTTCAACATTGAAATCAAAACTGTTGTTAACATTTTCTACCCATTCAAAACCACCATAAGGAAGTGATTGCACCATGGCCCAACCATACAAATTATTTGCGTCAAAATATACTATGTAAGATGTCTCCTCCTTATCATTATACGTTTCCATGTATTGATTATTGGCTTTCGCGTATCGATTTGTACACTGACTGATTCCACCTCTTATTCCACGTTCGATAAACATTACCATATCAATATCCGTGAGAAGTTCCAATCTTACATTTGTATATTTAAGCATTGCATCCCAAGTTAGTCCCGGTGCAGTAAAATAATGTGCTGGGTCAAGATCGTAAGCATTTAGACACTGATTCCTAAAATTTTCGAAAACATCTGCAAGTAATAACACATCGGTTTTCATATATAAATACACATAATCACCGAGATTTTGACAACCGAATTTAGTCCACACTCTTTGTGCATGTATAAAATCTTCATCGGATATATTAGAATCATTTAATGTATTATAAAATTTTTCTTTTGGCGGTAATTGAGTTTCATTAAGTTTTTCCTTTGAGTCAATATATTCATAAGGAAAAACTCCTTTACGCGTCAATAATTGAATTTGATCCTTACTATAGCTAGAAAAAACTAAATTAACTATCTTGTGTTCATCCAGATAGGATGATAATTTATCTAGTGATGATGACATGAATTTAAATGAATCAATAAACCTAAACTTTATAATACTATTTTGTATATTTTTAGTAAAGCTGATATACTTTTCTTTGGTTATTGGAAGTAGATCAACCTTTTCATCAAACTCATTAGCAATAGCTTTAATAATTAAATGTGCGTCATAGCCACTTAGGTTGTGAAAAACAACAGGTATTGTTGATGATTCATGGTAATTAATATTACAATTTTGATGCGCAGCGCCTCTGTACTTCCCTGTTAGATGACAATGGTCTCTTACTTTAACGTCATCATGCGTTATAATCTTTTTACAAATGTGACAGGTATTACATTTTTTGAAGGCTGTCTGCTGCTGTGAACTCAGTGTTTCCATTGGCATAGGGATCATGAATGTTGTTTCTACATTTTCAGCAAACTGTTGTAATTCGCTAGCAAACCATTTTGCTGGATCTTTATCCTCTTTAGGAGATGCTTTGTACACTGATAGAGAATCATCATAAGCGCACTTAAGATAATAGCCAATACTCAGCAAATTATGGTTTTGAAAAACTTGAGTATTACTTGTTTTTTGAGTCTCCTCAACTGGTATCAAAAGGCTTTCACAATCAGCATAAATTATGAATGGAACACGTTCCTTGTTTTTAAAATTTTTGAATTCAATTATATTGTGATTTGGTTTAGGCAATAAAATGCAAGTGTCATTCATTTTCTCACATTCTTCAATATGATTAGTTAAATTTTGTTCACGTGCAAAATAATGTAAACAACGTTCACAGATATATTTCTTATTTTTTTTCTTTGACAATTGTGTGGTGACTAATCTAGACAAATCTTTTATCCAAACATAATGATATTTGTAAGGTAATTCCACTTTTTGTTGTCCCTCTCGATCATTATCAAAATTTTCATCTAAATAACAATTTTCAACGCGTAGGAGATTTACGTGAGAGTACATCTTCTCTACTGTTAAGTGTAAAGGGAAAACATTAAAATTATAATTCTTTTTAGTCAGACCGTATACATTTACTGAAATTCTGTTCAATTTCTCAAATTTAGCAATGTCCTTTAACGATACTGGAAATTCAATACCTGTAAAGTTCAGCGTATCTTTATACGGTTTATATTTTTCAGGGCGGTTTGAATTTTTTAATACTGGGTGTAATGCAGAAAGAATTGCCCACTTAAAGCATTGGTTATCCTTGTTTTTCACATTAACACAAGCTTCTTTTTTTTTAATGGTAAGCGGTAAATCAATGTAAGAACCGTCACGCATTGGATTATACTTATTGATATTAACCTCTAGTCTTTCAATGGAATGGAGTAGCCAACCAGAATCTTTTTCCTGGAAATGTTCAATTTTTTTAAGCATTCGTTGTTTAACATTAAGATTGTACCACTCATCTAACTGAGTTGATAACAAAATTTCTTTAGTCTTTACATTAAATTTTTTAAATGATAACTCTTCTCTACCATCAGTCGATAATTTCTTAAATTTTGCACCCAGTACAGTATTTACTTTTATAGGACCATGCTTATCTAAACAATTTTTTATACGCTCTTCGAACAAAATGAATGCATCGTCAAGAAACGCATCAATATCCTTATGAACTAAATTTATAATTGAACTGCTTTGTAATCGGCAGTTAAAAGCATTGTCATAATCTACCCATTTTACAGTTTGATTAGAAACATTTAACCCCTCACCTTGCTTCAATAATAATATATCAAAATGACAGCGCAAATAATTGATTTTTTGAATAAAATTTAATAATTTACTTTTTTCAGATGTTAAATTTAATTTTCTTACAACCTTTCTTAAAATTTCTAAATGCTGATCACACTTGTTCAAAGCTTCAAAAGCTTTAATAATTTTATCATTATGAGACAATGATAATGAAGAAATGAGGTCATTCTCTAAAATGTTGGTGAGATTGTCAGATTCCTGACACATTTCATCAACATGTGTTACTTTTTTCATAAATTTAGGCATTTTTAGAAAAAAAAAATGTATTTATAAAAAAAAAACTTATAAATCTATACTTTTATTGACGTCCAAGTTTGAATCCTCTTAGAATCCAACTCTGCAACAAAAAGAAACATTGTTTCTAGCATGAGTATTATGAATCTCTTACAAAAATACATATGGAAATATATAGGTACGCATATGTCTTTAAGAATTCAAGTATTGGAGATAAGGCATATGTGTGAAATATAATATGTAGAGAGAGAGAGAGAGACTAATCTGTCCACTGTCACAAGTGATGAGTAATAAGTATCTTTTGTATATATTATTCAATTAAAAAATAAAGACATTTAACAGAAATTTTGAAATATCTAGGAAACGGTTAAATAATATTATTTACTTACCTAGTTTGTAAAAAAATAAAAGTCTTCTAGTGCAGGCTCACTACTTTTCATATAAGTTAAAAAATATTAAATTGTCTTTATTCTCGAAAATTTGACAATTGTGTGCACAATTTGTAAAAATTTCTTTATAACCTCAAAATATGACTTGTTTAAAAAAAATTTTTTTTTGCTTACTAAGCGATTCATTAAGTGTGTGTACTATCACTTCAGAGTTACAAGACAAAGTGTTTAATTACTTGTTTGTCTGTTTAATATATACACACATGAATCACGTTTCAACATGAATTTCGCTAAATTACGCATCAAATAAATAAATTTACCCCACCATTCGCCATATTTTTAAGAAAAATACCCCCACCACCCCTCTACTAATTCTAAATTTCCCCCACCACTCTCCATATTTCCAAGAAAAATACCCCCACCACCCCTCCACTGCTTCTAAATTTCCCCCACCACTCTCCATATTTCCAAGAAAAATACCCCTACCACCCCTCCACTGCTTCTAAATTTCCCCCACCACTCTCCATATTTTCAAGAAAAATACCCCCACCAACCCTCCACTGCTTCTAAATTTCCCCCACCACTCTCCAAATGTTCAAGAATAATACCCCCACCCCTTGTGTCACTTAGATACATCAAACTTTTACCCCGTGAGGGTTCTAGAAGGTCACACACGCGTATGTAAAATCGGTGATTCAAATTTCGCAGAATTGCGCGATATATATTTTTCATGTAATCTCCCCTCCCCTTTCCTCAAGGTTAATTCTGGGGGGGGGGTCACACAGACACGTACACATATGTAAAATTTACTAAAATAATACCCCCACCCCTTGTGTCACTTAGATACATGAAACTTTTACCCCGTCATATAAGATGCTTCATACAGATACCCCCACTACTAAAAATACCCCCACTCCTCTATGACGTCATAAGGTTGTTCTTGAATCGCACACGAGTATTATACACACGTGTCCACTTACCTCATATCCAATCTTTTTTACCATCACATTTTAAACTTTTGGGATTGGAACTTTACCGACAGCCTTATGCAAATGGATCACATACACCTGCCTACCTACCTCACATATATTTGCAATCTGTTTGGATTAACGCGACTCATGTAAATTCGTTACATACACATGCCTCACACATATCCAATATGCTTTACCAAAACATTTTATTTCTTAAAATTATAGCTTTACCGATAAAGGTAGATCTCAGTCAATTCTACTTGACATCTGTCGACATTATAGAAATCTACTTTACCGACAAAGCACAAGGTAGATCTCTACTTAGCACGGATCAGAACCAAAAAAAAGTGAGCTCGGACCCGCCTAGCTCTAACTACTGTTCAATAAGTTTCTCTTCACTATGAAAGTAATGCAAACAACGATCGCAAATATGCGTCTTATGACCATGTTTAGACAATTGGCAACTTACAAGTCGTGACAAATTCTTAATCCAAACGTAATGAAAAAAAGTTATAAAAAAAAAAAAGTTAAATTTAACTTTTGAAAAAGATAAAGTAAAATTAAGCAAATATGTGATGATGTAATTTTTATTTATTTGATAGTTCAACTTTATATTATACTTTAGAAAAAAGTATTATTTTAACTTAAAAAATGTAAACAAGAGAAGGTAGTAATAAATAAGGTAATAACAATTTTAAATTTAAAACATTGTTTATTTTGGTAAACCTCCTTCCAAGAAGACTAGAATAAGGAGGTGAAATTGGGCAGTTTTTACATAGGGAACGATGGCGCGGTAAGCAGGCCACGGGAAGGCGCGTCTATTGGTTGGGGCTTTCCTCCGTTTACGAATTTGAGTATTCTGCGCACACTAACACACGTACGCACGTACGGGGAGCAAAAAGGTGGAAAAGATCTTTAGTAAAGTGTCTACTACAGATAAATAATGATTTTTTAACACGATTGCCCTTTTCTTTTTTTAGGTTATCCCCAACATCACTTCTATAATTTAATACCTTTTCAAAATAAACTTACCTCATTTGATGGAAGGCAAAATATATGCGATCTATTTTCCTTATAGCATTTCTTTCATTTATCAAACAACTTTTGACACAACAAACTTTAACCGTTTTTAAGCTTTAGTTTTTAAAAAACGAATTACATTAATTTATTTATTTTCCATACATAGTTATATATCTGTAGGACAAAAGCAAGAAAAGAAACCGGCAAAACAAAATCAACACAATGTTTCTAACCTAGAAAAACATCCGCTTAAATTCAAATATATTATATATATTTTATATAATACCTTGCGTCAAGAACTCTACTAAAAAGTCTGTTTTTAGAGTTCTAGAGATTAAAAGGAGGAGAAACCTACTTTTAATCACAGTTATCCCCACCAGCAACGCCATTCAAGCACGCTTGCCAACCTAAACATGAGCTGTCGCGTCACGTGTTAGAACAGCAAACGTACTTGAATGGCATTGCTGGTGGGGTTAAACTGTAATAAAAAGTAGGATTCTCTTCATTTTAATCTCTAAAACTCTAAAAACAGCGTTTTCAGTAGATTTCTATACACAAGGTTATTATATAAAATTATGTGTGGAACACGAGTCTCGATTCCCCTATAGATGCGCCCTTGTTACACAAATAACTATTGTTTATGTGTAAGTGTGCGCAGAATACTCGAATTCGTATCTGAGGGAAACCCCAAACGAAAAGATGCGCCCACTGGTGGCCTATTACCATGGATACCCCCTCCACACTCATTTCACCTCCTTATTCTAGTCTTCTTGCCTCCTTCATATCTACAGGTTATATAATACAATTATGTACACTAATACAGTTTAATTCATTTCTGTACTTTTATAATGACCCCAAGCAAGGGTATCTGTACTATTAGGCAATAAGTAACGTTTATCATCAAAGGGACTTAATGCTACTATAAACTGTTTCACAGTTTCTACTTGATATAGCCGAGATCTAATTATATGTTGCGTTCTCATTTGAATCCTAGATTTCTGTAGACATTTCACATAATCATCAAAGTTAATAGTTTTATTAATCACCCTTGCCTTTACACCTTTAGCTTTTTTCGCAAAATCTACACTTTAATTCATAAATGAAACTATTAGTATCAGTGTACAACAACTTACAATTTTTACCATATTTTTTTAACATAAATTCATAATGAACATCATACATAAGTGTCTTAGATAAACCAAGTATTGCAAACCCAACGTATATAGGTTTGTTGAGCACTATTTCTGTTTTTCGAAGCTCAATTGTCACTTAATTTCTATTAAAAATTGATCTACTATGAAAGTTAGGTTTAGATATGAGAGCTTTATATCTATGGATGGGGAGTGACCGTCATCTGACGTCAGGTGACCGATGACTGTCATCGGACCGTCAACATCTGTCATCGTGGACATCATCTTTTTTCGGGAATATGAAGTAAAATTTAGTGCAAATGAAGTGAAATAAAATTGTAAAAATTAATCTAAATTTGTTTTGTTTAAACGATATTTTACAACAATACATCAAACTAGCGTTAAGAATAAATAATATTTATTGTCGGTTAAAGATGCAACCCGACACACAAAGAGGGTCAAGAAATAGGTATTAAACAGGAGCTGATTGACTGATGCATATGAAATTTAAAAAGTGACAATATTTGCACATAAAATGTTGCCAGGATACTTAAATAACAAAATAATAATGATTTATTATTTGCATTTGAGGATTTTTCAAGAATTATCACAAATTTGCGTAATCTTTAACAACGGTTTCGAGGTTAGATTTCTCAATTAATAGTAAGAACTTGGAAAACTGTATTATCTTTTACTTGCAGACCTCGCTAATGTTATAAATGGTTCAGGCGTTGTTTTTGTACTATTGCTAATTCTAAACATCAAGTGTCAATTCGTTAAAACTTGATTTATAACATGATTACCTCGATGACGGTCCGATTTCCGATGACGAGTAATCGGACCGATGACGGTCATCTGACAAAGCGGTGCGCTGTCATCTTGGTCAGTGCACATCCCTATTCATATCTACCACTCCATTTTGTAACAAGTTTCACATCAACATGATTTCGCACATTCTCCATAGTTTTACTGTAAACTGCATTATTCATTAATTTAAACAAGTTCTTTTCAAACTCATTTTTAGAGTCTCTTCTCATAGAAGTATTAAAGTCGATGTAAGACTTGAGCCAAATTTTTTGATTGAATTTAAGTACTCTATGAATTTTCACTAGCGTTAGACCATTTGAAAGAACAATTGTTTTAACGCTCGATAATGAATAATAGGGTAACGGAACCAGTGAAAGAATATTTAAGGAAGTGTATACTTTTATCATTAATTCTTTTTTAATGCAAATACCGAAAATGGTCTGGTAAATTTTTTCTCAATAATTTCTTAAGTGTAGAATATGAGGGTCAAATTTAAATTATATAAATGTGAATCATAATTAAAAATTTTAATTATAAAGTAAAACATACCTATTTCACCAGTAAAAGAATTTGGATCCCTCCAGTGAAAGAACAAATATTATTTATGTTAAATTAATGCATAAAAATGCAGATTATGGTAGAAAAAAATTCACAAATGTTGTAAAATTAAGTTCAAAACTTACTATTATGAATATTTTCTGGACTAAGTACCCTAAAATAATGTTTTAAATGTTTAACCACTTCTAACCAATTTCTTTGTTTATGTTTTGATTACTTGCAATGTCAAACATTATATAATTTGTCAGCTACTTCGGACTGTTCTTTTGCATGCAAGTAAATCAAATTCTTTTACTGGAAAGTGATCAAATGCAAACCCAGTAAAGGAATTTGCATTTAATAATATTATTTGATAAATAATTGAGTTTTTTACCAAAGAAAATAATTAAGGGACATTCTTAAGTTAATTTAGAAAAAAAGACATCAATTAAAGCAGTTTTTATAGAAGAAATATAAAAATGAAAATGATGTGTTCAGAGCGATGTTCTTTTAGTAAGAGGTATACGTAACCTACTAAATTTTTAAATAATTATTTTTGAAAGTAATTTGCATTTTACATCTGATCCTATGTTATATACAAGGTTTAGAAGTAATTAAGTCCCTAAAAACATAATAATTAACAGAATAAAAACTATAATTTTTAAATTATTATGGAAAATGTTCAATTTGTTCTTTCACTGGTGGCAGTTATTTCACTGGTGCCACTACCCTATACTTGAGTTTATGTGACAGAGTGGTGAGAAGTTTAGTTTGCTTTGACGTTATTGTTTTTGGGTTTGAGTGTTCTGAACAAAAAGGAAAATCACTATGACTATTGTTACGTTTGTTGTACAAAAGCCCTTACAATATACCCTAGTTCCTCCTTTTAAATTAGTTTCAAATTAATTAATCTAATTTGGGATGAGGATTAAGTCAATGAGAGTACTAATTGGTTTCAAGAATATTTATTTATTATGAGTTGAGAATTTACAAATATGATTTTATAATTTGAGTCTTACTTTTGAAAGAAGAAAAGATTGTCGTTGATGTTCGAAGATTGTTTGTCGAAGGCAAGCGATAAAGCAGAAGTAGACTTAAAGTAGATTAGAAGCTGGGTAAACAGACGGAGATCCTAATCACTGGATGCGGATGCAGGTGAATTCTTGTTAAGAATAGAAACTTCTTGCAGGAGACTTAATAATTTGTATTTCTCACGACAACAGTGTCGAGATCCGACAACGAGATCCGAATTTGAACTTATGTGTTGGAATACAGTAAGACTGCCCACACAGTACCAGAAATTCCCTTAATTTCCCCTGAATATTGGTCCACATTTCCCGAATATTCGAACCTAATATTCAGGGAAGTTTCGTGGAAGCATCAAAATGTCCGCCATAAAGAATATTGGACGCTAAATTTCCCTGAAAATGTATTTCTAATTTTCAGGGAATTTCCGCATCTAATATTCCTAGAATATTCAGGGAAAGTTAAAAAAAATTTCCAAAATTTTTTTGATCTGGTAATTGATAAAAATTGTATGTCATATTTGGCACCCGTAGAATTCTAGAACATTAAAAACTACTGCACAGCCGTAAGTGTCACAGAAACCAAGTTCGACCATTGCGCATCATGTACAGAAGATTTACGAATACTGTGAATATTCTAGGAATATTAGATGCGGAAATTCCCTGAAAATTAGAAATACATTTTCAGGGAAATTTAGCGTCCAATATTCTTTATGACGGACATTTTGATGCTTCCACGAAACTTCCCTGAATATTAGGTTCGAATATTCGGGAAATGTGGACCAATATTCAGGGGAAATTCAGGGAATTTCTGGTGCTGTGTGGGTGTATAAACTTGTAAAATTGTAAAATATTGTAAAGACTCAAACTTGAGTGTAATACTACACGTGAGATAGTAAGACCGGTTTAGACACTGTCGGATGTTATGACTATTGTACACTCTAGTAAAATTTTGATGGTCCAATTTATATTGAAGAATTACGAAGAAAGATGGCAGAAATTACCTTTCCCTTCTCTCCGTTCCCTTGCTTAGATCCCTAATTGAAGAGAACAAGATGGCGTTTTTTCCCACTACTTTGCGTCTTATCTCAAATTGAAGAGTCCAAGATGGCGTTTTTTACCTCTTCCTTGCGTCTTCGCTCTCTTTACGTAGATATTAATTTTAGAGAGACTAAAATGGTATTTACACATCTCCCCTGCCTCCCTTGTCTCTTTGCGTAGAACTCGCCATGATCTTTCTCTTTTGTGCTCCCTGCGCCCGCTCTCCTGAATAGATACCACAGTTAATTCTTTCGTGCATTAGAAAATATATGAAGCATGACATAGTTTGTAATTCGTCAAATATGGTCTCTTCTTCCACATAGCTAGGCTAGCGGCATGCTTGACATCTTGTATGACATAATCTTTCTCTTTTCAGCATTCTCAATTATAAAATCTTTTCTACTCTTGTCTAATATTCATATACAATATTAACCAAAATGATATACAATGATAACAATTCTCATATTTATGAGAGTTGAATATAGATACAAATAATAGTGTTTATAACAATATATATATAATTAATATATAGGTTACGGACGTAACACTATTGTTATGTCCTAATCCTAACTGAATTTTAATAAAAATATTCGTTATTATTTTAATTAATTCTAGCTATTACCCCAGCATTTAATCCCTAATGTTCCCTGATTTAGTTTGATAAAGGGTATTACCAATACTGGGACAGGGCTGGCAAATAAACAAGTTCTATTACATTTGAATTAACAATATTTATTTATTAAAAATCGATATTCAAAATTGCATTGTGACTCGGGATTGCTCCCTTATGAAATTGGAAATATAGGATTTGTTGATCCTATCTGTAAATTAATTATTATTTATTTATTAATTTTAAAAGATTTGAACATGGGGAGGATTTGATTTGTTTTTGATTTTTGGTTAATTTTTACCTTTTACTCTTCCGAATATTGTTCTTAGGGACTGGTTTCTCTCCGGCAATTGTTTTAATCCTTTGGTTTGATTTATAGAATTTTAATCCAATTGTTGAAATTCGACGTTTAGGTAAGTTGATCCAATTGTTGTAGTTGGAAGTATAGAGAAGTTAATCCAATTGTAGTAGTTGGAAGTACAGAGAAGTTAATCCAATTGTAGTAGTTGGAAGTATAGAGAAGTTAATCCAATTGTAGTAGTTGGAAGTATAGAGAAGTTAATCCAATGAGGCAGCTACGTAGTTCGGTCACTGACCTAACGGGTTCACTCGTAGAGGATGAAAAGTATCTTCACGAAAATACTCGTTGGAATTTCACTGGACGGACTGACCGGTTAAAAAAAAACTTGTCACTGTTCAACGCGTACAATTTTTGGCTAGGCGACCGGCTTCGTGATTTTCTGTATTACTGAGTGCGTGGCTCACTATGTTGCTGACTACCTTTCTCTTTTTTGGAGCTTGTATTTATAGATCTACATCGGTCCAGACGCGGTCTACAGGGTGCAGACTGACCTGTTACGTTCTGGCAAAAGGACAGAACATAATTTGAATTTGCATCGAAATTAATCAGGATTTGTAACAGCTTAATCAACTAAGAAAACCTAGTCTTTATATTTATTTTTAGGGTTAGTTCACTTTATAAAACCTATGGGGTTTTTGTTAAATAAATCTTTCTGTACTTACTATTGATCACGTGATTTCAAACCTCGATGTCAATGTGCTCAAAAGTAGAATTCGAAGGTAAAATAAGTAAATCTTTATGAATTAATGGGTAGCCAGTACTGGGTATTTATCAGTAGTAGGAAAACTCACAGTGATTTCTGGATTTTAACTTATTTATTTCAGAAAACAGATTAAGCTTTATGACAGTTACAATACTAAAATAAGTTACATTCAATATTCGTTATTGTTTATTCGTTACTTGTTATTCATTAATTACTTTTTCCGTTACTCGTTAATCATTAATCAATTGCCAATCGGTACACGCTTTTGGGTTTACATTTGTTCAGCATGGGTAATAAAATAATAACTTACATGTAAATTGAAGATTCTTTGGAGATTCTATGATTGACAATATCGCACAGCTTTTGCGGTCGATTGGCTCAATCGATTGAACGGGGTTGAAGCGGCTCACAGTTTCGTACAGTTGTGGCGATTTTAGTATCCATACACTGGAACTTGAATTTAACGCACTCCGCAAATTCGAATCGTGCCGCTTCAAAATACTTAATTAAACAGTTTATTTTACGAAGGTTTCACAATATTTTCAACGGTATTCTATGTTTTACTCGAACAAACACTTGCAGAATTTGACAAGATATAACGTAGGAAAATTTGATAACCGACGGGTAGCTACGATAATGCTCTCTCGACAGAGGTTTCAGCGTATACGACCCCCTCCATTAGACGTCGTCTTCTTTTAAAGACGATTTTTGCCGTTTGCGGGGATTAGTTTATGTTATTTGAGCACGATCTCATGAAAAAGTGTAGTTAGCACGTTCTCATGAAAAAGTGTAAATGTCACGTTCTCATGAAAAAGTGTAGTTGTCATTTGAGATCATTTCTAAACTTTTAACTCGATTTTACACAATATGTAATAGATAATCGATTCATCGATTAATTGCTTAAATTTCTTTCGATTCTTTTGGTATTTACAAGTTTGTTCTAATAGAATTGATCTCATTATTTGTGTTTAACAGACTTATTGATTTATAAATATCGATTACTGGCAGCAGTACTGGACCAATCGGAAGATCGATGCTTATCGATTTATTGTCTTTTCTCCATTAATATGCGTGAACCAACCGAGAGTAATTTCTATGCATTGATCACCTTTAGTCATCAACTTTAACAATTTTGAACTTATTGAATCATTTATTTATTATTCTTATCACTCTCGATTATCTCACACATTATCTTTGGAAATTTGAATGAATATTATGGTAATTATCTTCTTTATTCGTCTGTAGGGTAAATGAGTTAAGTAGTATGATAATTACTCTTTAGGTAATCTCATGGTAACTACCGCATTATGATAAATAGATATCGCAAGGCGTCAGTCACCATTGTCGCTCTACTTTACCCTTACTCAATTCATATTTTATTATCACTAGAGATGTTAACTAATGGCTGCCAGTACAGATATCTATAGTAACACGCATATAACATTGATCATTATTGATTTTGTAATGAGTGATCACGGGTACCGGCTATCACAACCTCCATGTTTTCACCTTATGTGTAATTTTGATATCTCAATTTTTTACTAAATTTTACTCTAATTAATTATAAATTTTGGGTTTTGTTTTATAATATACTTTCATATTATTTGATATACATTAATTAAGTTCTAATTATATAAAAAAAAATATAATCGTTGAAAACATTGAGACAGACAGCCCGTATCACTGATCCATCCTATTGTTGCAATAATGTATGTGTTGCGGATGCCTACTCTCAGGCGTTACCTTTGACGGTTATGACCTTGCAATTGGTACTGGCTTAATTTTTATTCTATTGATCTTATTCATAGATTTCACGTATAAACAATTTAATATTGTCCATTCTCATTGGTACTAGTGTAATAATAATTATAATTTTATGGGCAGAAAAGGAAAAAAGGGTTTCCTAAAAGTCAATACTTGAGTATGAAACTATAATTTAATTGTAATTAACTTTTGAATTCTAATTATCAATTTGTCAACATCTATTTTCGCACGTGTGCAATTCAATGGCATGCATTTGAAATCAGCAGGTATAGAGTTAAAAACTAGCATATAATATTTTTCATCGATTTTACGTATAGTTATCTTTACAAAGGATGGCTGCCTAAGTTCAGGCGCCTCTTTTGAAATATTATAAAAATTAAAAAAAATTTGGTCTTGAACTTGAGTGAGTCAATCGCTTTGACGAGAAGCACCCTCTGTATATATTTGGTCTAGGAGATGTGTGTGTGCTGGATCTTCTTTGTATGTGTTTCCTGTAGCTGCATGAGGATCCGTTCTTTACCAAAATCAAAAGGGACAACAATCCTTGAGTCTTTATGCAATGCTTTTACATTAGTTCATATCTATTTGTGATTACAAAAAGATTGTAGGATAAACATATAATTATTTGTTTATTAACATTAGGCGATTTATTAATAAATAAATTAAAAGTTACATGGGCATGACATTACATTTGAAAATAAGAATATTCGCAGTTTGTATTTGATGAAATAAATCGTTTTATTTGTTTAAACAAATAATAAATTCAGTAGATGTAAAGATATTTGTTATATATTTCCGAATAACAACTAAGGGTTATTTTTAATTTGTTGTTCCAAACTTAATTATGTTACGTCCCTAATTTAATTTGTTATTATTATTTTTATTTAATAGAAGCTAAAAACGAATTATACAATTTCCCTAATTTCCTCTATTTAGCTAAGTTAAATTAAATAAAACTTGTCGCTGGGGAGAGGCCAGTCAAATTAAATAAACAAATTTCAATTTAAAATGTAATTTATTTTTGTTAATATTCGTAATAATTTAGTTGAAAGAGAATAAAAGTTAACTATTTTCAATTATCGGTTCTTTTATACGTGATTTGTATTTTTGATAAGTATCTGTAAAGAAAAAGAATACCCTTTAAAATATTGAAAATTTATAATATTCTCTACGTTTTTCTTTTAGCTTTTTTTTACAATATACCTTTCTTTAATAGATGAAGATTTTTATTTAGAGATTCAGGCTCCTTGAATGGTCCTTTAAAGCGAGATGGCAGCGATGAAATTGCACGGTTGACAGGCGTACTAGTTCAATTGGTCTTTATTAATTCCTTTCATTTTGGTTGTTTATTTTGGTCAGTTGATTGATCCAAACTGACTGCGGACTGGTTCTGAACTGCTTCCGAAATGACTGACTCGTTGACTCCAGACTGATTCTGAACTGACTGATTTTTCCGAACTAAATAACTTGAACTGACTGACTCGTTCTGACTGTTCCGAACTGACAATCTGGACTGTTGACTCTTCTGATTTTAACTGCCCTTCTGTTTGCTTTGCTTCCGTATTTAAAGTCTTTCAAAACCACACTTTTGAAGGCAAACCCGTACTCTGCAGTCTAGATGCTCTCCGGTTCCAGGAAGGCAACCCACACTTTTTTAGTCAACCCGTACTCTGCAGCCTAGATGCTCTCCGATTCCAGGAACGCAACCCACACTTTTTTAGTAAACCCGTACTCTGCAGCCTAGATGCTCTCCGGTTCCAGGAAGGCAACCCACACTTTTTTAGTCAACCCGTACTCTGCAGCCTAGATGCTCTCCGATTCCAGGAAGGCAAGCCGCGCTTTTGTAGTCGAGCTGTAGGTCCTTTTGTTGAACACGTAATATTGAACCATATTGAAAATAGCCCCTTTATTTCTTTCAACTTTATACATTTGTATTTGTTTACAATAATAAAGAATGAATGTTACTTAATTTCATTAGTTCGTTGAAATAACCAGTTGTATTTGTTTATAATTAACAATCTTGTTAACTAACAATATTCTAAGGTTTGTGTATTTATAAGGAAAATAGATACTTAATTAATAATCATTTTATTTGTAATCATCTAAAGTTTAAGTAACTGAATTTGTTTAAACAATCAACTTTATTTGTTTAAACAAATTAGGTGTTATTAATGGTTATTTCTTGATCAGTTTAAAATTATCTTTATAGAAACTATAAACAATGTCTGATTATTTATTTTAATTTGTTTAAACAATTTATTTACTTGTTTAAACAAATTAGACAAAATTAATAATTATTTCTTGATCAGTTTTAAAATTATCATCATAGAAACTACAAACGATGTCTGATTATTTATTTTAATTTGTTTAAACAATTTATTTGTTTAAACAAGTTAGACCAAATTAATAATTATTTCTTGATCCATTTACAAATTACTTATATTCGAAACGCAAAACGCCGTTTAATTGTTTATTTCAATTTGTTTAAACAATTTACTTATTTGTTTAAACAAATTAGACAAAATTAATTGATAATTATTTCCTAATTAATTGTTTAAGTCTAAAATAACATATATTCATGTTATTTTCTTTTTAATCATAATTGTAATTAAATATTAATTAATTGGTAGTCATGGTCACGTGACAATTATTTATATAAAACAAATTGTTTATTTATTAACATTAGATAATTAATTAATTAAACAAAAGTTACGTGACACTATATTTGAAAAATAAGAATATTCGCAGTTTGTATTTGACGAGATAAATCGTTTTATTTGTATAAACAATTATTTGTTTAAACAAATAATAAATTTATATGTTTCCGAATAACAACTAAGGGTTATTTTTAGTTTTTTGTTCCATTATTAAACTTAGTTATCTATATAAACTAAATTGTTTATTTATTAATATTATATAATTAATTAATTAAATAAAAGTTACGTCGACGTGACACTATCATGTAATTCTTTATGATATTCAATATCCACTTCTAAAATGTACCCAATAGGTGAGTCATCAGGAATATTAAAATCAAAACTATTATTCAAAACAGGAAACCACTCAAATCCACCATATGGAAGTGGTTGCATCATACCCTATCCATAGAGATTGTTTGCATCAAAATACATTATATATTTAATTTCATCATTTGGGTTAAAATTTTCCATGTACATTAGAGTGGTCCAAAAAAAGGTGACTTTTGGAAATTTAAAAAAATTCTTGCAGTTTCATATTCTGCATACCCAATAACGGCTTAACTAATTTTTAAAAAAATTTTCAATTCGTAATTGATACTGCGCATTGCATTTTTCTCTCTTATGGGGTTTTAGAGAAATTAACACGTAAAATAAATACACTTTTTTCAATGTAACATTCAACTGCTCTGTATACATTGTAAAATAATGCTACTTTGTAAAGTCGTTGAGAAAGAATGAAATATTTTGTTGCAAAAAAGTAAAATCAGTTTTTTAAATATTTGCAGCTGTTATCTAGTGTCAAAAAGCACCATTTTGGTACTTTTCAGCGATACTTTTCTGTTATATAATATTAATTTTATTGCTTGGTCTTGAGCACAAATGAAAATTTATATTCTTAAGATCAGATTCTGTAAAAATTGGAAAAGTTGATAAATATTAATGGGCTCATTCGATGATTTGAAATTTGTACTTTTTGAACGAAAGTTGGTTTTACAACTATCATAAAAAGTATCCTGACGATTGCTACTGATGAAATTGAGAAGGGTTTGGAAAAGGAGTAGAAGCTGCAGAAAAAAATTTTCCTTTCCTAGGGACTTCGTACCTGCTCAGCAGGCGACCTATTGTGTTTGGTGTGCAGAAAAATATTGAAAAATTAAGCTTTAAATTCGTCACTACTTTAAACTACCAGGCCTTTGAAGGAATAATCTCCATTAAGCTTCCAGTAAAAAAAAACTGGAAGAAAATACGACAATTTTTAAGATCGATGCGCAGCGTCAATTATAAATTAAAATTTTTTTTAAAAAATAGTTAAGCCATTTTCAGGTATGCAGAATATGAAACTGCAAGAATTTTTTTAAATTTTCAAAAGTCACCTTTTTTTGGACCACTCTAATGTACATATTACCCTACTAAAAAATCCTATATAGGATCCTACATAGGATCCTATATAGAATCCATATGGATTCCTATGAGAATCCACGTAGGATCCTATATAGGATCCTATATAGGTATTGTCCTATAGGAATCCATGTGGATTCTCATAGGAATCTATGTGGATTCCTATAGGTCGCCTATAGGACAAGTCGTATATAGGAGCCTATGTGGACTCTCCTATAGGAATACATGTAGGATCTCATATAGGATCCTGCATAGGCGTCCCAAAAAATTTTTGTACACCCTCCTACATATGATCCTACGTAGGTTTCCATATAGGATCCTATATGGGAACCCATATAAGATCCTACATGGGTACCCCCAAAAAAATTTTTTGTACCCCTTCCTCATGCGCAGTCGTCTTTTACGTATTCTACAATACTTACGCCTGCGCAGTAAATATTTTTCGTCCTTATAATGGTGCTTAATGTATATTTGAATAAAGTTGTTAAAAAAAAACAATTAATTCTGTGTACATAATTTTTTTTGGGTGCCCATAAAAGATCCTATATAGGATCCTATATGGGAACCTACGTAGGATCCTATGTAGGGGGGTGTACAAAAATTTTTTTGGGACGCCTATGTAGGATCCTGTATGAGATCCTACATGTATTCCTATAGGAGAGTCCACATAGGATCCTATATAGGACGTGTCCTATAGGCGACCTATAGGAATCCACATAGATTCCTATGAGAATCCACAAGGATTCCTATAGGACAATACCTATATAGAATCCTATATAGGATCCTACGTGGATTCTCATAGGAATCCATATGGATTCTATGTAGGATCCTATGTAGGATCCTATATAGGATTTTTCAGTAGGGTATTAGCCTTTGCATATCGGTTACAACATTGGCTCATGCCTCCTCTTATACCACGTTCAATAAACAAAAATTTGTCAACATCTGTTATGAGTTCTAATTTCATCTTAGTGTAATTCAGCATTGCATTCCATGTAAATCCAGGAGTTGTATAATAATGAGCAGGATCAAGATTATAAGCTCGCAAACATTGATTTCGAAAATTTTCAAAGACATCTGCCAATAATAGTATCAGTTTTAATATATCAGTTTTCATATATAAATCCACATATTCACCAAGATTTTTACATTGGAATGTAGACCATACATTTTAAGCATGACTATAATCTTCATCAGAGATTGTACTATTATTGAGAGAGCTATAAAAATGTTCTTTTTTGGGTAATGCTAAATCTTTTAATTTATTCAATGATTCACTATAGTTGGCAAATATATAGTGAATCAGATTATTTACGTACGCATACCTGATCTATGTATTCATAAGGTAAAACACCTTTGCGTGTAAGTAACTTTATTTCAGTAGCAGTAAAATTAGGAAACACTGAATTGACAATTTTGTATTCTGTTAGATATGATGCTAGTTTTTCTAAAGAACTTGCCATAAATCTAAAGGATTCTGTGAAACGAAATTTGATTTCACTAATCTTTATTCTCTTTGTAAAGGAAATATATTTTTCCTTGTTTATTGTAAGCAAAACAATTTTCCCTTCAAATTCATGGCAAATATCTTCAATTATAAAATGAGCATCATACCCACTTAAGTTTTGAAAAACCACAGGTATAATCCGAGAATCTTGGTAATTTAAATTACAATTTTCATGCGCAGCTCCACGATACTTGCCAGTTAAATGTGAATGATCACGAACTTTTTTCTTGATAAGATATTGCACCTTCACAAATATGTCAGATATCAGCATTTACAAAAGCTTCAGTCTGCGCGGCTGACAAATGTTCCATTAGGATTGGATTTTTTAAAATTAACTCTACACGTTAAGCTAACACCAGTAACTCTTGTGCAAACCATTTGGCATAATTTACATCTGTTGGGCTCGAATAATATCCTGATAAGGAATCATCATAACTGCACTTCAAATAAAATCCAATATTAAAAAGTTCATGATTTTGAACTACTTCAGTTTTACAAGTTGTCTCACCTTAAACTGGCTTTAAAAGACACTCACAGTCAGCGTACACAACAAATGGCATTTTTTCCTTATAAGAATAGTTTTTAAATTTCACAAAATTTTGACCTGATTTAGAAAGAATTACTTTTCACTCATTTAATTTTGAACATTCACCATCATGTCGAGAAAGCCTCTTTTCACTCGCAAAGTAGTTTTCAGCATCTTCATCAGCTTCATTATCATATTTTCATTCTGATAGTTATCTTCAATCCTTAATAAATTAATATGTCTTTGTTTTTTATCAGATGTAAGATATATGGGAAAAGTATTAAATTTTGAATTTCGCTTACTCAAACCATAAACGTTTATAGAAATATCATTTTGTTTTTGAAATCTCATGATATCTTTAAGTGAAGCTGGAAATTCTATTCCACTCCAATTTAACTCATTTTCATACTTGTAGTAATTGGAAACACGTTGGGGGTGACTTACATCTGAATGTAAAGCTGATAAAACTGCCCACATAAAGCATTTATAATCATCATTCTGAACGTTGATGCAAGCCAACTTCGCTGTAACTGAAGAAGGTAAATCAATATATGATCCACCTCTAAGCGAATTATATTCATTGATATTTATTTTTAATTTGTTTATAGAATGGAGCGTCCATTGAGATTCTTTTTCTTCAAACGATTCTAAATCTTTTAATATTGGGTTTTTAATATTCATGCAGAACCAATCTTCTAAAACGGTTGAAGTAAATATCTCTGCAGCTCTCACATTAAAATACTTGGATTTAATACTTTTCCAATGTTGTACACAAAAAGAATGGATGCATCGTTAAAAAAGGCTACTATATCAATGTGTGTAAGATTAATAATAATGCTCGTCTGAAGACGACTTTTAAATGCACTTTCACTGTTTTCCCAACGAACGCGACCACTTATTTGATCATCAATGTTTTCCAATGTATTAACTCCTGATCCTTCTTTTAAATACTTCTTGAAGTTTGGATGATGACTCATAATTATTTGAATAATATTCCCAGTGGGCACACATGTCCGAAAGACGTCCCTATGTCGGCTTTTATGTCCAAAAGACGTCTGAAGGACGTCTTTTGGTTTTTTTTGCCCACTGGGTTGAGACATCTATACTTATTCTTAGCTAACTTGAGAGAATGGAACTCACTTTTCACCGTTCTTAAATTTTGATTGCAAATATTCATCCACCTGTCAGCAAACATACTCTGTCTTCATCTTGTAATATGTGCAGAAAACTTGATGCATCTTCAATACTCGGAATAATAACTTAACATTCATCTAGGAGCCTCGTAAAATCCTTCCTAATCTTATTAGAAACCTCCTCTGCTTCTGAACTATCCGGTTCTTTACGCTTGCCTGGCAAATTATAATAATTATAATAATTATATACATGAATTTTTCATTGATTTTTTTAATTTGATAAAATACTTATTTAAAGTTTTTACTGTAAAAAATAAAAATGCAAACTTTCATTTCAATTTGTAGAGGCGCATGAATATTCCCTAAATCTCATTTAGCCTAAATCCCATTAACCCTAAAATCAAAAAGCCTAAAATGCATTCAGCGAAAATTCCATTTAACCTAAATTGCATTTAACCTAAATTTCATTTAACCTAAATTCCATTTAACCTAAATCCCATTTAACCTAAATCCCATTTCACCTAAATCCCATTTAACCTAAATTCCGTTTAACCTAAATCTCACTTCACCTAAATCCCATTTAACCTAAATCTCATTTAACCAAAATTCCACTTAATCTAAATCCCATTTAACCTAAAACGCATTTAGTCTAAATTCCATTTAACCTAAAACGCATTGAGCCTAAATCTCACTTTATCTAAATCCCATTTAACCTAAAACTTTATTTGATTCAACTATATTTATCCTTAAATTAAAAAAAATTTTAGGTTCAATGGGATTTAGGTGAAGTGAGATTTAGGCTCAATGCGTTTTAGGTTAAATGGAATTTAGGTTACATGGAATTTAGACTAAATGCGTTTAAGGTTAAATGGGATTTAGATTAAGTGGAATTTAGGTTAAATGGGATTTAGGTAAAGTGAGATTTAGGCTGAATGCGTTTTAGGTTAAATGGAATTTAGGTTAAATGGGATTTAGGTTAAATGGAATTTAGGTTAAATAGGATTTAGGTTTAGTGGTATTTTTGTTAAATGAGATTTAGGTTAAATGGGATTTAGATGAAGTGAGATTTAGGCTGAATGCATTTTAAGTTAAATGGAATTTAGACTAAATGCGTTTTGGTTAAATGGGATTTAGGTTAAGTGGAATTTAGGTTAAATGAGATTTAGGTTAAACGGAATTTAGGTTAAATGGGATTTAGGCTGAATGCATTTTATGTTAAATGGAATTTAGACTAAATGCGTTTTAGGTTAAATGGGATTTCGGTTAAGTGGAATTTAGGTTAAATGGGATTTAGGTTAAACGGAATTTAGGTTAAATGGGATTTAGGCTGAATGCATTTTAGGTTAAATGGAATTTAGGTAAAATGAAATTTAGGTTTAATGGAATTTAGGTTAAACGCGATTTAGGTTAAATGAAATTTAGGTTAAATGCAATTTAGGTTAAATGGAATTTTGGCTGAATGCATTTTAGGCTTTTTGATATAAGGCTTAATGGGATTTAGGCTAAATGAGATTTAGGGAATATTCATGCGCCTCAATTTGTAAACGTGTTCCGAAACAGTTTCAAAATCTGACCTCTCACATTATAGCAATGGGCAAGTAAAAGCTACAATTGAAGAAAGATTGAAGTTAGAAGAAAGTGATTCTGACTAATGAAATTCAGTTTAAAAAGTTCATAAAAATCATTTTTTAAAAAATAAAAATAGTTCTTTGTTCAAGGTAAATTTTGTTAAAAAAAATTTCTTAAATACATGTATAACTTTTATTTATTTAAGTTTTCAAAGAAAAGTTAATATTTTATATTTAGAAAATATTTACAAACATATTTAAATTACTTATACTTTACTTTTAAAGATATACGAATAGTTGAAGATTAATAAAAGAATATCATTGGCGAAACTAGAACATTTTTGTAGGGTGGACCGTGTCCAGGTCTTTAGTCTAAGAGTATATAACTTTTGGTGCCCAAGAGAAAGGTCAACTTTCAATTTTCTATAACGCAACCCAAAAATATAGATCTTTGGTTTAGAAAAAGAGATGCGCATATTTTTAATTAATTTTTTAAACCATTTTTAAAGATCGCGCTATTCAATATTTTACAAAATTTCTTTCATTTTTAAGAATGTACGATTTTGCGATTTGAGACATAAAATTTTATTCAATTTAGGGCAATGTTTTTCTACTTCATTGAATTATTTCCATCAATTTTAATATGGAAACTATAATTTTCAATTACTTTTTGTAATTTTCTAACGAATTTCTTTAACTTTCACTTTCCTTCTTCGATTTTTAATCATTTTTGACATTTTTCAACGAATTGATTCAATTGGTTTCACCAATTTTGAGATATTAATGACATTTTAATTATTTTTCCCAATCTTTAATTCAAAACAAAAATTTTTAAAAATTTTCTCAAATTTAACTTGCAATCAACAATCTTCAATTATATTTGTCATTTAAATAAATAAATAAATTTTCTACTGAATTTCCTCAAAATATTTTTAATTTTTTTCTTCCATGCATTTGTTTTCAATTTCATTTTTTTGTCATTACTTAATTTCCTTCTTTTTTAAATTATTTTCTTCAATTTTCAATTTTTTTAGTCATAGTCAAATTGTTTTCTTGAAATTTCAATAACAATTTTTGATTTTTATTCTTGCCTTCAATTTCATCAGGAATTTTGGCTCCTTTAAAAAACTAGTGTCTTCAATTTCAATTATTTCTCTCATTTTCGCATATTTTATCTTACAGTCTTTAATTTTCAATTATTTTTCCAGGAATATTATTAATTTATAATTTTAATCCTTTAAATTTAATTTTTCTTGTCACTTTTTAAGCACTTTTTCAAATTTCAATTTTTTAAAAGTATGTTTAAATGCAATGTCTTCGATTTTCAATTATTTTTTTTTATTTCTCATATTTTTCTTTACTTTAAATCTGTTTTGTCTACAATTTCAATTACTTTTTCTATTATTAAATGAGTTTCTTCAATTATTTTCTACAAATTAAACTCGTAACATATATTTTTTAATTATATTGTTCATTTTATACTGAATTTTTTCAAATAAAAATTTCTTTTACAATTCTAAATTATTGTCTTTAATTGCAATTATTTTTCTTATTCTTCAATGTTTATTTTCAATTTTCGATTTTTGTTCTTCCTTCAATTATTTTCGGAATTTTTATTTAATGCCTTCAATTCGTAATTATTTTTCACATTTTATAAATTTTTGTATTCAATTAAAATTTTTTCCTAATTTTTAAAAATATTAAGTGTTATGTTTTTTATTTTCTTTCTTCGATTTTCATGCAATCTCTTTAATTTACTTTAGTTTCAATTTCACTTTAATTTTTAAACTAATTTTCTTTAATTTTCGGTAATTTTCTTTTGCTTTCAATTATTAATTTTTTCAATTTTTAATTAAAATTTAAATTTTGCAATTATGTTGGTTAATAAATAATTATAGTCTTCAATTCGCATTGTTTTTCTCATTTTGAAATAATTTCCTTTAATTCTCGGTTTTTCCTTCAATTTTCTACTTATAGTCTATAATTTTTAATTATTTTTGATACTTTTTGTCAAACGTAATTCTTCCATTTTATAATATTGTCTTGAATTTTAATTATTTATGTGTTTTCAAATAAATTTCTTAAATTTAAATTTTTCTTGTCATTTAAAAATGAATGTTTTTTTTCAATTATTCCCTTAAATTTTCATTTTTTCTTTCTTCAGTTATAAACTGTTGTAATCAATTTCATTTACTTTTATCATTTTTTTTATATTTCTTCTTCATTCAATTATTTTCTTCAATTTTAACTTGAAACTTATAATTTTCAATTATGATTGATATTTTTAACGAGTTTCTTCAACTTTCAGTTTCTGTCTTCAATTTTCACGTATTGTCTTAAATATTCAATTATTTTTTTCAATTTCAGATTATTTTTTAATTTTTTAAATTTGAAACATGTTATTTTCAGCGATTTTAAAGTATTGTTTATACAATTTGAATTGTTTTCTAGGTGATTCTAAAATTTCAATAACATTCTTAATGTATTTTAAAATATATTTCGTTAATTTTCAATTATTTTTTTCTAAAGATTTTCTTAATTTTTCAGTATATTATTTAAAATTTTAGTTCTTATTAATCTTATATTCGTAGTATTTTATATTTTCTAACAATTGAAGTTTTCTTTTAATTTTTTAACAATTTCATCAATATTTTTCTTAATTTTGCAAAAATATCTTCCATTTTTTTTTTGGGTAGCCTTAAAACTTAATTTATTTTTGTCGCTTCTTAGTTAATGTCTTCAATCTGTAAGATATTTCTTTAAATTTAAATTATTATTTCCATTTTAATTATTTTTCTCATTTTCAAATTCAAAAAAAGTTGTTTTAAAGATTTTCTTTTATTTTTTGTTATTTTCTTAAATTTAACTTGTAATCATTAATTTTTTTTTTTATTTGTTATTTTAAAATTAATTTCTACAAGACTTTATTTTTTCTTCTCTTTCGACATTTTTTTTCTATTTAATTTTTTTGTCATTACTTAATTACTTTTTTTTAAAATTATTTTCTTCAAATTTCAATTACAATTTTTGATTTTTAATTTAGTCTTCAAGTTCTATCACTTTTCTTATTTTTAAATTATTTTTTCCAAATTTCGTCTATTTCTCATCTGTTAATTATTATTTTCGTATATTTTAAGTTTTAATATTTAATTTTCGATTATTCTTAAAGGAATTTCTTCAATTTTTAATTTAAATTCTTGTTATTTTAAAATCAGTTTTTTCGTTTCTCAATTATTTTTTTAATTTTCACTTTTATTTTCTTCAATTTAAAATTGTTGCCTTGAATTTCAACAATAGGATCGTTTAAAATTTTATTTGAAATTTTACGCCACTGTTTTGGAGGTTACTGTTGACATCAGGAGATACATTTTAAATCCTCATTTTTTCTAGGGTGGATCAGAGAGTTTTTAGGTGGGCCGGGCCTACCCTGGTAGTTACGCCTATGTAAAAGATTTAAATTTAGCGGGTCTGTGCGTCAAATGTAGGTTATGTCTGACCACTAAATTGTTCGTTTTTAAATAAAACAAACGAAAAAAATTATTGTACATAGTATATTTCTATTCATATATTAAAACAATGTTTAATTTCCTTAAATATACCTCTTTTCTATAAAAATATTTACAAAATTAATAAATCAAAGTTTCATTAATTTTTGAAACTTTCTATGGAAACTTTCAAATGAAAGTTGCAAAAGAATACGTTTTGGAAACTTGCCATTGCGTCACATATATAGTATTAGGAGACAGATTACGGACAAATTTTGCCTGCACTTTAGTGACGTCATTCTCCATCACATACCCTTAACAATTTAAAAGCATTTGTTGTTGGCGACTTTATTTTCGTATTATTGTGTTATTTTGTTCCTCGAAAATTTATAATACGAGTAATAATAGCTTTTCTTTATTCGATTTGTCAATTCAATGAAAGACTCCGAGAACAAATTTACTCGGTGTTTATGTGGGGAATAAAATATATTAAGTAACCCCAATAAAGAGTCTGTTTTTTTTGTGCATATCTCACCAAATCGCAATTAAGTAAAGTCTCTTAAAAATTCAGCGTATCCTTAGAAATTAACGCATGAAAATTGGAAACAGAGGGTGTAGAAAGAAGCGCGTAGGAGTGCTATTTCAGGAATCAGCGGAATCACTCGATTCTCATTGAAAATGGGCGACTCGACGTCGCGATTGTAATTAAGACAAATCGGTCAGGATGTCGAGATTGCACATGGGGAGCACCACCTCGATTCTGTCGCGTCTTTTGCGCCTTACGCCCTCGCCAATCAACCCCCTTCTGTCTTCTCTTCTGCTCAACACTATGCTACCAATCCCCCCACCATTGTCAGGGCACTGTCTCTGGAAAAGTCCTGAAAATACCCTGACAGTGATTTTCCCACACTACCACCTATTTCGATCGGTATCACGGGACTATAAAACCCAAAGATTGCCCCGAGAAAGACATTCGACTGACAAAGCTCGAAACGACAATGAAAATGTCCGTTTGTACTGATCGACATTTATTCGCGATCGTGTGTGTACTCGTGATTTTCATCGCTCGTACTTCCGGAGACTATGGTATGTGTTTCTAATCGCGACAATTGTTATCGTTTTTCTGTGATTATCCTAAAAATTTCATGTGTGGGTCATTCTCTCAAAACGGACAAATCACATCATTTCATCTAAATAATAAAAATAATGTTGGCCTTTTGATGGAATTTAATATTGTGAATAAGATTTCATGAGAAAGGAATACAAAATTTCAAATTGGTTGAAATATTAATGTTCATACACTACCGGACAAAATTGTGGGGCCGCTTACAAAAATGGGATTAAAAATATGACCGTCTTAAATTGTTGATAACTTTGTCAGATATTAGAGAAATAAAATTTTAATGCTTTTTCGATTAATAGAAATGGAGATTCAATGTGATAGAGACAGGTGAATTTTTCGTTTTTTGTGAATTTTCATTGTTCAAGTTTGGTGAGCTCCATTTTCTAGAAAAGTAATTGGAAATTTTTGAATTTAAGCTAAATTAAACCTTGAACTGTTAACTTTAAAATAAACCAAAGAAAATTAAAATATCTTGTCTGGTTTAAAAGTTATAAGTAAATGTATGATACGAAAAACTTAACGATCCTAGTGCTCGCTCCACTTTTGGCTGCTTAATACATACACGTATCATACATTTACTTATAACTTTTAAACCAGACAAGATATTTTAATTTTCTTTGGCTTATTTTAAAGTTAATAGTTCAATGTTTAATTTAGCTCAATTTCAAAATTTCCCAATTACTTTTCTAAAAAATGCAGCTCACCAAAATTGAACAATAAGAATACCCAAAAAACGAAAAATTCACCTATCTTTATCACATTGAATCTCCGTTTCTATTAATTAAAAAAGCTTCAAAATAGGATTATTTATCGGCAAATTTTATAAGCTTTCCAATGCCCTGTAGAAAATTTCATTTCGCTAATATCTGACAAAGTTATCAACATTTTAAGACGGTCATATTTTTAATCTCATTTTCGTAAGTGCATCCACAATTTTGGCCTGTGGTGTATAATGTAAAAGCTCTTCTATGTAAACACGAAACAATTTTTATTTAACCTAAAATTATTACTTTCATTGTTCGATAATCAAAAAATAGAGAAAAAAAATTTTTTAGTGCGGTTATCAGTTCAGAAACGGGGTACAGTTCCAAAAACGGTCCCCTCCAATTTTAATAAAACTTGGTGTACTTATGTATTTTTATTCGCTGATTACGAAAATAATAGTGAAAATTGGCGCAAATTTGATTATCATGGTGAAAATTATAAAAAGCTACCATAATTAACGGTTTTCGTTATTATGTCATAAGATATTCAAAATCCCAAAAAATATTTTTAATAAAAGTTCTAAATCTTTTAAGGAGAGTCACAATTCCTTGTTTTGACCCCCTTAAATTTTTTAATTTTTATTTCTTGAAAAAATTTTAATTTCTCAGATTTCATGCGAGAGATTCAAAAGAATCATTAAAAAAGGTTGTGAAAAAACTGGCGATCAAAAATACGAAAAATTGAAAGAGAAGATCAATTTTCAAAAATTCTAATTTTTTAAGACTTTAATTTATATATTAGTTCAAAGTTCATATTTTATATTTTTGACCTCCTTGTATGCTTTTAGGACCCAATTAATGCAAGAAAAAAATGAAGCTTTTAATAATGTCATAAAAATTTAAGGGGGTTATTTTAGCATGATACTTACATTTTTGCCAACTTTCACTATTATTTTCAAGATTAGTGCATCAAAATACATAAGAGTACCATGTTTTATTATAATTGGAGTTTTCGTAATTTTATCCACCGTACACCTTTCCAATTTTTTATTGAGTAAATAATAAATTTTATCAATAATTCTCAGAATATTCTTTTATTCATATAAAACATTATTAAAATTATATTTTTTCTCAATGCACATCAAAAACTTAGTAAATGAAGTTTCAAATGGCCCCAAAATGAATAAAATTCGATTAAAATTGTCAAAGTTATTCTACTTTTAATTTTGTAGTATTATCATTAAATTTTTACTGTATCAACAGTTTTTCATTATTTTCTTTCTCGTATTCATAGTTTTGACTATTTTTCAATTTTTATGAATTTTTGCAATTATATTAAACACTTTTGAAAGTTTAAGAATTACCTGATACCTATTAATTTATTAAATAATGTTACATGTATTTATTAGATGATTCTTAAACTCTAAAAATTGTATCTTATTATCATTGAAAAATGCATAAAAAATTAAAAAACAGACACCGTCATTTTGGATGAACCATTTTTAATTTTAATATGTGCTGTATCAATTTCTGTCCATTTGAATATTTAAATATGCGTAAAACGAAATCAATTTAATTCAGTTTAATGCCGTTTGAATATTTTGTAAACAAAAATTTTATTAATCTTTTCTCGAAAACAAAGATCGTTTATATATTTAATATGTAAAAAGTTATGAGTTACGGCATTATTGAAGTAATAGAAAAAAATAAGAGTATTTTTAAGAAATGTGTTTTAAAAAATAAGTTTTTTTAATTGCGGTTATTAAAAAATAAGTTTTTTTAATTGCGGTTATTAAAAAATTGGCTTTTCGTTTTTAGATGACTTTAATTAAAATTTTAAATATTATCAGAGTGCGACTATTTTTTTACTTTAAAAAGAATTGTAGATGCTCATAACTTTGTTAATTTTAACAAATTCAACAAAGAAATGTTTTGAAAATACTTTTATGTTTTTTCTATATACATTGTCTTTTATCATTGATTAATTTTGATTTTTTAGAGATAAACCAGGATTGTTTGAACGATCCAAAATTTGTCCGAACTAAATATTCTTTTATCGTGATAAAAAAGATGATGAAGAATTGTTCAGTTAATCCCAAAAATTATCTGGTTAAAGATTTAATTTTAAAACTTGTCCGAATTAATCATCACTTTTAAACTGATACGAGCAGATAAGGAAAATTTGTCAGGTCAATTCCGAAAAATTAAAAAAGTGAATTTCAAAACTTATTTGAAAAAATACAAAAACACATAAAAGGAATCTTTCTGCGGTAAATTCCAAACAATATTAGTTTTAAAAAGTTAAATCTAAAATATGTTTGAATTAATTTTACCGGTCAATTCCGAACAATATTTCGTCAAAAAAAAATATGATCTGAAACTTTTCGCAATTGATCCTAAAGTTTTCTTAATTACATAATTTGTATTTATTTAGAAGAAATCAGAATATGTTATATCATTAGGATAAATTCAAGATATTTTTAGGATTCCCGTTGCTGAGGTATCAACCTGTAAAAAATTGGGACTATTACTTACAAACTTTAAATTATTTTAATGTTATTTCAGCTTGACAAATTTTAGACTTGACCAAATTAATTTCTGACAAAATTTTCATACGAAATCGGATAAATTTTGGATGTCAAAAACTGGACAAAGAAACGAAAAAAAAAATTTTACATCATTATCTATCATTACATCTATCTATCATTATCAGCTCTATCGGCATGAGATTGTAATATTTTTAGTTACATTTAAGTTAAAGTGTAAGGGTGTTTTTAAACCTGTTGAACAAATAAACAAATTATATAGAAGTCACTTTTTGTGTCGAATCAAGTCACAGTAATAAATTATTGTTAGGATCCTGGACTGAGAAAAGCCATTAATTCAGTTGGAAGCTTCCTTTGGACTTTCCGTGGGGTCCCGTGGAACTTAATTTATCTTCTAGATTTAAAATAGACCTGAGAAGAAAAAATTAGATCAATTTATTGACCCGAATTTTTTTAGCATTCGAAAGACCTATAGCTAGCGATTTACTTGCAACACCACTGGAAACTTTGCCATGTAGGATTATGTTATGGTGATATTTAATCTCTATGGGATTATGGGCCATTTTTGGATGACAAGAATATTTAACAATTAGTACTGTTATGTACGGAAGGGATTTAAAAACAACTTATTATTATTTTAATCTTTTAACCCTTGATTCATTTGCAAAGTGGAAGGCTCTAAGGAATCATTCACATATCACGTGATACAAATTTGAGCTAATTTCAACCCCCTCCCCCCTCCTCGTGATACTTTTCCTATTACTAAAAATTTAAATTTCCATGGACCGTGATATTTTTCCTACCCCCCCTCCCACCCCTAAAGATATCACGTGATATGTGGACGACCCCTAACTAAGGAAACAGAGAAAAAAAGTCCACTGAACAATACATTTACCACAAGATTACAATAAAATTTATTTGTCCAATTACAACTTTAAGCTGAGTGATTTCTATGACTGGTTAAGAGAGAGTGTTTGTAGAAGAGGAATAGTCCTTGTTAATTCAAATCCTTGATTGGGTGTGAATTTAAATTCCCGGTCATTTCACCAAATCAGTTTTCCTGAATGACCATTTTCCCGAAAAACTTATTCCGACTGTTTTTTTACCGAAAATATTTGTACCGAATTCGAAAAAAAAAGAATAAATGATAACCTGTGACCATAGCAAGCATTGTAATTTGAAATGAAATTTTTGATAAAGAATTTTAAATAAAGTTAATTAAATTACATAAATACATTTTGTTGGGATCAATAACATTCGGTTCAATAAGCTATTCGGTAAATTCGACCGTCGGTAAATTTGATATTCGGTGTAACTACAGTTTGGTATGAAATTGATTCAGGGAAATGTCCAGGAATGTCATCCACTGAAACAAGGAATGGATTTTGTAGACAAGGAAATAGTTTGTGCATGAATTATGAACAGAATAATACATAAAACTATGCGAATCAGGATTTTTAAACCACGAATCGAATCTAATCCAGAATTTTAGGTCTCGAATCGAATCAAATAAGTGTTTGATTCGAATTCGAATTAATATGTTTGATTCGAAGTCCTCGAATAGTTCAAATTCGAACCTTTGCAATTCGAATTCAAATCGAATCTTGCTAATTCGATTCGTTTGGAATTCGAACTTGACTCCAAGATGTCACGATACAAATTTGAATATATCAGGACAAACTCGTTTCCATCCAATATATAAAATTATATTTGTATGTGATGAGGTTATTCGCAAAAAGCTCTTAGCCTACCAGAAACGATTAATAATTATGGGATATTTTTTTTTCATGTTACTTCTCATAGAAACAAGAGGCAGTCAATCCCTGAGTGTAAGCGGTGGTGAAAGAACACCACAAGAAGGCAATGACTGTGTAACTCATAATTGTATGAAGAGGACCATCAACAGTTCACCTGGAGCAATGTGGTTCGGACCCAGATTAGGCAGGCGACGAAGGTCAGGCCAAAAAGCAGTGAACTTGAGACAAATTGAAGCAGTTACAGGTATGTTTATGTAATAGTTATGCGGTAGTAATTACCATTGCATTTTTTATGAAAAAAAAATGTGAGACAAGTTTTGAAAGACGAACTTTTTGCAAACTTGTATCGCAACGTACCATAAACAGTCATGACTTTTTTCCATTGCAGAGGACAAAGAGAACGTTAAGTTTACTCCTCGATTGGGACGAGAATTAATGGAAGAAATGTTGTATGGTGACTTTGAGGATTTTCCAAATCAGATCGACAGACAAGATTTTTACGATGAAATCCGACTAAAACCCTTCTGGCTGTTTCGACAAGGTAGAGAAGCTCAAGATGAAAAATCTTTCGTTACAAATCCGAGGCTGGGTTGACAATTGCAACAGAAATTGAGAATAATCTAGAATATTAATTGTATTTGAGATTTAAGACTTCATTGCAAAACACTTCATTAAAATTGATTTTATAGTACAGATGTTACATCTCAAAATGTATCTACAAGCAAGTGTATATGTATAATATAAAACTCATAATTACATCAGACACAATTTTAAACAGCTTAAGCAAAACTTAATAATTATGTAATATTGATGGTCTCCTCTTCTTATCTCGTAAAGTCCCTTCATCGTCTTTACTATTCTGCATTAAAAAATAAAGATGAATCTTAATGTCTGTGATTCTTAATTAAACTTATTTCAATTTTTGAAAGTGTATATAATATAAAAACTACCCACATTCATTAAAATTTTTTTATTTAAATTATTAAAACTTATATTAAAATTTAGGAGAAACTAAAGAGGAGTTTTAGAACTCACTTGGAGATTATGCAAAGATGGATGTAAAGACTTCAGTCTCTTACTCAAACAGAATATAAAATTGAAATTAATTTTAACATAGTACGTTTAGTAAATTCTGGTCAAATGATTCTTATAAAAATTTCCTATATTATTTAAAGTTCTAAAATATTTTTAAAAAGCAGAAGTGTGTTATGTATAAGAAATAAATAATAACCATACATAGTTAGATAAAATTATGTGTATAATAAAAATACCTTTAAAAATAAAGAAAGTAAACTGAATCAGTCAGGATTTCATTTATTTCTAAGTTCTTTTTTAGTTCCAAAAATCAAAATTTGATTCCTGCAATTAGTTTTTTTGTTATGAAGCTTCAAACATCCGTTCTTTAAAGTTTGCTTTAAAGGATATTTAAAGGATTATTTAGCGATAAGTCCCTTCTCTCGCGGAGCGTCACATATAGTTATTTCAGCCATAAAACAAATATTTTCTTTTTTTTATGATATAACTTAAATTTTTAATACTTTACTAAGTTCAATAATATGTATATTTGATATATTCATATTATCAAAGTAACTTGTCTTTATAAGCCTTTAAGGGTGTTGCAAGGAGAGAATTAACATAACCTTAAAAATTCTTTTACAGGCAGCGTACAATTGTAACATTTCGCCAATTTTTTCCAGAAACAAAAAATGTAATTAAAAATATGACCATGTACCCACAATTTAAATTTTATGCAGATTCTAAAACTAATTTGACATTTTAGAAATATGTATTATTTGGGCTTCAGTTTCTGAACAAAAAAAAGTACACAATTTTCAATATTTTGTTCAGAAACTGAAGCCCAAATAATACATATTTCTAAAATGTCAAATTAGTTTTAGAATCTGCATGAAATTTAAATTATGGGTACATGAACATATTTTTAATTACATTTTTTGTTTCTGGAAAAAATTGGCGAAATGTCACAATTGTACGCTGCCTGTAAAAGTATTTTCAAGGTTATGTTAATTCTCTCCTTGCAACACCCTTAAAAGTTGCAAAATTGAAAAAAAAGTTGCATTTCTGCAGCTTTATTTCATAAGAAGTTGATAATAAACAATATAATTTGTTTAAACAATTGTAAAAATTATTGTAATATTATGAATTTATTTCCATAATATTATGAATTTATCACTCAGTTAATAATTATTGAAAAGATATTATCGATTTCACTGAGTCAAATAAAACGAAAAAATCTTCACTTTTTTAACGTTTCAAAAGCTATGCTGCCCTCATCAGAAACTAAAATTTATTAATAACATGTTTAACAAAGAATTAATTTACAAATTATGCATATAATAAAATGAAATGATGTCAACAATAATTACCGTAAAAAAAATAGAATTTAAATTTAATTTTATTTTAACTTTCGACAATCAAGAATGTACCCTTATATTTTGTACACAATGACTTATAATAATCCGATCGCATTGATTAGTTTAATAATATTCTAATTACCTCAGTTTAATTTTAGTAAACGGACGAGACACTTGTTGTCAAAAATTTGTCATCGTCTTTATATTTAATTTATTTATTGTTAATTTTTTACGGTAATTATTGTTGACACCATTTCATTTTATTATATGCATAATTTGTAAATTAATTCTTTGTTAAACATGTTATTAATAAATTTTAGTTTCTGATGAGGGCAGCATAGCTGTTGAAACGTTAAAAAAGTGAAGATTTTTTCGTTTTATTTGACTCAGTGAAATCGATAATATCTTTTCAATAATTGTAAAAATTATTATTTTTAGTTTGCTGTTAGTACATGGCTTGACTGACCTCGAAAAGTCACAAGACTGAGAAGAATTTGCGATTCTCTAACTCTATTCAATAAAAAGAAAAAAATAAACATCAATTTGTTTAAACAATTGCAAAAATTATTATTTTTAGTTTGTTGTTAGTACAAGGCTTTACTGACCTCGCAAAGTAACAAAATTAAGAAAAAGTTGCAACTCTGTAGCTTAATTTGGGCAAATCCTGAAAATAAACAATTTATAATTTGTTTAAACAATTGTTAAAAATATCATTTTTACTTTTTTGTTCGTGTTTGGCTCCATTGGCCTCGATAAGTTGCAACTCTCTAGCTAAATTTAATAGAAAGTTGTAAACAAACAATAATAATTTGTTTAAACAAATTAGCAATTACAGGGAATAATGATTAAAAATCAATATTTATGTTAATTATTAAAGTACACTGAAAGACTTTAGTAAATAATTTTTACTATCAAGTTTGTAATCTGGGATAATCGTGTAAAACAAAAATTTTTCCTAGCAAAAAAATTCAATTGTTTAAATATATTTTTTCACTCTTTCTGTTATAATTAAATATCTTAAAACCTTGCAACTTTTTAAATAGCGAAGAGAAAAACAATTAAATAGATACATTTTAATTTATTTAATTAAATTGATTCTTTAAACATTAAAAATAGTTTTTTTATTAAATTCACCTATATAGAATCATGTGGTTTTTTGCAATTTTCAGTGAAGAATTATAAAGAAGTTATTTATTTATATTTTACAGTATATAAATTCAATTAAAAATGCGTCATAATAAACCAAGCTTTATTAAAACAGGGGATAAAGTTCCGATTAGTACTTACCTCCGATTCTTTTGATACTACGTATACTTACGTATTTTTTTGCGCTGATTACGAATATCATAGTGAAAATTGGCTCAAATTTGATTTTCGTGGTAAAAATCATAAAAAAACACTATAAAATCATAGTTTTTTGGCATTATCTTGTTTAATTATTAAAATAATGAAAAAAGCTTATAACAAAAGTTGTAGATCTCATTTTAACAAACATTTTATGTTGTATGCATTTTTACGTTAAAACGAATAGTTTTTGAGAAAAACTGCAAAACCCATAAACAACTAATAATGTGGGGGGGGTTATAGGGGGGGTTGGGTTGCCCACTGACAGTGGAATATGGCCAACAATTACGTAATTCTACGAAGTTACGCAATGTAATTGCGTATTATTACGTAGTTTTGTAATGTAATTAAGTAATATTACGTAGTTACGTAATGTAATTACATAATTACGACTGAGTGCAATTTAATGTTCACATAATGTGCGTATTTGGTCGCTTTTATGATGATTTATATTTTTTGCAATTTTTTCGTAAACTAATTAGATTTCGTAAAAAATGCATTGAACATAAAATATGTATTTTTGTGTGAGCTACAACTTTTGTATAAAAAGTTTTTTTAAATTTGCAATATTTATACACATTTTTCACCATGATAATAAAATTTGCGCCAATTTTCACTATGATTTTCGTAATCAGCGCATCGAAATACATAAGTATACCAAGTTTCATCAAAATCGGAGGTAAGTACTAATCAGAACTACACCCATAAATTATCTAAACAATTGGAAAGTTTTGTAGTTTTTTTTGTAGATAGGGGCAAATAGGGGGTTAAGGCCTTAAGGCTTAAGCAGATAGAAATACGGTTACGGGGCCAGAGCACGAGACAGAAAAGGACAGAAACAGTCTCTGTCCTTTATTATCTCATGCCCTGCTCCCGTAACCGTATTCGTTGTGCTTTGGGCTTAAGCAGATAGAAATACGGTTACGGGACCAGAGCATGAGACAGAAAAGGACAGAAATAGTCTCTGTCCTTTATTATCTCATGCCGGGACGCATAAATTTATACCGATTGACATTTGATCCACTGGACATTTGGACGAAGGGCATTTGGACGAATTGACATTTGGACGAAATGACATTTGGACGAATCGACATTTGGACGAATCGACATTTGGACGAAATGACATTTGGACGAATCGACATTTTGACGAAAGGACATTTGGACGAATCGACATTTTGACGAAAGGACATTTGGACGAATCGACATTTGGACGAAAGGACATTTGGACGAATCGACATTTGGACGAAAGGACATTTGGACGAATCGACATTTGGACGAATCGACATTTTGACGAAAGGATATTTGGACGAATCGACATTTTGACGAAAGGACATTTGGACAAATCGACATTTTGACGAAAGGACATTTGGACGAAAGGACATTTGGACGAATCGACATTTTAACGAAAGGACATTTGGACGAATCGACATTTTGACGAATGGACATTTGGACGAATCGACATTTTGACGAATGGACATTTGGACGAATCGACATTTTAACGAAAAGACATTTGGACGAATCGACATTTTAACGAAAAGATATTTGGACGAATCGACATTTTGACGAAAGGACATTTGGACGAATCGACATTTTGACGAATGGACATTTTGACGAAAGGACTTTTGGACGAATCGACATTTTGACGAAAGGACATTTGGACGAATCGACATTTTGACGAATGGACATTTGGACGAATCGACATTTTGACGAAAGGACATTTGGACGAATCCACATTTTAACGAAAAGACATTTGGACGAATCGACACTTGGACGAATCTTTTTTGGCATATAAGTTTACTCTCTATGTTGTACTTGTTCATGGTTTCAAATTATCAAATATTCCAAGTGTTGTTTCTCCGTGAGATGGAGCTAGGGGTATTAAAATTTAGGTAATCTGTAGGTAAATTACCTAAAAATTATCAAAAAATATAAAAATTTCATTTTATACACAATTGTAATTCTCCTAGCTCCATCTCTCGGATAAACACTGAACCCTATCAACACTTGGAATATTTGATAATTGGAAACCATGAACAAGTACAACATAGAGAGTAAACTTATATGCCAAAAAAGATTCGTCCAAGTGTCGTTACATCAAAATGTCGATTCGTCCAAATGTCCATTCGTCCAAATGTCCAATCGTCAAAATGTCGATTCGTCCAAATGTCCTTTCGTCAAAATGTCGATTCGTCCAAATGTCTTTTCGTCAAAATGTCGATTCGTCCAAATGTCCATTCGTCAAAATGTCGATTCGTCCAAATGTCCTTTCGTCAAAATGTCGATTCGTCCAAATGTCCATTCGTCAAAATGTCCATTCGTCCAAATGTCCATTCGTCCAAATGTCGATTCGTCCAAATGTCCTTTCGTTAAAATGTCGATTCGTCCAAATGTCCATTCGTCAAAATGTCGATTCGTCCAAATGTCCTTTCGTCAAAATGTCGATTCGTCCAAATGTCCTTTCGTCAAAATGTCGATTCGTCCAAATGTCCTTTCTTTAAAATGTCGATTCGTCCAAATGTCGATTCGTCCAAATGTCTTTTCGTCCAAATGTCGATTCGTCCAAATGTCGATTCGTCCAAATGTCCTTTCGTCAAAATGTCGATTCGTCCAAATGTCCTTTCGTCAAAATGTCGATTCGTCCAAATGTCATTTCGTCCAAATGTCGATTCGTCCAAATGTCCTTTCGTCAAAATGTCGATTCGTCCAAATGTCCTTTCGTCAAAATGTCGATTCGTCCAAATGTCCATTCGTCAAAATGTCCATTCGTCCAAATGTCCATTCGTCCAAATGTCGATTCGTCCAAATGTCCTTTCGTTAAAATGTCGATTCGTCCAAATGTCCATTCGTCAAAATGTCGATTCGTCCAAATGTCCTTTCGTCAAAATGTCGATTCGTCCAAATGTCCTTTCGTCAAAATGTCGATTCGTCCAAATGTCCTTTCTTTAAAATGTCGATTCGTCCAAATGTCGATTCGTCCAAATGTCCTTTCGTCAAAATGTCGATTCGTCTAAATGTCCTTTCGTCAAAATGTCGATTCGTCCAAATGTCCTTTCGTCAAAATGTCGATTCGTCCAAATGTCATTTCGTCCAAATGTCGATTCGTCCAAATGTCATTTCGTCCAAATGTCGATTCGTCCAAATGTCATTTCGTCCAAATGTCAATTCGTCCAAATGCCCTTCGTCCAAATGTCCAGTCGATCAAATGTCAATCGGTATAAATTTATGCGTCCCCTCAAGCTCTGCTCCCGTAACCGTATTCGTTGTGCATTGGGCTTTATGAGGTTATCTGATGTTACGTCCCTGGTCCTTTCCTTTGGAAATTTCTTGCTAAGATTCCAGTTGCTAGTAATTTATGGAAATTTCATAAATTACTCTGTTGATTAATCCGGAACACAACATTTATTTGAATTTTAAAGAAAAAGTGAATTTAATAACTTGATTTAATTTAATTAAATTAATAAATAAAATCATTAAAAGGATTGATTTAAATAAAACACAGCATTTTTTATAGTTGGAAAATCTAGAAAAACCAACTTTTATTGTTCAAGTTAAATTAAAATTGTATGATATTTTACAAATATAGTCTTTTGTAAAAATTATATAATAAGATTTGTTAATCTTATTAATAAATTTAAATGTTCACTAAGTAATAACATCAATCAAACACAATGATGTTTTTATAATTAAGAACCTCTACCGGAAAATTATAAGTTTAATATCCGATATATTGTTTTATAGGTTAAGTTGAAAAATCTCTTAAAAGATTTAATCGCCGTACAAGAATACGTTTTAAGACAATTGAAAATGAGAAAAAATCTGCTCTCCCATGCATGTTATGGGTTTTTATAATCTTAACCCTACTCTATAATTTTGCCCTTACTCTAAAATCTTAACCTATTACATTTTAGATCACGCCATTTCTAACCAATTACAATTTAGCTACTTTTATTAAAATCGGACTTCTATTTCGCAAGTGACGAGTGACAATTTTCTTGATAAAATCTAACGTTCGGGTTTTATATCCGGTCTAGCTGGCGCCTAGACCTTTTTTTGATGCTATTTTCGTCGTCCAGTTCCATTTAATTCTTTGATTTTTACCGCTATGTTTCAATACATACTTACAATTTTCATAGTTGCAGTTCAATACATTACTTATAATTTTCGCCGCTATGATTCTAATGCGTACTTTGATTTTTGCCGCTATGATTTAAGTACACGCTTTTGATTTTTCACCGCTGTGATGTTTGCTCCCGTGACTCAGATTCTTTCGGTTTGAATTCTTTTAATTTAATGAAATTAAATGTTTCTTGGTAATTGTAATTTCAAATGTTCAATTATTAAAGAAAAGATGGTTTAATTATTATTAGTTATTAATTTGAATTAACGAAACATTATTTTCCCAATAATAATAAATATTATTATTGGTCAAAATAATTCTTGTTTTTTGAAAATACTTTTGTTTGTAAAGATGTTTCAATTGTTAATAATTATTATTAAAATATTAATTAAAAATACAGAATTGTCTTTTAGTTTGTAATTGCTTGTAGGGTTCTAAGACCCTGTAAAAGGTACTGGGTGCTCAGCGCATCCCGTCACACCTCCCTTCTATTGAAGAAAAATTTATTCTATATTTAGAATTGATTTTTCTGTCGTCGGGCGTCTTTCTAAAACATTTCCCTTCCACATATTCATTCGCGATATAATTTGTACACGATGAAATTTTATTGCTTTTCAAGTGGTTCCTTGAATTTTGTGTTATAGTGTTTCACTGTTTGTGAATTTGAAGAAGTTTTGTGTATTAATGCATTTGACATTTTTGATGGAGAAGAAATCTAAAATATCTGTGTCCTTTGGGAATATTAAAGGGAGAAAAAAAAGAAAATTTATTTTGTATAATATATAGAGTTTATTTAACTTTTGAGAAAGTAAAAATATATAGTGTTTGGTGTAATAAAAAATTTTCATTAATGTTTTTGTTTATTTTTGTCTTGTTTTTTGTTTTTGTTTATTTATTTATTTTTTTTGATAAATAAATTTAACAAGATAATAAAAACTAATAATAATATAATTATAATACACAATGAATTAATATTCATTATTTGCAGTATTTCTTCGTCGAGTTCGTCATCGGAATCTATTAGCTCGTTCCAGTCGACCCATCCAGCATGTTCGTCAACTAGTTCGTCCGCGTTATGAATGATATCCATCCTTAGATTGTTTGCTTGTTCAATGTCTAATAAATCATCCGCGATTTCCATGAAATTTATTTCTTCGTTTTCAGCGGGTTCATTAATTGCTACCTCGTCTCCGATGTTTATAATATTAACTTGCAAGTTTTCTTCCTGTTGTTTTGCTGCCTGCTGTTGTTCTAAGATTTCTGCAGGATCTTCGACTCGTAAGTATTTAATTTGATTATTCGCATCTCTTTTAATATGAATCCAAAGTATCGTATTAATATACTCGTGTTCAGGCCAAATTGGTCTCCAGGACACCGGATAATCTGGGTTATATTTATCAATATTTTGTTTAGATTCATAGAGTATATTATTATTATCGTGGAATTTCCAATTAGCTTGCCACAAGGTACTCTTGCATTGTGCACAATTTCCTGGTACACCTGTTGTTAGTGGTTTACGTCCACAGTTCAAACACGTTTTTTGATTGATTAAATCCCTCGATCCCACTAGATGAAAGTTGTACCAGACTTTGTCTATTGCATTGTCCATAAAAAAATTATTTTTTCCACACTCCTCACATCGGAACATATATTGGAGAGTGTAGGGATTCCTTCCTAACCAAACATTTCCATGTGCGTGTACCAATCTTCCCTCTGTATCCATTAATTCGAATTCCTCATTCTAAAAAAAAATTTTATAATATTTGTGAATCTTTTATTTTATTTTTAGAAATATTGTATTGAAATAATTTTCACTGAATTATTTTGTTTGTTCCCCTTATTCATATTTTTATAATAATAGTAAAAATAATAATTATGTGATAATTAATAATTTCTGTATATAATTTATGTTCACTTTGTTAAAAATTTCATTGATAAATTCAATAATCGTTATTTTGTAAAAGGAAAATTCAAAATAATGAATTGTATATTCATTTTGTTTTTCTTATCATTCCCTGTTTATTATTGGTCATAATATTTTCTATAAAACTAACCTTCTGTTAATTAGATACAATTTTATGTTATAAGTTTACTAATTTTATTGTCTATCTGAATTATATGTTGGTTAAATAAGTTGTTTCAGTATTGTAGAACGAATATAAAAATCACGTTTTGTTTTTATGTAGTTGCCATGTGTTATTTACCGCAAGTTAAATTTAAATGTTTATTTTAAAGCAATAATTACTCACATATGAAAAGTTGTTTCCGGGTCTTACATTTCCATATAATTCTAAAAATTCCTCCATTTTTATTAATTTATATTTGAATAAATAATATTATTTTACTTTTTTCTAATATGTTTAATTGCCTTTCGTGTGAATGCACTTGCTTGTTTGATCTCGTTCAACGAATGTTAGTATGTGTGCGAAAAGGGTCTTAGGGTGTCTGCTAGTCCCCGTTTTCTTATTGGTCCATTTTTGAAAATCGTCCACATCGATTTATTGATTATAAATCTTTTGAAATATCTCAATTTATATATATATTTCAGTTAAATTTTGTAATTTAATGATTTATATTATTGAAATTATTAATTTTATTTAGTATTTATTTATTTTATGTGTTTTAAATTTTGTGTTTATTTTGGCGCGCTAATTCGTAAAATTTGAAATTAGTACTTGGCCAAATTATGTACATCCTTTAAATTAATTGCAAATACTTATATAATGTATAATTATTATTTATCTTAAATTTCAAAATTTCCAAATTATATTTGGTTAAATTGTATTTATTATTAATTTGTCCACAGAATGTGTTAAAAATAATTGTAATTAATATTTTAACCTAAAAATAATATTAATTTAAATATGAGATTAAAAAATTTTGTATCATCCATTTATTATTTAATAATTAAATCAGAAAGAATTTATGAGGATAATTATAATTTGAGTTGATACTAATGCAAAATATAATTTGTATTTGTATCTCAGAGAATATCTTAATTCTTGAAACCATGTTAGAAAACGTATTTTGTTTTGAAATTTTTATTATTTGAAGATGAATTTCAATATTTTTTTTTTTTTTGCAAGTGATATTATAATAGTAAACAATGTCGTAGTTGTAATTAGAATTATAATATTATTAATAATTAACTAAGAAAAATTATATATTAGAAGAAATAATATTATTATTAATTAAAATAAAAATATTAATAATATTTATGAAATATGCAAAAATTGTAAATAAACAAATCAATGTGAATACAATAAAGTAAAATTATTTTATAAAATGTTTACAAACAAAAAAAAATTTTTTTTTATAAATAAAGTTAAGTAATATTAAAATAAAAATATAATTATTTTTATAAGAAATTTTATATTGTTGTAAATAAGATAATTCAAATAATATTGAAATTGAATACTAATTTTTCTAGAAACTTTACAACTATTTCCATTACCCAAATTAACAAAATCCAATTTTTAGTCATGTCTTCAAAAATTGTTTTGTTGAATTTTAATAATAATGCTATATTTAAAAGCTTTTTACGCTTATTACCTTATTCATATGTTTATTATTTATTTTTTTTTTATTTATTAAATTTTAATGATTAAATTATAAAATCAATCATTCACATATTGAAATATGTTTTACTTTAATTATAACGTATAATAGGTTAAATTGTATTTAGTTTTAATTAATTGGACTGATTTTTAAAGGTATTTTCATTTTATATTGTAGTTAATTGTAGTTTATCTTTGTGGACTAATTTTAAATCGTTCGTTTTAACATTTTTTATTCTTGCGTTAGATTCGCCTACTAATTCTAGGATCTCATAGGGTCCTTCAAAGAATGCATCAAATTTTTTGTTGTTTCTCACGTTAACTTTTAAATTAACTGCATCCCCTACCTTGAAATTGGTTGGGTGAATATTTCTGTCATAGTAACTTTTTGATCTGATTTTAGCTTTTTGGATTCTCTCATGGGCAAGATTTTGTGTGTTATCGAGTTTGTTAAATAACTCGTGTAAATATTGGATGTATGTTGGATCTAATTTATTTTCATCAAAACTTGACGGAATATTTACTTCTTTACCGTACACGAGGGTATAAGGAGCAAAACCCGTTGACTCATGGATTTATCCATTATATGAAAAAATGGCATATCTAATCCATTCGTCCCAAGTTTGGGAATCACCGAATTGTCGTAAGTATTCAACTAGGGTCTGGTGACTGCGTTCAAGTGATCCCAGCGATTGTGGATGGTAAGCAGTTGATTCTATTTTTTCAATATTAAATATTTTGCAAAATGTCTTAATAACCTGGCTAGTGAAATTTGTCCCTTGATCAGAATGTATTACTTTTGGACATCCATATCTACATATAAATTGTTCGGCTAAGGTGTGTGCAATAGTAACCGAGTCTATTTGTTTCAGGGCGTACGCGTCGCAAAATTTTGAAAAAATACATTGTATTGTTAAGATGTATCTGTTACCATTGGAAGTAATTGGTAATGGACCTACAATATCAATCTGAATTTTTTCAAATGGTTCTTTTGGAGTATACGTAATTCTCATGGGTTGTTTGGTACGTAGTCTCGTTATTTTGAATCTTTGGCAGTTTTTGCAATTTTTTATGAATTTTTGAATATCAGGTTTCATGCCGGACCAAAAATAAATCGATCGAATCCTCCAATACGTTTTACTAACTCCTTTATGTCCACCCACGGTTGATTCATGAAATTCGCGTATAATTTTAAATCTTTCTTGTTCTGTGGGAAATTTAATTTCACCTGAACATATCATAACCTTTACATCAGTATCTTTAAAATGTTCAATTAAAAGTCTCTCGACACTTAACCAAGATATTCCCTTTAAATCATTATCTTTACTTGAAACTTTAATAAATTTTATTTTAAGAGTTAACAATGAATGTTTTAAAGCAATAATTGACTTTGCCAAATTATTGAGAAACGTTGAATCTTCACATTTTTCTTTTGTGATTAAATGAAAAATATAACGATTGTTTGAACTAAATACAATAACTTGTCCTATTTTTGGATTTTTTTTTTGTAATAAATCACAGTTAAATAAATTTTTATCAATTAATTCTTTTGTTATTTTTGATTCAGTTTTGCAATCTTCTGATGTAAAGTGTATAACATGTCCTTTTCCCATTGTAACTGTGTCTTTACTGTAAATTAAAATAGCATTTTTAATTAATGATAAGTTGTTGTCATATGTTGTATTGTTCTCATTTTCATTATCTTTTTCAGAAGAATTGGCGCTTCCACTGCCTTGATCAGAGGACTGAGCTTCAGCGCCCCCATCATTTTTATCTAACTTACAATCCTGACTCGGGTCTATTTTCTGACCTCCAGCTTTCTGCAACATGAAAATTGCATCGACTGATGTAGACATTTCGTTGATATTATTATCATACACCGAATCGATCTGAGTCTCCATGGCGTCATTCTTCTGAAAAATGTGATAAATTAAATATTCGCAACTGTTGGAAGAAGGAAGTTCCTCGAGCGATATTATGCTCTGGTCAAATTCAGCTGTTCCGTTTCCTTTTCCTAGAAAGTGTTCAGGAGCGGAACTGTCTGAAAAACTGCTTGTATTGGGATTTCTAGAATCAGTTTGGTCATTTCTGGCATTTATTTCTGCGCTTAAAGGACTACCCGCCCCTGGTTGTGAGGAGGGTGGGTTACGAGACAAGGCGTCAGCATTGCAGTTTATTTTACCTGGTTTGTATATTATTTCATAGTCATATTCACTTAATTTTATTCTCCATCTTGCCAGTCTTGAAGCTGGGTCTTTTATATTGTGTAACCATACTAAGGGACGATGGTCTGTTACCAAATAAAATTTTGTACCATATAAGTAAGGTCGAAATGTTTTAACGCAATCGACTATTGCTAAAAGCTCTTTTTCTATAGTGGAATAATTTATTTCTGGTTGTTGTAGAACTCTGGACGCGAAAGCAATGGGTAAGTCCTTACCGCTTTCGCCTTGGCTAAGGAATTGGGAATTTTGAAACGGCTATTGTTTTTTGTGGGTCTGGTTGAACCCCATTACTTGAAATAACATGACCTAAATATGTTATTTCTTTCCTTAAAAATTGGCATTTGTCTGGTTGTAAGGTTAAACCGGCAGTTTGTAATCTTCCTAGTAATTTGTTCAACTTTTGAGTGTGTTCTGCTAAGGAAGAGGCGTATATAATATAATAGAATCCGGGTCCATCGGTATCTGGTGAAATCCATTCGCCAAATCTAGAACAGAAAAAACCGTGGAACGCCCCAATTGGTCCAAAATGTCAACAATATTTGGAATTGGGTAACTGTCGCCAACAGTCTTTTCGTTCAATTTCCGATAATCTATCACCATTCGCCATCTCGGATTTCCTTTAGAATCTGGTTTTTTTGGAACAATCCAGAGAGGGGAGTTGTATGCTGAAATTGAGGGTTAGATTATATCCATGTCTTGTAAATTTTGTACTTGTTTAATTATCTCTTCTTTGTGTACATGGGGATATCGGTATTGTTTAGTTTTTACAGGAGTATCGTCAGTGGTAATAATTTTATGTTTTAATGTGTTAGATTGTGCAAGTGTGTCTCCTGGTAGGAAAAATTGATATGGATATTTTTCAAATGTTTTTAAAAGACTATTTTTCTCTTCTTCGTTTAAGTGATCAAGCTTTAAATTTTCGACTAATTTTGCAAAACGTGAAGCATGAATTTTCTTTTCATTTTGTTGTACTCCCGCGTCTTTAATTGTTCTTGGAAAAAGGGGGGCCGATTTAAATTCTTGTAATGTTATAGGATAAATAGATACGTCAATATCTGTGTTTGAGGAATTTATAAAAAATGTTTTTATTGAATCATTTTCATTTGTGACTAAATTTTCGCCCGCATAAATATTAGGTCCTAAATTTAATCTTGGAAGGTACCCTTCTTTTAAGTCTGAGTGTTTTATTGGCAATTGTACTAGAATTTTACATCTAGAGGGTAAATGTAGTGTTGTATTTTTTTGAAAAGGTATTTCTTGATTTTTTATGTAAATACAATCATCTAAGAGGTTAATAGTTGCTTGGTGTTGTTTTAAAAATGACATTCCGAGTATTCCGTGTTGTTTTATTGGAAAATCATTAGTTACCACTTGAAAAGGTGTTTCTATTCCATCAATAGTAATAATAGTTTCCCCTATTGTTTTAACCATCCCTTTAGAAATTCCGACCAAATTTAATTTTTTGTTATAATTTATTACTATTGTTTGTGAAAGAGAAGTAATTTTAACGACATTGACACTTGGACGATTCGTTTTTCGTAGTTTGGGGAATTTCTATTGAAGTCGTCTGATTCCCCGTTTGACGGCTTCCATTCAAGTTTTTTTGATTATTTTCATTATTCAAGTTAGTTCTCCTATCATACTTTTCTTTACTTATATCTATCTCTAAATTATGTTTTATTTTCATTTTGCATTCAGAAGCGATATGATTGTATTTTCTACAATATGTGCAATATTTTTTGTCTTTATTCTCAACATTTTCTTGTTTAATATTATCTTTTCTATCGCGACATTCGTTTCTGTAATGACCAAATTTTTTGCAACCGTAACATTGAACATCTTTTCTTTGTTTTTTAGGTTTACTATCTGTTTCGTTCGATTGAACGTGAGCCACGCGTTTTTGCGGAAGTTCTACATTACAAGTACTTGGTTGTTCGCTTAAATTACTATTATTATGTAGATATTTCCATCCCTGTATTTCATTATCTACCATACTTGCTAATTTTATAGCTTCATCCAGTGTAGAACCAGTTTGAGTACCTAATTGTGTGAATGTTTTTTCATCCAATCCACGAATGAAATTTATTTTTGCTGTCATTGCATAAGTATTACATTGTTGAATAGCCGATTCATGAGGATTAGATTCTAAAATTTTATTGTTTAATTTATTCAATATTTTCCTTACTCTTCCCCCGTAAGAAACGACTGTTTCGTCGCGATTTCTGGTTATTGTACTTAATGAAAGTATTAATTTCGCGATATCTTCATGAGTATGGAAATGTTGTTCCAAGCAATCTAACATTTCATCTAATGTCAAACTGATTCTATCCTGTATGATTTCTCTCGCTTCGCCAACAATTTTTGTTCTTACTAGCATAGTAAAACATGGTATGTCCGACGCTTTTACCAATGTAATAGCGGCCCTACAGTGCTCAATGAACATGTTAACAGGAATATTTGTACCATCAAAGATTGGTAAAATATTTTCAACTATTTTTGGAATATTTCCATCTTCTGCCGTACCTGCAAATGAAGTTATTGATCTTGAGCACCGTGGAAGCGCTAAGGCATTGTTTATTGTATTTCGTTGTGTCATGTTCGCAAAATGATCAGATGACTCTGAAGTGTCGGACATGCTGTCTCCAATATTTCTATTTCTTTGTGCAATTTGTTCATTATTGTTTGAACTTGTTGTCGGAATGACTTGTGTAGTTAAATTATTTTGATATCTTGTATTTCTTAATGTTAAGTTTGGAATATTATTCTTTACAATTTGTGCATTTGAGCGAGTTGCTCTTATTTGTCTCGACATTTTGATATAATGAATATTATATATTTTAATTGAAAAGAACAAATATATTTCACTTAATGAATTTGAATTTAATTTGAAAGAACAAATATAGTTAACCTAATAAAATTGATTGAAAATATGTTAGAAATTAATAATGAAATACTTAATAATTAAATTCCGTAAAAATAGAAAATTCCGTAAAACAGGTATATTTTTATAATGTAATAATTGTTAATCCTAATTTGTGTATAGAAAGTAAAATATTGTTTTTATATATTGTAATATAATTCGTTTGTTCTATATTTTAGGAAACTTACTATGTTTGTTATATATCCAAATTTCGGAGAAATATGTATTGTTTCTTCACTTTTATTCGTGTTTTTCACTAAAGAGGACAAAAGGCCATTAATATATATATATAAATAAATATATATATTTTTCACTGCACTGCACTAATTTCATGAGTTCTTCTTTGATCCATTTTCTTTGTTGCAGGTGTTGCCTCGGCTGTTGACAGTGTTGCCGCTGTTGTTTGAAGATGCTTTTCGGTAGCTGCTACTACAGGAGCCGTCGGAAGAATTGATAGAATTTCCTCAGGAAATGCTGATTTTGTCGATTTTTATTCATTATTTATTTTTTTTTTTTTTTTTTTTTAAATAAAGATTTCCACAAGGTGAATAATTTTTTTTTTTTTTTTTTTACTCCTTTTCCACTGGTTACGCCTCGAGTCCTTTGTTTTCCAAAATAAAAGAATTTAAAAGTAGAATTTTAATAGTCTCTTTTATTTTGAATACCGCTGTCACCAATTTATGTTACGTCCCTGGTCCTTTCCTTTGGAAATTTCTTGCTAAGATTCCAGTTGCTAGTAATTTATGGAAATTTCATAAATTACTCTGTTGATTAATCCGGAACACAACATTTATTTGAATTTTAAAGAAAAAGTGAATTTAATAACTTGATTTAATTTAATTAAATTAATAAATAAAATCATTAAAAGGATTGATTTAAATAAAACACAGCATTTTTTATAGTTGGAAAATCTAGAAAAACCAACTTTTATTGTTCAAGTTAAATTAAAATTGTATGATATTTTACAAATATAGTCTTTTGTAAAAATTATATAATAAGATTTGTTAATCTTATTAATAAATTTAAATGTTCACTAATTAATAACATCAATTAAACACAATGATGTTTTTATAATTAACAACCTCTACCGGAAATTTATAAATTTAATATCCGATATATTGTTTTATAGGTTAAGTTGAAAAATCTCTTAAAAGATTTAATCGCCGTACAAGAATACGTTTTAAGACAATTGAAAATGAGAAAAAATCTGCTCTCCCATGCATGTTATGGGTTTTTATAATCTTAACCCTACTCTATAATTTTGCCCTTACTCTAAAATCTTAACCTATTACATTTTAGATCACGCCATTTCTAACCAATTACAATTTAGCTACTTTTATTAAAATCGGACTTCTATTTCGCAAGTGACGAGTGACAATTTTCTTGATAAAATCTAACGTTCGGGTTTTATATCCGGTCTAGCTGGCGCCTAGACCTTTTTTTGATGCTATTTTCGTCGTCCAGTTCCATTTAATTCTTTGATTTTTACCGCTATGTTTCAATACATACTTACAATTTTCATAGTTGCAGTTCAATACATTACTTATAATTTTCGTCGCTATGATTCTAATGCGTACTTTGATTTTTGCCGCTATGATTTAAGTACACGCTTTTGATTTTTCACCGCTGTGATGTTTGCTCCCGTGACTCAGATTCTTTCGGTTTGAATTCTTTTAATTTAATGAAATTAAATGTTTCTTGGTAATTGTAATTTCAAATGTTCAATTATTAAAGAAAAGATGGTTTAATTATTATTAGTTATTAATTTGAATTAACGAAACATTATTTTCCCAATAATAATAAATATTATTATTGGTCAAAATAATTCTTGTTTTTTGAAAATACTTTTGTTTGTAAAGATGTTTCAATTGTTAATAATTATTATTAAAATATTAATTAAAAATACAGAATTGTCTTTTAGTTTGTAATTGCTTGTAGGGTTCTAAAGGTACGGTCACACCTCGACAACTGCCTGCCTGCGCAGGCAGCCGATACGAGATAACAGAGGACAGAAATAGAAATTTGAATTTTTTCTCTCCCTTTATCTCATATCGGCTGCCTGCGCAGGCAGGCAGTTGTCGAGGTGTGACCGTAACTTGAGACCCTGTAAAAGGTACTGGGTGCTCAGCGCATCCCGTCACATGCTGTGAACTTGGTCAGTGTACATCCCAACCCTGGCCGCCACTGTCAAAGCAATCTGAACCTACCTTGTAAGTTCTAACAATTATGTACTTTGGTTGACAAGTGGACAAACTGGTGACCTGGTGACAAGTCAAAAATGGCAGATTCAGGTCCAAGTAAAACTGACATTGAAGAAGTTTTTAAAAGATTACGTGCTATACCAACAAATAAGGTTTGTAAATTTTTATTTTAGTAACTTTTCTTCAACGAGATGAATTTAATTATCAAAACATTTTACATGAATTCGTTGTTTTGTTCTCAGAAAATGCTACAGCCTTTTTTTTAAAGAGCACTTAATTTTCTATTTCTTTGAATTATTATTTTCAATTTTTAGTTCTTAAATTTTAAACAATATATCATAAAGTGAATGTAGGCATATAAAAGTTTAACAATATTCTAGAAAATTGGGGTTAAATTTTATAATTAATTTTGAGGTTATGTCCTAAAAAGATTGTAGGTATTTAATTTTAATGAGTTCACTTTTTGACATCTTCCATGAGTCATAATTTTTCAAACTTGTAATTTATATTATGATCAATTGGAAATTTAATAATATTTTTTAATTCTATGAACGTTTATTCTATTATTATTTACTTATATTTTATTGAAATTTATTTTATGTTATGTCTAAAAAATTTTGTGTTTTTGAAAAACTAATTTAATAAATATTTTTAAAAAATTTTAGAATCACTCCAGAGGGAAAATTTGACACATTTTAGAAAACTTCTGTTAAAAATGAAATATGAGTTTTCGAATTTTTTCAAAATTGACATAGTCAATTTTTTTTAAAAGAAAGCAAAGTTTTTTAAAACTTTTGTTTTTAAATCAATATTTTCAAAAATTTATATTTCATCACCGGGCGATTTTACGAAATATTTAATTTATTATACGTATTATTTAAAAACATTAATTAATAAACAAGAATAATACTGATTTATTGTAAATATAATTTACTTCAGCCATTTTGCATCAAATTCATTCTTTGAATTTTGAATTTAAAATGTAAAAATTCCATTTTTTACAAATCCAATAAAATAATTAATTTTTTTAATATAATAAATATTTTATTTTTTTATCTCGATAATTATTTTAAAAAAACTAAATTTAATCGTAGTAACTTAACTCCATTTGAATGTGAATTTGACCCTTTATCTTCAATACGTTTACCTTTTTCAATTTTTTTTAATTAGAATTATTTTTTAATTTTTGATTTTAAAATTTCTTTAATTTTACCAATTATCTATTATTTACAATTAAATTACATAAAAAATATTTCTTTATTTTATTAATTTTAATTTATGGATTATAATCCATAAATTCATAATTATGAATGAATTGAAGGATCTTTAAATTGATTAAAATAAATTTATGAATAATAGTTAGTAATAATGCATTATTTGAATTTGATTAAAAAAAAATTATTGACTTTTCAATCCTTACACAATTAGGATTAATAATAATAATATTATCAACATCAAGAACCTCATTTGTATTTTTTCATTTAATTTCTCACGCTATGTTAATATTTTAATTGTAATACTATTATAACATTTTATTTATTCAAAAGAATAAAGCCTTTTCTCTCCAAAGAAATTTAATTTATATTTTTTCTTTGTATAAAATGATAAAAGACACATTTTTATAATTGAATTATTTGTCAGACATGTTTCGATTGCAATGCGAAAAATCCCGTGTGGTCGAGCGTCACATACGGCGTTTTTCTCTGCATCGATTGCTCAGCCGTTCACAGAAATTTAGGAGTTCATTTGACCTTCGTACGTTCAACTCAACTTGATACAAACTGGACTTGGCTTCAACTTAGAAATATGCAACTAGGTGGAAATGCCAACGCTGTAAGTTTCAAATAAAAAAACTTTTTTTTAACCCTTCTAATATAAAAATCTCAAATAACGCGAAAAAAATACAATTTTTTATTGAAACGTATGATTAAGTTCTAAAATGGATTATTTAGAATATTTCTTTCATAGAATTTCATTAGGAAAAATCTTCTTTTAATCGAAATTTTACATTTTCGAATATGTTTTCAATCGAACATAAATTAATCCAAATTTTTGACCTAACAGAATTTTTTGGTCACCGAATTCATATTTAACAGAATTTTCAGTTCACAAAAATCCTTTTAACCAACTTTTCATTTAAAAGAATTCCAATTTAAACGAATTTTAATTTATAGAAATTTTTATCTTACAGAATTTGAGGTTAATCGAATTTTTAAATAACAGAAAATTCATTTAACAGAATCTTCATTTGTCCGAAATTGTTTTACACTGAAGCTTCACTTATTTTAAACCGGTCCACGCAAATCCATGACAAAAGTCGCACTTATTTTAACTTCCATGGTCGACAAGTTAAAATAAGTGAGACTTTGTACTTTTCAAATAAATGCGACTTTAAATAAGTGAAGATTCTGTCAAATGAATTTTCTGTTATTTAAAAATTCGATTAACCTTAAATTCTGTAAGATAAAAATTTCTATAAATTAAAATTCGTTTAAATTGGAATTCTTTTAAATGAAAAGTTGGTTAAAAGGATTTCTGTGAAATGAAAATTCTGTTAAATATGAATTCGATGACCTAAAAATTCTGTTAGGTCAAAATTTGGATTAATTTATGTTGGATTGAAAACATATTCGAAAATGTGAAATTTCGACTAAAAGAAGATTCTTCCTAATGAAATTCTATAAAATAAATATTCTAAATAATTAATTTTAGAACTTAATCATACATGCCTTTTTATTTTTAAACATCAATTATCTTCATCACATTAAATTAATCTTCATTATTTTTAGAGGAAATTTTTCGCTCAACATAATTGCATGAGTAATGACGCACAACAAAAATATACATCTCGAACGGCTCTTCTCTATAAAGAAAAGTTATCCCAAGCTTCTGCAAGAGCAATGCGACATTATGGAAAAAAGGTAATTAATCCTCATTTTATTTCTCTTTAAAAATTATATTATTGCAGTTATTTACTTAAATTTGATTCTTGTATAAGACTTTAATAATTGTAGGTGTTTATTCCTCCTCTTTCGTACAAATCGGTGAGCTACTATGTCTCAGTTGTGTAATTTTGAGCAATTAATTACAAGTTTTAACAGTGTGATTGTAGTAATTTTTTTCCTTTTTATAAAAGAAATTAATAACCTTTTTTATCGCCATTTTGTAATTCAATTAACAAGTATTTAAATCGTGTGAAATTTCATTTTACTTTTGACTAATTCTCAAGTTTAATAAATCACGAATTTATCATTTTCTTGATGTTTTTTACAGTTGCATTTAGAAGAACAAATAGAACCGGCCACAGAAGAACCAAGCGAGATAGACTTTTTCAAAGAACATGAGAATTTCGAGACTAAAGAAAACACTGTGCCTATAGTGGAAAAGCCTCTTATTAGTTTAAATACTTTTACTGAGGAGCCAACATCAAAAATCTTACCGAAAGCAGAACTCAATGAAAATACTTTAGGACCGTCCGTTAAATTGTCAGACACTAGTGCTTTATCTACAGAAAGGAAATCTACAATCGGTACCAGAAAAGTTCAGCCGAAGAAAGCTGGCGTGAGTATTTGAAAAATTTGTTCAATACTCAGGGTGTCTACTAACCGGGAAAAACGGAATTTTCCGTCAAACCGGGAATTTTTTTCTGGGATAATAAATTCTTTTCAATTTTCAATTATTTTCTTCAATTTTCAATTATTTTCTACAATTCTCAATTATTTTCTTCCATTTGGAATTATTTTCATTAATTTAAAATTATTTCTTCATTTCTCAATTATTTTCTTCGATTTTCTACTATTTTCTTCAACTGCCAATTATTTTCTTCAATTTTCAATTATTTTCATCAATTTCTAATTAATTTATTTAATTCTGAAATATTTTCTACGATTTTCAATTATTTTAATCAATTTTTAATTATTTTCTTCAACTATAAATTTTTTTTTAATTGCCAATTATTTGATTTAATTTTCAATTATTTTTTTCAATTTTTAATTATTTTCATCAATTTTTAATTATTTAATTCAATAGGTATTCAATAATTCTCGACTTTTTCCAACTATTTTTTTCAATTATCATTTATTTATTTCTCATCTCAATAATTCATCCATTTTTCAATTATTTTCTTCTATAATCAATAATTCTCGGCTTTTTTCAATTATCAAATATGTTTTTGAAACTTGAATTCAATTCATCAATTATTATTATTCAACGATTTTCATAAAATCACATTTTCTTCAATTCCAAATTATTTTCTACAATTTTTAATTAATTTCTTCAAATTACAATTACATTCTTAATTTTTTATTGTTTTTTTTTCAAATTCTATAATTCCTGGGTTGTTCAATATCTGTTTTCTTCAATTATCACTTATTTCCTTCTACTTTCAATCTCATTGTTCAATTCTTGAATTATTTTCTTTAATTCCCAATTATAATTTTCGACATTCAATTCCATTCTTTAATTTTCAATTTTTTTTTAATATTCAATAACTCTAGGCTTTTTACAATGATTTTTTTTTTAATTCTCAATTATTTTCTTCAAATTCCAATTTTTTTTCTTAAATTTCAATTATTTTCTTAAATTTCCAATTATTTTTTCATATTTCTTTCAGTTTCTCAATTTCTTCTCATTTTTCTTCAATATTTAACAATTTTCAGCTTTTTTAAATTATGTTTTTCTTTCAATTTTTATTTAAATTGAGAATTTTTAAATTATTTTCATCAATTCGCAATTATTTCCGTCGATTTCTAAAATTTTCTGCTGGTTCCAAATATTGAATTTAATTTTTAAGTACTTTCTTTAATTTTTAATTATTTTCTTCAATTTTCAATTATTTTCTTTAATTTTTAATTATTTTGTTCAATTTTCAATTGTTTGTTTCAATATTCAGTAATCTCGACTTTTTTCAATTATTTTTTTTCAATTATCAGTTATTTATTTCATGTTTCAAAACCTCCTTCAATTTTCAATAATTTTCTTCTATTTTCAATTTAATTGTTCAATTGTTCAATTATTTTTTTCAATTCTCAATTAATTTCTTTAAATAACAATTCTATTCTTCAATTTTTAATGTTTTCTTCAATATTAAATAATTCCTGTCATTTTCCATTTTTTTTTAATTATAAATTATTTTCTTCTTTTTTCAATCCAATTGTTCAGTAATTTTCTTTAATTCTCAATTATTGTATTCCAATTTCAATTTTATTTCTCAATTTTCAATTGTTTTTTTTTTTTAATATTCAATAATTCTGTGTTTTTCTGATTTCAATTTCATTATTTAATTTTCAATTTATTTCTTTAATTTTGAATTATTAACTTAAAATTTAAATTATTTTTTTGGATTTTCTATCTAGTTGACCAACTTTCAATTATATTCTTTGAATTTAATAACCATTGTTCAATTTTTTCAATTATTGTTCAATTGTAGATTAATATTTACTTTACTTTTTTTAAATTTTGTTTCTAATTGTCAAATATATTTGTCATTGTTCAATTATTTCTTTCCATTATTAATTATTTCTTTTCATTATTAATTGTTTCTTTTAATTCTTAATTATTATTGTTTGTAAAGTTTAATATTTAATTCTTCAATTCTCAATTATTTTCTTTGAATTTCAATTATTTTCTTCAATTTTTGTAGCCATTTGTAGGTCTATTTATACTTAAAATAAATTTTAAGTTAACAAGAGAAAAAACCGGGAAAAATAGAAACAAAAACCGGGAAATGACCGGGAATTTTGTGGGACGAAATTAGTAGACACCCTGATAATACTTGATTTTATAAAATATATTTTCTTCATTCTGAATAATCTTTTATTTTAGAAATGTTGAAAATACTTTTTCGATTTTTAACAAAAGAAGTAAATTTCCTTCCAAAATTGATATAGAAGAGTTGGAATTTGATTTCAGGAAGGTGAATAACACATAAAAAACCTATTTTTTTATGTCATATGCTTTTTATGATTAAAAAATTAATAATTTAATTAATATTAAATTATTGTAAAATATGAAATTTTCAAATGTTTATTTGTAAGTAGTTTATTTTTTTAACTGAGAACGTTTAGTAAGAAATAATGAAGGATAAAACAATTAATCAAAATCAAACAAATTATGTCGAATAAATGAGGAAATTTGGAAAAAAAATATCTTCAAATTCATATGATCGCAAAATTAAGAAAATTAGGTAAAAGCAACGAAAAAATCATGGATATTATTTAAGAAATAAAGAAAAATATTTTTAAAAAAACACAAGAATGAGACAGTGACATAAAAAAGTAGAAACTCTTTTCAAAAAATTAAACTAGTTACGGACATTTGTTTTAAATAAAAAAAATCAATAAGAAGATAATTAATTAAAAACAAACCTATTTTTAACACTTCTTAAAATCACAGTACGAAAAGGCAAAATCTATTGTCAATTAAAACTAATTTTGTACTTTATGAATTCTAATTTTACAATATTATTGTCGATGTTGATAATAATTTTTTTTTATTTTACATAGCTGGGGAAAAAAAGTGGTTTCGGAGCTCAACGTGTCAAGACCAACTTTGACGAATTGGAGAAAAGTATGATGGAAGCTTCACGAGAAATTGTGAATAAGGAACCCGAGGAGAAAACTAAAGAAGAACAGGAAGAAATTGCGACTCGTCTTGCCTATAAATATGAACAGAATCTCAGTATGCAAGCGAAGAAAGTAGAAGAGAAGATAAAACAGATGAGTCCGTCAAAAGCAGAACAAGCCGAGAGACTTGGAATGGGATTCAATAGTCGTAGGTTAGTAAATAGTAACTCTTTATTGTAACACTTTCCAAAGTCAAATTTTATTTTTACAAATTTTTTTACCAAGTTTCCTAATTTTAGGATTCACAGACGCTCTCTATTTCTCCTAAAAGCCCCCTATTTTACAAATAGTCCCTAATATCTCCTACTTTTCACAAAAACTATGAATTTATAAAAAAAAAACTTTTAAAAAACTTCTGATCCGAAACTTTAATTTATTTAATGTTTCAAATTACAATTATTTCAACATTTAACAGGTAAAATTAAAAAATTAATTATTTTGTGATTAATTTTAACTTAAGGTGGTTCTCTCCATTTACATAACCTTAAACTAAAAAGTCGTTTTTCACCCCAAGTAAAAATATTATTCGTATTAATTTCACCAAATTTTGAAAGATCCAGTTGTAAATTTTTTAAAAAAAATTAGATTCAGCTAAAATTTGTTGTCAAATAATAATTATTTTACAATTTATGTATTTTCTTTCAATCTACTTAAAATCTGTAATTTTTATCCAATTTTAAAAAATAATAGCTCATTTTTCTCCTTAAAACATTCTCTGCAATTTTATTTGTTACATTTTGTTAAATATTATTTTGTTTAAACAATACGTAAGAAATAAATTTTATGTGTTTAATAACTTTTAAACAACATATTCTTTGACAATATCTAACAAATAAAATCGTAGAGAATATTTCGACGAGAAAAATAAGCTATTTTTTGTCAAAGTTGGATGAAAATTACAGATTTTAAATGGATTTAAAGAAAAAACATAAAATGTGCATTAAATGTTAAATAATAAACAAGTTTTAGCTCAAGACATTTTTTTCTGAAAAATGTACAACTGGGTCTTTCAAAATTTAGTGAAATTAATTTTAAATATATTTTTATTTTGTCGGAAAAACCATTTTTTAATTTAAGGTTATGTCAAAGGAGGGAACCTTCTTAAAACAAAAATATTAAAAATATTAATTAAAAAACGATAGTCATTTCAATCCTCAAATATTAAAATAAAAAGTAGAAAAAAATAAATGAAACTGAAAAAAGTACATTCTAAAAATGAACAAAGCAATCAGAAATGCAGAAAATAATTAAAATTTTTTAAAGTTACCAGAAAATTTAGAAAAATTATTGCAAATTTATATCGATATTGTTTCAAAACAAAACAAATTTTCTGAAAACTGAAGAAAAAAGTGGAAATTAACAGAAAATAATTAAAACTGTTGAAAAATGTAAAAAAAAAATTGTATTGAACAGAAAATAGTAAAACTCATAGAAAATGATAAACATAGACAAAAAAATAAATACAAATTGTTGAAGATTCTTTTAAACTTTTTAAATTGCATAAAATGAAAAAGATAACTGAAAATTGAAAAGTAATTAGAAAATATGGAAAATTACTTGAAAATTAGAAAAACAATTTAAAACTTAGGATTATCAAATTGAAAAAATTGCTAGAAAAAAGCAAAAAAGTAACTGAAATTGAAAAAAATATAAATAAATGAGAAAAATAATAAAAATTGCAGAAAATACTTAAAATTGATAAAAGTTACTAGAAAATGCAGAAAATTATTGAAAATTTACGAATAATGAATCTACTATTAAATTAAAAATTACTTCATACGGAGAATAACTCTAGAGACTGTAGAAAATTTTTAGAAATAATTAAAACAAACAAAATTGAAACAAATTTCCAAAAATAGAACAAAATAGCTAAAAATTAAATAATTATTTAAAAAGTATAAATATTACTGTGTGGAATTTTTTTTTACAAAATTAAAAATTGTCCAAAAATGGAAATAAAATAACTAAAAAATAAAAACAAACCCAATAAATAAAATTGTAGAGAATGTTTTAAAGTGAAAAATGTGCTCTCAAAATTGGTTGTAAATTGCACTTGTTCCTTAAATTTAAAGAAAAAACTAAGTATGTTAAATAATTATCCTTTCACAACAAATTGTAGCTAAACCTAGTTTTTTCTGGAAAATATACAACTAAATCTTTCAAAATTTGGTGCAATTAATTTTTTAATTTAACAGTTTTATTTGTTGGGAAAAGTCATTTTTTAGTTTGAGGTTATGTCAATTGAGAGAACCTCCTTAATTTTAATCTTTCTGATATTTTAATAGTTTTCTAATTTTATTTTAAATTCTTTCCTTCATTAATAATTTTCTTTTGTTATTGTTTGACTTATTAATAATACATATTTTACTTAAATAATCATGTTTCTATTTCTTTGAATTTTTAAACATCATTTTATCCAAAAAAATAATTTTTTTCTTTTAATTTCTTATTCTTAAAAAAATGTCAGTATTTTACTATTATTATTTCTTTTGTATTTTTATAAAATTTTTTAATGCTAATCAGTTTTTGAAGATTTTTATTTTATTTACTTGTAATATTTTGTTGTTATTGTAGATTTTCTTCTTTTTGCTAAAAGTATTTCAGGTTATTATATATAATTTTGGTTTTATAACATTTGGAAAAATTTATTAATTTTTTTATTTTTTATATTTTATTTGATAACTTAAGGGGGGACGGGCTTTTTTCCTTTAGTATTATTATTTTTTTTTTGTCATTTATCTGATTATTTTTAGATATATTCGTTTTTTAAGTAAATTTATTCAATTTTCTTTACATTTTGTCTATTTTTTCAAAAATTTACTTACGCTTTCATAAAAATTGTAGATTCTAAGATTTTTTAAACAAATTTTTGTTATTAAAATTGTGTAAAAGTTTTATTTTTTAAGTTTATTTACATATTCCTTTTGTAATTTTTTTCAATTTGCAAATGTTTTTCTAAATTTTTTCATTTTTAAAGGAATTTGTCATTCTGTTTAGACAATTTTTACATTTTCTTATTTTGTTCTTACTATTTTTTATTTTGCAGTTAATTTTTCGCTGTTTTCATATTTTTTTCCAATTTTTTCTATAGTTTGTAAAAACTTTTTTTTTATCTTTTCTCTCATGTTTGAATATATTGCTTTCTTTTCTTTTTCTCTTTTTTTATTTTATCTCTTTAATTATTATTTGATTCAAATTTACTAATAATTCAGTCGTAAATTTATCAGAATTTCAATCTATTAAAATTCTATTACATTCAAATTTCAGCCGATTCTAATTTTCATTCTTTCGAGAGTTGTTTAGCTTTCAAGAAATAAGAAAAAAAATTAGTTTAACTCTTTTAAAATTTGGACTAGAAAATGTTTTTGTCTCGCAAATTAATTAGGATGTATAATTTATTTATCTTTATTTATTAACTTTTTAAAGTACCCCGAAAATCCCCTATTTTTATATATATTCAGTCTTTTTTTTTTTATAAACTTTTGAATAAACTTTTATTCTTTTTTTTTTAGGGGAGCCAGCCATTCTGCCTTTAGCGACATGAGTACAATCACACAGGAATCTTCTTGGAAAATCTTCACATCTTCAGAACCAAAAAGAGAAACTGATAGGCTTCGATCAATTGAAGATGATCTGGCAACCATTAATTTCAAGGAACTTGACGAATTTACATTTGAGCACATTTTTAAGAATTCGGGAATGAGCGCCAAGTCTCAGAATGACGAAGTGACTATTATTGCTGAGCCGGAACCACCCAAGAGAGCTGCTCCTCGTCTTAATAATTCCAAGAACGAGAATAAAGCAAATGCTGAGGGCGATGCTCAGAAGAAATTCGGAGGTGCCAAGGCCATTAGTAGCGATCAGTACTTCCGAGACAGTATTGGAGATGATAACGTAAGTTATTTAAAATCGTTTTCATTCCTTCTATTTCAACATTTCTGTTAAAATTATAGGTCTCGGATATTGGTGAAAATGTAAAAAAGTTGGAATTGACAAAGAATTCAATTTTTCTAAATTATATTCCTTTTAAATTAACTTATTGGTTAGTATACTCTGCATTTTTCTAAAAAGAAATACTGTTTGCAAAATGTTTGTTTACAAACATTTTTTTACAGTTTGTTAGATTAAGGAAAAAAACATTTTTCCATTTTCTTCCTATTTATTTAATTTTCTTGGTGTTTCACTATTTTTTTAGTCCTTCCTTGCGTTTTAATTATTTCTTTAATTTTTGTCATCATTTTTCCATTTCTTAGAAACATTTTTCCTTTACAATTGTTTAGTTTTTATTATTAATTCATTAACAATTAATTATTAATAATAATAAGTAAAATATTAATTATTTATATTCTCCCGAAATATTACTTTTGTATGTCCTCAAGATTTTCTCAATAATAATAATAATTTATGACAATTTCTCTCTATACGTCAATAGTTTACTACTTTTTCTAAAAATCCTGCAGAAGAATTTATTTATTTATAACTTTAAAGTACTTTTTTTGTAATTTTAACTACAAAAAGTGAGCCTTTTAACCTGTCCTATGTCAATTTTTCATTCTTTCAAAACGTAAAACAACTATTTAATATTTGAAAAACAATACTTTACAGATATTTTCTAGAAACTAAGGAATTGTAGAATATTTGTACAAAGTATAAATAAAATAGATCTTATAGATTTTCCATAAATGGAAAATGAATTTTGTCCTCTGGTTTTGCATCATTCCTCTGGCCTGTTGTATATTATTTAATATTTTTTATATTAGATAAGTTATTTATTTGTTTTCATACTTATTAAATACATTGACATCACTAATAATAATTTGTCAAGTGGGTTTTGTAAAAAAATTATTATTTAAAGTTAAAAATATATAAATTGAAGTTTTTACAGCGATTCACAACCTGAAGCGTCATTCCTCTGGCTCAAATTAAAAATAGAATGACAGTAGATAAAATATTTTTGCAATTTTTCTACAATAAAGTTAACTTATACAAATATGCTAAACTATTTTAAGTTTAAGAAAAATTGCTTAATTTTAAATAAAATGTAAAAAATGTTGAAATCATCATTCCTCTGGCTCTTCATTCCTCTGGCTCATATTAAAAATTAAAATGAATATCAATTGTTTTTGAACTGTCAACGAAAAATAAACCTCCAATCTTGACAAATAATTATTGGTGGTCAAAAGATTTCATATTTTGGTAAGTGTTTTAAAATCTACAATTTTTTAAAATTATAATTATTAATAAATTAATAATATTAAATAGCTTTCTGACTATAGAAATATTGTTTAAAATAAATTCAAATGACATGAAGTTGTTGTTTACTTTAAAAAAAAACACCTGCTCTACATTTTAACCTTTAGATTTATCTATAAATTTTAATATTAAATATCTTTTTTAAATACTACAAATTAGCTTGATCAAGTTATGAAGGTGTTAAACCTTTAATTGCTTAACATGTTTATAAATTTTGGAGGTCCTAAAATGTATTTAATAAATTTTCATTTCCGATGCACAAAAAGGAATATTTCTAGAGAATCACCTAATTAAGAATTTTTGAAAACATTCGTTTGATGCTTTTATCTATATTTTGTAAATTTCTCAATTTTCTACTTTTTTGAAGACTTTTATTCTTTTTTTTTATATTATGTAAATTTAATCTTGTGCTAAATATTCTCATTTGAATATCGTTCTTCTATTTCACAGAACTTTTTTTCTTTTAAAAGTTTCTTAAATTTTTCAAAATTTTATTCATTCTTTTTTATTCAATTTGTAAAATAATTCTCTAATTTTTCTAATTTTAAAATTTTGTTCTCTTGTGAAATTTTTTCTTCATTTCTTTAATAAACTACTTACAATTAAACATTTGGAGATTTTATATACTGATTGTATTTTTAAAAAAACAATTTTTGATTTAAATCAAAAAAATTCAATATAAATCTAAAAATCGGATTTTTATCAGCCCTGGCTATTCTTGAATAATTTGAAAAATTGAATTTAAAATTGTCAGAATACAAACTAAAATTTTTAGGTAGGCAAAAAGTCAAAAGTAATATTAAGTTTTAATAATTTCAAGATATTACAATTTAAATAAATTCCAAACACCAATTCAATCAAATTTTAATTTAGCCAAACTTCTAATTCTCAATAGTCAAAAAGTAATTATTTTGCATTCCATTTAGTCTTATCTTAATTTAAATATTTCTGACTTTTTCCTAACTTGATAATAAATTTTTTCATTCTTGCATACTTTTTTTTATCGTTCTTTGACTTTTTAATGAATTTTCTTATTTAATTATCATTCTAAATATTTCTGAAAAAGTTGTAAGAAATATTACTTTCTTGGACTTTTTTTATAATTTTTTTCTCCAAAAACGTTTTCAGTATTTTTTGTTTATTGTATTTGTACACAATTTCTGATTTTTAATACTTGTTAAAGATTTTTCTACCCTTTGCTTTTCTCCTTTAATTTTGTTTATTTATAACGTTTAGAAAAATTTAGTTACTTTCTCATTGATTTTCTTATTATTATTCTTATTTTATTTTTTTTTTCATAATATGCGGAAGTACCATTTTTTGTTTAATTTTCTGATCTTTTTAGATTTGCTTAATTTTATTATAAATTTAAAAAGTACCTACATTTTTTGACATTTTTTTCTATTGTTTCGCAAGTTTATAATTTACTCTTTTATAACGTTTCTAGATTTTACTATATTAAAAAAAAATTTTGTTTGATTTGTTTAAAAGTATATCTAACGTCTTATAACTCTGTTCTATTTTTTTAAAGCTGTTTCCATGTATTTCATTTTATTATCTTCATTTTATAAATAATTGCCTCAACTTTTTTTTTCTTTTTTAGGAATTTTGCATTCTTTTTATAGACATTTTGTTTATCTTTTTACATTTTCTTATTTACTCTTACTGTTTTTTATTTGTTTATTTTCCACAAGTTTTATATTTTGTATTATTTTTTAAATAATTTTTTACTTTTTCATAATTTGTTAAATTTTTTAAAAGAGTTTATCCGTTTTTCAAAATATTGCTTCAATATTTTTATTAGATATTCTTAGTTTTTTTATTCCTTGAAACTTTTTGATTTTTCTTAAAATTTAATTCATTTTCCTATAATTTATTGGTTTTTTATAAATTTTTATCATTCTTTAATCTCTTAATTTTATTAAATTTTCCCTTTTTTTCTATTTCTTACAATTTTTTTTTACTTTTTTGATACTGTTTAATTTTTATTTGATAAATTCCAATTTTTTCCAAACATTTATTCTGCAAAATTTTCTGAATTTTTTCAGACATTCTTAATTTTTCTCATTTTGTATAATATACTTTTCTTGTTTTAATTTATTTTTTGTGAATTTGATCTTATATTACAGTTTTTTTAAAAAACATTATTTATTGTTTTTTTTTTTTTAAACCGATTTTTAAATTTTTTTAAATTTCTTCAAATATTTTTTACTTTATATACCTAGTAAAACTTTTAAGTTTTTTCATTGATTTTCGTATTCATTTTCTGAATTTTAAAAAGCATGTCCATCAATATTTTAATGTTTTTTACATTTTGTTTTTTAGTTTTGATTCTTTTTTTTTTAAATTTTACTGTTTTTTCTTATATTATCGCTTAAGTTTTTATCTTGTAATTGCGAATTTTCGAAAACTTTTATTCGATGTTTTATCTACATTTTACAATTTTTTAAATTTTCTACTTTTTTATAAATATTCTTATTTTAACATCGTTCTTCTATTTCCTAGAATTTTTTTTCTTTTAAATCAGCCCCGATCGTACGACATTACTTTAATATTTTCTAGTTTTTCTCCTTTTTTCTTTAATAATTTTTTCAACTTTTTTATTTTGAAAGAATTTATTTATTTTTTGTTGATTTTTCAATTATCTTTTTGTTTCTAATTTTTCTATTTTAAAGTAGTTTTTCCTCGACTTTTTTATTTTTGCATTCGTAGCTTTTGTAATTTTATTATTTTTTCATGATTTGTTATAGATTTTTTATATTTTTTCCATTGACCACAATTTTTTACTCTTTCTCTACTTGATTTTTTCATATATTTATTTTTCTTTTTTTCGTAAAATTTATGTTTCAAAATTTATAAACAATTTTTCTAATAAAAGTTATATTGGAAAGAATCTAAAAAATTATGAAAAAAAAGAAATAGGTACTAAAAATACTAAAAATCTTTATGCTAAAATAAGAAAATTGTGAAATTAGAATTTCGGGAAACAATAAAAATTTACATAAAATCAACTAAAAATGAAAATTAATATAAAAAAATGTTGCATTTACAGTGGGAACGAAAGAATAATTTGCGCCGCTTCGAGGGTTCATCAAGTATTTCCTCGGCAGATTACTTTGGAACTGGTCAGTCGAATCCAACCTCGCCGACGTCATCGCTGTCTATGAATTTCGAGGGACGCGTCGATCTGGAGGACGTACGCGAGAGTGTAAGACAAGGGGTGAACAAGGTAGCGGGAAAGCTGAGCTCTCTCGCTAATGCAGCAGTTTCATCAATTCAGGACCGTTATGGTTTATAAATAAGAAACTTGGCATTAAATATTGTTACTAATAAAAATTTCTTATCCGTGTTATTCTATGAATTTGTAAATAAAAGCTTCCGAGGTCGAGAAAAGACATGTCTCTCTCTCACACTCTGTTTTTAGGAATTATTATATTAAAAAGTTCTGTAAAATTGTAAACAGTATTTTATTATTTTATTTGCTTTTTTCATTCTTGGGAAAAATTAAATTTTTCAGATTATCGGAAGTATGTGTTCTACATCAGTGCACATTTTGATTTTGCATTCCAATTAATTGCGACTATTAACAGTGAAAAAATATAAATTATATGTCATCTTTTTCCTTCTACTTCCTCGTCATCTTAATAATTATCTAAAATTAACGAGCAGAAATGCAACAAGAATTTTCTTTTACATAATATTCTAAATATATTTGTTTTTGGATCATAGCTTCTCCATTATTTAAATATATATCACAAATTTTATGAAAATATCCAGCTCCTAATAAAGGTTTCTTGTACGACGAACAACAATAACCAAAATTGTCAATCAACATTTTTTTTGTAAAGAAAAAAAAAATATATATATATATATAAAAAATAGAAAAACAGAGAAGATACATGTTATGATAAAATAGTTGATGAGAAACAGTTAATTCAACAAGAGTCGAGAATTTAAAATTTGTTATAAATATATTGATGTATAATAGTTTCTATAAGCAACTTTCGAGAATTTTCGATCCATCCCCTATCGAGTCTAAAAGTTCTGAATCGGCAGGTGCTTGCTGGCATTTGGAGACTAGATGAGAGTATGGTTTACCATTAAGAAAACAGACCAGGACGACAGTCATATTGTCGCAGCCAATTTCCATCAAAACGTCAGGTGCTAGGCAGTGCTTTAATAATTCCTCGCAAATTTCTTCAGGGTCCATAAACTTTTGTTCCTCACCTTCCATTTTTGGATTAGCCAATCTACTTCTCACAAATTGGACCACGTCCTGATTCGTCATTACGTCCCAAATTCCATCGCAGGCTAACACTAAAAACTCCCAGTCTTCGGTTATTTGGAATTCTTTAACGTCTGGAAGCACTGAAATTTAAAAAATGCCTTTTTTATTATCCAATGTTTGTGCTTCTCTATTTACTTGTTTAATTAAAAAAAAAAAATTGTTTTTGAAGCAATATAAAAAAAGGGACCTAAGCTAGAGTTGCAAAATTCTCGGTAATTTAAAATCCGAGAATATTCTCCTTCCGGAGAGAAACAATTGAAAACTGAAAAAAATGACTAAAATTGAGATAAATAATTAAAAATTTAGGAAAATAATGAAAAAATAATTTAAATTTTGAGAAAATAATTGAAAAAATTACAAAATATATTTTAAATAAAGGAAAATTAAAGAAAAATTCAGAAAAGTACATAAAACTTTTGGAGGTTTATTGCAAAAAGAAAAGAAGAAAACAAATAAAAAAAGATGAATTTAAAATTGAAAAGAAGAATTTTTAATTTAAGAGAAACAATAGCAAAAAATACATAATGTAGGTTCATAAAATACAAGAAAATCGTAAATATAATTGAAAATTGAAGAAAATAATAACAAATAATATTATAAACAATTGAAAATTGAACTAAATAAATAAAATATTATAGATAAATAGTTTACAATTTGGAAATTATGAAAAGAATTGGAAATGAATAAAAATTAAAGAAAATAATGAAAAGAAAAGTTTGAGAAAAATATTTAAAAATTTTAGAAAATAATTTTAAAAATTAAGAATAATTGGGGAAAATAATTGAAAAATGATTTTAAAATTTAAAACTTAAAGAAAATATATATCAGAACAGGATGGAGAGCGACCAAATATGGTTTAATTACTTGAAGAAAATAATTAAAATATGATAAAAACAATGATAAGTTGAAAACATTAATGACATTTGAAATAAATAATGTCCCAATGTATGATATATTATAAAATAAATAAAAAAAAGTAAAATTTGAGAGAAGTAGGTACTTGAAAATCTGAGAAATTAATTGAAAAAAATGAGAATAATTAAAAATTAAAGGCTAAAAATAATTGAAGCTTAACTTTTGGAAATTATGAAAACATATGAAAATAATTAAAAATTGAAGAAAATAATTTAAATATGCTGAAAGTAATTAAAATTTTATTTAAATAATTGAAAAATATGGAAAAAGAATTAAAATAATATTAGAAATTTGAGAAAATAATAGAAAAATTACAGAATTTATTTTTAAGCAAAAGAAAATAATTGAAAAATCGTTTAAAAAGTTAATCTAAATTTGAGATAACTGAAAATTTAGGAAATAATTGAAAAATAATTAAAAGATAGACAAAATAATTACAAAATGATAAAAAGAAATTAATATTGAACAAAATATTTGAAAATTGAGATATTTTAAAGTTCAGGTTATTAATTCAGAAATAATTAAAATGATTGAAAATTAAAGATAATAATTGCAAATTGGAAATAATAATGGTAAATTAAAAAAAATTAATTTCATTTTGAAATAAATAATATGAAATTTAGCAATAAATAATGAAATTCTTTCATTGTCGAAGAGAAAATAATTAAAAAAGAAAAAGTGATTGAAAAGGTTTTAAAAAATAATTGAAATTTGCGGAAGGTAGATTTAATATTTAGGGGAAAAAGTAAAAAATAATGAAAATAATTGAAAAATTATAAAAATAGTAGAAAATTGTAGTTTAAGTAAAATTGAAATCATAAGAGAAAAAAATTGACATTTTTAAATCACTTGAAATTTAGTATATTTGAACCGTAGATTAATTAAACTTTAGAATTTCAAATTAACAGAAATAGTTGGAGGATTCGGAAATTTAAACCTATCTATTTTAATATTACTTTTGACATTTTTTCAATTTTCTAAAATTCTGAAATTTTTATTAATTTTTTTTTTCAATAATTCTAAATACACTTTCCAGTGTATTTACTTTGTTATAACTTGTTTAATTTTGATTAATTAAAATGACCGGCAATTTGTACGTATTTAAAATTTTAAATCAATTTTATTAATAATTTATTTAAATTATTTTTATAATGAAATTATAATGCTTTTAGTTAAAAATTAAATTAAGATTTTTTTAATGTTTTAATTTTAGTCAATTAAAATTAAATATTTTTATGATAATATTCAGAATACTTTAGGAATAAATATTAAAAAAATAAATATTCTTAATCAATTTAAAGATACAAAATAGTTAGTTATTGGGTCAAAAATAGAAAATAAATTTGTTATTTAAATCTAAATAAATTTGGTTCTGGAGAAAGTTACTAAAAAATAATGTAAAAATTTAATGAAAATTACTTATTAAGAAAAATAAAATATATAATATATAATTATTTTCTTCACTTTCTAGTCATTTTGTTATTTTTTAGTAATTTTGCATCCTCATAGAGGAAGAAGTATTTTCTTACTTTTTAGTTAACATTTTCATTTTATAGTTTCTTTTTTTACTTACTAGAAATTTTCTAAACTTTCTAGTAATATTTTTTCAATTTCTAGTATGTGTTTACATTTTATTTAAATGTTTCCAGTTTCTTTTTCTTTAATTTCTAGTTCTTCTTTCACTTTTAAAATTTTTTAAAAGTTTTCTGTTATTTCTCTTAGATTTATTTCTTTATCGTTTATTTGATAAAATAAATTAAATTTAATCAAATTCTTTTTACTTTATATTAATCTTTTTCAATTTCTAACAATCTTTTTAAAACTTGTAGTAATTTTCTTAGTTTTCCAGTGTTTTTTTCTTAAATTTCATAATTTTTTTTTATCATTTTTCTTTATTGTTTAGTTATTCTTTTTTATGATTTTTTTTCTAGTCATTTGTCTATGTAATTTTTTGTTTAATTTCTAGATGTTTTTCAATATCTATTAAAAAAAACTTCTACTCTATCAAAAATACTAATTAATTCAAAACTGTACAAAATAACAAATAAAAAACAAAATTAATCAAAATTGAAAATGAGAATAAAAACCCTGGGAAACGAATATTGAAATAAAAAAAATGTTAACGAATGAAAATGATTAAAAGTAAAGATTTAGTTTTTAAAAATAAAAGAGTACAACTTTCTGAATTCAATAAAACGATTAAGGAACTAAAAAACTTATAATTTTTTATTCTTAAGACATTTTTTAAATTATTTCCTTTTGAGGAAAATGAATCAACGATGAAAAATTTATTTAATTAACCTACCAGTGACAATTTGTTCCTCTTGAGTCTTGCGATTATTTTGCTTAAACGTGAAATCCCCGAAAGCCCTGGACAAAGCTAAATGTCTATTAACCCTTCCTAATTCGACCCATCCACCGGCTGCTTCGATTCGCTTTTTTTCAGACACTAAATTAGGTTTGTGATCTTGACTCAAAGGAATCGCGTGTCCTCGAACACAAGCAACTGCCCTGCTGTCGCCTGCATTTGCCTGAAATAAAAAAACACATTTTTTGTAGGACAAAGAGTGGTTTTTGAATGAAAACGCTAACAAATTCTTTTAAAATCTCTAAAAATTGATATTTTTCAATTTTGTTTGCTGATTTTACTAATGTTTTAGATGCTCTCTCTTAGTAATTTTGAAAAATTAACAAATTTTGAAAATTAACCAAATGGCGGCCATTTTTGAAACCCCAAGAAACTCGATTTTCTCAAAAATATCATTTTTAATTTCTTTGACATTTTCTTGTAGTTACTAGACAAAAAAATAATTTTTTCCACTATGTTTAATGTGCGCTAAAACACCGCGAAATGCGCAAGAATTTTTGGTTTTTGAAAATACTAAAAGTCATCACTTTGGCTAAACCCAAAAAACTCGATTTTCTCAAAAACTTCATCTTTTATTTTCTTAAATCTTTTTTTCTTATTATTAGATGTAAAAGAGAATTTTTTTCCATAAGTTTGGTGTGTTCGCTAAAATGTCGTAAAAGTCATAAGAATTTTATTTCTGAAAATATAAAAAGTCTTTATTTTGGCTAATGGAAAGGTATCTTTCAGATGAAAGAATCGACTGGAATTGTTTTTATTTGCATTCTGAATAAATAATTTTTATTTAGAGAAATGTGATTTTTAATTTTGTTTTATATCTAGTAATTACAAAAAAATGTCAAAGAAATAAAAAATATTGTTTTAGAGAAAACTGAGCTTTTATTATTTTTCAGAAAATAGACACTTTATAAATTTTCAAAATTTTGGAAATTTCTAAATTTGTAAAGAAAAAGCATCTAAAACATTACTAAAATAAAAAAGACGGAATAATGTATGGCACTGTATTGGCCAAAATAATGACTTTTTGTATTTTCTAAAGAAAACATTTTTTAAAAATTTGTTAGCGGTTTCGCTCAAAAACCACTCTTTGTCCTAAAATTTGTAAATGCTCGTAACTCTGCGAAAAATAAACAAAAATATACGGTCTCTATATTTGCCATAAAAAACAATAAAAATTATTTTAAACAAGATTTTAAATTTTGAAAATATTCGGATTTCATGATTTGCAATGAAAACAGCCTTACACTGTACAGAATGTTGTCTTTAATTAAAAGAGTGATTGCCGTTGATCCAGCTTGCTTTTCTCTCAACGAAGAATCATTTTGCATGTCTTTGTCCAATTCCAAAAAAGCTTTTTGTATCGCTAAACTGATGCTTCCATTTTGGTATTCACTTCTCCTCGTTATATATTCATGAAGATGTTTACTAATGTGATGTGAAATAGCAGCGCCTGGAATTAAATGAATCATCATAATGAGTAAAACATAGTCAAGTCTACTTTTCGACAAGTGAATATTTTTCATCTATTAACATTTTTCTATTCTACATAATACTTTTACCTAAAAACAAATGAAAATTTTTGCGAAATTCTTATTTTTTTAATAATTATAATTAATAACATTTTTTTTGGGTTAATTTACTAATTATTTATTTATTTGTTGATTTTTATTAATTAGTTAAAAACATCAACTAATTTTTAATTTAAAAATTTAGTTATTTTTTACTTATTAATCATATTTTATACTATCTGTTTTTGTCCTTTTTTAATCTTTAAATATTTAAATCTCAAATATAATAGATAATTAAATTAATTCTAAATAAATCCAATCTGTTCAAACTTTTAAATATCAATCAATTCAAATTTAAATGCATATTAATTAATGCAAAATATTTAAATAACATTACTTAATTTCCATATTCACAATAATCCTTTTTTTAATTCTCATCATTTTTCTAAAAGAGATTTCACTTTTTCGAAACTGTTTAATTTTGTATCTTATAATTTCTTATTTTTACAAAATTTAAAACTTTTTCTCTTTTTACTTTTGATATTTTTTTTTTTTTTGTAGTTGTCTTTTTTAAAGTATTTTCTTTAACCCTCTGCGGCATAGTGACACTCCAGAGTGTCATCTTTTCCGTTGTACTTTTTTGCATTTTTCAAACATTATTTTATTTCTTTCAATGACAAGAAGTGAATAAAATGTATTACAGAAGATCCCTTTCCACAAAAAAGCAATAAATAAATGTTTATTATTAACAAAATAAATGTTATAAACAAATTAACTTGAAAAAAAAACTATTGTTTTTAGAATAAACCTAAATTATACCTAAAATGTTTTTGTGGGCACTGATTACGATTTTCGTACTGGTTTTTAAAAATTCAAAATGTCGGATCCAATATGACGGACGAATTTATAAAAAATTATTGAAATCACTTGAAACTTGTTACTCGGGATTTTTTGGGGACGCTGATTACGAATCTGCTGTCCAATTTTCAAAATTCAAAATGGCCGATCCAAGATGGCGCACGAAATTTTTTAATTCAAAATGGCTGTTCCAATATTGTGGACGCAAAATCAAAAAACGATTGGATCCTCTTGAAACTTGTTTCTGAAGGGTTTATGGGGTCGCTGATAACGAATCTAGTAGAATATTTGTAAAATTCAAAATCGCGTACCCAATACGCCTGTTAATCGGTAGTTTTTTAGGTCGTTGACAACGTATCTGATAAAATATTTTTAAAAACCATAATAGCGAATCCAATATGACAGACGCAGAAACGAGTTTCAAGACAATCCGATCGATTTTTGATTTTGCGTCCACAATATTGGATCCGCCATTTTGAATTTTGGAAATCGGACTTCAGATTTTTAATCAGCGATCCCAAAAACTCCCGAGTAACAAGTTTCAAGCGATTTCAATAATTTTTTATAAATTCGTCCGCCATATTGAATCCGCCATTTTGAATTTTGGAAATCTGACTTCAGATTCGTAATCGGCGACCCCAAGAACCCCCAAGTAACAAGTTTCATGCAAATTGAATTAATTTCAAAAAATTCGTCCGCCATTTTGAATTTTGAAAATCTGACTTCAGATTCGTAATCAACGATCCTAAAAACCCCCGAGTAACAAATTTCAATCGAATTGAATCATTTTTTACAAATTACGTCTTAAATATCATATACAATGCATTTTCTGTTCGTAGGGAGTAAAATTTATATTTTACAAATGTAGAAAACTCCAATAATTTACTTCAAAAAATTATGCCTTAATTACATAACCCTGCTCAAATTACGTACTTTACGGACTTTTCGTAAAAAATACGGACTTTTACGGACTCAAAATAATAAATTACGTACTTTTCCCTAATTTACGTACTCGGTTCGAGGCCTGAGAATAATAGTAGGAGTGAGAAAAAGCATAAAATTGACGGAGAGGAAGGGAGTGAAGGAAAGAGAGAAGAGGTGTATGGAGAAGAGAATAAAAATGGGTAAAGAGGAAATGTGCTTGGTGGAATGTACATAAGATGGGGAGAAGAGAGAGGTTGGGATAAACTGGAAGAGTGGATGAAGGAAGGCAAAGATAAGGTAGTGATAATAGAAGGTGACCTTAATGTGTGAACAGTGCAAAGAAGAGCGGATGTTGGGATGAGGAAGGGCAAGAGTTCAGGAGAAACTCAAAGCATAAAGAGGTGGATAAGGAGGGAAGAAAATTGTTATGAATGATTGGGGAGAGGGAGTGATCGATTTTAAATGAGAATGCAATGAGGGATGAAGAGGGAGAATTCATGTTCCATGGTAAAAGCAACTCTGTGATTGATTATATATTGGCGAAGGAGAAAGGGAGGAAGATGGTCAAAAGAATAGAAGAGAGAAGTGAGGTGGGGTCGGATCACTTTCCAATGGTGATAGAGTTCAGAGTCAATAAAGAAGGATGAAAAAGAAGGTAGGCGGAAAGGAGAAAGGAGGGTAAAGAGAATGGGAAAATGGAAGGAAGACAGTTTAAAGAAGTATCAGAATAGGATGGAGGAATGGGATGCAGAGGAGATAGGGGAAACTAAAGTAGAAGACAAATTAGCAATTTTAAAAGAGAGAATAGGTGTGGCTAAGGCGGAGATAGGAAGGGAGTTAGAGGAAGAAGTTCTGGGGTATGGTGAATGGTGGAATGAGGAGTGTGAAAAAAATAAGGTGGCTTTAAGAGAAGATATTAGGAAATTGAGAAAAGGAAGATTAGATAAGGGAGAATATAATAGGAGGCACAGAGTGCACGGAAGGCTTCTGGAGATAAAAAGGGAATTAGATAGGAAGAGGTATATAGAGAGGAAAAGGCGGTAAGGGAGGACAAGGAATGGGAAGTCATAAATAGAGAAAGGAGGAAAAGGCAGGAGATAAATCAAGAGATTAGTTTAGAGGGATAGACGAGATACTTTAAGAAGATGTATGGAGGGGTAGAGGTGAGAGTGAGGAGAGAGGGCAGAAAAATAAGAGGGAAAGTAGAGGGAGAGGAAAAGGTTAGTAGGGATGAGGTCAGAAGGGCAATAGATAAATTGAAGAGGGATAAAGCAGTTGGGATGGAAGGAATGGAAAATGAAAAATTGAAGTATGGGGGAAGGAGTAAGGGAAGAGATATGGAGAGAGGTCAGTGATGTTTGGGAAGGGAATGGATCGCCGGAGGAGTGTAGGACATGGATGATAGTCCCTGTAGTGAAGAAAGGGGATGATGGACACTATATGTTTTGAATCACTTAGTGAGCAGTGGATTGGGAAAAAAGGGGGAAAAGTCGTGGCGGTTTATGTCGACTTTAAATCGGCATTTTCGTCAGTGAACAGAGGATTCCTTTGGTAGGCCTTGAAGGATAGGGGAATAGAGGAGAGCATGATAGAGAAGATTAAGGAGATTTACGAAGATTCAAAAGTGAATGACAGAGTGGGAGGGAAATATGGAAAGGAATTCTGGTTGGGGAGGCGGTTAATGCAGGGTTGTCCGCTGAGCCCCTTGCTTTTTAATCTGATGATAGCGGATTTGGAGGAAAGTTTATGGAAGAGAGGGAAAGGAGGGGTAGTGTTAGGGAGATCGAGAATATATACCCTTGCGTACGCTGATGATATGGTGTTGCTTGCGGAGGATGCTAGTAGAATAAGGTTGTTACTGAGTGAATTTGAGAAGTATGTGTGTGAGAGAGACTTGTAGGTGAATGTGGATAAGATTAAAATGGTGAGATCCAGGAAAAGGAAGTATGTGAGGGGCGAGACACTGAGATTGAATGGGAAGATTTTGGAAGAGGTAAATGAGTTTTGTTGTTTAGGATATTGGTTTGAGTCGAATGGATCGAATGAGTTGAATGTGAGGAAGAGAGTGGAAAAGGCTAGTAAAGTAATGGGACAAGTGTGGGGGATAGGGAAGAGAAGGTTTAAGAACGATTGGAAAAGAAGAGTGTGGATGTTCGATGCGTTCGTGTGGTCGGTCGTAAGCTATGGTATGGAAATATGGGGATGAAAAGAGAGAGGTATGGTTGAAAGGTTGCATGAAAGGTTTCTAAGATGGGTGATGGGAGTGAGTGAAAGCTGCCCAGGGTATATGATCCGAGAAGACTTGAGTAGGGATATAATGATAGTGAGGCAAAGGAAAAAGTTATGGGGTTTTGAGAAGTTAAGAAAAGGAGGAGGTAGTAGAATGGCACAGATGTGCTGAAAGGACATAATGGAAAGAGAGCAGAAAGGGATGAAGAGTATAATTGGTTGGGAGAAAAAAAGGTGGTTGGTAAGAAAGGAGGACAGAGAAGAAAGGGTAAGAAGTTGGGAGGAGTTGGAGAAGCATCTGAAGGAAAAGGACCAGGAGGAGAGATGGGCAAGAATTAAGGAGTCTAGTTATATTAGATGGTATTGGATGGTGAAGAACGAAGGTGTGCCGAGGTATTAGAATGCATGGAAGGAGAGTGGAATAAGGTGTTAAGATTTAGGATGGGAGAGGGGATGAAAGAGTGTAGATATTGGATGGATGATGAGAAGAAGATGTGTAGGGTATTTGAGGTGGAGGATTGATCGCATGTGTTGGATAGGTGTACGGGAGTGAATGAGGAGGGAAAGGAAGTGGGGGAGTGTGTATGCTGGGTTTTGGATGAAAGTAGACGAGGGTAAGTATGGATAAAGGAATTAGAGGAAAGCAGGAAGAGAAAAAAATAAAGACGGGTTAATAAAGTATGGATTAAGTAATTAATAAAGATTAAGTAATGTCGCGAGGCTCGATTATGAGAGCATTACGGTTAGGAAATAGAAGCCCTGGCACACGAATAGGATACAGTACCGTCGGAAATTGTCAGTCCACCTATTTTTTAAGGTTTGAAAAACGTCTTTAAACGTACAAAGTGTAATTATTAAAATTTTTCTGTATTTATTTCCTTAAAGTAGATAAAATTTTGAGGAAAATAAGGCCTGAGTGAAGTGATTTAGTCAATTTTTCATTGAAATGTGTTAAAAAATGTGAAATTTTTAATGTTTTACAAAAATTGAAATTACTCTTGAAATAATAAAGGTTTTTTAAAGTTCCTATGCTTGTTTTAAAGGAAATTTACTGGAGATCTTCAAAATTTTATAAATTTTTTGGTCCAACTTCCGAGCCTTGCATATGCTAGGAAAAAAATTGCACATTAATGCTTAAACAACAATGTTATTCTCCAGTAAATTCCCTTTAAAACAAGCATAGGAACTTTAAAAAACTTTATTATTTCAAGAGTAATTTCAATTTTTGTAAAACATTAAAAATTCCACATTTTTTAACATATTTCAATGAAAAATTGACTAAATCACTTCACTCAGGCCTTATTTTCCTTAAAATTTTATCTACTTTAAGGAAATAAATACAGAAAAATTTTAATAATTACAATTTGTACGTTTAAAGACGTTTTTCAAACCTTAAAAAATAGGTTGACTGACAATTCCCGACGGTACTGTAGGTAGAGGATAAGATACCGTTTTGCGATTTAGATTAAGATCTTGTCTATTTTTGCAAGATTGTTTGCAAATTTACTTATTCTTTTATAAAATTTTAAGATTTACTCTATTTTTCTAAATTTATTGTTTTTGTTTTCATGTTGCTGGTTTAATTTTCCTAAACCTTTTTTTAGAGTATTTTCAAATTTCTTTTGTGGGCTTTTTATTTATCTTTATATATATATATATATATTTTTAATTTATTTTTATTAGTTCTAATTTTTGAGTTTTTTTTTTATAATTACGAATTTTTGAAAATATTTGTTCCATGCTTTAATTATTTTTCAAATTTCTTAATTTTCTACTATTCTGCAGAATTTATTCTTTTATTTTATATTTTGTAAATTTAAATTTGTACTGAATACTCTCATTTTAACATCGTTTCTCTATTTCACAAAATTTCTTTTCTCTTAAAGTTTTTTAAAATTTTCCAAAATTATATTCATTCTTTTTTTCTTTAATTTGTGCATTAATTCTCTAATTTATCTAATTTTAAAATTCTCTCTAGTAATATATTTTAACGTTTCTTAAATTATCTTCTTGTTTATTTGTTTAATTTAAAAAAAAGTCGGTAAATACTTTAAATTTTTTAAGAGTTTCTACTTTTTTTATATATTTTTATGTCACTGTTTCATTCTTGTGTTGTTGTTTTTTTTCAATTTTTCTTTATTTTTATAATGTCCATGTTTTTTTTTATTTAAAAGAATTTCCTGATGTTTTCAATAGACTGTTTTCTTATCTTTTTAAGTTTTTTATTTCATAATTTATTATTTTTCCGTCGCTTTTGCCTAATATTCTTAATTTTGCAATCATATGAATTTGAAGATATTTCTTTGAAATATTTAAAGAGTTTATATGCTGATTGTATTAAAAAAAAATCGATTTTTTTAAAATTATTAGAGACGCATGTCTATGTTCTATTTCAGATTAGTTCGAACTTTCAATTGGCATAATTTCATTAAACAGCACTTTCATAAAGACGAATGTTTATTTTATAGAACTCGTTCTTAATCGAATGTAAATTAATCTTAATTTTCACTAAGTAGAATTTTTATGTCACCGAACTCATATTTAACATAAATTTCTTTTCACGGAATATCTGTTTAACCAACTCCTTTTTCAAAAGAACATTAATTTTCTCGAATGTTAATTCAGCGGAATGTTTATTTGTCCGAAGTTTCATTTGCCCGAATTTATATTTTCACGAAATAATATTTGATAGAATTCTCAAAACGTCGAATTTCCATTTGTCCATCACTGCAAATGTCCGAATATACATCCGACAGAAAAATTTTGTCGGAAATTTTAAAATTAATCAATTATAATTTTACTGATTATTTCTGATTGGTTAATTTTAAAATTTGCGCCAAAATTTTTCTGTCGGACGTATATTCGGACATTTGCAGTGTCGGACAAATGGAAAATCGATGTTTTAAGAATTCTATCAAATATTATTTCGTGTAAATATAAATTCGGGGAAATGAAACTCAGGACAAATAAACATTCTGTTGGTTAAAAATTCAGCTAAATTAACATTCTGTTAAATGATAATTTTGCTGAATTAACATTGGATGAAATTAATGTTCTTTTTAAATAATAATACCTGATTTACAGGTAATAATTTAAAAAAAAAAAAAGTTAAAATGTAGTTTTTTACCGCCATGGCCGTCGTAGACTCCAAAGAAAGCAGCTTCAGAATCTTCAGGAAGAGAGAGAATATGAACGTGACTATCTTCCATGCTCACCCGCCATCCTTGCATACTCGAACTTCCCACTCGAAAATTATCATTTCTACAACAAGCTGTTTTTTTCGTCGTCACTGGTTCACTGAGAATTTGACCCATCGCTTTTCAACCAACACTTTCTGTTTAATTAATTCAAATAAAATTCATAATTAGTGTGATATTTAGCTTCAAATAACAACGTATTTACTTCAAAAATAGACTCAAAAATAAAACAAACTTTAAATTTTACAAAATATGCCACACAGGAAAACCAGAATTTGTTTCATTTGTAAAATTTTGTCATATATATTTTTTGTCTTATTATTTTTATTTATTTGTTATTATTGTTATAAATTGGTGAAAAGATTTTAGGAATAGAATTGATTTTAAAACTTGTTTCAAAACGGTAATCTTAAAAATATCGTTACAAAAAAAAAGAAACAAATTGTCACATGAAATTATTTTCGACGAAAGCACTAATTAAGGAAATCTGCTTCTTCAATTAATAAATTTTTTCTGCGGCTTTTGACCTACCTTCTGTCATTAACCTAATTAAAACTATTTTTAAACATATGAAACCTAACCTCGAATTTAAGGCAAGTCTTTTTTTATATTCGTGTTTATTTGATGGAAATGAAAAGAATTGAAGTTGAAATTGTGATATTGACCCATGAATAATAGAAATTTTGTTTTGAACAGAGATTTTGAGAAGGTAATATAAAAATTGCGTTGACTTTTTTTTTGCATAAAAACCGATAAAAAATAAAAACTTGATCAAAACTTTAAACTGTCTAATGGCGCTGTAATCGTTTGAGTTTGACAAAAAAGTCTGACAAGCAGGGATGGGAGCGTGTGATATACACCTTCTCATCTTCCTTCTTTTGTCTTTACAGTGTTGGGAAAGTAAAATACTTTAGGTAAATTACATGGTTTTTTACCGTAATTTACCGAGTATTATACTTCAGAAGTTTTCTACACAGCGTAATTTACTCGTAAACATAACCTAAAACCCATAATTTTACAATTCAGGCTGTGACATAAAGATGTTTTGGAACTCTTCTTCAATGACTAATACTTATTTTAGCACAATTAGCTTACAAATAATTAGAAAAAGAGCACTGAAATATACCTTCATGTTGTTTTTTTAACCCTCCTGAGCATTGAGCCGAATATATTCGTCCAAACTAAGTTGTTTCCGTATGCACCTGGACGAATATATTCGTCCAAACAATTTTGTCAACACAATTTCTCCAAATTAACTTGAAGGTCCAAAACAAATTGGTAATCACAGTTTAGGGTTAAGAGATTAGCAAGCACATAATTTTAAAAAATATTTACAGTTTTTATTAATAATTAGTGTTATTAAAAAATTGTTTAAAAAGTAGAAATAGCCTCTTATTCTACAATATTCAAACTAAGATAAATTTTTTCCAAATAATCCTATAATCATGAAAATTGGTATCTAGGGATTTTTGAGGTCGCTGATTTCGAATATGAAATCAGAATTTAAAAATTCAAAATGGCGGATCCAATATGGCGGACAAATTTTAATTTTTTTTTTATTTTCATGAAAATTGGTTTATGGGGTTTTTGGGGTCGCTGATTCCGATTATATAATCAGAATTTCAAAATTCAAAATGGCAGATCCAATATGGCGGACAAATTTTAATTTTTTTTTTAGATTTTCATGAAAATTGGTTTCTAGGGGTTTTTGGGGTCGCTGATTCCGAATATATAATCAGAATTTCAAAATTCAAAATGGCAGATCCAATATGGCAGACTAATTTTGAATTTTTTTTTGATTTTTATAAAAATTGTTTTCTAGGGGTTTTTGGGGTCGCTAATTATGAAGATAAAATGAGAGTTTTAAAATTCGAAATGGCGAATCCAATATGGCGGACTAATTCAAAACATCTTTTTAGATTTTCATGAAAAGTGTTAGCTAGAGGTTCGATCCGCGGTCGTCCAGTTTTTGGTTTATGTGTAACCTTTTTTGCATATTTGTGCACGATTTACTCTATAATCTAGATCATAAAAGTTACATGCTCTTGATGCCTAATCTTGTACTTTTTGTGCAAGACAAATGCATTCTGTAGACACTAGTCTACTAGGTCCTAAAACAATTTTTTATATTTATATTTTATATTTTTTTATAATTATTTTAACCTTTTTGGTCCATGTTTCGGCGTAACTCCTTTGAGGGAAACATCGTGACAAGTACTAATTAAATAACGAAATTTCTTTTTTATCACACCACAGGGGCGGCTTTAGGCAAATGTAAGATTCTAGGGGGGGGGGGGCGGTCGCCCCAATTATCATGAAAATCCGAAAAAAAAATTTTAATTTGTCCGCCATATTGGATCCGCCATTTTGAATTTTGAAATTCTGATTATATATTCGGAATCAGCGACCCCAAAAACCCCTAGAAACCAATTTTCATGAAAATCCAAAAAAAAAAATTAAAATTTGTCCGCCATATTGGATCCGCCATTTTGAATTTTGAAATTCTGATTATATATTCGGAATCAGCGACCCCAAAAACCCCTAGAAACCAATTTTCATGAAAATCCAAAAAAAAAAATTAAAATTTGTCCGCCATATTGGATCCGCCATTTTGAATTTTGAAATTCTGATTATATATTCGGAATCAGCGACCCCAAAAACCCCTAGAAACCAATTTTCATGAAAATCCAAAAAAAAAATTAAAATTTGTCCGCCATATTGGATCCGCCATTTTGAATTTTGAAATTCTGATTATATATTCGGAATCAGCGACCCCAAAAACCCCTAGAAACCAATTTTCATGAAAATCCAAAAAAAAAAAGAAAATTGTCCGCCATATTGGATCCGCCATTTTGAATTTTGAAATACTGATTATATATTCGGAATCAGCGACCATAAAAACCCCTAGAAACCAATTTTCATGAAAATCCAAAAAAAAAATTAAAATTTGTCCGCCATATTGGATCCGCCATTTTGAATTTTGAAATTCTGATTATATATTCGGAATCAGCGACCCCAAAAACCCTAGTATACTTGGTTTTATTAAATTCCAACTGTATGAAAAACGTATGCATTTGGGAACCACTTTTGGGTAGAAACTCGTGCTCAGGAGGGTTAAGTTATGAGAGTGTATTTATTCCACTTCAGCAAGCTGTGTCAATTACCTAGATATTTTACCAGTTTTTTACGTAAATTACCCAATTTAGGTAATTTACCTGTCATTTACTCAAGATTGCTTAATGGCCTGTTTACACCTTGGAAAAAAAATATATTTCGCATTGCAGGGAAGAGGACAGACTGTGTATCTGTCCTCTTTACTCTCATGCAAAAGAGAGTGGTAAAAATTTTTTTTCGAAGGTGTATATTATGTATAGGCCATAAGGGTGAAGTCACATACGAAGGTCTAAAGTATCAGGGGAATAGAATATACCAATCAGAATATACTTTCCAATGTGACCAATTATCTAATTGGTCTATTCTAATCCACTGATACCCTAGCCCTTCGTAGGAGACTTCACCCTTAAGGTACGGGCACACCTCGGGAAGCAAGGAGCCGGCTTGCTTCCGTAAGTTAGAGTAAGAAAGACAAAAGTCGTTCTGTCTTTCTTACTCTAACTTACGGGAAGCAAGCCGGCTCCTTGCCTCCCGAGGTGTGGCCGTACCTTTACGCGTAACTATAAAGAGAGTTAAGACACAAGTGTGATGGTTCGTGATTGGTTGCGATTAAACCGGAACCAGAAGTGATTTTGTAATGTTGCAACATAACCTCAAATCGCGTCAATAGCCTAACGCACAATGAATCGTAATCGCTAATCCTTAATCGTAAGAATGAGAGGAAGTAGGACAGACATATATCTCTATCCTGCTTCCTCTCATTCTTACGATTAAAGATTAGCGATTACGATTCGTTGTGCTTTAGGCTAATTTCAATTTAAATCAATTCTAAATTTTCAATGTAAATTTTTCGCGCGTTTCTTTGTGGACTTCTGGTTCTTGTTTAATCGCGATGCGCAGAAAACTACTGTGTCTCAACACTTGCTACTCTCGTCATAGGATCCCTACGCGTAACTTTACATTCCTGAATTTACCTCCCGATCTTTGCCCTTACGTCAAAAGCTCAAAGTTTCGCGTAACTTCCCAGCTCTGGACTTTGACTTTTGCTTTCTTGTTGCTCTTTCTCAACCTTGTCATTTTTCATACATGTGTATTTCTGTTTACATTTTGCGCTTAAAAAATTAAAATTGTTGAATAAAAATCTACTTTTAACATTTATGACATAATTTAGAAGTAAGTTTGTAAATAAATTCAACCAATTCCTGCTATGAATTAATTTAAATATCATGGTAGAATTAAATAATCCCTTTTGTTTTTTAAGATTTTGAGGTTAAATTTAGTTTTATTTATTTCTACACAGATTTGCTATGAAGTCAAATAAATGTTTTAAAAATATGTTCTCTTCATTTATGTATATAGTTTATGCTATCAACTTTTAGAATAAGTAATATATATTATTTAGGGTCAGGTAGTTTATAAACAAATAATATTCAGTTACATGCAACAAAAAGTTACACATTATTGTTTTTAAAATAAAAAAATGTATATTTTTTAAATGTTGAAACATTACTTAAACTAAGATTAGTACGACAATAAACTTTTTCTTCGGAATTATTAATGTGTATATATATTTTTCATGTTTCCCATTTTGAAAAATCTGATTGTTTTCAATAATAAATCGGTTTTTTTCAGAATTTGATTATCATCTGGAGATAATCTAAAGTGAATAGATTGTATAAATAATTATAATTTATAAAATATGAAGAAAGACAATGAGGAGAAAGATGAGATGGATGATAATTCAACTGCTAATGATAACAGTAATTCCTATGAAGGGACATCAATACTAGAGTCCCAAGAATTTAATGATATGGAACGCGACACAATGAAAGGAGATACTATTGGTGATACTGTTTACAGTTCTAAATGGATAATCAATACCCTCATATCATTGTCAAAGGTGATTGAAACCTTTATCACGACTTAATTGGTACATAAGTCCTGTGATTTTAAGGAGTTGAACCACTCTAGAACATCAAAAAGAGGCCTAATTTTAATTTTTTTTTTAAAGAAAATTTTAAATGTAATGAAAAATATGTTTATACAGTACCGGCCGAATTTGTCAGTCCACCCATTTTTTAAGAATTGAAAAACTACACCTTTTTTGAAGACTTGTCATCTCTTTACATCTTTTTCACCTTTTTTGGGATCAAAAATATATAATGTTTTGAAAATATTTCAAAGTATGTTCATAAAATTCAGATTTAATGTTTGAATTTAGTTTTATTGATGATTGATACAACAGCAAAAAGTCCGATTTACTAATAAAAAAAGCCATAAAAATAATAGAGTCGAATAAACAATTAACTAGTATTTTCTATGTGCTAGTTATGTAAATAGAATTAACATATCATTTTCGTCATCTTGAAATTTTTCTTTCAATTCTCAATTATTTTATTTATATTTCAATTTAATTCTTAAATGTTCATTTTATTTCCTCCATTTTTAATTATTTTCTTCAATTTTCAATTATTTTTTTTCAACTTTCAATATAATTCTTTAATTATCTTCTTCAATTTTCATTTATTTCCCAAAATTTTTTCTACAATTTTCTTCAGTTTTTAATTGACAACTTAATATTCTTCAATTTTGTACCTAATTATCCTTTATATTTTTTTAATTATTTTATTCTGTTGTGGATTATTCTCGACAGCTTTCGATTTTTTTTTACTTTTTTTTCAATTTTTAAGTATTTTTTTTAAATATTTAGTAATTTTTCTTTTAATTATGAATTATTTTCTTACAAATTTAATTTATTTCCTTAATCTTCAATTTATTTCTTCAATTTTGAATATTTTCTTCAATTATAATTCTCGTCATTTTTCAATTATTTCTTTCAATTATTAATTATTTTCCACAATTTATAATTATTTCCCAAATTTTTTTTCAATTATTCTCTTAAAATTTTATAATTATTCTTTTTTTCAATTTTTTTGTTTTGATGTCTATTATTCTAGCCATTTTTTGAATTTTGTTTCCAATTGTCTATTATTTTCGCCATATTTCAGATATTTTCCTCAATTTTTCAATTATTCTCGTCATTTTCAATTATTTCTTTCAATTATTCATTTTTTCCGCTATTTTCAATTATTTTCTAGAAATTTTTCAATTTACAATTATTCTTGAAGTTTATATTTATTCTTTAATATTTTGTTCTGTTGACAATTATTCTCGACAGTTTTTTAATTTTTTTTCAATTGTCAATTACTTTCTTAAAATTTTAATTTAATTCCTCAATCTTTAATTTATTTCTTCAATTCTTAATTATTTTCTTTTCTCAATTATTATTTTTAATTTGAAATCCCAGTCTTCAAATTTTAATTCTTTAGTTTCACAATTATTTTCTTTTATATTCTACAATTTTCAGCTTTTTTAATTACCTTCTTTCAATTTTTAATTTTATTCTTTAAATTTCAATTCAATTTTTTAATTTTCAATTTTTTTTCGATTTTCAATCCAGTTGTTTAATTTGTAATTATTTCCAACAATTGTTCCTATAATTTTCTTAATTTTTTAATTTAATATTTCTTGCATATTTTTTTCAATTATTTCTTTTAGTTGTCTATTAATCGAATCATTTTTCGAATTTTGTTTTTAATTGTCAATTTTTTTTAGTCAGTTTTCAGATAATTTCTTCAGTTTTTTAATTATTCTCGTCATTTTTCTATTATTTCTTACAATTATTAATTATTTTATTCCATTTTCAATTGTTTTCCGAAATTTTTCAATTATTTTTTTGAACTTTCAATATAATTATTTAATTATCTTCTTCAATTTTCATTTATTTTCTAAAATTTTTACTAAAATTTTTTTCAGTTTTTAATTGACAACTTAATATTATTCTCGAATCTTGTACCTAATTATCCTTTAATTTTTTTTTAATTATTTTGTTCTGTTGTCGATTATTCTCTATAGCTTTCGAATTTTTTTTACTTTTTTTTCAATTTTTAAGTATTTTTCTTAATATTTAATTCATTTAGTAATTTTTCTTTTAATTGTCAATTATTTTCTTACAAATTTAATTTATTTCCTTAATCTTCAATTTATTTCTTCATTTTTTAATATTTTGTCCAATTATAATTCTCGTCATTTTTTAATTATTTCTTTCAATTATTAATTATTTTCCACAATTTATAATTATTTCCCAAATTTTTTTTCAATTATTCTCTTAAAATTTTATAATTATTCTTTTTTTCAATTTTTTTGTTTTTTGTTCACAATTATTTTCTTCTATATTCTACAATTTTCAGCTTTTTTAATTACTTTTTTTAATTTTTAATTATATTCTTTAAATTTCAATTCCATTTTTCAATTTTTAATTTTTTTTCGATTTGTTCAATTTGTAATTATTTTCAACAATTATTCCTATAGTTTTCTTAATTTCTCTGTTTTCTTAATTTAATATTTCTTGCATATTTTTTTCAATTATTTCTTTTATTTGTCTACTAATCTAATCATTTTTCGAATTTTGTTTTAATTGTAAATTTTTTTCGTCATTTTTCTATTATTTCTTACAATTATTAATTATTTTCTTCGATTTTTAATTGTTTTCCGAAATTTTTCAATTATTTCCTGCCATTTTTTCAATTTTCAGTTATTTTCTTCAAATTTTATAATTATTCTTGGATGTTTTCAATTTTTTTGTTCGGCTGTGTATCAGTCTAGCCATTTTTTGAATTTTGTTTTCAATTGCTCATTATTTTCAACATTTTTCAGATATTTTCTTTAAATTTGTAATTATTCTCGTAATTCTCATGATATATTGCATTTACAAAAATTTATAGTTTTAAATATGACTAAAAATAATCCAAAGTTTTTCTCGCTCTTGGGCGCGTGTTAATATTGCAACTTATTTTATATTTGGTCATGGAATTTGATGAAAAATGTTCTGGATAACCTGGAAGTCATTAAATATCGAAATTTTGAAAAAGTAGCAACCCTGTTTTAAACACATTCCAGTTTGTTGTTTATTATATTTTTTGTCATCTTTTCCAAGGAAAAATTTCACCTTTTTTGAAAATAAAAGGTACTGTGATGCCTGTAATTATTAAAATTCGTTTATTTTTATTTTCTAAAAGTAGATGCAATTCTGAGGAAAATAAGACCTGAGTAAAGTGATTTAGTCCATTTTTCATTGAAATATATTTAAAAAAGTTGAATTTTTACTGTTTCACAAAAATTCTAATTTCTGACGAAATAACGATAATTTGTTAAAGTTCCTATGCTTGTTTTCACGGTAATTTTCTAAGGAATAGAACTATTCATTTTTTTATTTTATTTTTATTAATTCTAATTTTTTAGTAGATTCTAATCTAATTTTTTTTTGTACTTTATACATTTTTTTACAGTTAGATTGAGGAAAAAAACATTTCTCCATTTTCTTCCAATTTTCTTGATGTTATTCAATTTGGCAAATAATTCTCTAAATTTCTAATTTAAAATTTTGATTCTCTTTAGTAATACATTTACACATTTTATTAATTATCATCTTATTTATTATTATAATATAAAAAAAATGTCGGTAATTAGTTTAATTTTTTGAAGAGTCTACTTTTTCAACATATTTTAATGTCACTGTTTCATTTTTGTGTTGTTTTTTTAATTTTTTCTTCGTTTCCTTAATAAACTACTGAAAAATAAACATTTGGAGATTTTATCTACTGATTATATTTTGAAAAAATCAATTTATGATTTAAAAAAAAAACATGATTTTTATTAGCCTTGATTTGAATAGATGAAATTCCAAAAATTAATAAAAAATGACGCACGAGAAATTCACAAAAATCAACTATAAATAGATTTTATTAGGTTTATATATTTATCAAAATGATTGTCAAAAGTATTTCAAACATTGTTAAAAGTATTATAAATTTTTCTATAAGTCACAAGTTTTGTTAGATTAAAAAATAATCACAAGTTAAAATCTAGTATAATTACAAGTCAATTTATTTTTAGAAATAAAGTATTTATAATCTATAGCAATCCTGAAATTTAGTACATGTTGAAAAACCAGGAATTTGCAAAATATTTTGAGAATTTATTTTTTATTTATTTATTTATTTATTCAGACATAAACGAGCAAAAGACAAGAAATTTCAATTAATTTCTTCAATTCTTAATTATTTGCATTTTTTATGAATTAATTTTCTAAGTTTTAACTTACTTGTAGACAATTTTTATTATTCTTTAAAATTTCTCTCTTCATTTTTCAATTATTTTCATTTATTTAGTGTTTTTTTTTTTTAAATGAAGATTATATTCTTCAATTTCTCAATTAATTTCTCTTCAATAATTAATTACTTTATTATATTTTTTTTATTTTCTTAATGTTAATTGTATTTTTCAATTTTTTTAAAGATTTTCTTAAATTTTCGATTATTTTCTTCTATTTGAAATATATTTTTTAAGTTTTTAGATTATATTCCTATATTTGTAATTAATTTCATAAATTTTATTTTTCAATTTTTAATTAATTTCTCTTCCAATTTCAGTTATATTCCCCAATTTTTTTAAATTTTAGGCTTCAATTTTGAATTATATTCTTTAAATTTGTCAATTATTTTTTTTAATATTAATTTTTTTTCTCATTTATTAATTAGCCTTTAATTTGCTTTTTTTCGGCATTTTTCAATTAATTGCATGAAATTTAGAAATTTTTTTTCAGTATTTTAGTTCATAAAATTGCTAAAAATGTCATTTCATTTAATTTCGTTTTGTTAAAACTTTTTTCTTCTTCCTTTATTTTTTTTCCATTTTTAATTGTTTTCTGCAAATTTCAATGGTATTGTTCAATATTTTCTTTTTTTTTGTTTCAATAATTTTATTTAAAGTTTTTCTTTTATTTCTAGTTATTTATTTGACACTGGTTTTTTTTTCATTTTTTATTGATTTCTCTTAATTTATAGTTTTCTTTAATCAATTTTATATCTATTTTCACTTTTGTAACTTTAGTTATTTTGACATTTTTGTTATTTTTTTTATTCATTAGTTATTATTTTCATTTTAAAGATATTTTTTGACCTACTATTTTGTTTTTTATTTCCCTAGTAAAATCTCTTACATTTCTTTGTATTTAATAATTTTCTAATGATTCTACTTCATTTAATATAGGTAATTTATTTTTCTTCAATTTCTAATTCTATTTTTACTTCCTAGTAAAAAGTAGTCATTTTTTCATATTCTAGTAACTTTTTTTTGGTTAACCTATTTTGATACAAAAATTTCTTTACTTCACAGTAATTTTTTCAAATTTTCTTCTTATTTTTCATGAAATTTTAGTTATTTTCTTCATTTTATACTTTTTCAAAAATTTAATTTTAGTGATTTATTCACTTTTAAAATTTAATATTTATTTCCAAATTATTTTGAAAATCTTTCATAAGTGCTTATATTTATTTTCTTCGATTTCTAGTTATTTTATTATTTTCTCGTAATTTTTTTTTTTTATTTTTTAGTTCCTTTTCTTCTTTTTTTGTTATTTTTTCATTTCCTAGTAGTTTTTTTTTTTTCATTCTTTAGTTATCATGTTTATTATAAATTGTTGTTTTTACTTACTAGTAATTTTTTAATTTTCTATTAATATCTCTCAAATTTCTAAGTATTTTTTTCAATTTCGAGTACCACAATTCTTATTCATTTAATACTTTCTCTTCAATTTCTAACTTTTAGAAAATATATTTTTGAACCAGAAAAAAAATTGCAGTCATTTAATTTTAATTTCTACTATTTTTGAACATATTCTTTGTAAAAAAAAGTAATTCCCTTTCGCTCTAAAGGCGATTAAAACAATTGAAAATACTTTTTTTATTATGACCATTAGAAAAAAATTATAAAAATTTGATTGAAATGTAATAAATTAATTAATTAATTAATTAAAGGTTTACGAAGATGGTTGGTCGAATGATATAGAAGAGACATTGTGTATTTTATGGGACATGACAGGGGAGAAGGACATAGTGAATTTTCTTCTAGAAAATGATTTTTTAAAAATGGCAGAATTCACTTTAAAAGTATCCGAGGAGCCAAGATTGACGGTGAGATTGAAAACACAACTTTCCTTAATATTAACAAACCAATTTTAATTAATTTCGTTTTCTATGAAAAAAAAAATAATAAATGAAAAATTTGTCAACAGGAAATAATTTTAGGAATTATTGGAAATATGTGCTGTGAAAAAAAAGTGTTTGAAGTTCTCGAAAACAAAGCAGAATTGATTTCGATAATTTTGAATTTTTTACATTCGGACGATTCGGAAACACTTGTTCAAGTTATGAGAATTTTACAAACTGCTGCCTGGAGCATTGGACAAAATCCAAATTCCATTTGGTTGACCAAGTTAAAAGATTGTCAATTTCTCGGCGAAGCTCTTATTTTTATTCTCAACAGTTCAACGAAAGGTAATTATTTGAAATGATATTAAAATGATAATAAAATATAATTTTTATATTAACAGAGTGTCTAAGCGATCCGAGAATTTTCTATATTTATTTTCAAAAAAACCTGGAGTTTGCAAAAAATTTATTTAATATTTTTTCCTATATAAATGACATTATTTGTTTATTTTTCTAATTTTTAAAATAATTTTCTTCCCTTGAATTTAATTTTTCATTTTATATTCTCTTTACTTTTCTCAATTTTATGCAAAGCATATTAGCTCATTTAATAGATTTTAGATTTAATAATATTTTTAGCAAGACTGCAATTGATTTAAATTATTAAGGCATTTGCATTAAAATCATGATTTAAATAAAAAAAAATAAAAATTCTCCGGATGTCTAATATTGTATTTAAAAAATCGTAATCCATAAAAAAAAACCCGAAAAATTGTGAATAAATCTTGAAAATTTGAATTTTAACATTTTATTTAATACAAGATTTCACTTTTTCGAAATTGTTTAATTTTTATCTTATTATTTCTTATTTTTACAAAGTTTAAAGATTTTTTCTTTTTTTTATAATTTTTTTTTTTTCTACTATAACATTTTCACTAAACTTTTTTTTATTTCCTTGATGTTATTAATTATTTCCATATTTTTGAATATAAATACGCTCATTTTTTTGGTTTAATATTCCTAAACTTCTTTATTTTTAAAAGATTTTTAAAATTTTTTGAGGACTTTTATTGATCTTTTTATACATATTTTTATTTTATTTTTATTAATTGTAGTTTTTTGGTAGATTCTAACCAATTTTTTTGTCCTTTTTGCATTATTTTAAAGTTTGTTAGATTAAAAAAAAAACATTTCTCCATTTTCTTCCTATTTATTTAATTTTCTTGTTGTTTCATAATTTCTTTAGTCCTTCTTTGCATTTTAATTAATTTTTTAATTTTTGGCATCCTTTTTCTATTTCTTAAAAAACATTTTTGTTGTATTTCATAAATTTTTTTTTTAAATTTACTAAAATTTATTCATTTTTTTTCAATTTGTTAAAGAATTCTCTAATTTTTTTAATTTTAAAATTCTTTTCTCTTTAGTAATATATTGTAAAGTTTTTTTTAATTATCTTCTTATTTATTTTTTTAATTTAAAAAAATGTCTGTACCTATATAGTTAAATTTTTTAAAAGAGTTTCTACTTTTTTATAAACATATTTTTTTATGTCACTATTTCATTCTTGTGTCCACGACTTTTTTTATTTAAAAGAATTATCTCATTCTTTTAATAGACTGTTTTCTTATCTTTTTACGTTTTTATATGTTGTTTTTTTCTATAGTTTATTATCTATTCGTTGCTTTTATCTACTTTTCTTAATTTTGTGATCATATGAATTTGAAGATATTTTTTTGAAATCTTCTTATTAATTCGACATACTTTATTTGATTTTCATTAAATATTTAATTTTTCATTATTTCTTGTTAAATGTTCTCAGTTAAAAAAAAACAAATTACTTACAAATAAGAAATTTGAAAATTTTATATTCTGACTTTATATTTAAAGAAAATATTAATTTTTGAATTAAATAACAAAAATTCGATTTTTAAAAAAAAATATGATTTTTATCAGCTTTGATTTTTAGCAAAATTTTAATGTATTTTCGTTAATTATCCTATTTTGTAAATTTTAAGAAAATATTTTTGTTATTTTTTAAAGGCTTTTTTGAATTTATGTCATTTCTTTTCATAGTTTTCATCGTTTTTATTAATTGTCCGTCCATCCGTCCGTCTGTCCGTCGTTCATAATCTACAGCTCTAGATTTACGGTTCCGATTAATCAGTTCTATGCAGTTTTCAACAAATCATAATCTGATTTAAACTAGTTTTAAACGCTTAAAATTTTTAAAAAGTTAGTTTAAATATTTCCAAACAGTTTTGAACCAGTTTTAAAGAGTTTTAAACAATTTGTTAATTTTTCTCTCACTTAAAAGTCTGCCAAATGAGAATTCTACTCAATAAAAATTTGGTTAAATTGTTTTAAATAAAAAGTCGGTTAAAAAGAAATTTTGTAAAATAAAAATTCTGTTAAATATGAATTCGGCATGAAGAAAATTCGTTAGACACTCTGGAATAAATAATAAATGAGAAAAATGAGATTTAGCGATTAATGCAATATTTTAAAATTGAATGAAACATTTCAGATGATCTGCTGACGTCAGTTTTAGATTTTGTGTCTTCAATTTCAAACTTAGAGTCAAATGCTCTCAAAGATTTGTTTAACATCGAGAATTTAATTTCTGGTCTTTTGGAATCACTTTCTCAGATATTGCAAGGTTCTAATGAAAGTCATTCAAGCACGAGATTAAAGTCAATCGATAATTGGCTTTCAATTATCATAAAAATAACAAAAATGGAATTATTAACATTTTCCGGCGACGAGAATGACGAGAATTTCCGCAAACTGACCGAAATCTTGTGGAAAATTTTACGACCATACACTTATTCTTTCAATTTAATTCCACTAGATGAACAGATTTTTCTCTGTATTCAGAGAACTGTGGATATTGCTCTAATTTGTCAGAGAAATGAATTTCAAGTCGGTGCTGAAGTTATATGGGTCATTATTAAAATCATGAATGTTTTAAATGCAGGCAAGTGACGATTTTTTATTAATTAAAATTTATTAATTTGTTTATTAATCATTCAAATTTTAATTTAAATATTTATTTTGATTTTTTTTTAATTATAAATTTTAATTTTTTCTAATTTTAATCTAAATTTTAATAAATTCTAATTTTTATTGCCAACAACTTATATTAATGAAAATAATTGTAAACAATTTATCAATTTTGTTATAATGATGTTAAAATTTCTTTTTTAGCTATGGATAATTTTAAAAATGAAATTGAAAATGATCCAGAAAATGCACTTAAAGTGCTTTTCAATTATTTGGAAAATTACTGGATTGAAATTCTTAATTTACTCGATCGAGAGGAACTTTCAAATGTTTTAAGACTCTGTGATAAAGAAATTGTGAAGGAGCTGATTAAAATCAGTAATGTAAAAACCTCCAAAGACAGAATCCAAAAATTAGAGGAAATTTTATCCTGCTTAAATTTGTAATTATTATTATTATTATTATTCTTATAATTTAAATAAAGATTTTATAGTTAAAATTGTTGTTTTTTTTTCTTAATTTAAGTAATATTTGCCGAAATATTCAATTTTTTCAATTTATCAAAAAAATAAATAAAGTTTTAACTATTCCAAAGTTCAATTATATTCAAATTTTAAACCACTTTATTTTAAATCTATTCAAATTTTAATTTATTTGGATTATAATTGACTCAAATTTTAATTTATCCAGAAATGATTTTATTCAAATTTGAATATAAACGAATTTAATTCAGACAAAATTACAGCGTAGGTATTAAAATTTTAATAGACCCATATTTCAATTAATCAAAATTTTATGCGATGAAAACTTAAATTATATCCAAATTTTAATTTATTTGAATTATAATTGACACAAATTGAAATTGTTAAAATATGATTTTATCCACATTTTAATTTATTTGGATTTGATCCAAATTACAAATTATTAAAATTTAAAAGATTCAAATTTAAGTCCATTTAATTTTAGGTGTATCCAAATTTTAATTTATTTGAATTTAATTCGATTCAAATGACAATTTATTAAAATTTAAAACGATCCAAATTTTTCATCTTTACAAAGTTCAATTATATTCAAATTTGAATCCTTTTAATTTTAGATCTATCCAAATTTTAATTTATTTGAATTTAATTTAATCCAAATTACAGTTTATTAAAATTTTAAACGATTCAAATTTCAATTTATCAAATTTTTAATCTTTCCGAAGTTTAATTATATCCAAATTTTAATTCATACAAGTTTAAAATTATCCAAATTTTAATTTATTTGAATTATAATTGACTCAAATTTTAATCCATACAAGTTTAAAATTATCCAAATACGTTTTTATCCAAATTTTAATTTATTTGAATTTAATTCCATCCAAATTACAGTTTATTAAAATTTTAAACGATCCAAATTTCAATTTATCAAATTTTTAATCGTTCCAAAGTTAAATGATATTAAAATTTTAATCCATTTAATTTTAAATCTAACTAAATTTTTATCGATAATATTTGAATTTATCCAAATTTTAATTTATTTGAATTATTTATAATTGACTCAAATTTTAATCTATACAAGTTTAAATTTATTCAAATTTAATTCGATTTAAATCACAATTTATTAAAATTTTAATCGATGCAAAAATTAATTATATCCAAATTTTTATCTATTTAATTTTAGATCTATCTTAATTTTAATCGATAAAATTTTGAAATTATTTAAACATGATTTTATAAATATTTTAATCGATCCAAATGTCAATTTAACAAATTTTCAATCAATCCAAAGTTGAATTATATCAAAATTTACTTTTATCCAAGTTTTAATTTATTAAAATTTTAAAACGGTTAAAATGTAAATTATTCCATTGATACATTTTTCAATTTATTCAAATTTTAATTTATTGGAATTTCACTCAATGCAATTTAATTTATCTATAAAATTTAAGTTTTTCGTACCTATTTAATATTCTATCCAAATTGCAGTTTATTAAAATTTTAATCGATCTAAATTTTAATTTAACCAATTTTTAATTAATACAAGTTTGAATTTATCCAAATATGATTTTATGCAAATTTTAATTATTTCGAATTTCGTACAATGCAACTTTCAATTATTCCAATGATCCAGTTTTCAATTTATTCAAATTTTAATTTATTTGAATTTCAATCGATGCAATTTCCAATTTATCCAAATATAAATATATTATAGAATAAAATTTTTTTCTATTGATAAAATTTTAATTTAACCAAATTTTAATCGACTCAAATTTATTTTAGGATGAGGAAAAATTAATCGTTTAAAATAATTTATTTTACGGTTGATAAAATTTAAATCTATTCTAATTGATTCAAATTTTAATTTAACATATTTTCAATTTATCAACATTTTAAATTTCAACTAATAAAAATTGCAATAGATTCACTTTATTTATTTTGTATGTTTTTAATTTTAATGCATTTTAAATATCTACGAAAAAATGTTTACGTAAAAATCGTTTATTAAAAGGTACTTTCAATTTAAACAACAAAATTCGTAAAAATATTGTAAATCACAACAATTATTATCCTTCTGTTTTGTTTTTCAAATTCCAAAGCTTCAAAATTAGCGCCCATTTTTCATTTCGTGCAGTGCCTGTACCTTAAGAAAAAAAGTAATTTTTAAACTTTTAATTATAAGTAGATTTTACCAAAATATCCCTTCCTAAATTAATATTAAATACCATGGAAAATGTAACAAACATAAAAAGGTTTATATTCCAGATAGAATAATTATCTATTTAAATAAATAAAACAATCCTATTTTTTGTTGTCTGGTTGGCAAACCTGTATTCTTGTGCAATAATCGACTCTGATTGGTCAGACATAAATTGTCACATCATTGCGCAAACAAAAGATGGGAGAAGACCAGAAGACATTTTGATTTATTAAAAAATGACAGACGTTCTGCTGCCTTCTTGAAAGAAGGACCGGTTTCTCAATTCACATCATTTTCAATTTAAAATAAAATAAATCGTCAAAACTCAATCTCATCTTTAGTTTTGTCACTTAAATGTAATTTATATGGTCAATTTCTAAGTGGTCAGAGACACTTATCTATATACATATCTTTTTTTATTTATTATATTTACATATCTTTAATTTTGTCAATTTTCTCAGCATGCCAAATAAATTGACCTTGGACGATGTAAGTAGTATGTGCGCGTCCGGATCTCGACGTGTTCAATAAAGCAAAATTCGTTTCATGTTTAATTTTTTTCAGTTTCCAATTTTAAAAAGACTTAATGTGAAATTCCGGGACAAGGAGGCTTTGCTCAAAAAAATAAACAATATTATTTACGATGGACCAGAGAAGCTGCAAGTTCGTATCAACTATTTTTGTCATTTTGTAAAATGTTGAAATTTTAAATATAGATTATGTCTTATGTCTGCTTATTTTTGTCACCAAACATATTGTGTATTGCAAAATCAAAAGTCTTTTTTAACAGGTTAACTATAAACCTGTCAAAGAGGTCGCTCATGGTTTACAAAACACAAACCAAGAAATTATTCAGTCAGCTGAAAAATAATAATTAAAACTGATTGTTTTTTAATAAACATTTATTTATAACCGATAATTACAAAATCTGTTTTTTCTTGTCAAATAATTTAATTTTAATGATATTTTCTTAATAATTAATTTTTTAATAGAGGATTTTAAAAATTACATCTCATTATTACTTCAAAAAATAAAAAGCCTCGTAAAATGTGCTTTAATAATTAATTTTTTTATTTAAATTAGGTTCAATTTGTGTAGAATTTAAAATTTTTTCCGAAATGTTTTTAACTAAATAAATTCAAATTTGGAATATCTTTAAAAAAAAAAATTATTTAAAAATTATTTCGTAATTTATTTATAATTAAATAAATAATATCTGAAATAAAAGAAAATTATATGTACAAAAAATGTAAAATTTTATTTTTTACTTTTAGATTTGATCATGTCTGTAAATTTTTTATAACAATTTTTTTATTAAAAATATTTTCTTATTTCCTGAACTTATATGATTTTTTTTTTTCTTATTTGACAAATTTTTGAAATTGAAATTCTTTCGAATTTTTACAACTTTTGATATTTCGAGTCATAAAACTTGAATTCTCGAAATTGAAAAATAATTTTGAAGAAATTAATCGGTTTTTTTTTCAGGTTGTCACCGATTTTGATCTAACATTAACGAAACAACATGTGGATGGAAAACCGTTTCTTAGTTCATTTGGTAATTATAATAAGGAAAAAAAAACTCTTTGCCTCCGAAAATATTTTTCTATTTTTTGAAGCAAGGTGTGAGAAAATTTTTCTAAATTTAGCGTTGAAACTTTTCTTTCACTTTTTGTAATTTCTGTCCCCAAAACTGTCAAGGAAACTATTTTTATTTTCTTCTCTTGAATTTTGATCATTAAAAATCTAATAATTTTACAATTTTTTACACGACTGATACGTATTTCTATGAAAGAGCATTTTTTTATTTTTAAAGACGCAAATAAATAAAGAAAATAATAATTATTGTATTAATAATTTTTTTATCTAATAGGAAATCTAAAATTTTATTTAAAAATTTTCAGTTTCGAAGATTATGTTATTTCGATTTATCTGAAGAATTCTATGCTCTCATATTTCGATTGTGTTAATTTAACTTGCAAATTATTAACCGAGAAAAACAGGTTTTTGTCATCACTACGCACATTCGACTTTTAGAATTAGTTTCTTTTCAAACTTGATAATTTCATTTATTATTTATCTATTCTTGTCGATAAGAAAAGATTTTTAATTATATTTTGACAAATTATGAATATTCATGTTACTTGAAATAAAAAAAAACAATACTTTGTCTAAATAAGTTTCAACAATTAGTGAAAAACTTTAACGATATGTTTGTGTAACATGATAATAAGTCAAGTTTTTTTTTCTCGATATCAATGTTTTGATAACATTGGCTATGTTCAGTAAAAACGTATATGAATCATTTCCAAAAAAAGTACTTTTATATAATCTATTTATTTATTTGAAACTTAAACCGGAAGAATAATAAATAATAATGAAAAAAGTATTGTTAAATGTAGAACTATTATTATTATTATTATTTTATCTAAAAATATTTAGTATCTGCAACTTCACTTATTTAAAGTCTCGCTTATTTGAAGTCGCATTTATTTTAACAGTTGGAAGTCTCTCTTATTTTAACTTGTCGATCAATCAAAACTAACTAACATTTTCATTGGTTGCTGCGAATTGGATCAGCCAGCCAGAGAAATTCTCTATAAGTACATGGAAGTTAAAATAAGTGCGACTTTTGTCATGGATTTGCGTAGACCAGGTTAAAATAAGTGAAGCTTCAGTTTATATTCGTTAATCAAGATTGTTGGAACATTAACACGTGTAAGAAAGTTGAATTTCTAAAATTAATTTGTTTTTTTAAAAAATATAATTATTTCTATTGAAATTAAAAAACAGTACAAAATATTTTATTTGAATAAAAAAGTATTGCAAACGTTATTTTGTGTTATTAACCGAAAAGAAGATATGATTAAATGAAAGAAAGGCTACACCGGTTAAATAGAAAATCTTTAAAATTTTTAACTATATCAAATCAAAGTTTGACATAATTATATATCATACTAATCGATATTTGAAGCCAAGAATAGAAAGGAATATGAGACTTGAACTTTAATTTCATAAGAAATGCTCTTACTACGTCATTAACAAATAAATATTGTAGTTTGAATAAAAAAAATATTTTTTATCGATTTTACTTATACAGCCAGATGAATATCTAATATAAATAATTTCTTTTAGTTAATGTTGTAATCACAAATTCGTATAGAAATACTTTTTACTTTGTTATCTGTAATGAGGAGACTTTTTAAAAAACTTTTTTGTCTGTCTGTTTGTCTGTCCGTTGAAGAGGGAAAATTTGAAATAAGATATTAAAATTTTATTCATTTTTTTTATTGTCATGAATTTATTAATTTCGTACACTTTTTTCAATAATTTTCTATAAATTTCAAGTATTTTCTACAACCTTCACATTTAATTTTTTTGATATTTTTGAATTATTCTCTTCAAATTTCATTTATTTTTTTCAAACTTTATTTAATTTCTTCAACAATCAATTATTTTCCTCATATTTCTAATATTTTTTTCAATTATTGTCTATAGATTTTTTAATTGTTACACCAGTTTTTAATTATTTATGTCATTATTTAATTGGTTTCTTAACATTTAAATTGTTTCGTCAATTTTTCAAGTATTGTCTTTCAATTCTTAATTTTTTACACCAGTTATCGATTATTTTTGTCACTTCTCAATTATTTTTGTCAAATTTCAAATATTTTTGGCATTAGTTTCTTTAATTCTTGAGTTATTTTATACAATTTTTCAATTACTGTATTAAATTTTTTATGTTTTACTCCATTACTGAATTATATATTTCTCATTTTTTATTAATTTTTTTTTCAAATTTTAGTTATGTTTGTCATTTTTAAATTATTTTCTTTAAGTTTCGAATGCCTACTATTCTCATCATTTTTAAAAAAATTTACAATTGTAAATTTTTTTTTTTTTTAATAGTTAATTATTTTCGTCAATATTGAATTATTTTCGTCATATTGTAATTTTTCTTTTTATTATCAATTATTTTCTTGAAATTCCCATTTAATTTTTTTATTTCCAATTTATTTCTTTAATTCTCAAATATTTTCTACAATTTTCAATTATTTTTTTCGACTTTCAATTAATTTCTCAATATTCAATAATTCTCGGATTTTCTCAATTATTTTTTTCACTCATAAAAATTGAACTAAAATTTCATTTTTTTCGATTTTCAATTCAGTTGTTAAATGTGCAATTATTTCCAACAATTATTCATACAATTTTCTTAATTTTTCAATTTTCAATTATCTTCTTTAAATTTAATATTTCTTGTTTAATTTTTACAATTATATTTTTCAGTTGTCTATTAATCTTGTCATTTTTCGAATTTTGTTTTCAATTGACAAGTATTTTCGTCATTTTTCTAAATTTTTTTTTATTTTTCAATTATTCTCGTCATTTTGTAACTTTTTCTTTTAATTATTAATTATTTTCCGCAATCTTCAATTATATCCTACAATTTTTTCAATTTTCAACTATTATCCTAAAATTTAATAATTATTCTTTGATTTTTTTAAATTATTTTGTTCTATTGTGTTTTAATTTTTTGAATTTTGTTTTCAATTCCCAAATATTTTATTTAATTTTCAGTTACTTCCATTGATTATCAATTACTAATTACAATATTCAACAATTCTCGGAATTTTTCAATTATTTTTTTCACTCATAAAAATTGTTTTAAAATGTCAATTGAATTATTCAATTCTAGATCTATTCTCTTCAATTCTCAAGTATTTTTTTAATTCAAAAAAAATTATCGCCTTTTTTCTATTATTTTTTTTGGATTTATCATTAAGTTTCTTTAATTGTAAATACAATTGTTCAATTATTTTCTTTAATTTTTAATTTCATTCTTCAATTTTTATTTCCATTCTTTAGGTTTCAATTGTTTCTTTCTATATTCATTAATTCTCGGCTTTCTTTAATTATTTTTTTTTTCAATTTTTAATTGCTGTTTTCAATTTTCATTTATTTTTTTAAATTTTGTTTTTAATTGACAATTATTTTCGTCATTCTTCAACTATTTCCTTCAATTATTAATTATTTTTCGCAATTTTCAATTATATCCTATAATTTCGTCATTTTTCAGATATATTCTTCAATTTCCAGGCTTCACAGACAGTCACCTTTTTACCTTTTTTAATTTTGTCACTTTTTTCACCTTATTTGATGATTTGTCACCTTTTTCGAAGACTTGTCACCTCTTTATATATTTTTTCACCTTTTTTGGGATCAAAAATATATAATGTTTTGTAAATATTTCGAAGTATGTCCATAAAATTCAGATTTAATGTTTGAATTTAGTTTTATTGATGATTGATAAAAGAACAAAAAATCCGATTTACTAATAAAAAAAAGCCATAAAAAATAATAGAGTCGAATAAACAGTTAACTAGTATTTTCTATATTCCTGCTAGTTATGTAAATAGAATTAACATATCATTTTCGTCATTTTGTAATTTTTCTTTTAAATCTCAATTACTTTATTGATACTTCAATTTAATTCTTAAATGTTCATTTTATATCCTCCATTTTTAATTATTTTCTTAATTGTCAATTATTTTTTTGAACTTTCAATATAATTATTTAATTATTATCTTCTTCAATTTTCAATTAATTTCATAAATTTTCATTTATTTCCTAAAATTTTTACTATAATTTTCTTTAGTTTTTAATTGACAACTTAATATTCTTCTTCAATTTTCTACCTAACTATCCTTTAATTTTTTTTAATTATTTTGTTCTGTTGTCGATTATTCTCGACAGCTTTCAATTTTTCTTAATATTTAATTAATTTAGTAATTTAGTAATTTTTCTTTTAATTATCAATTATTTTCTTACAAATTTAATTTAATTCTTTAATCTTCAATTTTTAATATTTCCTCCAATTATAATTCTTGTCATTTTTTAATTATTTCTTTCAATTATTAATTATTTTCCACAATTTATAATTATTTCCTAAATTTTTTTTCAATTATTCTCTTAAAATTTTATAATTATTCTTTTTTTCAATTTTTTTGTTTTGCTGTCTATTAATCTAGCCATTTTTCGAACTTTGTTTCCAATTGTCTATTGTTTTCACCATATTTCAGATAATGTCTTCAATTTTTCAATTATTCTCGTCATTTTTCAATTATTTCTTTCAATTATTAATTTTTTCCGCAATTTTCAATTATTTTCTATAAATTTGTCAATTTACAATTATTCTTAAAGTTTATAATTATTCTTTAACTAGCAAAATAAAACGCGTGCGATTAGTTTTTTATACATTTTAAAAATTATAAAATACAATAATAAATATAAAAAATCGGTAAATACTATTTATCTAATATGAAGAAATAAATATTTTAAATATAATATTTAAAAATCAATTAATATAAATAAAATAAATATTTATTTAGGACAAAATTTACAATATTTTTGAATTAAAAAGAATTGCAAAAAATAATTAAAATTAAACAAAACAATTGCAAATTTTGCAAATTAATTAAAAAAAAAATGAAATTAATTAAAAATTGGGTAAAGTAATTTAAACAATCATAAAAATGTTTTAATCATAAAGAAAATAGTTAAAATTTGAGAAAAATAGTTGAGAATCTTAAAAGTAAATTAAAACAAATTTGAATAATGAAAAATTAGAGAAAATAATTGAAAATTGAAAAAACATGGTTAGAAATTGAGATAAATAAATTAAAATGAAAAAAAATACTTAAAATTTGAGAAAATAATTAAACAAATTACATAAAATATTTTAAATAAAGGAAAGTTAAATAAAATTTTAGAAAAATACTTAAAACTTTCAGAAGTTCATGGAAATAAAAGAAAATAATTAAAAATTAGAGAAAATAAATGACAAAAGATAAAAATAATTTAAAATTGAACAGAACAAGTTTTAATTAAACAGAAATAAGTAAAAACTTTCTGTCAATTATAAAAAAGAACGAAAGTAATTGAAAATTGAAGAAAATAATATAAAAAATAATATAAATAATGAAAGAATTGAAAAGTCAGATAAATAATAAACAAATTTTGAAATTATGAAAACAAATAAAAATAATTAAAAATTGAAGAAAATAATAGAAATTTGAGAAAAATGCTTAAAAAAGTTTTAGAAATTAATTTTATAAAATGAGAAAAACTAAAAATTGAAGAAAAGTCTGAATGAAAGTTAAAAATAATTGAAATTCTGATAACAAATGAAAATAATTTAAAATTGAAGAAAATATTTGAATTTTCAGAAAAATACTTACAAATATTAGAAAATAATTTTAGAAAAAGAGAATAATTATTAACAATTGAGAAAAATAATTGAAAAATGATCAAATTAATTCAAAATTGAAAAAAATAATTGAAATATACTGAAAATAATTTAAGATTGAGAAAGAAAATTGAATTATGATGAAAATAATTTAAATATGAAAAATTGAAAACATTCAATAAAATTTGAGAGAAATAAGTGAAAAAATCATAGAGTATATGTTTAGAAAAACATAATAATTACAAAATTACTTAAAAATTTTAATTAAAGAGAATAATTAAAAAATTGCAGAAATAACGAAAATTGATGAGAATAATTGAAATATCGGATAAATAATTGAAATTTTTAAAAGTAATGACAAAATAATGAATATAATTATAAATTGATGAAAATCAAGAAAAATTGCAGAATTTATTTTTAAGCAAAAGAAAATAATTAAAAATTCTTTATATAACGGAAAATTGATGACAATAATCCAAATTTAAGATAATAACTGAAAATTTAGGAAATTGATTGCATGTGTAATTATATTTTAAACTTCTTCAAAAACCATAATAAATTTTTAAAGCATTTTTCGAAACTTTTTTTTTTACACAAATGACAATTAAAAACATGCACTACAAAATAAAATAACAGAGACTAACTTCACTCTGGATTTTAAAACGTGGACAGAAAAAGATGAATAAATATAAATGCATACTAACTAACTTTAGGAGTTTACGGAGATTATTATTATTTAATTTAATCAATAATAATAATAATAATTAATAATATTTTGTTCTGTTGACAATTATTCTATACAATTTTTTTTCTATTTTCAATTACTTTCTTAAAATTTTAATTTAATTCCTGAATCTTTAATTTATTTCTTCAATTCTTAATTATTTTATTTTCTCAATTCTTTTTAATTTGAAATCCCAGTCTTCAATTTTCAAATTATTTTATTCAATATTCAGTAATTCTTCCCTTTCTTTAATTATCAATTGTTTTTTCCAAATTTGAATTTAATTCTTAAATTTTTAATTTATTCTTCAATTTTTTTTTATTATTTTCTTTAAATTTTAATTTCTCAGTTTCACAATTATTTTCTTCTATATTCTACAATTTTCAGCTTTTTTAATTATTTTTTTTCAATTTTTAATTATATTCTTCAAATTTCAATTCCATTCTTCAATTTTCAACTGTTTTCGATTTTCAATCCAGTTGCTCAATTTGTAATTTTTTCCAATAATTATTCCTATAATTTTCTTAATTTTTCTATTTTCTTAATTTCTTAATTTAATATTTCTTGCATATTTTTTCAATTATTTCTTTTAGTTGTCTATTAATCTAATCATTTTTCGAATTCTGTTTTCAATTGTCAATTTTTTTAAGTCAGTTTTCAATTATTTTCTTCAATTTTTCAATTATTTTCGTCATTCTTCTATTATTTCATACAATTATTAATTATTTTTTTCGATTTTCAATTGTTTTTCGAAATTTTTCAATTATTTCCCTCAATTTTCAGTTATTTTGTTAAAATTTTATAATTATTCTTGGATTTTTAATTTTTTTGTTCGGCTGTGTATTAGTCTAGCTATTTTTTGAATTTTGTTTTCAATTGTTCATTATTTTCGTCATTTTTCAGATATTTTTTTTAATTTTGTAATTAAAACTCTGTTTTAAACACATTCCAGTTTGTTGTTTATTATATTTTTTGTCACCTTTTCCTAGGAAAAATTTCACCTTTTCGCTTTTTTTGAAAATAAAAGGTACTGTGATGCCTGAATTTCATAATTTTCATTATTTGAATTTGCAAAAATTTATCGTTTTAAACGATACCAACAACAATGCAAACTTAATGTTGCTAGTTAGTTTAATATTGTTGTAAAAGTATATATTAATTTTTTTTTAAATCTGTAAAGCAGTTTTTTTCATTAATTAAAAAATAGTCATACACGTAAAATAATGCATTCAATATGTCATTAAAATTTTTTAAGAATCTGTAGAAAATCAATTTTTGGATAAACCTACTGTGTAAAAAATTAGAATATTTTAATTCTAACGAGATAATTTTTAAATTCTCAATAATAATTATTAATTAAATGTGAAATTTACAGGTATATTTGCAAAATGCAAACAACTACCTCCTGATTACGCGGAAATGGACGTTAAAACCCACAAAAAATATCGAGCAATTGAAATTGATCCACACATTTCACTTGAAAATAAAATAAAAGCCATGGAGGAATGGATGCAAATAAGTGAAGAGGGTTTAACGGGATTCGATTTTGATCCTGCCGAGTTAAAGGAAGTCGCCGAAAAATTCGGCACCGATTTGAGGGACGGTACGAAAAATCTAATGGATAGATTGAGTGCGGCCAAAGTTCCAGTTCTCGTTTTTAGCGCCGGTCTCGGAGACGTCGTTGAAGCTATTCTCAAACACAACGGCGTTCTTCTCGACAATGTCGAAATTATTTCCAATTTTCTCAACTATTCCGGAACAAAACTCAATGGTTTCAAAGGCAAAAAAATACACGTCTTTAACAAAAATGAAACGATCCTTGGCAAGGAGCATCTTCGAAGATTGGAGAATCGCAAAAATATTATTATAATGGGCGACAGTCTCGGTGATACCACTATGTGCGATGGAGTAAAAGACGTCGAGAACGTTCTTAAAATTGGTTTTCTTTACAATGAGGACAATAATTTAGTGGAAAATAGTTTAAATGCGTACATGGACGTGTTTGACGTCGTTCTAATTGATGATCAAACCATGGATTTTCCCTGGTCGATACTAAAGCGAATAGTATAATTTCCAATCATTTTCTTTTATTTATTTAATTCGTATTGTACACTTGATTCGAAATTTTATTTTCTCGGCTCAACAACGAAACTCAGTTTGATTGAGTGCTGTGAAAATTGATTGTAAGTGTAGGATTTTTGTATAATATTTATTCATTGCACAATTTATAGTTTCTTTTTTCGTAAATGTTGCTTAAAATAATTTCACGATCTTCAAGTTTCTCGGCAAGAATCAGAAACGAATTCATTAAGGTTTCTTTAATGATTATTTAGATGGATTCTTGAATCTCAGCAACACTGCCATTTCAAATTTAATTTGAAATATTTCGTCGAACTTTGGAATTGATGTAATTGTTGTTAATTATTGTAAATTAATTGTAAAAGGCTTCTTTTTGCTTTTTTCGATTTGAAATCGAAAATTTGCTACAGTGTGTGTGAAAACGTTGATCGCACAAACAAAGTGTTAAAGAATTGATTTTGAGAAAAATAATAAATATATTTTGTGCAAAAGTAGAAATGTTCTTTTATGTTTCTTCATAAAGTTTTTGGATTAAAAAGCAAAATAAATCATGATTAATTAATAAATAAAAATTGTTTCTTGCAATTGTAATAACTGCAAAGTTTTATCTGATCTTTTCTATAAACATTTTATTTATTACCATTTTAAATGTATCTAATCCAAATTTTATGGAATTCAAAATTTAATTTATTCGAGTTTTAATAGTTTGAAAATTAAATTAATCCTTCCTATTAATTATTTAACGGTAAAAGTCTTATTTGTGGAAATTTTAATTAATTCTAAAGTATGAAAATTCAAATTTAAAATTTATAAATCTTCTTAGAAAGAGACAAACAACAAAAATATACAGAAAAATAGCTAGAAAAGAGCAAAAAAATTACTAAATTTTAAGAAAATCTCCAATAATTGTAAAAAAATACAATAAAGTAAAAAAAAATTAATTAAAAAATAAAAAGGAGAAACTAAAAAATGAAGAAATTACTAGTATTTAATAAAAAATAAGAAGCAAATTAAAAAAAAATTAAAAATTAGAAAAAATTACAAAAATGTAAGAAAATAACTAGAATTTGAAGAAAATAATGGGAAGCTTATGAAAAATAAATAAAATATTTTTGAAACACTTTGTAAATAAAGACAGAGTCTGATAAGTGAATAAATAATTGAATTTAAATTTTTAAAAACTAGAAAATAAGAAAAAAATCAAGAAAATAACTAAAATTTGAAGAAATATTAGTAGTAAATGAATTCTTGTAAAAAACTCTTGATGTCAAAAGAGAATAAAACAAAAATGCAAAAAATTACCAGGAAATGAAAAAATAACTAAAGGTTTTTCTAAAAAGTGAAGAAATTTAAAGAAAAGATTAAAAATATTTTAAAAATCACTAGAAAGTAATTAAGTAACTAGGAATGTTGATAAATTACGAGAAGCTTAAAAAATCTTTTATGAGAAAACATTAAATTAAAAAGAAGGATAAGTAGAAATATTACAGAAAGTTGTAAAAAAAAATTAATTTAAAAAATAACACTAGAAAACTAAGAAATTTATTAAAATAAAAATGAAAAATACGATGAAAATAAAAGAAATAAATAGAAATTTAAGAAAAGTAACAGAGAATTTCAGAAAAATTACCTTTAATTAAGAAAAAATATGTTAAGTGAAAAAATTACTTGAAAATAAAGAAAAGAATTTAAAATAAAATAAATTAGATAGAAATATTTAAAATTTTTTAAAAAAATTGAAAAATAAAGATTTTCTAGTTAAAATAAAATTTGAGACTCAAAATAATAATCTTAAAAAGGAAAAAACTCTAAATAAATTATTTAAAAAAGAAGAATTAAATTTAAAAAAAACTGTTTTCTAATAAATACAATAATATATGAAAATTTTTAAAAATTATTTAATATTGTAAAAAAACTAAATAATAATGTCTTAAGAAGAGAATATAAAAATTTAATTTAGTGAAAAAGTCTCCTAAAAATAATAAAATTAGCATAAAATTTTTTAGCATTTTTTCTAATTTACCAATTTTTGTAGTTTTTGACAGGTTTTTTTTGCTATTTATTATATTGTATTTTTTTTCTTTTCTATTTTTTATTTCTTTGTGTTATTAATTTTTTGTAATTTTTTTTTTGGAATTGTATCTTTATTAAACAATAATTTTTTGAAATTTAATTTTTCATATTTTAGAGGGGGGGACTTAACTTTTTCTCCATTTTTTTAATCACTTTTTTTCTTTGTGTTATTAATTGTTTGTAATTTTTTGAAATTGTATAATCAAATAAATTTTTTTCACATTTTTTTTAGGGGAGGAGGACCCAAAATTTTTCTCTAGTTTTTTAGTCACTTTTAGATTCGTTTATTTTTAGATTTTTGTTGTTTTTTTTTGTTATTTATTTTTTTATCCATAAATTTCCGTGACTTTTTTGTCATTAAAAAATTTTCTAATCTTTTCTGCAAATTTTTATTATCTTTTAACTGATTCTTATTATTTATTTTTACAATTTCTTACTTTTTTTTTGCTTTATTTTCTTTGATTCTACTTTGGTTATCTTTAAGGAGGAATCGGATAAATAATCGAAAAAATAGTTAGTAGATATCTTACACTATTTTCTTATATTTAAAATAAAAAAAACTATATTTAAATTTGAAGAACGTTTTGGTGGATAAATAATAAAGGGTAAATAATTTTATTTTTAATATTTCGATAATTTTAAAGTTGCATTTGAATAAAAACTACTATAATCTCTTTAATTTTTACTTGAAAACAATTATCAAATTTTAGGTTAGTTTATTTGGATTATTTCCAATAAACAGAAAATGGTAATTTTTATTCCATAATGCCATACCAAAACATTTTTTAAATTTATAGTTTTTATTTTAAATCATTTTTAAATATACGAAAATATATCTAACTTTTTCTCAGATTGTTTATTTCATTCCTCTTTAAATTTCTCGTATTTTTGTTTATTTATCTTTCTTACCCAAAAATCCCGTAATTTAATACAATTATTAATCACTTTTTAATCCGTTTTATCTAACAGATCATCAAATTTTAAACAATCAATTATCGAAAACAGGAAATGTAAAATACAAAACCGGAAGTACGCAATGACTAGTTTTGTTCGTTGCGCGCGCATTTCGGTTGAAAAACTAAAAAAAATTGCATTTAGAAATATGTAAACAATATATTTAAAAGGGAACTTTTTTACATTTCTTGAAAAAAAGTCAATAGTCATGAATCAGAGTATAATTCTCGTATTATCAATATCATGAAGTTTCAAGGCCACCGCGACTTCAAAGTGTCCTATGATGCGAAAATTTCTTTGCAATCTCGTTGTGATTTAACACCTACATGAAAGCAGTGGTGGTTTTTTTAAATATTTTTAAAGCAATAGAATGCCCCCAAGTCGCCTCGATGCCGTCTACAGAAGCATTTTGCTCACAAAATTTTTTACCAAAGGCTGGGGAAATCCTGAAAATTTACGCAGGTAACATAACCTCAAATTTGGAAATCTTATCTTTTGTCTCTTTTTCATAATACGTTTTTCTTATCAAACTTTAAAAATTAGCTTTAAATTATCTTAACTAACACTACTGATAATTTTCAACGATTGTAATCATTTTCTAGAAATTTATTTTAAAAATTTTCGATTCTATTTATCTGATGACATAACCTCATTGTTTTTTTGTTTTTATTGTAATTTTGCATGGTTTTTAATCGTTTTTTATTTTTAATTTAATAGAGACTTTGATGAAATCAATTAATTTTTTCATTTAGATTTTTTTGTTAGTTTTAAATTACCTTTATTTGCATAATTTGTTTAATTTATGTACAGTTATTATCTTATTATTAACAACTTGTTGAGAGTGAACATGACATTGAATTTTAATTTATATACGACTATTATCTATTTTTAGTTGCAGGAATTGTAAATAAAGAAATTTCGTAACAATAACAAAATTTATATTTTATAATTAACTTTCTTCAACTCTTATGTCTTTTTTTTGTATTTATTTTCTCCAAATTTTTTTTCTTTAATTTCTAGTTATTTATTAAATTTACAGATTTTTTCTTTATTTTTTTTCAATTATTAATTTTTTTTTTTAATAGTTAATTATTTTCGTAATTTTGTAAATATTTTTTTAATTATCATTTACTTTCTTAAAATTTCCATTCAATTGTTTAATTTCAAATTTATTTATTTCTTTTTTAATTATTTTCTTCAATTCTCAAATACTTTCTCGAATTTTCAATTATTTTTATCGATTTTCAATTAATTTCTCAATATTCAATAATTCTCGAATTTTTTAGATTATTTTTTTCACTCATAAGAATTGTTTTAAAATTTCAATTCAATTATTCAATTCTAGATCTATTCTCTGCAATTCTCAGTTATTTTCTTCAAATTTAAATTCTACTTTTCAATTATTTTCTTTATTAATAAAAAATTATCGCCTTTTTTTCTATTATTTTTTTCGATTATCATTAAGTTTCTTTAATTTTAAACACAATTGTTCAATTATTTTATTTAATTTTTAATTCCATTCTTCAATTTTTATTTCCATTCTTCAATTTTTAATTGTTTTCTTTAATTTTAACTATTTTCTTCAATTATTAATTATTTTTTTCAATTTTAATTTATTTTCTACAATTTTACATAATTTTTATCAATTTTAAATTGACAATTTATTATTTTCCTTCAATTTTATGATTATTCATTAATTTTAAAATATTTTTTGTTCGAAGGCCGATTATTCTTAACATTTTTCGAATTTGTTTAAATTGTTACTTATTTTTTTTTATTAGTTAGTTATTTTAGTCAAGTTCCAATTATTTTCGTCAAATTGAAATTTTTCTTTTAATTAACAATTATTTACATGAAATTTCCACTAAATTCTCTAATTTCCAAATTTTTTCTTCCATTTTTAATTATTTTCTTCAATTCTAAAATATTTTTTTTAATTTTCAATTATTTTTAACGATTTTCAATTAACTCCTCAATATTAAATAATTCTTGGATTTTTTCAATTATTTTTTTCACTCATAAAAATTGTTTTAAATTTTTAATTCAATTATTCAATTCTAGAACTCTTCTCTTCAATTCTCATTTATTTTCTTCATATTTAAATTCCACTTTTCAATTTGCAATTATTTTCTTTAAATTTAGTATTTCATGTTTAATTTTTTCAATTATTTGTTTTAGTTTTCTATGAATCTAGTTAATTTTTTAATTTTGTTTTCAATTGACAAATATTTTCGTAATTTTTCACAAATTTTCTTTAATTTTTCAATTATTCTCGAAAATTTTAAACTATTTCCTTAAATTATTAATTATTTTCTGCAATTTTCAATTACTTACTATAATTCTAATGATTATCAATTACTAATTACAATATTCAATAATTTTCAGATTTTTTCAATTATTTTGTTCACTCATAAAAATTGTTTTTAAATTGCAATTCAATTATTCATTTCTAGAACTATTCTCTTCAATTCTTATTTATTTTCTTCATATTTAAATTCCACTTTTCAATTTTCAATTATTTTCTTTCATATTAAAAGATTATCGTCTTTTTTCTATTTTTTTTTCGATTATGATTAAGTTTTATTAATTTTAAATACAATTGTTCAATTATTCTCTTTAATTTTCAATTATTGACTTTTATATTCATTAATTTTTGGCTTTTTTCAATAATACTTTTTTTCAATTTTTAAGTATATATTTAAATTTTAATTCAATTCTTCAATTTTTAATTGCTTTCTTTATTTTTCAAATCTTTTTTTCAATTTTAATTGAGGCAGTTAGTGCAGAAACCGCACAAGTCCATTCTTTGATTTTTTAAATTATTTTGTTTGAGTTTTAATCTAGCCATTTTTTGAATTTTGTTTTTAATTTTAAATTAATTTCGGCTTTTTGTAATTTTTTTTCAATTATCAATTATTTTTCCATATTTTAATTTAATCTTTAAATTTTTTATTTATTTCCTCAATTTTTTATTATTTTCTTCAATTCTAATTATTTATTTCGATTTTCAATCCAGTTGTTCAATTTGCAACTATTTTTAAATAAGATAAATTATTGTCCAAACATTTAGATTTTAATATTTTCTGATAATGAAACTTTTTGAGCTTTAATTATAATTAATAATTATTCATTTTTAAAAAATGTTTAGTTATTTTTCATAAATTTGTATTTATTTCTATAGATTTACAGTTATTCGGTTTTTTCCTAAATATCAAAATATTTCTTACTTTCTAATAATTTATCTTTATTTTCTACTTGTATTTTTTGTAGATGTTTTTCTCTTTAAATTTTTCTCTAAACCTAACAGTGCTGTTTTTATTTTTATTATTTTTTAGATATTTTTCTCATTTTGTTTCATTAAAACTTCCATTTATTTTCTTAAATTTCTAGTTATTTAGTTACTTTCTCTTAATTTGTCCTTTTTTTTATTTGTTTACTTTCTAAGTAATATTTTTTCATTTTTTAATTTCTTCTCTTATTTGTCAATTATTTTTTCAGATTATACTTTTTTTCAATTTCTTTATGTTTTTTTTTTCCTTTTTTTTATTTTCGAATTATTTCTTTCCTTCTATGGAGTTTTAACTTTTTTAGTGAATGCAATTAACAGTTTTTCAATTTTAATTATTCATTTGACAAATTTATCAATTATTTTACGAAATTTCAATTTTTTTTTAAGAATTAAATTATTTACAAAAATTTAATGTTTTTGTTTTTTTTACAGGATATTTGAATTTCGAAAAATCGTAGCGAATCGAGAGGCTTGCTATAGTTTAATTCCTTCTAATTATCAAGTGAAAGTAACTAAGGTATTTAATAAAATATTCTTATACTCAAATTTGTGAAATTAATTTTTTTAAATTTACTAAAAAATTATATAATTATTTTTGATTTATTAGGATGAAGAATGGTCCGATTGTCACGTTCTTGAAGGCAATTTTCAGTCGCCATTTGATTATCATTTACCTGGAATAATGCCAGAGGAAACAAAAACTGCTTATTTTCAAATAATTTTACCAAAAAAATGGACATTACAAAAAGTAAAACCGATTTGTTTGCATCTAGCTGGCACTGGAGATCATGTTCGTAAAATTATACTGTCACCTTTTCACCTTTTTATAATTTTTTCACCTTTTTGTTTCTGTTTTTTATTCCGTTAATTTTTCATCTATTTGTTAATTCTCAAAATTCTTTAAATACAAGCCTTGATTTATTAAAAATCTAATTTCTCAAAATTTTTATTGATTAAAATTTTAATTAACACTAAATTAGGTGATACAAATTTTAAACAATTTAAATTTCAATTGACAGTTATTTTAATTTATTTCAAATTCGTTGAATCGAAATTCTCGGTTATTTTCTTTTTAATAAATCAAAACGTTTATTGATTAAATTTCTTGTCAACTTCAAACTTGAATAATTCAAATTTTAAACTGTTAAAATTTATTTTATCACAAAATTTAACAGATATCCAATTATTCCGACTTAGTTCTAATTAAATTCTTCTAAATTTCAATTTATCCAAATTATAGTAAAAATTTAAATTATGAAAATGTGGATAATATTTTACTTCAATATTTTTTTACATTTACTGATTAGAATATTGTAATTTAAAATTAAAAACCAAAATTGCAGTTTTTTTGGCGAAGGAGAAATTTAATTGCTAAGCCACTTTTGAAAGAATCTGGAATTGGGTCAATTTTGTTAGAGAATCCTTTCTACGGATTGCGAAAACCTAAAGATCAAGTGTAAGGATTTAGTATGTAAATCAGTTTTGCAAGTTACTGAAAAATTTGTAATTTTTTCGAAATTTTTAAATATCTGTTTTATAGACGTTCCAGTTTACACAATGTTTCTGATATTTTTATCATGGGAGGATGTTTGATATTAGAGTCAATAGTTTTATTAAATTGGTGCGAGCAACAAGGATTTTATCCTCTAGGATTAACAGGTCTTTCTATGGGCGGTCACGTAAGTTACTTTTTATTTTAACAATTGAAGTTTTCTTTTTTTTTTAAACTTTAGTATCAAATATTTAATTTGTTTTATCAATACTAAGAAATTGACTAAAATTGTAGTTTTTTAATTGCAGGATATAAATTAGCAATAAAATTAAATATAAATTATGATTAAATATTCTTTGTACATTTTAAAACTGGCTTTATTTATTCAGATGGCTTCACTGGCAGCAACTAATTGGCCAAAACCAATTGCACTGGTTCCCTGTCTTTCGTGGTCGACGGCGTCGCCGGTTTTTACGGAAGGAGTCATGAGCGCCTCGATTAACTGGGCCTTGCTCGAGGCACAATATTTTTCTAATAAAGTTTATCAAAACGATTTAGCAAAAATGGTCAAGATAATTGACCAAAATGTACGTAAATTTATTTATATTAACATAAAATTTAGTAAATTATTTTAAATAAGTACTAGATTAGTTTGTTAGATGTCATTAACTAGTAGATGTGAATTTAAATAATGTCGGTATAGTAGAAATTTGAATATCCACTTGTCGGTATTATGGAAATTCATTTGATCATATGTCGGTATAGTAGGCATTCGATTGAGTATAGGTCGGTACCGAAAAAGTTCGCATTTTCATAAATGAGTGCAATAAAAATTCACATTATCTTATGCCGGTACAGTAGAAAATCATATAACTATATGTCGGTATAGTAGAAATTCGCATTTTCATCAACCGGTATAGTAGAGATTTAAATAATTATATGTCGGCACAGTAGAAATTTGCATATCTATCAGTCGGTACAGTAAATATTCACATAACCTTAAGTCGGTATAGTAGAAATTTGAATAACAAATTTCAGTGTCCCCCTAAAAGAGCAAAAATCTCTGCATTTTTATCTTATCAAGGTTTCTACCGAATAATGATTTAAAATCATTAAATCAAAAAATAAATAAATTCTTCAAAAATAAAAAAGGTAAAAAATCATTGAAGGCAAAAGGAGAAAAATTAAGAAACAGGGTAATAATATTATAAAATATTAAACAGTTAAAAAAAGATTGATTAAAATGCTTTTTTAAATCCAAGTACCACGTGATGGATACTAAACATTTTTAAAACAAGAAATTGAAACTACAAAAGAGAGGAAAAAATTATTTTCACAAAGTTGAAAAATTTGAGGATAAGTTTTTTAAATTAAGAAAATAAATAAGATATCAACAAAAAACAGAGAAGTTTACAAGATTAAATTTACATAAAATTAAATAAAAGAAAAAAAGTCATTAAAATTTATAAAAATTAATAAGTTATGACAAATGTCAAAAAATCGAATAAATATTTCAAAAATCATAAAATTGAAAGAAAATTATATTTCACAATTTCCAAATTATAATATTAAAAAAATTAATAGCTGAACAAGTAAATATATTTTTTTAAAAATTGTAAAAATAAAACTGTATAAAATTAACTGAAGTAATTTTTGTAAAAAGAATAAAATTAAAAAAATCTAAAACATAAAAAAGTATTATTAAACGCATAACAATTATTAAATTGTAGTTACAAGAAAGAAAAATTTAATATTTCAAGAAAGTGATATTTTTATCGACTATTTTCGAATTTATTTTTCAATAAATTGAAATTTATTTTGCGCATTTCTCAATTATTTTTTTTTATTATTTCATTATTCTCGTCATTTTCTAATATTTCTTTTAATAATCAATTATTTTCTAAAGTCAATTCCATTCTAAAATTTTTAATTATTTTATTCAATATTCCAAAAATCTTGCTTCTTCAATTACTAACTATTTTGTTAAATTACAATTTATTTCTTCAATTTTTTATTATTTTTTTCAAATATCAATTTCATCTCTCAATTTTCAATTTTTTTCTTTAATATTAAAAAATTCTCGCATTTTACAATTATTTTTTTAAGTATCAATAACCTTCTAGACTTATAAATACAATTGTTAAATTATTCTCTTTAATTCTGAATTATTTTTTAAAAATTTCAATTCTATTCTTCAGTTTTTAATTATTTTCTTTTATATTAAAAAATTCTCGGCTTTTTCAATTTTTAATTATATTCTTTAATTTTCATTTCCTATTTTCAGTTTTCAATTTTTTTCTTTAATTTCAATTATTTTTTTCGATATTTAGTCATTATTTCCAACAATTATTTCTATAATTTCGTTAATTTTTTAATTGTCAATTATTTACTTTAAATTAAATATTAAATGTTTAATTTTTTAAATTATTTGTGTATTAATCTAGCCATTTTTAGAATTTTGTTTTAAATTGTCAATTATTCTCGTCATTTTTCAGACATTTTCTTAAATTTTGCTATTATTCTCGTTATTTTTCAATTATTTTTTTCATTTACTAATTATTTTCTTCAATTTTCATTTATTTACCACAGTCTTTTAAATTAGTATTTACTCTCTTAAAATTTTATAATTATTCTTTATAGTTTTAAATTATTTTTTTTCAATTGAGTATTAATCTAGTCATTTTTCGAATTTTTTTCAATTGTTAATTATTTTCTTAAATGGTTAATTGAGGAGTACTTTTTAAAAAGTTTATAAATCCACATTTTGTTCTTTCGAGAAAATTAAACAAATGCAGTTTCGCACCTAACCCCTAGAGTTATTTATAAAGTAGAAAAAATATACGAAATTATTTATATGCGAAGGTTTTTTGTACTTAAGGAAATTTATTTTTAATTAAAGTTTATAGTAATTAAGGAATTTAAAGGTTTTTGTAATTTATTATAGGGAAAAAATTAAATTTTTAAATCATCTTGGTGAAGTCAAAGTTTTTTTTAAATTGAATATTCTGTGATAATAAATTTTTTTCTGGTATTTAACAGTGACAGATCGATTTGTAAGGTTTCTAACATGTTAAATTTGTGATTATCTCAACTTTTTTGGAAAATAAATTTATCAACTTTTGAAAAAGTGCTCCTCAATTATTTTCGTTATTTTATACTTTTTTTTCTAATTATCAATTATTTTCTTATAAGTAGTTTCCATTTAATTCTTAAATTTTCAATTTTTTTCTAGATTTTTAATTATTTTCCTTAATTTTCAATTAATTCTTCAATACCCAATAATTCAGTTGCTCAATTTGCAATTATTTTGAACAATTATTCCTATAATTTTCTTAATTTTTCAATTTTTTTGTTTAAATTAAATGTTTATTGTTTAATTTTTTAGATTATTTTATACAATTGTATATTTATCTGTCCATTTCTTGAATTTTGTTTTCAATTGTCAATTATTTTCGTCATTTTTCATATATTCTTTTCCATTTTGTAATTATTCTCGTAATTTTCATTATTTGCATTTCCAAAAATGTATAGTTTTAAATGACCAACAACAATGTAAACTTTCTTATTAATGTTGCTGGTAATTAATATTTTACTACATGTATTTATTGAAATTTTGATCAATTGAAACTGACTGGTAAGTTTGAAAACATTAAAGTTTGAGTTAATTTCCCAGAGTTTCTTACAAATTTGCGGATCGTTTTCAAAATTCGCGGATCATTTTAAAAATTGCCGTCAAGATTCAAGGTAAATCCTCCCCTGCATAACCATATGCAGGTATTGTAGAAATTTGCATGACCATCGGCCGGTACAGTAAAAATTCACATGACCAAATGTCGGCATAGTAAAAACTTGCGTATATACACGTTGGTCCTGTAAAAATGTGTATAATCATTTGTCGGTATAGCAGAAATTCACAATTCAGTTAGTCGGTAATATAGAAATTCATATTATGATCATGTGAAAGTGCATTAGAAACTCATATCGATACTATAAAAATCCACATAATCGTATGCCGGTACAGTAGAAATTGACATTACCATTTGTTGGTACAGTAGAAATTCACATGACCATTTGTCGGTATAGTAGTTTATATTATTTTTAATATAATGAGAGGACTTGTTTCAGGATGCTTTTTTGGCAGGGCAACATTTCGCGAAACATTATCCTGCTAGTATGGCGAGAATTAACCGAATACAAAGTGAACCTGATGACTCCAAGACTGCTCTAAGTAAAGATTTAAATTCTATGATAAATGGTAGTGAAAAATCCTCTAATGGACAAACTAATCAAATAAGTAATCAAAAACTAAAAAATGGCCAGGTGGATGAAGAGAAAGCTGCCGCCAAACTCTATCCTCTGAATCTATTATCAAATAGATTTAAAAATGCTGAAGCAGACGCTGTAAAGGGTATGTTTCTCCAATCCAGTGTCCTAGTTTTCTGTCTGAAATTACATTTATCTACAGTTGATAAAGTAGATTCCCTCATTTACACTGTACATAAGAATGTCTACCTTAGCAGCACATTTTCCCTCGTTTTTGACTTGTAAAAATTTGAGCTTGAATGATAAAGTAGATACCACTTTTACCGACAATCGGTAAAACGCGCTTCTGAATGAACAAAAATCAATAAATTAAGTATCTGGTTGTAAAAACAAGTGTTTGTAAAGCATCAATTGTGTTAATTTATCAGCATGTTTTTAAAAATTGATTTGTACTGCAGGGGTGTGTCTATTGCCTGTGTCGAAACACCCGCTATTTTCAGATAATAAATGGCGCGAGCACGAGGCTTTCCAATTTATGCGCGGAATCATGGACGAGTGCACACACTTGAAAAATTTCGAGGTTCCAGTTGACACGGAATTGATAATTGCAGTATGTGCCAGAGATGACGCTTATGTTCCTCGAGATGGTTGCATGGGTCTACAGGAAATATGGCCTGGAGCTGAAGTTCGATACATTGACGCTGGACACATTACTGCTTACCTCTTGCATCAGAAAATGTTTAGGTGAACATTTTATTTTAATGTGCATTATAATCTACGGAACGCGGTAATGTAGAAATCTTGATAACCATCAAATGGTAATGTAGATGTTTTGTTTACCATTAATCAGTAAAGTAGGGATCTGTACGATTAACTGTCGTTAATACTGGTATTTAGACCCCTAGTTATAATGTAGAGCAGTGTAGAGTCCTAGATAACCATCTGATGGTAATGTAGATGTTTAGTTTACCATTAATCAGTAAAGTAGGGATCTGTACGATTAACTGTCGTTAATACTGGTATTTAGACCCCTAGTTATAATGTAGAGCAGTGTAGAGTCCTAGATAACCATCTAATGGTAATGTAGATGTTTTGTTTACCATTAATCAGTAAAGTAGGGATCTGTACGATTAACTGTCGTTAATACTGGTATTTAGACCCCTAGTTATAATGTAGAGCAGTGTAGAGTCCTAGATAACCATCTGATGGTAATATAGATGTTTAGTTTATCGTTAATCGGTAAAGTAGAGATCTGGCCAATTAGCTGCATTTAATACAGAAACTTAAACCCTTACTTATAATGTAGAGCTCTAGATAACAATTTGACGGTAATGTAGATTTATAAATTACCGGTAATCGGTAAAGTAGGGATCTGGACGGTTTACTGTCGTTAATACAGGAATTTAAACCTCTAGTTATAATGTAGATTAATTTAGAGACCAAGATAACCATCTGATGGTAATATAGATGTTTAGTTTACCGTTAATCGGTAAAGTAAGAATCCAGTCTATTAGCCGTTATTAATATTGGCATTTACATCCCTAGTTATATTGTAGAGCAATTTAGAGACCTAGATAACCATCTGATGGTAATGTAGATGTTTAGTATACCGTTAATCGGTAAAGTAGGGATCTATATGATTAGTTTCATTTGCTACAGAAACTTAAACACTAACTTATAATGTAGAGATCTAAATATCCATCTGACGGTAATGTAGATGTATAATTTACCGTTAATCGGTAATGTAGGGATCTGGAAGATTAAATATAGTTATTACATGGATTTAAATTTCTAGTTATAATGTAGATTAATTTAGAGGTCAAGATAATCATCTGATGGTAATGTAGATGTTTAGTTTACCGGTAATCACAAGGTGGCCACTTGACGGGGAATTCAAAATTCCAATTTTATATGGAAAATGATAAAAATTTGAAATCAAATATCTCAATTTTTAGCATGGTAATGGGTACTAAAATTTTAACCAGATAGAAGGCACATATTAAATATCGTTTTTTCAAAATTTAAAGAAAATCCTAAGGAAATCGATTTTTCAAGTATAACTGCCTGAAAAATACCTTAATTAAATAAATCTATAATTTTTTCTATAATTTTCTTTAAATTTTATAATTATTTTTTAGTTTTTAATTTAGGCATTTTTTAATATTTCTTTTAATTATCAACTATTCTCTTATAATTTCAATTTAATTATTTAAACTTTAATTTATTTATATACTTTTTAATTATTATTTTCAATTCTCAATTATTTTCTACAATTTTTAATTGCATTCTTCATTTGTCAATTATTTTATTCAATATTCAATAATTTTCGCATTTTCATAATTATCAATTATTTTCTTAAAATTTTAATACAATTCTTCAATTTCCAATTGATTTTTTTAATTTTCATTTATTTTCTACAAGTTTTTGTATAAATTTTAACAGTTTTCAACTGACAAGTTATTATTCTTCTTTAATTTCATGATTATTCATTGATTTTAAAACTTTTTTTATTCTAATGCCGATTATTCTCACTATTTTTCGAATTTGCTTAAATTATTTTCATCAATATTGAATTATTTTCGTCATTTTGTAATTTTTCTTTTAATTATCAATTAATTTCTTGAAATTTACATACAATTCTTCAATTTCCAATTTATTTATTCCTCTTTAAAATATTTTCTTCAATTCTCAAATATTTTCTTTAATTTTCAATTATTTTTAACGATTTTCAATTAATTCCTCAGTATTAAATAATCCGCGGTTTTTATAGATTTTTTTTTTTCATTCAAAAAATTGTTTTCTTCAGTTTTTAATTCCATTCTTAAATTTTTATTTCCATTCTTCAGTTTTTAATTGTTTTCTTCTATATTCATGAATTCTCGGCTTTTTTCTATTACTTTTATTCAAATTTTAAGTATATTCTTTAAATTTCAATTCCATTCTTCAATTTTTAATTGCTTTCTTCAATATTCAATTATTTTTTTCAGGTGCCTATTAATCTAGTTATTTTTCGAATTTTGTTTTCAATGGACAGTTATTTTCGTCATTTTTCACATATTTTATTCAATTTTTCAATTATATTTATTCTCGTCATTTTTCTACTATTTTCTTAAATTATTCATTATTTTCCACAATTTTCCATTATATCCTACAATTTTTTCAATTTTTAATTATTATCTTAAAGTTTGATAATTATTTTTGTTTTTTTAAATTATTTTGTTCTGTTGTGTATTAATCTAGTCATTTTTTAAAATTTTGTTCTCAATTGTCAATTATTTTCGTCATTTTGTAATTTTTTTTTCAATTATAAATTATTTTTTAAAATTCTAATTTAATTCTTAAATTTTCAATTTTTTAATTTCTTTAATTCCAATTATTTTTTTCAATTGTTAAGTATATTTTTTAAATTTTAATTCCATTCTTTAATTTTTAATTGCTTTCTTCAATTTTCAATTGTTGTTATTAATTTTAATTCTTTTTTTCGATTTTGAATCAAGTTGTTAAATGTGCAACATTTTCCAATAATTATTCCCATAATTTTTTTAATTTCTCAATTTGCAATTATTTTCTTAAAATTTAGTATTTATTGTTTAATTTTTCCAATTATGCTTTTAAATGACAATTATTTTCGTCATTTTTCACATATTTTCTTCAATTTTTCAATTATTTTCGTCATTTTTCGACTATTCCCTTCAATCATTAATTATTTTCCGCAATTTTCAATTATTTCCTACAATGTTTTTAATTTTTAATTTTTATCTTACAGTTTTATAATTATTCTTTGATTATCTTAATTATTTTGTTCGGTTGTGTATTAATCTAGTCATTTTTTTAATTTTGTTTTCAATTGTCAATCATTTACGTCATTTTGTAATTTTTTTTACAATTATCAATTATTTTTTCAAATTTTAATTTAATTCTTAATTTATTTCATCAATTTTTTATTATTTCAATTAATTTCAATTATTTTTTTCGATTTTCAATTCAGTTGTTCAATTTGCAATTATTTCCAACAGTTATTCCTATAATTTTACAACTATTTTGTTTAAATTTAATATTGATTTATATGGTTTAATTTTTTAAACTATTTTCAATTGTGTAATTATGTAGCCATTTTTCCTGTTTGTTTTCAACTGTCAATTATTCACTTCATTTTTCCGATATTGTTTTCAATTTCATAATTTTCATTATTTGAATTTTCAAAAATTTATAATTTTTAATGATCAACAACAATGCAAAGTTTGTTTTTTAATGTTGCTAGTGGAATTATAATACATAATTCTTTTTAAATGTTCAAGATAAATTATTGTCCAAAAATTTAGATTTTAATATTCTTTGAAATTAAAACTTTTTAAGCTTTAATTATAATTAAGAACATTATAAAAATGTGTACATTTTAAATTTAAGTATAAATTTATAATTTAAATAAATAAAGACGAATTTCTCAAAATTAAAAATACTGTTTTAATTGTTCGACAATTTGTGACCGGGGAAAACCGGGAATTTAATTTTATAAAACAAGTGGCCACCCTGAATCGGTAAAGTAGGGATCTAGATGATTAGCTGTAGTTAAAGCAGGATTTTAGATTACCAATTATAAACAATCAGAAGAGAGTAATACATTTTCATGAATTTTGAATTTAAAAAAAAATACGATTAAATTGATAATAAAGAATACAATTTGTGTGTTAAATGAAAGTAGAATATTACAATAAATATCCATCTTTTTTTCCAGATCGACAATATCAGAAGCTTTTCAACGGTCAATCAAAAAATATCCCATCGACGACAGTTGATGAAGAAGATTTTTCCAAAATAATAAATTTTATAAAGGAATATGTTGCCGTTTTCCTTAACACGCGAATTAAATGGAATATTTTCGAATTCTCAACTGAAATTTTAGTCAAATTTTATCGATGTTATCTAGCAAGGATAAATTGAAGAAAAACAGCACAATCAAAACGACAATTTTTAAACACGAACCTGCCTCGACAGTACAATAATTGTTATAATTGTTATGTAGTCAGATACTTTTTATAATAGCTCGAGATTTTTTTCGATGCTTACTTGTTTGACAATAGTTCTGGATAAAGAAGAATTTTAAAAACTTTTCTCACTACACTATTTTTTACAGTTTAATAATAGTTTGTGTGTGTTTGAGGTGAGGGGGGGGGGGGGTCTAAAAAAATTTTTATACACGAATGTCTTTTTAATAAGTAAACAATTTTTTTTCAGAACTATTATAATACCGCAAAGTTGTTTTTATACACAGCAGTTATTTTACAATTACGTGAGATTTTAAACTTGATCTATAGACTGTATTAAAAATTGTTATAAATGAAATATAAATTTAATTTCATGTACAATTCAATATCTTATGATTTTAACGTTTTTCCTATCTCAATCTTGCCAAGAAAGAAATGATGATGATTTTTAGTAATAAAAATACTAATAATACAATTTTGAAAAATCACAGAATATAAAAGAAATATTTATAGATGATGAATATTGTAAGAGTTTAATGGGATAGAAATAATTATTGAATTTGGAGAATGTGTTTACAATTTTTAAGATATTTTAAAATTCCACTACTATTTTTCTTTGCGATTAAAATTGATAAAGTTTTGAAAAAAAATTTTAAAGGATAAATTTTCTTGAGTCGAGTTTTAATTTAATCACATAATCTTAGTAGTTTGCTTTTTGATAAGCCAGCTTTTTCAACAGATGTGTTCAAAGGAGGAAAATAATTCAAAAATAAATAAGTTTGTCATTCCCCTTTCCTTTTTTTGTAGAATTTTTAAAAAAGTATATGTCTTGTTTACTAAAGAGAATCTCAGGTAAGCTTGAAAACTATATGAATTCATTACTTTTTTTAGTGTCAATTTGTCAAAAATTAATTACAATTTTAAGTTATTAAATTAAAAGTTTCAAAAAAGATGATAGTTCAAAAAAACTTTGACGTCATAATTTTGAGGAAATACTTAGATTTAGAAAGCTTTGAATTAGTTAATTACAGTTATTGTATTTTCTTTGACTATTATACTCTTTGTTTTTTAACTTATAATAATGTTTTTTCATTTTCTGGATGTTTTCATTAGTTTCTAATTATTTATTTTTAACTCTAGTCATTTATTCACTTACAAGTGATTTTTTGTTACTAGCATTTTTTATAAATTTTAAATTATTTTTATCGCTTCTAGTTCTTTTTTAATTTTCTAGTAATTTTTTAAAAACTTTGTAATATACCTCTTAAGTTTTTTAGTATTTTTTCAATACATTTTTAAGTATTCGTTACTTTTTTTTTAATCACTTTCATTTAACTTCTAGTAATTTTCTAGTAACTTTTTCTCTTTTTAGTTAGTATTTTTATTTTAAAGTTTCTTAACCTTGTATTTAATTTCTTAAATTTATAGTTATTTTGACATTTTCTAGTTATTTTCCTATTTTGTTCTTTATTGAAATTACATACTTGTTATTTTTTTACTTTCTAGTAATTTTTCTGTATTTTCGTACTTTTTTTTTTTTTAATAACAATATTTTTAACAATACAGTCACTTTTTTCAACTTTACTATGAATTTTTTGTATAAATTTTCATTTATTTTCTTTATTTTCTAATTTTTAATAAAATTAATTTCCATTAGTTGTTTACATTTTGGATTTTATTGTTTAAAAAAAAAAAAATCCATTTAAGTTTTTTAACTTTGTATTTAATTTCCCCAATTTTTAGTTATTTTGAACTCTCTAGTAATTTCCCCTGTTTTGTTCTTTTTCGAAATTTCTTATTATTTCTAGTAATTTTTCTAGTATTTTTATAATAATATTTTTAACGTTACAGTTACTTTTTTCAAATTTACTATGATTTTTTTTTTAAATTTTCATTTATTTTCTTTATTTTCTAATTTTTAAAAAATTTAATGTCCATTACTGAATACATTTAAGATTTTAATATTTCCGAATTAATTAAAAAAAACTTTATTTAAGTTTCGTAAGCTAGTATTTAATTCCTTCAATTTCTAGTTATTTTTTTCCTATTTTGATTATTTTTGAAAATCTTTTTTTCCTTTCTAGTGAATTTTCTATTCAAATTTACTTTTATTTTATAAATTTTTAATTTGTTTCTTTATTTGATTACTTTTAAAAATGTAATTTCCATTATTATTTAAATTTTAGATTTTATTATATTCGAATTAATTAAAAAAAAAGTCTTTAATTTCTTAGATTTTTAGTGATTTCGATATTTTCTAGTAATTTTCCCCTATTTTGTTCTTTTTGCAATTTCTTGTAATTTTTTACATTCTAGTGATTTTAGTGCTTTTTTGTATTTTTATATTATTTTTCTTTTTATAACAATATTTTTAACGGTACAGTTACTTATATTTAACTTTACTATGAATTTTTTATAATTTTTCATTCATTTTCTAATTTTTAGAAAATGTGATTTCCATTACTTATTTACATTTTGGTTATTTTGACACTTTCTAGTAAGTTTTCCCTATTATGTTCTGTTTTGCAAGTTCACGGTAAAAAAAGTTCGTATGAACTATCAAAAGTATTCACTGTAATAGGTAAACTTATAGCTAGAATGGAGCCATGGATAATCCAAATTCGCTACAATAGTGAAAATGACATTTCTTATGATATTTAACTACATTATAGATGCATTATGAATAGGGTATAAATTCGATATGTCTGAAATAGTGATATTAAGAATCATCGAAATAGTCATTATCAACATATAACTGAAGTAAGATGCATACATAATTATCATGCAAATCTAAGATTTGAGATCTTAAAAAAAACCTTTTTAACAAGAGTCATAATTTTAAGAATGCTGATTGACGAAATGGCATTCTGAATATAGTTTTAAATATTTCCGATTAATAAAATATTTATTGTTTCTATTTTGCCAATTATATTATGAATCGGATTCAAAAATTTGGGGTTAGATTGTCATATATATTTCAAACTTAAATTAAAAACTTTTAACAACTGGACTTCTTAAATAAAGTATGAGCTCTATCATAAATATTGTAATACTTTTATAACTTGAACAAATATAATATGTATTTTCGTCAGATCTACTTATTATACCATCCGAAAATTCGGAACCTTTTTTGCACTCATGATAACGAATTAAGGTTTTTTTTTGGAAAGTAGAGAAAGATTCTTGCTTATATGCGCTGGATTAATTAATTTACAGTTTTTAGGAGCAACAACAACCCTCAAATCGAAAGTTATAAAGTATATTTTCAAAATTTAAGAAAAATTATCGATTTAAAAGAGGTTATGTATTTCCTCCAATTCCATTTAATTCAAATAGATTTTACAAATGCAACACACATTTTTCCTCTGAAAATGTACCAACAATAAAATAAGTAAGAATATTATAAGTTTAATCTTAATAGACTTGTATAAATAAAAAGAAATTTAGAAATTAATATACTGCTCCCTCGCGACTGTCTGCTATAGACTAAACCGACTAAACCACGTGACAATATTATCAAAACATTGGATGGACAAAAATTATTGTAACCACAATAGTGGAAATATATTAACATATAAATAGCAGGATTAAATGTTTTTATATTAGAAAATTGGATATATCGCCTTATAGCTTATTCTGTTATTTGTGAAGTAAGTGAAAAGTGAATACCTACGCACTAATATTCAATATCACTGTTTTAGGTATTTGATTTATATATACCGAAAAATATTATAACTATTTCATGAATGATTATTGCTTTTTTATAAGTTGTCCATTTGTACTTTAAAGATAATAAACCTGTATTTACCATAAACAATATTCAATTTAGTTAAGGAAGTAAAAATACGAATATGCATATTTCAAATTAAACATTGATTTAAACTGAATAAACGATTTAAGCAATCGAGTGAGTTGAATTTCTTAATTTACTTATATTAATAATTTTTTGTATCCACGTTCATAAATTTTTTACCGTGTTCTTGTTATTTTTTTTATTTCTAGTAAATTTTCTGCATTTTTGTATTTTTATATTATTTTTCTTTTTATAACAATATTTTTAACATTACAGACACTTTTTTTAAAATTTACTATGAATTTTTTTAAAATTTTCATTTATTATCTTTATTTTCTAATTTTTAAAAAAAATTCATTTCCAATATTTTTTATATTTTGGATTTTATTATCTCCGAATTAAGTAAAAAAAGTACCTATTTAATTTTTTAGATTTCTAGTTATTTTGACACTTTCTAGTAATTATTCCCTATTTTGTTCTTTTTTGCAATTATTGTTATTTTTTGATATTCTAGTAATTTTTATATTATTTTTCATTTTATAATAATATTTTTAACGTTACAGTCACTTTTTCAAATTCATTATAAACTTTTTTTTATCAATCTTCAATTATTATCTTTATTTTCTCATTTTTAAAAAAAATATTTTCCATTACTTATTTTCATTTTTGATTTTATGATTTCCGAATTAATTAAAAACAAAGAAAATTCTATTTAAGAGAAAATTTCTATTGAAATTCTATTTAAGAGAAAATTTCTATTGAAATTCCAATATATTGAAAATTTCTATTCTATTCTTCAATTTTAAGTTATTTTAAAATTTCTAGTAATTTTTCCTCATTTTGTTCTTTTTGGTTCTCTTTTGAACTTTCTTGTTATTTCTAGTAATTTTTCTGCATTTTATTTTTAAAACAATATTTTTAACTATAGAATCACTTTTTTCAACTTTAATATGGATTTTTTAGAAATTTTTATTTATTTTCTTCATTTCTTAATTTTTAAAAAATGAAACTTCTATTACTCATGTACATTTTGGATTTTATTGTTTCGAAATTAATTAAAAAAAACTCTATTTTAATTTCTTAAGCTTCTATTTAATTTCATCAATTTCTAGTAATTTTTCCCTATTTTGTTCTTTTTTGCAATTTCTTGTTATTTTTGATACATTCTAGTTATTTTTCTGCATTTTTATATTTTTTAATTATTTATCTTCTTAAAACAATATTTTTAACAATACAGTCACTTTTTTAACTTAACTATGAATTTTTTATAATTTATCATTTATTTTCTTTATTTTCAAATTTTTAGAAAATGTGATTTCCATTACTTATTTTTATTTTGGTTATTTTGACACTTTCTAGTAATTTTTCCTTATTTTGTTCTTTTTGGCATTTTTGGCAAGTTCTTGTTATTTTTTTATTTTCTAGTGATTTTTCTGCATTTTTGTATTTTTATATTATTTTACTTTTTGTAGCAATATTTTTAACGTTACAGTCACTTTTTTAAAATTTATTATGATTTTTTTTTTATTTTGATTTATTATCTTTATTTTCTAATTTTTAAAATAAATTAATTTCCATTATTATTTATATTTTGGATTTTATTATTTTCGAATTAATTAAAAAAAAAGTGTTTAATTTCTTAGATTTCTAGTTTTTTTTTTTACATTTTCTAGTAATTTTTCCCTATTTTGTTCTTATTTACAATTTCTTGTTATTTTTTACTTTCTAGAAATATTTTTCTGCATTTTTGTGTTTTTCTTTTTTTTGTAACAATATTTTTTGAACAATGCAGTCACTTTTTTCAAATCTACTATGAATTTTTTATAATTTTTCTTTTATATTTTCTTTATTTTCTAATTTTAAAAAAATGTAAAGTTATTTTGACACTTTCTAGTAATTCTTTCCTAATTTGTTATTTTTTTCAAATTCTTGTTATTTTTTTAATTTCTAGTAATTTTTTTCATTTTTTAGTTTATTCTATTGCTTAGTTTTTTTTCTTTATTTTGATTTTTTTTTAATTTCTAAATGGTGGAAGTTTTAAGGGTTAACTTCTCCCCTTCGACATTGTTCCACATTTGACAAAAGAAACAAGTGAAATTTGTAGAATGTTTTGTATTTTCGCTTCTTGTTTCTCCGTAAAAAAGAAAAATAAATAAATGCCCTTTTTTCGAAAAGGGCATCAGTTCAGATTTTACCCGTAAAAACGTCAAATACAGTACTTTACACTATATTACGTATTTTACAGATATTTACAGTAAAAAAAACTTTCCATCACTGGTCAAAATCCGAGAAACGACCTTAATAAAAAATTTACAGGTTATGTTCTTTCAAGTTTGAAATAGTGGAAATTATCTGTAAATTTACTACCTTGGATCCCAATTTCGATTTTCCGTCACCCAGAAGCATTTACTTATTCAATTACCGTTAAAATCCGTAGGAATTAGGAATATAATTAAACATTAATAAATGATAAATCAGTGTTCAATTTTTCAAATCATATTTCTCGACAAGTGAACCGGGCTTTAAGTTCTCTCGACACAGAACTGTTTTAGAAACAGTTTGTATGTTTCCAATAACAGAAAAATTAGCCAAGTCGCTCTTTTTATCCAATCGACTATTATTTGTACACCTTTTGATGTGAATTTAAGAAAAATCTTGAGAAAGGGGAATAGAAATTTTTGAAAATTGGCGCGTCGCGGGTGGCGCCCCCGCACTGGCGGAAGTTGTGTTGCCGTGCAGTTTTCAATACCGGAAGAGTGTCGGCTCGCTTGCTGAAAAGAAAAGGCCAAGAGGCATCGCTGACCACATGTCTCGTCGAGCCGCTTGTCCGTGAGAAAAAAGTCCGAAAATGCCGAGTGTTTACGTAATCGTGATTGTGTAGTTAGTGCAACGTTGCGTCGACCTCGTTTCCCACAATCAACAAAAGTGTTGGAGTGTTTTCGAGCGAGGAACGTGTCGTGCTCGCGTCTCGTATTCCACTCGCGAGAAACTCGACGGAGAATCGCCGTCTGCTAGTTGGGGAGTCACGTACTCGCGTCCTCGCCTCGTGTTCGTGCCCGATCTGCAACTCTTTAAATCGCCCTCAACGTGTCGAATTGCCGAAGGGTGACCTCGCCCGCGTGACCCCTGACTCTTCTCGACCCGGATAGTGTCCGATTTGTTGGGAATAATCGGGTGCAGGTGCCGGTGAGCCTCTCGTGTCGATCCTAACCTCAAAGCCGTGCTTTGAAAATCGCAAGATCGCGACGCGCTCGAACATGGATTTGGACTGTTGAAGTTAAAATTGCGCGGACTTGGGGGGCGAAAGCTCAGGGTTGGACGTGGACGCTCCTCGGGGGCTGAGTTCGCTTTCCTGGACCTCGTGTTTTTCTCGGAGGCAAGATGGCGACGAGGGTGAGCGGGCAGGGCAGTAGCGAGTCGAGCGAGGGCCCCGGGCCCGGAATTTCGTACGCGAGTGTCCTGAATCTGCAGAGAGCCAAGGACAACAACAAGGAGAATATCTCGCAAACGGAGAAGCAGCCCGCGATCAAGGAACACCTCGATACGGCAAAAGCGTACCAGAAAACTGTGAAGAGGGCGCCGGTCGCGAAAACGGCCCTGGACTCGGTCGGAAATTCGGAAAAGCTCGAGAACAAGGAGAAGAAGGAATTGGTGAATGGCGAGGTGGCGAGTGACGGGGAATTCCAGACAGTGGCACCCAAAAGTGCGAGAAGAAAGGAGAAATTGCGCGAGCACAGGGACGAGAGAAGAGAGAGACAGAGAAATCGAGAGAGACACCAGCCGAGAGCTGCTCACAGTGGCGGGAGCAAGGACCGATTTAAAGAGCGGCCTGATAAGGAAAAGGAGAAAGAGAAAGATAAGGAGAAAGACAAGGAGAAGGACAAGGACAGTGTTGAGCAGGAGGAAGGTGACGAGCCGGTGAAATACGTCGAGGCCCCGCTTCCGGTTGTCAATCCCTGGATCAAGAGCAAGAGCAGTTCCGCCACTGGTCCAGTGCCTGTTCCGGTTCCGGTTCCTGTTGTCGTTTCCGAGCAAAAAGCCGAGCGGGAGAAGCGAGTTCTTCAGCCGCAGCAGCAGCAAAGCAAAAAAATCGGTAAGTAGCAATGTGCCGTTTCCGAAATTTATAATTTTTGAAACTTTCAGTTGAAAGTTTCAATGAAAAATTTCAAATTAATTGAAACTTATGAAGCTTTAGCCATAACGTCTAATTTTTTAAAGTTAATAGTTTAAAAATGATTTAGTTACGTTTTGAATTGGGGCCGTTCATATACCACGTGGACATAATATAATAATAATTATATAATTATTTTGTTTAAATTTAATATTATTTGTTTATTTTTTAAAATTATATTTTTTAAATTGTGAATTAATCCACTTTTCAACTATTTCTTACAATTATTATTTATTATTTATTTTTTGCTTAGTTTTGCATTAATCTAGCCATTGTTGGAATTTTGTTCTGAATTTTAATTTTTTTTTTCGTTCGTTTATAATTTTTTTTCAATTATTATAATTATTTTTTCAAGTTTCAATTCAATTCTTAATTTTCAATTTATTTCTTGAAGTTTTTTTATTATTTTCTTCGTTTTCCAATTATTTTCTTCAATTTCAATTAATTAGGCGATTTTCAAAACAGTTTTTCAATTTGCAATTATTTCTAACAGTTATTTCTATAATTTTCTTATTTTTTTTTTTAATTTTCTTGTTTAACTTTAATATTTTTTTGTTCAATTTTTTAAATTATTCTTTTTAAATTGTGTAAACTTTTCTCCGATTTTTGACCCTCCCTCCCCCCATCGTGGACAATCGTGGACATTTGTCTAACCCCCCCCCCTCCCCCCTAAATGTCCACGTGGACAATTTTAGTGAAAAATAGTTTTTGGATGTTAAAATCAAAGAACTATTCAAAGGAAATATGAATATTCGAGTAAACTTCACAACTTTTTATGACAAATTCTTTGAAATAGGATGCTCTTTTACGTGAAATTAGGTAAATAAATAGATCTTCAATTGTTCTTAAAAAATTTAATCACAGCTTTTTATTAATACGAAAATACTTTATAAGTTCTACTAGTAAATAATAAAAAGTTTAAGAAGTTCTACAAGTAATAGGTAAATTGCCATCTTTGGTAGAATACTTTGGAAGGAACATTTTCAATTATAAAAAATAAAAATAATTTTTTGTCACAAATCTAATATTTGTTATTAGATATTTCAGGATTATCTTCGGCAATCCACGGGGGCACTAACCACTCTGAAATATTGTCAATGTTAGCAAAACAATCGTCATTTTGCACCGTTGTGGAATCTATTTATTATTATTGGATATTGAAGAATGAATTAAAAATTTTAAAAAAATTGAAAATTCAAAAAAATTATTAAAACTTGAAAATTTAAGAAATATATCGAATTTTTAAGAAAATAATTGATAGTTTTAAAAAAAGTACTAAATGATAAAAATAATTAAACATTAAAGAAAATAAATGAGAAATGAGGAAACTAATTGACAATTTTAAAAAATGACTAGATTAATTCACACTTGAAAGAAAAAAATTGAAAAAATTAAAGAATAATTATAAAACGTTAAGAGAATAAATAAAAATTTAAAAGATTGTATAGGAAATAACTTAAAATTGAAGAAAATAATTAAGAATTATAGGAATTATAGGAATAATTGATGGAAATAGTTGCTAATTGAACAACTGGATTGAAAATAAAAAAAAATAGTTGAAATTGAAGAAAAAATTGAAATTAAGGAGTGATATTAAAATTTAAAGAATCTAAATAAAAATTAAAAAATGGAATTGAAAGAAGTCGAGATGTATCGAATATAGAATACAAAACTTGAAGGAGGGAATTAAAGTTTTAAAAAAATAATGTCAGTGGTGCGCAATTGAAACGTTGAATAAAGGAAATATAAGAAATAAAAAAACATTTTTAATGGAGACATTTTGCGAATCACACATAATTGTCCACGTGGACATTTGACGAACCCCCCCCCCTCCCCCCATCGTGAACAAACGTGGACATTTGGCGAACCCCCCCCCCCCTCCCCCCATAAGCTGTCCACGTGGTATATGAACGGCCCCATTGATCTTTTTAACTGTAAAAATCAAATTTCAATGCAAATAATTTTTGAAAATCATTTTATTTCACGAAATAGAGGTTGGGACCTTCTGCGAAACTCAGTACTCTTACTATGGAGCTAAAATTTAAATTTGCATAATATTGGTTAATAATTATTCAAGTTAATTCTAATATTTCTAAGTAAGTGCATGAGTATTAAACTACTCTAAATGTTTTAATTTTAATGTTTTATTTCTAAAAAAAATTTATTTCTTTAATTTTAATTGTTATAACATTATTTTTCCTTTATTTTTAATTAATAAAATAAGATCTTTAAATACGTGAATGATTATTTATTTAATATAATTGAAATAATTAATACAAATTTTTAAGATAATAAACATCGTATAAAACATCTTATAAGTTTGAGGTTTTGAATATGTTTTAATATTAATATAACTTTCTTCCTATTAATATTTGCATGGCGAAGACAAATTGCTTTATTTTGAAAAATTATATTTTTAATTTTTGTTTTCAAAAAGGTTAATTTTGGGAATAAAATAGTAAACAAAGCAATTTTACATTGCTCATTCAAATTAAACTTTAACCTTTTTTATAAAAAATTTAAAAATGTTATATTTTCTAAATAAAGCAAAACGCCTTAGCCAAATTTTAATAGCAAGTAGTTATATTAATATTAAAATATATATTAAAAATCTCAAATTTGCAGGAGTTCACAAAAAAACATTATAAATTTAAAAATATTACCAAAATTTTCAGAAGTAGAAATATTTCGAATTATATTATTTTCTTAAAATGAAGTATTTTAGTAAAATTTGAATCATTTAAATTAAGGATCAGTTCATTAATCAGCTAAATAAAGGAAACCATAAATTGTTTATTTTTCAAAAAAATAATTACATTCAAACAATAAATAATAATAATAATAATAATTTGCAGGTTCATTCCCTGATTTTTTAAATTATTTTTGCACTCATAAAAAATGTTTTAAAATTTAAATTCAATTTTTCAGTTGCAAGACTATTTCTATTAATTCTCCACTATTTTCTTCAAATTTTGATTCCATTTTTAAATTATTTTCTTTATTATTAAAAATTTCTTGACTTTTTTTCAATTATTTTTTCCGAGTACCAATACATTTTTTTAATTTTATTTTCATCTACATTCAATAATTATTGTGCTTTTTCAATTTTTAATTTTATTCTTAAAATTTCAATTCCTTTTTGCAATTTTTTATTATTTTCTTAATTTTTCAATTTTTTTCCTCTTTTTTAAATTATTTTTTTCAATTTTCAATCTACATAGTTGTTCAATGTTCAATTACTTCCAACAATTATTCCTATAATTTTCATAATTTTCAAATTATTTTGTTTAAATTTAATATTATTTGTTTATTTTTTAAAATTATATTTTTTAAATTGTGAATTAATCCACTTTTCAACTATTTCTTACAATTATTATTTATTATTTATTTTTTGCTTAGTTTTGCATTAATCTAGCCATTGTTGGAATTTTGTTCTGAATTTTAATTTTTTTTTTCGTTCGTTTATAATTTTTTTTCAATTATTATAATTATTTTTTCAAGTTTCAATTCAATTCTTAATTTTCAATTTATTTCTTGAAGGTTTTTATTATTTTCTTCGTTTTCCAATTATTTCCAACAGTTATTTCTATAATTTTCTTATTTTTTTTTTAATTTTCTTGTTTAACTTTAATATTTTTTTGTTCAATTTTTTAAATTATTCTATTTAAATTGTGTAATTATCTAGACATTTTTCGAGTTTTGTTTTCAATTTTAAATTATTTTCGTTTTTTTCAGTTTCTGTCTTAAATTTTGTAATATTGTTGTCCTAATTTTCATTATTTGATTTGCAAAAATTTTTAGTTAAATTTAATCATAAATTCTGTAAATTTCTTTAAAAAAAAAGGAGAAAAACTTTTTTCATTAAAAAATGCTTCAAAAAATAGTGAAGAATAAGTTTTTCTAGAAGAATTATATTCATTAAATTTTTATAATAAATATTTTTGTGTAAATTAAAATTGGAAATAATTGCAAATTGAAGAAAATAATAAAAAATTAAGGAAGTAAATTCAAAATTTAAGAATTAAGTTAAAATGTTAAAAAATAAAAAGTAATTTAAAAAAAATTACTATATGACAAAAATAATTAAAAAGAAAATTTAAAAAATAGTTAGTTTATTACACAATCAAACAGAATAATTTAAAAAATCAAAGAATAATTACAAAATTTTAAAATAATAATTGAAAATTAAAAAGTTGTAGGAAATAATTGAATGTTGCTGAAAATAATTAATAATTGAAGAAAATAATTGAAAAATTGAAGAAAATGTGTGAAAAATGTCGAAAATAATTGTCACTTGAAAACAAAATTCGTAAAATGACTAGATGAGTAGGCAATTAAAAAAAAGTAAACAAGAAATATTAAATAACTGTAATTTAAAAACAATAATATTGTAAATTTTGCTAATTAATTGGAAATTCATAGAAGTATTTTAAAATCAAAGAAATTAATTGAAATTGAAGAAAAATACTCGAAAATCCTATAAATTAATTAAAATATATTAGAGTAATCAACAGCTGGAAAAAATAATCGAAAATTGAAAAAAATAATTATAATTTGACAGAAGTAAGTGAAAAACTCACACAATAATAAAAAAAACTGCAAAATAATAAAAACAATAATAATTTGAAAGAATTAATTGAAATTTCAGATAAATAAAATTTAATATTTTGGAATTTAATTTAAAAATAATGAAAATAATTGAGAATGGAAGAAAATAATTAAACACTAATTAATCACAAAAAATAATCCATAAATGACGAAAAGAATTGAAAATTCTAATAATTAATTGTTAAATAATAAAAATCGGTAAAAATAATTGAAATTTGACAAAAATAATCCAAAATTGAAGGAAATTTATTAAAATTGAGAAAAATAATTAAACATTTTAACACAATGTATAAAAAATAATAAATAATAATAAATTGAAAGAAATAATTGAAAATTGAGATACATAGTTAAATATTTTTGAATATAATTTTAAAATAATTGAAAATTGGAGAAAATAATTAACAAATTATAAAAAATAATTTATAAGTGATAATTAAACGCTAATTAATCACAAAAAATAATCCTTGAATGACGAAAGTAATTGAAATTTGAACAAAAGACTTCAAAATTCTAAAAATTAATTGTTAAATAATAAAAATTTGAAAAAAATAATTGAAAGATGATACAAATCATCAAAAAGTAAAGAAAATTATTTAAATTTGTGAAAAATGATTGAAATTTTAACACAATACAAAAAAATTGATAAATTAAAGAAATAATTGAAAATTGATGAAAATAATTAAGAAATCACAAAGAGTAATTCATAAATGACGAAAATAATTGATATTTGAAAAAAAAATACTTGAAAATTATAAAAATTAATTGAAGAATAATAAAAATTGAGAAAAAGAATTGAAAGATGATAAAAATAATCAAAATTTGAGATAGATAATTAAAATTTTTTGAATTTAATTAAAAAATAATAGAAAATTGTTAGAAAATAATTACAAATCATAAAAAGTACTTCATAAATGACAAAAATAATTGAAGTTTAAAAAAAATACTTGAAAATTCTAAAAATTAATTGAAGAATAATAAAAATTGGAAAAAATACTTGTAGGATGATAAAAATAATCCAAATTTGAAGAAAATTATTTAAATTTGAGAGAAATGATTGAAAAATTTGGCACATTATATAAAAAATAATAATTAATAATTGAAATTTAAGATAATTGATTTAAAAATTGAAGAAAATAATTAAACTTTGAGAAAAGTAATTTAATAAATTACACAATATAAAAAAAATGCATAGTTGCAAAATGAAAAAAAACATGGATAAATTGAAATTTGAGATAAATAATTAAAAACTGTAGAAAATAATTGAAAGTTTAAAGAAATAATCGAAATTTGTGATAAATAATTGAAAATTGGAGAAAATAATTGCAGAATTATTTTTCAATTATTATCATATTGCAAAATAATTGAAAAAATATTTTTTGTAGTTTTGTGATGTTTTCAAAACTAACACAATTCTTTTTTTAAATGATCTTTTTACATGTTCTTTCAAGTGAAAAAAAAAATTATATTTAATTATAATTGTAAATTTCTGAAAACTCACGTTTTCTGTTTATCAATTGCATAAATATTTTCAAAATTACTAAATTAAAAATTAATTCCCAAAATCATGACATAATTTAGTCAAGTTTACAACGTTTATCATGAATGATTGAATGGGAAAAAAAATTTTCACGCGAAAAATAAGAGAATTCCTTATCTAAATTTTTTTTATTTAAATCGTTGGTTATTAAATGTTTAAAAAAATATATCACACTTTAAATATAATCATTTGTCCAGAAAAATATGTATTTTTAATTTTCAATCGCCGATCATAAAAACTGCGAACTTCATAATTTATTGGTAAAAATGATGATGTAAAAAAAAAATTTATACTTTTTACAATCACTGCTTTGGGTTAATTAAAAATTTCATAATAGATAAGAGGTTCCGTTGCCTTTTCGATTAAAGTTTACTGACCGAATTTCACCAAGTTGCTTACAAATTAAGAACAGGAAAAAATGTCTTGAGGAAATTACAATATTGTTGGAAAAAAACAAGAGTGTTAATTTTATGTATCTTGTGCAATATTTTTCCATTATTCTTATTATTATTAGCAAGGCTACAATTTATTTATTTATTTTTTATTTTATTACAGAAAAAATTATTTTTTAAAATGAACCTATAATTTTTTTTTACGATTCAAGAAAATTGCATTTTTATTTGTAAAATAAATTTTGAATAGAAAAAACTGTGATTTTTGATTTAAACTCTAGTTTTTCTTACAATTAGTTTATATTCCTTTTCGTAATATAATGTTAAAAAGTGGTAAAAGTGATAGGAGTGCACTTTGCGCTGATGACGCAAGAAATTATCATGGTTGAACGAACTAAGGTCTCGCCAATGATTAGTTTAATTGAGATTAGAGATTCGCAGGTGCCTCGATATTAATGGATATCTTTAATTGAATGTAATCGTTTTTTAAACAAAAATTGCCAATAACGATTATATTTTTAAATTTTTACCATTTCACTGTATTTAAAAAAATCTTTGTTTAAAAGCAAAACAACGCACTTGCTTCAAAACACGAAAATTCTTTCAAACTCACGTTCTTTTTCTAATATTAGCTTTTTAAGTAGTTTCAGCGAAAACGATGTGTGAGTGGAAAAATACCTGATATGTTTGAAAAGAAGTCGTTATCATTACTATAAAAATATTAATTAAATAAATTAATAACAATAATAATAAATGATTAATCATTACAAAATTTTAGAATAAAAAAAAAATTGAAGGAAATAATTGAAATTTGAGAAAAATAGTTGCAAATTTTGTAAATTAATTGAAAAAGAGAAATAAATAAGAAATAAGAAAAATTAATAAGGATCATAGAATTATTTTAAAATTAAGGATAAATAATTGAAATACGAGAAAAATAATTGGAAAAAAAATTTACAAGCTGAGGAAAATAATTTTTTTTTAATTATTGAAGGAAAAACACAAAAATGCGCCTTTTCGAACAATAAATATTTTAAAAATAATTTTAAAGCTTAAAAATTGACCAGAAAAACTGAAAAAATTAGAAAAATAATTGAAAAATGATTTTAAAAAAGTTAAATTGATGAAATTAATAACGATGTAGTAATAATTGAAAATTAAAGAAAATAATTGAAATTAATTGAAAAATTATGAAAATAATTGAAAATTGGAGAAAATAATTGCAAAATTATAAAAATAATTAAAAAATCATTAAAATAATTTAAAATAGTTGAAATTTGGGAAAAATACTTGAAAAGCATAGAGAAAAAAAATAAGGAAATTAAAAATTGATAAAAAAAATTAAAACTTTTAAAAAATAATTATGATTCAGGAGAAATAATTAAAAAAAAATAGCAAAAAATATTTGAAATAAAAGAAAATAATTAAAAAATGTTTTTAAAAATGTAGAATCGATGAAAATAATTAAAACATTATGAAAGAATTGAAAATTAAAGAAAATAATTGAAACACTATGAAATTATTGTATGAAATAATTGAAATTTGAGAAAAATATTTGAGATGATTTCAAAATATCTTTTTTAAATGAAAAAAAAATTTTAATGAAATTTCTGTTAAAAAAAATTCGCGTGCTTTAAAATTCTGGTTTAAAAAAAATTGGTTAAATAAAAACTAAGTTAACAGAAATTTTGGAGACATAAAAATTGAATTAAACAAAAATTAAAGTAATAGAATGTTTTTTATTTAAACATTTTGAATAAATTTTGAACTTGCAACTGTTTGGATTTTCTTTAAGATCAACATGTGAGTTGTGTTGTGCGATAAAGACTTGACTATTTATTAGAAATGAAAAAAAAAATGATTAATGATTGTATGATATGTGCAAATCATATGCGAATGTATATGTGTCCATTATAAATACGTATGTAATTGAAACATGCAATTCGTTGGCCTTTAAAATCCAATCTGACTCGAAAAACAGGTTTTCTCTCTTAGTGACTCTCACTCTCTGCTCCAAAGTCTTTTAATTTAGATCGAATGTCGCTTAAGCAAGTTTCAACCGATTTTACATATTTGTATTGAATTAATGATAAATAAATATAACCTTTAATTTTTTATGTTTTACAAAAGTGGCGCGATATTAACAAAAATAATAATATCATGATTATTGGATTGATTAAATTAAATAATTATTGTATAAATAATTTTAAAAGTAGAAAGGAATTTTTAATGTTACAGAGACATTAAAAAAAAAATTCAGTTTATTGATAGACTTGTAAATATTTGAACAAATTTGAACTAATTTCATTCCTCCCCTCCTTCTTTTTTTAAAAATTGATTAAAAATGATTTGAGAATTCTAGTTCGATTTCCAACATTATTCCTTTCTCCGGCGAGAGGTTTTTCTGTATAGAGAATGTGTGTGTTATATTTGTTAATGTGTATGAGTGTGTAAGCGTTTACTGTGACAGATAATGTTGTTACGTCAATTTTAGTACGTAATATCGACTGCGTTCTCGACCTACCAGCTATCTAAAACGAGTGTCAATGCCGTTGACATGAAAATATTCGTTTTAATGTAACAACTCGTTGAATAAAACACAAACCTTTCAAAGAAATCGTTTCTCACATTGACACTAAAAATTGTGCCAAATTGTAGAATTTAGTAAGATTTGAATTATCGTTTAATTCAAATTCTGGGACATTTTATGATAATTTGAAATTTCGAGGTGGGCGGTTTTTTTTAGGTTAGGACAAGTTGAAAAATTCGCCATACTTCGTTTATTTGATTTTTGATCATTTTTAGGCTTGTTTAAATTTTTCATTTAGATAAAAAGATTTAATTAAGATGCTTTTTAATTTTTCAATAATATGTCAATTTATTTTAAGAACTCGAAATGGAATGTTGAGTACTATTATTAAAAAGGCATTTTAAATATTTGTATTTAATTTATTATTACTTACCTTGTCTTTAAAATATTATTTCTAATTCAAATTTATCAGTTTTGATAAAGAAAAAAAATAAGCGTTTTTTTTTTTTTTTTGGAGTTTGTAATCTCAAGTAAAAATAATTATCTTCTAAAAATTATTGTTAAAAAAGCGATTATAAAATGTTGTATATCGAACTGTCATGTCACATTTCAAAATAGATTCATTTTTTATTTTATTTTTTAAACATAGCATATTTCATAAATTGGAAATCTATTTATTTATTTTGCCGAGTTTTTATTCAATAAAATAAAAAAGTAAGCGAGTTAAAATTATGAGAAATAAAAATTTCGAAATGTAAAATTTTTGTAAAATTCGGAGATATTAAATTTATAAGTAGTCATTCGATATTTATATTTTAATATTAGAAAAAGATCATCTAATTTTGATGAGATTAAAAACAAAATAAAAATAAATATTGGAATGAAATATTTTTAAACAAAAAATATTGGGAATATTGGACGATTGGAAAGTGTTACTGTTTGCCTGCTTTTATGCAGAAACGTTAAATTAAACTCAAATTGACATAATTGCACGTTTAAAGTTTTCTTTAGGTAAATAAAAGTGTGTATGTTGAGAAAAATATTTCAAACAGACGAATAATATTGAAGACAATTTTTTGTAACGAGGAAATTCTAGATTAAAATTTAAGTAAATATAAAATAATAATTAACTCGAGTTAAAAAATTTTGTGTTTATTTCTTCTTAAAATAACAAATTTAACGTTTTTTAATTGCAACAATTATTTATTATATGTAACTCTACACTTATACAATATTGCTTTAAAAAACGACCTTATAACAATGAAATTATTTTATTACTTCCTTTTTTACATAATACAGAAAAATCTAGATTTGAGCTAATTTAATTTTGCTTTCAAAAACTATTTTTTGTATAATGCAGAAATTAATACTCTTTTTTTAAAGTAAAAACTCAACTTTAAAAAATGTTGAAAAGTTTTAATTTGTTAACCTAAAAGAAGAATAAGAAACAGAAGTTTTTTATAATTTTTCATTCTATTGAATAGTATTTTTATTTTTTAATTTATGATATTATTTTCTAATACGTAACACATTAATATCTTTATGTTCTGATAAGGATGTATTAGATTGCATTGAAGTGCGTCAATATAAAATAAAAATGCATAATGAAGTTATTTATTTTGAATAAGAAATCCGTTTATGCTTAATTGTATGGAATAATTTAATTATGGCTGTAAATAAAAGATTAGAATTGTTTTTTATTGTAGCTAATTGGTTGTGTTCTTAACCTATGTGCATTCGGTTTGAGGGTTCGATTCTCACGCGGGCATTTATTTTTATCAGTGTAAAAAAATTTGTTTTGTAAAAACTAACCGACATAACCTTTATTTGTTTTGTTAATTTCTTATCATATTTATTTCATAATCTTTTTATTCAGTAGAAACTTATGAAAAATAAATAGTTAATTTTTAAAAAACCGTGAATTTTAGAAAATTAAAATTGAAAATAAAGAAAAAAATCTGAAAAGTGAAATAGTAATTAATAACAAGTAACTAGAAATTACAAAAAAATAATGTTGAACTTCGCAAATTTATATTTATCAGAATGTTATACGTTGAGAATTTATATTTGTCAGAATATTTATTTCCCTAATTATGCATTTTTCAGAAATTGTGTTAATTAGATTTTGTATCTGTCGGACTATTTAACTGACCGAAATTTATTAAATTTAAAATTCAATATTTGAACATAATATCTGACAAATACAGTTTCTGTCAAACGCAAATTTGGGCAATAATATATTCTGACAAATGATAAATCGGATAAATACAAATTCTGACAAATACAATTAGTAACGCATTTCCTACGCATTCTATTCCGTTAAATCAGAAACCGAAGTCAGAATAACTAAATTGGCTAAAATTTTTGAAATAATCTAACTAATTGTTCAAACGCCTGAGAAAAAATCCAAAAATTTGGGTTTACTACTTTAAATCTGAAACCGAAGTCAGAATAGACAATTTGGGTAAATTTTTTGAGATAATCTCAAACAATTGTTCAAAAACCCGAAAAAAAAACCCAAAAAAATTTATTTTTGCCTACGTATTTATTTCCGTTAAATCCGAATCCGTACCCAGAATAACTAAATTGGCTTCAATTTTTGAGATAATCTCAAAAAATCACTCAAAAACACGGAAAAAAAACCAAAAAAAAGTTTTTTTTGTCCTGGACAATATAATTGTGTATTTCTACGCATTTTTCTCTATTGAATCCGAATCCGTACTCAGAATAACTAAATTGGCTTCAATTCTTAAGATAATCTCAACAACAAAAAACACCCAAAAACACGGAAAAAAAACCAAAAAAAATTTATATTTTGCCCGGGACAATATACTAGTGAATTTCTACGCATTTTCCCCGTTAAATCCGAATTTGTAGCCAGAATAACTAAATTGGGTTAAATTTTTTAGATGATCTCAAAAAATCACCCATAAACACGGAAAAAAAACCGAAAAAAATTTATATTTTGCCCGGGACAATATACTAGTGAATTTCTGCACATTTTTCTCCGTTAAATCCGAATCCGTAGCCAGAATAACTAAATTGAGTTAAATTTTTTAGATGATCTCAAAAAATCACCCAAAAACACGGAAAAAAAAACCAAAAAAAATTTATATTTTGCCCGGGACAATATACTAGTGAATTTCTACGCATTTTTCCTCGTTAAATCCGAATCCGTAGCCAGAATAACTAAATTGGGTTAAATTTTTTAGATGATCTCAAAAAATCACCCATAAACACGGAAAAAACCAAAAAAAATTTATATTTTGCCCGGGACAATATACTAGTGAATTTCTACGCATTTTCCCCGTTAAATCCGAATTCGTAGCCAGAATAACTAAATTGGGTTAAATTTTTTAGATGATCTCAAAAAATCACCCATAAACACGGAAAAAAAAAAAAATTTATATTTTGCCCGGGACAATATACTAGTGAATTTCTACGCATTTTTCTTCGTTGAATCCGAATTCATAGCCAGAATAACTAAATCGGCTTAAATTCTTTAGATAAGTTAAAAAAATCACCCAAAATCACGGAAAAAACCAAAAAAAATTTATATTTTGCCCGGGACAATATACTAGTGAATTTCTACGAATTTTTCCCCGTTAAATCCGATTCCGTAGCCAGAATAACTAAATTGGGTTAAATTTTTTAGATGATCTCAAAAAATCACCCACAAACACGGAAAAAAAACCAAAAAAAATTTATATTTTGCCCGGGACAATATACTAGTGAATTTCTACGCATTTTTCCTCGTTAAATCCGAATCCGTAGCCAGAATAACTAAATTGGGTTAAATTTTTTAGATGATCTCAAAAAATCACCCATAAACACGGAAAAACAACCAAATAAAATTTATATTTTGCCCCGGACAATATACTAGTGAATTTCTACACAATTTTCTCTAGATTCAAGCTTGAATCAACTGTGACACAATTGCTCAACTTATCATAATATATATTTTTTTTATACATTAAAGTATATACATGTATAAAGTAATATTAATTAGATAATAAATATATATATTACAACTGCTGCAGTTTTATTAATTTTATGAATATTTAATATTAATTTTGTATAAAATAAACTATAAATAAACAAACAAAAATTATGTTATTTTACTCAATTGTAAGATATATTACAAGTAAATTTTATTTGTAAACAATTATTTTCTTCTTTTAAAGCAATAAATTTCAAAGAATTATATAACCAAATGAAATAATTAAAAGACAAAATTCAAATTTGAAAAATTTTAAGATATGATTACGTGTTTGATTGTGTAATTTTGTAAAACCATTCATTCCTAAAAAACTTTAAATTTACAAATTGAATAAATTTCTTTATTTAAATAAAAGTGCCCTTCAATACATTATATATAAATAATTTTTATAATTTACTTTTGTATTATATATTATTGAAATTAATTATTTAAAAAATATTATTAAATTAAAGTTATAAATAATAATTGTAAATTATTAGTTAATTTTGTTTGCATATTTTGCAAATATTGTATAAAAATATTTATTTATAAAATATTAATAAGTTAGGATCGAGATTGGATTGTATAAACTGTATATCAGTAAATACAAAGGATAAATAAACTCTGTTCTATTTATTTATTCTATTTATTTAAATAATATTTAATTTTTAAATAATAATATTAAATTAAAGTTATAAATAATTAAATAATAATAAGTCATTATCAGTTAATTTTGTTTACGTATTTTGCAAATATTGTATAAGAATATTTATTTAGAAAATATTAATAAGTTAGGAGATTAGATTGTATAAACTGTATATCAGTATATACGAAGGATAAATAAATTCTATTCATTTATTTTTGACAATGAATATGTTTCAGAACTATTAAAATGTAAATAGCATAAAATCCAGGTCTGAACCTCACAAAGTTCTTTCTAACGACTCTCAGCTACCCGTCGTAGCCGAGTGGTACTAATAGCGTGCGTTCACCGCGAGCGAATTCGTCTATAGGGCCGTGGGTTCGATCCCCCCTTGAGCGTGCGAAATTTTATTTCATAGGTTAAGTGTTTATATGTTTTAAAATTGTTAATTACTTTTAGGTCGATAATAATTAAGTGTTCAAATATGCAATTAATCTTAAATTATAAAAAAAAATCTGAAAAATATCAATTTAAATAATTACAGATGAACATTAAAAATGTTTAAAAAATTTTTTGTTTTATTAATTTTATGATAATCTGCAGCAGTACAGTAATTAAGAAAAAATGATAATAATAATATTATTATTGTATTTATTATTATTGTATTCATAATTATAAATAATATAATTCATAATAATAATATAATATTATTATTATTATTATAATTATAAGAATTATCATTATTAACAACATAATACAACAAGAATATTATTATATTAATAATTATTTAACGTTCTGTCTTCTGTAAGCGACAGTGGAATCAGGCTTGACGAAGCTATAATCGGACTTCCGAACATTGATTGAGTCTTGGACTCCAATCCTCAACCAAGCTTGGAGCGTCAGGCTTGAATCGCTGTTACATTCTAGCTTGGACGAGTCTTGCTTCCTCCGACTCACCAATCCTCAATCAATATTGACCAGTCCTCAGTCAAGCTTTATAAAGCCTCAAATCATCGTCCCTGCGCGCCTGGGTTGTCTTAAATTTTTGAGATAATCTCAAAAAAATCACCCAAAAACACGGAAAAAAACCAAAAAGAATATTTTTTTGTCCGGGACAATATACTAGTGAATTTTTACACATTTTTCTCCGTTAAATCCGAATCCGTAGTCAGAATAACTAAATCGGCTTAAATTCTTTAGATAATTTCAAAAAATCACCCATAAACATGGAAAAAAACCAAAAAAAAATTATATTTTGCGCGGGACAATATACTAGTGAATTTCTACGCATTTTTCCCCGTTAAATCCGAATCCGTAGCTAGAATAACTAAATTGGGTTAAATTTTTTAGTTGATCTCAAAAAATCACCCATAAACACGGAAAAAAAACCAAAAAAAATTTATATTTTGACCTGGACAATATACTAGTGAATTTCTACACAATTTTCTCCGTTAAATCCGAATCCGTAGCCAGAACAACTAGATTGTCTTAAATTTTTGAGATAATCTCAAAAAATCACCCAAAAACACGGAAAAAACCAAAAAGAATATTTTTTTGTCCGGGACAATATACTAGTGAATTTCTACGCATTTTTCTCCCTTAAATCCGAATCCGTAGTCAGAATTACTTAATTGGCCTAAATATTTTAGATAATCTCAAAAAATTGCTCAAAAACTCGAAAAAAAAACTCTAATCGGATCATTGTGACTTTGTATTCTGATTCATCAGAGAAAAATACGTAAAAATACACCAGTGTAGTGTTCCAAACAAAAAAATTTTTTTTTTTTTAAGCAGTTTTTTGATATTACAAAAATGTTCTTCAATTTGGTTATTCTGATTCCGAATTCGGGTTCAACGGAGAAAAATACATATTAATACACTGACGCAAAATTCCTGAAAAAAAATGTTTTTGGGTATGATTTGTGTTTTTAATTTTTTTTTTTTTTACATTTTCTCAAAAAGTCAGGCTGTAAAATAATTAAGAAATCAGTTTTTTAATTTTTATTTCGCGTTACGAAAAGAAAAAGAAATAAATATTTTGAAGTGTATGGTAGAATCTAGAATATTTTTTTTGCAAAGGAATATAAAAAAAAAGACAGAAGGAGAGATAAAAATTTGAATATTGATAGGTATGCAACCAGTTGCATTTTACGACACTCGAGGTCGTCAAAGGCGCCGAGAACCAGCTGCCAGTCGTCGCACAGCACCGCCTTGTTGGCACGCTTTTTACAACAGGCGTCTTAGTTGGACGTAAAACCTCGTGTCGCCTATTTCTCTCATTTACCCTACCATATTGCCAATAATTTCTTTCCCACTATTCGCCAAAAAACTCCCCTAAAAAGTGATAATTTTATTCGCAAATATTCTAAACTTTGACCTTAAAAATAATCAATTAATTAGTAATAATAAGTATGTATCAAGTATATTTCTCTACTGACTTTTCAAATAGTGTTAATTAGAAAATTAATTTAAAAAGAAACCAACAGTATTTTATCGCGCTCCTAGTAAATTGTTGTTTATTGTGAAAATTGATTTTTGTGATTCTTTCTAACAATAAAAGTGTTGGAAAAAAAGTTTTCTACTGTTAAAAATTACGGAACAAAAGGAAATTTTAAGTCTTTTGTTTGTAGCTGATAAAAGTTATGTTTTAGTGATAATTGGATATACGAGTAATCATGAAAATTCATGGAATTGCTGCTCAAAAACGTGAGTTTTTTTGAAATTTGACAATAAAAAAAAAAAGATTAGTTTCATTGTTTTTGCTATTTTTCGATTAATGTTTACGAATTTATTTTTTTTATTTATTTATCGAAATAAGTAAATTATATTTTTTCAGTCTTTGTAATTATCGATTAATTATTTATAAATAGCAATTGATAATTTAAACTAAAAATAGTTTGTTTTTTTCATATTTTAAACAAATTTGGAAAGTTTAAAAAAAAAAAGTTTTATCCTTATTTAAATTTCGATTTTCCTCATTGCGTTAATCGATAAATAAAATAATACCTGCGATCAGATTGTGCAATGATTACTTAAGAAATTTTTTATTTGCGCAAATGTTCTTATTTTTAATTTTATTTTTCTTGTTACTATTTGGTTTAAAGTTGAGATACGACAAAATTAATGATGGCAATATTATAATGATTTCGTCAGGGTTCTTGGCACATTACATAATCTCACATAAATTGTTACCGGCGGGTGCGTAGGAACAAAACAAAATCGACTAAACAACTTGACTTAAAATATCCAATGGCTAGGCTCATCTCTGACTTTATTAAAAATTCACTTATGCAGAACGGATTCACGAAATAACAAAAAATGTTCGAGCTTCATATTGAATTATTTATTTTTTATATTATTTAGAAAAAAAAAATTAAATAAATAAATGTATTTAGAAATTAACAAATTTAAATTAAATTCTATAATAAATAATAATTAACACCTATATAAAATAAAAATAATAATCTCTAAATCTGAATTTGTAAAAACTGGGTTACTAATTCAATCAGTGACAATTTCTAATAATGTTTAATAACTTTTACTAAAACTTTAGTTAAAAAATTTATTATTTAATTTAATGGAAATAATTTAAATAAAATCTAATTATGATTGTATTTTTTTTATTTTATTCCTAATAATACAATTATTATAATTATTATTTTATTTTTCATTATTTTATATTGTATATTTTTTATTTAATCATTTTTCTAACAATTTGGAATTTAAAATTAATAATAACAGTTATAATTCACATTTTGAAATCTATTTTGGTAATATTTTGTAAATATAAATTTTTTTAAAAAGTTTGTTTCGATATTACTGATGTTCAAAAAGGTATCAATTTTTTAAAAAAAATTTGTTTTTTGTCAAGAACTTCAAAAAATTCTATAGTTTATTTAGTTTATAAGAACATAAATAAATTTCTTAATTAATAATTATTATTAAGTTTTATTAACAATAGAATTGATAAAAAAAAAATTATTAGAAGATTTTTTGCTAGAGATTTTTAAAAAATAATTATATGCATTATAAATTGAAAAAATTTCTCGATTTCTATTTTTTAACGAATTTATTGTTAAAACTATATATATTTTTTTTATTTGCAATTCCAAATTTTTAAATTTTCACTAATGGGGCTAAATTATTTTTTAATTTTTATAAAATTAATTCAGTGTTTTATAAAAAAAAAAAGTAATTTTCCACAACTTTATTCATTGACGAATTTATTGTTAAAAAAGAAATAAATTTGATTGTATTCCATTCTTTTACCGATAAATTAATTTTTTTTTTTTTAATTTTACATAATTCTGCTGACAGATAATATACATTTTTTAAATTTAATATCTTTGCTACAAAATTAAAATACTTTCTGAGTAAAAATAAAAAAAAGTTAAGATTCTAATTAGAGATACATTATATTTTATTTCTTTGAAATCATTAAAAATTGGTATATTCTGAAGAATTTTGATTAATACTAATTTCAAATATTTGAGTAATTAAGCAATGTTTCGTGTCAATAATCTGATCGGGAATTTCCCTTTTAGACACGTGTATTTCTCAAAAATAGTCTCATTATAAATTCTTTACTATCACATTTGGTAAATTTTTATCATTATTGTCAAAAGAACCAAATAGTTGAAGATTTTTTTCAATGGATAATATATTTTAAAAGATTTATTTTGTTTAATTATGCAAATTTAAATTAAGTTTTTTCACTCATTGAAATTGAAATTATTAATGGAAATTTGTGCTTTATATTAGGAATAAAAAGTGGTATTTTTTCTAACCGATTAAATACTTTTTTAGTTGAAATTCTCGTATAGAAAAAAAGGCTATTGAGCAAACATTATCTGACTGAACAATATAAAAAACTTTTTTTTTTATTAGACTAAGAACTGCTATGAGACTCTAATACATAAAAAATTAATCACAATCACGTACGAAGAATAATCAGATTCCTCTTTTTTTAAAAAATATTTCAAAACAAATGAATCATAATTTTATTTCCTTTTAAAGGAATAAAAATAAAATAAATTCGAATCTAATGTAAACGAATTATTAGTTGAAATTAAATATTTTCTATTATTTATTTCGTACTTTATTATTATGTTCTATTTTAACGTCAGTATTTTATAATGATTAAATGAACATTGAAATAAAAAATGTAACAATTTAAAAAAATCTCGAATGATTTATTTTTCAGAAAATGGCGTCGCCCCGGTTGTTCACCCAACAATTGTTAGAGCACCCAAGGATAGAAGAAAAATAAATCAGAGGGTTCGTATCTTTATATCGTCACCCTTCTTTTAAAAACTTAACGGCTATTTTAGAAATAAGACACCGGAAAATCATTTAACCCACTTCAATTCTTAAACGAGCGATCGATTTTTCTTATTTCTTTCTTTATATTTATTTCAAAATCAGTCTATTCAAGTTACCTGTAATTTAAATTTATCACTATAAAGAAACTATTTTTCTTTTTTTTTTCTCTCCCTCTTTAGAATTTCGCGCCCGAACCCTTACGACAAGACTTTAGTGTCTGTCCGTCCGTCCGTCCGTCATTCAATGCCAATAATTGTATTTCCGATATAGGCCGAGAGAACCCGAAAGCTTCCGAACAATAATTCGGCTGCCGAGAGATGCCGAATGGAGCCGGAAATTCCCGAACGGTAATTGATCGTAGCCGAAAAAAGACGAAAACTTCCGATTTGATATTCTAAGAAAAAATTGTCAAAAACCAGGAGTTCCTGGGTTATTTTGTGCATTTTTTATAAGCAATTATTTTGCAATTTGTCTCGTAGTAAGAAAAGAAGATCCTAGTGCTTCCTTTTAATTTAAAAATTTTGGAAATAACCTCAAAAAAATTTCAAAAACGGCAATTAAAACAAAACAAAAAATTTTTTTTACGGGACGCTACATTAGTGTATTTCTATGTATTTTTCTCCGCTGAATCCGTATCCGCACTCGGAATTTGCAGATTGGCTAAAATTTTGGAAATAATTTCAAAAAAATTTTTAAAAACAGACCAAATAAAATTTTTTTTGACCGGAACACTATGCTAGTGTATTTCTATGTATTTTTCGCCGCTGAATCCAAATCCAAATTCAGAATATACAAATTTGCTAAAATTTTTGAGATAATTTCAAAAAACTGCTCAAAAACCCGAAAAAGTCGATTTTTTTTAGATTATCTCAAAAATTTTACCCAATTTGAATATTCTGAATTTGGATTTGGATTCAGCGGCGAAAAATATTGAAAATATAATTGTATATTGTCCTGGGCAAAAAAAAAAATTTTTTAAGGGTATTTTAATTGGTGTTTTTGACAATTTTTCAAGATTATTTAATAAAAATTTTAGACATTCTGGTATATGTAGAATATCTATAGAAAAGATTTCAGACAGCAAAAACGATAAAAAAAATGTTTACACAAATTTATAAATTAACAAAGTTTGATGCACAAAATAGCCCCAATAGTAGGTTTGACATTTTAAATTTAAAAAAAAAACGTATCTAAATTTGAAAAGCGGTTTGGTCGAAGGGTAAATAATTTTTTTTTATGTTTTAATCAATTCAAATTTGTATTTGAATAAAAATTACAATTTTCTGTTTCCTGGAATTGTCAAATTTTATAGATTACTTATCTAAATCATTTCCAATAAACTAGAAATAGTAATTCTCTTTCCAAAGCAACTTTAAATTGATCTAAATGTTAAAACTAAAATTCTCTGCCTTTCCATTACACGCGCGTTTCTAACTTGAAATAGTTTTTTATTTAAAATAAATTAAAATGTAGTTTTGAACTAATTGTTTTTTCCGATTGTTTATCGGATTTCTCCTTAAATGTTGGGGAAAATAACTAAATACTGTTTCTGAGAAATAGTCGAGAATTTAAATATTCTAACAAATGCAAATTCGAGAAGATAACTATTGTTGAAAATAGAGTTTCGGAAGATTAAATATTTGAACAAATGAATACAATTTTTGACAAATGCACATTTGAGAAGTCAAATATTCTGAAAAATACAATTTCGGGAAATTAAATATTCGCACAAATGCTAAATCTGATAAATACGATTTCTGACAAATAAAGTTTCGGGAATTTAAATATGCGAATAAATAAATTTCTGTCAATTGAGTTTTGGAAAAAATCTCAGCTTCTCCGAATGGAGACGAAAACCTACGAACGTTGTCGAAGATTCACGAATAGAACCGAGAATTGCCGAGTGGAGCCGAAAGTTTCCGATCGTACCCGATATTCGCGGATAATTTTAAAAATCAATTAATCTAATATTCATGAATCCCTTGATTCGAATCGCGTGATTAATTTTTTAAAATGCTATTAATTAAAAAAGAAATACATTTATGTTAAAACAAAATTTAATAATTATATATAGAAATGCATTTTGTTTATTTTTTTATTTTTGTAGGCGAGTGACTTCTCAGATACTGGAGATTGGCCCACATTGGGAGCTCAAGGGGAGGTGAGTGTTTATTATTTATTGACCTTTTATTTTGCAAAACCTAGAGCCCGCGGAGTTAAATTTAAAAAATCTGCGGGTGTAGTAGTTTTGCTAAATTAATATAAAAGAAACGCTTTGATCTCTGAGAAACTTCAATTATCGATTCTCAATAGTTTGGAGGCGTTTCTACATTTTTATTAAATTTGCATAATATTTGGACAAAAACATTATTTATAAAACTTGTAATTCTTGTAAAAAATTAATCATTTCGAACGTATAAATATCTTAATCGAATGAAAATAATTTACAAAATTTATATTTAACATTATTAAGATATTAAAAAAATTTACAGTGATAAAAATATAATAAATAAATATTTGATATTAATAAATAAGGAAAGCTGTAAAAAAGATATTATGTTTCTAAAACAAATTGTTTGCAACTCGGGAATTTTTCTTTGAATTGGAAAAGAAACAAAAATTATCGTGTATGATAATATTTTATTTCAGATATTTTTTACTTTTTACATAACTTGAAAACAGTTTTTTTTAAATTCAATAAATTTTAAAGAAACTTGTAGTTGCATTTTTTTTTCAATTAAAATTTAATAAATATTTTTTTAATAATTGGAAATCGATAAAGTGGTTATTTTTGTTTAGAAGAAATCGGTGGTTTCAACACTTAAACAAAATGGTGTCGAGCAAAGTAATTCCAAGGAAAATAATCATGCGAGTACCACTGACAATAAGGGCAAAGAAAATAAGGAGCAAAATCATTGCCAAGATGATAGTGATGAACACACTGACGCCAACGAGAAAAAGAAAAAAGGTATATTTATTTTTTTTTCTGATTCTACTTTTGTTTCTTTATTTTATTTATTTTGTTCTTCATTTAGTCAATTTTATGTCCTTTGTTAATTGTATTTATATTTTTTTTTATAGAAACTTTTGGAAAATAAAAAATAAATTGCAAAATTATAATTTAAAAATGTATTGAGTTGATTTTTTATTTAATAAAGAATTTTTTCTTACTGTTGCAGTCAATAAACAAAAATGGGTTCCTCTTGAAATTGATCTGGCAAAGAATAGAAACAAAAGAGAACGATCTCCGAAATTTCGCAACCAAAGAGAAAAAAATGGTGAGTTTGTGTTTAATTTATCTCTTGAAAAATCCAAAAATTTGAATAAGTGCACGATTTAAACAAAATTTCCACTCGATTCTGAAATTTGAATGGAAAAGAAAATTGTGCGAAATTAAAAGTTTAAGAGGGATTCGCTGACACCATTAGAATTAACAAAATTCGATGAATGGAGTTTGAAAGTAGACCTTCTTACAATTTACGAAAATATAAATTTACATTTAATATTTTAATTTCAAATTGTCGTTGTTTTTTTTTCTAATGAATTTTTAAAAATTTTGTAATATTTTTTTGATTGTTTTAAATTTTGTGAATTAAAAAAGAAAAATCGCTTTTCAAATTTAGATTAAAAGTAAAAGAAGACAGTTTTGAAATTTTAATGTTGGTTATAAAAATGTGAATTTATTTCCAGATGAGGAAAACTGGAGAGATCGTGAGGAAAGGTCGAATTATAATTACAGAGGCAGAGGTGGACGAAGTTTTCGTGGCCGAGGAAGAGGTCGTGGATCGTCTCGAGGTGGTTACAGAAACAGAAACGAACCAGATTATCCTGAATACCTAATAAATTACTCTCAGGTTAGTAAACGAGAAAAAAGCATTTTCTTTCTATTTATTTATATTTTTTTTTATTTTCCCAGCAAAATATACGGAGAAGAACCTTTTGAAGTATTTCTATATTGGAAAAAAATGTTATTTAAAAATTTATATAACTTGGCAAATATATTTAGAATTTGTTTTCAATCGTAATAGCCGTTCTAAAATTTTAAATTTAAAGAAATAGGTAAAAAACTGAAAAATAAGTAAAGTTTTAAAAAATTACGAGTTTTTCAATTTTATATTTAAAAAAGGAAAAAATATGCCTGTAAAATTAAATTGTTATTTTCATCAAAATGTCACGAATTAGGAAATATTACCTTTTTTTTAAATTGTTGATAAATAATTTTAAAAATAAAGTTTTATGGACATTCAGATTATCTTGCAAAGTTGAAAAATACAAAATTTTGTAGTTGGCAAAGTTTAGAATATTCTATGTAATACACAATTTATATTTTTCCTTTAGTTTATTTTGTTTAAAATGTTTCTAATCTTTATTAAAATCTGTACAGTAGATTTAGATAATCTATTTTTTTTAATACCTTCCTAATTATTGTAGAAAAGTTTTTTTAAATTTATATTTAAAGCAATTAAGATAATTGAAATAAAAAAAAACCTTTCTATGCTCTTTTGAAATCTGTCTTTAAATTTAGAAAAAATATTCCAAAGTTAAAACTAAGTTAGAGAAATTAAAAAATATGTTGATTTTAAACCTATTATAACTGAAATAAACTCTAAACGTCAATTTTTATTTATTCAGCCTTTCAAACTTACAATCAATTAAAATTTCAAGGGTAAGACAATTTTGTATGTTAATTTATTTTATGTAAATTTTCTCATTCTTCAATAGACTTTCAAATTTTTCTATCTTTTTCTTTTAATTTTTCTAATTTCTTCCTCTGAGAAATTATTTTCTTTTTTTAAAATTGTTTTATTTTTATTTTTTTTCCTTTTTTAATTAAAAAGTATTTTCTTCTTAATTTCTCTAATTTTTATTTTGTAAGATGAAATTTTTATTTATTCTTCAATTATTTGATTTTATTTTAAATTCATTTATATTTTTTGTAAATTTTCTCCAAGTTATTATTCTTTTCTATTTTTTCGCAGATTTATTTAGTTTTTTTCATAAGATATCTAGACTATTGTTTTATAAGTTGTTAGATTTTTCTTAAAATTTTAAATATTTAACGACTTATTCATTTGTTGAAAGAAAAATTTAAATGAATTTTTTTTCCTAATGTTTGCTGTTTTATATTTAATTTCCTCATGTTTCGAGTAATTTTTTATTTTTAAAAATATTTTTCAATTTTTATTTTGTTGCTTTTTTCTTATCTTTTTACAGTTTCTAATATTTTTATAGTACATTTTCCTTGATTTTATTATCTTTATTATTCGTAATCAGTTTTCAGTACTTTTTTGTTTTTATTTGTGTATTTTTGTAGAATTTCTCTAATTCTTGTTATATTTTTTTTCGCAAATTTACTCTTTCACAAAATAAAAGTAATTCTTAATTATGAAAAAAATTAAGTTTTTTACGTATTTAAAATTTTTTTGTTCTTTCGAAATTATTTCTAAATATTTTTACCCCCCTACTTTATTTATTCTTAAGATTTTCTCAATATTTTCCATAACTTTATTCTTTTTCTTTTATTTTTACATTCTTTTGACTTCTTAAATTTTCTCACTTCCTCGTAAATTTTTTCCGATTTTTCAATATTTAAACATTTAAATTTTTGTTTTCCATCAAATTCATAATCCGTGACTTTGACATTTTTCTGGGGACAAAATTCAGTTTAAATATAATAATAAAAAAAAATCAAATTTCAGAACATTTTATTTTTTATAATTATTAAAATAAGCTCTAAAAATTATTTTTGAATTTTTTTTTCTATTCGTTAGGTTTATTTTTTTAATTTATTTCAAGATTACTAATTTAAACGATAAAAATTTGGTTTTAATGATAAATTGGGTAAAAAATTAAAATACTTTTTAATTAACTAATAGATGTTTATCTGAAATTGTGAAATAATTTCAAGTTTCTTCAAATAATGTAAAATATTTGGAATTAATGATAAAATGATGATATTTTTTATATACCGAGTGAACGCTGAAGGTATTTAGAAAGTAGAACTGAAAAATTATATAAACTTTAATTTAAATTTTTGTTGTGATTTTTTTAAATTTAATAAAGATTTTTTTTATACATTTTAGGTGGTGCCCAAATTTGGTCAAAATGAGCCATTCACGATGCCTTACATGGGAACTTTTTATTTTAATAACGCCAACTATTTGAACCTGGACAACATCACCTTGAAGGAGTACATTAGAAAACAAATGTAAGAAATATTTATATTTTCTATAAAAACACGATAAACTATTTATAATATATTCAAGTTTATTAATTCAATTTTTTAAAATTATTTTTAAAAGAAAATTTAAGATTAATAAACCAAAGTATTGATTTTACAAAATTTGGAAATTTATCAATTTTTACTTTAAATTGTTTCTAATTAAACTCTCCAAGTTTATAAACTCAATTTGCATAAATAGTTGTTTAATATTAATAGTAATTTTATTGATAATTATTGAATTATTGCAGAGAATATTACTTCAGTGAAGAGAATCTGCTGAGAGACTTTTTCATGAGAAGAAAAATGGACGCTGAGGGATTTCTGCCCATCACTTTGATAGCTTCCTTTCACAGAGTTCAGGCTTTGACAACGGATGTGGCTTTGGTCATTGAATCCATTACCGAGTCGGATAAATTGGAAATGATCGAAGGCTTCAAAGTAAGGATAAGTTTATTAATTAACGACACTTTTTATTTTTTTTATTCTAAGCACATTTTTTCATTTATCTCGATTCTCTTATGTTCTGATGAATTTTAAATGTGCGAAATAAAATTCGAGAAGGATTCGCTGACACCGTTAGAACTCGCCGAGTTCGATGAATGGAGTTTGAAAGTAGACCTTCTTACAGAATTCTATTTTTTAATACGCAGATTACAAATTTTCATCGTTTTAGTATTTTTTTTTAATTATTTATATTTATTTAATAAGTGAAATTACCAAATTACTGTTGGACTATGAAAGGGATACAAAAGAAAAATATAAAATTTGGCAAAATAAACTAAACATGTAAAATGAAACGCAATAGGTGCCAAGCGAGCTAACACAATAATAAACTTTAGAAAATTATGTTTAAAAGTTGAAAGCATTTGTTAGGTTGGAACATAATGTAGTGCTTTTAATACTTTTTAAACAGTGCGATATAATTATAAAAGAGATCAACTATATTTATTCAAGATATACTCATTTTTTTTTCTACACATTTGAGCTCTACAATAAGAACTTTTGTAAAACATTAATATTTAAATTTACGTAGTTAAATACTACACAAATAAAATTCTACAATAGGATTTTTTTTATAAAATATTAATACTAAATTCTACCATATTAAATTCTACAATTTACAAATTTAAACTCTGCAATATTTAATTATAAAATTTTAAGATAATAATTAAAAATTTTTAAAAATTGCAGGAAACAATTGAAAAAATTTAACAAGAAATATTAAATTTAAAGAAAATGATTGCCTATAGAAAAATTAAGAAAATTATAGGAATAATATTTTACTTGTTTAATAACTTTTAAGCAAAGTAATATTTAATAAAACCCAAAAAATAAAATTGTAGAGAAGATTTCAACGAGAAAAATGAGCTATTAGTTAAAATTGGATGAAAATTACAGAATTCAAGAAACTAGATTTAAAGAAAAAACATAAAATGTTAAATTATTATTATTTGACTACAAATTTTAACTCAACGTAATTTTTTCTGGAATATGTACAACTGGATCTTTTAAAATTTAATAAAATTAATTTTAATAATATTATTTTGATGGGAAATGCCATTTTTTAGTTTGAATTTCTACAATATTTTTTTAAATTGTTTATTACATTTTCTTAATTTTTAAATTCTTTTAGATTATTTTACTTATTCTTAAATTTTCTTAATTTTTTTTTTAATATTTTTTTATTTTGAACTGTAAATTGACTCCAAGTATTATCGTTTTTCTATTTCTTAGAAATGTTTAACCTTGAAACTATTTACTTTTTCTTCTATAATTTCTAATTTCTTTGAAAATGTTTCTTCCATATTTTTTTCAACATTTCATCATAATTTCTTAATTCTAATTTTTTATTGAATTTTCTGTACGTTTTTCTTACGTTATTTTTGAAAATTTTCTCATTTTGTTTTGTTTGTTTGTTTTTAATAATAGGTATTCATAACTTTTTAATTTTTAAAAAATTTCTCACTTTTTTTTGTAAATTTTTCTTATCTAAGAAAAGTTTATCTTATCTTTAGTTATTTATGTTTTGTTTTTACATTTTTTTATTTTGTCACCAATTTTCTGATTCTTTTCGTTTCCTTCTATTGTCTTTTTCGATTTTTGGTTCTTTATTTTTAGTTAATAATTGAGTAATTTTTATTATTATTGAAATAATTATAAAATTATTATTTACAGTTAAAATTCGAAATTTGTACATTATTTTACTTTAATTAAAAATGGACTAAATCTGTTTTAGGTGAGGACAAAAATTGAACCACTGAAGTGGCCAATTTTGGATTCAGGGTCAAATCCATTTTTCGGCGATTCGAGAAATATGGCGTCACATCCTCAAAATGAGGTTATTTTTCCATCAATGCAGTCGGACTTTTGTCCAATTGCTCAGCCTCTGTCGACAATTCCTGCGCCTCCAGTGCCCAAAATTTTTTCCGTTTTCCCGCCAGCTGAAATAGTGAATCGTCTCAGTGAATCTGAAAGTGCATCATCGTCAGTCGGAGATAGTTTAAATCCCGACGTTCCCGAATTTGTTCCCGTTATTCACGCAAAAGTCGACGAACAACAGGAGACAGATGATGCCAATAAACTGACAACAGACAATGTTCGAATTGATAAAGATGATGAGAGAAAAAAAGATGTTAAAGAGAAGAAAAGCACTGATAAAACAAAAGATAAAAAGAATAAAGGCGAGGAAAAACTTCTCAATGGCAATCCAGAATCCAAAGAAGTTTGGAAAGAGGTATTTTGAATATTTTTGAGTTTTTTAATTTTAATTAAGTTAACAAGGTGATTAGCAATTTGGCAAATTTGGGAATTTAGTAAATAATAAAAAAAATCCAGCAATTTAAAAACTCATTTTGGAGATAAATGTGGAAAATTTCATTTTTAAAAAATTTTGAGAATTTAAACTGAAGATTTTCTGAATATAATATAAACATTTTTGATAGAAAGAAAGTCAAAATTAATATTACATTTTAAAGTCTTTGATTAAAATTAAAATTTATAAATATCAGTTCAAACAATTTTAATTATATTATTAAATAAATCTATAATTTTCAACAGTTTTCAATATACAAGTATTATCTTTTAATTTTATAATTATTCTTTAATTTTTTTAAATTATTTTGTTCTGTTGTCAATTATTCTCGACATTACGAATTTTTTTTCAATTATCAATTATTTTCTTTAATATTGACTTATTTTAGCCATTTTGTAATTTTTCTTTTAATTATCAACTAGTTTTTTAAAATTTTCAATTTAATTCTTCAATTTTTAATATTTTCTCCAATTATAATTCTTGTCATTTTTCAATTATTTCTTTCAATTATAAATTATTATCCACAATTAATAATTATTTCCTACACTTTTTTCAATTATTCTCTTAAAATTTTATAATTATTCTTTTTTTTCAGTTTTTTTTTGTTTTGCTGTCTATTAATCTAGCCATTTTTCGAATTTTCTTTCAATCGTTCAATTATTTTCTTTAATTTTTAGTTTCATTCTTCAGTTTAAAATTTTTTTCTTCTATATTAATTAATTCTCGGCTTTTTTCAATTACTTTTTTTTCAATTTTTAAGTTTATTCTTTAAATTTCAATTCCATTCTTCAATTTTTAATTGCATTTTTCAATTTTCAACTGTTTTCTTCAATTAATAATCATTTTCTACAATTTTCTATTGCATTCTTCGTTTTTTAATTATTTTATTAAATATTCAATAATTCTCGCGTTCTCTCAATTATCAATTATTTTCTTGAAATTTCAAAACAATTCTTCAATTTTCAATTATTTTCTACAATTTTTTCCATAATTTTCATTGGTTTTCAATTGACAATCTTATGATTATTCATTAATTTTAAAAAAAAATTTGTTCGTATGCCGATTATCCTCACCATTATTTGAATTTTTTTTCAATTATTAATTTTTTTTAATAGTTTATTTTTTTCGTCAATATTTAATTACTTCGTCATTGTAATTTTTTTTTAATTATTAATTTTTTTCTTGAAATTTTCATTTAATTCGTTAATTTTCAATTATTTTCTTCAATTCTCAAATATTCTCTTTAATTTTTTATTCCATTCTTTATTTTTTATTTCCATTGTTCAGTTTTAATTTTTTTTTTCTATATTAATTAATTATCGGCTTTGTTCTATTACTTTTTTTTCCAATTTTTTAGTATCTTCTTTAAATTTCAATTGATTTCTTTAATTTTTAACTACTCCCTTCAATTATTAATTATTTTCCACAATTTTTAATTTTTTCAATTATTATCTTAAACATTTATACTTATTATCTTTTTACAACAATTTTTCAAGATTTTACTTAATTTTAAATTCTGTTTTTTTTTTTTTTTTTTTTTTATATAATCATTTTTTTGTAGATTAAAACAAGACTTTTTCTTATTTTTATATCAGAAAATTAGATAATTTTCTTAAATTTTCTGAATTCTTTTAGATTTTCTTATCTTTTTGTTAATTTATTAAATTTATTTTTACATTTTCTGTATTTTTTTTTTTTTTCAAATTTACTTTTTCTTTCACCAAATTTCTAAATTTTCTTGATTTTTCTAAAGCTATTGTGATTATTATTTTAATAATTTGACTTTTTGATTTTTAAAGGTTATTTTCAATTAATGTCTAAAAATTTTATTTATCCTTTTTATTGTTTTATTTTATTTTTAACGAATTTTATATTGTTTGAATTTATAATTTTTTTAATTTTATATTAATTTTATATTATTTGTTAAAGATTTCTGTCTTTAGTTAAATAAAACGTGTTTTCACTGATTTTCTTATTTATTTTCTTAATTAAAACGTCATTAAATATTACAATGTTTTGAAAGATTAAAAACTTGCAAATTTTTTAAAACAATTTTCCCGTTTTATTTTGTATACTGTTTTCTTATCTTTTGTCATTTGTTTTTGTTGTTTTTACATTATCTTTTTTTATTAGCTTTTCTCCAATTTTCAAATATTTGCGTCAAAAAGGTTTTAAATATTTTTTTGGTAATTTTCTCCCTATTCATAATTTGTTTGATTTTGTTTGAACATTGTACGTATTTTTCATTATTTATTTTAAATTATTCTTATTTTTTCTTTCACATATTTTTAAACGTCACTTTTTCGTTGATAATTTTGAGATTTTTTAAATAGACCTTTTGGTTTTTTTTCTGACATCTGTTTTTCCTTCTTGTAGTTCTTTTTTAAACAAAATTTTAATATTTTTTCTAAATAAAAACGACCTATATTATATTTAAATAATCAGTTATAAATCATTGAAGTAATAAATCCGGAAAAAATGTAGTTTACCATCCGGGTAATTTGGGAATTAAAAAATTATTATTTGCTAATCACTCTTCATTTAATTATTTTAATTTGTTTTATTCAGTAAGAAAGTAAATAACGTTTAAAATTTTGAAATAATCAGGTTAAGAGAAGAGTAAAACAGCCGCCGAAAGATAAAACAGAGGAGCGGGGAAAAATCGGAAAAGAGGAGCGTGAAGAGCTCGATTTTCAATTTGACGAGGAACTCAACACACCGCCTCCTACTGGACGTCACAACGCATTTTCCGAATGGTACGTAAAAAAATAAAATTGCATTTTATCTAAAAAAAAATCTAGAATTAACACAAATGATGATATTATTATTTTTGTCTTCTTTTCCCGACTGAAAAGAACCTTGATGATTCATTTTAATCTGAAGTCCAGTGATAAAATAGTATTTTATTATGGAAAAAAAAGTAAAGAAAGTGTCAATAACCAGGGGAATTTGATTTTAGGTCAGAGGATGATGACGACTGTGAACTTTCGGATACAGACATTAATAAACTGTTGATTGTTACTCAAACGTCGGAAGCATCAGCTTCGAGAATTCCAAAACACGAGGGTCACGATCGTACCGGCGATTGGACAACGCGGGTAAAAATGAGCCAAGAACTTGAACAGGCAATTAATGATGGACTCTTTTATTACGAGGAAGATCTTTGGACCGAAGATGGAACGAGGGTAATTATTAAGCTATTCATTTTAATTTAATTGTCTAAATTTTCATATAGCTAATTTTAATTCAAGTGTTTAAAAAGGTTCTTTCCATTGACATAAGCTCGAACTAAAAAATGGCTTCTCCAATCAAATAAAAATATTATTAAAATTGATTTCACCAAATTTTGAAAGATCCAGTTCTACATTTTCCAAAAGAAGCTTAAATTTGTTATCAAACAATAATTATTAATATATTTTTTTTTCTCTAAAAAATATAATTAAAATGTGTAATTTTCATCTAATTTTAACTAATAATAGCTCATTTTTCTTTTTAAAACCTTCTCTACAATTTTATTTGTTGGATCTTGTTAGATAATGTTTTGTTTAAAATTTATTAAACAAATAATTTTTGTTCTTTACGTATTTTTTATAATATTAAATTTTAGTTACGTGCAATTAAATTTAAAACACTGTTTTTTTATTTCTAGTACGGTTCATTGTCGTCGATTGGTAGCTACAAAACAGTGACTGTCATTAGCCAAGAGGTTTTTGAAAAAATGGCTCCCAAAGCACCGCGAAAAACAAATCCAGAAGTTCCTCCACCACCTCCTGCTGTGGATGATGTTGAAGTTCCACAAGTCACTTTTGCACCTGTAAGTTGCATTTTTATTTTAAGAAGAATAATAATAATTGAAAGATTTAATTTTGTATATTTAATAAAATAATAATTATTTCCAGCAATTTAACATTAATTTGAGATGAAAATAATATCGTATTACTATTTTATAAATCTACAGTGACCAGCGACCTTGAAAACCTTAAAATTATTATTTCAATTATTAATAAGTGGACCTTGATTAAATTTATTTTCGACCTTGAATTTTTTTTTTTTTTTCTAAACTTGCTGGTCACTGAAATCCAACAAAATTTACATTTAAGAGTGTTGTTAAGAGTTTATTTAATAACTTAACTAAAGGAAAAAAATAATTAGATTTTTAAAAATTTATTTAATAATAAAAAATACATTTTAGACGCCGATTGTGGAAGGTCAGGAGAGACGAGATCGTAAAGGAGAAAAGGCACGAAGAAGTGGCAGAGGTATAATTGATGGAAGAAGAGGTGCCGTTCCAAGATTCTTCGCTGTTGTTAAAGATGAACCCTACGTTGATCCGAGAACTCCAAGAAAACGTAAAACACGTCACAGCAATAATCCTCCGGTTGAACATCACGTCGGATGGATTATGGATGTTAGAGAACACAGACCACGCACTTATTCCACAGGGTATGCATACAATCTTTTAATAATCCAAATATTGAATTTGCAAATAATATTATTATATTATAAATAATTTTTTTTTATAAAAATGTAGAATTTATCATTGTAGAGTTTAAATTTGTAGAATTTTAAATAGTAAAATTCAACTATGTAGGATTTAATATTAATGTTTTATAACAAAACTAGCATCATTAACGCGACAAACTTTGCATTGTTTTTGGTCATTTAAAACTATAAATTTTTGCAAATTCAAATAATGAAAATTACGAAATTGATCCTAAGCACATTTTTTCATTTATCTCGATTCTCCGATGTCCTGATGAATTTTAAATGTGCGAAATAAAATTCGAGGAGGATTCGCTGACACCGTTAGAACTCGCCGAGTTCGATGAATGGAGTTTGAAAGTAGACCTTCTTACAGAATTATATATTTTAATACACAGATTACAAATTTTCATCTTTTTAGTATTTTTTTTTTTTATTATTTATTTATTAAGTAAAATTCCCAAAATCCTGTTGGACTATGATACAAAAGAAAAATAGAAAATTTGATAAAATAAACTAAAGATGAGAAGTAAGCTAATACAATATTAATAAACTTTAGAAAATTATGTCTAAAAATTGAAAGCAATTTTATTGTTTAATTTTAACTTTATATTAATAACTTTTTATTCATTCTATTTATCTAAGCTTCAATTTATCGAAAATTAAATCAAGTTGAAAAATTATTTAATTTTAATCGATCTTGCGGCGCGGATAAAATTCTACACATTTAAACTCTACAATAAGAACTTTTGTAAAATATTAATATTTAAATTAACGTAGTTAAATTTTACACAATAAAATTCTACAATAGGATTTTTTAAATAAAATATTGATATTAAATCCTACTTTATTAAATTCTACAAATTTTAACTCTACAACTAGTAAAAGTACGAAATTGAGAGATATATCTGAAAAACGACTAAAATAATTGACAGTTGAAAACAAAATTCGAAAAGTGGCTACATAATTACAAAATTGAAAAGAATAGTAAAAAATCAAACAATAAATATTAAATTTATAAAAAAAAATAATAAAAAATTGAGGAAATAAATTGAAAATATAAGAATTAAATTAAAATTTAAGAAAAAAAATAATTTAAAAAATCCAAGAATAATTATAAAATTTTAAGATAATAATTAAAAATTGCGGGAAATAATTAATAATTGAAGAAACCAGTTAAAAAATGACGAAAATAATTGTCAATTGAAAAGAAATCCGAAAAATGACTAAATTAATAGACCATTGAAAAAATTAAACAGGAAATATTAAATGTAAAGAAAATAATTGCACATTTAACAACTGGATTATAAATCGAAAAAAATAAATGGAATTGTAGATAATAATAAAAAATTGAGGAAATAAATTAAAAATTTTTTAAAAAAAATTGACAATCGAAAAAAAAATGCCTAGATTAAATCACAACCGAACTAAATAATTGACAAAATCAAAGAATAATTATAAAATTTTAAGATAATGATTAAAAATTTGAAAATATTGTAGGAAATAATTAAAACTTAGGGAAAATAATTAATAATTGAAGTAAATAGTTGAAAAATGATGAGAATAATTGAAAAATTAAAGAAAATGTAGGAGAAATGAAATTATTTGTCAATTGAAAACAAAAATCGAAAAATGACTAGATTAATATATAATTAAAAAAATTAAACAAGAAATATTAAATAAAGAAAATAATTAGAAATTGAAAAATTAAGAAAATTATGGGAATTATTGTTGGAAATAATTGCTCATTTAACAACTGGATTGAAAATCGAAAAACGATAATAATTGAAATTGTGGAAAATCGAAGAATGGAACTGAAATTTAAAAAATGTATTTAATAATTGAAAAAAGCCGAGAATTAATTAATATAAAAGAAAACAATTGAAAATTGAAGAAAGTGAATAAAAATTAAAGAATGGAATTAAAAATTATAGAAAATAATTAAACAGTTGTATTTAAAATTAAAGAATCTTAATGATGATCGAAAAAATAATAGAAAAAAGGCGATAATTTATTTAGATTAAAGAAAATAATTGAAAAGTGAAATTTAAATTAGAAAAAAATAACTAAGAATTGAAGAGAATTGAATAATTAAATTGAATCTTTAAAACAATTTTTATGTGTGAAAAAAATAATTGAAAAAATCCAAGAATTATTAAATATTGAGGAATTAATTAAAAATGGATGAAAATAATTTAAAATAAAAGAAAATAGTTAAAAGAGGAATAAATAAATTGGAAATTAAAGAATTATAATATGAATTTTAAGAAAATAATCGATAATTAAAAGAAAAATTGCAATATAAATAATATAAATAATTTAAAATAAAAGAAAATAGTTAAAAAAAGAAATAAATAAATTGCAAATTAAAGAATTAAATAGGGATTTTAAGAAAATAATCGATAATTAAATGAAAAATTACAATATGGCGAAAATAATAAAATATTGACGAAAATAATTAACTATTAAAAAAAAATAGTTAACAATTGAAAAAAAATCGAAAAATGGTAAGAATAATCGGCATTCGAACAAAAATTTTTAAAATTAATGAATAATCATAAAATTGAAGGAGAATAATAATTTGTCAATTGAAAATTGATGAAAATTATGGAATAAATTGTAGAAAATAAATGATAATTGAGAAAATGCGAGAATTTTTTAGTACTGAATAAAGTGAATTGAAAAACGAAGTATGCAATAGAAAATTGAAGAAAATAAATGACAATTGAAGAAAACAATAAAAAATTGAGAAAATAAATTGAAGATTAAAATTCTTCAAATTGAAATTTGAAGAAAATAGTTGATAATTGAAAGAAAAATTACAAAATGACTAAAATATTTTTATTCTAAAGCAAAAAATTGAAAAATGATTTATTAGAATTTAGATAATTAAAGCCTAAGCCAATAAAAATTTGAATGAGTTGTTATTTGCATAAAAGAAAGTTTTGATTAGAATATGCAGTAGTTTATTGATATAATGATAAAATAAAGATTAGTTTGATTAAAATAAGTCTAAATTAAAACTTTTATTAATCGAAATTGAAATTTTTTTGAAACTACAATCAATTAAAACTTAAATATATCGATTAACTCTTAATTTAGATTCCCATTAGTAAATAATTATTTCGAAATTTTAAAGATCTCAATTTTCAATAATCTAAATAGTAATCAATTTTAACTGATTCGCATGAACATTTTAAGTAATTTTTGTATTGATAGAATTAAATTTTAATTCACTAAAATTTTAGTGTATTTATTATTTATAGAGTATAAATGTGTAGAATTTTAACCAAGCCCAACATTTTTATTTAAATTTATTTTTTGTGAGAGAGCATTAATTTCTATTTATTCCAATCAATCTTTGAATTACAAAATATCCGTTTAACAAATTTTAAAATTTTTTTATTTTACAAATAAATAAAATTCATAGTAGTTTCTTTGTCTAGGTTATTTCTGTTTAGTAAAATTTTGATTTAATAAAATTTCTATTTGACCGAATGTCCATTTCGCAGAATTTCTTTTAATCCTAATTGTTTTTTCTTGAAGAATTTTTATTAAACAGAATTTTCATTTAACTGAATTTTCATTTATTCGAAACTTAATTGAATTTCTGTAACTGATTTTTGTTTTTCGTAATTTTTAAATGACAACATTTTCATTTATCCTAAGTAATTCATAATTAATCAAATTACTATCGAAAGAACTTTTATGTATCAGAATTTTTATTCAAGTTAATTTCTGTTTAACTAAATTTTTACAATCCATAATTTTAATTTAACAAAACTTTCCAGTAGCAACATTTTTATTTTAAAAAAGTTCAAACAAGTGGAGTCTCCTGTAAATAGAATTTCTGTCACATAAAATGTCAAAGAAAAATTCGATTATGTAAAAATGATATTAAATGAAAATTTGGTGCGAATCTCTTAATTTTGTTATCTTTAATTAAATTTTATTTCTAATTTCAGAAGTAGCGCTGGAACAAGTCCGAACGAAGGATTCTTGGCCAGCAGCTGTGGAAGTGCGCCCCAATCTCTTCCAACCTTTCATCATCCTAGTCACTCGTTACTCAAAGAAAACGGATTCACCCAACAAGTCTATCACAAATATCATTCTCGCTGCTTAAAAGGTAATTTTCTTTAAACAATCATTTAATAATTAAAAGGCATTTTTACCTGATTTCAATCCTTTTTTTAATATGATGAATCTCTTATTTTTGTCTTCTTTTCCCGACTGAGAAAACTTGCTGATAATAAAGAATCTGACATTTATTAATTGTAAATAAACATTTTTTTCAATTACTTGTTACGAGTAGTTTTTAAAAAATTCGATTCTTTTTGGTTTCAGAGCGCAAAAGGCTGGGAATTGGACAGTCACAGGAGATGAATACACTTTTCCGATTCTGGTCATTCTTTCTCAGGGAAAACTTCAATCGTACCATGTACGAGGAATTTAGAACTTTGGCGAAAGAAGACGCCATCGAGGGCTATCGCTACGGCCTCGAGTGCCTTTTCCGCTTCTACAGTTATGGTCTTGAACGAAAATTCAGGCCGCAACTTTACAAAGATTTCCAAACGGAAACAATGTGCGATTATGAAAGCGGTTAGTAATCCAACTCTTAGTTATTATTATATTCCATCAAACTCATTAAGCGGAATTATCATTTTATTCATAATTTCATTTCCTAGTACCTACATTTTTCTTTCAGACGCAGTTTCATTTTTCGAATTTGTTTTCGGCACTGAATTTTTAATTAACAGAGTTTTCATTTCATCGAATTTCTCTTCAACCAATTTTCATTCAAATGAATTTTAATGGGATGTATGATTAAGTTATAAAATGAATTATTTAGAATAATTGATTCATAGAATTTCATTAGGAAGAATCTTCTTTTAGTCGAAATTTCACATTTTTTAATATGTTTTCAATCGAACATAAATTAATCCGAATTTTTACCTAACAGAAACTTAACCAACTTTTCATTTAAAAGAATTCGAATTTAAACGAATTTTAATTTAGAACAATTTTTATTTTACAGAGTTTTAGATTAATCGAATTTTTAAATACCAAATATTCATATGACAGAATTTTAATTTGTCCGAAATTGCAAATGGCCGAAAAAGTATTCGACAGAAATATTTTGGCGCGAATTTTGAAATTGACCAATTAGAAGATATGAATAAAATTGCAATTAGTCAATTTCAAAATTCGCGCCAAAATATTTCTGTCGGATACTTTTTCGGACATTTGCAATTTCGAACAAATGAATATTCTGGTATTTAAAAATTCGATAAGCCTCAAATTTTTCTAAGTTAAAATTCGTTTAAATTGGAATTATTTTAAATGAAAAGTTGGTTAAAAGGACTTCTGTAAAATGGAAATTCTGTTAAATATGAATTCGGTGACCTAAAAATTCTGCTAGGTCAAAATTCGGATTAATTTATGTTCGATTGAAAATATATTCGAAAATGTGAAATTTCGACTAAAAGAAGATTCTTCCTAAGGAAATTCTATAAAAAAAATATTCAAAATGATTAATTTTATTACTTACTCATAAGTCCCATTTTAATTTGTATAAATAAATTAATTCTATATTTATATAAATCAACACACTTTTAAATAAACAGAGTCTTCAAATGCCAGATTTTCCATTTCTAGTTTTTTTTTGCACGATTTAATATTTAATAGAATTCTTAAGCCGACGAATTTTCATTGGACCGAATGATTCAATGATTTTAATAAAAATTCTGGCATTTGAAGATTCTGATATTGTTATTTATTGTTTAACATTTAAATTTCGTTGAATAATAATTCTGATAAATGGAAATTCATTCAAATAAAAACTTGGTTAATGAAAAATTCTGTAAAATTTTTGTGCCTCAAAAATTAAGTTGAATACAAATTTTATTGTAATTTATATTCAATTGAAAATAGAGTCGAAGAATGAAAGTTTGACGAAAAGAAACATGTACCCGACAAAATTATATAGAATTAAAATTTTAATTAACGAGTTTCATGGAATAATCATTCGTCCAATTTCTTCTTTGTTATTTTTCTGAATATTTTCCAATTTTTAATAACTTTATTTAATGTTTCTTTTTTAGGACAATTGTATGGTCTTGAAAAGTTCTGGGCGTTCCTTAAATACTACAGACATGCGCCAGAACTTGACGTCGACCCAAAACTTAAAGAATATCTTTCCAAGTTCAACAGCATTGAAGACTTCAGAGTTGTCGAGGTTTGTTTGAAATTTATTGTAAAATATACTAAATTTTTTTTTCTTTTTGATTATGCGTTTTTTTTTTTTAAGTTATTTACTTTTACAGATTCAACTCTTTAGTTTATTTTAACGTTTTCTTACTGATTTTTAATTTTTTCCTTAATTTAACAAAAAATGACAGTAAATACTTATTTTTAATGTTTGAAAGGATTTTCTAGTTCGTTAAATATATTTTTTCATTCTTATTTGTTTTTTTTTATTTTCTATTTTTCTAAAATATGTAGTCGGTATCCATAACTTTTTAATTTAAAAAAATTATATAATTTTTATTTTATTTTTTTACATTTTTTTTATTTACATTTTTGTAGTTTATAGTAGCTTTTCCCTATTTTTCTTATTTTTGCGTTAAACAGGTTTTTAATATATTTTTTTGACATTTTCTCATTTATTCATTTTTAGTATGATTTTGGTTGACCTTGAAATTAAATTGAGTATTAAAAAAAATTCTCGAATTATAATAAAATATGCATTACAGATTATCACTAATTCAACTTTTCTTTACTTATTTAAAATTTCATCTTTTTATAAATTAACAAGTATTTTAATTTATTCAAATTTAAAACTATTTCTTCTTTTTTTCAATTTTTTTTTCAAATTACCATAATTTTCTACAATAATTCAATTCATTTCTTCAATATTCAATATTATTATTGTTATTAATTTTTTTTGATTTAACTTCGTAATTCTTTAATTTTTTTTTGTTTTACAGTTAATTCCGTTCTTCAATTTCAAATTATTTTCTTTAATTTTTTTCAATTTTCAATTAATTCTTTAATATTAAATAATTCCTGGCTTTTTTCAATCATAAAAATTGTTTTAAAATTTCAATTCAATTATTCAATTTTACAACTATTTTCTTAAATTCTTAATTATTTTCTTCAAACTTCAATTCCATTTTTCAATTTTCAATTATTTTCTTTAATAATAAAAATTTGTTGTCTTTTGTAAATATTTTTTTCGTTATCAATAAGTTTCTTTAATTTTGAATTCAATTGTTCAAATATTTTCTGCAATTCTAAATTTTTTTTTTTTAATTTTTAATTCCATTTTCAGTTTGCGATAATTCTCTTCGATATTCAATAATTTTCGCCTTTTTTCAGTTACTGTTTTCAATCTTTTATTATATTCTTTAAATTTCAATTCCGTTCTTCAATTTCAATTTTTTTTTTTTTTTTATTATTTTCTTTATTTTTTGTTAATTTCCAATTAATTCTTTTATATTAAATAATTCTTGGCTTTTTTCAATCATAAAAATTGTTTTAAAATTTCAATTCAATTTTACAACTATTTTCTTAAATTCTTAAGTATTTTCTTAAAAATTTTAATTCCGTTCTTCAATGTTCAATTATTTTCTTTAATACAAAAAATTTGTTGCCTTTTTCAATTATTTTTGTCGTTTATCAATAAGTTTATTTAATTTTAAATACAATTGTTTAATTATTTTCTCCTATTTTCAATAATTATCGGTTTTTTTCAATAACTTTTTTAAATTTTTAATTGCATTATTTAAATTTAAGTTTCATTTTTTATTTTTCATTTATTTTCTTCAATTGCAGTTTTTTTCTACTGTCAATCCAGTTGTTTAATTAACAATTATTTTCAACAATTATTCCTATAATTTTTTTAATTTTTATCATTATTTGTGTCATTTTTCAATTATTTCTTTTAATTTGACGTATGTTCTGTAATTTTTTTCAATTATTCTTCTCAATTCTCGATTGTTTTCTTCAATTTTTAAATATTTTCTAAATTTTAAATTACTGTCTTCAATTTTCAGTTATTTCTATAACCTTACTAAACCTTTAATTATTTATTTTCAAATTTAAAATTTTAATTAATTTTTGAATTCATTAATTATTTTTTCAAATTGAATTAATTCCCTAAATTTTCAATTATTTTTTAAAATTTATCATTATTTTTGACATTTTTCAATTATTTCCTTTAATTTGATAAATATTCTGTAATTTTTTCAATTATTCTTCTCAATTCTATAATTATTAAATTTTTTTCTTTTTTAATTTTTAAAATTATTTTCAATTTGATTTACCTAATCTTCATTTATTATTCTTAAATTTTTTTTTTTTTTGACCCCTCGATAATATCTGAAAATAGAACGTTTTAGAAAAAATGCTTAAGCTGTTTAATAATTGAAATTTTTTATTTTCAGCCTCAGATAAACGACGTGGCGAGATCACAAGCATCGAAGCGTCGCAATCGAAGCTTCTCGGAGTCGGCGGGCGCAAACGAAATGTCACCAACGCGCCGAGTGCGCTGCCTTTCCGGAGGTTCGAGCACCGTCACCCTGACAACGTCTTCCTCCGCGTCATCGGGACCATCGCAGCCAAAATTGCGATTCGAGTCGACAAGTGCCTCCCAATATCGCAATCGCACCGGCTCCTTTGGCTCCGGCAGACTCACTCATTCCAAACGGCGAAGCGATCCAATCAGTCAACGGGATCTCGCCAAACAACCAGCACAATTTCTCAATAGGCATAATATTAAGACACAAGAAATTGCAAAATCTTCCCGACAACAGGCCACCAACAAATCCTCCACTGCCGAAAAGGCAAAAGTCGAATCCGTGCAAAAGTGACGCGTCTATCGCTTCCGGTAAGTCCAGCCACTCAAGACGATCATCATCGCTCTTCTCGATCATTTCTCGTCGTCAAATTCCCACCAATCATGTTAAAAAAAAACTCCGATTTTCCGCCCAAGTGCAGAAATTTTTTTTTATTCAATGCACGAATTGAGGTGAAACTAAATTTTTTTTCATCACGGCAAATTTTAATAATGGGAATTTATTCCAACTGGCGCAATAAAATGGATCGTTTCGTCTTCTCTCAGTGATACAAATGAAAAGAAACGATAAAACACTGACGCACCTTCAATAAGATAGATATTTAGAATTTTGTAACTATGCTAGACGCTGTTACTATCAATATTATTACGACTAATTTAATTATCGTAAGTATTAGACATCGAGTTAGTTGCTGATTTTAAATTCAACGGGACTCTAAAACGTCTTGCTTATCACTTAATCATCAATGAGTTTATTTGGATTTTAGAATTTTAAGAATTCTCAGATTTATCTGTTTATTACAACTCTGGGTTTTAGGAGGGATTTTTAATTAACTGCTTTCATTGTTCTGCCTTTGATCAGAAAAACATCTATTGCTTTTAAAACTTGTGTCAGAAATTCTCTTTTAATCCCCCATGTTTAATCGAACTTAATTTTTGATAAAATGCCTTTATTAAATCCTACACTAAATAACGAATCAGTCGCTGTGAAATATCAATTAATTGTAAAAAGTTTATTTATTAACATATTGATTCCCAGTAAATCTGTACCAATTTAATATACTCGATTCAATTTTGTTTCGGTTATATTTCGATTCTCTTCAAAAACTTATCATAAAATTCAATTTTAAACAAACTAGTTCTCCCGAGCTTTGTTTGTTCTGAATTATTAAAAAAAAAACACAAAAAGATTGATTTAAACTAATTACTAAGGTTATTTAAAAGACTTACTATTTTTAATTTTGGTAGAAAAACTTCCAAACTTAATTTAAAAAAAGTAGAATTCAATTTTTGTCGGACTGTTTTCTAAAATTGTTGATTGTTTTACTTTTGTCAACAATTTTGTAGAAATTTATAGCATGAAAATGGATTGTTTTTTTAAAAACTTTCATCGGTCTTGAGGTAAATTCTATTTTAATTTTCCACTAAAATGGAAGTTTTTTTTTTCTTTTAACATTCAAAAATCCGCGTGTGTTTTTTGAAAAAGTTATTTTATATTGTATAAGAAATTTTTCTTTGCGAACTTTGAATTTAGATTTGCATAAACTTTAAAGAAAAATACAAGAAAAGGTGTCTTTCGTAAGTAGATTTTTATGAAAATAAAATCGAACGAAAGAATTCAATAAAATTGACATTGAATTAAAAATGTGATTCGTTAGAAATTTGTAATAATTTAACTTTTCTGGTCCAGGATGACGAAATTGACATGTTTTCAATTTTCTGTCTTCGATCTCGCGTCACTGCCACATTTTGCGTTTCTTTCGAGAGTTTTTTTTCAGTTGTGAAAAAATGCGCTTGCCTCCAATTTTTGTTTTATGATAAATAGAGAGAGAGAGAGATAGAGAGAGAGAGAGAGGGAGAGAAAAAGAGTGAGAGATATATAGAATGTAGCACAAATAGTCTGAAATCGAATCTTACCGCCGAAAGGAATCTTCCCAGAAAATTTGTTTTTATTGATCTAAATAAGCTTGATTATTGTTTCTCTTTTTTTTTTATTTAAAAAAAAAAATGATTTTACAAAAATCTCAAAAACTAGTCTGTCTGCTTTTCCAACAAACTTTCTTTTCTAGTTTCCTCTTTTCTTTTTTCTTTGCTTTTTATTATCTGGGGATCCTTGTTGTGTAAGTTTTTGGCGCCTGTAAAAATGAAAAAGAAAAAAGAAAAAAAAAAGTGAATAACTTGCTCACAACTTCAGTCTTGTACATAACGATTTAAAAATTAATGATAAGTAGCTAAGAATTGTTATTTAGATTTATCGTAGTTTTTTAAGCGAGTGACTATTTAGATTGTAATTTTTATGATTATTTGTGGCTACCGCTGATGATGATGCTGAATCACGATTAATTAATTAATAAGACCCCTAGGCTTAATTCGTTTAAGAGTTTTGGAATATTTAGTCTAGTGAGAAAGAGCGAGAAATAGTGTGAGTGAGAAAGAAAGAGAGGAAGTTCGCTCGTGGCGTACAAAAGAAGAAAAAAAAAAAAAACTTATTTTATCAACGCAGAAAACTTTCCAAAGAACCTTTAAAAAGTTCCTCCCGTTTTTTCTCGAAATTTTAAATCTTTTTTTTCGAGGTTTTATTTGCAATCGCACATTTGTTCCAAGTTGGTCAAGTCAGTTTGTTTCTGTTTTATTTTTTTATTTTCTTTAAAGGCGGGATGAATTTTATTCTTTTTTCTTTTCAAAGTACACCAAACAGAGCGAATAGGACAGCTTGTAAATTATATACATACCTTATATTGTTACTTATTATTTTTATTATACAGATATTCTGCTATTATAACGATCCTTAATTTTAATAAGGCTTTACGCTCTATATATAGAAGAATAAATATAAACGGGTGGGGATAAAGGTTGGAGACAACCGAAAAATGTATAAAAAAATGTTGCATATATTATATATATATTATATATGAATTACACAAACATGCGTACACTTATACACATATATACACTTATATAAACAATCATATACACACACACACACTCACACAATGTTTGCAAAATATATCGAGAATCCAGGCACTTTTTGATTAAGGAAGAGAATTAAAATTTAAAACGTAAGCTCATCGTTTAAAGGAAAAAACTTAAAAACCGCACAGACACCATTTTCGCAACACTTTATAGAATCATTAGAAATTTTGTAAAAACAAAAAAAGTACTTTTTTCTTGTATGGTTTTTTTGTTTCTTCAATGAGAAATTTTCAGTAATTTTTAATAGAAGTCGAGTTTTTCAAAAATTGATAAAATGTAGTCTTGATTTATAAGTATTTCTTTGCAAATTTAATTAGTGCCTTTTTCTACAAAATGATTGTTGATTACATCTTCCTTTTTTTTTTAGGTTTTGAGGAATTTATTTAATTTGAGATTTTATATTATCTTCTTTCAAGTTTTGAAACTGTAATATTTTTATAAAGGTTTGAAAAGTTTTCTCGCGATTCGTTATAAAACTATGATTCTGCATAATGTAGTTTCGATTGTTTACAAAACAATAGATATAGATTTTTTTAAATCAAAAGAAATACTATTTATTTCTGAAAAGTGTAAAAAGTTAAAAATGATGCATTAATAGAGGCTTCTGAGGGTAAAATGAAATAATGGTCGAAAGCGTGCGATTAAGAAGGATATTTGCTGAGATAAAGTGTTTGTTTTTGTTCTTTTTTTTTATTTTTTTTATAAGAATCATTCAAATATTTCGTCAATGAATGCACTATTAAATCGAGTTTGATAAAGTGGTTTCTTAATTGAAATTTTTTAAACTGAATTTGTAAAATTAAGCAAGTTTGATAAATTTTTTATAATAGCATTTCAGCAAATATTTTTCAAGGACCGCGTATTTTTTTACAGGTAGACAATCTGTGTAGTCAAAACTTTATATCAATTTCAATGAGTGCATAATATTGAATAATATTATTACTTTAATAATAACTAATTGTGTATCACAGGTATGTCGATTATTCTAGTATGTTAATCATGTAATCCATGTAAATAGCGTAAAAGATAAACCAATATTTACAGTCAGCATTCGTAAGTTCGAGTTAATAGAAAATGCGAAAAAGATTATCGATTCGTACAGTGATTTCATAATGTGATGATAACGATGGTGTACGTGATGTTTGAATCTAGTGTATGCCTGGAAATTGTAACGTTTGTGGATATAAAATAATAAAAACCAAAAAAAACCGCAAGATTATTTCTTCTCTTCATTTTGTTCGATTCTTCCTTCTTTATATTTTGCATCATGTAAGTTTGTTACAGAGCTGCTGTACTGTCGTGGAAAATAGGGAATTTTTTCAGCTATGGAAAACTTGGAAATGTCACGGAATTGAGTATAAAATTAAATAAATGAATGTTAAATTTTAATATTATATAATTTGTGAAAACAATTGATAAAATCAATTGAAAAAACAGGTTTTTATCTGTATAAAATTTTTATTAAAAAAGTTGAAGCTCGACGTTTCGACACCAACGTTGGTGTCCTCTTTAGGTGTTAAAGATCTAAATAACAAAATATATTTCTCAATAAACTTAATCTACAATTTTAACGCTATTTTATAGATCAAAATATTTCTATGAACTCACCTAAAAACTTAACAAATTTATATTTAAGAGACAATTATAATATAACAAATAATAATATAATATAATTCAAAAGTATAATTTAATAAATATATTGCGTCCTCACAGAGGAAGAATACTTCCTATAAAAAATAGAAATATATAGAAACAAAATAGTGTAAAATATTATAATAATTTTCATTTATTACAAAAATAACACATAAATTAATAAATAAGTAAAAATAAATAATTAAATATATTCATAGAATAATAATAATTAATAATTATAAGAATTAATAAACTAAAACAATATTTACAGTAAATTTAACACTAATAGAATCACTACTTTGTAACGTCGTGAGTCACTCCATTTTTTTTCATCTTTTAAAAAAATCTTCGTTTCAAATGAATAACAAAAGTTTGACTTTTTCTTGAAAAGGGAGGAACAGCATCTTCTTTCGAGTTTTTCCAGAGTTCGGTTACATTTGAAAAAACAAGACTTTATCGTTAACAGATGTCTTGCCAACGACTCGATTTTCTAAACAGTCCCTAAAAACTCTAAAATTAGGGGTCGCGCTGAGCAAACTCTGCTATAGGCGATGCTGACCTTCACTTTGGACAAGTGTTTACTTCCGTCCTTGAGTGCAGGCCCACACTGTAAATTCGTCACACTATCCCTGTTTCCCTAAAAAGTATGTTTCTTTCAAATCTCTATGCTAGACCAGATAACCTTATTTATTGCTTCGAATGTTCAAGTTCAGTAAAAATTCAAAGAAACTGATATTAATGTAAAAAGCAGACATCCGTCGAAATGATCCCATCTATAGATGGAAATTAGTTACGATTTAACCAAAAAAATAATATTCTCAGAATATTCTTATTAATTACTTAAAATGCATAAAAATTCCTTATAACCCTTTTCCTAAACTCTTGTACACTTAACTATAAAGTGTATGTGCGTGTGTGTGTGTGCATTATATAATTCGAAAATTATAAATTACTTTAAATTTAATAGGTAAATAATGTAGATTATAACTACTTAATATTTTCAATTAAACTTTTAAAGATTTAAGGTTATGTACGAAAGTTATGCGAAAAACAAAAGCAAAAGGCATGAAGTAGTATAAGGAGGCCCCACTCTCATGAAAACTTGAAGCAGATTTCCCCGTTTCTCTTACAAATTAGCGAAAGTGGAGAACCAAGCGAGATAATTTGGAACTTCGAAATTTCGTCTGCTACAATGCGTTTGCTGGTCACTTTTCCCGCCTGATCACTCAGCTGTTTGTTGGCAGCCATTTGCAAAAATCATTTCAAGTGTGTTAGTAATTGCATGTACACAAAAATGCCATTGTGTGGCTTATAATTTTAACCGGCCGCGAACCGAGTACGTAAATTAAGGAAAAGTACGTAATTTTATTTGGAGTCCGTAAAAGTCCGTATTTTGGACGAAAAGTCCGTAAAGTACGTAATTTGGACAGGATTGTCCAAATTTTCAGTTTTTGATGTAAATTATTTAGGTTTTCTACATTTGAGGAGCACTTTTTCAAAAGTTGATAAATCCATTTTCCAAAAAAGTTGAGGTAATCACAAATTTAACATATGTGACGCTCCGCGAGAGAAGGGACCTATCGCTGAGAAAGCAAAATTTAAAGGATGGACGGGAAAAGAGAAGGAAGAAAAATCGGGACGCTTAACATGCCTATGTTTAAAGCCTCATAACAAGAAAACTAATTGTAGGAATCAAATTTTGATTTTTGGAACTCAAAAAGCTACTCAAAAACTACCAATTACAAAAAAAAAAAAAAAAAATCAAAATAATAAATTGTTAATTTTAGGGGACGGTCGTTTAAAAAAAACCAAGAAATGCGATGCACTTAGTATGCCTAAGTTTGAAGCATTATAACAAAAAGTGTAATTAAAAAAAATGTTTTTTGAAACATGAAACTGAAAGAACAACTCAAAAATTATCTTTTAGCATAAAAAAAAGAAAATTGATTTTTTCCGCGATAGGTCCCTTCTCTCGCGGAGCGTCATATATTAGGAACCTTACAAATCGATCTGTCACTGTTAAATTCAAGAAAAAAAATTTATTATTAAAGAATTTTCAATTTAAAAAAAACTTGGACTTAACCAAGATGATTTAAAATTTTAATTTTTTTCGTAGAATAAATTACAAAAACCTTTGAATTTCTTAATTACTATAAACTTTAATTAAAAATAAATCTCTTTAAGTGCAAAAAACATTCGTATATAAATAATTTCGTATATGTTTCTACTTTATAACTAACTCTAAGGGTTAGGTGCGAAATTGCATTTATTTAATTTTCTCGAAATAACAAAATGTGGATTTTTCAACTTTTGAAAAAGTACTTCTCATTTGTAAAATACGAATTTTACTCCCCACAAACAGAAAATGCATTGTGTAGCAGAATACAAAAAATAATGAACATACATTATACAAAATGAAATTGTCAAGAAAAAAAGATTGATACTTTTATCAGATTTTTTCAAGAAGTGATTATTTTGTTTATCATTTTCTTTTTTTCTCTCTTTTTTTTAATACAGTTTGAAATCTTTATAGGGTTATTAGACACGTGCCAGTTATTGGACAAATTTTTATTTTCTATATAATTTCAGAGTATAATACATCTTACTAATTGTCTGCAATATTATTTATTAAAAACATTAAAAGATTTTATATGCTACAAAAAAATATTATATATGGTATGTTTAAAAACAAATTATTAAATACCTAATGAAGTACGAAATCTTTGATTTACAGACATTTCTCTGAACAAAAAGTTTAAAAAATGACATTTTTCAAAAGTGTCTAAAATTATCATTTTATTGTTATTCACCATAAATCTGGGATAAGCTGGTTCAGTATACTTTGAATGTATCATGTAAACAAGAAAATTGAAGTTTGAATCATTAGTTTGCAAATTAATTAAATGTCAAGTAACTGGAGCAATTTTTTAGCGTGTTCCATTTATTAGATTCTAATAAATTAATGAATATCAGTACTTTATATTGAATCTAAATACAATAATGTTTTATTTATAGAAATATGAGTCGTGTATTAACATTAATTTATTTATTTAATTACTTAAAAAAAAATTAAGTTAACAAAATTAAAGAGCATAGATATGTTCTAGAATTGGTTATAACCTAAACATTGTCTTAATTATATGAGTTTTTTTGTATCTTTAATTATTTTATTTCCTTCTTTCTTTGGTCCTCTATCTTTAATAGTATATTATGCATCAAGGGAGGAAAGTCTGTGTTTTTTTGTCAAGCACAAATGTTCGAAGAACGAGTGTAGCACGAGCGTAGCGAGTGCGAAACGAGTTCGGAGCAATGCGCCTGCGCGATGAGAGTTTTTTTTCACTGTTCGGAAGTTTTTTCACCTCTAACGTTCACTGACCTAAAAACTGTGAGTTCTGCCCCGCTTAAGGCGAACGAAAACACGAGGTTTTCGTGCATGTGTGGTAGAATAGATTTTTTAAATTTGCTTGTTTTTGTTAACTAAGACACATCACTTAATTTTTAAATACATTAAACAATTTTAAGAGTCGAATAATTAGGCCACAATAACTGGATCTTCAATGCTTTTCAAATCTAATATATTTGGGCAAGTAATTTATTTTTTATTTTTCTTCTATTTTGCAGGGCCGTGTCCTCATCTATTTTCCCAATCAGAATAAAATTTTGTTTTTAAATTTTTACATTTACTCACCTTATTAAAAACAAATATTTTATTTTATTTAGATAAAACTGTACACTATACACTACAAAAAGTTGTGCAGTAAATTTTGCATTAAAATAATTTAGAGTCGGGATATCTTGCCATTTTTGGAAGAGATACATGTTTTAAATAGTTTCTAAAATTCTAGATTGAAAATATGCAGTCTATACAAATTAGAATTTCCTTTTTTTTCATTTGTAAAACTTAAGAATGAATTTAAGGGCATGTCCCAGATCTTGGGACCACTTGAGACTAAAATGTAGAATTCTATCTTATCTCTTATATTTAATTTGTTAATAATTTAATTGTTTTTTAAAATTTTTAATAAGTCGAACATTCATGACACACTTTATGACTTTCGAAAACAGTTCCCAAAATTTTAAATCGATATCTTCTCTAGTTTAGGCTTAAGTACGTGTAAAAAAATTAATCAATATTACTAACTCTTTTTTTAATGTCGGTAATATTGATTAATTTTTTTACACGTACTTAAGCCTAAACTAGAGAATATATCGATTTAAAATTTTGGGAATCGTTTTCGAAAGTCATAAAGTGTGTCATGAATGTTCAACTTATTAAAAATTTTAAAAAACAATTAAACTATTATCAAATTAAATATGGGAGATAAGATAGAATTCTATATTTTAGTCTCAAGTGGTTCCAAGATCTTGAAGCTTTAATAGCGTTTTCTTAGTCTATGGGGCAAAATTTATCAAGTGTAGGGGAGACCAAGGTGAGTTGAAACTATTTTTACATTATCGCGTATATCTCAGCCAAAAATAGTCTTATTTTCATTAAATTTATAATTTAAGATAGCTGTTTTTATGTAGTATGTAAATCAAAAATAAAAAAGTTGAAAAGTTATAAGGGTCTATAAAAAAATTGCAAAATCTAAAACAGTTTCTACCGCGTTTCAACTCACCTAGTACCGAGGTGAGTTGATACACATGTTATGTCGGGTTGACATACATTGAATTTCCAATCACGACAATCGGAAATTAATAACGTGTATTAAAACTAATAACGTTATAGTTGTTTAGACCTAAGATTTCAGAAATCTTAATAGTCTAGGGCTCGTAAGTTTGAGTTAATTTTCACTGCTCCTTAGCAACTGCATCTTGTGGTAAATAAGAACATTATGAAAAAAAGAAAATAATACACAATTTCAATAATTTAATTAAAAATAGTAAAAATTTAGAATGGGAAGATAGGCAAGAATCACAGGACAGTAATATTTCAACGTCCCTTATAATTCCTGCGGAGTAAAATAAAAGGGTGTAAAAAGAAAACTAATAAATTGAGAAATTATTAATAAATTGCATTTTAATATACTTTCATTAAAAATAGATAATTAGTAATAACTACCTTATTTGTCGAATTGGAAATACCTCTGAAAATAATGGGAGTGAATATTCTTTCTTTGATTAGAAATGTAATAAAATGATATTTTATCATGGTTAACAATTTAAAATACTTCTTGAAAATATAAAATGTAAAATTTAGATTTAATTTAGAATTGAAAAATTATTTCGTTTAAATATAGAAAATCGAATTTTGAAACTTGAATTAAAATTTAAAATGTGTAAAAATATTTCAAAGGAATTAGAAATAAACTTGACTACTACCCCGGACGGGGCAGTAGAGAGAAGTGTACGTTCTGTCTCCACGACTGACCGTCCTAGCCTCAGAAAAAGGGCCAATTTGTAATGGGTGGGGGTAAAGGCGAAACGATTGGGCAAGTCTAGGAATGCTTAGAAAATAGTTGAAAAGTCACAACGTATATCTCAAAAATATTTCCATGACAAAATACCTTATAAACTAAATTAACAAATTATTGTTATTAAATTTTACATAAACAATTTTTCATTAGTAAGATGAAATTTGTGTTTAAACAATTAAACTAATACATAATAGTAATTATAAACATTAAATGTGTTCGTGATGTACATTTTACACTTACACACACACACACACACACACACATACGTTGTTATTTAGATTTGGAAAAATTCCTTTTGTTAATAAAGAAAATTGTTTACGTTTATAATTGTTAACTTAATCAATTATCTTCAATAATTCAATAAAAATTCCTAAAACTGAAAGTAGATATAGACTTAATTTGTTTATTTGGATTAACTAAAGAATGTATGAAATTCTGTACTTACTTTTGTTATTTAAGTAAACATAACCTCAATATTGTTAATAATCATTATCACATAAATGAAATAATTTCAGAAGATTTTGATTTTTATATTTGTAAAAATAATAATAATAATAATAATAATAATAATATAGACAATGATAGGTTATGTTTATTACAATTATCCATAACAACATAAACAATAAATTTCGATATAATTAGTGAATAATTAGTAAATTTCATAAACAAAATCTGAAATAATTCAATTAGGTTCAAAATGTAAAAAATAACCTAAATTGTTTATGAAGTCATTAGTGGCGAATAAAATATCCTTTAGTTTATATATTTGAAAAAAAAAGAAACGGAATTTTATATGAGTTATTCTCATAACGAAGTATAAGTGGAATTTTTCTAGGAAGATAAGTTAGACACATACAGGAAGATATTGTTCTTTATCTGTATACCTGCATTGAGTTCTTTCTGTAGTCCAAGGGTCCGATGCGCTTCTTTTAGTCGAAGGACACACTTTACAGGCGCCCGTCTAGTATTGTTTGCTTAAAGATAGGCTAGTAAACTTAAAAGGTTTTCTAACATTAAACCGATGTTTTAGGAAATATAGCTTCAAATCTTACAAGTCAAAATTATTATACCTCAAGAATTTTGGTATACGCTGATTTAAAATAGAAATAATTTTAAAGAAAGAAAACATTAATTTTTAAAACGTCAAATTTAAAGTTGACGTAACACACAAGCCGAGGTCTGTTGGAACAGTTGTGAATTTTAGGATTTTAAAAAAGAAAATTTAATTTAAATAATTCTATTAGTTAGTAAAGAAATTTTATTTATTACGATGAATTTTGTAATTGTTTAAACTATTTATTATTGCAAATTTATAACATTTCCAAAGCTAATAACAGTGTGAGTATCAGACTTCAAAAAACTTGTGAAGTTTTAAGCATTACTCTGTACTAAATCATTAAATTATTTAAAATATTGAATTAAAATAGTTATCAAAATAAATAAAAAGTTGTTTAAACAAATTATTATTGTTATTTACCAATTTTTTATTCAGTGCTCCTAGAGAGATGCAGTTTTTTTTTCCAATTTTGCAGATCATTTAACATTACACAATAACAGTTAAAGGTAACAAATAAAATTATTATTTAAACAATCTTTTTAAACAAATTATTATTGTTATCTGACAAATTTTTATTCAGTGCGCCTAGAAAGATGCAGTTTTTTTGTAATTTTGCAACTAACTAAACTTTATACAATTTCATTATACAAATAAAATTGTTATTTAAACAAGTTTTAAACAAATTATTGTTATTTAAAAACTTTTTTTTACTCAGTACATTTAGAAAGATGCAGGTTTTCTCAAATTTTGCAATTTACCAAATTTCTTATAACTACAGAAGATTATATATAACAATAAAAATTTGTTTATAAATTGTTTAAATAATAACATCAGTTGTATTCTTTATCCAACATTGTATAACGTTCGGTTAATTGCAAAATTTAGAAAAAAACTGCATTTTTCTAGGTTTAGTCAGAGTTGCCAGATTGGGCTACAAAGCGCGATTTGGGCTATTTTTTGCGATAATAACGCGGCTCAAATTTGAATTTCGCTTCAAGTAGCGAATTGGGCTATATATTTTTTTTAAATTGCGTTTTTTGGGCTATGTTGGAAATTGTTCTATTTATGTGGAAAAATGTATGTACTTCTTTAAAAAACAATAATACTAATAACAATTTTTCATACATCATATTAAAAAACTACATGTGACAGAAATATTTTTTAATTTTTTTTTTTTTTTAGAAATTGAATGCATTTATGCACTTTCGATACATATTTTTTTCTGAAAATATGTAAATAAAAAAACGCGATTTGGGCTACATTTGGAGTTTCCTGTGCGTTTTTGGGCTTTTAAAAGTAAGGCGGTTTTTGGGCTACGCCAGTGCCTCCTAATCGCGGTTCTCAGTACCAAAAATCTGGCAACTCTGGGTTTAGTGTGTAGGAAGTTAGTAAATACAAAAATAATTTGTTTAAACAAATGTAAATTCAACGCAATTTTTTTAAAAATATAATACTTGTTGATACAGATCAAAAACTTCGATGATTTTAATCTGTATTTTACAATGTACATGTACATGTCATAAAACATTTAAAATGCTTCGAGTTACCTTAGTAGACCAAGTACATACATTTACAAATGTTATCTTATATAAACAAGAAGAAGCGTGAAAAAAAACTTTTTTTCTTTAATTTTTCAAAATTAAATAAAAATTTTTTCAGTGACTTAAAATTGTAATTAGATTAACACAATTTCGAAGATATTACAATTCAAATATTCTCGTGTCTATCCGGGGTGTCGTCCATCCGGTAGCGAAAAGTTTAATATTTTTGTAACTTTCGACAATATAAAAGTGATTTTACACGAAAATTTGGAAAATTTTTAATGCTTTTAAAGCTATAATATATAAAAATATACTTTAGCAAACAATTAAACAGTCACTATTCGATTAAAGATCAATTTTGCGTGCGTAAAATTGTGTATCGGTTCAAATAATGGTCTTTTATCGTAAATTTCGAGACTGACACAAAAAACAATATCATTCCATGAATTATTATGAAATTCTAATAAAAATTATATGTAACATCCTGCGTATATATAGTATAAAAAAAAAAAATAATAATATCTTTTATATTCTTATTTCTAGTTTCACACATTGAACTAAAAACGAAATATTTTTATCTTATTTTTGGCCTTAATGGAACCAAATGTTCTTTCTTTTTATCTTATTATATATTTTAGACTGATTATTTTTAAAAGAAAAAGACTCATCCACTTACAATACCCCCAGGGTTATCCGGAACCATAAATTGAACAAAAATCTAAACTTTCCCAGAAACTAGAATGCACGTGCAACTCTCATAGATGCACATGAATTCTTATTTCCTTAAAAATATACTAGTCCCTAACATAAAAAGGTTAACAGCTTGCCAGTTATAAAAGATAACCTAAGATGCAGCGAGCAATCACCAACCTCAAAATTAAGATCATTCTTGAAACATATTGAAAAAAACCTAAGTACTACAATCTACTTTTGAATTTACGATCTTGGGTCCATGTTTCCAAGGGGTCTGGCCTCTTAGATAGCCTCCGCGACGAAGATTAGCAGCTGAGAGCCATAAAGATGTCCTCCGCTAGGAATATTGAATCTAAGAATGGCCCTTGAACTCCCTTTTTCCAAAAAAAACTTTTTCTAAGAAAGAACTACAACAATCTTTCCAGATAAAGATAATACAATTCAAATCTAATTCTCTAAATAAAAATTTATAATATTTATACAAATAAAGCAATGGCCACTTTTAGATACAATGAATCTTCAATCAATGCCAATGCTTCTTACATCACCAATAAAAAAAATATATTGTTATAAGGGTCCGGAAGTTCATGTACTCTACCAGTTTAAAAACTCTGTTAATGTCAAAAGTAAGTAGAAAAAATATGTACTTCAATATGTATTTCATAAGCAATTTTATTTTGTTATTTCACCAATTTGAATATAGGGTTAAAATTAAAATAGGTATGAATGTGTGTATGTATATGTGTGAATTAAATGAACTTAAAATTAAGTAAGGTTATGTAAAATATTAATCTTTTTATTACCCGAATTTTGAGGTTATGATTGGTTATTGCTGTAATCTAAATTGTAATAAATAATTTTAAAACAATGGATTACTATTCTAATTACTTTTAAATTTAAACAAAAAGGAAAACAGTGCGCAAACATAACCTCGAAATTCGAATAATAAATCCAAAATCTACATTTATAATTATTACGAAAATATATTAAAATATTGTAATTTTAAGATATTTCTAGAATTTGTGATCTGGATCTTCGAAACGGTACAAGTGGCTCCATCCTTCTTCAAATCATCAATTCATTAACCCTTTCTTAGGCGGATCCACTCCACCCTCAAATTTCTGGAGAAACCAATGACAAATAAAAAAATGGAGAGATCTTCCATTTTAAATAAGCGACATACTTGAAAAAAGGGAGCTTTATTTTAAGAATCACTCCCTAATTTCCTAATATGGAATGAACTATTTTTCTTCTTTAGATTTACTCCTCCTCTTTCAGAGCAACCGTCCTCGCTGCACCCTGCAACATCGGATATCTCTTTCTTTTTTAGCTCTCTCTCTCGACCGAAAGTTCAACGGTCCTATAAGGGACTCTTCTTTCTCCTCCGCCTACAATTTTTATTGACATATACTTCCAATTATTGGTAGTCTAATTTTGATTGGACTTCTCCCTTAATTTTTCTTCTCCTACTTTTTCCCAATAGAGGACCATTGGGAGAAAAAGTATATAAACCAGTGCACTCTTTTAAAAAGTCAGTTATCTAGTTATCGAGTTATTCCAGTTTTAGTTATCAAGTTACTTAAAATTATTTCAAGTTATTCTATTTCTTCTAGTTCCACTCTTAAGTGCTTTTGACATTTTACTATCCGAAACAACAACCCATCGACGAGTGTGAAGATACACGTTTCCTTCTTGTACGGAATGCATCAGCATCCCTAAAGAAACCTGTTTCCACCCCCACTTCATCCCTAGAAGTCAGTCCCTTGTATGCTAGGGCGAGGCCCTCGGGCCAGTACTATTTGTGTAACCAAACTAGAAGCTTCTCCTACTATAAAAGCAATAGTTTGTAATATAATAATAAATAATAAAGTACTCCGTTATCTACGGATAATTGTATAAATCAAGTGTATTTATTAAACAACCTGAAATCACTAAAATTAGTGATTTCATTATTTTAAACCCGTCACAAAATTGGCGATCCTGCCAGGATAGTTTGCCACGAATACGTTCAAAAGCAACTATCTTCGGAAAAGAACCGGGTAATAAAGATTTCGAAAAAAAACGGTGAAGAAATTTCACTGGGAATAACCAGGGAATACGTACTCAAGTTGAATTAAGTAGACTTGACAGTAACCCTGTGGGTACAAGACCCAGAGAAGGTGAGACGTCACCCAACCAAGTTGGCAACGGGGGAGTATAAAACTACACCCTTCCAAAGCCAAGCAGCGAGGACACCCTGCCGCAGCCAAGCAGCGGGCCCACACTTTCTCGCAGACAAGCAGCACAACCTTCGAATCAACGAAAACTGCTAAATAAAGGCGAGTAACTTTAATTTTAAGATAGAAAATTGTAAATTTTCTCTTATTCTATCAGGTACGCCTGAAAAACTAAGAGATTATATTAGAAATCGTTGGTATACTCCTGGTGCTCCAGAGCACTGCCATCGTCAATAAATTCACCGAATTACTCTGAATTAACCTTGTGTGTACTCTTTGTAGCAAGATTGCACAAGTGAAGAGTTTAAAATATAATATCAAATTTTATTGTAAACAAAAAAAAAAAGGCAAAAGACAGACATAACGCGATTTAGAAAAACACCCTTTCATTCATAAATAAGATAACTAGTAACAAAGAAAAAGATACTTATGAACACGTATATAACTAATTAAACAACACTGGCTTTCAATTCATATTTAAAACACCTCATAAGCGGTTCGGAGGTAAAACAAAAAAACTTTTCCCAATCTTCCCATCCTAGTCCAAAACAAACAAACGACAACATGTCGAACGTAAATGATCAACCTGATCAAATTGCAATGCTTCAATCAATACTTGCCAAATTAGCACTAATGGAAGAGAGTCAAAAGGCTCTTACAGAGAACCAAAAATTACTTAATGACGAAAATTCTAGACGGGCGGAAGAGATTCGAGCGTTAGCAAAAAAAAGCAATAACCTTATACTCACTGATGACGATAGCCATACTAGCAATAGGGGAGGCAGGAAACATAAAAATTCTTCACCGAATAGAAGAGAAAGTCAAGCATCCCAGCCGGGCGACGACGACTCAGACGAAAACTCCGAGTTCTATAGATCCATTTCCCCACAGCGGGCGGGCGACAACGAAAAACTGTCGGCCAAAGACGCGTTAGGCATGATAGAAACCCTCAATGGTCAGGACGATATAGGAGTACAAGATTTTATTTCAAATGTTAAATTTGCTGCAGCTAAATGTTCACAGCCAGACATTTTGCTGCACTTTATTAAAACATCAAAAATTATCGGACACGCGAAGCGCGCAATACGACACATACCCATAAACAATTTTAGAGAATTATTTGCAGCTCTTCAATCTGATTTAAGTTTGGAAATGACTGTAGATTCATGTAGAATTAAATTAGGTAACTGCAGACAAAATAACGACCCCGTACAATTATACAACCAAAGGTTCCGGCACGCCTATAACGAACTAAAATATGCTATTCAATCGGAATACTCAGGCGCGGTAGCAAGGAAGATCGTGCTTCAAGCTGAGGAAAAGACGGCGATTAAACGCTATATTATGAATTTACGAGACGAAATAGGTTTTCAGGTCCAAGCTCTACAACCCGACTCTTTAAGTAAAACACAGCAGGTGGCCTTAGAAATGGAAACTTGGTTCCGTGAAAAGAATAGGTTTAGACAAACCGGCCCAACAGCGAGAATCCCCACGCGACAATTTCCATCAAGTTCAACGAACTTGAAAACAAGACCATCTAATTTTAACACGGCAGCATTAAGGGACCCTCCTAATCACGGTATACCTCTGGCACAACGAACTGGTTTAGTTTGTAGTTTTTGTAAAAAAGTCGGTCACACCGAAAACCAATGCTACCACAAAAGAAACGGCTCAAATTTTCAAAAAGGACAGACCACCAAACGGCCACCTCAGAGAATCCATTATTGCACCGAAACGAATCAGGAACAAGAGACGATTTCGGAAAGAATCGAGGCGAACGAACCCCAGGAGGAATTGTTGACAGAGTCAATACAGTATCAGGAAGACTGCAGTCAATTATTATACGACCCCCTAGATTCAGAAGAGAATTACGACTCCTCGTGGACTCAGGATCATCTCTCAATTTAGTCAAAGAATCATGCGTACCTGAAAATATGAAAAAGGAAACTTGCACAAAACAGTTTAAAATGGGAAGTGACATTAAAGTTTCGAAAGCTCAAGTTATCATAGAATATCTAGGTAAAACACATACATTTTATTTGGTACAAGATGATTTTCCAATGCCAGAAGACGCAATACTCGGCACTAAATTTTTAAGATCGTATAAATATGAACTCACTAATACATATTTAACTCTCGATAAGCACAAACACGAATTACACGAAGACGGAATATTCATACCACCAAACCAAGTAACACTAGTGCAGATTCCGATAAGTAAACCATCCACTAGCGTAGCTATTTTTGATAATCCTCACATTGTCGATTCGATTTACGCAGTTCGCGATCAAAGCATTACAATCCCTTTAATTAATGAAACACAAGAATTTAAACACATCAATCTACGCGAATTAAACTACAAGCATATAAAATCAGATGCCTATGAAGAAAGAATCTGTTACATCTCGTCAGACGAATTTGCGAAAAGAATTAAACTCCTTCGAGACAACACGCGTTTAGACCACATAGAAAAAGATTTTAAACAACATTTAATTAAAATCATCCAATCATATCACGACATTTTTAGACTTCCCGGAGATCCTTTGCCAGGTACACATCTTACAAAGCACAAGATCGTTTTAAAAGAAGATAAAATCATTAACAATAAATCATACAGACCACCGGAATGTCATAAAAAAGAAATTAAAATTCAAGTAGAAGAAATGCTAAAAGAAGGAATTATACGCGACTCTAACTCCCCGTATAACTCACCAATATGGGTAGTTCCCAAAAAAGCGGATGCATCCGGAAATAAAAAATGGCGTGTCGTAATCGACTTTCGTAAGATTAACGAAATCACCGACCAAGACTCATACCCAATGGCAGTAATAGAGGATATACTCGATAACCTTGGCAAAGCGAAATTTTTTTCGGCATTTGACCTAAGTTCTGGTTTTCACCAAGTTCCAATGGAGGAAAGCTCAAAAAAATTTACAGCATTCTCTACTCCTGAGGGACATTTCGAGTTTGAAAGAATGCCATTCGGATTAAAAAATTCTCCAGCGACGTTTCAACGGATGATTAATAATGCATTGACAGGATTAATCGGTAAAATATGCATGGTGTATTTAGACGACATTGTTGTGTTTGGATCAACAATCGAAGAGCATAATAAAAATGTGGTAACATTATTCGAGAGACTACGACAAACAGGGCTTAAATTGCAACCGGACAAATGCGAATATTTAAGACCCGAATTGGAATATCTAGGACACCTGATAACTGAAAATGGCGTTAAACCCAACCCTTATAAAACTAAAGCAGTACAGGAATTCCCAACACCAAAAAACGTAAAAAACGTGAGATCATTTTTAGGGTTGTCAGGGTATTACAGAAAATTTATAAATAATTATTCATCAATTGCTAAGCCACTTACAGAACTTACTAAAGCTCACGCGAATTTTGTATGGACTTTAGAGTGTCAAAAAGCCTTCGATACATTGAAGGCAGAATTATGTAGTGCGCCAGTATTAAAATACCCAGATTTTGAAAAGGAATTCGTTTTAACAACAGATGCTTCCAATGTCGGTTTAGGCGCAATCCTGTCCCAAGACGGACACCCGTGTTATTATATTTCCAGGACGCTTAACGCGCCAGAGTTAAATTATACTACGACCGAAAAAGAGTTGCTTGCCATAGTTTGGGCTGTTAAAAGATTACGTCAATATCTTTTAGGACGCAAATTTCAAATTTTGACGGATCACCAATCGCTAAAATGGTTATTTAACGTTAATGATCCATCTTCAAAATTAATGAGATGGAGACTTAAAATGGAAGAATATATTTACGAGGTCCATTTCAAAAAAGGTTCAGAAAACACGGCCGCCGATGCACTCTCTCGAGTGCACCACACACTGGAGAACGAAAGCGAACACAATAAAAAAAAAATTGACTTTGATTTAGAATTTGACCTAGAATCAGAATTACCGGAAATTGAAGTTACGGACGTCCCAATAGAACGTGACCTTCACACCCCTAGCCCAGCCAGTGAGGAAAATACGGATAATAACCCAGGTAGTCTCGATACACTAGAAGAAACTCTGAATGAAACGCCTACTCCACAGCCTCTACAAGAATACAATATATCAGCCGAGCAGCTCGTAGAACAAGAATTGTACAAAGAATACTATAAATGGTTTTTGAATCGTACAGAAACCAGAGAGCAAGAAAAACCTAATGCCAATGGAAAACTATGGAGAGAATTCAGAAAACGAGATACGGATAATCCAAACATAAAACAACTACCACCTTACAACGAAAAGGATTGGCTTAGGATATTCGACTACACGGCAAGGTGGACGATATCAAGAAAACTAACGATTCTTCGAATGCATTTTAACGATCCGACGATCACCTCGGCGGAAAGAGTGAAAATAAAAATTTTAATAGCTTTTATTAGCCATAAATATCCACAATTAAAAGTACACACGTGCTACAACAGCACGACAGAGTTAACAATAGATGAAAGAAATCAAATTGTAAAGGAAAGTCACGGGTCAATAATGGCCCAACATTTTGGGGAAAATAAGTCTATTCAAAGAGCCAGAGAATTAGGAATTTGGAAGAATATGGAAAACGATATTGTGGAATATATAAAAAAATGCGAAACTTGTCAAACACAGAAACTGAACAGAATAAAAAGAAGAAGCGAAGCAATCATTCCAGATACTCCCACCGAACCAAATGACAAAATAGCAATGGACATTTTCGGTCCACTACCAGTCACTTCCGAGGCGAAGGAATACATATTATCTATTCAAGATATGTTAACCAAGTACCTCATACTAATACCTCTAAAAGATACCTTTTCGGAAACAATTATTGAAAGCTTGTTTGATTATTATATTTACATCTTTGGATCCCCCAAACAAATACTAACAGACCAGGGACAGAATTTCATTTCGGAATTAGTACAAAATTTTGAAAATTTATTTAGAATCAAACATATTAAAACAACCGCTTTCCACCCTCAAAGCAACGGTGCTCTGGAAAGAACTCACGGCACTATAAAAGATCTCATTAGAACAGCCATGTCAGACCTCCACACAGAATGGGATAAGACCTTGAAATTTATATGTATGGCATTTAACACAATGCCACACGAAGGAACTGGATATAGTCCGTTCCAGCTAACTTTTGGTCGAAGCGCTAACATCCCTTCTACTCTCGCTACTACACCAAGCTTAAAGTACTCGGAGTTAGTAAAGTTGTGGCAAGAAAGGCATGAAAGATATATCAGGAAAGCAAGAGAGCAAATTCAAAAATGCAAAGAAAGATATAAACGTGTGCAAGATGCAAAAATCGTAATACCCCAGAAATTATTTGATATCGGCGACTTAATAATGATTTCTAACACAAAGGAAAACAAATTAAGCCCCGATTGGAAAGGCCCAGCTACGATTCTTAAAACACTCCCTAATAACAACTATGAAATTATATTCAACAACAACAGATCAATAGTTCATGCAGACAGACTAAAAATTTTTAATTCTTAAATTTCAGGAGCAAGATGCAGCTTTTAATAAAAATACTAGCACTATCAACCCTGATCCGAGCCGACATCATTGTCAAACAAATTCGCAACACTCCAATCTACGCTGAAAATTTAGGAAACACTAATTTATTTCACCAAACATGGAAGCTGGTAGTAAGCGTGGACACTTCTAACATAGAACCAAGACTAAAGCAAATAAAGAAAACATATGAAACAGCGGGAAGTTTTTGCTCAGAATGCGAAGAAAAGTTCGAGCTTGACGCTTTATGCAATAGAATAAACAGATTAGAAGACTTGAAAAATACTTTGGACCAAATACTGGGATTTTCACGTACAAAAAGGGGTATACTAAATATTGTCGGATCAATATCCAAAACATTATTTGGAACCCTCGATGAGGGTGATATGGATTTAATTAACGAAGAATTTGATAGACTTTACAATAACCAAGAGACAATGGCACAGACAGTAGGAAATCAAACAAGAATTTTAAAAAAATTGTTAAACTCAGCATCCCACGACCTGCAACTTTTGAATGAACAATCTGAGGGACAAGTAAACCGACTAAATAACATTATAAACAACACTAATAAAAACGAGAGAAATCTGGCAATAGCTAACATGATACTTTTATGCAGCATTGCTATAGAAGAATTTAATGACGATTTAAATCTGATAATTAATGCTGTTAACGATGGAAAGCACGGTATTATCCATCCACAAATCCTGACACCTATCATACTGATTCAAGAATTGCAACAAATAGAAGAGGAAACTAACAGCAAGTACCCTATAAGATTAATCCCTCAAAACTACCAACACATCATAGACATTTCAGAAACCACCATCATGATTGTGAATAAACGTCTCGTGTACGTACTTAGAATTCCCTTAGTAGAACACGGAGACTTCCAAACCTTACACCTTATTCCAATCCCAATCCGACACGGTTCCGGTTTCCTTGCACCTATCCCAGCACACGAAATCATTTTAATAAACGCGGAAAAAAGCTTATATGTACCTATGGACTTTAAACTTCTGGAAAAATGTAAAAAATTAGAAAACCATTTCATTTGTAAAAGAACTCAACCAACATATCTTATTAGCGAAATACAAAACTGCGAAACAAGTATTGTAAAAAACAATAATAAGGTAATCTCTGACCGAATTTGCGAATTCTCAGTTTTTCAAATTTCCGAAATAGCTTTTATACCATTACACGATCCAAATCAATATATAGTAATTCCAGAAAACGAAGTGGAATTAATCGCAAATTGTAAAACAATAGGAAGTAGCTTCGAGATTAAAGAACCAAGTATTATTTTTAGTAATTCTGATTGTGAACTACACACGCCTAAATCAATTTTAAAACTAAGAAAATCAATAGAACATAGAACAGACATACTTTTCAAAAAAAATGTATCCTACGCTATTACTCCTAACGATCTAGAGCTATTAAATGGACAATTACCCATAATACAAGAATCACTTCATCGCGAAAAACTAGATTCTTTAAAACGTAGTTTGGATGTAATGGAAACGTCTATCCGGAATATAAAGAATACTAGGAGAAATAAAACTTGGTTAGAAAAAGGCACAGACATATTAACATATATGGGATATACATCACTCATTTTTTTCATTTTTTACATTTTTAACAAAGTAGGTGTTTTCAAATTACTAGGTAAAATAATGCCAGAAAATTGTTGTATAAACTTGTTCTGTATAAAAAACAATGTAAATACTGCTTCGTTACCCGCTCAATACACCGCCAACCCATCAGCTCCGATATCACTTAATGAAAATGAGACTGTGCGAATAATACAAAAAAGAGTTAAAGTGCGAACTTAGAGACTAAGTTCCGTCTAAATCGGGGGGTGTGAAGATACACGTTTCCTTCTTGTACGGAATGCATCAGCATCCCTAAAGAAACCTGTTTCCACCCCCACTTCATCCCTAGAAGTCAGTCCCTTGTATGCTAGGGCGAGGCCCTCGGGCCAGTACTATTTGTGTAACCAAACTAGAAGCTTCTCCTACTATAAAAGCAATAGTTTGTAATATAATAATAAATAATAAAGTACTCCGTTATCTACGGATAATTGTATAAATCAAGTGTATTTATTAAACAACCTGAAATCACTAAAATTAGTGATTTCATTATTTTAAACCCGTCACACGAGATTCATCCTTAAGAATTTTTACCATATTTTCTGGCTGATTTCCTTTTTGGATCAACTTCTTCTAAGGAACAACATCAATTTCTTCGAGAAACCACTTGTGTCGGATTCGAGAGCCAGAATATCAATTACATTCAACTTCCTCTCTTAAAAGAAGACTCAAAGTAAGAATTTGACTTATAATAAAATTATATGCATTTTTACGAAAAATCTCGCTTTTTCTTTCTTTATTTGAACCTTTTCATATTTTATTTAAAAGATTACCTTGGGTCAGGTTAAAATCCTTTTTGACCCGAATCTTTCTTTTTTTCTCTCTCTTTTTACAAATCCTTTCAACTTTTAGAAATCGAAGGTTTAGTTTAATTTTTTTTATAGGGGTTCCACAATTAAGCGGGTGAGCCCCAAGGTCAGTTTAATTAAATTTAAATAAATCATTTAGCTTTTGTTAGGCGGGATTTAAATTCAATGATCTATTTAAAAAAGAGTTACAATCAAGAATTACAGTCTTATCTAGAATTAATAAAGTGAAGTTTCCCGAGCTATTTTGACGAAAGTCATAGGCTCAAATAAGTTTAGAAAATAGTAAATATTCTAATATGGACATTTTCGGATGTAACATATAGAAGGGGGAGGGGGTTGAAGATTCTGGTCAAGTGTGAAGAGGGGATTTTTTGAAAAATCATAACTATTATGCAACAGGGTGGACAAAAATTTGACCTATATGTTTTCGAAAGGTTTTTTTCTCCTCTTTTCAATAGTGTAAAAAGACTTTTTAAATTTTCAAAATTTAACCTACTTTTTCCAAAAATAATTTTTTTTTTACTTTTTTTTAAACAAGACATTTTTTTCTTTTGAAATAAAGCTTAATATGTGCACTTTAAATACACGAAATAAAATAAATCTTTTTCTTTGTTTTTGACCAGAATCTTCAACCCCCTCCTTTTTCTACAATTTTCATTAGAATTTCATAATAATTGCGTGGTTTAAGTACTGACATACAATGCTCCATTTTGTGCAAATATTAAAATATTATATTTTTATGTTCCAAATTAAAAATTTTTTTTCTTTAAAATTGTGTAGTTCCAAATTTAGCGCCCCTAAAATCATGGCGCCCGGGGCGGTCGCCCCCTTGGCCCCCCTTTGAAACGGCCCTGCTATTTTGTTTTAAATAAAATATTTAACTTCAACAAAAATTAAAGAATTATTCTAAATATACTCTCTAAAACTGAATCCGTGAAATTTTCATTGATTCAAATCAGCAACCAGAAGTTGGTCACTGATTTAAATCAGTAAAATTTTCACTGATTCAGTTTTAGAGAATATGTATTCCAATTAATATCTTTTATAAATACATGCGTAATTCTTAAAAAATTAATTAAAATTCGGTGACCTAACACTAAATGTCCACTAACTGGTACCTCTACCCTAAATAATTTATGTAAATAGTACATGATAATTATATATAATCTTAAATTATAAAGGCCTGATTAATTATTGCTTTTTTTTTTAAATGATGTTCAATGTTGCTAACGTTATATAAACGGATGTAAATTTTATAAAATTTATTGAAAAGTGTTAACTTAATTTGAAAAACATGTTTTAAAAGTACCTAATAGTTATATTGACTATTTTGAGCTTAAAAATCGATACCTTAAAATTAATACAAGTAAAAGAAATTGGTACGTAATTGGTCCTTAATTTTTTCTTTTCTGGTACGTAAAGTACGTAATTTTCATTGCCGAAGTCGGTTCGCGGACTGTTCTAAGCTTTTCCGCTAGGTTCTCCACTATCGCTAATTTGTAAGAGAAACGGGGAAACCAGCTTCAACTTTTTCAAGGTTAAACATAGCAGTGGGGCCTCCTTATACTACTTCATGAATTAATAGTACTAAATTTGAATTCATATTAGAATTGTTAACCAACTTTTATAAAATAAATATGTCTTGAGGTAACATAACGTCAAAAATGTAAAAATTAAGAAAATAACAAAAACATAATTAAAAACATCCTCAAAATTAATATAATAAGTCCAACTTCAATTTTAAGGTTAAATAAATGCGTCAATCAATCAATAATGAAACTTTTACTCGAACATGACCTTAAAATCCTGCTTAAAATTCAGAAATTAAATTCAGAAAAATAAATTAAATGAAAACATTTTAGTTGTTGAAATTCATTCTTTATTGAATGATTGAGTATTGAATATTTTACTGAATATGTTCATCAAATTAATTAACCTTTAATTAAAAGTTAATTTAACATAACCTAAAAATTGAAAAACATGGATATATAAAAATTGATTGAATATGCATATTAAATTTGATAGTTCTAATTTGAATTCATTTGAATTAAAAGAAATAAAACAATTACTCGATAGTTTACTATATAAGAAACATAACCTAGAAATGGAAAATCTATAAAAATTAAATATTGGGTTAATCAATATACATTATTCTTCTTCTTACAAAATAATAAAAAAATAATTAATTTTCAAGCAAAATCGAATCAAAATTCAGCAGAAATTGTTAAACCACTAAAATTATAAACAAATTGTAATTGTAAAACTGTACTATACTTAGTTTCAATATTATTCATTGTTAGCATTCAATTTTATGTTTTAAATTATGTAAGAAATCATTCTTAAATTATTTGTAACTAGGATCCTTGGAAGTGGTACAGAGGGCAGCATCAACAAGAACTACTGTATTTTAGGTCGGATTTTCTCAACCTACTCATTTTTGAGACACTTTTCAGGATCAAATCAAAATTAGGAATGTTACATCCCAGTAACTTGAAATTTATAAAATAAAGAATTAATCTTACTGAACAAAATAGATACTTAATAATAAACTTACTATTACTTTTAATAATATATCAAACCCATAAGGTGAGAATGCGGTTGTAAGGAGACATGTTTAAATGTATAAGATTAGTAATGTAATAGTTATCCTTACATATGCATTCTTTTGATATGTCATAACCGAGAGCAGGTGCAAGGTCGCGGTGATGACCTTGTCACTTGCTCATCCGCTCGACATTATGATAAGAGTAACTTAACACCCTACACACGGTAAAAAGGCGCACTACAATGACTTTCTTAAAGACATAAATATGAGTTACCATCATAAAATAAATGAATTAATTATCATAAGAAGGCTTAAAGAGCAATTATCATGAGTTAATTAGTTATCATAGGTTTGAATATTACAATCTCATTATGGGTAAGAAGATTTAAATATCACAATAAATTTCTAAAATCATCATAGGATATAACAGACAATAGAAAATAACATATAAAATAAGGGATGAAACCGCGATGATTGCTCAGTACAAGGGCCAAGTATAAACCAGTACTGGCGTAAGTGATGGAGTTTGTAAATTAATCGATAGAATATTGCTATAAGTATAAAATATTGAGATCGTTTTTAGACACCCCTATTCACAATGGCATAAATTAATGTGATTGATCAAATAAGTCGATAAATCATTTGTTTCAATTGATTAATTGAAAATTAACATGAAATGGAGCAAAAGCGCGAGTCTACGAACGGTCTCATATGACAATAGTACGTGACTATTGACACTTTTGCATGAGAACGTGTTAGTTGACACTTTTGCATGAAAACGTGCTAAAATAACATAAACTAATCCCCGCAAATAGCGAAAATCGTCTTTAAAAGAACACGACGCTAAATTAAAACTTTATATCTAGTTTGACTCAAAATGTGCTTTGAAATCAATTCTAGTATATCGTCTAAAATTGTTGAGTGTCCGTCGAAAATTAAAATAGTGTTAATTGAAAAACAATTGTGTTGTGAAGTGAACTTTCCAACAAACCATCGGCAGCAGTACTTGTTGTACTGCCATTGTTGTATCACAGATAGCAGCGCTAATCGAGCCGATCAACTCTCCGCCTTGTCTCCGAATTCTAACAGATCATATATAAGTAATTTTGCTTTGTTATAGGTTTTGATTGTTGTTTTGCGAAATAGAAAAATACTGTTTGATAGGAAAATATTATAACGATTGGATAGCAAATGGTTTAATGAATATTTCGATTACGCAGTACCTTCCACAATCTTATAAGATTGATTGTGTACTGGTCCCGTATGAGCCCAGTGCTGGCAGCCCGTGAAAACACAATAATTTTCATGTGTTTAACTAACTATTTTGTATTTAAAGTGTTGAATCACGGTTTGTTGGTACTCTCATAGTAGCCGAATACTGGGGCAATACTGGTCATAGACCACCGTCCTCAAATCAATTAATTTATGAATTATTAAGTTGCTAGGCGATAAACAAGTTATAAAATACAAATTAGAAGCGTTATTGGATTATCAAAAAACAAAGAAAACCATAGTATAAAATCAATGAACAAATTAGTTGAGTAAACTTTTTAAGTGTAATAATTAGTATGAAATTGTCTGTTTATATAATAAATGTATTAATTGGATATCTTGTTTATTTATTCAACACAGATCCCTCAGATCTGAAAGTGATCACCAATCCCAAAAACAAAAAAAATATAAAGACTAGCTCTTGCTAGTTAATCATTACTGTTACTATTTTGTCATATTTTAAGTTATTTGAATATTCTTGCCGTCGCTCGGACGTAACAAGGAATATGGTTGACTTCTTAGTTTTTCTAATACATTCTATACTCCCACGCAAGCATGCAAGTCCCACTAGGCACCCCTCATCATCGGTTTTCTCTCTTTTCGCTGTTCTTTTTCGTGCTTTCTCTACCGTAAAAGCACGCCTACACCCTGACGCGTTTATGGCCTTTTTCATTGGTGTTTTCTAAATCTCCACTAGCTTCTCCCTTTTTTTATCTTCCCACTTTTTCTTCTCTCAGAAGCTAAGGGAAGCAAATGCACAAAATGTTAAAACACTCTCCGAAAAACTTCCATCGAGAATGGAGTGTCAGAAAACTCTCATCAAGAATGGAGAGTCGGAAGTCAAAATCAAATCATTTTTTTTTAATACTCAATTAACTTAAAACAATTAGAAAAAAGTATACATTAAAAAAAAAACTATTTAAAGATTTTTAACTTCGGAATGAGAAAAGTGCAACAAGGATTATTTGTGTTAGAAAAGCATTTGACATTGAAATATCTATTTATTTGGGATTATCAGTAATTTTTAATTGTACGATAATTTTCTCCTTAAATTCTTGGATACTTGTGCCATTTTCCAAGGATCTGGATTCTCTTTTATACATCATAAGTGTCACATACAACCAAACAAAGTAAGTTGAATAAAGTTTAAATAAAAATAAATTTAAACTCTTTTTATTTTCACTTCTTTCCTTTCCAAATTAATTTTTGACTTTTTCAGGTTTAGCTTCCTAACTCCGGTACCGATTAGGTTCTGGATGGCTGAAGTTGGTCCTTTAGTATTGTTATTTGGTAGCGTACTTTTTTTTATTGCAGGGTTCCCCTATTATTATAGAGAGTGGCCACACCTTTTTTTTTATTTTTGAGTTGAGGAAAAACCCTTGATTAGAAAATTGAGAAAATATAAATGTTTTAATTCCGAAAAAACACTAGAATTCCCCAAACAGAACGATTTCCCGAGCTATTGCGAATAATTTTGTAGGCTTAAATAAATAATGAAATTTAAATAAGAATATATGGTTATTGTCTTTCCGACGTGACAACTTACAAAAAACCATTTTTTAGGAAATAACTTAAGAAGCAGGAGAGAATTGAAAAGGATTAAAATTTATGATTTTTTAATAAAAAGGAAAATTATTCAATCTTTTTGAATACGTTTTTTGTCCAATCCATATGGGCGATCCTATGCAGTATCTCATATGGGATCCTATGTGGGTCGGCATATAGTAATTTATGTAGGTTTATCCTACATAAGATTTCTGAAAATGGCTTTTTTCAAATGCATATACCTCCACATTAAGCCAATGTCAGAATTTAAACTTAACTGCTTCACGAGCATCAGAGCTTTCCCTTCTTATATCATATATCTCTAGACTCGTTTGTGTGTTAAAAAGAAAGAAATCACCTAGCAACATTTCTATGAAACTCTCTAGGAATCTATGTAGGATCATACATAGGATCTTATATGTTGACCCACATAGGTGAGACAACTTACCGAAAAGCATTTCTGTAAAACTTTTGTACGTGGGAATATATGAAGGTTCCGACATAGGAACCTATATATGTCGACCCACATAGGATCCTTTGTAGGGACCTACATGGATTCCTATACAAGAGTTTATTTGTTGGAAATGCCGCTAAGTGCGTTCTCTCACCTAAACACACAAATGACTTCAAATACAGATAAGATGTCCCCCATGTGGGATTTGTATAAATGAGATGAGCCTATATCGGATTCCATATGGGATGAGATGTAGGATTGTGCATAGGGACCGATGCGAGATCCTATATAGAATCGAACATAGGATGATATGTGGGATAATACGTAGCATTCTATATAAGATCCTAGGTGGAGGCCGACATGAAAGCCTGTATGGGATAGTACATAGGATCACCCATATGACATTTGTATATATGAGATATAGCAGAGATAGAGATATAGCAGACCCTGCTGTCTGCTAAAGAAGTAGTTCCTACAGTGGAAACTCTTAATGGGCGTGACGACGTTGCGACACTAGAATTCATTAAATCCGTAAAACGCGCGCGTACACGTTTTTCTCAACCAGATTTTTTGCTCAATTATATTTTAACAGAGAAAATTTTAGATTATGCTAAGTGTTCTATAAGACGCGTCTCAATAAACAGCTATGAAAATCTATATCAAGCACTACGTCCGAATTTAGAGTCTGGTATGTCCGTTGAACTATGCTGAGCAAAAGTGGAATCATGTAAACAAGGTTCCGGTAATGTGTAAAACTATAATCAGCAGTTCGGTAAACACTTGAATGAACTCTATTATGCCGTCAAATCAGAACACAAAACAGTTATTGCGAGAAAATTAGCCTTCAAATAGAAGAAAAGGCTGCTATAAAGCATTATGTGATGAATCTTAGAAACGGCCTCGGAGCACAGGTCATGCCAGAAAAACCACGTTTCATAAACGAAGTTCAAGAAGAAGCACTAGAGGCCGAAGTTTATCTTCTTGAGAAATACAGATTTAGGGCGCAATTACCTACTAGAACGGCACAAAATAGCTCGTTGCCTACACCAACAATTGCTAGAGCTCAAGGCGCCACTACAAATCAAGTCCAACTACCGAATCAGAATATGCCTCTCTCGCAAAGAATGAAAATTCAATGTAATTTTTGTAAAAAATTAGGTCACACTGAAGCTCAGTTCTAGGTCAGTGTAGGGTCAAAACCGGGCAGATCAACTTCCCGAGTTCATATGACTTACGAAGAGAATTCGAAATTAAATTCAACGGAAGTTCTCGAAAATAAAATCCAAATTCAGGAAGATTCCCAGATAAAATTTCCTGCGTATGAGGACGAATCGAATCAGTTAATTTACAACCAACAGGATTTCTTCGAGATATTCAATTATTAGTCGATTCGGGGTCCTCTATTAACCTTCTAAAAAAGTCTTTCATACCGGACGATTTCAAACAAGAATCACAAATTAAACCGTTCAAAATGGGAAATTAAATTTATATTTCCGATTATAAATTTGTGTTTCAAAACCTTGGCACAACTTTTAGACCGAAAAATCGTTTTTTCAACAAGTGTCTGGACATATATCACTATAAATTTTAAATCATTGGCACCTTTAATTGTTATTGATTGCTGAAAACAAAACGAGTTCCTGAAGCAGACATCTGGAGATATTTCTTATGAAGAAATACAACTTATACTTCATGAGCAATTATCCGGACCACGGACAGTCTATGTTAAAGGTTTGGAGAAGAAGAGATACCTTAAACGATATGTAGATAATGTATTAAATCTTAAAGATATTAATTGCCCTTCGATAAAAAAACCGCTCATATATGTACAGATCATACTTTATTTAGAAGTAATTGTGCCTTAAGTAATGTTAAAAAATTGGTTTCTAAATCCTCTTAATAGATGTATTGAAAAAAGTTTACCTATAGGTGTAGATGAAATTGATTTAATTAAGGATTACTCTACTGTAACTGATAATATTACTACACATAACCTCAGAAACTAGTATGAACAATCTAAATGTTGTTATGAATAAACAAATACATTTATTTCTAAATGTAATAATTTGTGTTTTCAGTTATAATTTATCTACCTTTTCTTACTAGATGATTATACTAAGTCAGTCATATTATGTTTAAAAAAATGGGGGTACGCCCACTGTTCATGCATGTTAAATTGTGTACTTATGCAAATGCGCAGTGCACTTAATTCTTAATGTGTGCGCAATCTTTGAGAGAAAAAACTATCTCGAGGTGGGGTCATCCCCCACTATACATAGACGCATGCGCAGTGTCCTAATTTTTATTGCGCGCACTCTATTAAGGAAAGTGGGTAATTTTAAAAAAAGTGGGGATTTTACTGTATAAAAGGTGGTTTTCAAGACTGTTTTCTCAGACATCTTCGTCTCAGTGTTCAGCCAGAGTTATCTCCAGTTCACCGCCTCCGAGTTAAGCCAGAGTCATCTCCAGGTTACCTGCAGGTCATCTTCAGAGAAAACAACATGGAGATCCAGCAAATCAACGTTGTTGGACAAATCGGTCCATTCTTACCTTCGTAGAAGTTATCCGACTTAGAAGTGAACAACAACTATGCAGTGACTCATGTACGACAAGTAAAAACGAAATGTTGACTTAGAATTGTTGTAGAATTAGATGAAAGTTACAAAGTTTTTCTACCACCAAGGTTTGTATTCATTATTGCTGAAAATTATGATGCCTATTGTGCATTGCAAGAAGCAGCACGTGAAAAGAAATTATTGTTAAAGTACCTTGGTGGACCTTTTAATAATATTGAATTTAGTCAAAATTCTTGAAAAGAAATGTGACGCGCTCCGAAGAAAGGGACCTTAGAAGCAAATTGATAATTTTACAGGAGAGCGAAAAGAAAAGACGAGCGCGCATGGTACTTTGTACAAAACGCGGATGCTTGAATTACCATAACTTAAAAAATAAATAATGAAAACATTTTCTGACTCCAGATAATGAAAAAGGAACTTCTAATGAGGTTTAATCAATCATAAAACGAAAATCGATTTTTTGCTTCTAAGGTCCCTTTCTTCGGAGCGCATCACAAATACGTAAATATATATGTGTAAATGTATTTGTATAGAATTTTATATATTGAATATTAATGCTATGAAATTGTAGCAATGTTAAAAGAATTCAAATGTTTTGTTTGTTTAATATTCCCTATCCCATATTTATGTATAATTAATAATATATTAAAATAAGAATATATAATATATAAAATAATATAATATATATAATTAATGAATTCAAATTTTCCCAGAATTTTTGGTGTTGAACTTTATTCGCCAAAGTTTTTTCACAGAATTTTCTAATTTCATATATAATTAATATTATATTATATGCATATATAATGCATTTTACAGGGATATTTATGCTTTAACATGCAACAGCCTATGTTCAGTTTTGGAAAATCCTTACTATATATATTTTAAATTCTTCTGAGAGATATTACACATTTTATTTTTTTTATTATTTATTTACTTATTTACATAGCCCATAACCAATGTGCTATTTATTGGGCAATAATAATACACAAAATATGGTCAAACATATTTGACAAAAAGATGCTCATAACTTTTTTGACAAGCAGAAAAACGAAAAAAGAAAATTTCTTGGATTGATGTTTTTATAATATTTACAAGAAAACGAGTAGCGTATTTAGAACGGGCTGAAAAAACTAATCTTGTTCAAAGAAAGAAAGGGTTAAATCAGATAAACAATCTTTTACTTGTGTAGTTGCAAACAACGAGCAAACAAGCATTTTTATCTCTCCATCTTCCAACATCTCTGGTCTCCTTTTTTCCGTAGTAGTTATTCCCCCTTCTGTTATCGTTGTTACTGCTCTTGTTGCTGCTCTTCTCCTTCTTGCTTCCTGATGTGAGCTTCCTGATTCCCTCTATAAGGTAAAACTTTTCCATTAAAGAATATTTCTATATCATGAAGCAACATAATATAATAATTTTTATATTTAAATTAAATTATACAATATTACCTCTGTATTTTCTCCCCGTGAGAAGCGACCATTTGTATAATGATCCTTACGATGACGATGTGAATCAAAATAATCGTATCGTCTTTTCTTGCTTGCGTTGAGGGTTCTCTAGACATTCCTCGTGATGTGGAGGGTCCTCTCGACCTTGCTCGCGATGATGAGGATCCTTTCGAGATTCCTCGAGATGTTGAGGGTCCTTTCGTCCTTGCTCGCGATATCGATGTTCTGGATGTCGATGCAGCTAATTTTTTTCTTCCTTCTCGAGAAGAAGTTCTCAATTCTCTCTGAAAAATGACAAAGCATCAATATTAAAAATATTTCTATAATAAAAAGAATTATATTATAAATAAAGTTATAAAATAAGTTTTAAAATAATACTTTTTTTCTTTTAATGCTCTTGCTGTTTTCTTTTTTTTTATGCTGGCATTCTTGTTTTTGGGAGTGTATCTAGTATTATTGTTCCTGTTTTCCGTTTCACTATTGTCGGGTTTAACGTTTTTGTTATGGTCGTGGATGATGTTAATATTGGTGATGTTGGTGTTAATGATGTTTGTGATCGTGGTGTTATTCGTGTTGGTGACGTGGGTGTTAATGATGAAAAATCTGAAAAAGTTTTAAAATATTAATAATATCATATATGAATAGTTTATTAAAATAAGAAACTAATATATGTATAGTGTATTAAAAATATAATGTTTATTTCTTACGGAGTCATGTCGATAAAGTCCCATAGAGGGAGACCAAACAGCTTCTCAATTTCCCTGTAAGTTACAGGCACGTTAAAGTTTATCCATAAATTTCAAAACACAAGTATATGCCAAATTATCCTTATTTTGATTTTTCGTGATATCAACATGAGGTAAAGGATATGAGTTTTTGATTAAAAGGTCGTGCAAGCGTGTTACATGACAGATTTCAAATTTTGTTGGATTTTTATACGTGAACGACATAGTTATTCTCGATGTAAGGATTTGGGTAAATTTGACATAGTTGAAGATTTCCCCTGTTACCTTGTTTTTCTGGTTCTAAGTTTTTAATTTCAGGTGAAAGCGATGCACACTTTACTTTTCTACGTTCAATTTAATGCGTTGAGGATTCTTCTGAATTAAGTGCGTTTCTACCTAAGTGCAATAATAACTATGTAACAGAATCCCAAAAAGCGCTTAATAACTTAATATCATGGAATTTTCCGCCAGGAACATTACATGTTCGCGTAGTTTTTTTAGGTCTGATTGTGATAAAATCCCACTAGTTGCTAATAACGCTGGGTTGGTATATTTCCATGTGTGATTTTGCAAGGGTTGTAATATTTGAGGTGGGAAAGACTCAACTGGGTTTGGAGAAATTTTATACCATGTTTCGACGATTTGATACATGGTAGGTACAAAGGAATTACAGTCGACTATTGTACCCTGATTAGTTAATATATGTGTTCGTGGGCTAAGAAAGAGGCTCTCATTACCTTTGAATACTGGTAACTGATCGCAGCACTATTCTACTTTTCTATAAACTACTTCTACTTGTACACATTGGACTATATGTACTACTTCTCCTTCGACTACCGACATGCAACCAGACTCTTTCATTAAGTGGAGTGCAAATTCATCAGGTCCTTGGGTTGCAAGGATCAGCGAATTTTAAAATACTTCTTGTTCTAATTTGCAACTCTAATACATTATATTTTGGTATAAGGTGTTTATTTGGGTCCGAATATGTCTTTCGACATAAACAAATTTTGAATTTACATATAACATCATATCCAAAGTTTTTACTTTTAATTCTTTTCCTTCTAAAATCGGTCGTCCTTTGACGGTTTTGAAAATAAAAAGTTTTGGATGTTCGGTACGGTATAAAACATATTGGAAGATTGCAAATTGACCTTTTTGGCTTAATACAGAGGTAATTTCTTTTGTTGCTAAGAAAAATGAGGTTTCATCTGTTTCTTCATCTTTAATTTTATTAGCAAAACTTTCATAAAGTAATGAGTATTTATTAAATTGACAAATATCTTTAGGTAAAGGGTGCCAAAATGAAAAATCGTTATCGTTATCAAAACAGGACGTATCAGATAAAGGACATAATATTCCTAAACCTAAACATACCCTATCTGCTTCTAAATCAACTATTGAATATTGGTCTGCTAATGTGATTTTTATGGTTCCTTTAACAACAACTCCTTTCCAACTATCTAAAGGTTCTAAAAGTTTATTTAAATTTTTGTACCAAGTAATCAATCTAATATTAAATAAATTACATTTAATTGATAATGTCTGCATCTTTGGCTTCTCGGTAGCCAATAATACCAGTATCTAAACCCATCAGATCAGAATAGTTTTGGTTGATTATATTAAAGTGTACTTCTTTTCCGTTTAATGTCAGAAGAATCCATCCTTGCCTTATTTTGAAAGTCTCTTGTTTCATTCCATGGTTTCTACCTTTGAATATGTTACCTTTGATTCATTTTTTGATCTTCCCCTCCTAAGTTCATTACTGAAGTTTATTTTTCTTTCAACTTCGATTGCCCCACTTGTGATTTCTTTGAAAACAAGTATCTCAGAAAGCCGAATTTCAATTTCTGGTTTTAACCCTCTCCGAAAACATTGAATTAAATCTTTTTCTAAAGATTCAGTAAATGTTTTATCTAGAGTCCCCTTATTATTTAATCTATGAGCATCGTAAATTTGATCGGCAATTTCTTTTCCGCGATTGGCATATGATAAGACTGTTTCATTTTCCCACATATAAATATTACCTAGTTCCCCTTGTAACTGATAAACACATTTCCGAGGTAAATACAATTTTCTTAACTGGTCTGTTAAATCTTTGATAGTTTTAAAGGTTGAACCGTAAATTCCTCTTCTAGCTTCCCTCATTAATTTTCCGCGAATTAATTTAACTAAATTTTCTTCCACTGGTTTTTCTGGTATCATTTGTTTCGCCTCATCGCACCTCTCTATAAAGGCTGAAAGGGAAATTTTTTGCCAATTAAATACCTGTGTGGAAGAATCTTGTGGCAGTCTAGAGTCCATTGATTTCCTGCCTAGCAGTAATCAAGTCCGTCTGGATTAGACGGACTGCTACTGCTAAGACCGTCTAGACGTAGTCAAGTTTCTTTTGTTGGTTAAGTTTACAAGACACTATTTAATAGCTATAAAATCTAGGTCTTCCACGCGTATATCGTAATCTATATAAATGAACTATCCAATGACCACATAATTAATATTTTTTTTAAATTGCTTCCCTAAATAAGTTCTTGAGTGAATTACTTGATCCTGTCACTTTTTGCTTACCTCTTCACAGTCACATAAAATCAGTAAAATTAATAGAAATAAAAATTTTGCCTCTATACCCTATCGGAAATATTATTTAGTTTTCCCTAATTAATAATAGATATTTTTATTTTGCTAAAGAACATTTTAAGCAAGAATTAAACATTTTTAAAATTAAAAGTATGGAATAAAAATTAAAAATTACAATATCTTACAGAAATTTTAATATTTTTGATTTTAATTTTATTCAAAAACAATTTTGTAATTATTTTTAAAAAATGTATTCGAATAAAATTAATTAATATTGAAATTATTTTAATTAATTTCTAATCTTTATTATTTTCATTTATGTTTTAAATAATAAATTCTAAAAAAAACTGTTAATGTTATTTAAATTTTATTTAATTAACCTTTATTTAAAAAATGTATTAAATTATTTTTTATTTTTATTTAAATATTTAATATGTTACCTACTAAAATGTTAATATTTTAATTATTTGTTTCTTATCTGCTATTGAGTTCTACCTATCTTGTTTAATTTTATCTCATTTTTAGTTAATTTAAGGTAACAACGTTTTAATTATTCTAAATAATCTAAAATAATAAGTCTTAAAAATTAGGAAATTAAATTTTTTAATTCATTTTTGATAATATTTCTAATGTTATGTAAACTTAATTAAATCAATACTTTTAATACAATTTAAATTTAATAACATGTAAAATTTTTTTGAATTATTGTTAATTTTTATTTAAATATTTAATATTCTGCTAACATCTTTTATGATTAATTCTTTCTTTCTTATTTATGATAATATATTTATGATAATATGTCATTTTTAATTAAATAATCTTAACGTAACGTAAACCTTTTCTTTTCAGAAAGTTTAATAAATTATAAAGTCAACTATTGTATCATGTACTAGTTATTAAGTTATTTGAAATTTTAACCTTTTCCCCAAATCAAATGGGACCAAAATTAGCAATGTGTAGGTAAATGTCTGTTTGTTTAAACGTTGGATCCACGAACTATGAGGTGACCCTGTATTAAATTAGATTAATATGTTAAATAAAAATTTTCCAAACTCAAAATATAAATAAAAAAATTTAAATAAAATTCAACTTTCTATAGTGAATAAAAAAATATTTCATTTATAACAAAAATTCCTTCTTGAGAATTGTATAAGTTTCCTTAGCTATTTGAAACTTGGTTTTTAGGCTAAAAAGAAGAAATAACTGATTAGGATAAATTTAGATTCAGAATTTAATATTTGTCTTAGTAATTTATCTTAATCAATAAAATTGAAAAGTTCTATGCAGGGACGTAACTACAAATATCGAGGCCCCCCCGCAAATTTTTTCAGTAGGCCCCTCTCCCCCAATATTTTTTTAAATAGTGTATAAATAATTTCGGTCAATATTTTTTATTTTTAATTATTTCTTTAAAAAAATTTATTTTGCATTAGGGTTATTGGGCTCAAGGCCCCCCAGCAAGCCGAAGCCCCCCCGCAATGCGGGGTTTCGCTGTATGGTAGTTACGTCCCTGGTTCTATGTTACGGATGTGACATATGACTTTACAAATTTTTGGAGGCCCCGGGGGGATCTTTCTCACTCTTCTGCAATAATTGAAGAGGATTAAATTTTATAAATTGTGCTAATTACATATAATTCTTTTGTCTGGATATTAATTCAATGGAGATTTTAAATAATATATTGAATTTTGTTAAAGAAAATCTAATTCCATTGGGCATTAGAATTTTTGAAGTAATCAGACCATTTTACCATAACGTAAAATTTTTAATGGCCTAGCAAAAAAAATATTAGATTGTCAATTGTTAACAATGAATTCAATCTAAAATTTTTGAATATATAATTTTTACCGATCTCCAAAAGTGAGATCTGCTGCATTACACTTGGTTGTGTAGTGGGTATACTGGGTCCTTTGCTTGCGCGTAGTGATATTGCCGCGTTACTGTGTAACATCAACCCTGAAATTATAAATGTAATTTCTACCTTTGAAATTTTTTTTTTCTCCTCTCTCCTCCGTCTGTAGTTCTTTGGAAATTTAAAATCTCGCCCGGTTAAAAGAATTTCAAGGAAAAGAACCTAGATAACTCTCATTTCTTAAGATAGAAATGGAGTTTGTTCTTTCCTCAAAATGTTGAAAATAAGATCATAAACTTGGTTGATATTGAGTCGGCAGATTCCACTTTTCCTAAGACTATTCAAGTCCAAGGTCTAGAAACGCAAATAAGATACGAGTATCAAAGAAACTCGTACCTCTATTTTACAACCGAGGCATCGCTTGCTGTCCGAGTAACAATGCAGCATTCTAGACTAATCCTTAAAAAGCAATTTAGATGGGCCCCTCGAGCGATACTTCCGTATCTCTGTTTACACAGGCCCATGAGAATGACCAACTTGCAAGATTGCTTACTAAAGATAAATTCCAACTCAAAGGTTGGAAATGAGTTTGTAATGTTTAAAACATATTTTATCTTTAAAAACTATTTAGGAAATACGAAATAAAACTAGTAAATTTGACTATAACTTGTATTCTAATTATCAAAACCTTAACAATTTAAGGATTTATTGTTGTTGAAGATAACGTGAAGTTCAAAACTTAAATCATTCTTATTATTAATTAAATATGAAAAGTAACCAACTTTAATTGTTTAAAATGAACAAATAAGGTAAATAAATCTTAAATTAATTCTTAATAATGATAATTGGAATACAACTATTGAAAAAACCTTTAAATTTAAATTAATTAGTAGTTTATTTTAAATAATGCTTGTTAATAAAATCAATTGTTTAAATAAAGAAAATTAATTAATTAATTATTTTAAGAATCCATTAATAAATTCTGAAATTTATCATTATTATAGTAAATCGGCATTTTTTATGAAAATTGATCATTTAACAAGGATCATTTAATTTTTTTCTCTTTCTTAAGATTGCAAATACTAGTTATTTGCATAAAACCAAGTACTTGGTATAATTACCATATTTTGTGAAATTAGGTTAATAGATTTAGGCGGAGATTCTTAAATTACGGTTGATAAACTACAAAAATTTGTATTCATATTATCTACACAGGGTAGAAATCTGTAAAAATTGATATTTTGGACGGAAGGGCAGTTTGGTGTTCTGGAGGTTCGAGTGGCGACATCCCTGAAACTACTCAGCAACTAGTACTCCCACTACCAGGTTTCCGCCCTCGGGCCCTTCCTATTTTTCCACTTCTTTAAGAAACTATGCCCTACTTCCTGAAAAATCAGGAAATACTCCACCCTTTTTCCCTTTCCAAATTTCTAAAATCTGAAGAGGGTCCCATTCCGTCAAGTTTTCGACACTTCATCTCTTCATCTCAAACTAGTTGGATCATCATCCCTTTCTTGGGTTTTTACCAGACACTTACGGACTTAGTGTTTTTTTGAAAAGTTTGAGTTTAAGTTTACTAAAAATCAATTATTCCAAATTTACAAAGAAAAATTGTATACACACTGATTTCTCCATTGCACCACGCTGCCTGCCTTTTTGTCCACATCTGTACTATTGGATCGTCAACTCTTTATTTTAAAATCAAAGTATGAAAATTTAATATTAATAAATGAAATTTTACTGTACGTTTTGATTGAAATCATTACAAATAAAATTGAAAATAATCTTACACAAGTGTTATAGAAGTTGAATATTTAGTCACTTTTGAAATTTTAGTCATTTTCTTTAAATTAAATTACATAAGATACAGTTATCTTGTATTAATTCTCGAATGTTTGTTGTGTAGATTTTTCAGTTTTATTCGTTAATCATTTCTTTTTATTGTGTTTACCTGTTATAATTGTCATTATTTTAAATGAATATTTTATTTGATATAATACCCCAGAAATCAAATGGGACCAGTTAAATTCTGGTTCCTCGTTCTGGTTTTCCTATAAAATTCCTCTCCTATTAGGGAAATAGGGCAGTTTTGGGTCCCCGCATTAAGGTTGCGACCCCGCTGGGTAAAAGCTAATTTATCCTCTCTTTTACCTTTCCTTCCATCATTTGATATATATTCAAGAAATTAGATATGTACCACATTTTAGAGAAAATCCCAAGTAGAATAATGAGAGGGAAAGAACTTTGATTAACACACGATTTCCCTAGCTATTAGGAATAAAATCCTAGGCTAAAATAAAATTAATTTTTGGTCTAGTTTTGATATGTGGGAAATATTTATTAAAAATCCTTAAAAATAATATTTTTGGAATTATCCGACATAACAACTGCACCGTCTGACCCCGAGCGTCAACTCTCTAAATGAGGGTCTTATAGTAATGTCACGTCCTCGTGACGCATGTTGTTTAGTTGTTAATGAATTTTTATAAATTTTACAAATATCATGTCTAATTCTTAAGTTCATTTTAAAATCAATACTCGAGTCTCGACACGTGTGTCATGTCACTATGACTATTAATTAATTAATTAATAATTTAATTAATATTTAGTTAATATTTTAATCACATTTTAGTGCAATAAATAATACAAATTTGTGTTGTTTTATGTTTACACAATTAACTTTTATTTAGTGAAGCGAACAAACAATTAGTTAAGTGTTAATTATTATATTTAGTTTGTTTAAACAAATAATTGGATTATTTAAACAGATTAAAATAAGAAATTAAGTAATATTTATCATTCGACAATTACTTTACATTGAAACCACACACATTGACCGGTATTGTGTGAACAAATAAATAAATTGTCTAAACAAATTGAAATAAACAATTAAACGATGTTTATAATTTATAATATAATTTTTTTTTGTAAAAAGTAACATTCATATCTCAGAGTACAACAACTAAACATACTATTCATATAGTATTTATATTTTTTTAAGACACAAAAATTTTGACGTTTGTCCAGCTAGATTTGCGATTCGTACCACTGTGCGCCGTGCGTAAGTTAAACCGACGCGCTGTCGCCACCCGCGCCTTCAAGCGTGTGCGTTCGGCAAGTTTCTCCCGCGAATCAACCCGCGAATTAAACCGCGGATTCAGCCGCGTTCCCCTGTGTCGTGAGCTACCGCGCCACCAACCGTGTGAAGTCCAGACACGAGGACGCTGTGAACGCCGCGCCCCCAAGCGTGTGAGTTCGTCACAGTGTCCCCGCGAATTCATCCGCGAATCAAACCGCGAAATGAACCGCGGATAAAATTGCGTTCCCCTGTGTCTTGAGCTACCGCGCCACCAAGCGTGTGAAGTCCAGACTCGAGGACGCCGTAAACACCGCGCCACCAAGCGTGTGAGTTTGTCACAGTCCGCCCGCGAATTCATCCGCGAATCAACCCGCGAATTAAACCGCGGATTCAGCCGCGTTCCCCTGTGTCGTGAGCTACCGCGCCACCAACCGTGTGAAGTCCAGACATGAGGACGCCGTAAACGCCGTGCCCCAAGCGTGTGAGTTAGTCACAGTTCTCCCGCGAACCATCCGCGAATCAAACCGCGAATTGAACCGCGGATTAAATCGCGTTCCCCTGTGTCGTAAGCTACCGCGCCACCAAGCGTGTGAAGTCCAGACACGAAGACGCCGTGAACGCCGCGTCCCAAACGTGTGAGTTCGGCTCAAATTCACCCGCGGAACCATCCGCGAATCAAGTCGCGTTCCTCTGTGACGTGAGTTACCGCGCCACCAAGCGTGTGAAGTCCAGACACGGGGACCTCGTGCGTTGTTAACGCCGCGCCGCACCGCGAATCACGCCGCTAATTAATCCGCGTATTACACCGCGGAATTATACCGCGAATTAAATGATTAATTACTTCGCGAATCAATACGCGAAACATGGCCCCACTCAACCCCAACAGTCGGGATAACTCCTCCGACTATTCTCTAAATTCTCACCTGTTCACAGATGGAGCCACCACGACTAAGACGGCATAAGACGCTGAAGAAAATTCAACGCGACAAGAAAAGGGCACGGAAGAAGTCGTTTGAGAAGAGAACGGTCCTTCGAGCCTTGTACTCGGCCGCTACCAAAGCTGCCTACTGCTCCACTCCAGTTACCCTGTCTCTGCCCAACTTGCGCCGCTCGGAGGCCATCTCCACGATTACCATCAGCGGCGGCCTAACTGCACCCGTGGTCTGCTCCACTCCCGTGCCGACACCTCCGTTGGGGGCCTTCCACGCTCCCACACCAAGATACGTGACTGAGGGGTATTTCACGTCTGCGCCAGGGCCAAGCCGGGCCCTCCTGTCTCCTGACCACACTGGGGCCTCCACCACTACACAGGATCCAGACTCGACCACCGACTACTATTTCGAGCCTGTAGCCCACCTCACCACGGACGAGGAGTCCCCGGACCCCTCGTTAAGGTCACCGTCGCCCTTGCCACCGCTGCCTCGCGGTTCCGAGGACATCCTCCTCCGAGAGTATTTAAACTTGTCGGACGACGCAATACTTCTCCATACGGACTGCTCTCTGGAGGAGCCAGAGGCCGTCCTCTCCGTGGCCCCAGTCGAGGGTACACCACCCCCCTCGCGGACTGGGAGCCGGGGCCACTGCTGCAAGAGAACCCTCCGGTTTTCATTCCACGGCGGGGCCTCGCCGTCCCTCACCTCTCCTGGTACGAGAGGAAGCAAACCCGTCCGGCCGTCCTTACGGGAAACCTCGGGACAAAAATACCCGGGTAATACACGGCCCTCCTCGGCCCGCACCGGTGCCTAGGCCTCTCTTGGATTTAAACCAGGCGAAATACCGGCGCCTTGTACAACGATTCCGTTCTCGTCGATGATAATACTCTGTAACCAACTTTTGTACAAAGGGGTCAGGGGGTTGAATGAATAAATGTTATTTATTGAGAATCCACGTATTACTTTACTCTCCTTCCCTCTTAATCTCTTAATAGAAGTCAGAATTTAAATTTTTATTCGCTACATAAAATATTAACTTAGATCTTTTTTCCAATAACTTGAACCTTGCCAAAACGAACCAATTCTCTTTTCAGCTTCTACATTGAACCGAAGAGGAGGAGCACTACCTATCACTCATGTTGTTCTCTCGCTCGCTCTCATTCCTCTCTCGTACTCGCACTTTCCCCCTCCCCCTCCTCTCGCTCTTATCATTCTGCAGTTCCGCCGAAGCGTAACAATTTAACTAGTTTTGTCAGAAGTTAAATTAAAACAAGTGTTTTTCGGAGTCGGCCAACGAGGCAATCAGAAAGTGAAATCTTAGCAAACACTTTCGTACATCAACTTTGTAGTGAAAGTCTCATCTATATTTGGATTATTAGAGTTAAATTTGGAGTCATAAACGAGAGCCGTTGGAAGAAAATTGCAGGAATTTACTACCTCTATTCACGGACACACCATTCGGGTCGGAAGGTCTCCTAGTCCACCTAAACTCATAAAAAAAGGTAACAATAATTCAAAAATCCCAAAAAGATAGAAAAACCAAGAATCTTCGAAAAGAATGTATATGAAGAAATTTTAATAGTAAACTCTTGTTACAGATATCGAATCTTCTAAACTCATTAAAACTATTTGGAAAACAATTTCAAATTTACAAATAACCAAAAGATTTCTTCTTGTTATAATAAATATCGTTTAAATGTACCTTTGTGTATTTATTTGACTGTATTTATTAATTCTTTTATGAATAATAATATTAATAATAAAATATTAGGGACGTAACACGTGTAATGACTTGGGATACAATAAACGAAAAAGGGGAACTAAAAATAAATGAATGAGATTTGACTTCTCCCCTAGTCTAAGTGATATCTGTTCTCTTGATGTTTTAATTGACCAACCGGAAGTGGATGTGCAACCACATGGTTGCACATAGTTAGGTGTAGCATCATTTTTGCGTGGGATGCGTGATTTTCTTGCGTTTCGCGTGGCACCCACGCAAAATTCTGGAAGGGATGAAATTACAGAGAACCGAGGTTTCTTCAAAAATTAAGTAAAACCAAAAATCAGTTCCTTTACCAACTTTATCTAAACCGGTTCTCTCTTCTCTAAAGAAAACCTCAGCGGAGTCGCAAAATACTTTTTGCAAATATCGGGTCGGACTTGTAAAGAATACTCACTGTTGAATCTTTAATACTGTATCGCGTCAATGATGAATAAGTCGTGACGAATTCGAATTCATGAAATCTGTATACCCGAATAAATCAAGTTGATTATTTGGCGCAATTGAACTTAGAAATACTGTATTTTACAAGATTCCGTTTTGACTTGTTGGTTTGCGGCTCCGTGGAAGTCGCAACAATCGACTTAATCATTCTTGTAAACTTTCGTAAATAATTGGTGTAATTGTGAATTTTATTAATGACTGTTAGTAATCTGTGACTTTGACTAAGCAAAATTGTCTGCGTGCAACTTCTCTTGATCCTTGACCATTTTTCCTACATTTTGATTACCGCCCTTTGTAAATCCTTTCTCTTAATATTTTCCCTAAACAAGTCCTTGTTCAAGAATCCAGATTATTATGAACTATGAAACGTCTTGTGCTTCGCATCTGAACTTTCATCTACTTTTGAAGAGGACTTCAAAAACGAAGGACTTCAACTTCCTAAACGCCGCTGGGAAGTAATTTCAAGGAACGTACTTTCGGCATCAACTGGACTCGAAGCTCTTATGGAATCCATTAATAAAAATTAAGATTTTCTTTGAAAATTTTTTTCTCTCTTTGTGTTGATTTTCTTTTTTTTTTGCAATAAAAATAAATTCAGAAAACAATCCTGACCTGTCAATTTCCAACATGTGACAATAAAAATTGAAAACTTGTTATTATTAAATATAATATAATAACAAGTTTTCAAATAAAACTATGAAGGTGTTTTTTTAAATTTTAAAACGGGGAATTTTTTGAAAAAATTAAAATTTTTTTTAAAAAATCCAAAAGATTTGAAATTTTGAGACAAGAGATTTTCGTAGTTAAATTTAGGTTAGGAATTCAGAAAATTATATTTTTATTAAGGTACATATAATCCACTTTGTAACTCTTTAAGCTTTTTATAATTAATTTATAATTATCATACGTTTTATTTTACCAATTCCAGATAAACTTGTAAAATAATTTTTCAAAAAATTGACTCTCAATGGAAACCAGAAAATGACTGGATAATTTAAAAATTGACGATTTAAACGGTAAAAAAACAAACTTTCTTTTATAATGACACATTGTATCTTAATTAATTTATAAATATTATGATTTACAGTTCTGATGAGGATGTGATATATTACATCGAAACGCGTCAATAAAATAATAATGAAAAAAATATTACTCACTATTTAGTTTTTTATAAAACATAGTTTTTTATAAAAAATAATTTCTGAAAAAAAGCCGTTCAGGCCAAAAAAAAAGAGAATTATTCTCACATATAATATAAACGGCTTGAAAACTTTAAGGTTAAACCTTTTCAAACAATATAATAAATGAAGTTTATTTGTTTTGTTTTCTTTTTTAAATATAAGAAAATAAAAATAAAATTAAATAAAGTTTTGTATTTAAAGTTAATTTACAATTTTATAATATTTTTTTTTTTAATTTATGTCGGACAAACGTCCAGTCACAAAAAGCCAAACTAAAGGAGTTTTGAACACCGATAATTTGGTTGAATCCGACGATAACGTTAATAAAAATAATTCAGATTCAAACACTAATGATTCGATTGATTCTGATAGTAAAACTAATAAAAAAGAGGAAAATTTGAATGAAAATCCATTCATATCTAAAGATAAGATTCCTAGAGATGATTCTACTAATGCTTTAATAACTAAAAATTCTAAAGATTTAAATAAGGCCTCTACTTCGGGTATATCAAAAAATACTTTGGACAATAACTCTGATAAACTTGATTTAGAAGAATCATTACTAGATTTGAGTTTTAATTCTCCTAATAATACCATAATTGGAAAGATTGATTCAGGATCATCCCACGAAGTCCCTACTAGTAACAATCAATCAAATTTGGAAAATTTAAATAGAACTCCCCCCCCCTTTAAATATGGCAGAAGCACAAGGAGTATATACCAGAGATTGTCACCAACACCACAAGAGTCTATGTACAGCTGTTACAGGCTATGGATTATACGGACCTAATGGTTCGACAATGTAAAATAGAAATTAACAGAATGATCTATCATTGAGGAATGTTTTCGCATATATCCACTGTAGCGGGCGATATGAATGAGTATATAATGGATATAAGCAAACAGGCGTGCGATACTGCACACTCACAGGGAACGCTGTTAATTTATAACACTCATTTTATGAACGGTTTAAAGATTAATAGTACTACTAACCGAGGGGCTACTTTGTTCGGTCACGATAATTTAGATGGAGATTGTAAAGGAGCTAGTTATTCGGACACATTCGGAACTTGAAAAAATGTAGTTGTACATGCAACTATTACTGTCACCTTAAGAGAACATTTAGCCAGGGTACGAATGAGCACGGATACCATACACTTACGCTCCGGAACAGTTTGCCAACTTGCCGATGAAATGTGCATCGATCAAGAGGGAGGTTATACTTTTTGGAGTCCTTTCCCCAAAGATACATGTAACTTTAATAGATTCCGTATTTTGTATGAAGGTTACGGTTTTAAAACCTATGATGTAGAGCTTAATAATACCCAAGTTGTTTATTCAGTATCGTCTAAAGATTCGTTATTTTCTTTGGCTACTAAGGGTAAAGAATCGATTTGTGGTTACATGATTACTAAAACCAAGCACCCTAAACTTTACATTTTTGAAACCCAAAAAGGTGAAACATTAGCACTAAACAAAAAGGGATTTGATTGCTAATCTAGATATATTTGCATATGTAAATTCTAAATTTTTATATGTAGAAAAACATGTTAAAACTCAAATGAAATCCTTATATCGGGATGTTATTTCTCAAAAAAAAAAAAAAAAAAAAAAAAAAAAAAAAAAAAAAAAAAAAACGATAATAAAACGGCCTTGCGGAGTGGACCCTGAGTTGTTTGTTTAACCCCCGGGAAGTGAGTGCACGATAGTGAGTGTACACGATCGCCCTTTTAATTTTCAGATTAAAATCTTAAAACTCATCATATCTTAGGTTTTGCCCCATATAAATCATCCGAACAGAACTCATAGCTGAACAAATACGGCTCTTCCAACGAACGGAGGACGACAGACATAAGAATCTTGTTTTTCACCAAATTCTTAAGAATGTTAACAGCTTCTGAAATGAAAAAGGAGAATCTAAATGGGTCTGATAGATACGAGAATCTATAGGGTGTAATTTTAAATAGATTTAGTAAAATATAAAATAAACAACTTTTTCCCTTAAATTACATTAAATTATATGTAAAGTACAGTATCTTGATTGGCATCACTGGACAGTAGATTTCGATAACTAATTAGAATTTAATTATCATTTTAGTAAAATGATTTTCCTTTAATAAATAAGTTTAACAATAAAAATAATTATATAAATGGTTGTGATCATTAGTTATAATTTTATTAACGTAAAGTTAGTATTTTAAGTCACCCCCTGAGAGGTTTAAGACCACACGGCGACCCAAGAGCCATTTCGACCCGGAAGGTTATACTCCTGAGAGGTTGTCAGCGTCACATAGTCGCCTCCCCCCCTCGACTTTGCCCTGTTACATTTTCACTTTGACGTTAACGCCAAACTACGCCCAGTACCTACGATCCGGACGTACTGGATTTAACGCCAGGGTTCCCACTTGTATAACTTGATAAAATAAATATTATTTTGTTACGCCAATTATTGTTGTTGTCACATTTCTTATCCCCACACACAATAAACGAACCACCAGCAGCTAAACCGCTACGGGGTGTTTACCCCCTGAGAGGTTTAAGACCACACGGCGATCTAATGGCCATTTCGACACGGGAGGTTATACTCCTGAGAGGTTGTCAGCGTCACATAGTCGCCCCCCTCGACTTTGCCCTGTTACTTATTCACTTTGACGTTAAAGCCAAAGTGAAACTACGCCCTAAAAGAGAGTTCGCGGCCCAGCGCAACTAGAAAAGAGGAAGGCGAGAACCCACCTGCATTCCCAATGTAGGCGGATCCATCGATTAACGGCGAAATTGGAAAAGATGCGAGAGATCCCCTCACTCCTCGACCTTCCGCCTTGTCAACCGTAAGTAGAAAAAATCCCTTCGCTTCTAGACCTCCAGACTTACCAGCCATGCGCAGTAGCCAAACCCCCTCTGGCTACTGATGAGTACGAATCCACCGCATGCGGATTGCTCCGACGTCAATAGACTGGCTCTATGAAAGAGCTCTACCAAGAACTGGATCGAGTACCCTACGTGGCCCCCTCGGCCCCACTAGTGCTCTCGCCGATCAAAAGATATTCTGTCGCGCCACACTTCTTCGAACCGATAGCTTGAGAACAGCGTGTGACCTTGCCGAATAAACCGCGCATCACAAGCGTGGAAATGCTCCCCGCTAAGCGGCCAAGGCCTACAATTGTACCTCCCTCCAGAACCTACGATCCGGACGTACGGGATTTAACGCCAGTGTTTCCTCTTGTATAACTTGATTTAATAAATATTATTTTGTTACGCTAATTATTGTTGTTGTCACATTTTTTATCCTCCCACAATAAACGAACCACCAGCAGCTAAACCGCTACGGGGTGTTCACCACCTGAGAGGTTTAAGACCACACAGCGACCCAATGGTCATTTCGACCCGGGAGGTTATACTCCTAAGAGGTTGTCAGCGTCACATAGTCGCCACCCCCCCTCGACTTTGGCCTGTTACATTTTCCGAAACTACGCTCGGAGAGAGAGTTTGCGGCCCAGCGCAACTAGAAAAGAGGAAGGCGAGAACTCACCTGTATTCCCAATGTAGGCGGATCCATCGATTAACGGCGAAATTGGAAAAGATGCGAGAGATCCCCCCCCTCCTCGAGTGGGGTTTCCACTTGTATAACTTGATAAAATAAATATTATTTTGTTACGCTAATTATTGTTGTTGTCACATTTCTTATCCCTCCTACAATAAACGAACCACCAGCAGCTAAACCGCTACGGGGCGTTTACCCCCTGAAAGGTTTAAGACCACACGGCGACCTAATGGCCATTTCGACCCGGGAGGTTATACTCCTGAGTTGTGGTCAGCGTCACATAGCCTCGACTTTGACCTGTTACTTTTTCCTACGCCAAACTGACCGGTGTCAACACCAAGGACTCATCTTTTGAAAACACAAGGAACAGAGGTTAAATGCAATAGTCTATTTCCTGTTATGTACGAAATTTGGAATAATTAGTACAATCTTTCCCCTAAACGAATCAAAACACTAAAACTCGATTACCTGAAAACTGAGGAATTGAAAAGCTGGACTTACCAAAATTCTGCAGCTCTGGCTATAGTGGAATCTGCACTTAAACTGATATTCAAGAGCTAAGGAGGCAAATAATGTTCCCAGTCGAGAAGCCTTCAATGTTAAACGTCCTGGCATGGGAAATGAAAGGATACTCCCTAGTCATCTCTGAGGGCTCGGTTATGAAGCTTTTTAACGAAAAAGTAGTAGAAAAATTTGTCGATGGTATCTGGGGTAAAAACTGGGGAAAAATTTTGACATTCGTAACCCTTAGTGCCGGGATAGTAGCCGTATTGACCATCATCCATATTATTAAAATGGTGGTAGACACTATCATCCACGGCTATACATTACATTCAGTATACGGATGGTCACATAGAGCGGAAGACCAAGCAGCAGTACCACTCACAGCTGTCGTTGCCGAAAATAGAGAAGAAAATCCACACCATGAAGTTCCTAACATTAACACAAACACCAATACCACTGTAGCAACTGCAGGCGCTCCAATCGATAACAGACTTTATCTAATTATATGATTTTTCATGTGGCGATCAGTTAGAGATTTCTGCTCCTTTATTTCCACCTTTCTAATATATTTCTTTTATACTTCAATGGTAAGTTCTGTTTTTGTTTATAAATAATCAGCAATTGTGTGTAAACTAAGTTTTAAATATGTTAACTACACAGAGGTATGGTAACTGTTTACATTGCACTTACCAGTAACCATTTTACGATGGGGGTGTAATATTGTAACGTCGTGTGCCATTTCGTTTTTTGTTTCATTTTTTTAAACTCTTCGTTTTCCATATCACCGAATCGAAAAACATAAATTTGACAATCTCTTGAAAAGGGAGGATCAGCATAGTCTTTCGAGTTTTCCCAGAGTTCGGTTACATTTGAAAAAACAAGACTTTATCGTTAACAGATGCCTTTTATCGACTCGATTTTCTAAACAGTCCCTAAAAACTCTAAGATTAGAGGTCGCGCTGAGACAAACTCTGCTATAGGCGATGCTGACCCTCACTTTGGACAAGTGTTCACTTCCGTCTTTGAGTGCAGGCCCATACTGTAAATTCGTCACACCATCCCCGTTTCCCTAGAAAATCTGTTTCTTTCTAATCTCGATGCCAGTCCAGTTATCTAATTTATTACTTCCAATGTTTAAGGAAAGTAAAAATTCAAAGAAAACGATATCAATGTTTAAAACAAATAACAGTCGAAATAATTTTATTGTAGGTGGAAATTAGTTACGATTTTAACAAAAAAAAAAATATTTTCAGAATATTCTAATCGAATACTTAAAATGCATAAAAATTCCTTATAACCCTTTTCCTAAACTGTTGGACACTGCACTATAAAGTGTATGTTTGTATATATATATGTGTGTGTGTGTGTGCGTATGAGCATAAAATCATTTTAAAATAATAATAATTTTTTTTTTTTTTAAAGTTTTTAGATTTAACCAAAAACTTGGTGGATTTACTACAATGTTCAACATCTACCAGTACTGGTACCACTTTTTAAGGATTCCTGGATTCTTTTTTGTTTATCAAACGTTTCAAATACGACCAATCAAAGTAAGTTAAATAAACAAAAATTCAAAATTTTAAGTAACTCTCTATTTTCATTTTTTTCACTCTTCGTTTTCTTTCCTTAATTTTATTCATTTTTTCAGGGTAGAATCCTAATCCCGGGCCCGTTTAGTTACTGGTACTAGGATTGGTCCTTTAATATATTTTTTTTCGTTCTTTTCTTTTTGTAGGGTACCCCTGTTTTAAAGGGCGATACTCCGAAATTGTTTTTCCGCGTTATAGTTTCCCTCCTTGTTGGGAAACTTCTGAAATTTTAATTTATAACAGAAAAAAGAGAATCAGAACATAGCACCAGAAAGATATTTGATATCCCGAGCTATTGCGATTTAATTTGTAGGCTCAAATAAATATAAAATTTTCAATAATAATATCAACAAGAACTACTGTGCTTTAGGGCGGATTTTCTCCACTTACTCTCTTTTGAGACACACTTCAGGGCCAAATCAAAATTAGGAAAATGATTGACTTCTTAGCTTTACTACTAGCTTTACTACTTCTTAGCTTTTCTACTCCCAAGCATGCATGCAAGTCCCAATAGCCACCCCTGATTATCGGTTTTCTCTCCTTTCGCTGTTCTTCTTCGTCGTTCTCTCTCTACCCTCAATACACGCCTACACTCTGACGCGTTTAGGGCCTTTTCCATAGGTGTTTTCTAAGTCGCTACTAGCTTTTCCCTTTTTTCTCTTCCCACTTTTTCTTCTCTCAGAAGCTAAGAGAAGGTATCTACTTTTAATATCTTCTTTCTAATTAAACATTCAAAAATAGAACATTAGAAAAATTACTTGCATGAGATCGATGTTCCGAGCTAATGCGATTAACTTCGTAGGCTCAAATAAATTTAAAAATTAATATAAATAGATTAATGTTATTTTTGGAATTTTCTGATGTGACAATTGATGTAATTTTGATGAAAGTATAATTTATAATTGATCAAAAATTAATGAAATAATACATGTTTTCTTTTTTGCTTATTTTTTTGCCTGCATATTTGCATGTTTGCTTAAAAAATTTTTTTGAAAACCTTTTTTTTGCTTGTCTAGTCCTCCACCATCACATATGACATGTGTAATTAAATTTTAAGCAGCTTAATTTTTAATTACAACATCTTATTTTTAAGTTTTTGCAATGTACACATGTGTAATATCTTTCAGCGGGATTTAAAATATATATATTGTAGTTTATTAAGCCGCATTTAAACATTGTACTAATATTTTTTTTAGATGACAAACAAATTAGAATTAGCTTTAGCTATTCATGGGTTGTCTGTAAAAATAATCTTATTCCGATTGCGCATGTGCAAATACACATGCGGTGCGATGTCTTTATTGTTACAAGTACCTAATTTTGATAAAACTTGTCGGGGCTGTAATGTTGATATTCAAAAAGAAACTGCTCGGTGTGATAAATGCAATGCACCGTTTCATCCTAGCTTTTTGAAAATTAAGAAAAAGTGTTGTGCCGGTTCAAGGTCACCATGACCGAGTTCAGCAGGGAGAGCGGTCACTAAAGAGGAATTGATTGATTTGATGGTTCATCATTTGGAGAAAATTTCTCTTAAATTAGATCCTTTGCGTGAACCTTTGGAGAAATTTTGTGACAGAGTTACCGGGATAAAAAATTCTATATCTGGTACTTCAGTTCGAGTGAACTCATTGGAGGCTCAAGTCGTTGACATTAAAAAGGACATTGAAACCCTAAGTAACAAAATTGTCAACTTATCGGATCTCATTTTTTCCTATAGCCTAACAGAAATTGAAGATCGCAATAGCAATCTAAACGAATTGCTCTTTCGGACATTATACCTAAAAATCTTTAAGTGCCATGAGACAAAACTCGGTTGCAAATGCAAGAATTTAGAAATGTTAGAAAAGATATGAAAGGTCGGATTTTGAAAGGAGAGAACGGGCTTCGATTCGTTTACATAAAAGGAGCGCGTCAAATTATTAAATGAGACCAAAATTACCTCATTCCACCAGAGCCGAATATTAAATAGGCCTAACGATTACTATTAACACATGTGAGGCTATTAAACTAGATTCTATTTTAATCTTTTGACCCTCTATATCAACTTATATCCTTTTAACCCTGCAGTTAATTTTAATTATTTATCCTTTTTATTAATCCTAACCCTTTAACCCTTTATACTGAATATTTGCTTCGAACAGTCCTTCAAATCGAAGAATTGTAAATCATTGACCCTTCAACAGTATATTCATCTGTTTTAACGACTTATGGTTGGGAAATAACTTGACTCTGTAACTTGAGACAACTAGGATACATAATGTATCCCTTTGCAACGTAACTCGGATTTGGGTCTCTATGAGTAGTTTTGCACAGGCTGGCTTCTTGTCACTTGCTACCTCGTCTTAAGACCAAGACTACTGCAGCCCATAAATTTTTTTTTAGATTATCAAGAACCTGTCATTGGAGATTTTGAGAGGATAACCTACACGCTGTAGGTCCACTAATAAAGTAAGATTTTACATTCTATTTTTGCCTCCCGCGATTTGATGCCTTAAACTAATAAGTCGCTGTTGTTCCAGTTGTGAAGAATTAGTACAAGGATTCAGGTTTTTATGAAAATTACTACTTGGGTCCTTCAAGACCTTACAGACTATGGAAATAATACTGCGAATTTCCAAAGCAGTGATACAAATTTTCTACAAAGCTTTGAACCTCTAGTGAGTGACAGCAATACAATTTTTCCCCAACGCTTAGAACCTTCAGTGAATGATTCATAATTTTAATGTTATAGCTTTAAACTATTTAATTTTTTAAATTAATTATATAAATACTTTTCAAATTATTAGTTTATTACAGAACGAAAATAACAATTTCGAATTTAAAATGTTTTTCCACATATCAATCAATTGGGTTAATAACTGCATTTGTTTGCAGAGACTGACAGATTTTATAACATTAGCAGCAGGAGTGAAAAAATATGGTCCCTTTAACAGTATATCATCTCCTGAGGACCAGTACTTCTTTGAACATATGGGAATCGTCGTAGAAGTGAAGCAAATGGAAAACTTTGCAAAGTTTACAACACCGACCTTATATACCAACACTATTGGGAGATGGCTTTGATTTCGACATCATAAATTCACAGGACGCTCTACAGCAGGTTAACATTTATGAAAATGCTAAAGAAGTAGAAGAATCGGACATGAAAACTAATTCTGAATTAGAAGCTAATTTCTACAAGCATCGTGATCAAGATAAAGCTAGAGTTAAATACAATGATCAAAGTAACTGTAATTGTTTAGAGTTTGATTCTTTCTGTTTGTTTGAAATCCCACTACAATAAATCTAGGTTTTTCTAATTGCGTTGAAGTTTTAACACTCCAAACATGTTTAGGTGTTATGGGTAATAAAGGATATCCATATAATTCTCTAGTTCGAAATATTATTGAAATATATGGATCCTTTTCAATATATTTCAATAATTAAAACTCTCGAGCATCTGATAATTAGAATCTGTTTTAGATCTTGCAGGAATAAGCTAGTGTTTAGCGTTTACAATAACTTTTTGATAAGCTTCAACAAAAATAAAAAACATTTTTAATGTTATACAAACATTAAAATAACCTATCATCATTAGTTAATGTTGGTTCATTAGAAAATTCGAACCAACCAACATTTTTAAGAAATTTACTTTGACTTGCATTACTAGAAATCTAATTTCCCATTCAACTTTTAAATCTGAGATTTTTATTTTTGTCAATTTTGCTCTCTGAAACTCTAGTATTTTAACGTCTTTCATATGTTCTCAATTGAAACCAATTCAGGTTATATCCTCATGCTATATATTTGGCATAACATAATTGTAAATCGAACGAATCATTTTTCGAGATAATTTACATCTTCCGCGATCACCCTACCAAATATTGGATTCTATATCCTTGAGCAAACACTTTATCCCATTATATATTTTTTTCAACACTGATCTCTTCCATTTAATGTTAAAGAATCTACTGTCATATGTTTGCTATGGTTTTCCACGATTGCTACCAGCTTATATGTAATCCATCTCTTGTGTCTCTGAATCATCGTCCGGTTGTCGCTAGTTTTGATACTGTTGTTGTGGCTGCCTCCATCCTCGCGATTACATCAAACAAAACGTTTTGCATTTCCTAGTCGTCGTCAGTTATGTTTTGAGAATCGTTTAAATCGTGTCTATTGTTTGTCACCTCTGAAGAAATGTTAAAAGTATCATAACCAGAATCTTCACTCGGTGATACAATTTATTCCTACAACTCATTTCTTGCTCTCCCTTCGTCCCCAACCCCTTCCAAATTTTCATCGCTATCGGCACCATTAGAGACATTTTCAGTAATATCAGCATCTTCTTCCAGGGTCGGCGAAACAGATTTTTTCTATGTGGGAAATTTCCCTCCCCGCCTTTCCCCATGTATAAATAATAAAAATTGTTATTTTAAGTAGTAATTAATCAATTTTTATTTATAATAAATATAGGGGAAAGTCGGGTAAAGTGGAAAATGTTAAATAAACAATGTTCTAATGCTCTATTTAGCATGTGGAATTCCCCACCAAATTAGATTTACCGTTGGGAAGCTTCCACACGTTCCACATGCCTTTTGCCGGCCCTGTCTTCTTCTATCACGGCTTTTTCTAGTGAAGGTGCAATTGCAGCCACAAATGTTTTCACCAGACCTGAAAGAACACACTTTTTTACTTTTAATAACATTATTTACAATAGTACAAAAACTACACCCGACAGTAAATGGACCCTTTCCCACGTTATGCAAGATATTTTTTATCACGAATGCACGCTTTAATAAGTATACGCGAACTGCGAAGCAGACCTACACTTCAGATTTTCGATTCGATACAATTATTATTTGTAAAAATATTCACTTCTTACATTATATTTTTGTCGTTGTGCAGAGTTAGTTTTAACACCAACTTCAATACTTTAGACACACCTGTTTTTCTACACGTACCTTAACAGTTTGTAAAGACAGTTGCAGAGCATAGATATAATAAGTAATTAAAGCAGTTTGACTTTTTTTTACTAGTTTATGTTTAATATTTAAATTTTAAATTTAAATTAATGTTTAGTCAAACCAAATACTTACATAAACCCTAGCGCCAAGTTATTTTAACGTTAAATAACTAAATAAAAACAAAAAAAACGACTAATTAAGCTAATGAAATTATTTTCAAATTCAAATAAAACCACTGTAACATAGAAAATTACAGAGAGTAAGGAATAAATAGGAACAACAATTTTTTCTTGGAAATTACGCGAGTATTGATTTGTTGTGTGAGTAAAGAATCTTGTAGTCTAAATGTCACAAAAATTAAAGACGATGAATTGGAACACGGATTAGAACTACCAGTGAGATTGTTGCAGGTCGAGATCAGTCAAATAGTAACATACGATCATCAGGAGTTGAGATATCGTTTCATGAAATATTGGGAAAGAATCAAGTCGTGCGATACAGTCTGAAAGAATTCCCAGAGCGTATACTCTTAGTTACAATAAAATGTAAAGTTTTAATCCAGTTATACGTTTCACCGATAATAAGTCGGAGTTTCTTTATGACTTACCAAATAAAATGCCATGCAGAGGAAATTGAACCTAATTTAAGATTATTTTCATGAGCGTAATAGTTTTATTAAATAATTTTGTCTGATAGCCTGTACTGGTTTGTAATGATGTTTATTTATTTAAAGTCAACGTTTCGGTTGGGATTACAACCCTTTTCAAGACTATAAAAAACCATGTAAACTTTTATAATACATAAATCTAAAGAGTTTATACATTTTTCAAGATGTTTAATTTAAAGTTACCTATAATATAGTTGACAAAACCACCGGTGGATTTGCGTCGTGAGCCGTTTGAAGATCGAATATTGTAATTACGCGTGTATTGATTTGTTGTGTAAGTAAAGAATCTTGTAGTTTAGATGTCACAAAAATTGAAGACGATGAATTGGAACACGGATTAGAATATGGAGCGATTTTTACGAGAAGAGGCAGGGTTAAAAGACTTATATCTAAACTTTGACAACGACAAATTTACTCCATTTTCACAATATACTATGAAGAAAATGAGCAAGAATGTGACTCATTATTGCATGAATTGTCGAAGGTTTTTAATTGTCGTGTTCCTCTCTATGATGACACTTTTGATTATAAGTGCCTTGATGTGGCAAACTTTGCGTATCCCTTTAATAGATATGGGCATCTTAGAACTAGATGTAGACAAAAAGTATTCGAATCATACAGACAATTATTTAACTACTAGGGCCGACAAAATAACTCAATATCAAGTTGTTACGTGCGGCCTAAATTTTTTAAATTTCTTATTGAATTATTTATTCTATTTTAAAAGTTAGATATCGTATATACCTTATAAACAGTATATATGCGTGCATACATGTGTATGCTCATACATACATTGTTTAGATACATTAATATTAAGAACATAATATGCATAGGATATGTTCAATTAATTGGTCTTGCACTGCATAAAATTTCTTAAATGTCAAACCGAGTTAAAAGCTTTTCATACACGAAATGAAAATGAGGACAAGAGAGAATCGTAGAAGATTCTCAGCTCTTGTACTCTGGTTCTTACCGAATTTCAATTATATAATCAATTTTATATCAATATTTTTATATCTATGAACATTACAATTTAAATACCAAACTTAAAATAATATCACTTTTCTTATACTTTAAATAAATAGTTAATTTTAATTATAATTCTATCGCAAATTTTATATTATTAATTTCATAAACTGTTTTATTTTTGTTATATTGCAGTTTGTAAAATTAATCAACACTGAAACCTATTTATGCAAGATAAGACCAAATCTTAATATTTTATTAGTCACGTGCAGAGTGCAATGTGATAGAATTGTTTAGTATTGCTAGTAGAACAGATCTACAAAATTCGAGATCGATGCACTTCCTGACTCGGCGTCAACCGGCGCACGTATTATAAACAAAGGATTAAGAGTTCAACTTACGAAAGAGAAATGAAAAGGAGAGCAAAAAGATAAAATATTTGCTAAATTCCTTATCATTGAAATATAATTAAACCTCTTTGAATTGAGATTTGGGTTATTGACAATAAGGGTTAAGAAAATTATATAAATTAAATAAATAAATGCTACAATGGACAAATTAATAAATACACATTTGTCAATAAACATTGTTAAAGGGGCATTATTATAACAACAATGATGATGGAAATAACAACGATTATTGTTATTGTTGTTATCATTTTTCGTATTTTTTATTATCTATGAGATCAAAATTATTTAAATACTAAAAATAATATTAAACAAAAGAACAATGCAATGATCTCATTCAACCTCAATAGTAAGCTCCACCCCTTATACTCTTCTTCTTTGTTAGAGATGACCTGAGCTTAGTTCATCCCCACCTCATCGATCTATGTAATACATCGATGATTTGGATATGAATAAGGAAAAACCAACACCAAATCACTGGTCATCTGTATTTAAGGAAGTCAGTTTTACTCCAGAATTCGACCTCTGCGACACTTAACTTCCAACCTGCGAAGAGTGAAGTTCAACTTTTGCCAAGTCCCATCGGTTAACGCCCTTTTATTTTATTTGTTGAACTGGTACTAGATTGAAAACTTAATTAAGTAAAATCGATTGTCCGGAATACTCAAAAATCAATAATCGGGCATCGATGTAAAGCTTTAGTCGAAACGCGAAATTTAATTGTAAATTTTTAAATAAATGAAATAATTATACTTCTGTTGACTCCCAACCAACAAACATTTTCAACCTGATAATTGTGAACATCGATCTGATAAACCGAATAATCGGTAAGAATTATTTGTAACCCTCTTTCTTTGTACACTATTCTACTGTCGTTTAAAAATAAAATAACTTTATTCTCTTCCATATATAATACTTTTCCTCTCTTATTTTTCTTTCCTTTTCCTAAATATTTATATTATAAATAATATAATATATATATTTATTTAATTTTTTTTATTAAACAATGCAATGACAGCTCCCGTAGAGCTGAAACAATAACAGACCTACCTTAAAAATAAATTAAGCACAAAGTCTTACCAACTTGTGCGAAAAAGCTCAAACTCTAAAGAGAATTTAAAATTTCTTCTTTTTAAATCTCGACCACGCAACGTTACTGAAAAGTAAAAAAATAGCGAACTCAACATTGCAAAGGACGACAGTGAATACATCCCTAGGGCTCCAAGCGTCATCAGTACTGTCTTGAGTTTTGACGACCCGCCTATTTGAGGAAACAACAACGAAACCAATTCAAACTTAGAAAACACAAATAATTGAAAAGATAAAACTACCAGTGAGATTGTTGCAGGTCGAGATCAGTCAAATAGTAACATACGATCATCAGGAGTTGAGATATCGTCTCATGAAAAATTAGGAGAGAATCAAGTCGTGCGATACAGTGCGAAAGAATTCCTAGAGCGTATACTCTTATCAGAAGAACCAAATATATTGCATGATGTGCCATGTGAAAGTGTGCAACTAAGCACTTCCAGTAGCGTGTTACAATGGGAAGACAACCTTTGACAGCCAAAACTATCTGAACAGGACCGCTTGATATTAGATTTACAAATCGATATAGGATGTGAATGTACTTTAAACGTTATCTACGAATTGCAGCATTATTTAATTATGAAAACTAAAAGTTCTCGTGTTGGAATTATTACAAAATTTTTAACGGTATTAAAATATTGTTGTTGTTGCTGCCTGTGCTCATCAAATTTAACTCAAGAAATTGCTAAAAAACAAAGTAAAGTATCTGCTGAAAGTTATGGCCATTACTTACGACGAGGAATTCATGAACAGTTAATTGGAAAGGATCATTTTACGAAACTAGATGTGATACGTCTTAGAGCAGTTTCGAAATTTCACAAAGATAACATTAAGGAAGGTAATCGTATTTTTAAGACTCTGGATTTGTGTACAAAACAAGACTTAAAGTTTAGCGCCACTGGAATTGAATTGACTACATATATTACTGATAAATGGAATTATGAATTGGAAGTTTTGGCTCCGTTATTATATTATGCTTACTTAGAATGTGATAAAATACTACTTGACGTTGTGATAAATATGCAAATATTAACATGACATAAAAAATGTTTTATGTTATCTTCTTTACCTTCCATGGATCAAATTTAATGCTTCGGCTTTTCCTATAATACTATTTTTATTTTGAATATAAACCATTTCCAAAAAATTCAGTTTTTTTCTTAAGAAACGTTAGGTTAGAAATAAATATATTTTTTTAAGGAGATTCAAATATTATGAGGGTGAACCCCAGGGATTATCTTCCAATTTTTTATGTTATATTTCCGTGGCGCAAAATTCAATCGTAAACCATAAAAATCAAAATTACACTGATAAGTTTTCTCCTGAGTAGATTCCCGAGATATTACAATTAATTTTGTAGGCACGAAAATAAAAATAAAGAAAATATATATAAAATTGATATATTTTAGTCATGATCATTCTGACGTGACATATTTGTAGCAACAAATTATGCCGAGAGTTCTCAATTCACAATACACTACACTTTTGCAATACTATTTAGTTAACAAACAACAGAATTTACTTTCCGATCATGTTAAGAAATTTGCGACAATTTACTCGATCAAATATCGAAGTAATGAATTTTTTGTTTGAGTAAACTTCCACGTTCAAACCTGATTTTCAGATTATACAAGTATCATCCCAGTGCTGGCAAACAACACTTTACAGGTCTCGAAAGATGGTCACAACTTGAGTCACAGGTTTCTTGCCTTACGTTTTAGAGTGTAAAAACGTAACAAACCACATAATATTTATTACAGCTTAGGGTCGAAAAATGTAACTATTTGTAACAGGGGGGGGGGGGGGGGGGTAGTTAAATTTGGAACGTTCGAATTTTTGTTTTTTTATTCTGACTTATTCTAATTTTTTTTTCGTCTTTGAGCCTTTAATTTGAAAAGTCAGCAATATATTTCACAGCAGAAAGCGTGGCCGATAAGTTAGATATGTATTAGGGTGGTTAAAAAAAAACAAGTCAGAAATGTTATGCTCCTACCCCCCGCCACCAATTTCTTCTAAATTAAAAAAAAATTAATTAATTAATTAATTAAAAAATTACGTTATTTTTTATTTGGAAATCAAACAATATTTACAGGTGGCTTAAAGCCCATGAAGTTTTCCATGTATTTTTCATGGAAAAAACTTAATTTCTCTTAAATTTGCACTAAAACCGTAAAAAATCTCTTAAACATTAATGCACCAAGCCAGTTTTTTAAGAGTCTTTAAAAAGCAGTATTCTATAATTTATTGATTAATTTGTTGAAATTAACTTTTATTTATTTTTTTTTAATTTTTGTGGTTTTTTTGAATTTGCATAAGAAATAGTCAATTCCGATAAATTAATATATAAATAATAGAATTTTGTTTTTTCAACACTTTTCAAGAATATACCCGGTGCATTAATGATTTAAGTAATTTTTTACAATTTGATTACCAATTTACGAAAAAGTGTATTTGCGCATGCAAAATAGATGGGAAACTTCATGGGCTTTGAGCCACCTTGAAATATTATCCGATTTCAAAATAAAAAAAAATAAATATTCAACACATGTATTATCATAGGAGCCCATAATTATGACAAAATAAAAACAATTTGATTTAATTAATATATGAAAAAAAAAATTTTGATTTTTGAGGGGGGGGGGGATAAATAATTTTTTAACGTTCCATTTAGGGGGGAGTTGTAATTTGTAACCAAGTGGAACAAAAGAGGAGGTGGGGGTCTAAAACACCAAAAATTGGTGTAACCTTCTTTATGGATAGCCCCTTACTTGGGTAATGGCACGTGTACTGATTTTAGCCAAATTGGAGGATTAGATACAATTTTCATATGTACCGAAAAAGAAAATAATTATTCATGTTAAAATATTTTAGGAATGACAATAATACCGATATTTTAAATTCATATATGAAAATACTACGTTAAATTGAATAAATATAATTTTAACCATACCTGTTTCCCTAGAAAGTCTGTTTTTTCTAATCTAAATGCTGAACCAGTAACCTAATTTATTACTTTCAATGTTCAAGTTAAGTAAAACTTCAAAGACAACGATATTGATGTCTAAAACAGACATCCGCTGAAATGATCCTATGTATAAGTGAAAATTAGTTATGATTTTAACATAAATAATATTCTCAGAATATTCTTATCGAATACTTAATATGTATATGTATGCGTGTGTGTGTGAGTTCAATAGGATTGAAAATGATAATGAATGAAAATAATGATAAATTACTTTAAATTAAATAGCTGAATATGTGAATTAAAACGACTCAATATTTTCAAGTAATCTTTTAAAGATTCAAGGATATGTGTAAAATTATAAGGAAACAAAAGAAAAGGATTATGTGAATTGATTTAAGGCAATTTTGAGGTTAAATAGCGCCAAATTTAAATTTAGTTAAAGTTCAAGTTATTTCTTACAGAGTTTTATTTAATTATTCCCTCTATTGTTCATATTTCTTTAAATCGCAAATCAGTGTCAGTGCTATTTGTGTACCACGTTTAAATTGGATTTAATCAGTGTTTGTAATTTTAAATATATTAGGAAAGTATCTAGACTGATCAGTAAGGTTGAAGCTTACTTTTATATTCTTGATTGGATTCGTGACACTTCATCAGATCTACGGGATCTGCGTTAAATAAACTAGTCAGTACTGGTCAGGTTTCAAATATAAGAGTTGGCAATAAATCTTGATAACTTTATAATATTCTTCCTTTAAGCATCCATGTTGTTGTTAATATCATTTCAACGTTGTACATCATGGAAGATGCACATTGTTGTCAGCTCTACCACAAGACGAAACTAATCGTAGAAAGTCCGAGGCGTATAAGTATCGCGGCTTGGTTTTTAATACACAATTAGAAGCGCGATCACAAGTGAACTAGCGAACAAAACTACCTTAGGAAGTCCATGAATCCAAGCCGAACAATTCAGATTGTTAGGCTCTAAGTAGATAATGTAGGTTGTCTCTTCTTCTCTTTTATCTTTCTCCATATACTGATTATTAGCTTTAACATATCTATTTAAATAATAGGTACCTTCACATTAGATGCCACTTTTGAAACTCCAAGCAAAAATTACGAGTAAAATGAAACAAGAGAATGTGACTTGGTTGACGTTAATATTACAAATCCGTTTGATTTGAAATCCTAGCTGATTATTAAATTGAGACATAGCAAAGTTTTCATAATTGCATTAATTTTAAGAAGTTTTTAACCTACTATTTAAATTATTTTAACCTCTCTAACTTCTTTGCTTTGAAAACAAACTTTCGTCAAAACAGAGCACATACTATTCGTCGATTTTCTTGGTGGGTTGCCAAAATATTATTTTCAGACATTTTTGTGTCACTAAAATTCAAACTACCAACCAACCTTGTCAAATGTGAAATGTTAAATAAATAGTAAAACTAAAAATAAATTTTAAAAAAACTTGTCGATTTTGATTGGAATTTTATAGCTTCAAAACCACTGGAATCAAAATAAGCAAAGTCAGTCCTTCTACAGAATCTGAACTCGAACTACTGGACTAAGTCAGTCTTTTCGCTACATCTAAGATCGTGTCGCTGAACTAATTTTAACCCTTTGAAATTGTGATGAGGTTGAGGAATTTACCTTTTTCTTTTATCCCGAAGGACTCCTGGTGCGTCCATCAGTAAATTGGACTCAAATCTCAACGAATAAACTGGCAAAGCCCCTTGCGATTATCAGTGCAGCTAATACATACATAAACTTTTACGCTTAGTATGGTTAAAACAATGAGTATTGAAGCTCTATTCAACCCTTCTATTTTTTCAGATTCATTCAGATTCATTTCTTTATCTAACACTGCAAATCATGAGGGCAGATAATCCAATTTTTAGAATTTTAAATTATCCATAAACGGTTGACGCAGATCACCCTTTAAAGGGACTTTAAATTTTTGAGACAATTTTAGAAATGAATATGTATATACCATGGTTTGTAGATAATTATAAACAAATTACAACCCTTTCATCAGTTCTCCCTTACTCATCTAACAAAGGCAACACTTTAGCTATTAACCCTCAACCCTCTTCAAGTAACCAACAAAACGAACCTGCCTCTAATCAACAGAATAGAAAAAAAAATTAAGCAACAAATCCCTGTTTATTGGAATCCTGGTTTCACTCATCAAACTCCTACAAATTCTTCTTATATAACTAAAATCTGAACTAATCTGAATAACAGAACCAATACTAAGAAAATGAACACTATGCACGAATTGTCAAACCTGTAGTTTTCACACTAAACACCAGCAAAATGTTCGATATAACTATTCTTTAAACTGAATGTATATGTGCATCGTATCCGCTTAAAATATGTAAAACTACAGGATCAGTTATTATATCTTGATACTTAATATTGCAATCTTGATGACCATTTCCCCTATACTTTCCGGTTATGTGTCAATGATCTTTAACTTTTACATCTTCATGCGCGATAGACTTGTTAAATCTGTGACAAATACTAATCCTTCAAAAAGCTGTTTGTTTAAAAACAACAAAAGTATAGTATAAAACTCAGTGACACTTTTATGAGTTAACGTTATCACTATTCTTAATTGTAATTGTTTATTGAAAGCTGTATCAGTGATAACCCATTTAATTTTTTCATTCGAGTTACTGATCCTTAAACCGCGGTTCATTAATAAATTAAAATGACATCGCAAGTAATCCATTCTATGTAATAAATTTAAGAATCTTTGTTTTTGTTGAACTGTAAAGCTACCTTTGTTACAGAATCGTTTTAAAAATAACATATTTCTGTATACACTTTTTATATCATTGAAATGGACTAATAAACAACAAATTGTTTTTTTAACGGCGAATATTCCAAATCATCAGAAACAGACATAGTTACTAAACTGAGTGTGATGCCTACAGAATTTGTACTGTGTCATAAGCAAGTAGCTGGTGTACCAATAACAAGTGTTCCTATAACAAAAGAAAAAAGAATATTATATAAAAAAGAATATTATAAATAAAAAATTGTATTTTACTTGTCATATACAAAATTTTGTAAAATTTAATTACTTACAGATTTTCTGATTTGGAAATGTAAATCTCCTAGAGAAGTTGTTGGAACCAACGCCTTCGACCCGCCGAGTGACATCATCGTCGTTAATATTATTCGCCCCGTTGTGAAGAATAGTAAAACCGGAATGTTGTATGTGGACATCCAGGAAGCTTTAGAGCCTAGTGATTCCGTAACATTCCAATTTTTTTTTATAAAATAAATAAACAAAAACAGAAAAATAATGGACTAATTAATATAATTAATCTAAATAAATTTTGCCACAACTAACACAGTTAAGTCTGGAGAGTAGCAAAATCTTCTTCACATAGTCACATACAACATAAGTAGTGCAATTCAATTAGACAAATAATGAAATTTTATTATTATTTAATAAATTATAATAATAAATAAATAAATTATATTTATTTAGAGCTGAGTAAACGCGATTTGAAATTCTAGAATTTTGAAACAACAACAAGATTTGTCTTCACGACCGTGAGGACCTTTGTCTGAAAAAAAAATTGAGAACATTCTTACAGGAAGGTGACGGTCATCGTGTCGATGCATCTTCCCTTTCTTCTCTATACGAGCAAGCACATGCTCACACACATAGTCATGGAAGCTATTCTGGACTTCCGCACGCAAATATCAGAGTTTCCTTTCGCGATGAACCGGCTTTAGGACGAATATGACATGATCTGAAGGCAGTTCCTAGAACTAGTCACAGGCCTGTTCCTGTGGCTCCCTGTTTCAATTCAAATCGCTTGTAATTCAGGCAGCAGACAGGTTAAGAATTTGCTAACACTAAATCAACCTGCACCGCCTATTTAGATGAAAAAGATCATAAATCATCAATTGACTGGCGTGCGATTATACTTGCAATTCTAGACTCTGAAATATAGCGCCCATCTTTCGCAGGATAAGATCATGAACGTCCGATCACCTTTTTGAACAAATGTAAACATTTATTCACCGATTTTGCAATTGGCCAGCCAGAATGGCCACACATAGTGGCAAAATCTTTTACGGACAACGCGGACAAATGGTTTGAAACTTATGAAAATATCTCTCTTTCTTGGAGCAAATTTTAAAACTTTTTAACCCGGAGATATGTAGGCATGACTGCAATAAATAAATTGTACCTTAAACTTTATTCGTCAAAGTAGGACGATAAAGAATCGATCAGTGTCTTCTTGCAGAAGAAACACTTTTTAGCCCTGAGAAAAGAAAGGAGTATATCGTCCGAGCTACTTCAACTAAATGCGGTACTAACCAAGTGTAGATTCGCGGTATAGAAGTAACTCAGACGATGTAATAGAACTCTTACTGAAATCACTAATGTTTTATTAACCTTGAAGCATGTAAAGGTCTTTTTGAACTAGCCGTACAGGCACAATCAGATGATGCCGAGGAAATGCCGCGAAAAGAAATCAGCTCCAAAAATAAGTTCACCCCGTCTAACCTCCACCTTCCACTGTGGTCTCAAAAAAACACCTGTTGCAAATATTTAAACATTCCCAAATTGACACCATTACCCTGCCAATAATAGTCTATATAATTTCTATTTCGTTTAATCTCATTACATTTTGAAGCTGTACCTTAACAAGAATAACACCTTTCTCACAAAGTTTTCCATTCAAACAGTATTACTTTTTCCGAATTTTGAGCTATTATATCTTTTGTAGATAGTTTTCAGTGTATGATTCACAAAATCCGTATCTATTGAATATTGACTAAGTTTTACAATTTAGGCTGCATGCTGCACTGAAAGAAAAGAGGGTACACTGCTGCACATTTAGAAATAGCGTAACGCAATTCAACGTCGGTTCCTCAGCGCACTCCAAAGGGTCGCGATACACTTTACATACAGGCAAAGAAGGTATTAAATTAGATGTAATAAAAGAAGGTACCCTTGTGTGGGTGGAAACGAGGAGAATGTATGTTCCCGCTATTATCGGCCAAGAGGACTCACATAGTTTAGGGAAGATTGCTTAAAGCGTGATATGCTTTTCGATAGTTACTCAAAAAGAAAATTCGTAACGGTCGATAGTTTAATAAATTCATTAAAGAAAATATATTTTTCAATGAAAACGGTGTACCAGTGACAAGGGGAATTAGGAAGTATTTATATGTGGGAAAGTGAATTAGTAATTCTCTTCAAGTGATTAATAACCATTGTCACATAATTGAGAAGTATTGGGGAGTTGCGCATCAAGATTGCAGTGTTAACTATCAGGATTCAAGAACTATTCCAGTAGTCTTCCATAATTCAAGTGAATACAATGCATATTTTTTTAATAAAAAAAGTTACACATTTTTTTTATTGTTAAATCTATCGCTACTGAGGTTAAGTTTGCAATAAGATACTAAAAATCTTTTTGATTTTATCATTCTACTCGTGTTATTTCTTATAATGGGTCATCCATAAACCACGTAGCTCTTTAGGGGGGAGGGGGGGATGTCAAACTAGAGGCTACTCTAAGAGGAAAAAATGGCGCTAATGTATGGAATAGAGTGCTACATAGGGGGGGGGGGGGTAAAAATTTCTAAAAAAGTGGGATGAGTGGTTTATGGAAGACCCCTAACTGAGACGTAGAGATGGACAGAGAGCAGAGACAAAACATGGCAGCAATATATTTGCAAATGAAGCTTGTTGCAAACGTTAAACTGGCTGCTCAAATCGTAAAAACATTTCCAGTCAATCGTTGCTATGTCTTCGCCTTTGAGGGGTATTTTTCTCCTACCTGTGACATTTTTCATTATAAAAATAGGATACTTAATATTAAGAATCAGTTGATTGGCATTATTGACCATAAACTCCAAACTCTTATTGATTTCAATGGAAATACTTTTTCTCATTTCTTGGGAAGAGTGTCGCCTCATGACGAAGTGGGATATTATGTTGATGTTCCAGAAACGAGTAAGATATTTGATTACTCTCTATCTGATGATGACTCTCAGCCTGAGCTCATTGCTAACTTTTAATTTTATTACGATATCAGCATGATTAGATAAATCATGATAATCAAATCCAATATGCAATCCAAACTTTTGATGAAATTCCTACTACGAGCAACATGATAAAAAAAATTTGTTGTAACAGAAGAACAATTGTTTGCGACAAGAACGATTGCAACTCACAATGGTTCAAGTTTAAAAAGCCTTCTGACAAACCGTGTATTTGTTTGAGACTGGAAATATCTTCTAATCGATATACATTTCATTTATCTTAAAAAGGTTTCCTTGTAAAGATACTTGATAACAAGAGTAACATCTTTCGTATGAATTTAACCATTTCAACAATTTCACCCTTTTTTAATTTTCTGTCAAGTTTAGTTTATCCTTAGTATAGGATTTGTCAAATTCATAAAAGTCTGATTAAGTTATGAAATTAAAGTGAAAACAAATACGTAAATATAGTAAAACAACTGATAAATTGTTTATTAATTTAGAACAAATTCCTTTCGACAATATTATTGGCAATACGAACATAAAAAGTACGAATGTCCGGAGCTAAATAACAAATCAAATGAGACTGTCAAAACAAATAAAGTAGAATACAAAGTGAAAATTATGATTAAAACCACATACTATTTTTATAGAAACCAGCGTACTTCAGAAAAATTAAATTTTTAGTTTAATTCAATAAGGGTTAATTAGCAAGTCATAATCTCTTGACTAACAAATTTAAATTGTCAAAATAAACTTCTTAACTTTACTTTTGGTCTTACATACAAAATTTTTGAAATAAATGATTGAGTCTGAAAATTTATTTATGTTAATAAAAGTACATTAACTTAATGATGATTTAAAAAAGCAGAATATTATCTATTAATCTATCTTAAACAAAATCATCAAGTGAGTTGACGATTTGCTTAATATGTTTTTTATATATAATGTATCAGACCCTGTTTAAAATTTTTATTAATTCTGACATATTCATCTGAAATATTTTTACGAGGATTTAGAAACTATCAGAAATCTGTTTACTTTTATTTATATTTATTTAGATACAATTTATCATTGAAAATATTTCTATTCATTTATTCAAGTCCAGACGAGTTTGGAACCTTAAAAAATTTGTATAACATGTCAAAAGAAAGTGTTATATTATTTTTTAATCCATATTTTGCAGAAAATATATTTTAGAACATAAAGCATAACAATAAATTAGTGAGTCAAAAAAATCGGAAAACTGTACTACATACATCGATAACAATGATGATATATATTTCAAATTTTGGACTTTTTACTGTGTTAAGCAAAGGAAAACCAATAGCGACACAAGCAGAAAGATGCTACTTTTATAAATTGATACACATAATGTTCATTGTAATATCCAGTTACGCGCACATCTATCTTGATAATTAAAATGTAAAATATTACAGCATATATGCTGTAGATAGACGCGCACATAACTGCACATAATTTTTCGATTTATTTGTTAAAAAAAACGAACATTAATTTGTTTTTATTTACAGATGCAATTAGCAGAATTTTTCTGAACGGTACAAGGCAATACTATTTTATGTTTAAACTCATTTTTGACGATTCAATTTCAAATTATTGAATTAATATTACATTTGTCTTCAACTGATACCAAACTTGAGCATTAATTCGACTCACACTCTCAGACTGATAAAACACATCATCTTTCTCTAAAACTATTCTCACTAGTTACATTTATTAAAAGGAACAAGAATTTTAATTACTCTTTTAATATTTTTTTTAAATATTTAAAATATTCAAATAATTAAAAATATTTTTAATTTCTTTCTTTTATATTGAAATTAAAAATATTTGTTTAAATATCCAGATTCTTACTTCTTTTATTTACTTCTTATTTATGACTAGTCCAAATAGTTAGAAGAGATTAGCCGACTTTGGTTACTAATTAAAGAACTACCGAAAATAGACACACAACACGGTAAAAACGTTATAATTCTCAAAGCATCGCAAAATGCATTCAATACCGAAATTTTTGGAATAAGGAGCTAAGGTAATTACTAAGAATTTAGAAAATTCTAGGCAGATTAGTTGAATCAGCTGACATAGAACTAAAGTTACCTGTTCTTTACTCATTTAAGAACGGGAAGTAATCCAGCAAGTTTAATTTGCGAGCTAAGACATTACTTGTCACAAACAGCTGCTTATAATTTACTTGTGGAAATTTTTGGTTTCTTTTATTTTACACTCGCGTGTAATAAACAAAAAGCTTTTTATTAATGCAAGTTCTAAAATAGAACCCATCAATTATTCACGAAACCTAAAGAACATTGAATAAATAATTCAATTTCAACAGTTTCCTTTATCATGTTTAACAATGTTACTTTCATTGTCAAATTTTAATTGTGAGCTTTTTAATTCTGATAGAAAGCAAAACCAACTTTGTGTTTAAGTACAATAGTCAAGTCAGCCTTAAACTGGAATTTAAGAAGGGATTTAAAAGGTAACTATTTGGATGATATGGAGAAGGTAAAATTCACATTTACTCTACTTTGAAAAAGACGTATCACAGTGTTATTTACATGACGGCAGATTTTAAGGTTTCATGATGATAAAGTTAGACCATTTGGTTTTATATTCTACCTAAGAGTGCGAAAGAATTGCATGATCGCATGATATTAATTATAATAAAAGCCTGAAAAGTTCCCTTTGCTCAGACAAAATAAAATTTATAGAATTTATAGAATTGCAACAATTTATAGAATAAACATGATAGCAATCTGAGCCGAAATGTAGGTTCTATATGTATAAGTCCTCAAAGAACATTTTTGAAAAAACTATCAATTCTTCAAAACTAGTTCTTATTCTTCTTAACCCTTATAAGGTTTTCTAGTGTCTTCCAAAATAGTCGAAATGTCAATATCTTTCATATTTTAGAAATAAACTATTGTGTAGAAGGCATGTGAACAAGGAGGAACCAAAAATTAATTTCTGTAAAATATTCATTAAAAAAAATTAATTTTTATTTCCAAAAAACATTTTTTACATGTGCTTTTCAATTAACACTTTCATATGAAAGAGTTTGATCTACCAGTTTGGAGAGTTGCATGAGGTGTAAATTTATGAAATTTAAAGAGAATCTACATTTCAACTCGGGGGTAAAAAATCAGCCTAAATTTCTGTCCGAATTTTTATTTGGACATCCGTGTAGGGATTTCATTATACTTTTGATTCAAATTTAAAAATGTCCTTCCGGATTTCCGAGTTTAAATACAGGCGAATTTTTTCAGTTTGGATTCCAATATATTTACGAGGTGTACGAGTTACTGATCTGTTCGGCTTTTATAAGATATAATTATATTCCATCACGCTTTAAAAATTGGTTACAACTAGATTTCAAAAAATTGGCAAAACCTTTATGCAATGTCATAATAATTAGCTGTAAAAAGTATCCTTACCAATTTTCAAAAAGCAGTGGACAAATATGGATAAAAAATAGTACATCTTAGTAGGCACACTTGGCTTAAAAAGTTTCTAAAACATATGTTTCAGAACGTTTAAGAACGAAACAAATGGTGAAGAAGAAAATGTTTACAGATCGTTTAGAAAATGTTCCTAACTGTTCAGAACTTTTTTAACAGGTTCTCTAGAAAAATTTCCAAAACTTTTTGTTTTTGTAAGACGTATTCATAAAAGAAATTATGTGTTCCGCAAACGTTTTAGAAATATTTGTTTTCTGTGATAGGAACAATTTCTAGTGTTTCATAATATTCTTAAAGATTAAAAAAAATTCCAAAAACGTCTTTAGAACTAAAGAAAAAAGGGGTAAGCCTATAGTTTCAAGTAAATAGATTTCTGATTCATAAACGAATTTGCAGTTTTCGTATTTGATGCATTTAATATAAAAATTTGCAAACTGTAAAAAATATGAAACAAGGTAGACAACTTATATGACATTAAATTTTTTGAACAAACAGTATTAAAATTAAATATATATCAAGCAAATTTCAGACACAATCAATCAGGAAACTCACACTTAAATCAGGTTTTTCATTTAGCGAAAAATTCAATAAGCTTTTAGTTTGAATATGACCAATTAACCCTTTATGTGGTTAAAAAAAACTTGCTGCCATTAATATGAAATTTTTTCCTTAGAAAATGAAGACTGTCAAACAAAGTACACGAAAGTGGGCAAAAATGTTGAATATCTTTTTAGTATGAAAATAATGTTAAAAATTAATAATATGAATATTTTATAATATTTGAACACACTTTAATTAAGAAACATATTCTTATATTTTACATAAATAATTTACACGTTCAAATATTCATTTTATTTTTGCACACTTTCGTGCACTTTGTTTGACATTCTGTATTTTCAAGTAAAAACATTTCACATTAATGACAATAAGTTATTTTAATTTTATATAGTATCACGTTTAAAATAAGTCGAAGAATGTGAAAAATATTAATTACAACAGAAATAATATTAATTTTAAAAAACATTAAAAATTCAACTGTTTTTATGTACTCTCTTGCTGTTTTCCATTTTGTTAAAAAGTCCTTGTAAGTTAATAAACAAAAATCTTAAATTAAATTTATCGCTAACTATCTGTTTTTAATCCAGACTTCGAGGGCTATAAAAGCCCTATTAAATCGAGCGCTAAGTTTACTATTTTTTATTAGTTATTAACGTTTTCCTATATTCGGACAATTAATTGAGATGTTTGGAATGCAAATTTTTATTTTACTTTTGGGATTTAATCAAACAGAATTGGATTAATTTAAAGAAAATTGATTTGTAAAATCCTTAGGAAACGATGAATCCAAGCGAAGCAAAGGTGCTTGGGGTTTTTTAGATCCCATCCCCCACTATATTCCAGTACCGGGCCCGTGTATAAAAGCTCACGCCTACGCATTTCGGGACTCACTTTTTTGTGTCTAGTTTTCTAGTTTACTTCAGCATTTCAAGCTTTCTTTCACAAGTTTTATTTTATTTTTCCAATTTCGAAATGATATTGCCATTTTCCAGTTTTGGATTTATTTGAACTTTTGCGAGATTCTTAAACATTTTTTATTCATCGTTTCCTAAAGATTCCTTTTTAAACAATTTATTGAAAAAGGGTTTTATCCTGTTTTAGAAGTTTTAACCAGTTGTCATCGTTAAAATTTATCCGCAATTGTAAGTAATATATTTCAATTAAATTGAACATCATTTTTTCAATCAAATTTTGGTTTTAATTATTTACCCTTGTGTTAAATTTTTCGCGAGAATTAGAGGGAACGTAATAATATTACAGTTCTGTAATTCTTGCTTGTTTCCCTACCTTTTTTTATCTTTATTATAATTTGTTTTTTTTTCAAATGATGTTGATATTATTTTTCATATTTCTACGAGTGCAGTTTCGATCAATGTTCTTGTGACGTTTTTAAGGTTTCGAATCCCAGATAATTGAGATTAATTTCTCAGATCTAAAACTTGTAATAACTTGAAATTTTTCAAGTGTTACTAAATTCTAAATTTTTATTAGAATTTAAATTATGTCAAACCGACATAACAATGAACACAAAAGATTACTGTCTATTTACAAAATTGGAAAGCCTAAGCATCGAGTTCGGGTTTTCTAAGCCAAAATATATAATACCGAATCCAATGGGAATGACAGAAAGCGATTTAAACCAAACACATATGTCAGAGAAAATAAAATAATTCAAATGGCTAACATTTTGTCAAAGATGTTACTCGCGTCTTCACGCAGCTTTTAAATGCAACAGAGTCAAGCAAATAAAATATTATATGGATTGAGATGAAATTCTAGAACGGAAGAATAGAAATACTTAATAAAATACTTTGTACTTATTTATTAAATAACATTTGTTTTACTATATTTTAAACAAATGAAATATGTAAAACTCGGTAACAATGAAAAGGCAATCTACATTAATTAACTCTATGCGTCTCACGTAACTCGTACGTGTGTATTCTTATATATATTTCTTAGTATATTCTTCTTGATTTAAGAAAGGTTTTCAATAAACACAACTGGCGTTGAGTTGGAAAACATTTCTAAAAACCAACTACTCTATGTTGTAGAGATTCTGACAGATGTTAAATTCATTAATAGACTTTTAGGTTTCATGATAATGCAGATGCATGAAAATGAAATCAACAATTCCATAATAAAGTGAAAGTATCTTAGTTGTCATTTAGAGCAATTAGATATTAAGTAATCAATAAATTTGATTAAATGGTTATCATTAATAACAATTTTAGTAAAAAAAAAATGTAAATAAAAAATCAACAAAATAAATATTATATCGAATGGAGATTAAAGAAAATAGGTAAGTAAACTCGCAATCAGGGATGCCTGCAAATCACATTAATTAGAAAATTTTGTAAATCTCGACTTTTGCATGGAAAAATCAACATGTGCACATTCTCAAGAAGCCTAGGAAAGAAAGCTCATTTGCCTTCCTTGCTATTGGTTCTCTCTCTCTTCTTGTTCATCTCTTCTTACGTATTTTTCGTACAAAATCTTCGTGACTCTACAATTTACAATTTTCATCTTTGTGACTTTACAATCTTCAACTTTTCATCTAAGTGACTTTATTCAGACTATAAACAGTTCCGTTTGTGACTATTTAATCGCACTAGTTCGACTTTGTAATTTTGGTGGTACATCCTGGTGCTATTAAAACTATTGTGGTATTGTGAACTTTTGCAATTATCGAGACCTTGCTCAAGCTCTGATAATCTAATAATTGAAAGGTCAGGTAAGCATAATTTTTTTCGGATTCCACATATTAAGAGGGTAAACCCTAAGGATTAGTTCCAATTATTTATTTTATTTACTTTTTCAGGTTAGAATCCCAATTCCGGGTCCGTTTAGTTAGTAGGGTTAGGATTGGCCCTTCAACATTTTTTTTATTCGTTCTTTTCTTTTTTAAGGGTACCCCTATTTTAAAGGGCGATACTCCAAAATTATATTCCGAGTGTAGAAACCCCCCCTGTTAGGAAATAAAAGTTCAATAATAGTAATTATGTCATTTTCTGATGTGACAACACTGATGCTGGTTGGATACCTATTTACATTACTAACCCGGATATTGTTAAGAATACACAATATAATCACTGGGCTAATATAGATCTGATGTCTTATACAGAATTTATAACACACCCATTACGTATATGTCATGAATAACCTGTTTGGAAATCTCAGGATATAACTTCATGTGAAACATCATTGGCATCATTGGGAGTAGCGTTTCAAAAATTATGTCTTGTAAAATCTATTCCTGATAAAGAAATCAGGACATTATTGTATATTAAAGTTTGTAGGAATGAATAGTTAATTAGCCTGGAGTCTATTAAAAAGACCACTCGATTCTTCCACCTCCTCAACATCTGCCGTTAATGTTGAAGATTCTAATAAAGAAGAACCCTCAACAAAACAATTAAAACAAGTTTTCAAATTCAATCAGAAAACGAGAAACACTGACGCTTATATGAAGTGTCATAATACTGAAGAAAATCGAATCCAGTCAAAGGAGTTAAAATTCTCCGGTATTTTCGGATAGTATTATCTAACGTATGCAAGCTAGATATATATGGGCATGTATTAACGTCAGATGTATACATCATAGGTGATACCACCATAGTTCGTAGGAATGAATGTTTAATTAGTTTTGAGTCTATTAAAAAGACCACTCGATTCTTCTACCCCCTCAACATCTGCTGATAATGTTGCCGATTCTTATAAAGGCGGACCCCCGACAAAACAATTAAAACAAGTTTTTCATGTTCAATCAGAAAACGAAAAGCACTGACGCTTATATGAAGTGTCATAATACTGAAGAAAATAGAATCCAGTCAAAGGAGTTAAAATTCTCAAGTATTTTCGAATATTATCTGACGTATGCAAGCTAGATATATATGGGCATAGATTAACGTCTGATATATACACCGGGTGATATTACTATCAGTGAAGTACATACACCGTTATCCAAATTATCTAGTTATGATATACAAAATTTAACAAATGACATACCAATAAACAAATTAAGATCATCAAGATCACCACAAAGCCTGAATGGAACACAAATAGATATTAACCTATCTAGAGGAGCTATTTTAACTCACAACTAGTTAAATAATGCCTACAAAATACGTAGTACACAAAGTAAATATTATATCGAACAGATTAGAAAAAAGATCTTACATTAAAAAAATTCTGTGCCATCTTATTTGTAAAACTTTATATTCTCAATTACATCTTCAAAGAAGTATAAGTTTAAAAAAATGAAAATTCGGAGTACGAGAATTTCAATGAAGAAATAGAAAATGAGGGTAAATGCATTTTCCGATGCATATCAGCATACTACATAAAAATATATGAACTAAGCTATCTCAACTGACTAACAACAAAAAGAGCATTGCAAATTACACATTGCAGGTGTGTGTCTCGATATTTAAAACTCTCATTGTGTAGTCAGTGTACTCAGGATTAATGTTTGAATAATCAGTGTTTGGTGCAAAGCCTTTAATTGTAAGCTAGTGGAGGTGACCAAATAATGATTTATAAGTTTAAAATGTATAATTTGTTTTGATTGATTAAGTGTTGTTCCTTACCACCCACACTTCGTAACTAGCGATCAAATAATTTAAATTACACCAGTTCAGTTAAATTAAAAATATGTTTAAGACAGGGCTGAAAGTGAGTAAGAAGATTTAAATTTAAGTCACTATCATTAGACGAGAATTACGACAACGGAGATTAGAGTTGTAAGTAGATTAAAGAATCATAACAGAAAGTCAATTTGTTGACAGATAGTTTAAAAGGTATAAATGTACTTATGTAAGAATGTATTTGCGAATTTGACTTCTTCTGAAATGCATCACCAGTGACATCTATTTTCAATTACGCATGAGTCTATTTAGGTACATTAATATTTAGAAAAAAAGAGGTTATGTCAAATAATATATCGACAGAATGAAATTTAGGTTATTTAGAATTTTAGTGATTTAGAAATTCTATAAGTTTAGAATTATTGTAATGAATTTAGGGTTATGTGATTCTTTGATAATTTAATAATTATGTCAAATGTCAATTAGTAATAATGATATTTAGGTTATGTGCATATTAGAAATTTGCTAATTATGAATAAAGGTAAGTCGAAACATAGAAGTTATAGTAAATAGGAACTCAACATAGTATTTCGACAATTTAAAAGTTATGACAGATAGCCATTAAAGAATTTGATGTTTTAGTACTTTGCTAATCTAAAATTAAATTGTCAAAACAAAAAAATTTAACATTTTAACCAGTTTAGAATTTTTATACCAGACAGAATATTTTTGAAATAAAACTTCCCTACATAATTTTTTTTTTAAAATAATTTTCTACAATCTAATGCATTTAAAAAAATGTTATTAAAAAAAAAAAAAAATTTGGAAGAATCAAAAACTTTTATTTTTATTTTTGATAATAAAGTATAATACTAGATTCAAAACTAAGCTGGATAGGAAAATTGGCACCTTTGAGCATCTGATTGAAATTTTAATTTTTTGTCCCCTTAATATGTTTAACCCATTGACACAAATTAGAAAATAGATTACAATAGATTTCACTCAGTTTTGAAAGATCCAGTTGAACATTTTCCAAAAAAAATAGGTTGAGACAAAAGTTGTTATTAAATAATAATTATTTAACATTTTGTATTTTTTTTTTTAAAGTTTGTGAACAATTGTAATTTAAATGGTGCTTTGACAAATAATAGCTGATTTTTATCTTTAAAACATTTTCTGCAAGTGTGTTTTTTGTATTTTTCTAAAATTATTAAGAAAAATTTTAAATTTTTTTGGATTCTTTTACATTATTAACTCTGTATTTTCATGCATTTATTTCAGAAATTAAAACTTGCTACAGTTACACTAAAGCTTCACTTATTTAATGTCTCGCTTATTTAAAGTCGCACTTATTTTAACTTCCACGTACTTATGGAGAACTTCTCTGATTGACTGGTCCAATCCACAGTAACCAGTGATAATGTTAGTTTTGACAAAACCTCAAGTTAAAATAAGTGAGACTTTGAATTTCTAAAATAAGTGTGACTTCAAATCAGCGAGACTTTAAATAAGTAAAAGTGAAATGTACTTTTTAATCAAATTTTTATGTTTAGGTTATGTTGGTTATAATCCAGCGCATTTTTATGACTAAGTTTAACTAAAAAAATGTTTAAAACCAAAAAAATTTTTTTGATTGTAATTAATATTTATTTTAATAGTAAATTATAGAAATTTTTTTAACATATTAAATTTAAAATAGAAGCATTGTTTATAAACATTGCTGTGCTCTATGAGTGCTCTAATACTTGCAGCATTGCCAAAATAATGGAAGTGTGCCAGAATGCAATCGCTGCATACAATGTATCTGTAGCCAGAACCAATTCTATGATGTAAACATCATAATAGTACTTAAAAATGAATTATTCATACAAATAAAATCAAAATGTGATCAATAAATTTCTGTTTGGATTTATAACATTAAAAAATAATGGATCTTTAAAAAGAATTTTTAAAAATACGATAAATCTCTTAACCCGATGAGGCATCAAATGAGTCGAAACATGTCATTGTAATATTATAATGTAAAAATACCACAAAAGAATCTGTAAAAAGTTCTTAACCAAATTTAATTTTCAACCTATTCAAATTTACATTGCTTGTTGATGTCAATTTTTTATCTAGCTTATTTAGAATCTAAAATTATGGTATAATATCAATAACAACAGAAAATAAAATAAATTTGAATAGTTTAGAAATTTGATTCTTAAAAAAATAAATTCTTTAAAATTGCTTGGCATTTACAATTTTGATTACTTTCCATCACCAATTTTTTTTTTGCTCTTTTACTTACTCTACAAAATCTAGGGTATAGGTTTCTTAAACCATTTTCGTTTTCATTTTTGTTAGTATAGCATATATATACAACTAAAATTATGCTAGGAAAACATTGGTACCTTCAAGAAAAAACTTGAGATTTCATTAGTCTCTTTTGTTAAACCTTAAATCGCTTTCACAATTTTCATTATTTTTAATATTGCCAAGTTTTTACAGGCTTTTCAAATGATTCTCCAAAATTAAGAGTATAGATTTCTAAAAATTTCAATTTTTTTAAGAAATAAAAATTTTCAAATGTGATAAAAAATATTTTTGATAATATATCATAATTTAAGGTGGTCACAAAATTCATTTTATAAACTTTCCTAATATATTCCTGGCAAAAAAGCTTAATTAAAAATAGTAAACAAACAGCTAAAATAAGACAGAATTTAATTTAATTTTTAAAAAATGTTTAAATAAATTACATAAGATATTGTTTATCAGTGAATCTTTTCATTCTTAAATTAAACAACTACCAATAATGGGCTCAAGATTTTAAATTTCTTTGAGAAATGTGTGTTTTCCCTGACATTTCTTAGACTTTCCTAACACTGTTGCCACCCTGATACTTCTAAATAAAAGATTATATAGGAAAAAATACTCGGACATAATGCACAATTTATTAAAACGTATTAAATCGAACTAGCAGTTGTCATAATTTTTATTTACTTGAATTATTATCTAGTCTAATTTTCATTCTACTCTTATTCTTCTTTTGCAGAAATTTACTTAACATGAGTAAACATGTCCATTTTTCTTTATTTCTCTAATTTTTTGGTTAAATTAAGATGATTTTTAAGTAAAGTTCCCTTTTCTATTTATTAACATTAGTAACACGCGAAAACTTTAAGGGGGACAAATTATGCCATACTTTTGAGTCTTATCTATCACTTCTAACTACATTTTTTTGAAAATGTACATATTTTTGAAAACAGTAGAAATGTGATTATTTTTTTTATCTTTTAAAAATGCATATATTAGGCTCTTAGCGATCCCTTTAGTGCAATTTGATAAAAAGTTATTATTATTCTAAAAAAAGAAAATATTGAAAATCATGTTCCTTAACAATTTTATTTTTATATTTTGTTGCTTTTTTAATATATTTCTGATTACTTGTAGGTCACCAAAAAGGTAATCGAATGAGCTCTTTGCGAACGGTCTAGTGTAATCTTGTTCAGAGTTATCAAAGTTTAAAAAAATTAAGATTCGTAACTTTTGGCATCTTATTTACATTTTATAAGCAATAATTTACACCTATTTTGCAGACAGTTTAAAAACAAGATTTACTTTCGACTTATAAATCAAAATTTAGTGATGTTTAAAAAACCAAAAATATTTTTTTTGTTTTTAATTTTTTAATTCAATTTTTAGGGTTTCTTTTTGTTATTTTTTCAAAGCATTTAATTTGACTTCCTAGTTTTAATGATCTACACAGAAACTATGTAATCTCTATGTAAAACAATATCTTCATAAATTCAAAATACCTTCTCTAAGAGCTTAATCGATGCATTTTCAAAAAATAAAAAAATCACATTTTTACTGCTTTAAAAAAATATGTCATTTTTGAATTTTTTTTTTTTTTCAAAATGTTAAAACTTCACAAAAATATAGTTAGAAGTGATAGATAAAATTTTGTTTTAATAGACCACGCCAATCGAAGGCTGATGAAAAGATCTAGAAAAATTATGTACCAAAAAAATTTTTTAGCATTTTTTTTAAGCACAATAAATAAACAAATGACAGCATCTGAACAAAAAGTTCAAAACTTTAACCCCCTGCCTCTCGGTCAATTTTTTATATAATCAAAAAATATTCGGCTGCTAAATTACTTACTTATAAGATAACTTATAACGAAAATTGGGAAAGGATTAAACAAAAATTTTTTTTTGGCTGAACAGTTGACGTAAAATCCATCAAATATATTTAAAAATGAAAGTTATCTTAAGATTAAATTCAAAGGTTTACTAATAACGCCCAAAACATTTAGTGGTTGGGTGTAAGAAGGGCGTTAATATTGGTTTCGAAAAAATTTAGTTTTTAATAGTTAATCACAATTTTTATTCAAGTTGACACATGAATTGAATAGTTTAATAAAGAGTTAATCAAATGAGAAAAAATTATTTAATTCGCATTTATAGTTTTTAAACTATGTATTAAAGTTCAAAAACTTTAAGTTGAAATATCTCCCATCGTCGTTTTTTATCTAAAGCCCTTGTTGCACCTAACGCTTCAATTAGATATATAAAGAAAAATGAAAATGTTTATTCATGCTAAAACAATTTTTGTAAAATAACATTTCTGCAAAAGAAAAATTAGAGCTAATGAATAAACAGTAGAATCCAAAAATCGATTCTTCGTTTGGATTGAATAGATTCAAACTAATCTAATTTTTTTAATAATAATTAAATCTTTTTTTGCTGTATCAATTTCAAGTTCTCCAAATTTTCATGGGAATCGATTCTAGAACTGAGTATCGTTGATCCGATACTTTTAGATTGTATATTCTTTTATTTTCTTTTTAAATAAAAAAATTAGACGTACATAGAATAAAAAGCTCTTGAAGGACAAGGTAGGTTCGAAAATGTCGCTTTATTTGAAATAATATAGTTGCACAAGTGGGGTAATTATACATTTTTTGATATAAAAAGAGCTAAATATTTTTGAAATTCGGAAAAATTATTTATACATTATATTTAGCTTTTTTTGTAGCAAAAAATTATAATGGCCTCACTTGTGTCACTCTATTAGTTGTAATAAATCAACAGTTATAAGAAAAATTAACATTGAAATCAGGTGTGAGAATTTTGATTCACAGGTTCAATCTTTTTCTAATATAATTTTAAGTATAAAATTGTGCTATATTATAAAAAATTGAAAAACAATTTTTGAACATTTTAGAATTTATCTTTTTTTTAAAACTAAAATTTTTCAAAATCCATACGAGTATGGAAAAATTAAAATGTAGGGAAAAATTGACTATAAAAATAGTTCAAATTGTGGGAATTAAATTTATATCTCGTGTTAAAATCTATTAAATTTTAACAATTAATTCGTGATTTCTGAAAGACTAATGTACGAAAAAAGATTTAATTCCACTTATTAAGGATGATCAAACCTATGAACAAAAATGCCATCACCTGATTTCAATGTGGACGTTTGTCGCTCTTAAAATAAAAAAAAAAGTAGTTAATTTTGATTTTTTAGAAATAATATAGTGGTAAGTGGTGGAACTTGAATTTTGTTGCTATAAAAAATAGTTTAATATTATTTATAAAGTATTTTCAAAATTTGGAAAAATGATTAAAAGACAATATTTATCTTATTTTTGTAGCAACAAAATTAAAATTCCACCACTTGTGCCACTCTGTTATTTCTAATAAATCAACATTAACTAATTTATTTTGTTTTTTAAGAGATAGAAACGACAACATTGAAATTAAGTGAGAGCATTTTTGTTCACAGGTTTGATCAGCCTTAACGCATAATGCAATATCAGCGTTCAGCTAAATTGTTTTTTAAAAGCTGCAAATTTTATTTACTCAGAAAAATTATTTTTTAGCAAAACTTTTCTATATCTTATTAAACAAATGTGCAACTTCGAGTTCTCAAAATTAAGGCCTAAGCAGATAGAAATACGGTTAAGGGACCAGAGCATGAGACAGAAAAGGACAGAAACAGTCTGTCCTTTATTATCTCATGCCCTGCTCCCGTAACCGTATTCGTTGTGCTTAGGCCTTTAAACTCTTTATCATTAAAACGTTCTGCTCGAAGTTAGTAAAGCACAAGTAACGACAGAGATTACTTTTTTGTTAAAATTCAACAACAAATTTAACTTTTTTTGTTAACATTTCAACAAACTTCTTGGAATTTGCATTGTTTTTTTGAATTATTAAGTGAAAAAAAATAATAACAACAATATTTAAATATTTGTCGTACATTAGTCTTTGACGTATCACGAGTTGATTGTTAAAATTTAATTTATTTCAAGACAAGATATAAATTTTAAAAAATGTATTAAGAAAAAATGTGCGTCGTTAATTTTTCTAATGATAATTAATAGGCCAATTGGACAACGCACAATATATTCGGATATAAAAACAGGGCATGATACAAACAAAAAGACTGTTAAAAGTTTTTTCTGCTTACCGTTTCCGTACATGAATCAATTCTGCGTTTGACACGGGATAGAAAACGACAAAGGACATTTTTGCCTCATTTTGTCGAATGCTTGTATTCACGTGTGATTTTGCTTATGTCCTGAGCAGAATACAGCTGGAAAAGAACGTAACATGTGATGAAAAGGACAAACAATATATCTGTCCTTTTCTATCACATGCTTCAGTTCGCGTTCACGTGTTATTCTGCTTAGGGCTTTAGGCCTTAAGCGTGCGTTAGAAAAGGACAAAAGCATCGACTGTCCTTCTCTATCTCATGATTGCGTTGCCGTTGTATTCTGTTCATGGCTTTCATCCAAACAAAATTTGACGAATAATAATATATTTAAAGAAGAATGTAAAATCAATGGATATTAGAAACATTTAATTTGAACAGTTTTGTATAAATTAATAGTTAGTTAAGTCAGAAAATGGCCATTTTAGTGCAATATACAAAAAGCTTTTCCAACTTTTTAGCTTTATTTTCTGGATTTAAAATGATAAAACCTTTTAAACAAATGATCACTTACTTGTAAAAACTACCACTTTTAGCTATTAATATATAATTAATTAAAAATTTGAAAATATAGACAAAATAGTGCTAATTTAAAGAAATTAAGATGGAGAAAAAAGTTCGAACATGAAAATTGTGATTAAAATTTGAATTTACTGCTTCTCACTTGGAATAACATGTAGAAAATTCTATCTTTCAACTCATAACTCGCTTTGATTAACACTTAACTTCTATTGCACTGCAATCACTGGAAATTATATGATTCTCACTCAGATTAGCACACTACACTTAAGCATTAGCGGCAACCCAGAACCCACGCCGACGTCCATGCTGGTCCAACGGCAGCGAACAGCTGATCCATTCCTGACGCCATCCATGGTCCAAGGACACAAGGTTGTTGGTTGGGACGCCAAAACTATCGATACTTATCGATCGACGATCAATGGACAAATGACAGTGTTTGTCAAAGACCTTCCTCTCCTTTGGTGAAAATTTGCACTTTGACAATTTATTTTAAAAAAGGCCGTGACTATTCGTACAGGGGGTTCTTGTGTCACATACAGTGGTTTTTTAATAAAAAATTTTTAACCAAAATATACACGGGTAACATTAATTTTCACAAAAAGAAGACTTTGACAATTTTCTGTACGAATAGCCGCTTCACGGTGCCGTCTCCATGCTAGGGATTAATGGATCAGGGATTAGAATAGATCAATCAGAAAATGCTGTCCAATGTGACAAATTATCTGATTGGTCTATTCTAATCCCTAATCCATTAATGAGAATGAGCTTTGAATGAGCTATTCGTACTTATTCAAGCAATTTTCTGATTGGTCAGGAATTCCATGACGATTTTGTGATTGGTCGAGATTTTCTGTACTACGAATAGACACTTCGTTTAAAAAAACCAAACACTTTTTCCACGAAATCGCTCTGGTTGACAAAATCGTAGGTAATAAGGAATAAAATTGACAGACCTGCTGTAGAAAATGGCCTCTGTACGTCACACGTATATCTCAAGCCACATATGTGTCTGCTCGTGGAAACATCCAATCGTGGAAAACTTATAATTTTTAAACTCCTTATTACCTACGATTTTGTCAACCAGAGCGATTTCGTGGAAAAAGTGTTTGGTTTTTTTAAAAAATAAATTGTCAAAGTGCAAATTTTCACCAAATGAGGGGAAACAAACACTGTCGGATTTGTCCATCGATCGTCCTTAACGATAAATATCGTTATGTGACGTCATTAAACATAATGTCAGAAGAAACATCAAGATGAAACCGAAATTCGGCTAGAAATGCTTGTTTTTCTCAGATAAAACTCGCTATATTTGGAAAACAATAGCTTCATAAATAAATATGGTAATTATAGGATATTCAAATTGGGTGGGGGAAAATTCAAAATGGAAGCTAGCCGGATGACAAACAATGTTTGGTAGTCAATAGAACGAAATCATCTTTTTTAAAATAGTTTTAAACACAAATTTTGAAACCTAAGTTTATTAACAAATTATTTTTCAATTATGGAAAGCTATTTTTGAAAATAATAAAATTGAATAAAATTGTTATATTAGTGATGGGATATCGGAACATGTCGAGTATTTTAGAGATGGGCGATACGAGTACGATATTTTTGTATCGAGTATGTACCGATATTTGTCGATGCATCGATACACAGTATCGATACAAAATGTTAGATATCGACTTCTGGATTCCCGGCAAGAAGCCTTGAAAAAGAAAAGAATTACATTTATTTGACATTTACTCAAAATCGCAATGATTTCTTTTATATTAAATACTTGAATTTCCCTCAAATACTTACTTCCAGAAATAGAAAATAATATTTTTGAAATTGATTCTGCTTTATTCTAAAATGATTTTGTATTCCATGCATCAGAATAGAATTAAAATGTTTTTAATTCCAGAAACTTTTTCTATTCTGTAAAACAGCATACGCATTCATGATTTTTCTATTCCCAATAATTCCTTCTAATTTGAGTCTACATAATATTTAATTCCGTAATAGAAAATACAGTTGACATTTTTTCTTTCCCTGGCAATTCTCTTCACACATTCAATTCAAAAGGTTCATTTATGTCTGTATTTTCAAGTCACGTGTAGCTCAGTGGTTACTTTCGTGGACTTGTAACATAAAAATTGGGGATCGATTCTTATATTTATTAAAATTTTTTCAAAAACTGAATTATAAGGAATAGAATTTTGTTATTTTTAATTCATAATGCAGAATCATAAAATGAAGGGAAATTCAAGTATTAAGTAGAATTAATAAAATTAATTCTAGGTTATTCCACCCTTCTTGCCGGGTTCCCTTAATTTTTCTCAAATTTTTAAAAGTTTTTTTAAATACTTTGGGCAATAAAAAAAAGATAATTGTAAGGTTAAAATTAATAAATTCGTAAAAAATGAAACAATTTTTTTTGCAGGCTCGTTTTCTTTTAGCGAGGAATGGTACACATAATCGGAAAAAAGTTTGTCCAATAAATGCATCATTTTGATTTTTGAAATAGAAAAAACATATTTTCATATAATAATTTTTAGTGGAAGTGTGAACAATTATATTTTTTACAAAATCAGTTATTAAAAATTGCAATTTGCTGAAAATTATAAATTGACGTTTAGAAATTTGCATTTAGTTATTTATTTGAAATAATAATTTACTAAATTTTTATGGTATATGTTTTGAAAGTTGATAAAATTAATATTTTATTCAGAATTTAAGTAGTATAAGACCATTTATAGCAGAATAATTTTATTTAAAAAATTAAAATCAAACTTATTTAAGAAGATTCATTTTCAAAATTTTAAGGACGTTGGAACCCGAAAGCTGAGAGTGGCGTAGAAACACTTTTTCCTCCTTTGCTCGAAAATTTCCCTTTTATGAATTTTTTTTAAAAGCACTGGACACTTTTTCAAAAAAAGGGCTATGGTAGACAAAAGTATTTGAGATAAGGAATTTTTTAAACATTTGTTTTATGCAAACAAATGTGCCTACAAGCGTCAAAATTAACTCCCGTTTTGACATTGCAAGATTTTCCGTAAAAGATGGCCGCCGCCATCTCACTTGAGGCCCATGTCACGTAGCCCGTGCCCAGCTGATGAGCGGCGGCCATCTTTTACGGAAAACCTTGCAATGTCAAAACGGGAGTTAATTTTGACGCTTGTAGGCACATTTGTTTGCATAAAACAAATGTTTAAAAAATTCCTTATCTCAAATACTTTTGTCTACCATAGCCCTTTTTTTGAAAAAGTGTCCAGTGTTTTTAAAAAAAATTCATAAAAGGGAAATTTTCGAGCAAAGGAGGAAAAAGTGTTTCTACGCCACTCTCAGCTTTCGGGTTCCAACGTCCTTAAGTTAATCCTTTCGTGCCTTTGGAAAACCCAGTGGTAGGATTTTGTTGTAATTTGTTACTGGGGGGTTTTCGGGGTTGCTGATTACGAATCTAAAGTAAGATTTTAAAATTGCGGGTTCAATATATATGGCGAAATTTTTTTTTTTAAATTGCACAAATTCGCTTAAAACTTGTTACTCGAGAATTTTCAGGGCCGCTGATTGCGAATACAATGTCAGATTCTCACAATTTTCGAAATTTAAAATGTCGGATAAAATTTTTCAAATTTAAGCAATTTTGAAAAATGATCCGCTGCTTTAAATTTTTTAAATTTGACTTCAGATTCCTAATCAACTATCCCGAGAACATTTTGGCTTTAAAATTAAACTAGAGTTATAATACTAAAAACAAATTTTTTTGAGGATTCTAGAATTTTTACTTTTGCAGAAAATCATAAGTTTTTAAATTCAATACTCGTCAATTTTGCCTCTGTCATAATGTTACATCTATAATCATAGTAGATTATTACAATTTTGTTCCTAAATTTGACTACAATTTTAGAATTTCTTTTTTTAAAATATTGTAACAAGTTCTGTTTGTCAGATAACTTTCTCAAATTAATTAAATTTATTAAATTACCAGATTGAATACGCGTACGGGACCAAAGCATAAGACAGAAAAGGACAGAAACATTCTCTGTCCTTTTTTATCTCATGTCCTGCTCCCGTAACCGTATTCATTGTGCGTTGGGCTTATCGATACTTAGTGTATCAATACTTTATATATATTCAGTATCGTATCGGTATCGGATCGAACCATTGATCAATGGATCGAACCGATATTTTAACATCGATATTGACGTTCCGATATATCGTTATCCAATATCGATAACTTTCGTCCATGGGAGAGTTTAACTACAGTAGAACGTCTCTAGTTTCAACATTTTGGGGGTACTTGAAACGATAAGCCTAAAGCACAACGAATCGTAATCGCTAATCCTTAATCCTAAGAATGAGAGGAAGCAGGACAGAGATATATGTCTGTCCTACTTCCTCTCATTCTTACGATTAAGGATTAGCGATTACGATTCATTGTGCGTTAGGCTATAGACTCGAGACCCATCAGGGGTAATTGTTGCGCAGTAAGTTACTGCGCATGACGTGGACAGGAGGGCTAGTTTAAATAAAATTTGAAGATTGCGAAAATATAAACATGAATATGTAAATTTCAAAAGAATAAAATTTCAATAAACATTGCATTTAATGCTTAGTTACTTATTATCAATCACATACTTGGTAATAATATTTTGCACTAATTATTTCATTAAAAAGTTTATTTTTAAAAAAAATAAATGAACAAATGCCAAGAAGTATTATTTCTTATAGTATAAAAAACTTACATTTGCCTTGAAGAAAATTAGTATGAGTTACAATGAAACTTTTTACTATAATATTAATTACTAAATAATTATAGAAGTCGTTTTTTGTAATCATTTTTTAAATTTATTACAATTTTCATAATTATATTGTTAATTTTCGTTTAATTAGTCAATAAACTCAATTCATAATTATATTAAAATATAAAATTGATTACTTAATAAAAATAGAAGTCATTTTTCGTAAGTGTTTTTAAATTTACCGCCTTTATCAAGTATTTAGTATTTATACCGACGTCATGATTTGGTTACGCGGTGGGGGGTTGAAATAGGAGAAATTTCCCTTATGAAAAATAAGTATTAGATTAAGTATTGGATTAAGTATTGGGAGTAAGTATTGGATTAAGTATTGTATTAAGTATTGTATTAAGTATTAAAGTATTGGAATAAGTATTGGTTTAGTGCGCCACAAGTAACATTTTTTAAGAATGTTTGGCAAAAAAAGTATTGGAGTTTCCAATACTTGAACCAATAATTATTCCAATACTTGAACCAATACTTATTCCAATACTTCAATACTTAATCCCATACTTAATCCAATACTTACTCCCAATACTTAATCCAATACTTAATCCAATACTTAATCCAATACTTATTTTTCATAAGGGTTGAAACGATAGGACCTTGAAGCCTACCTATTATTACCTACTTCTATAGTAACAGTTTTACATATTTTACGGATTTTACGCGCAGAGATGGGAATAATACTTTAACCTTATGTAAAATTCCTAAGGGCGCAATTACATGTCTGCGTCGAACGCTGCGTTTTTGCGTTGCATAATGAGAGAGAGGAGGAAAAAAATATAGTCACATCTTTGTCACTCTCAACATTCAACGCAAAAACGCAGCGTTCGACGCAGACATCTAATTGCACCCTTATGCTTTTGTGAAATTACAGAAAAGAAAATTCGCCAGTTATGAAATAAATACAAGTATTAGAAATTCTAATATAAAAATAAATTATGAATTTTATTGTGAAATTATAAAAAAGCAATGTAAAATAAATAAATTATGCAATTTCACAAATTTTTGTATTTATCGTTTTAAACTTTGGCATTGCACCTGATCTTAACCTCAACCTTATGAGAATTTTTGAGAGATTCTGTCATTTCTTTGTAACAAAAGGGAGAAAAAATGTTTAATTTCTTAATTCAACAGAAGTTGAATTTCTTTTTTCAATCAAATGCACGTTGACGGTCAAAATAGACACATAACCAATTCGTTTTAAACAAATATCTTAACAACTAATATGTGAAACTTTTTTAAAACGTATCACAATTAGGTTTCTATAATTAATCATTTTTGCTGGGAATTTTACATAAGAGGATTATGGATAAATACATCAAACTAGGTATAATATTTTACTTCAAGATGATAACATTGAGATTATAAACAGGATTTTTACATGACGTTGTAACTTTACAGTTACTGGTAGGGTTGTAAGCTGTGAATCGTTTCATTGAAACATTGAAACTTTCAATGAAACTTTCAATGTTTCATGGACGAAAGTTTCAAAGTTTCATGAAACTTTGAGTGGAGGGGATAGAATTTAAATTTCGCGCCTTCAAATTTATTTGTCAAGTAAGGTAAGGTTAGTTTGCCCATGTATTTGCGCCATATTGAAACTTTGAAATGTTTCATGAAGCATTGAAACTTTCATGAAACATTTCAATTAGGAAAGTTTCATGAAACTTTCCAACCCTAGTTAATGGTGAATTTGATACTATAAAGGTAGGTGCTTTTATTACATTCACAACTCTGAATGTACATTTACTGAAAAATGTAATATTACATTACTGAAAGCTGTAAAAATTCAAGTTCATAGGTATTATTGCTACTTTCCAAAGAGTAATATTACAGAAAGTTTCTAAAGTAAGATTACAATACGGACGTAATTTTCCTGAAGTATTTTTTACAGTGTGTATATCTTTAAAGAACCAAGCACAAGTATGTTTTTATTTTATAACATTTATAAGGTTATTCAAGTTGGGTGTGGAGAAATTCAAAATAGCGGCTACCTGGATGACAGGTTTGCATTATAGTCAATGGAACGAAATCAGTTTTTTTACAATAACTTTTAAAAAACAAATTTTTAAACCTATGTTGATTAACAAATTATTTTTCATTTATCGAAAGCTATTTTTTAAAATAATAAAAACTCATATAAAAATTTTACACAATTTTATTATTTTAAAAAATAGCTTTAGATAAATGAAAAATAATTTGTTAATAAACATAGGTTCGAAAATTTGTTTCTTAAAAGTTATTGTAAAAAAAATGATTTCGTCCCATTGACTACAATGAGAACCTGGCATCCAGGCAGGGTTGTGTACGTAACATACCAGAGGTATGTTACATAGTTTGTTACTGTATGTTACCTAGGTTAGTTACCTACCAAATTTGTTACATAATGCATTTTTTTGGTGGTGGGGGGGGGGGGGTTCATACCTAAAACAGGTATGTTACTTGATGTAACATACCGGTAACATACGTAGAAAACCTCGAATGACGCGTCATTACCTAACCCTGCATCCAGGTATAGGCCTAAAGCCCAAAGCACAACGAATACGGTTGCGGGAGCAGGGCATGAGATAATAAAGGACAGAGACTGTTTCTGTCCTTTTCTGTCTCATGCTTTGGTCCCGTAACCGTATTTCTATCTGCTCAGGCCTTAAGCAGATAGAAATACGGTTACGGGACCAGAGCATGAGATAGAAAAGGACAGAAACATTCTCTGTCCTTTATTATCTCGTGCCCTGCTCCCGTAACCGTATTTGTTGTGTTTTGGGCTTTTGATTTCGATATCCCGTCACTATGTTCAGGGATGTAAAGGTAATTTACCTAACGTAAATTACATAGTTTTTTACATTTAAATTACATAGGTAATTTAGTTAGTTACCCTAAATAGCTCAAGAAACTTTGGCGTAACGAAATGCATTGGAGCTTGGAGGGCCTGATTTACATGCTTAATTCTTTACAAAACGTAATTTACGTTTTCAAGATGGCGGCAATGTGTATTTAAGTAAACAAATGTACCTTATTTCATAATTTCCGGTTTGTGAAAACTATTCTAAAAATACCAAGAAACGAAAGACCAATGAACTTTTAGTGGTAAAAACTCTCCTTTGTACTAAAAAAAAGGAAATAGGACTATGAACAGCAATAAAAGTTAAGAACCAGTTGTTCGCCATATTTTTTTACATTTTTTACATGTTTTTTACGTAAATTACATTTTTTACGTAATTTACGTAAAAATTCCAAGTTACGCGTAACTTTACATCCCTGACTATGTTATATCACTTTTTATTATTTTAAAAAATAGTTTTCCGTAAATAAAAATAACACTAGTTTACAGCCAAAATGTACATATAATGCCACTATTTTTTTTATGTACTATGATTCTCTAAACTTAAAAATGACATTAAGAAATTTTTCTATGGATAGGTTTCCGAAATATGAATTTTTAAAATTTTTTTACGTTTTTTTCGGAGGTGACTTCACGTTTTAGGCCGTATCTCGAGTTACAGAAGTCCGATTGAGTTTTTCTAAGTGTCAAATTAAAGGTAATCAAATTCCAAACAATCGCTTTTAACATTATTTTTTAATCGGTTAAATATTTTAAGTGATATAGTAAAAAAAAAAAAAAAATAGAAAATTTGAGTTTTTGGCCCAAAATCTGAAAAACAAATTCATTCTACCGCCATGCAAAAATAGAAAACGTCAAAAATTATGTCCAGTTTTAATTTTTTTACATATATGGCTCACTTTTATGAAGAAAAAAATCTATGTGTAATTATTGAAGTTATAAGCCAGGGTACTGAAATTCTCGTTTTACGCCATTTCGGTATTTTACCTCCTTTTATAGTGATTATGTTGATTAATTTAATGAATACAATATCTAATTGGAAAATGGACTTTTTTCACAGATTTCAAATAATTTTCAGTGCTTTCCCTGTAATAAGAGGGTTATTGAGCAAGCGTTTTGGCTAGTTGAGCAAGCCCTCTGCTCAATTGTCCTAACGAAATATGGACAATTGGGATGGTTGCTCATTCACCCAATGCATTGAGTCCAATAATCCACCAGGTATTTCGAGCTTAAAACTGGAGAAAAAGCGACTTAATATTGGGCAAGACTCCGTCAAAAGAAAAACGATTTGCAAGTGGTCTTTCGATTTCTTTGAAACTGTGAGAAATAATAGTCTTAGGTATGATTGTTAAAACCCAAAAAGGATTTTCGAAAATTTTCAAAATGGCGCCCGCTACGCCATGTTGAATATCAGAGCAGTGTTTTTTTTAAAACTTATTATTTCCGAATTGACAAAATGAATTTTAATGAAACTTACAGACAAAATAGATAAATATACGTAGTTTAAAAAAATATTTTGATTAAAAAAAAATTCAAAATTTTGACCGAAAAAAAATTGTTTAAATTTTTTGAACTACTTTTTCGGTGATTTGGCCACTTTTTTGGATTTTCTAATATACATATTCTGATTCCTTATGATTTCACCTTTATTTAAAAAAAAAAAAAAATTTGGAGACTTGAATAGTTTTTGAGATATTGAGCTTTTAGTGGAAGCGCGCACCACGATTTCTATGTGCTGCGTTGCCGATGCCGCGCCGTACCGTTAAACGTGCACGAACCTGCATTAGCTACCCCGCACAGTGAACGCGTATAACATAACACAGCTTGGCTTGCACCTATATCTTTGAAGATTTATAAAAAATCGTTTAAATTTAGAATTGAATTGTGGTTTATTATTTATCTTCTTTGTTTTATGAAACAAAGATTATATTTCTTATTTTATTTGTTTCCTTTTACGGACTATTTTGTACATTCATACAATAATGTAAATAATTTTCTCTATTTCTTTATTTTATATTATCGTTTATTCGTTTGTTTAATTGTAATAGGTAAGTTTAAATAGATTTTAGGTTGAATAGATTTGAAGTAGAATAGATTTCAAGTTGAACGACACCTAAATTAATATTTTCGTTGTCACAATGCCACGATATACTTGCTTTAATCCTTTTAAAAAGCAGCGACATGTTTTAGTTGATAAAACAAATGTCCGCCCTGTTTCAAAAGAAATAGTTGAAACATTTTCAATTGAAAGCAATAATTTTATTTGCAATACTTGCCGTTTACAAGTTGCAAAGTTAGAACCATCAGTCTTGATACAAGTGCAAGAATTTTTTCACTCTGCTGAAAATGTAAGTAAACAAGAGTTTTGTCAACCAGATGATTTAGACAATAATGCAATGGAAAATAATAATTTTGAAAATGTAGGCAAAGAAGAGTTTTGTCAAACAGATGATTTAGATAATAACACAATGGAAAATATTAATTTTGATTACGAAAGTGAAAAAGATATTGAAGAATTAAATAAAATTTTGCACATATTAAGTATTTCAGCAATTGTTCGCAGCAGAGATCTTCGTACGCAATCGGCACAAAAGAAAAAGGTAAGTGAAATTCGGGAGGTTTTTGAAAATAAATTGAAAAAAGTATTTCAATATGAAAAAACTGAAAATGCTAAAAATGATTTAGAAGTTTTTATTGATGAAATTAAAGCAGAGTTAAGAAAAAATCCTAGCAACTCTCGAAAAATAGAACTTTTAACAATGGTTCCAAAGAGTTGGAATACTCTCAAAATAGCAACCGAATTTGAAGTGCCTTATAAACAAGCTCAAGTAGCTGCAAATCTTCATGCTTCTTATGGTATAGGCACAACACCAAATCCTCGAATTGGCAAAAAATTATCAGAAGAAATCGTTACAACTGTTCGAGATTTTTATTACGATTCTGACATTAGTCGTCAGTTGCCAGGGAAAAAAGATTGCATATCTGTCAAACAAAATGATAACTCAAGAAGATCTCTTCAAAAAAGATTGATTTCACTCGTTCACACCAATTAGTGACAATAAAATCGAATGTAGAAAATATTCTTCTTCTACTGAAACATTTGAATTTGAAATCGAAAAAACAAACAAAAGGAAACGTTAACATACCTATATGTTTAAAAAAAAGTTCCCATAATTTCCAAAAATTAGCAAACGAATGCTTATATTTAATGACATGTTTATAATAATTGTTTTAATTTTTAATTGTCTGTTTTATCTTTTGTTTTTTAAAACTAAGAAACATATGTTTCTTAAATTGATGAATTATACAGGGACCGCTTGGCGCGTCGAGTGAAAATCGTGGTGCGCGCTTCCACTAAAATCTCAATATCTCAAAAACTATTCAAGTCTCCAAATTTTTTTTTTTTTAAAATAAAGGTGAAATCATAAGGAATCAGAATATGTATATTAGAAAATCCAAAAAAGTGGCCAAATCACCGAAAAAGTAGTTCAAAAAATTTAAACAATTTTTTTTCTGTCAAAATTTTGAATTTTTTTTTTAATCAAAATATTTTTTTAAACTACGTATATTTATCTATTCTGTCTGTAAGTTTCATTAAAATTCATTTTGTCAATTCGGAAATAATGAGTTTTGAAAAAAACACTGCTCTGATATTCAACATGGCGTAGCGGGCGCCATTTTGAAAATTTTCGAAAATCCTTTTTGGGTTTTAACAATCATACCTAAGACTATTATTTCTCACAGTTTCAAAGAAATCGGAAGACCACTTGCAAATCGTTTTTCTTTTGACGGAGTCTTGCCCTATTGATAAAACACTAAGAAACGTTAAATTAAGCATAAATACACAAAATTAGATAATAAAAATACGTATATTAAGAATAAATAACATTTTCGAAAAGACGTGATTTATTGACACTCAGAGAGCAGAACACCTGACTAGCAGAATAGACGTAGCCAATCAAAATCTTTCTACCGCGAGAGACTAAATTGTGATTGGCTACGTCTATTCTGCTAGTCAGGTGTTCTGCTCCCTGGTGTGTCAATAAATCACGACTTTTCTGAAATGTTATTTATTCTTAATATACGTATTTTTATTATCTAATTTTGTGTATTTATGCTTAATTTAACGTTTCTTAGTGTTTTATCAATATTAAGTCACTTTTTCTCCAGTTTTAAGCTCGAAATACCTTGTGGATTATCGGACTCAATGCATTGGGTGAATGAGCAACCAGCCCAATTGTCCATATTTCGTTATTAGGACAATTGAGCAGAGGGCTTGTTCAACTAGCCAAAACGCTTGCTCAATCAGAGTTGCCAGATTGGGCTACAAAGCGCGATTTGGGCTATTTTTTGCGATAATAACGCGGCTCAAATTTGAATTTCGCTTCAAGTAGCGAATTGGGCTATATATATTTTTTAAATTGCATTTTTTGGGCTATGTTGGAAATTGTTCTATTTATGTGGAAAAATGTATGTACTTCTTTAAAAAACAATAATACTAATAACAATTTTTCATGCATCATATTAAAAATCTACATGTGACTTTTTTTTTTTAGAAATTGAATGCATTTATGCACTTTTGATACATATTTTTTTCTTGAAATATGTAAATAAATAACGCGATTTGGGCTACATTTGGACTTTTCTGTGCGTTTTTGGGCTTTTAAAACTAAGGCGGTTTTTGGGCTACACCAGTGCCTCCTAATCGCGGTTCTCAGTACCAAAAATCTGGCAACTCTGTGCTCAATAACCCTCTTATTACAGGGTTACTAATTCAAATTTGACTGAAAAATTTTTTGGAGTTTTTGACAAAAATTTCTGAAGAGGCATAAATTGATTAAAATCTGCTTTTTTTACAAGTTGAATCAGATGCGCAGAGGTTCAATTTTTGTTGAATTTTGTTCGTTAATAGATGAAAAAGTTCCAAATTAGATACAGAAATATGAAAAATAAATGATATTTGACTGAAAAATTTTTTGGAGTTTTTGCCAAAAATTTCTGGAGAGTCATAAATTGATTAAAATCTGCTTCTTTGACAAATTGCATCAGATGCGCAGTGGTTCAATTTTTGTTGAATTTTGTTCGTTAATAGATAAAAAAGTTTGAAATTAGATATAGAAATATAGAAATTAAAAGATATTTGTCTGGAAATTTTTTTGGAGTTTTTAACAAAAAGTGAACCACTGCGCATCTGATTCAAATTGTCAAAAAAGCAAATTTTAATCAACTTATGCCTCTTCAGAAATTTTTGTCAAAAACTCCATAAAAATTTTCATTCAAATATCATTTATTTTTTATATTTCTATATCTAATTTGGAACTTTTTCATCTATTAACGAACAAAATTCACCAAAAATTGAATCTCTGCGCATCTGATTCAACTTGTCAAAAAAGCAGATTTTAATCAATTAATGCCTCTCCAGAAATTTTTGTCAAAAACTCCAAAAAAATTTTCAGACAAATATTTTTTATTTTCTATATTTCTAAATCTAATTTCAAACTTTTTTATCTATTAACGAACAAAATTTAACAAAAATTAAACCACTAGGCATCTGATGCAACGTGTCAAAGAAGCAAATTTTAATCAATTTATGTCTCCTCAGATATTTTTGTCAAAAACTCCAAATAATTTTTCAGTCAAATATCATTTATTTTTCACATTCCTATATCTAATTTTAAACTTTTTTATCTATTAACGAACAAAATTCAACAAAAATTGAACCACTGCGCATCTGATACAACTTGTCAAAAAAGCAAATTTTAATCAATTTATGACTCTCCAGAAATTTTTGGCAAAAACTCCAAAAAATTTTTCAGTCAAATATCATTTATTTTTCTTATTTCTGTATCTAATTTGAAACTTTTTCATCTATTAACGAACAAAATTCAACAAAAATTGAACCTCTGCGCATCTGATTCAACTTGTCAAAAAAGCAGATTTTAGTCAATTTATGCCTCTTCAGAAATTTTTGTCAAAAACTCCAAAAAATTTTTCAGTCAAATTTGAATTAGTAAAGCACTGAAAATTATTTGAAATCTGTGAAAAAAGTCCATTTTCTAATTAGATATTGTATTCATTACATTAATCAACATAATCACTATAAAAGGAGGTAAAATACCGAAATGGCGTAAAACGAGAATTTCAGTACCCTGGTTTATAACTTCAATAATTACACATAGATTTTTTTCATCCATACATTTTTTTCTTCCTAAAAGTGAGCCATATATGATATGTAAAAAAATTAAAACTGGACATAATTTTTAACGTTTTCTATTTTTGCATGGCGGTAGAATGAATTTGTTTTTCAGATTTTGGGCCAAAAACTCAAATTTTCTATTTTTTTTTTGTGACTATATCACTTAAAATATTTAACCGATTAAAAAATAATGTTAAAAGCGATTGTTTGGAATTTGATTACATATTTCGGAAACCTATTCATAGAAAAATTTCTTAATGTCATTTTTAAGTAACGAGAAGCTTAGTACATAAGAAAAAAATAGTGACATTGAATGTACATAAATTTTTTTTTTTTTTTTGTTAACTACCCAGTGGGCACACATGTCCAAAAGACGTCCCTATGTCGGCTTTTATGTCCAAAAGACGTCTTAAGGACGTCTTTTGTTTTTTTTTGCCCACTGGGTAGTGTAATTTGTTGATATACATACACGGAAAGAAATATATTGGTTTTGTACCATTAGATTACTCTATAGTATTTTCCTATTTGAGTTTGCTAACCTATAAAAGCAACAATAGATAGTTTTGCAGTATTAGGTATCGCCGTAGAAAATACCTATCTTAAGGTGATTCTAGAATGCAAGTATTTTGAACGTCGACGCGTCTATTGTTAAACCATGCCCGGATTGGCCATTCAGGATACCGGGAAAAATCCCGGTGGGCCGCCGCCAGGCGGGCCGGTATTTTTGTAGGTCTAATTAATAATTTAATTTATGTAATTAAATTTCATTTAACTTTCAATTACTCTTTTCTATTTTCAATTAATTTTACAACATTCAATCATTTTCGGCTTCTTTCTATGTTCTTTTCAATCACAGAAATTGTAGAATTTCAATTAAATTGTTCAATTCTACAACTATTTTTTACAATTCTTATTTATTATCATCTAACACTTACAATTCCATTCTTCAATTTTCAATTCCATTCTTCAGTTTTCAATTATTATTTTTTTCTATATTCAAGAATTCTAGACTTTTTCAATTACTTCTTTCAATTTTTAATTACATTTTTTAAATTTCCATTACATTCCTCAATTTTCAATTATCTCCTTCAATTTTTTCAATCCTCAATAATTCTCAAAAAATTTTATAACTAATCTTTAACTTTTTAAATTATTTTGTTCTCTTGACCATTATTTCTTAGTGCTTTACGATATCAAGACGATATCATATTTGAGCAATATTGATATTGATCTCAAAATCTCTTGACCATCCAAAAATGTTCTCGAGTTGATAATATCGACCTAAAATAACTAAAAAATGACGAAAATAATTGACAAATGAAAAAAATTGGAATAATGACAAGATTAATAAATCGACAATTGACAAAAATAATTAAAAAAATTAAAGAACAAATATAATATTTTAAAAAAACAATTGGAAATTAAAAAAGGAAAAAAATTACAGAAATAATAATAATTGAAAAAAATTTTAAATTTAAAAAATTGACCTGGATTGAAATTTGAAGAAATAATTACAAATTGATAAGAAGAAAATAATATTAAAAATTGCCAAAATAATTAAAAAATGAAGAAAATAATTGTGAATTAGACAGAAAAATTGAGGAATTAAGGAGTTAAATTGAGATTTCAAAAAAATTATTGATAATAAATAATTTACAAATTACTATATCAATAAATAAATAAATAGTATAAAAGAGTGAAAAAGCCCAGGATTGGTGAATATTTAAGAAAATAATTGACAATTAAAAACTGAAGAAAACTGTAGGAATAATTATAACAAATAATTGAAAATTGAATGGGATTTCAAAAAGTTAAAGTTGGTTGAAAATCGAAGAAAATAATTTCAAATTAGAAGAAATAGTTGAAAATTGAAGAAAAAAATTCAAAATTAAAGAAAATAATAATTGTGAATTTAAGAGGATAGTTGAAAAATTGAATTGAAAGTTCAAGAAAAATATTGTTAATTGAAAAAATCATCGAAAAAAGCCGAGAATTATTAAATATTGAAGAAAATAATTGCCAATTGGAAAAAATTCTAAACATGGCAAGATTATTAAATTAAAAACTGACAGAAATAATTTTAAACAGAAAAAGATAAACATGAAATTAAAAAAAACTAAAAAAGAAAGAAAATGATAGGAATAGTTCTAGAAACAATTGAAAGTTTAATTGCTTTTTGAAAAATTAAACTTTATTAAAATTTGAAGAAAATACTTCCAAATTGAGAGAATAATTGAAAATGAAAAAAAGTATCAATAAAAGACAAGAATTTTGATTGGATACAAATAATTAAAGAATTAAAGAACTGAATTGAAATTTCAAGAAAATGATTAATAATTGAATAATATGAAAGAAAATAATTGAAAAAAGACGAAAATAAAGGACAATTGCAAAAAATTCGAAAAATTTCAAGATTAAAAAGTTTACATTTCAAAAGAATTATCTTAAAAGTTAAGAATGTAAATTAAAATTTAGAACAGAAATAACTAAGAATAAAAATTGAAAGAAAATTACTGTAGTAATTGTAGAAAATAATTGTAAATTTAATTGGATTATAAAAAATTGACTTGGATTGAAGTTCTTGGAAAATAATTGCCTATTGAAGGAAACAAGTGAAAATTGAAAAAATAATTGAAAAAAAATCGAGAATTATTGAATATTGACTGAAATAATTAAAAATTCAAGTAAATAATTGAAAACTGAAAAATAATTGAAAAAATGAGAATATTTGAAAACTGAAAAAGTAATTGAAAACTGAAAAAAAATAATTGAAAAACCGACAATATTTGAAAATCGAAGAAAATAATTGAAAACTGAAAAAATAATTGAAAAAACGAGAATATTTGAAAACTGAAAAGAATAATTGAAAAAAACCGAAAATATTTGAAAATTGAAGAAAATAGTTGAAAATTGGAAAAACAATTGAAAAAATGAGAATTATTGAATATTGAAGAAAACAATTGAAAATTGATAAAAATATTGAAAGAAGCCGAAAATTATTGAATATTAAAGAGAATATTTGAAAATTGAAAAACATGATTAAAAATTAATTAAAATAATTGTGAATAGAAGAAAATAATTGAGATTTGAAGAAAATAATTGTAAATTAAAGAAAGTAATTGGGTATTCAAATATTGAAAAAATGATTTTCAGGTGAATGAAAGCCGACTTTTTTTATGCTAAAGGGGGCAAAGTAGATAGAAATTCATTCTGAGCGATTTTTAAAGCCGGGGAATTCGCTAAAAAACATTTTATTATATTTATTTAATAAAAATTGTCCATTTCTTGATTGAAGATTAGGGAATGATTTTAAAGGGTTGTTTTTGATGCTGAAGGGGTTAAGGTAGATAGGAATACATTCAGAGCAATTTTTAAAGCCAGGAAATTCTCTCAAAATTTTTTTATTATATTTGTTTAATAGAAGTTGTCCATTTTTTGTCCTTTAAAATTGGTTAAAACCAGATTGAGGTGTTCATTAAACTAAGAAATTACTGCTGCTTTCGTACAAATGGCAGTAGAGAATGCTACTATTAAAGAAATTCCTAATAATTAAATTATTGATAAGTTTTAATTAAATAATTTAATAATTTAATATTTTTATATTTTAGTTTTGAATTTTAATAAAAATTATCAATTATATAGACAGGGGCCGCTTTGAATATCTTTCCCGGGCCGCTTTTAATTCCCAATCCGGCCCTGTGTTAAACAATGGATCAACGCGTCGCTATTGACGCGTCGACGTTCGAAACACTCGCATTCTGGGATCACCTTTATATAGTAAAAACATAATAGTCTAAACGCAAAGACGTTATATAGGCGAAAAGCATGAAACATCGTTATAGTGCAATCGCAAAGAGTATAACAGGATTAGACTGTTTTGTTGGTGGAACCGTCCTGTTATACTCTTTGCGATTGCACTATAACGATGTTTCTTGCTTTTAGCCTATATAACGTCTTTGCGTTTAGACTATTATGTTCTTACTATAAAATTAAAGGCCTAAGCAGATAGAAATACGGTTACGGAACCAGAGCATGAGATAGAAAAGGATAGAAACAGTCTCTGTCCTTTATTATCTCATCCCCTGCTCCCGTAACCGTATTCGTTGTGCTTTGGGCTTAAGTCCAGGCCCGTGCGCAAGGGGGGGGTTTTGGGGGTTTAAACCCCCCCCAGAGAGGTCTGAACTTGCTTTAAAAATTTTCAACTTTTTTGATTAAAAAATTATTTTTAATAAATAACAATGTTTACACAATTTATTTTTTGAAAACCCCCCCCAGAAGCAAATCCTGCGCACGGGCCTGCTTAAGTCTCCCTGTTTAAAGAATGTATTAAAAATTATAGAATTTGATAGGATTTCTATTACAAATATTTTCAAGTTTTAATCAAATTGTATAAAAAATAAAAAATCCTATCAAAAATACTAAATTCAATCAATTTTAAAAACAAGTTTGGAAAGAATTTGAATCAAAATTAATACTGAACTAAAGACAAGTACATTTTTATACTTCATTTTGTATAAAAAGTGTATCAAATCTTGTACACTAAAGCGTCGCTTCAGTGGACGTCGGTCGAGTGGACTAGTTTGTTGATGAAGTGGTGATCGGTGAGAAGGGGGCGCTGAGCTCGGCGAACAAGCATATTCATAGGCGTACTAACTTCTAACTTTCGCGGGCGCGTGGTGCCCTACTACAAACGAAACCGTGTCGTGCCTACTATTTTTTCAATAGTTTAATACTTAAATATTATTTTTAAATTTCCATTCTTTTATTTTCCAATTATAGTTCAAAATATGTATGAATTTAAAGAAAATAAAAAATAAGTAATTGGGAAATATACTTTTAAAGTTTCATACGGCCCTGACTGTTTACGTGACCTTCGGCCAATAACCTCGTCGATTCAGTGGACCACAGGACATTTTAGTCCACTGAATCGACGCTTTAGTGTACTTCTAAACAACATAATCAATTTCAATCATAAGTGTGGATAGAGTTTCTATCAAAATTAATACTAAAATAATGTTAAATACATTTGTATACATACGTCTGAATCAAAAGTTTATCAATTTCTATCCGTCTGAAAATCGAATACTTTGGTATCAAGAGCTCTGTATTAAAACTTTATCAAATTCTATCCGTAGAAAAGTCGTATATACAATCTTATCAAATCATTTGCATAGAAACTCTATCAAATTTAATCAAACGGAAAATCGAATACATTTCTATCAAAACTTTGGGATTAAAAATTAATCAAATCTTATCGATGGAAAATTCTTATAGTATTCGATCAAAATCTTGGTATGCAAAATCTATCAATTTCTATCCGTCTGAAAATTAAATAATTTGGAATCAAGAGCTCTGTATTAAAATTTTATCAAATTCTATCCGTACAGAAGTCAAATACACTCTTATCAAATCATTTGCATAAAAACTCTATCAAATTTAATCAAACTAAAAATCGAATACTTTTCTATCAAAATTCTGGGATTACAAATTAATCAAACCTTATCGACGGAAAATTCTTATACTTTCCTATCAAAATCTTGGTATGCAAAATCTATGAATTTCTATACGCCTGAATATCAAATACTTTGCTGTCAAGAGCTCTGTATTAAAACTTTATCAAATTCTATCCGTAGAAAAGTCGAATACAATCTTATCAAGTCATTTCCATATAAATTCTATCAAACTTAATCAAACGGAAAATCGAATACATTTCGATCAAAACTTTGGGATTAAAAATTAATCAAATCTTTTCGACGTAAAATTCTTATACTTTCCTATCAAAATCTTGGTATGCAAAATCTATCAATTTCTATCCGCCTGAAAATCAAATACTTTGGTATCAAGAGCTCTGTATTAAAACTTTATCAAATTCTATCCGTAGAAAAGTCGAATACAATCATATCAAATTATTTGCATAGAAACTCTATCAAATTTAATCAAACGGAAAATCGAATACATTTCAATCAATACTTTGGGATTAAAAATTAATCAAATCTTATCGATGGAAAATTCTTATACTATTCTATCAAAATCTTGGTATGCAAAATCTATCAATTTCTATCCGTCTAAAAATCAAATACTTTGGTATCAAGAGCTCTGTATTATAATTTCATCAAATTCTATACGTAGAAAAGTAGAATAGGGAGCATTTACATATGACGTCACGCTATAAGGGGAGGGTGGACTCTTGATCAAACGTTAAAAAACGTGACATGTTGATGGGGGAGAGATCGTTTTAAACGTGACGTCACGAAAAAATTTTTTAATTCAAAAATTAATTCAAACTACCTTTTGAATTTCGTAAGCATCTTTATTTATGATAGACCTCGGATTACACAGGCCGACAAAATTTTGTTGCCCAGACAATGGAAGCTAATTCTTATAGGATTTTGTCTGTAGAATCCAAATTTGACTTTGAAATTTTTGGATTGGCTCTAGTTTTCAAGCAATTTCGGTTTAAATGTGTAAAAACACGCATTTTTGGTATTTTTTGAGTGTACGTAAAACAATAAAGCAAAACAATAAATCTGTCAGCATTGGACCAAATGATGGCTCAAACATTACCCTTTTAGACCCAAAAACAAAAACCTAAGTATTATACATAACCTTTAATTCCAATGTGATGTACCCAGTCCCAGAAAAGTGATTAAAACAACATAACTTTTGATCATGTAAACCAATTTACGTAAAAATTTGTATCTGGGGGTTTCTAGGGTCGCTGCTTACAAATCGGTTATCAAAATTTTTAAATTCAAAATGGCGGATCCAAAATGGCCGACAATTTCTTTTTAAATTTACATTTTTATGAAACATGGTATATAGGGATTTTTGAGACCTCTGATTGTAAATCTGTTCTAAGATTTTCAAAACCCAAATGGCGCACCTAATATGGCGGAAACATTTTTTAAAAAAATTCACATCTTAATGAAACTTTATATTTGGAGGTTTTGCAAACACAGATTACGAATGTGTGATCAGGTTTTCAAAATTCAAAATGGCAGATACAATATGTCGTTCACCCTTCCAGTAAAAGAGAAATAAAAATGTCTTTACCCAACCAAGAAAGGTAAGATAAAGTTATCGTTGCCCGACCATTTAAGGTAAGATAAAATTACTTTCACCCGTCCAGTAAAGGAGAGATAAAAATTTCCTGACCCAACCAACAAAGGTAAGTCAAAATTGTCGTTACCCGACATTTGAAGGTTAGATAAAATGATTTTACCCGTCCAGTAAAGTACCCCAAGTAGTACCCCAAGTCAATTAAATCCGGCAGATTTTTAATCCTTTGTCAGCCATATTGGATCCGCCATTTAAAATTTTAAAAAACTAATGTTAGATTCGCATTTAGCGACCTCGAAAACTCACGAGTAATGTGTTTCAAGTAAATATGGCAGATTTTTTATTTTCAGTCCGACATATTGGATCCTCCATTTTGAATTTTATAAATCTGTCAGATTCGTATTCAGCGACCCTAAAAACCCACAAGTAACATGTTCCTACTGGATCTGACAGATTTTTAATTTTTTGTCCGACAAATTAGATCCGCTATTTTTAATTTTAAAAATTTATTGTCAAATTCGCATTTAGCGACCCCGAAAACTCCCGAGTAATGTGTTTCAAGTAAATATGGCAGAATTTTAATTTTTAGTCCGACTTATTGGATCCTACATTTTTAATTTTAAAAATCTAATGTCATATTCGTATTCAGCGATCCCGAAAACCCCCCAGTAACATGTTTTAATTAAACCCGGCAGATTTTTAATCCTTGGTCTGCCATATTGGATCCGCCATTTTGAATTTTAAAAATCTGATGTCAGATTCGTATTCAGCGACCACAAGAACCCCCAATTAACATGTTTCAATTAAATCCGGCAGATTTTTAATTTTTGTCCGACATATTGGATCCGCTATTTTGAATTTTAAAAATCTAATGTCAGATTCGTATTCAGCAACCCCGAAAACCCCCAAGGTAACATGTTTCAATTAAATCCGGCAGATTTATAATTTTTTGTCCGCCATATTGGATCCGCCATTTTGAATTTTTTAAATCTGATGTCGAATTCGTAATCAGCGACCTCAAAAACTATTGAATACATTCGATTAAAAAAAAATTGTTCTGTATGAAAATATGTTGTATGTTTTTGATTAAGAGACAGTTTGCGAACAAATTTTGCCTATACCAGTGACGTCATTCTCCATCACATGCTGTTAAAGTATGCAATACTTAAATTTTTTTGTTTTTGGGTCTCAAAGAACAATGTTTAAGCTTGCATTTGGTCCTATGCAGGCAGATTTACTGTTGTGGTTTATTGTTTTACAGACATTCAAATAATGCCGAAAAGGCGTTTTTTTGCATATTAAAACCTAATTTGCTCGAAAAATAGAGCCAATATAATATTTTCAAGGTTAAATTCGTATTTTACAAACAAAATCCTATAAGAATCGGCTGTGAAATTTCAGGCAACATGCAGTTAATGAAATTTTGTCGGCCTGTGTTATTCTTAGAATATCAACAGGAAATGCTCATCAGGATCCCACCAGACATCGTCAAGAGATATCCACAAGACATCATTTTGAATTTCAAAATGGTCAAAATATTTTTCCGGTAGTTATATATCCAGGAAAAGCAAGGATTTTAATATCCACTGGATATCTTAAGGATGACCAAAGTTATCTTTCTCAGTACCTGAAATCAGAAAACGTTTCTATTTAATATTTTTAGAGTTATAACAATTAAAACATCACCGGTTTGTACAGATTACTATGCGCACTTGTCTTTTCTTTTCGCTCTCCAGTAAAATCACTAATTTGCTTCTAAGGTCTTCTTCTTCGGAGTGCATTACATATATTGTAAAATCTAAAACCCAGACGTCACTTAATCTGTATTAAAGAAACTGTTTTATTAATTCCGATCAATTTTTTCAATTCTTTACTAATCCAGCCTTCTTGTCGAGTATCTGCCAGGTCTATTCCATTGCTGCCACTACTGGCGCAGCACTGCGTCTATTGTTACTATCCCTTTCGATGTGTCATATTATTAGTTAATAATTTTATTATATATTTAGATTTGAAGAGCAGGAGCGAATTTTTCCGTGGTGTGGACGACTTACTTAATGGTTTCAACTTTGAAGTCCAATTTCTGCAAACTTTAAATTATGTTATAACATGTTAAGTTACATAATGAAAATAATAATAATAATAATAATAACACAGGCGTAAAAAAGTAGAAACCTTTTTTCGCTAAGTATTGGGCCAATATTGGTTTACCCTTGGAAATCTGTCACTGCGGACAGTGAAATAAATAAATATAGAAATACTCAGCCAATTGTCCAGTACATACATTTGCCAATAATTTGCTTCCTGTTATCGCAGAATGAGAAATCATTGGCTAAATCTTGGGATGTAGACATCCGTGCCAACACGTAAAAAAAACTGGAGTTCAGCTTACTTCAACTGGAGTAATGGGAATCACAAAAAATAGTAATATATAGGATAGCTACAGCCTGGAGTAAAGGTTAACACAATTTTGATTAATTTCGATTGTCAGCTGAGTAGAGCATTACCGCGCATGCTCACGCAACTCATGTATCTCATAACTGTAGCTATATTCACTACAGTTGAGGCTGCTGTCACCACAGCCTGGAGTATTTTGACTACTAGTTTCCTGGAGTAGATGCAATTACAGCATTTTTTACGTGAATCATTGGCTAACAATATTGGTCCAATGTTTAGCCGATGTTAAATTTCCGACTGTTATATTATGAAAATAATGATTACTAGCGTAATGAAGCTCGCTCGCTAACGCTCGCTCGGTCATTATTATTAATTTAATTGTTTATTGATGTGGACATTTCATAAAATATTAGTGAACTTATTGTTCATTGAATGTTTAATATTTTTTTTACAAATTTTTTTATATTTTAATAATTTTTATTGTCATGTTTTATTATTATAAAAATTTTTAAAAATTAATTATCATATTAACGTGGGGGTATGGTCTCACGGGCGAAAAAAATACCTTTTAAACTATTTTTTTTACGAGACTACTAAATATTTTTAAATGATTTTATTCTTACATTATTTTGTAACATTTGAAGTGAGTTCTCACTTAAAAGAAAAAAAAAAATATTTGAAATTAAAGGACTTGCAGCCACTTGATGTAGACTATGTCAAAAATTGAGTCTGTTGCGGTGCCCCTAATTAAAAATAGTGGAAAATCAGCGCCAACTGATTGTAAAATTATTTATTAATAATTAGTAATTAACTAAATATACAGTCCCAAGCTGCGCATTACTAATTACATATATATTGGATACAGCGCTAAATAATAATGGTTGCGTTTTCAATAAAAAATAAATCAAAAAAATATAAACTGCAAAAGGCAGCGCTCATTAAATAAAGAAAAACCACAATGAAAATGATAATAATTAATTGTAATATATATTTTCAGTGGCTGCGTCTAAATAAAAGTATACATGTTACGAATATTACAAAAGAAAAAGTATACACTGTTTTTGAAAAAAGAAATAAAAAGTAATTAACAGTGTTATTATATAAAGTCCATATATCTTGAATTAAAATAGATCAATTGAGGCAGCGCCTAAAAATAAATAATTTTATAAACATATTTTAAAACTATAATTAATAATTAAAAATGTGTTTGCATTTCAAAAAGTAGTCAATGACAACTTTTTAGTTAGCAAATTCTAAATTATATTATATAAAATAAAAGTCTAAAAATATCCAGAAATCGATACATAATTTCCGTCAAAAAGATTATTAAAATAAAAATCAAAAAAGGCAGCGCTACATATTAAGAGTCCCTAAGGTTTTTTTAAAAATAAATCAAAAAGAATAAATAAAATTAAAAAACCATATACCTATCCAAGACGTCCACGTCGTGGGAGTTGGGCAACATTGTATAAAAAATATATATAATGGCTAACATTGGAAGGGTTTAAAAAGCAAAATATGCTTCACAAAGAATTTAATAAATAAAACTTAAAAACAATATATTCACACAAAAAAATTATAAAATGTATTATTCCGAAAAACCAATTATTTCAAAATGTAAGAAAAATATACTTGAAGTAGGATACAAAATAAAAAATTAATCTTAAAAAACTAATTAAAAAAAATTGCGCGTAGGTTTTTGTCGATTTAACACATGCGCAGCAGTTTTTTACTAACATTAAACATGCGCAGTAGCTTTCTACAAACGTTAGGTATGCAAAAAGTAGGTGAACTTTGAAGTGTGTACGACGACGAACGATGTTTTCTCGGTATCGTATTAAAATAATAGAAGATTACCAAGTACAATTTCATGAATTTTGGGAGAACTTTAAAACTCTTATTATTCTCAATAAATAAGTAAATTATTAAAAATCTTTTTTAAAAACTAATTAAATGGAAGATTTTCCGACAGTATGTTAAATAATTATATCCCCCCCGGTACCCCTAGAAAATTGTTTTTTAAAGTATGAAAAATTGAAAAGTTTCAGAACAAAATTTGTTACATTTTATAAATATTTTAAAGAAAAAAAGAATAAAACTGTTAAAATTGAATACATTTTTAATGTTTTTATATTCAATAATATAAATTTTTCTATAAAATTTCTTGAATTTCAATATTTAGATTGAATTTGAATATTCTTTTCTATTATGGGTCATTAAGGCTGTTGGAAGGAGAAAATTTGCAGTGGTCTTCAAACACTTTCCCCTCCGCTGGTCGAAAATTTGGACTTATGAATTTTTTTAAAAAAACCCAGACACTTTTTTGAAAAAAGGGCTCTGGCTGACCATAGTATTTGAGATAAGGAATTTTTTAAACCTTTGTTTTACTCAAACCGGTGTTCCTACGAGCGTCAAAATGATCCCCCGTTTTGACATTGACAGATTTTCTGTAGAAGATGGCCGCCCCACGTCACCTGATCATATGGCAGGCCGGAAGTAGCGTCACCGTTACCATGGATTCCACTCGGGCTATGACAAGATGGACTCCGCACTCTGTTTACAATCTGTCAGTTTTGATGTCGAACGTGGAGATAATTTTCTCGCTCGTTGTGAAATTGTGTTTCTCAAATTCCCCATTCCCTGCGAAGTTTGGCAAAAAAGTAATTTTCCTGTATAAAAGTGTCTAGTGTTTTATAAAACAAACGGCAACGATCGTGTGAATTTGTAGTGTTTTTATATCTATGTCTCGTTTTCTTCGAAAAGTGTTCACACACTGAGAAAAACAGGAGTCTTTCTTGATTAATAATTCCACTATTACCCCTAATTCATAAAATTCCAGCAAGTTTCTTCAATCTTTTTATTTTTCAATCAAATTCTGGGCAATGTTTTTATCAAGCACTATACTCTGACTTGATTAAATATTGACATTGACACATTTTCTGACCCGTCTGCTACAATCTGTCAGTTTCAATGACAAATTTGAAATTAATTTTTCCACTCATGAAAATGTCTATTCGTGAAAAATTAATTTTTCCTAAATTCCTCATTCCCCAAAATTTGACAAAAAAATAATCATCATATTAAAAAGTGTCCAGTGTTTTGTAAATCGAGACACTTTTATGGAAAAAATATATTTATTGCCAAAGTTTTTGAGATAAGGAAATTTTTCAATGTTTCTTTTATGCGAACAGATGATCCCACGAGCTTCAAATTTATCTCCCGTTTCGACATTCACAGATTTTTTGTATCGTCTGCAACATAAACATTAACATAACATAAAATGTCTATTCCTATTAAATAAATTTTTTCCAAATTCCTAATTTCCCAAACCTTGAGAAAATCATAATCATACTTTCAAGCGGTGCACTCGAGTTGCGGCAGCGGTCACATTTCTAAGCGGCAATAGGGGAAGGCCTATTCTCCCTCTTCTACCGACTACCGAGTTGCGGCAGCCTCCCACTGCCCTACAGAGTTGCGCTTGCTTCCCCTGTCCCTCTACTCTATCATACTCTCGAGTACTCTCTATGTAATTTATTTAGTTACTAGCAAAATAGAACGCGCGCAAGCGCGCGATTGGTTTTCCATGCATTTTAGAAATTAAACTATATAATAATAAATAAAACAAATCGATGAAAAATATTTATCGAATAAGGAGGGCTTTTAGTGGACTTACAGATTGAAAATAGTGAAACAAAAAGAAAAGAAAGTGATTAAATAGTAATGTTTTAAATAAAAAAAAGTGAATAAGCAAAATCGAGTTTTATATTACTGATATTAAATTGATAGATTGATCGACTTACCTGTAAGGAAGGTCAATCAAAATTATTCGAGCTTGTCTTCCGAAGATAATTACACTATGTAGTATACGTATATTTACACCCAATGGTACAAGTTCAAAGTACTGCCGGATCGCCGGCAGGTAGAATTTTTGAAATTTCCTTTTTCCCCCACTCTCGGATCTCACGGACTCTCTGCCATTTTCCTCACTTCGTTGTTTGGTGTATCTGATCATAACGGGTGAAGAACTGAATGGGGGGGAGGGTAAGTAATTATCTTCGGAAGACAAGCTCGAATAATTTTGATTGACCTTCCTTACAGGTAAGTCGATCAATCTATCAATTATTCATCGCTTGTCTTCCTCGATAATTACACTATGTAGATGTTGAAAGAAGTCATATTATGATCTGATAACTATTTATTTTGATGTTACAATTGTAACTACATTAACAATTTTGTTAAATCTTTCTTGATTGGAAAGAAAAAGAAAATGTTTTTTTTTTTAAAGAAATAACTTAATTATAATTTGCTTTTAGTGGAAAATAATTTTTTTTTTTTTTTTTTTTTGTAAATGCTTAATTTGAACAAAACGATGTTTAATAGAAAACATTTTGAGAAAAGAAAAAACTTTTTTGTTTGTTTATAATACTATAGCTGTAGTACTGCTCTAGCAAATATATCTGGGTTCGTCGCTAGAGGTTTATTATAAAATTTATTAAAGATCTCTGAAGAGTCGGTCCATCCTGCCGTTTTTCTAATGATTTCGATGTTGACGCCCTGTCTATGAGCTGAGGATGTGGATGCATGTCTGGTTGAGTATCCTGTAAAAGTTTGTGTATCTATGCCACTTTCTTTTAAGACTGATTTAAGCCATCTGCTAATAGATTGGGTTGTAGCCCTATGAAAGGGTTTTTTATAAGTCAGAATGAGGTATTTTTCATCTTTTGGTCGTAAAGTTTTTGTTGCTTTTATGTATGTTTTTAGTGTTGAGGCTACACAGAGTTGAGGGCATTCAGCGAAAAAGGGCAGGGTTAGCAAGGGTTGGAGTTTATTTCTTCCGGATGTTTTAATTTTGTCTGGTATTTTAATTTCTATTTTTTCCTGGGAAATGAATATGTTTTCCAAGTGGATAAGTGACAGTGTTTGGATTCTGTGACCTGTGGTCAGAGCCAACAACATAATTAGTTTTAATGTTAATTTTTGGAGGTTTAGCGAATCTAGTGGGTACAACGTTTTTAAATATTCCAGTACGGGGCTGGGGTTCCACGTTGTTTGGTATTTTGGTGCAGGGGGATTTTGATTGTAGATACCTTTAAGAATTTTTTTTAAATATTTTTTCTTCTTCCTGTTTAATGGAAAATAAAAAGGAAAGCGCTGATTTGTTAATATTAATAGGGGAGTAAGACAGACCATGTTCTTTCAGTTGCAGTAAATATTCCACAGTGTTTTCGAAACTGTAGATGACAGGGCTGTGTCCTCGATTTTTAGAGAAGTCCCACCATTTTTTATACACGTTGCCATATTGTTGCAATGTGCCACTTGATATTGAGTTTATCATATGGTCGACTGCTCGTTCTGGGACTTTCCTATTTATCCAAGCTTTCCGGACAGTTTCCCTGCAACCAGGATAAGACTCTTCTGCAAGCCGTGAGGGTTCCTGAGAGGAGAAAGAATAAGGTCTTTTTGAGGGCCAAAGTAGAGTGGTTTTGCGATTAATATTTTTGAAAATAGGGGAAACCAAGGTTGAGAGGTCCACTTTGGTACTATTAAGATTCCTTCGGCTTTTTCTCTGATTATTTTATCTATAACCCTTGCGATTAAAGAGAAAGGCGGAAACGCGTAAAAAAATTCATTTTTCCAGCTGACTGTAAAGGCATCTATGTGTATTGAATCTGGATCTGGTCCCCATGATATGTATTTAGTACATTTGTTATTAATTCTCGATGCAAAAAGGTCAATAGTTGGACAACCGAGGGTAAAACGAATTTTCTGAAATACCGAATTGTTTAAAGAGTATTCTGTTTCTATGTAGTGGGCTCTAGATTGACGATCTGCAATATAATTTTCCTTACTAGGAATGTATGAAGCAAATACCTCAATATTTTTTGATTCACACCACCTCCATATTTTCATAGTGATTTGATTTAAATTTTTATAGCGTACACTTCCCCTTTTGTTTATGCAGGCAATCGCTGTTTGATTGTCTATTCGTAACAAGATTGAACAGTTTTTATACTGCTTTGCTAAGGATTTTAATCCGTAAAATGTTGCGCGTAATTCTAGTTCATTTATGTGTAAGAGCTGTTCTTCTATGGACCAAAAACCTTTTGTTACGCTGTTATTTGCATGTGCCCCCCAACCGGTGTTAGAAGCGTCACTGAAGATTTCTACCGCGAATTCTACCGGTTCTTTCATTTTTTGATAGGAATTTTTTAAGTTTTTTATCCACCACTGTAGGTCATCTAGTACGTAAAGAGGGATTTTAATTTGTTTATTGTAATCGTTGCATTGATGTAACGCTTGGAATTTAGCCCTTTCTAAGTTTTTAATGTGTGCCCACCCATATTTTACTGCGGGGCAGGCTGCCACTAGCTTACCAATAATTTTAGCGAAGTCGCGGACTGAGCAAAGGGGGTTTTCTTTTAATTTTTTAAGCGCTTTAGATATGTTATGTTTCTTGTCGTCCGGTAATGTTATTGTTAAATTTGAAGTATTGTAATTAAAGCCAAGGAATTTAATGTTTTTCGTAGGTGTGAGTTGACTTTTTTTTGTATTTATTAAAAATCCTAGGTCTGTTAGGAGCATAATTACAATTTTTATTGACCTGGTACACTCTTCCTTAGTTTTCCCTATTATCAATATGTCGTCAAGGTATATAACGCAGAGAATGTAAAATCTCTCTCGGAGATATTGTACAACCGGTTTTAAAAGTTTAGTGAAAATATAAGGAGCAATATTTAGACCAAAAGGTAGACACTGGAACTCGAATATTTTGTTTTTGTATTGGAATCTTAAGAATTTTTTATAGTTATTATTCATTGGAAGCAGGTAATACGCGTCTTTCATATCGATTGTCGACAGAAAACAGTTTTTTGTAATTAATTTCGAGGCTGTTCTGTAATCTTCGAGTTTAAAGTGTGTGGTTTGTATAAATTTATTCAATTCTTTGAGATTTAAAATGAATCTGAGTTTACCATTAAGTTTAACGTTTAGAAAGTATGTGGAGAGAAATTCTCCTTTTTTGGGAATGCATTCTAATATTGCTCCTTTCTTTTCTAATTTTTTAATAGCTTTATTATATTTAGCCTCTTGAGAAAGAGGTATAGCGACCTCTGGTTTTTTTGATTGATAAGGTATTTGAATAAATGGTATTTTTACTCCCTTTGTCCAATTTAAGACAATTTTATTTTTTGTAAGATCGGACCAGTTTTTAGTGAAATGTTGGAGACGACCTGCTTGAGGACTTACCTCTACTAGCGTTTCCTGGGGTAGCTCGGTTTCTGTTGATCTCTCGGTTTGTACGGTTTTTTCTTGAAGTTCGAGCTCTGTCGTCGGTAGTTTAAAGGCTGTTGCTCCTTAAATCCTTTCGAGGTGCTAGGTTTATTATAATTTTGGGATTTGTTAATTTTTAGATTTTTAGCTGCTCTTTTTACTGCATCCTTTGATTTGACCTCTTCCGCGAACTTCGAGCCTAGTAGAAAAGTGTCTCTGGTGCTGTTTTCCACGAGTTTTCTTGTATTGTAATTAAGGAAAGGTAAAATATTATATTTTCGACTGGTTGAGATTGCTTGATGTACGTTACAGAGGAGTTGTCCTGCGTCTGCAAGAGTGCTGCATGTTTGTTTTGCCGGCTCTTTATCTTCGAGATCCAGGATTTTATTTAATTCCACTCCAATTGCTGATAATGTATGTGCTATCTGTGTTTGCAAACTTTCCATAAACTGGTCATGTCTCAGGGCTCTATTATTAAGACAATCTTGGACTTCAATATTCAGTTTTGGGGGCGTTAATAGCTGGCAGTTTTCGAAAGTCGGATATTTATCAATTATTTCTTTCTTTTGTTCTCTGCTGAGACCTTCTTTCAGGTAGCTATTCCATCGTACACAAATTTCTTCATGAAGAGGCTTTGATTGTTTTGCTCTATTGTCCGGGTTTGACCCTAGAAGGTCAGTTAGGTTCTCTTTGTTTTGGCCAGGTATAATTTCCTTATCTGGTGTCTTTGATGTTGACCTTGAGCGTGAATCAATTAGTTCCGTGTTGGCATCTGAAAAATTGAAAATTTTCTAATTTTATTTGTTGAAAATCTATAGCGAGATCTTCCAATTTTTATTTAATTTGAAACCTATAGCGAGGTTTTCACATTTTTATTTTGATATTCAAACCTATAGCGAGGTTTTTTGAGTTTTTGTTTAAATTTTAGAACCTATAGCGAGGTTTTTTCACTGTTTCAGCATTAAAATCTATAGCGAGGTTTTACATTTTTATTTGAATTTGATTTTTTTTTTTTTTTTTTTTTTTTTTTTCATGAATATTAAACATTAATTATTGTTATTTGGACATTAAAACCTATAGCGAGGTTATTCATTTTTATTTGAATATTAAAACCTATAGCGAGGTTTCACGTTTTGTGTTTTTTTTTTTTTTTTTTTTTTTTTTTTAAATATTAAAACCTATAGCGAGGTTTTTCCTTTTCTATTTAAATATTACAACCTTTAGCGAGGTTTTCGGTTTTTCTTTTTTAATTGCACTTATGTACTTACGTGATGAGTTTGTGCTCTCGTTGCTGCTCTCGTATTCACTCGAACTATCACTATCACTTGAACTACCGGATAACTCACTTTTTAATTTATGAATGTCCCGTAAAAGTTTATCGTACTTTGCCCTTTTGTGGCTTTTTACTTTATTTTGAGATCTTGAGCGTTTGTGCTTCATTTTTCAATAAAGGTTTTTCCTGATGATTTGTTGAACTTGTCTCTTCGGGTACAAATAACGAAGTGAGGAAAATGGCAGAGAGTCCGTGAGATCCGAGAGTGGGGGAAAAAGGAAATTTCAAAAATTCTACCTGCCGGCGATCCGGCAGTACTTTGAACTTGTACCATTGGGTGTAAATATACGTATACTACATAGTGTAATTATCGAGGAAGACAAGCGATGAATAATTTTCAGTTTCCATTTTAAAAAATGTGTTTTTTTAATAGTTTTCTTAATCTACTAAATAATATTTGATGAAGGTATTAAAATTAAACACTTTTTAAATTGAATTTAATTTATTTAATGCATTTATTGATTTATTAATTTTATAACTTTAATTTTTATTTGTTAAAAAATCTATTCAAATTTTTTCTAAATATAAATTTATTCAAATGTCATTTCCCGTGTGGAATTTGCCTTTATAACCCCATTCCTCGTAAAGGGCCCCGCCAGTGACCCGTATGGAAGATGTACATGAACAAATCCATAAGTTTCCTTTGCAGGGTTCCCGCTGTTTGCCCTTATGGTTGCCCTGCTCAAAAATATTTCTAAGTACGAATAGCAATTTTTTTTTGTCAAACAATTTTTAGTTTAAACTGTTTCAAATAGACTTTCAAAGTACTTAAAATTAAAATTTCGCGCCTTTGTTTTATAGTGATTGCCCGAATCAAACTTGCGCAAGTCTCATAAGCGCAACTGTTCATTGCGCCAACACTCAATTCATCGCTGTGTCATTTTCATAACCTCAAAATCTGAATTTGGTTAATTGTGCTTATTATTTATTATTGTGGCAGTTGATTAAATATCAGAGTATTTATAAACTATGAATATTTAAAAAAAGAATACTGTCAGATTTAAAAGATACCGAGAGTTTTAAAATAGTTTAAGCCAATTAAATGATGAATTAACTGATATTAATTTCGATAAAGCACAGTTCGAACAACATTTTTTAATTTACCTAAAAAGTTCTCGAAAGGATAAGCACTAATTTTAGTTAAACTGCATATCATAAAAGCGACGTCATGAGCTAAATGAATTATACAATGCTTATTTATGTTTTGTGATTTTGGGACATAAAAGTCTTTTAACGCTACAAAAAAATTCTTTAAATATTCTTTTGCTCGCTTATTATACACGGAGAGAAAAAAAAGGCGATCAGAACTGGGGACTCAAGTAAAAACTGCTTGATTACTCCGGTAGTGGAACTCAAGTCAGCGCAACTTGGGACCCAGGCAGTATTTGCCTGGCAGTCACAAGTTGCGTTAGCCAAACAACGCACAACTGTGTACTGCCAAGCTAACGCAACTTGTGATTGCCAGGCAAATACTGCCTGGGTCCCAAGTTGTGCTGACATGAGTTCCACTACCGGAGTAATCAAGCAGTTTTTAATTGAGTCCCCGGTTCTGATCGCCTTTTTTTTCTCTCCGTGTATATAAGTCACAGAGTATTAGAGCATAATATTCTACATGCAGCATGAAATAGCAAAAAGTGATTGTATGAATCCACTCGTAATAAAGCAGAAAAAATTTGTATTCAACTGCTTTCCATTTTTTAACATGCTCTATGGATTTTGAATGTCTTTGAAATTCTACTGGTATTTGGGAATAGAAAATATTCTGATACGAAAAAGAAAACCATATCAATGCGTGGAAAAATTCGCTCTAAAAGCGAAGACCCATTATGATGTTCAGTTTGTTAACGATTTCTAAACGAAATATCACTTTGTTTTTTGCATCAACAGAAGAATATGTCATCGTGCGTTCAACGGATTGTCTTTCAATTCAACATCTCTCACAACCATTTGTTGCAACATGATTAACAACCTTTTTTACATAAGATTTTGCAGGGAAGTCAGAAACAACACCTTTTATACGAACGTCAAAGTGCTTGTCACAAACAACAAAACAAAATTATGTCAATAGAATCTGTTTTGTGAATATCTACATTAACGAAATTTTGAAGAACTTCTTCAATACCGAAATTTACAAATTCGCCTTTTTTGCCCATCGAATCACACTGAGAAAACTGGAGTGTTAAATTTTCATGATTAAAAAATTGTTTAATTAATCAGGCATTGCACATAATAGCATTCACTCTCTACTATATTTTTCTTTAAGTAAATATTACCTTTAGATTATAATTTATTTTACACTCCAGAATGTTATACTAATAAGTCAGATATTCAATCGTACAATATGCGAGTGTAACCAAATTTTCAATGATAAATGAATAACGATAAACACAATTTGTCGGTTTGATGCATACATATTTTTTCTTAATATATTTGGTTATTAACAAATTAGAATGTAAATTCATTATCATTAACCTCTTAACGGTCGAAGGCAAATATTTTGTCAATCAAATTTTTTTTCTGTCATTAAGGGGTTGATATTAAAATATTTAAATAATAATTAAGTCTACTTCATTAAAAATTGTGAATTTACTTAAGAGCTTTTAAAGAGTTTTAATTTGATTAGTAATTTTATTTATATAATTCAAAAATTATAAACAAGACTTTCTATGATTTTAAAGATTTTAATGTTTTCAATTATTTCTAAAATTACTTAAAATTTGTGATATTCTTATTTGCTTTCTTGAATTTATAAAAACTCTATTATTTAAATTTTCGTATTTTCAGTAAATCAAATCAACTGTACAAAAAGATTCTCTTTTTATGAACTTTATTTTAATAGAATACATTTTTAAAAGATTATTTCAAGGTCCTGGAATACTTATGCAGTTATACAACATTTACAGAATCTACGTCCTTATTAAAAATTAGTACAATTTAGTTATTATTTATTTATTTATTTATTTATTTTAAATCTTTTTAATTACTTCAAGTTATGATACAAAAATTAAAACATTCCTGAATTAATAATTTTAAAACTCAAAAATTTGTGGTGATTCATTATTTTTACCACTGAAATTAAATATTTTGAAATGTTGAAATTCATTTTTTCTAAAAATGAGCGCAACTATTTTAAAAAATTAAGTTTAACCTGTAAAACTTATTTTATACCCTTCTGGAGTGTAAAGTTGATTCTCCCTGAAATTACCAAGTTTCTCATTTAAAAGTGTGAAGTGAAATCTTTAGAATTGTCAGACAAAATATCCTGATTTGACACTTTGTAAATAATAACCTACACACTATAGAGTGTTGTCCTATAGTTGACACTGAAATATTATTATATTTTACACTGCTCAAGGTAAATCTAATTATCCTTTTTTCTGAGTGCAACCATATTTATTATATTATACTTAGTAGCATTTGTATTTAAAAATGTTTTTCCAGATTTAGCTAGCGTGGGCAAAAAAATTTCTTTTAAAATTTTTAATAATTCATTAAGAGTGTTTAAATTAATTTTTTTATCCTTTACCCAATCTTTTAACTTTTGAATTTCTGGCCTTTCATATTCATCCAAATTAAATTCGTCACCTATTTTCTCATTGTCTTCTGTTAAGTCCTTTTTTGCATTATGGATTGTGTGATTGTGAATGAGGATAAAGATGACACTGATGACGAGTTCGTTGATGAAGAAAATGAATTAACAGAAAACAATGACTTTTTGCTTTTTCATGCTGCATGTAGAATATTATGCTCTAATACTCTGTGTCTTATATATACTAAGCAAGCAAAAGAATATTTAAAGAATTTTTTTGTAGCGTTAAAAGACTTTTATGTCCCAAAATCTCAAAACTTAAAAAAGCATTGTTTAATTCATTAGCTCATGACGTCGCTTTTATGAAATGCAGTTTAAATGAAGTTAGTGCTTATCCTGTCGAGAACTCTGTAGGTAAAATAAAGAACCTTGTTCGAACAGTGCTTTATCGAAACTAATATCAGTTAATTCATCATTTAATTGGCTTAAGGGGTCATCCACAAATCATGTGATACTTTAGGGTGGGGGGGGGGGGTGTCAGCAAAATATTACGCTACCTAAGCAGCACGTAATATTACATGAATATCACAATGACATCATATTGTAATATTCGTAATATTGCAGTGATATTGACGTGATATTAAAATTTCCGCCTCAAAGTAATATTTTAAGTAATATTACAGCGATATTGATGTAATATTACAGTGATCTTGAGGTAATATTACGATTATATTGAGGTAATACTACAAATATTTATTTATTTATTTCAATAATTATTTTACATTAAATAAAATATTTAAAAAAAATTGGGCTAACACGGAGTTTCAACACGCAAGGTTCGACACGACGTGAATACGCCTTGTACCTCTCGGCGATCTAGCTCTTGGAATGTATTTCAGAAAGTGTTCTTCATGTATTACCTTAAACTCTGTTTGGTGAAATTTTAGGTAAATTAAAGAATCTTGTTCGAACTGTGCTTTATAGAAATTAATATCAGTTGACTCATCATTTAATTAGCTTAAACTATTTTTAAACTCTAGGTATCTTTTAAATCTGACATTATTCTTTTCTTTTTTATTCATAGTTTATAAATACTCTGATATTTAATCAACTGCCACAATAATAAATAATAAGCACAATTAACCAAATTCAGATTTTGAGGTTATGGAAATGACACAGCGATGAATTAAGTGTTGGCGCAATAAACAGTTGCGCTTATGAGACTTGCGCAAGTTTGATTCGGACAATCAGTTTAAAACAAAGGCGCGAAATTTTAATTTTAAGTACTTTGAAAGTCTATTTGAAACAGTATAACTAAAAATTGTTTGACAAAAAAAAATTGCTATTCGTACTTAGAAATATTTTTGAGCAGGGCAACCATGAGGGCACACAGCGGGAACCCTGCAAAGGAACCTTATGGATTTGTCCATGTACATCTTCCATACGGGTCCCTGGCGGGGCCCTTTACGAGGAATAGGGTTATAAAGGCAAATTCCACACGGGAAATGACATTTGAATAAATTTATATTTAGAAAAAATTTGAATAGATTTTTAAACAAATAAAAATTAAAGTTATAAAATTAATAAATCAATAAATGCATTAAATAAATTAAATTCAATTTAAAAAGTGTTTAATTTTAATACCTTCATCAAATATTATTTAGTAGATTAAGAAAACTATTAAAATAACACATTTTTTAAAATGGAAACAGAAAATTATAAAGTCGTAGAAATATAATATATTTTATATTATGTGTTTCTAGTAATAGTTTAATATTAATGTTATTAAGTGTACTTACAATTAAAATAAATGAAATTTTACCGGCAGCCTGTTGACCTCGCTGAACTAATCATTCTACGTGCCACCTGGAAATAAATAATTTTTTAATATGCTTAAACACAATTTAAAAGTAATTTATTATATTGCAACATTACTTTAGCCCATAGTAGAAATGATAATTTAGGCAATTAAATTTTATATTTAAAGGTTAACTAATTAAACAAAATCTTACAAAAGCTTAAACATTTTTACCTTTCTTTTTTCTTACACTAAATGTTATAAAAAAATTGATTTTCAATTAAATAAATATTGGTTCTATAGAAGAAATAATAATAATAATAATTAATAATTAATAATAATAATAATTAATAATAATAATAATAATAATAATAATAATAAGAATGTGACCTGGAAAATGGAGGGGCACTTAAGTACAATCTTTAATTTGATTTTTCAATTTTGAGGTTAACTTCTCCGAGGAACTAGTGAGAATGTGACCGGGACAACGGTAGGGCACTAAGGTGCAATCTTTACTTCGAGTTTTTATATTTGAGGTTAACTTCTCCGAAGAAGTGGTGAGAATGTGACCTGAACAACGGTGGGGCACTTAGGTACAATCCTTACTTTGATTTTTAAAATTTGAGGTTAACTTCCCCGAAGAAGTGGTGAGAATGTGACGTGGACAACGGTGGGGCACTTGGGTACAACCCTTACTTCGATTTTTAAAATTTGAGGTTAACTTCCCTGAAGAAGTGGTGAGAAGGGTACCTACTGCAAGAGTACCGAAGGACTACCGAAGGTTCTACCGACGGACTACCGAAGGTTCTACCGACGGACCACCGGAGGTTCTACTAATGGACTACCGACAGACTACCGACAGACTACCGACAGTACTACCGACAGTACTACCGACAGTACTACCGACAGTACTACCGACAGTACTACCGACAGACTGTCGGTAGTAGTACCGACAAATTTTCTACTTGGGCATCTGCAATATTTTGCGAAACATTAGAGAATTTTACGAGATCTAGTATAATTTTGGCACACCTCCGAAATTTTTTACCTAACTTTTGTAACTTTACGAATTTTTTTCTACTTTCTGGCAAAGAATTAGGTAATTACATTATATTCACTCTGCAGTACAACTACCAAAGAATATTTACCCCTAGCGGCAACTTCATACATTTTAATATAAAAGTTTTACTTGTTAAAAACTGGCGATGGGTTTAATTGCCCCTGGAACGGTAGAATTGACGGTATAGATTTCCAATATATATTATCAGATTAAATTTTTTGAATTAATTTTAATTTATTAAAATTTGTTACAAATTAATAAATAGAAAAAAATTTTAAAAAATAAATCAGATTTTTTCCCCCACACTGAAAAAAAAATTATTTAAATCAAATAAAAATTTTTTGATCCAAGTAAATCATTTACTTGTCTATTATCCATTAAATATGTATTTGACTCAAATAAATATTTACTGGTCCTAAGTATTTTATTTTATCGCATAAAATAAACAGTAATTTGCGTCAAATAAAAACTACTTCAACCAAATAAATGGAATAATTAAAACTAATAAATAGTGGTTTAAATCAAGTATGAAAATTACTTAATTCAATAATTCATGTTAATTAATTCAAATAAATATTTACTTGCATGGAAAAAATGTTTTTCTTGAAAGAACTAAACATTTTTTTGTATCAAGTATTAAATTATTTATCACGAATAATTGTTTTAATTCTGACTAAGATCCCTTTAATTCCGTCAAATATTCTTTTATTAAGCCCAAATATGAAATCTATTTGCATCAAGTGAAAAAATTATTAGATTCAAATAAATTTAAATTTGACTTTAATCAAGAATTACTTATCTCAAGTAAATGTCTAATTGCATTAAGTAAATCAATTATTTGTATTTAATCGGAAATTATCGAATTCAAAGAAGCTTCTTATTTAATTCAAAATTCCCGAACGCCAACATGTTAGGAAACTAATAAAATATGTAAAAATAATTTTAAAATCATAAAATTAATTCTAAATTGTTATTATAATCCTTAAATATTTTTAAATTTTAGCAATGCATATTTTAGGTGTTTTAAACTTGAACCCATAAAATTATAAAAATTTATATAAATTTAGAAATTTAATATCTATTTAAACTTTAATTTAATTCAAAATTCAATCAATTAATATTTCAATTTATCGGTTCTAAATTGTTTTATTAATTCAAACTTCTATATTAATAGTTATTTTTCTATAATTTTATGTAGTTATTTTAAGTATTTCATTTTTGTTGTCAGTGTTTTTTTGGTGAAAATTTTGGGATTAGCAAATCTGCAATATAGTAAAAACTATATTACAGTCAATCTTATTTTTTGTTCTTTCAATTAAACTGATTAAAATTATAATTTATCCTAATTTGAAACCTATAATAAAATTAGAAATTAAATACGTTTAATAATAATTTAAAAAAAAAATAAGCATTTTAATTTGGTTCGTATTTTTATTTAAAATAGGGAAGAAACTTTTAAATTAAAAAAAAAAAGAAAAAAAATGATTAAAAGATCAATAAATTAAGTATAAAAAAGGCATTTAAAAGTCTTAAAAAATATTTGAAAACAGTGCTCGCTTTTTTCCAATTATATCATAATATTTTATTCTTTATTTTTATTTATATTGTATTTTTTAGAAGTAATTAAAAGAAGAAAATATTATTATGAAAATTATTCATATATTATTATAAATTATAATATAAAATATTCATTAATTTTCATATTATGTTTAAAGTGTTTTGAATCTTTATTAAAATCTGTAAAGTAGTTGTAAATAAGACACGTTTGTATTGTAATACATTATTATTATTATTGGAAATAAAATATATAAATTTGTTAATTGATTTAAATTTTAGATTCAGAAGAATTAATAATAAAATCAATAAAATTAGAAATCTTGTAATTAATATAAAAATACATTTTTTGAAAAGTTATTGATTTAAAACAAAAAATATCTATTGTGTTAAACTTCAGGTGTGGACAGAATAAAAGAATGAAATTTGCGATTATTATTATTATTAATTGTGGCCCCATTTTCTTTTTTGTCCCAGGGCCCTTGCCCTCCCAGTTACGCCACTGGTTTTTCAAGGACACATTTAAAGTATATTTAACAATATTTCTAATCGCTGTTTTTAAATCATAAACTCGTGAAGTTACAATCAATATTATCTTATATTAATTAGAAAATAAGATAACAAACAATTAGTCAGGAATTTTACGTTTTTAGTTAAGACTCATCTCGAATTTAGTAGTTGGGACATAATGAAGGAATGATTTTTAGCACGCATAGAAAGAAGTTTACTGTGACAGTAAAGTATTCGCTGCCACGTCAAAATAAGTTTGCGAATATAGGAACAGCGAACAAATTTGCTGTGAGAGAAAAAAGTTTGCTGTGAGAGTAAATTTTAAAAAAATTTTCTAATATTGCTTATCACAGCAAACTCTGTTCATTGTCACAGCAAATAATTTGCTGTGGTTACTAATTATGTTAGACTCAACAGCAAATATTATTTACCCACTGCAGACAATTCATTTTTTTCCGTGAGGGTACTCTCTTGGACATATCTTATTTGTTTATCATATAAGAAATAAATTTGTTTCATAAATTCGTTCATCTAGTACAGTAGTATTATTAAAAAAAAAAATAGCTTTTCATAATTGACGATTCTGATTTACAGAAATCATTAAGGACATTAATTCCGATTTTTTGTAGACCAAGTAACGTGTTCGAAGCGAATCCGATCACTTTTCGAAAATTCGTTCGCATATTGTCGATATTTTATTTTTAATTAAATTAAACATTAAACATTATAAAAATGTTTAATTTCATACTTATACATTCTAATAAAAATAAAACAAAATTGTATTTAAAATTTATTATTATAAGTTTTTTCTTGTTAAAAAATATAAAATTTGCCCCAAAAAAAGTTCCCCTTTAACGCATTTTTAAGTTTGTGTACGGAACCGTCGGTGCACAAGTCCCACTCACACTTGCCCAGTTTTTTTGGTTTTCTTAAACAAATTTTTTTGCGGAATTTGATAATTTTTTTTATAATTATTTTCGATTATTTTGGTTAGGTATAATTTTTAAGGGTAGTTTTCTTTTCTAATTATCTGGGAAAATTAGATTATGTTTCTTTCTTTTAGATCTTGAACAAAGGTTTTTGTGTGGAAATTAATCATTTTTTTCAAAAAAGCAATACTTTCTTTATAAGGAGATAAATAAAATTTATTTTACTGAAACATCATTTTTCAGAAATGAATAAAAACGTTAACATTTTGTAATGATCAATTTAAATTGGTTAGTACACATTTATATTTTGTGATCTGATAACAAAAAACTGCTGTTGACACGTGTCAACTTATAAACGATATGTAAAACAAATATTAATTTTCTACATTAAGGCAGTAATATTTAGTGACCTTCACTGACATTTGCTTTTCTTGAAATATTTCATTTGCGTTAGGGAATGATAATGGTCTACATACTATAATTAAAGAACGATTATTCTATTAAAATAGTATAAATAGGCGCGGATCCAGAGGGGGGCGATCGCCCCACCCAAAAGCCTTAGATCATCATATGAGAGAAAAAGAGATAGCACTATATCCTTGTCTCTTTCTATCTCACATATCGCCCCATCCAAAACCCTCGTCTGAATCCGCCTTTGAGTATAAATACTTCATCTGCAGAACATTTATTTCAGATACTGAACTAGAATTCGCTTCTGGATATATTTTCATTTTTCTTCAGACGCAAAAACTATTTTAGAAGAATGAAGTTAAGTAAGTAAAGTTTATAATTTTTATGTATTTTAATTGTTTTCTCAAACTAAAATGAGCTTCTGGATCAAATAACTCGATCTTCGCTTAAAATTTACATTTCAAATTAAACAATGACAAAAATTAAGAATCAAAATTTTGATTTTCTAAAATCACTGATTTATGGAGAATGAAAATACGCAACTTTTTTCCCTGTGACTTTTTTCTTTATGAACAATATTTTAGATAAAAATTGCAAAAAAACTGATAATCTTTGATTTTTAAAACTTAAATTTAAAAATCGAAATTTTTCAATTTTTTGACATTTTTATATGTAAAATATTGTTTATAAATAACAAAAATGTCAGAAGGGAAAAAGTTGCGTATTTTCCTTCGCCATAAAACATATTTCCCACTATTAACGAAATATTGTCATTTTTCCTATTTGTAATGAGTATGTTTATTTTTTCCATCAATCAATACCCTGTTGAAAAATCGGACATCGGAAATAACATCGGAAATGACATCAGAAATCACATCTGATTTTGGGGCTAAAAAATGATATCATTTCGGTTGTTATTTCTGATATTATTTCCGATGTCATATCTAATATCATTTCTTATGTCATTTCCAATGTCGTAAAGGTAAAATTTATTAGCAATAAATAAATAAAAGTAATATTAGAAATAATATCATAAATAACATCGGAAATAATATCAGAAATGATATTAGAAATGATATTATTTCTAGTCCCAAAATCAGATGCCATTTCTGATGTCGTAAAGGTTATGCTTATTAGCAATAAATAAATAAATAAAAGTAATATTAGAAATGATATCATAAATGACATCAGAAATAATATCAGAAATTATATAATTTCTAGTTCTACAATCAGATGCCATTTCTGATGTAATTTCCGATGTAATTTCTGATGTCATTTCCTATGCAATTTCTGATATCATTTCTGATATACATTCTGATATACATTCTGATATCATTTCTGATGGCAGAAATGACATCATTTCCTATGTCAATTCCGATCAATTTATCTAAAAGAAGAAACTTAAACATGTCGTCAATTTCGTAAAGGTTATACTTATTGGCAATAAATAAATAAATAAAAGTAATATTCAGTGGCGTAACTGCTAAGGGGAAAAGTGGGTCAGTACCCCGGGCCTACTAATTGTAGTACGAAATAATTTCTACATTTTGTATTATCAACAATTATACACTGAGAGAAATCTGATGCAATTATTGTAACAAACATAACCTCGATTAATCATATGGAAGTACTCGTGACAATTTAAGCTTGAATCCAAATAAAATTTGCAAGGAATCCAACTTTTCTTAGCACTCAGTTCTGCTTATAAATTTTGCTCGAACGCCAACTAGTTTTTAGGCAGAGTTTATACAACACAAGCTTACCTGCGTGTACACATAAAGGCGCGCAAACGTAAACACAGAAATGTGTGCGTTTTTTATGTATACACGCAGGTTAGCTTGTGTTGTATAAACTCCGCCTGAAAACTAGTTGGCGTTTGAGCAAATTTTATAAGCAGAACTGAGTGCTAATAAAAGTTGGATTCCTTGCAAATTTTATTTGGATTCAAGCATAAATTGTCACTAGTACTTCCATATGCTTAATCGAGGTTATGTTTGATACAATAATTGCATCAGATTTCTCTCAGTGTAAATATTTTAAATATAATAATAATGAATGAAGATGTTCTGAAATATTGATCCTTTATTTTTGGAATATTTATGTTGTTGAAAATATTTTTGCCTCATAGGATCTGGTATATGATGTTGGATTTTAATAAAAAATACTCATTGTTGTTGTTGTAGTATTTTCAAATCCATGAACCGAATTAAATTCATTGTACAATTATGTAAGATCGTCCTCTTATCTATTAATAATTAATGAAAACAATACAATACAATTAAAATCCAACATCATATACCAGATCCTATGAGGCAAAAATATTTTTAACAACTTAAATATAATATTTAAGTTTAAGTTTATTTATTTATTTATTTCAATTCAGAGCACAATATAAACAAATAAGAGCTATGTTTACTTTTTCATACAAAAGAAATGATAAGCTCTCAAATTCTTCGTTAACATTTCCTCGAAATGCAAGCCCTCCTTATTATTTCATTTGGCCCCTTTATATTATAATACATGAATTAATAAATTATAAATCGAAACAAAACGCTCTATCAGTTCATGCCCAAACAGATAACAATAACAAAAAATAATCGATTCTCGAAAGCAGAAAATGTTCTAAATAATTATTTTAAACATTATAAATTGTTTAAAAAAATAATTGTTTAAACAAATTGTTATAAACAAATGCTAAAATATCAACATTTTTTTTGAGAAAAAAAATTTTTATAAGTAGAAAATGTTTTAAATAATTAAATTCAACATTAAAAATGATACAAAAAATTAATTGTTTAAACAAATTGTTATAAACAAATGGACAAATATTAAAATTGTTATCCTACAAAAAATTCTGAGTAGTGGAGAATGTTTTAAATAATTAAATTTAACATTATAAATTTTTTAAAAAATTAATTATTTAAAACTAATTGTTATAAACATTTCGACAAATGTACAATTTTAAGAATAAAGAAGGTGGTGATTTTGAGAAAATCGAGTTTTTCAATATTTTAAAAAATGACAAAAACTTTGAAAATTAAAAAAAAATTAAACATCTAAATTTGCAGAGAAGAAGCATCTACAATGCTACTTAAATTAGAAAACAGAATAAATATAATATATAAATAATAATATAGTATATAAATAATATATAGCGCCGTATTAGACAAAGTACTCTCTAAATCTGAATTAGTTAAAAATAACTAATTATTAGTAAAAAAATGACTAATTGTTAGTAAAAACATAACTAAAAAATAGTTAAAATTTGATTAATTGAATTAGTAAACAAAATTTTACTAAAATATTAATTATTTTGACATAACCTAAATATGAATTTGACTAAAAATTAGTAACTTTATACTAAATTATTAGTAGAAAAATAACTTTTTAAATTAGACTGAGTTTTTGCTTTTAAATTAGTCATTTTTAACTAATTAAGATTTAAAGAGTAATTGTTCTTGTAAACAAGTAAACTTGTTCGGGACTGAAAGTAATTTTCAACTTCAAAATGTCGTTTTATAAATAATTTTAGACGGCACGTATTTTTTTATTTTGCTGAAAAAAATTTTTTTTTGAAGTTATAAGGATTTTAAGTTTAAAAGTCGAAAACTTCGTTTCTACAAAATTTAGGGGGAAAAATCTTTAAAGTGTTGGAACTTTATAAGTAATTAAGATAATTTATTTTTTCTTCTTGCATCTGAAAGGGCTTTTGTTCGTCTTTCCAAATCCATTGGAAAAATTAAAAAATATTAAAAAATAACAAAATGGCGGTCATTTTACTATAAAATTTAAAGTTGAATTTACTTCAAAATCCCACCTTGTTTTTTGATAAAAATTTTTTTAGGAATTGTGGTCATAAGGAGGAATATTTTCCATAAGAATTTAACTTGTGCCCAATTCTAGTACAAGAGAAAAAAATTTGTTTTATTTTTTTAAAGAAAAACATCATTTTTCTCAAGAAATCTAAAATAATGTCTTTTGTCATTTTTCTCTACTTTGCGTTTTTTCAGTCTTCGCCCTCGACTGTCACTCGTACACAAACATCAGCGTAAACAAATGGCTGCCTTTAACCCCTTGTTGCTTAATATACTATTAGAATTTTTAAAGACAGACAACTTCTATTTCAGAATTTTTTTCATATCTAGTGTATTTCTTGAGAAAAATGATGTTTTTTTTTTAAAAAATAAAAAAAAAAATTTTTTTATTGTACCATAATTGGGCACAAGTTAAATTATTCTAGAAAATATTTTTCCCTATGACCACAATTTCCAAAAAAATTTTGAGCAAAGAAAATGTGGGATTTTTGAGTAAATTCAATTTTAAGTTTTTTAGTAAAGTGACCGCCATTTTGTTATTTTTAAATATTTTTTAATTTTTCCAATGGATTTGAAAAGACGAAAAAAAGCACTTTCAGATGCAGGAAGAAAAAAAAAATTACCTTAAGTACTTAAAACGTTCCAATACTTTAAAGATTTTTCCCCCTAAATTTTGTAGAAACGAAGTTTTCGACTTTTAAACTTAAAATCCTTATAACTTAAAAAAAAAAATTTTTCAGCAAAATAAAAAATACGTGTCGTCTTAAATTCTTTATAAAACGTCATTTTGAAGTTGAAAATTACTTTGAGTCCCGAACAAGTCTAGCCTGTCTGATTTTAAATGAATTCGGTCATATTGGTTATTTGCAACTTTGCAAATAACACTGCTAGAGAGTTGTAACTTTTTTATAATTTTGCACCTCTTAAAGCCTATAAAAATCCAATAATAATAATTAAGGAAGATCCATAAGTGTGAAAATTGTTTAAACAAACTAATATTGTAAATTCTTTTATCGAATGATGTGATATATGGCCAACTGATTTAACGTATTTAAGAAAGAAATATGGTTTTAGCAGGTAACTAAACGAATTCAAATCAATAAACAAACTGTACAAAATCTAAATCTATAATAGGAATAGCCTATTTCATAAAAAAGAATAATAATTGTTCGGTTATGTAGACTACATATGGCTACCACCCTACCAACTCTGTTTGAATTTAACGCGCGAACAATGATTTTTTTTTAAAAATATAAAAACTTGTTTAAACAATAAATATACATTTTTAATATATATATATTAAAGAAAAAAAGCAAATATAATTAAAATTATATTAATTAATTAGAATTTATTCAATCATTATATACACGAAATTTGATTTATTATTATTATTTTAATTTAAAACATTGAGAAAAAGCAGCAAATATAATATATTATATTTATATAGGGGAGAGTAGTCAGAGTTGGATATAGTTTTCACATTTCTCTATAACTTGTCCTGTAGGCCGAATTTTGCGATGTCTCTTATAAGTGACTCCATCGATTTCTGATGAAAATTTTAATATTTCTCGAAATGTTTATAACAATTTGTTTAAATAATTAATTTTTTAAAGAATTTATAATGTTAAATTTAATTATTTAAAACATTCTCCACTACTCAGAATTTTTTGTAGGATAACAATTTTAATATTTGTCCATTTGTTTATAACAATTTGTTTAAACAATTAATTTTTTGTATCATTTTGAATGTTGAATTTAATTATTTAAAACATTTTCTACTTATAAAAATTTTTTTCTCAAAAAAATGTTGATATTTTAGCATTTGTTTATAACAATTTGTTTAAACAATTATTTTTTTAAACAATTTATAATGTTTAACATAATTATTTAGAACATTCTCCGCTTTCCAGAATCGATTATTTTTTGTTATTGTTATCTGTTTGGGCATGAACTGATAGAGCGTTTTGTTTCGATTTATAATTTATTAATTCATTTATTATAAATTCATTTATTTATTAAAGGGGCCAAATGAAATAATAAGGAGGGCTTGCATTTCGAGGAAATTTTAACAAAGGATTTAAGAGCTCATCATTTCTTTTGTATGAGACAGTAAACATAGCTCTTATTTGTTTATATTGTGCTCTGAATTGAACGACGCTCCGAGATATGATTCAAGACGAATGTATTGTGATGTGGCAATCCACGATACAATTTGAACAGGGCCTATGGTATCGTCGCGGTCGTCTGTCGTTTTGTGATTCGATACGATACATAATTCGAACTAGCATTATCGTTCCGTTCGGGGACTCTGTCACGAAACGAAAGTCTAGTCGACTTTTGTTTTGTGTCGCAGTCACTGAACGAAAGTCCAATCGACATTCGTTTCAGGGCCTTGGAACGGAACAAGAGTCCTATCGACTTTCGTTTCTGGGCCTTGGAACGGAACGAAAGTCCCATCGACTTTCGTTTCGTTCCAAGGTACTAAAACGGAACAAAACTGATTTTCAATTTCGTTCCGTTTCTGTGCCCATCCCTGTTTTAAACATAAAGAAAATAATTTAAATTTGAGAAAAATACTTGAAAATCTTAAACGTAAATTGAAAAAAATTGAATAATGTAAAATTAGAGAAAATAATTGAAAATTAAAAAAAAATGATTCAAAATTCAGATAAATATATTAAAATTGAAAAAAATAATTAAAGTTTGAGAAAATAATTGAAAAACTTATGTAAAATATTTTAAATAAGAAAAGTTAAAAGTTAATTAAAAATTAGAGAAAATATATGAAAAAAAACATAATTTAAAATAAAAGAGAACAAATTTTAATTAAAGAGAAATAAGTAAAAACTTTTTGGAAACTATGAAAAGAACGAAAGTAATTGAAAATTGAAGAAAATATTATAAAAAATATATAAATAATTGAAAATTCAATGAAATAATTGAAATGTCAGATAAATAATTTAAAATCTTGAAAATAATAATATAAAACAAATGTAAAGAATTGAAAATTAGAGGAATTAAATTATTTAAAATAAATAAAAAATATTTTTAAATTTTGAAATTTAAAGAAAATAATTGAAATATGATGCAAACAATGATAAGTTGTAAAAAATAAATGACATTTAATGAGATAATTGAAAAAATTACAGAACTTTTTTTAAATAAAGAAAAAAATAATTGAAATTTGAGAAAAATATATTAAGATCTTACAAATCAATTGAAAAAAATGAGAATAACTGAAAAATGGAAAAAAGAATTGAAGAAATCTAAAAATAATTAAAATTTACGATAATTAATAAAATATTTTGGAAATTATGAAAACAAATTAAAATAATTAAAAATTGAAGAAAATAATTGAAATTTTAGAAAAATACTTAAAAAACTTAGTAAATAATTCTAGAAAATGAGAATAATAATTAACAATCGAGAAAAATAATTGAAAAATGATGAAATCAATTCAAAAATGAAAAAACTAAGTTAAATATCCTGGAAATAATTAAGGATTGAGAAAAACAATTTAAATATTATAAAAATAATTTAAATATGAAAAATTGAAAACAGTAAATAAAATTTGAGGAAAATAATTAAAAAAAATCATAAAATATATATGTTTAAAGAAAGAAAATAATTACAAAATTACCTAAAAAATTTTCATTAAAAAGAATTATTAAAAAATCGCAGAAATAAATAATTAAAATTTTAGAAAAATACTTAAAAATCTTAGAAATTGAGAATAATAATTAACAATCGAGAAAAATAATTAAAAATTGGAAACCTGCAGGTGTCTTGCCTCCTTTTTTCCCTTAGTGCTGAAAGTAAAATAGCGGTGCTTCGACTTCATGAAGCATCTGCTAGAGCACTGCTAAATGTAGGTAGGGTAAAAGTAGGATGGATAAACTGCAGAGTCCGGACCAGGCTGGAAGTTGAGAGGTGCTATAAGTGCCTCGGATGTGGACACCTGACCAAGAAATGCAGTGGCCCTGACAGGAGCAATGCTCGTTGGCGGTGCGGCGAAGCAGACCATCAGAGCAAGGGGTGTAATGCGGAGGTCCACTGCACCACTTGCTCGGATAAAGGAATGACGGATTTTAAACACCGTCCAAGAAGTAAGTCCTGCCCTGTCTACAGTGCAAAACTAAAGAAGTTAAAAGTAAGGAACTAAGGTGTCTTGAGATTAACCGTAACTAGGGAAAGCTCGCAAAAGATCTCATGCTTTTAACGGACATTCAGAGGGGGGTTGATATACTGTTTTTCAGTGAACAGTGTAAGAAACCGTACCACTCTGTCTGGTACCAGGACAAAACATGTAGATCGTTTTAAAGATTTCCAGGCCGAAGTGCAATCTCTTGACGAAAGCATAAAAGCTTTCGGCAGGAGGACCCTCATAACGGGAGACTTTAATGGTAAGTGTCCCGAATGGGGTGAATTCCGTTTAGACAAGAGGGGAACTCTGATAAGCGAAATGGTGGCTCAAAATGACCTGATCGTAGTGAACCGGGGCCAGGAGTTCACATCTCGGCGAGGTGAATCGGGATCAATTTTGGATCTTACAATAGCCTCCCAGATTTGGCACGGAAGATCAGGAACTGGGAAGTGCTCGATGAAACAACCTTAAGCGATTAACAGTATATTGAGTTCGTTATCTCGATGGAAAAACTTGTGAGGGGCAAAAGACCCGATAATCTTAGTAAGAACCCCTCATGGAACACCAGTAAGATCAATCGAGATAAGGCAAGAAAGTACCTGGAAGAAGCCAAGCTGATTTCCGAACTTGGCTGGATAAGGGTACCGGAAACGGTTGAGGAGAGTGTGCATGCTGCGAGGCGTGAGGTGACTGCAGCGCGCAACCACTCTATGCTCCGACATAGACGCGATTGCTCTAGGAAGAACTCAACATACTGGTGGAACAAGGAATTGGCCACTCTGAAAAATGAGTGCGATAAAGCGAGACGGAGATATACACGTTCAAAAGGGGACATCTCGCTTGAGCAGGAATGGCATAAAGCAAAAAAGGCTTTTAAGCAGGAAATATGGCGTAGTCAACAGAGATGCTGAAAAAACTTAATCAGCGACGTCGAAAACAACCCATGGAGACTGGCGTTTAAGATTGTGACCAAGAAATTGGTTATCAAACAACAGATCCCAGGTTTAGACAAACCTGATTGGGTCCGACAGATCATAAGAGCCTTATTCCCATATGTGGAACCATGGTCTCGGGAGGACTATTCCTCTTGCCTAGTACGGTGCGAAGATCTTTTCACGCTTGAGGAGCTAAGAACTGCGGGAAAAGGGATAAAATCTGGCAAGGCGACAGGAAGGGATGGAATACCTAACGAGATCCTAAAATTGATGATCGATGTGTTCCCCAAACTTCTCCTTAACCCTTTGAACGACTGTCTCAAAGCTGGAAGGTTTTTTATGGACTGGAAAAAGCAAAAGTTAGTTCTTCTTAGAAAAGGAGACAAGTCTCTGGATAAGACGTCATCCTATAGACCCATATGTCTTCTGGACACAGTGGGTAAACTTCTAGAGGGTATAGTTTTGCAGAGACTTCAGGGTCTTCTAAATGGCGAAAATGACCTATCAGAAAACCAGTACGGGTTTCGCAAAGGCCGATCTACGGTCGACGCTATTTACGAATATCAAATCACTCGGCTTCGCGGACGTCAAAATTATCGTATGCGGTGCGCAAACTACAGAAATCCTTGGCATAAAGGTCAATGAAACTCTGCGAAGTGTCAAACGCTGGATGGACGCAATCGCCTGGAAATGGCCTTGGAAAAAACCGAAGCACTGCTCGTCACAGACCGAAGATCCTTTGTGGCCCTACCTATTGAGATTGATGGGACTGAAGTTAAATTGAGACAGACCATAAAGTACCTGGGCGTCGAGTTGGATAAGAAGCTTAGCTTCAACCAACATTTAACATCTGCGACGATTAAAGCCATCCAATGTCCAGGAAATATTTCTTGGCTTATGTTAAACATTGATGGTCCCAGGGAAGCGAAAAGAAGATTAGTAGCGAGCGTAGTAAACTCGAGACTGCTTTATGCAGCTCCAGTGTGGGCATCAGCCCTAGAAAAACAATCTCTATGAGACTATTTTCAGCTCAACGAATAGTACTGCTGACAACAGTCTCAGCCTACCGGACTATACCGACAAGCACTGTGCAAGTCCTAGCGAGCGTTCCGTGGATAGATCTTTTGACTACAGAGAGAATACGAGGAGTAGATTAGTCAAGGAGTGGCAGGTGAGATGGAATAGGGAATCTACCGGAAGGTGGACTTACCGCCTTATATACCACCTCGCTAAATGGCTAGAAAGAGGGCACGGAGAAGTTAGCTATTACCTTACACAGGCGCTAACAGGTACCCGGAGACAAACTTACGGGGGAATATTTATATTCCCAAGTAAACTATTCTCTGGACTCGAGTCCCACACACGGGAGGCGCCCTTCTTAAATGATGCCTGCATTATTCATTGTAAGGTGCTTCTTATGGTGCGTAAATGCATTTTCCAAACCTCGTAAGAAAAAAAAATTTAAAATTGGAAAAAGTATTTTAAATATTCTGAAAAAAACTTAAGATTCAGAAAAAAAATTTGGTAAGTATATGCTAAAAATAATTTAAATATTATGAAAAATTGATAACATTAAATAAAATTTTAAGAAAATAATTCAAAAAATCATTTAATATATGTTTAAAAAATAAAATTTTAATTGCAGAGAGTTATGAAAAAATCGCAGAAATAATGGAAAATTAATGAAAACAATAAAAATTTCAGATAATTAATTAAAATTTTTTAAAATAATGCAAAAATAATTAAAATGATTGGAAATTGAAGAAAATAATTAAAAAATTGCAAAATTTATTTTTAAGCAAAAGAAAATAATTCAAAAATCGTATATGGAAAATTGATGACAATAAACTAAATTTGTGATGATAACTGCAACTTCAGGAAATTAATTTAAAAATATTAAAATATGGAGAAATTCATTGCAAAATAATGAAGATAAATGAAAATTGAACAAAATAGTTATTTAAAATATTTGAAATTTCAGGAAATTAATGTACAAATTATGAAAATGTTTAAAAATTGAAGGTAATAATTGCAAAATGACAAAAATAATGGTAAATTAAAAAAATTAATTTAAATTTGCGATGAATAATATAACATTTAGGAATAAATAATTATATTGATTTAATGTCAAGGAAAAAATAATTAAAATTAAAAAAGTGATTGGAAAAACTAAACAAAATAATTTAAATTTGAGGAAGGTAAATTTAAGATTTTTGGAAACAATTTAAAGATAATTAAAAGAATTAAAAATTGCTGTAAATAATTAAAAAATTATAAAAATGGATAAAAATTAAAATTTAGTATATTTGAAACGTAGATTAATTGAACTTTTAATGAATGCAAGATCACGTTAATTAAAAATTTGGAGAAATTAAAATTGCCTTAATTTTAAAATTTGAGAACATTTTAAAAAGGTGAAATATGATTTAAAATTTTAAAAGAAAAAAACTTCTATTTAAAAAATAAGAAATCATATATGTATAATTGGGGCCCCATTTTCCTTTTTGCCTTAAGACCCTGCCCACCCAGTTATGCCACTGGTAATATTAGAAATGATATCATAAATGATATCGGAAATAATATTAGAAATGATATGAGAAATTATATCATTTCTAGTTCCAAAATCAGATGTCATTTCTGATATCATTTCTGATTTTCGATTTTTCAACAGTGAACCAAAATAGTTATTTTTACTACTGGTAACGAAATATGGTCACTTTTCTTACTGATTACAAAAGTTTGTCAAATTCAAACCCCGCAAAAATGGTAAATTGTTAAACAAAACTAATTCTGAAAGTGTCTTTTAAAAAATTATTATAAACAGCTAATGTGCATTTATTAATTTATCAAATAAATTTCAGCTTTACTTCTGCCAATTTTGGCAGTATTTTTAAACATCCAAGGAGTGTTCCTACAATGGAACAACGACTTCAGTATGTATCGAAATTCTCAAGGTAGATTATATAAAATTCCGGAAAGGCCTATTATGCCTGTAATGGAGGTGGATTTTTCGGATAAATTTTATGACGTAAGTTGGACATTTATATATTTGACATTCCATATGACCGTAAACTTTCTTAAAAAATAATGAATATTTTTACATTAAACTTTGTTTAAAATATCATTTAAAAGATATGGCTGGCCCAAAATTATTTTAATTTATTGAAATTTCTAGGTTTTTAGACAAGAAAAGGAAGTAAAAATGGAAAATTTTGTCATTTCTCCACTCAGTGCAGAGATTCTGTTATCTTTATTTGCCTTTGGTGCTGAGGGAACGACTCTTCAAGAATTACAAAATGCTCTTGGAAAAAGTATTAATTATGCGACACAAAATGAATACCAAAACCTTATAGCTGAATTAAATGTAAGATTCACTTAATAATAATCCAGATCCTCAATTAATCTGAAATTAGTATTTTAAATAATTTATTTTATTTAATTCAGCTTTTTATTATTATTAATTTATTACTTTTTGTTATTAAATTGAAAAGTTATTAAATTCTTTTATTGCACAGAGCCCCAGCAATATGACAATAAGGTTTTTGAACAAACTGTACATCCAAAATAATTTTAATTGTGAAGAAAGTTTTCAACAATTAGCAAGGAACAGTTTTAAATCTGCTATAGAAAATCTTGATTTCTCTAATAATAATGCAGCTTCAAACACAATCAATAATTGGGTTGCAGAAAACACCAACAACAAAATAAAAGATTTGATTCAGGCTGGTTAGTAAATTCGATTCAATTAATTTTTATATTTGATTTGATATCTGGCTGAGTAAACCACGCAGCACATTAGAGTTAAAAGCATGTGACGAAATATATGACGTCACTGATATAAGTAAAAATTGTCCGTAAACTTTCTCTAAAAATAATAACTATTTTGACACTAAATTCTGAAGAATTATTTAATACAATATTAACAATCGCTGCCTGACCCAATTTTTTTGGAATTTAGCCAAACCTTCTTAGTTATATTTTATCTAATTCTACAAAATTTGGTCTCAAATTACAGTCAAACTTCTACTTAACGAAAAGCAATTTGACGTTTTCGTTAAGTAGAAGGTCATTGAAATGTTATTAGTGAGTGAACGTTCAGGGATGTAACAACCATATTAAATCACAGGATCTTTAAATATTCATAATACGTTGTTGTTTTAATGTTATATTTCTCCAAAATAAAATTCCTCGCAACACCCGCACTAATATCTTTTAACACTTCACTTTTTTCTTTAAATGTTAAAAATTTTCTCATCATTTTTGGCGACATAATAACTTCTGCTCAAAACTAAGTGACACTTAAACTTTTCGGCCCTGAATTTGATGGTACGCACAAAGTCATAACTCTCACCGATATACTCCCTTCTACGCTTCCCTAATGAGTTTTCGTTAAGCAGAAGTCCGTTAAGTAGAAGTCTGACTGTATTTATTGTCTTAAGAGAAAGTTCCCGGACAAATTTTGCCTACACCAGTGACGTCACTCTCCATTAAATACTCTTAATAATGTAGCTTACTTGTAAAGTATAGACATACGCATGATTAATAAAGTAAAAATAATTATTTTTAATCTTTACAGATTCTATCAATGTTGATACGAAATTGATAGCCACTAATGTTATGTACTTTAAAGCGAATTGGAAATACAAATTTGGTATTGCTGCCACTGCCAAAGCACACTTTTATTCAAATGGTAATATTGACTCGAAAGATACTGTAGAAACGATGACTACAGAAAACAAATTTAAATTTGGAAAACTTACTGATTTAAAAGCTTCATTTATAGAAATACCTTATACAGTAAGTATAATATTCTTAATTAACCCATTGATCTTTTCTCAGAAAAAGATACCATTGTCTCAATTCCAACGAGAATTTCTGATCTCTCCATAACTCATATATTTGTAATATTGCTTTTGCAGAATGAAGAAGCTGTGATGCTTGTAGTTATTCCTGATGAAATTGATGGACTAGCAGAAGTTGAAAAGAAACTTGAAAAAATGAGCCTGAAAGACTTAAGAAAGAGAGGAACCTCTGAACAGATCGAGCTATACATGCCGAAATTTAAAGTCGAAACTTCAATTGATTTAAAAAGCCTCCTACAAAAGGTAGAAACTTTTAAAGCTTTTTGAAAAAGAAAAAAAAAAAAAAATTTGACACGAGCAAAAGAAATGAGCATTTAAGCCACTAGTGAAAAAATGATCATTTTTGTCAGCAGCAGAAAAATCAACATTTTAAAAACTATTCCAAAATTATAGCATTTTTGTCACTAGTGGAAAAATGCCAATTTCAGTGCTTTTTTCCCCAAAAGCTATCACTTCTTTTGTTCAGAGTTGGTACTGATTTGATATCTTGTATTTATTTTGTATTTTTATTTCAGATAAATGTAAATTCAATGTTTGCTCCTGAAGCCAATTTCAAAAAAATGTCCAAAACACCAATCTATGTAACTGATGCTAATCAGAAAATTGTGATTGAAATAAATGAAGGAGGTACTGAAGCAACAGCAGCCACTTGTAAGTTTCTGTGATCTTAAACGATTTTGCATATTTTGAAAGAAAGAGTTTTATTAATTTTAATACACATTTTTTTATAGATATGGAGATCATTTTTCGTATGGCGCTACCTCATTCGAAGACAGTTAAAGTTAATCGTCCTTTTCATTATAAAGTTATTAAAAATAAGGGTGACAATGACGGCACAGTACTTTTTGCTGGTAACATCTATAATTTAGAATAGAGGTATGCAATACTATTTTATTTTAATGAAAAAAATGTTTTTACACAAAATACTGTGAAATTACTTATTATTTAAAAACTGTGTACGTCCACAAAATTAAATCGAAAATTTTAACTCTTTTGATCTTATTCTGCAGACATTATAAAGCATCAAATTATTATCTTTAAAGACAAATCAGCAGTAACAGAATACAACAAAATTGTGTTCAAATACATTTGTGTATTTCTTTTTAAATAAATCTTCTTTTCATTCAGTTCCCAAAGTGGCCACTCGCTGAGAATTTAAAGTCTCCAGTTCTCTATTGTAATGAAATGTACTAATAAAAAAAAGTTTTAAAAAAGTATTTAAACTATATTTTTTGTCATTCAATGTATTTTCATTAGAAAAAAATAATTTCTTCAATTTTACAAAACAGTTCTATATATCACTCAAAACTGCGTTTGTAAATCTTTTTATCCAAGAGTACAAAAAAGTTTTGTAAAATTCGAAAAATGATTTTTTTCCTTGTAATAAAGTAATCAATTATCTACAGATCATTGGATAGCTTATAAAATTTGCCGTTAAATGGTCTTCTTTAAACCTTTTTCGATTAATAAAAACGGAGATTCAACGTAATAAAGACAGGTGAATTTTCCTTTTCTTGTGAATTTTCATTGTTTAAGTTTGGTGGGATGCATTTTCTAGAAAACTAATAAGAAAATTTTTAAATTAAGCTAAATAAAACCTTGAATTCTTAACTTTATAATAAGCCAAAGAACATTAAAATATCTTGACTGGTTCAAAAGTTATAGGTAAATGTGTATAAAGAACAAAACGCAACAATTCCTTTGTTTAATCTTCTCTCGGCCTTTAGTGGAGAGAGCATTAGAATCGTTGCGTTTTTTTTGTAATATACATTTACTTATAACTTCAGAACTAGTCAAGATATTTGAGTTTTCTTCGGTTTGTTTTAAAGTTAAAAGTTGAAGGTTTTGTTTAGCTTAATTTCAAAATTTTCCAATTACTTTTCTAGAAAATGCAGCGCACCAAAGTTAAACAATAAAAATTTACAAACAACGATAGATTCACTTGTCTTCACCACATTAAATATCCGTTTCTATTAATCGGAAAAGGTTTAAAATAGGACCATTTAATGGCAAATTTTATAAGCTTTCCAATGTTTTATGAAAAATTTCATTTCGCTATTATCTGACAAAGTTATCAACATTTTGACTTTAGTGCCATTCCCTAAAATGTGGAATATAAGATGTGGTACATAGAAGGTAAAATCTCGAATGTGGAGGTCCAAGATTGAAAATTCGAACCTGTAATATATATAGATGTTTTTATTGAATTGTTTTGTCAGTGGAGCAACTGAATTCAAACCATGTTCTTCTGTCAAGAAAATGGAAAGTGTGACTGAGTTGGTCAGAAGAAAGGTGCGAAAGCGGAAGAAACACGTGTGTTTGTCGATCCTGGCTCCCAAGTCGCTCTCGAAGGATCAGGCGACTGCAACAATGCTTTTACGATAAGTAAGTAACGGTTCGCGGCACACAAAGGATGAGAAACTACAGAAGCAGATTGAAAATCTGCTCATAGTGGGGACCTGAATATATATGTCGTAGGCAAGTAGAAGAATCAGGCATTTAGCTTAATTCCTAGACATGAAGCTAAACTTAGGCAAGTAGAAGAATGAAGATGTGAATGATGCGCATTCTTTGATTTGGTTTGGTTGGTTCTGGCCTTTAAGCCCCTTTTGGTCTAACAGCCATGACTTAGTGATTATAGATTGGTACGTGTAAACAGATTTTGCCTGTTTTCGTTAAGTTGCGTATCTTCCGGTTGTAGAGATGGGTAGGTGAATAATAATTCTTGATTCTCTTAGATAAATTGTTGTAGTGCAGTTTTTTAGCTGATGTATCTTCCGTAGTGAGATTCGGCTGTTCTGGAAGAAGGTTCAGGATAAGAGGCTTACAGAAACATATTTGCTTTTTATTTATTCGTTTAAGTGTAAGAAATGAAGAAAAGAGTGATTATCCGCGAGTAAATCAAATGATCGAAAGTAGTCTCATGTTCGCCTAATTTAAACCTCTGCTCACCTTTATTAACAAAAAGTGGGCAAAAGGATTCAAATGACCATATCGCTTTGTTTAAAAAATTTTTCAGCCATGATTAAGCCTTTGATATTGGGGTAAAAGACTAATTGTTTGAGAGCCAACTCAGGGTCTCGGATATTTGGGTAATTCTCCGCGAGGCATCCCAAGAAAATCCCTCTTTTTCCAGCGAATAAAGGGCAATCATCCAGAATATGCGTCAAGCTCTTATATTCATGGCCACAGAGACAATCCAAGGGTAGGGTCCATCCCATAGCCTCGAAGTGTTCTGCTGTGCCCGTGTGTCCTGATCCAATTCTAGTAGTCATGTTGGTCATTTTCCTGCTTATTGGAATATCCCTAAACCAGGGTCTCCTGCTCTTTACTTTAACATTTTTAAAGTAAGAGTTTTCCGAGTGCGCTATTGGGCCATATGGCCAACAGAGGAGGGACCAAAAATTATGATCGTATTTTATGCAAATTTTTAGATCTTCGCAGTCTACCTTAGATTCCTTAAAAATATTCAGTTTGGCTGCCCATTTGGAATTTTGAATTGACGATCTAGAATCTGAAAGAATAACCACGTTTTTCAGCTGGAAATTTATTGCGACTGACAAGGCCTTTTCGATTGCCAAGAGTTCCAAGGATTCAATTGAGTGCGGAAGAGTTAGTCTGGCTCTGTACCTTAGGTTTAGTTTTGGAATGTAGAAGGATATTGCGTTTCTTGTAGTACCTGGATTGTATAAAGCGTCTGTGTAGATATAGGTACCATTGGGGTATGTCTCGTCTAATCTCTTTTCTAAGATTTGATGGGCATCTTTCTTATTCTGTAATTCTAAGCCCAGAGAGGAATCGGTTAGAACTCTGCTCACAATCCGGTTCCAATCAAGATCATAATAGGAGGGTTTATCTGTAGCATTGATGCTATCTGTCAGACCCTGAACCGATTGGAATGCCACCACAAGCTCCAGCTTTTCCAGATTCAATTTCTTTACCAATAAGGGTGTAGTTTCGGAAAGCATGTTCCAGAGTGGATTTAATGACCATTGAGCATTCCTGAGCATGAAATTTTCGGCCAATTGAGCTCTGTCTAGGTCTGGACTGACAAATCCTGATTCGGAGAGTAAAATGGTAATTGGGGTCGATCTCATGCAGCCTAAGGCGATTCGAATAGCTGCGTACAAAATCCTATCAAGACTGAGCAAATGTGTTCTGCTAGCCTTCCAGAAAAGGGGCGAACCCCAGTTCAAACATGAGGATATCATGCTACGACAGACCGTGAGTAAAGTAGACGGATTTGCTCCCCAAGATACCCTTGCTAACGCCTTAAGGACGTTAAGCACTCGACTTGCTTTTACTACGTTTGATTTGATGTGTTCATGCCAGAGCAGCTTTCGATCTAAAGTGATTCCCAAATATTTGATAGATTTTTGACATTTGATTCGCTGGTTATCGATTAAAATATAGTGATCATCTTCTTTAATGTTTCTTTTTCTGGAAAAGATTGTGAATTTAGTTTTTTGGAGTGATACCTCCAGACCACGCTCTAATAACCATTTCGAAAGGGCTGTACATGCGTCGGTTATTAGAGACTTCGCCGACTCAACGTCCTCGTCCGCGGAAAATATGAATATATCGTCCAAGAACATGATAATTTTGACGTTTTGGGGCAAACTTTCTTTTATGTTTCTCAGAGCCAGGCTGAAGAGAAATGGAGACAGAACACCTCCCTAGGGTACGCCCACACCAGATATTCTAGGTGTATTTTTGTCCAGGGAGAAATATAACTTTCTATGGCTAATCAAATTAATGACAAAGTTGATAAGGTGACCCGGGGCTCCCAAGGTAATTAGTTCCTGGATGATTTTGGAAGGGAAGATTACGTTGAATGCCCTTTTGATGTCCAAAGCCATAGCAACCAGGGGCTTGCCCTCGGCAATAGACATGTGAAACCAGAAACGCAACTGCATCTAAAGAAGATCTTCCCCGTCTGAAGCCAAACTGGAAAGTAGGGAGCCAGTTCTCTGACTCCGATAGATGTTCGAATTTTCTCTGTGTCATGCGTTCGAACAACTTGGCCAGGCATGAAGTCAACGCTATTGGACGGAATCCTCCACTGCCTTTAGGTATAAATTTTATTAATGTTTCTCTCCAGGAGTCTGGATAAGAATTCTTCAAAAACATGTCATTAAATATATTAAGTATAAGTTTTTAGCTGGAGCCAGGAAGTTTACTGATGATCCCATATGTAATAGAGTCTAAACCTGGTGATGATGTCATTTTAGAGGATAGGAGCGCAGAATTGAACTCATCACATATGAAAGGCCCGTTGAGAGGGTGTAAACTATCAATTTCTACTACGGGGTCCATAAAGATGGGAGGAATGTCCTCTCTAACTAGCTCATCTTGGAGTTTTTTCAAGATAGGAGAATTTTGATTGGTGTATGTGTCTGAGAGGGGGCGTCTGACCTACTAGCAAACAATCTAATTGTTCTCCAAATAGACGAAAGTTTATCCAATAAACTGAGTTTTCCACAGAACTCTTTAAAAGACAGTGATTTAACCTTTCGAAGCTCCCTTTTGACCTTGTTATTGACACGTTTATAGTGGATCAAGTTATCCCTAGTTTGTAGTTTAAGGTACTGTTTGAGAGCCTCCCTTCTCTGATCCAGTAGCTGATCGCAGCATTCATTCCACCAAGCCGGTTGAGGCTTCCTGCTTCCTTTCTTTGAATTCGGAAAGTAAGCGCCCGCCTTAAGAAGATTTTCGAGAATATTGTCAATATAATTGTCATATGTATTGGTTGGTGAGACAAAGTCCGCCTCCTGAAGATTGGCGGGGGTAGCTTCCATTTCCTCTCGGAACTTATTCCAATCAACATTTCTTAGATTCAATCTGTGGGTAGGCGATTGTTCAGGAGTAGCTCTAAGAGTTAAATGAGCTACAACTGGGAAGTGATCTGATTTATATGCGTCGTCTTCCACTTTGTACGAGGCGGCAGAGGATGCAACCGATGAAATGAGAATCAGGTCGAGGTTAGAAGCCGGGGAATCTGGGAGGGGTATGCGTGTAGAGAGATAGTCATTGAGTGAGATCAGATCGCACCTTTCAATAGCTGCTGACAGTCTGTTCCCCCTCAGGTTTGCTTGAGTAAGTCCCCAATCAGGAGAATGTGCATTGAAATCGCCGCAGTTAAGTCGCAGAGTATCACTTCTAGTCACTTTTAAAAGTTCTGTCCAAGTATCTTCACTTGGTTCGTGACCTGCCGGTGAGTAGATCGTCAAAATCTCTATAATTTGGCCCCTACCCATATAAAGCTCCAATGCAAGGAAATCAATCTGAAAGAGATCTCCCATGTCTAAGATCTGAATTTCTAGTGGGGAGGTTGTCAGAGTATTATCTACCAAGATTGCCACTCCCCTTCCCTCTCGACCTTCTCTATCCTTTCTATATACATTGTACCCAGGAATATCAAACCAATTGTTTGGTTTTAACCAAGTTTCGGTCAAACAGACTGCCTGTGGTTTATGGAGAGAGATCAGTTTTTGAAGTTCTGAGCGTTTGTTCAGAATGCTCCTAGCATTCCAATTGATAAACTTAAAATTATTATAATTCATTTTACTAACAAGGATAATATCGCAGGGATGCAAATTAGAATAAGATTTAACTACTTAATTAACCACCTTTTGGCCCGTTACGCCCAGTTCGGTCATAAACTCTTGTTTGTTTCTGCAATGACTCTTGTAACAAAACCAAGGAAAAAAAATAAAAAAAAAGGAATAGGAAATTTTCCAACCTTAACTAATTCTCACAATGTGATATTCAGACTGTTATTGATATCAGTTAATTTAATTCGTAAGAAGTCAGACCTCTAAGGCTGAGTTTCTTTTTGAGGTACTCCCTGATCTCCAGCATCTCGTGAAAATGTTTTCATTCTTTTTGTATTTGACGAATTCCCTGAAGAGGTTGTAGGAGTAGGGGGTGATCTAGCATTCTAGTGTATTTGTGTGGTGAGTTGCGAACTCCACATCGTTCTCTGAGGAAGACCTTGAGCAGAAATCGGGACGAATATTGGGGCTCTAATCATTTTGTGCATGGTTAGGTAAGCTGGTTTTGGGAGATTCTGATTAAGTGTAGTGAGTGTTTCGACTCTGCCAACCTCACGATCTTCATTTGTGTTGCGAGTATAGACAACTGCATTTAATTGTTGTAAAGGTGCGTTAGGGTCAGCTAGATTAGAATCATCTCCCGTACTTTTATTTGATTTGGCAGAAAGGGTAGAGCTAGATAAGAGGTCCATAAATCCCGAGTATTCATTACCCTCTCCTGTAGCATTGTTTCTGTGAGATGACTCTCTCGAGGGAATCACCGTTTGCTCAAGTCCAAGACCATCATTCAAGGTCTGATCTGCAGTAGCTATCTGAGCGTTTGAATACAACTGCTCAGCTTCCTGGTATCCGCAGTTGAGCTCCATTCTAAGCTCCCTAATGCTCTTTTCCTTCACATAGATTGGGCAAGTAATGGAAGAGGAAAAGTGGTCCCCCTGACAATTGCAACACTTAGAAGAATGTAGTTTATTTGGGCAATTAATACCCAAATGATTTTCTGAACAGAACTCACATCGAGGATAAGCAGCTCTACACTGATTGCCTACATGCCGATACCTCTGACATTTGTAACATCTAATAGATCGAGGAAGCAGAGGGTGAACTGGTAGTTCGCAATGTCTGATAATTACGTGCTTTGGTAGGGTTTGTCCATGGAATACAAATTCCATTGTATCCAGGACTGTTTCATTATAATATAATCTGCGTTTAATCGACACAATGTTAGCCCTGTCAGTATCCAAAATCCTCTCGGCTATGTCAGCCGCCGAATAAGCAATATCTATATCCCGTACCAACCCTTTTTGCACTTTCAAAAAATTTGGTATAAAAACCGAGACATTAGCCAGTTTAATCTGAGGGGATGAAATAAGGGTATTTGCATCCTCTCGGGATTGGCAAATAACCTTTATTCTGTTCAACCCACTTCTCTGAATAATTCTATCCCCCTTAATAACCTCGTCTATTTTATCAGCGACCGCGATCAAGCTTAGTTTCCCTAAGTTATTAGATACTACCGTGCTTTCCATAAGTATCAAATAAGGAGGAACAGCGTCATCTGGGTATAGAGGTGAAAGGGGGGCATTTGGATTGTTCCAGACCAAGAATTCTGCGGTGATGGTTTGCATCTCACCCTCGTTAGTGGACCCATTGTCGTCCATAATTTGTTCCTTCTGACTATTTGGCATAAGGCCCAGGAAGGTCACTAGTCTTAGATCCTCGGAAAACTCTGAGAATCGATCTAAGAAGGATGATCTACTTCCGGAATCAGAGCAGCTATCCGCAAGGGAGGCTGTCGTGGCCAGATTCTGAGGGATTTCCAAAGTAATCTGGTTGGTTCCTATCTCCAGAGCGCTTTGCCACTCCAGAAAACTTTTTTCCATTAATTATAGGAAAAGAACTTAAAAGAAAAAAAATCTTAATTAAAATTAAAAGAGAATAGTTAAAAATAAATAAATCGCGATTTAAAGTGGTTTAGAAAGCCTTTTGATTTGACTAAATATAATGTCCAGTGTCAGATCAGTCAAGTCACACTAGATTTTTAGAAAAGATAAATTTTTATTTTCAAAATAAAATAAAAACATAACCGAACTCTTTCCAAATTGTAACTTAGCCGTATAACGTAGGACCTAAAGGGGTTCATTGAAAATTAGTGATCCATTAAGCCTGATATCCTTGTTAATGATCCTTGTTTTAATTATTTATATGAGACTTTCATTTATTGTCCTTAACCTTTTCAGGGCAATGACCCAAATAAAGGGTCGAAGCAAACTCTCAAAACATAAACTAGAAAAATCAGTTTTATAAACCTAACTTTCTGATTTACACTTTACTTATAGATTAGACTGTAATAAATATTTATTAAAAAAGGAAACCAAACAGGAATCCAAAGAAAAAAAAACCAAAAGGCAAAAGCTAATTAGGAGCAAAAAGCCATTCCCAAGGCAAAGCAAAATAATACTATAGTGTTTTAGTTCAATTTAATTGAATGCAAAGCAAATCCACTCAAAATCTTTGATATAAAGAGAAAGACCCATGTTTCCGCGAATGTAAGATAGGAAAAATTGATTTAATCAGGATAGTGGAGGGATAAGAATTTTGAGTTATGCATCTTAATTCACTGCCGGGGAACATAAATCAAGGAAGCCAAAATAATAAAGCTTTCTTAAGTTTCTAATAAAGTAAAATCGTGCACGTGCAGTGGCAGCCATTTTGAATAAAAACCTCAGCAGTTTTTGTAACCTCCAGTAATAAAAATTCAAAATTTTCTCCTCTCAGTCAATTATCAGCTGGTATTAAACTTTCTATAGTTGAGAATACGTGCGTTTGGACTTGACTTTGTCAATCCTCTTTTAATTTCTTAAATATTCTTAAATCACTTTCTTTGTTTGACTCGCAACCAATCTATTTCCAACCATACTGATCAAAATTAACCAACCAAAATAATTTCACTTAAATGACTTCATTATTAGAGATATTTATTTAACTCAATCAAGAGCGTGAACTAGTGCACGCTTATACACTAGTACAGATCAAAACGGAATCCTGCGCATTCTTCTAAGTAGTTAAGCTAAGAGTGCACCATCGCACAGTTCCAATTTTCGCCACCAGGTGGCGCCCTAGTCAGTTACCTGCAGTGCATTTTTAGCGTTTTTTTTTATAAATTACCGTCGGTCGGTAATGCAGATTTCGCGCGTGTGTTACCTTGTGTCGGTAATGCAGATAACTTGCTTGCTCGATAGATATTACCCCTCGAGCGGTAACCGGTCTGAAGGTAAGTTATGGATTTATAGATCGACTTGCGAGTGGCGCGAAAGAAGTCTAGCTTAAAAGAGAAAGCTGCGCTACATCTATGCGTGTTCGATCTTCTGAGCCTGTTTAAATTTGTAAACATGCGATCAACATTTGAGTGGCGCGAAAGAAGTCTAGCCTAAAAGAGAAAGGTGCGCTGCATCTGAGCGCGTTCGATCTCCTGAGCCTGTTTAAATGTGTAAATCTGTGTAAGGGTAGGTTTGAGCGCGCGTTTTTTGGGAATGTGTGTATCGGTGTAAATGACTATATAAAGGGCTCAAGGGATGCAAGGTGCATAACATCACCAAGCTACTCAACAAGAAGGATCTCCAGTCAACTAGTCACCCCGAAGGAAGCAGAATGGACCAGAACCAGCAGCAGCCGAAGACTTGGTGGGAATTGCAGTCAACTAGTCACCCCGAAGGAAGCAGAATGGACTAGAACCAGCAGCAGCAGAAGCCTTGGTGGGAATTGGTAGAGCCTCAGTACGTGGTGAAGGCTCTGATGAAGTTTCAGGACGTTGCAGAGGCCGAGAACGTGGCGGACGTTGAAAACGTGGCGGTGGCTCAGGAAGAGGGTGAACTGCTTGCTGTCGAAGAGGAGGTGGACAGCGATGCAGAAACTCTGTTCTATGAGCCCATAGAAGAAAAGGAGGGGGAGGAGGGGGAGCTTGAAGCTGACAGTCAGGAGAACAACCTGATTGTGGACGAGGAGCCAAGACTCGTAGAAATGGAGCCAGGCTTCTACGTAGTGAATGCCAAGTCTTCGCCAACCTCGAGTCGGGAAGACTCGGGGTATGCTAGTGGTGGTGGGGAGACAACGGCGGAGCCTGCGGAGAGTCCAAACATCCTAACGTTTTTCAACGTACCAGTAACCTACTGGGAAATTGAGAAACTTTTTGGTCTCCCTCTGGAGGATTTTATCGACATGAACCCACAAGAGGTAAAGTATTATATTATTATTATTATTATTTTAATACATTGAACATATTATTATTGTATTAATATTTTTAAAATTTTTTTCAGTTGTCACATCTGTTCATGTCGCTAATAGAGAGAAGCAACGCACAGCGTACTGTAGGGACGCAAACGGATGCTGCAGAAAATTGTAAAAAATGCAAACGCCGCCAGCAGAGACATTGCAATCGTCATTGTCATCGCCATTGCCACCGTCACTGTCACCGCCATCGTCATCGTCATCGTCACTGTCGTCGACATCGAGAAGAAAATTAAAACCTACATGAACATGCAAACTTACACACACACACACACACATACAGACATACACGTTCATACATACATTTTTTATAACATTTTTGTATATATATATATATATAATTTAATAAAAAGTATTAAACGTAATGACTGTACATTTTATGTAGTCTATTAACCCATTAAATTTAAATAGCGTTAGTTATAATGTTGCGTAAATACATAATTAAAATTCATTATTCATCTACTTCGTTTAAGCTGCATACTTGAAGCTAGTCTCTGCGTTGGGTTGTTTGTTCTCTACAGTTTCTCACCTTCGTTTTCCTCCTTCGCTAGTATTACCTTGTAAATATTAACATATGTCGGTAATACAGATTTCAGTAGTGTATCCGTGCATAGTAACGTTTCAGTAGGTAAAATATTGATCACTGAGTGATAGATCATTGGAAATATTGCTTCAAAGTTCCGCTTTTTCCCAACTATGGCGCTGAAGTCAATATTCATGAGAAAATCTTCTCGACCAATAGTCTTGTCGTCTGCTTTCCGTGTGTATGTTAATTATTATTATTATTAATATATACATTTATTTAAATAAGTTAGTAACATAAAAGTTATTCATAAAAAATTTATGATTTTATGAAATTAAACTTTCTATTAAAAAAAAAGGTATTTAAAAATAATATTTTTTCATGCTAAAGGAAACAGCCAATCAGCAGTCAGATAGAGTCACATATGTTGGCTCTACTGTCATATATGCTCTAATTCGGTTATATCTGAACTCAAATTCAAATCAAAAATGAAGTTGTATATTTTAAAATTTAATTTATATGAATGTTGTTTTAATAAGAAAGAAATCAATTGCCAAAAAAGAAAAATGAAAAATGAAAAGAGGGCGCTAGGGGTAGCATTTTTCTAGGATGAGTCATGAAATGTGACTAATAGTTCTCTAACGTTTGATCAGCACAAGTGAATACCGTTTGCGCGTCTAAATATTTTAAAGACTTTTTAGTTAAAGAATAAATATTTTAAATTATGTCTCTTAGTGGAAAGCAAAGTTTAAGTGACCCCAGGAGAAAAGTAATTAAGTTAAAAGTGCCGAGTTTTTACCATGAAGAATCATGGAGAAGTCACACAATTCCAGCTTTTGTACTAGATGTAAGTACTGTTTTTCTCTTTTCTTTGAAATTTTAAAATATACACACGCACACACTATTAAACAAAATATGTTAATTTAAACAGATTGGGGTACAAGTGACTGAAGTTACACGTGAAATATTGGCTCAGCCGCCAATCATAGAAACACGACAATTAGAAATAGAAGCCACGCCGACGCCAGAAGGGACGTCAGGAATGATAATAACAATAAGAGCGCCAACAATGACAGCAGTAACATCAACAATAAATTCTGAAACAACAATGATAACAACAACATCACCAACAACAATATCAGCAACAATGAAACCAATAACAACATTAGAAACATTAACAAGGAAATCAACATCACTAACATCACCAGCATCTCCAGGATCACCAACACCAATAACACGAAAACAAATAACAACAACAGAAACATTACCCAAACCAACAGTGCAAAAACCACAAACATCAAGTGAAACACAAAAACAAATAACAAGAACAAAAACTTTACACAAAGCAATAGCACAAAAACCACTAACATCAAGTGAAACACAAAAACAAATAACAACAACAGAAACATTACCCAAACCAACAGTGCAAAAACCACTAACTACAAGTGAACCAAAATCATCAACTCTAACAGTACAAAAACAGAAAACAACTAGAACATTATCCAAACTATTACCACAAAAACATCTGAAACCAACAACACAAAAAAAAAAAACAATTGTATTAGAAACACCACCACCACCACCACCACCACCACCACCACCACCACCACCACCAAGAAACAGAATTCCTAAATCAGGATCATTAACTCATGGGAAAAGAAAGGTATAATTTTTATTATTTAATTTTAATCTAATTCATTTTATTCGGAAATATTTTAAATATTAATGGTTTTTTTTTATTTCACAGAGAGAATCAAGAAGTCATTCTGGAGATAAAAGAAGAACCTCAACATCACGAGGAATGTCCACAGGACCGTCGTCATCGCGAGCAAGTTCGAGAGGACCGTCGTCATCGCGAAGGATGTCCAGAGGACTGTCGTCATCGCCAGCAATTTCGAGAGGACCCTCGTCCTTGCGAGCAAGATCAAGAGGACCCTCGTCATCACGAAGGATGTCCAGAGGACCGTCGTTATCACGAGCAAGATCAAGAGGACCCACGTCATCACGAAGGATGTCCAGAGGACCGTCGTCATCGCGAGCAAGGTCGAGAGGACCTTCAACGGAAGCAAGAAGGCGATATGATCGTAAGGATCAATATACAAATTATCGCTCTTCACGCGGAGAAAAAAGAGAGGTAATATTTTATAATTTAATTAAAGTATAACAATTATTATTATTTTAAAAAGTTAAATATTGTTGCTTTTGATTTGTGATATAGAAATTTTAATAAAAAGATTTACCTTATAGAGGGAATCCGGGAGCTCAACTCAGGGAAAAAGATTGAAAAAAGAAAACACTGTAGAAGCAACAACAGCAGAAAGAACAGCACAAACGACAGCAGAAACGACAGCAGCAACAAAAGCTGAAACTACAGCAGAAACGACAGCAGTAAGGCAACCAGAGGAGTTGGAAGACGGAGAGGTAAAAATGCTTGTTTCCTAATTTTTTTAAATTTCATAATTAAAGAAAGATTGTCCAGCTTTTTGTTTTCTTGTTTTTCTTTAGATTTTTAATTACTTTTTAATTACTTTTTAATTACTAATTAATTAATAATAATAATAATAATATAATAGAATAATATATTATTCTTATTATTATTAATTAATTAGTAATTACCCAGCTGGCCAAGCGTACTAATCCAAAATACCCGGTATACCGGCTCTGTACTTGCCATGTACCTTCGCATTGTACTAGTATTATACGAGTATAGCGTAATTATCTTGAGATACTTGCATTAAAATGGTACAGTACCAGTATGTGCATACTCTTTTTTATTCAACAGTATTATGTACTGGTGCTGTACTTGTATTATACTCTTACTAAGTACTCAAACTGAAAAATTATTTTTCAAGATGGCGGAGTAGTACGATTCTGGTACGACACCATATTTATTTAGTACGCCGTACTAAGTGAAAATATTAAAGTTTCTATTTATTACATACAAGTGTAATACTAGTACGATACTAGTACGTCGTTCAAATGTAATAAAAATGTACATACATACTGGCACTGTACTAATTTAGTATCAGTACTTCGAAAATCAGTACCTTTATACACGTATGGTACTAGTATAGTGCAAAGGTACATGGTGTGTACAGTAATTGTACGCTGGTTATCTGGGTAATTATTAATTAAAATGTAATTAAAAAGTAATTAAAAAGTAATTAAAAATCTAAAGAAAAACAAGAAAACAAAAAGCTGGACAATCTTTCTTTAATTATGAAATTTAGAAAAAATTAGGAAACAAGCATTTTTACCTCTCCGTCTTCCAACTCCTCTGGTTGCCTTACTGCTGTCGTTTCTGCTGTCGTTTGTGCTGTCCAGCAAGTCCAGCAAGTCCAGCTTGCTGGGTTCGCGCCCCGATGAGTCTGGGATTTTTCTAACTCATGAGATAACTTCAGTGGAAGGTTTGACGTCGAGGAATAATGATATGCACTGTCGGTAATCGACCTGTGCAGATCACTAGAACTCGACTGTCGATAAACCGGTTGTATTCGGTGAGGTTTTTCTACAGTTTTCCCTCTCCACTGGCGAGAAAACCCAATATACCGGGTGGTCCAGGCAAATGCGAGTACTCCTAATTTCAAGCCGTTCTGTAGACGCAAAAACACTTAAAAATAATATATACAAAGGTACAATTCTAGGAACTCCCTACGGGGGACACTCATTGGGCCAGTAAGGTCGTTAAAACGAGTGTATAATAACTATATAACTATAATAGTATAGTAAGGAGAGGTATGTAATTGAAAACACAAACTATTAAATTTATAAATTCATTTATTTGTTTATTCAAAACAAAATTTAGATTGCCCATGGTAGTTTTTAAGGTTATCAGTAGAATTATTACTAGTTACAGTAGAGTACTCTTTAATTAAATCGATTTCATCTACACCCATTGGTACACTTTTTTCAATAGATCTATTAAGAGGATTTAGAAACCAATTTCTTAACATAATAGCATTATTTACTGCACAATTACTTCTGAATAGAGTATGATGTGTACATATATGAGCTGATGTTTTTACAAGTTTTTTAAATGAAGGACAATTAATATCTTCTAGATTTAAAACATTACCAATATATCGTTTAAGATATCTCTTCTTCTCCAAACCTTTAACATAGACTGTCCGTGCGCCGGATAATTGCTCATGAAGTATAAGTTGTAATTCTTCATAGGAAATATCTCCAGATGTCCACTTGATGCCATGATAGTTGTGCATCAACCATAGATTTTCACTCTTATATCTTCCAGGAAGTGAACTCCAGCTGCAGGGTGGTTCGAACAAGAACACCATAGGTTGACCATCTTCTTCTAGAGGTAGTATCACCAGCTCCTTGAAGATGAATTCATTGTATGGTTTTTTGAAGCCTTGAACGTCTACTATGAACTCCATCTTCGAACAGAAATAAAATTCTACTCTGGAACACTACTTATATACCCTAGAGTCACACCCCTCCACTTTTTACAGCTTCTTGACAATACCGCTGATTGGCTTATATTGCACAAGGTGATCATGTATGACTAAGCAGTATGCAGTTGTCTCCTCAGGCATATTACTTCTGGTTTCAAATTCCAAACGTACATCGACTGATGTCTGCTTTAGGAACTCGTTTTGTTTTGAGAAGTCAATAACAATTAAAGGTGCCAATGATCTAAAAGTTGATCTACTAAGTATAGGTTCGGAATCTCTTTCATAATAAGATGATTGAAAATTAGCATACATATCATATAATACAGAATACTGATTATTAGTATAGTGTATATTTAAATTTCCATATGGATAAGATTGTGAGTTTAAAAACAATTTTACATTTATGAGGTCACAGTGATCAAAAAGACATGCAGGCACTTCTATTTTATTTTTTCTTTTAGTTTGAAATCAAACAATAACATATCTTTGTTTCTCTAATTGTGTTGAAGATTTAATTTGCCACATAAACTTTGTACTTAAAGGAAGCAATGGATACTCATACATTTCCCATGATCTAAAACTCATTGAAATTAATGGATCTTTCTCAATAAATTTCAATAATTTAATTTTATTATTGTCAGATGGTATTACATATGGTACCATCCATTCAATATTATGAATCATAAATTTAAATCCAGGAATAAGTGGTCCATTTCTTATAATTTTCAGCAAAACAAAAAATCATACTCAAAGGTATTATTACATTAAAATAACCATTTTCCATTGGCACTCTTGAATTTGCTTCAAATTTAACAAATTCAGCATTTTCTGTACGATTAACTTGAGATGGTGTTAAAGATACTAAATTTTTCATAGTTGTAGTGTGTCCAACATACTTGCATCGATCAATCTCAATACCATTTAATTCATAACGAATTTCATCAAACAAATAAGCTATAGCATTATTTGTAAGTTGAACATTCTCTGTGAGAACGGTTACATCATCTTTACATAACTTTCCAAATATTTGTAATGAACTGTTGCTTGGTAAAATAGACAAATCTTGATTTTGTACTACAATACGGATTTCATCACTATTTTTAAAAGTTGATGATGCATATGGTTGATGACTATGAATCTCATACTTGGCAATGGATTCATCAAAATTCACTGCAGTTGAAATGCTGAGAATATCTTACATTTTTCTTATAACAGCTACACATAAATACCACAATTTTTATGGTTTTATAAAAAATTCTGCATGAAATTACACATTTTGAACCAATTCCCAACCTTTCAGGATAAATACGCTGAGCGCTAGCATAGGGGTTTTTTGTCATTTTTCAACTTTTCATTAATAACTTTTGAAAATTAAGTCCAGCAACGTTCGCTATATTTTTCCTGTAAACAACACGTAAAAATACCTGGGTATACCAAATTTCAAACCTCTAGGTCAAATGGTTTGGAAGATAAGGGGGGGGGGGGACACGTTTTTTTTAAAAAAAAAGTTTTTCCTTGACAACGCTATGACCATCACCTCCAATCATGTTCTCTATATTTTTCCTGAACTCTACTCGCGAAAATACATATGTGTACCAAATTTCAATTCTCTAAGTCAAATAGTTTAGGAGATAAGGGGGTGGGGTAAACAGGCATTTTAATGCATTTTTTGAAAAAAATCTTGTTATTTCCTTGACAACGCTATGAACATCACGTTCAATCATGTTCGCTATATTTTTCCTGTAATCTACACGTGAAAATACATAAGTGTACCAAAATTCAACTCTCTATCTCAAATAGTTTGGCCGCTAGGGGGGGGGGGGGGTAATGGATTTTAATTAATAATATTAATTACTAATTAATTAATAATATTAAGAATAATATACTATACTATTATATTATTATTATTAATTAATTAGTAATTAAAAAGTAATTAAAAAGTAATTAAAAGTCTAAAGAAAAACAAGAAAACAAAAAGCTGGACAATCTTTCTTTAATTATGAAATTTAAAAAAATTAGGAAACAAGCATTTTTACCTCTCCGTCTTCCAACTCCTCTGGTTGCCTTACTGCTGTCGTTTCTGCTGTAGTTTCAGCTTTTGTTGCTGCTGTCGTTTCTGCTGTCGTTTGTGCTGTCCTTTCTGCTGTTGTTGCTTCTACAGTGTTTTCTTTTTTCAATCTTTTTCCCTAAATTGAGCTCCCGGATTCCCTCTATAAGGAAAATCTTTTTATTAAAATTTCTATATCACAAATCAAAAGCAACAATATTTAACTTTTTAAAATAATAATAATTGTTATACTTTAATTAAATTATAAAATATTACCTCTCTTTTTTCTCCGCGTGAAGAGCGATAATTTGTATATTGATCCTTACGATCATATCGCCTTCTTGCTTCCGTTGAAGGTCCTCTCGACCTTGCTCGCGATGACGACGGTCCTCTGGACATCCTTCGTGATGACGTGGGTCCTCTTGATCTTGCTCGTGATGACGACGGTCCTCTGGACATCCTTCGTGATGACGAGGGTCCTCTTGATCTTGCTCGCAAGGACGAGGGTCCTCTCGAAATTGCTGGCGATGACGACAGTCCTCTGGACATCCTTCGCGATGACAACGGTCCTCTCGAACTTGCTCGCGATGACGACGGTCCCCCGGACATTCCTCGTGATGTTGAGGGTTTTCTTTTATCTCCAGAATGACTTCTTGATTCTCTCTGTGAAATAAAAAAAAACCATTAATATTTAAAATATTTCCGAATAAAATGAATTAGATTAAAATTAAATAATAAAATTATACCTTTCTTTTCCCATGAGTTAATGATCCTGATTTAGGAATTCTGTTTCTTGGTGGTGGTGGTGGTGGTGGTGGTGGTGGTGGTGGTGGTGGTGTTTCTAATACAATTGTTTTTTTTTTGTTTTGTGTTGTTGGTTTCAGATGTTTTTGTGGTAATAGTTTGGATAATGTTCTAGTTGTTTTCTGTTTTTGTACTGTTAGAGTTGATGATTTTGGTTCACTTGTAGTTAGTGGTTTTTGCACTGTTGGTTTGGGTAATGTTTCTGTTGTTGTTATTTGTTTTTGTGTTTCACTTGATGTTAGTGGTTTTTGTGCTATTGCTTTGGGTAAAGTTTTTGTTCTTGTTATTTGTTTTTGTGTTTCACTTGATGTTTGTGGTTTTTGCACTGTGGGTTTGGGTAATGTTTCTGTTGTTGTTATTTGTTTTCGTGTTATTGGTGTTGGTGATCCTGGAGATGCTGGTGATGTTAGTGATGTTGATTTCCTTGTTAATGTTTCTAATGTTGTTATTGGTTTCATTGTTGCTGATATTGTTGTTGGTGATGTTGTTGTTGTTATCATTGTTGTTTCAGAATTTATTGTTGATGTTACTGCTGTCATTGTTGGCGCTCTTATTGTTATTATCATTCCTGACGTCCCTTCTGGCGTCGGCGTGGCTTCTATTTCTAATTGTCGTGTTTCTATGATTGGCGGCTGAGCCAATATTTCACGTGTAACTTCAGTCACTTGTACCCCAATCTGTTTAAATTAACATATTTTGTTTAATAGTGTGTGCGTGTGTATATTTTAAAATTTCAAAGAAAAGAGAAAAACAGTACTTACATCTAGCACAAAAGCTGGAATTGTGTGACTTCTCCATGATTCTTCATGGTAAAAACTCGGCACTTTTAACTTAATTACTTTTCTCCTGGGGTCACTTAAACTTTGCTTTCCACTAAGAGACATAATTTAAAATATTTATTCTTTAACTAAAAAGTCTTTAAAATATTTAGACGCGCAAACGGTATTCACTTGTGCTGATCAAACGTTAGAGAACTATTAGTCACATTTCATGACTCATCCTAGAAAAATGCTACCCCTAGCGCCCTCTTTTCATTTTTCATTTTTCTTTTTTGGCAATTGATTTCTTTCTTATTAAAACAACATTCATATAGATTAAATTTTAAAATATACAACTTCATTTTTTATTTGAATTTGAGTTCAGATATAACCGAATTAGAGCATATATGACAGTAGAGCCAACATATGTGACTCTATCTGACTGCTGATTGGCTGTTTCCTTTAGCATGAAAAAATATTATTTTTAAATACCTTTTTTTTTAATAGAAAGTTTAATTTTATAAAATCATAAATTTTTTATGAATAACTTTTATGTTACTAACTTATTTAAATAAATGTATATATTAATAATAATAATTAACATACACACGGAAAGCAGACGACAAGACTATTGGTCGAGAAGATTTTCTCATGAATATTGACTTCAGCGCCATAGTTGGGAAAAAGCGGAACTTTGAAGCAATATTTCCAATGATCTATCACTCAGTGATCAATATTTTACCTACTGAAACGTTACCATGCACGGATACACTACTGAAATCTGTATTACCGACATAAGTTAATACTTACAAGGTAATACTAGCGAAGGAGGAAAACGAAGGTGAGAAACTGTAGAGAACAAACAACCAAACGCAGAGACCAGCTTCAAGTATGCAGCTCAAACGAAGTAGATGAATAATGAATTTTAATTATGTATTTACGCAACATTATGACTAACGCTATTTAAATTTAATGGGTTAATAGACTACATAAAATGTACAGTCATTACGTTTAATACTTTTTATTAAATTTTATATATATATATATATATATACAAAAATGTTATAAAAAATGTATGTATGAACGTGTATGTCTGTATGTGTGTGTGTGTGTGTGTGTGTAAGTTTGCATGTTCATGTAGGTTTTAATTTTCTTCTCGATGTCGACGACAGTGACGATGACGATGACGATGGCGGTGACAGTGACGGTGGCAATGGCGATGACAATGACGATTGCAATGTCTCTGCTGGCGGCGTTTGCATTTTTTACAATTTTTTGCAGCATTCGTTTGCGTCCCTACAGTACGGTGTGCGTTGCTTCTCTCTATTAGCGACATGAACAGATGTAACAACTGAAAAAAATTTTAAAAATATTAATACAATAATAATATGTTCAATGTATTAAAATAATAATAATAATAATATAATACTTTACCTCTTGTGGGTTCATGTCGATAAAAACCTCCAGAGGGAGACCAAAAAGTTTCTCAATTTCCCAGTAGGTTACTGGTACGTTGAAAAACGTTAGGATGTTTGGACTCTCCGCAGGCTCCGCCGTTGTCTCCCCACCACCACTAGCATACCCCGAGTCTTCCCGACTCGAGGTTGGCGAAAACTGGGCATTCTCTACGTAGAAGCCTGGCTCTATTTCTACGAGTCTTGGCTCCTCGTCCACAATCAGGTTGTTCTCCTGACTGTCAGCTTCAAGCTCCCCCTCCTCCCCCTCCTTCTCTTCTATGGGCTCATAGAACAGAGTTTCTACATCGCTGTCCACCTCCTCTTTGACAGCAAGCAGTTCACCCTCTTCCTGAGTCACCGCCACGTTTTCAACATCCGCCACGTTCTCGGCCTCTGCAACGTCCTGAAACTTCATCAGAGCCTTCACCACGTACTGAGGCTCCACCAATTCCCACCAAGGCTTCGGCTGCTGCTGGCTCTAGTCCATTCTGCTTCCTTCGGGGTGACTAGTTGACTGCAATTCCCACCAAGTCTTCGGCTGCTGCTGGTTCTGGTCCATTCTGCTTCCTTCGGGGTGACTAGTTGACTGGAGATCCTTCTTGTTGAGTAGCTTGGTGATGTTATGCACCTTGCATCCCTTGAGCCCTTTATATAGTCATTTACACCGATACATACATTACCAAAAAACGCGCGCTCAAACCTACCCTTACACAGATTTACACATTTAAACAGGCTCAGGAGATCGAACGCGCTCAGATGCAGCGCACCTTTCTCTTTTAGGCTAGACTTCTTTCGCGCTACTCAAATGTTGATCGCATGTTTACAAATTTAAACAGGCTCAGAAGATCGAACGCGCATAGATGTAGCGCAGCTTTCTCTTTTAAGCTAGACTTCTTTCGCGCCACTCGCAAGTCGATCTATAAATCAATAACTTACCGTCAGACCGGTTACCGCTCGAGGGGTAATATTCATCATTTTAAAGAGTTCTGTGGAAAACTCAGTTTATTGGATAAACTTTCGTCTATTTGGAGAACAATTAGATTGTTTGCTAGTAGGTCAGACGCCCCCCTCTCAGACACATACACCAATCAAAATTCTCCTATCTTGAAAAAACTCCAAGATGAGCTAGTTAGAGAGGACATTCCTCCCATCTTTATGGACCCCGTAGTAGAAATTAATAGTTTACACCCTCTCAACGGGCCTTTCATATGTGATGAGTTCAATTCTGCGCTCCTATCCTCTAAAATGACATCATCACCAGGTTTAGACTCTATTGCATATGGGATCATCAGTAAACTTCCTGGCTCCAGCTTTAAACTTATACTTAATATATTTAATGACATGTTTTTGAAGAATTCTTATCCAGACTCCTGGAGAGAAACATTAATAAAATTTATACCTAAAGGCAGTGGAGGATTCCGTCCAATAGCGTTGACTTCATGCCTGGCCAAGTTGTTTGAACGCATGACACAGAGAAGATTCGAACATCTATCGGAGTCAGAGAACTGGCTCCCTACTTTCCAGTTTGGCTTCAAACGGGGAAGATCTTCTTTAGACGCAGTTGCGTTTCTGGTTTCACATGTCTATTGCCGAGGGCAAGCCCCTGGTTGCTATGGCTTTGGACATCAAAGGGGCATTCAACGTAATCTTCCCTTCCAAAATCATCCAGGAACTAATTACCTTGGGAGCCCCGGGTCACCTTACCAACTTTGTCATTAATTTGATTAGCCATAGAAAGCTATATTTCTCCCTGGACAGAAATACACCTAGAATATCTGGTGTGGGCGTACCCTAGGGAGGTGTTCTGTCTCCATTTCTCTTCAGCCTGGCTCTGAGAAACATAAAAGAAAGTTTGCCCCAAAACGTCAACATTATCATGTTCGTGGACGATATATTCATATTTTCCGCGGACGAGGACGTTGAGTCGGCGAAGTCTCTGATAACCGACGCATGTACAGCCCTTTCGAAATGGTTATTGGAGCGTGGTCTGGAGGTATCACTCCAAAAAACTCAATTCACAATCTTTTCCAGGAAAAGAAACATTAAAGAAGATGATCACTATATTTTAATCGATAACCAGCGAATCAAATGTCAAAAATCTATCAAATATTTGGGAATCACTTTAGATCGAAAGCTGCTCTGGCATGAACACATCAAATCAAACGTAGTAAAAGCAAGTCGAGTGCTTAACGTCCTTAAGGCGTTAGCAAGGGTATCTTGGGGAGCAAATCCGTCTACTTTACTCACGGTCTGTCGTAGCATGATATCCTCATGTTTGAACTGGGGTTCGCCCCTTTTCTGGAAGGCTAGCAGAACACATTTGCTCAGTCTTGATAGGATTTTGTACGCAGCTATTCGAATCGCCTTAGGCTGCATGAGATCGACCCCAATTACCATTTTACTCTCCGAATCAGGATTTGTCAGTCCAGACCTAGACAGTGCTCAATTGGCCGAAAATTTCATGCTCAGGAATGCTCAATGGTCATTAAATCCACTATGGAACATGCTTTCCGAAACTACACCCTTATTGGTAAAGAAATTGAATCTGGAAAAGCTGGAGCTTGTGGTGGCATTCCAATCGGTTCAGGGTCTGACAGATAGCATCAATGCTACAGATAAACCCTCCTATTATGATCTTGATTGGAACCGGATTGTGAGCAGAGTTCTAACCGATTCCTCTCTGGGCTTAGAATTACAGAATAAGAAAGATGCCCATCAAATCTTAGAAAAGAGATTAGACGAGACATACCCCAATGGTACCTATATCTACACAGACGCTTTATACAATCCAGGTACTACAAGAAACGCAATATCCTTCTACATTCCAAAACTAAACCTAAGGTACAGAGCCAGACTAACTCTTCCGCACTCAATTGAATCCTTGGAACTCTTGGCAATCGAAGAGGCCTTGTCAGTCGCAATAAATTTCCAGCTGAAAAACGTGGTTATTCTTTCAGATTCTAGATCGTCAATTCAAAATTTCAAATGGGCAGCCAAACTGAATATTTTTAAGGAATCTAAGGTAGACTGCGAAGATCTAAAAATTTGCATAAAATACGATCATAATTTTTGGTCCCTCCTCTGTTGGCCATATGGCCCAATAGCGCACTCGGAAAACCCTTACTTTAAAAATGTTAAAGTAAAGAGCAGGAGACCCTGGTTTAGGGATATTCCAATAAGCAGGAAAATGACCAACATGACTACTAGCATTGGATCAGGACCCACGGCCACAGCAGAACACTTCGAGGCTATGGGATGGACCCTATCCTTGGATTGTCTCTGTGGCCATGAATATAAGAGCTTGACGCATATTCTGGATGATTGCCCTTTATTCGCTGGAAAAAGAGGGATTTTCTTGGGATACCTCGCGGAGAATTACCCAAATATCCGGGACCCTGAGTTGGCTCTCAAACAATTAGTCTTTTACCCCAATATCAAAGGCTTAATCATAGCTGAAAAATTTTTTAAACAAAGCGATATGGTCATTTGAATCCTTTTGCCCACTTTTTGTTAATAAAGGTGAGCAGAGGTTTAAATTAGGCGAACATGAGACTACTTTCGATCATTTGATTTACTCGCGGATAATCACTCTTTTCTTCATTTCTTACACTTAAACGAATAAATAAAAAGCAAATATGTTTCTGTAAGCCTCTTATCCTGCACCTTCTTCCAGAACAGCCGAATCTCACTACGGAAGATACATCAGCTAAAAAACTGCACTACAACAATTTATCTAAGAGAATCAAGAATTATTATTCACCTACCCATCTCTACAACCGGAAGATACGCAACTTAACGAAAACAGGCAAAATCTGTTTACACGTACCAATCTATAATCACTAAGTCATGGCTGTTAGACCAAAAGGGGCTTAAAGGCCAGAACCAACCAAACCAAATCAAAGAATGCGCATCATTCACATCTTCATTCTTCTACTTGTCTAAGTTTAGCTTCATGTCTAGGAATTAAGCTAAATGCCTGATTCTTCTACTTGCCTACGACATATATATTCAGGTCCCCACTTTGAGCAGATTTTCAATCTGCTTCTGTAGTTTCTCATCCTTTGTGTGCCGCGAACCGTTACTTACTTATCGTAAAAGCATTGTTGCAGTCGCCTGATCCTTCGAGAGCGACTTGGGAGCCAGGATCGACAAACACACGTGTTTCTTCCGCTTTCGCACCTTTCTTCTGACCAACTCAGTCACACTTTCCATTTTCTTGACAGAAGAACATGGTTTGAATTCAGTTGCTCCACTGAGAAAACAATTCAATAAAAACATCTATATATATTACAGGTTCGAATTTTCAATCTTGGACCTCCACATTCGAGATTTTACCTTCTATGTACCACATCTTATATTCCACATTTTAGGGAATGGCACTAAAGTCAAATTGTTGATAACTTTGTCAGATAATAGCGTAATGAAATTTTTCATAAAACATTGGAAAGCTTATAAAATTTGCCATTAAATGGTCCTATTTTAAACCTTTTCCGATTAATAGTAACGGAGATTTAATGTGATGAAGACAAGTGAATCTATCGTTGTTTGTAAATTTTTATTGTTTAACTTTGGTGCGCTGCATTTTCTAGAAAAGTAATTGGAAAATTTTGAAATTAAGCTAAACAAAACCTTTAACTTTTAACTTTAAAACAAACCAAAGAAAACTTAAATATCTTGACTAGTTCTGAAGTTATAAGTAAATGTATAATACAAAAAAACTCAACGATTCTAGTGCTCTCTCTTCTATAGGCCGAGAGAAGATCAAACAAAGTAATTGAATTGAATTTTCCTTTTCACAAGAAAAGGAAAATTCACCTGTCTTTATTACGTTAAATCTCCGTTTTTATTAATCGAAAAAGGTTTAAAGAAGACCATTTAACGGCAAATTTTATAAGCTATCCAATGATCTGTAGATAATTGATTACTTTATTACAAGGAAAAAATAATTTTTCGAATTTTACAAAACTTTTTTGTACTCTTGGATAAAAAGATTTACAAACGCAGTTTTGAGTGATATATAGAACTGTTTTGTAAAATTGAAGAAATGATTTTTTTCGAATGAAAATACATTGAATGACAAAAAATATAGTTTAAATACTTTTTTAAAACTTTTTTTTATTAGTACATTTCATTACAATAGAGAACTGGAGACTTTAAATTCTCAGCGAGTGGCCACTTCGGGAACTGAATAAAAAGAAGATTTATTTAAAAAGAAATACACAAATGTATTTGAACACAATTTTGTTGTATTCTGTTACTGCTGATTTGTCTTTAAAGATAATAATTTGATGCTTTATAATGTCTGCAGAATAAGATCAAAAGAGTTAAAATTTTCGATTTAATTTTGTGGACGTACACAGTTTTTTAAATAATAAGTAATTTCACAGTATTTTGTGTAAAAACATTTTTTTCATTAAAATAAAATAGTATTGCATACCTCTATTCTAAATTATAGATGTTACCAGCAAAAAGTACTGTGCCGTCATGGTCACGCTTATTTTTAATAATTTTATAATGAAAAGGACGATTAACTTCAACTGTCTTCGATTGAGGTGGCGCCATACGAGAAGTGATCTCCATATCTATAAAAAAATGTGTATTAAAATTAATAAAACTCTTTCTTTCAAAATATGCAAAATCGTTTAAGATCACAGAAACTTACAAGTGGCTGCTGTTGCTTCAGTACCTTCTTCATTTATTTCAATCACAATTTTCTGATTAGCATCAGTTACATAGATTGGTGTTTTGGACATTTTTTTGAAATTGGCTTCAGGAGTAAACATTGAATTTACATTTATCTGAAATAAAAATACAAAATAAATACAAGATATCAAATTAGTACCAACTCTGAACAAAAGAAGTAATAGCTTTTGGGGAAAAAAGCACTGAAATTGGCATTTTTACACTAGTGACAAAAATGCTATAATTTTGGAATAGTTTTTAAAATGTTGATTTTTCTGCTGCTGACAAAAATGATCATTTTTTCACTAGTGGCTTAAATGCTCATTTCTTTTGCTCGTGTCAAAATGGTCCGTTTTTCTTTTTCAAAAAGCTTTAAAAGTTTCTACCTTTTGTAGGAGGCTTTTTAAATCAATTGAAGTTTCGACTTTAAATTTCGGCAAGTATAGCCTGATCCATTTAGACTTTCCTCTCTTTTTTAAGTCTTTTAGTCTCATGTTGTTAAGTTTCTTTTCAACTTCTGCTAGTCCATCAATTTCATCAGGAATAACTACAAGCATCACAGCTTTTTTATTCTGCAAAAGCAATATTACAAATATATGAGTTATGGAGAGATCAGAAATTCTCGTTGGAATTGAGACAATGGTATCTTTTTCTGAGAAAAGATCAATGGGTTAATTAAGAATATTATACTTACTTTATAAGGTATTTCTATAAATGAAGCTTTTAAATCAGTAAGTTTTCCAAATTTAAATTCTTTTTGTGTAGTCATCGTTTCTACAGTATCATTCGAGTCAATTCTACCATTTGAATAAAAGTGTGCTTTGGCAGTGTAATAAGTAACAAATTTGTATTTCCAATTCGCTTTAAAGTACATAACATTAGTGGCTATCAATTTCGTATCAACACTGATAGAATCTGTAAAGATTAAAAATAATTATTTTTACTTTATTAATCATGCGTATGTCTATACTTTACAAGTAAGCTACATTATTAAGAGTATTTGATGGAGAGTGACGTCACTGGTGTAGGCAAAATTTGTCCGCGAACTTTCTCTTAAGACAATAAATACAGTCAAACTTCTACTTAACGGACTTCTGCTTAACGAAAACTCATTAGGGAAGCGTAGAAGGGAGTATATCGGTGAGAGTTATGACTTTGTGCGTACCATCAAATTCAGTGCCGAAAAGTTTAAGTGTCACTTAGTTTTGAGCAGAAGTTATTATGTCGCCAAAAATGATGAGAAAATTTTTAACATTTAAAGAAAAAAGTGAAGTGCTAAAAGATATTAGTGCGGGTGTTGCGAGGAATTTTATTTTGGAGAAATATAACATTAAAACAACAACGTATTATGAATATTTAAAGATCCTGTGATTTAATATGGTTGTTACATCCCTGAACGTTCACTCACTAATAACATTTTAATGACCTTCTACTTAACGAAAACGTCAAATTGCTTTTCGTTAAGTAGAAGTTTGACTGTAATTTGAGACCAAATTTTGTAGAATTAGATAAAATATAACTAAGAAGGTTTGGCTAAATTCCAAAAAAATTGGGTCAGGCAGAGATTGTTAATATTATATTAAATAATTCTTCAGAATTTAGTGTCAAAATAGTTATTATTTTTAGAGAAAGTTTACGGACAATTTTTACTTATATCAGTGACGTCATATATTTCGTCACATGCCTTTAACTCTAATGTGCTGCGTGGTTTACTCAGCCAGATATCAAATCAAATATAAAAATTAATTGAATCGAATTTACTAACCAGCCTGAATCAAATCTTTTATTTTGTTTTTGGTGTTTTCTGCAACCCAATTATTGATTGTGTTTGAAGCTGCATTCTTATTAGAGAAATCAAGATTTTCTATAGCAGATTTAAAACTGTTCCTTGCTAATTGTTGAAAACTTTCTTCACAATTAAAATTATTTTGGATGTACAGTTTGTTCAAAAACCTTATTGTCATTTTGCTGGGGCTCTGTGCAATAAAAAAATTTAATAATTTTTCAGTTTAATAACAAAAAGTAATAAATTAATAATATTAAAAAGCTGAATTAAATAAAATAAATTATTTAAAATACTAATTTCAGATTAATTGAGGATCTGGATTATTATTAAGTGATTCTTACATTTAATTCAGCTATAAGGTTTTGGTATTCATTTTGTGTCGCATAATTAATACTTTTTCCAAGAGCATTTTGTAATTCTTGAAGAGTCGTTCCCTCAGCACCAAAGTTTAATGTAAAAATATTCATTATTTTTTAAGAAAGTTTACGGTCATATGGAATGTCAAATATATAAATGTCCAACTTACGTCATAAAATTTATCCGAAAAATCCACCTCCATTACAGGCATAATAGGCCTTTCCGGAATTTTATATAATCTACCTTGAGAATTTCGATACATACTGAAGTCGTTGTTCCATTGTAGGAACACTCCTTGGATGTTTAAAAATACTGCCAAAATTGGCAGAAGTAAAGCTGAAATTTATTTGATAAATTAATAAATGCACATTAGCTGTTTATAATAAATTTTTAAAAGACACTTTCAGAATTAGTTTTGTTTAACAATTTACCATTTTTGCGGGGTTTGAATTTGACAAACTTTTGTAATCAGTAAGAAAAGTGACCATATTTCGTTACCAGTAGTAAAAATAACTATTTTGGTTTACTGTTGAAAAATCGAAAATCAGAAATGATATCAGAAATGACATCTGATTTTGGAACTAGAAATGATATCATTTCTCATATCATTTCTAATATTATTTCCGATATCATTTATGATATCATTTCTAATATTACCAGTGGCATAACTGGGTGGGCAGGGTCCTAAGGCAAAAAGGAAAATGGGGCCCCAATTATACATATATGATTTCTTATTTTTTAAATAGAAGTTTTTTTCTTTTAAAATTTTAAATCATATTTCACCTTTTTAAAATGTTCTCAAATTTTAAAATTAAGGCAATTTTAATTTCTCCAAATTTTTAATTAACGTTATCTTGCATTCATTAAAAGTTCAATTAATCTACGTTTCAAATATACTAAATATTAATTTTTATCCATTTTTATAATTTTTTAATTATTTACAGCAATTTTTAATTCTTTTAATTATCTTTGAATTGTTTCCAAAAATCTTAAATTTACCTTCCTCAAATTTAAATTATTTTGTTTAGTTTTTCCTATCACTTTTTTAATTTTAATTATTTTTTCCTTGACATTAAATCAATATAATTATTTATTCCTAAATGTTATATTATTCATCGCAAATTTAAATTAATTTTTTTAATTTACCATTATTTTTGTCATTTTGCAATTATTACCTTCAATTTTTAAACATTTTCATAATTTGTACATTAATTTCCTGAAATTTCAAATATTTTAAATAACTATTTTGTTCAATTTTCATTTATCTTCATTATTTTGCAATGAATTTCTCCATATTTTAATATTTTTAATATTTTTAAATTAATTTCCTAAAGTTGCAGTTATCATCACAAATTTAGATTATTGTCATCAATTTTCCACATTATACGATTTTTGAATTATTTTCTTTTGCTTAAAAATAAATTTTGCAATTTTTTAATTATTTTCTTCAATTTCCAATCATTTTAATTATTTTTGCATTATTTTAAAAAATTTTAATTAATTATCTGAAATTTTTATTGTTTTCATTAATTTTCCATTATTTCTGCGATTTTTTCATAACTCTCTTCAATTAAAATTTTATTTTTTAAACATATATTAAATGATTTTTTGAATTATTTTCCTCAAATTTTATTTAATGTTATCAATTTTTCATAATATTTAAATTATTTTTAGCATATACTTACCAAATTTTTTTTCTGAATCTTAAGTTTTTTTCAGAATATTTAAAATACTTTTTCCAATTTAAAATTTTTTTTTCTTACGAGGTTTGGAAAATGCATTTACGCACCATAAGAAGCACCTTACAATGAATAATGCAGGCATCATTTAAGGAGGGCGCCTCCCGTGTGTGGGACTCGAGTCCAGAGAATAGTTTACTTGGGAATATAAATATTCCCCCGTAAGTTTGTCTCCGGGTAATACCCACTAAACCTTCCTCGCTTTACAGGAGTAGTTAATCCTGTAAGCGGGACGATTGAGCTAAGCAACCAACATAGCCGAGTGCTAACTCTACCCAAACCTTTAGATCCCTCTGCCCAGCATCAGATCTAGATCAGCCGACTAGTCAAAGGGGGTAAGAAACCCCTCCGATCAACGGCTGATTTTGAAGTGATGTCAGGTGGAGGATGCTATACGGATTTCTTCTATGATCTTCTTACCTTCCAATGTCTTCAGATTAACCCTGATTCCTTCTCCTGCGTCCATCGAAATCCTTGATTTTCATTACCTGTGTACTGAAGGATTCAATGTGCTGCCACGAGTCCAGACTTCTCAACATAAGGTCAATCATGTTTTCGGGGGTGACTTCAGTGACCACCACCCGAAGCATATCTTGCCTTTTCTCCTTCCAATGTTTACAAACAAAGAGGGTGTGCTCTGCGGTGTTCACGAGGGCGTTGCAATAGGAGCACGATCCCTTTCTTCTTAATTTAAAGCGTTTTAAATACTCGTTGAAACAACCGTGACCTGTTAGCGCCTGTGTAAGGTAATAGCTAACTTCTCCGTGCCCTCTTTCTAGCCATTTAGCGAGGTGGTATATAAGGCGGTAAGTCCACCTTCCGGTAGATTCCCTATTCCATCTCACCTGCCACTCCTTGACTAATCTACTCCTCGTATTCTCTCTGTAGTCAAAAGATCTATCCACGGAACGCTCGCTAGGACTTGCACAGTGCTTGTCGGTATAGTCCGGTAGGCTGAGACTGTTCTCAGCAGTACTATTCGTTGAGCTGAAAATAGTCTCATAGAGATTGTTTTTCTAGGGCTGATGCCCACACTGGAGCTGCATAAAGCAGTCTCGAGTTTACTACGCTCGCTACTAATCTTCTTTTCGCTTCCCTGGGACCATCAATGTTTAACATAAGCCGAGAAATATTTCCTGGACATTGGATGGCTTTAATCGTCGCAGATGTTAAATGTTGGTTGAAGCTAAGCTTCTTATCCAACTCGACGCCCAGGTAATTTATGGTCTGTCTCAATTTAACTTCAGTCCCATCAATCTCAATAGGTAGGGCCACAAAGGATCTCCGGTCTGTGACGAGCAGTGCTTCGGTTTTTTCCAAGGCCATTTCTAGGCGATTGCGTCCATCCAGCGTTTGACACTTCGCAGAGTTTCATTGACCTTTATGCCAAGGATTTCTGTAGTTTGCGCACCGCATACGATAATTTTGACGTCCGCGAAGCCGAGTGATTTGATGTTCGTAAATAGCGTCGACAGTAGATCGGCCTTTGCGAAACCCGTACTGGTTTTCTGATAGGTCATTTTCGCCATTTAGAAGACCCTGAAGTCTCTGCAAAACTATACCCTCTAGAAGTTTACCCACTGTGTCCAGAAGACATATGGGTCTATAGGATGACGTCTTATCCAGAGGCTTGTCTCCTTTTCTAAGAAGAACTAACTTTTGCTTTTTCCAGTCCATAAAAAACCTTCCAGCTTTGAGACAGTCGTTCAAAGGGTTAAGGAGAAGTTTGGGGAACACATCGATCATCAATTTTAGGATCTCGTTAGGTATTCCATCCCTTCCTGTCGCCTTGCCAGATTTTATCCCTTTTCCCGCAGTTCTTAGCTCCTCAAGCGTGAAAAGATCTTCGCACCGTACTAGGCAAGAGGAATAGTCCTCCCGAGACCATGGTTCCACATATGGGAATAAGGCTCTTATGATCTGTCGGACCCAATCAGGTTTGTCTAAACCTGGGATCTGTCGTTTAATAACCAATTTCTTGGTCACAATCTTAAACGCCAGTCTCCATAGGTTGTTTTCGACGTCGCTGATTAAGTTTTTTCAGCATCTCTGTTGACTACGCCTTATTTCCTGCTTAAAAGTCTTTTTTGCTTTATGCCATTCCTGCTCAAGCGAGATGTCCCCTTTTGAACGTGTATATCTCCGTCTCGCTTTATCGCACTCATTTTTCAGAGTGGCCAATTCCTCGTTCCACCAGTATGTTGAGTTCTTCCTAGAGCAATCGCGTCTACGTCGGGGCATAGAGTGGTTGCGCGCTGCAGTCACCTCACGCCTCGCAGCATGCACACTCTCCACAACCGTTTCCGGTTCCCCTATCCAGCCAAGTTCGGAAATCAGCTTGGCTTCTTCCAGGTACTTTCTTGCCTTATCTCGATTGATCTTACTGGTGTTCCATGAGGGGTTCTTACTAAGATTATCGGGTCTTTTGCTCCTCACAAGTTTTTCCATCGAGATAACGAACTCAATATACTGTTGATCGCTTAAGGTTGTTTCATCGAGCACTTTCCAGTTCCTGATCTTCCGTGCCAAATCTGGGAGGCTATTGTAAGATCCAAAATTGATCCCGATTCACCTCGCCGAGATGTAAACTCCTGGCCCCGGTTCACTACGACCAGGTCATTTTTAGCCACCATTTCGCTTATCAGAGTTCCCCTCTTGTCTAAACGGAATTCACCTTATTCGGGACACTTACCATTAAAGTCTCCCGTTATGAGGGTGCTCCTGCCGAAAGCTTTTATGCTTTCGTCAAGAGATTGCACTTCGGCCTGGAAATCTTTAAAACGATCTACATGTTTTGTCCTGGTACCAGACAGAGTGGTACGGTTTCTTACACTGTTCACTGAAAAACAGTATATCAACCCCCCTCTGAATGTCCGTTAAAAGCATGAGATCTTTTGCGAGCTTTCCCTAGTTACGGTTAATCTCAAGACACCTTAGTTCCTTCCTTTTAACTTCTTTAGTTTTGCACTGTAGACAGGGCAGGACTTACTTCTTGGACGGTGTTTAAAATCCGTCATTCATTTATCCGAGCAAGTGGTGCAGTGGACCTCCGCATTACACCCCTTGCTCTGATGGTCTGCTTCTCCGCACCGCCAACGAGCGTTGCTCCTATTAGGGCCACTGCATTTCTTGGTCAGGTGTCCACATCCGAGGCACTTATAGCACCTCTCAACTTCCAGCCTGGTCCGGACTCTGCAGTTTATCCATCCTACTTTTACCCTACCTACATTTAGCAGTGCTCTAGCAGATGCTTCATGAAGTCGAAGCACCGCTATTTTACTTTCAGCACTAAGGGAAAAAAGGAGGCAAGACACCTGCAGGTTTCCAATTTTTAATTATTTTTCTCGATTGTTAATTATTATTCTCAATTTCTAAGATTTTTAAGTATTTTTCTAAAATTTTAATTATTTATTTCTGCGATTTTTTAATAATTCTTTTTAATGAAAATTTTTTAGGTAATTTTGTAATTATTTTCTTTCTTTAAACATATATATTTTATGATTTTTTTCAATTATTTTCCTCAAATTTTATTTACTGTTTTCAATTTTTCATATTTAAATTATTTTTATCATATTTCAATTGTTTTTCTCAATCCTTAATTATTTCCAGCATATTTAACTTAGTTTTTTTATTTTTGAATTGATTTCATCATTTTTCAATTATTTTTCTCGATTGTTAATTATTATTCTCATTTTCTAGAATTATTTACTAAGTTTTTTAAGTATTTTTCTAAAATTTCAATTATTTTCTTCAATTTTTAATTATTTTAATTTGTTTTCATAATTTCCAAAATATTTTATTAATTATCGTAAATTTTAATTATTTTTAGATTTCTTCAATTCTTTTTTCCATTTTTCAGTTATTCTCATTTTTTTCAATTGATTTGTAAGATCTTAATATATTTTTCTCAAATTTCAATTATTTTTTTCTTTATTTAAAAAAAGTTCTGTAATTTTTTCAATTATCTCATTAAATGTCATTTATTTTTTACAACTTATCATTGTTTGCATCATATTTCAATTATTTTCTTTAAATTTCAAAATTTAAAAATATTTTTTATTTATTTTAAATAATTTAATTCCTTTAATTTTCAATTCTTTACATTTGTTTTATATTATTATTTTCAAGATTTTAAATTATTTATCTGACATTTCAATTATTTCATTTAATTTTCAATTATTTATATATTTTTTATAATATTTTCTTCAATTTTCAATTACTTTCGTTCTTTTCATAGTTTCCAAAAAGTTTTTACTTATTTCTCTTTAATTAAAATTTGTTCTCTTTTATTTTAAATTATGTTTTTTTTCATATATTTTCTCTAATTTTTAATTAACTTTTAACTTTTCTTATTTAAAATATTTTACATAAGTTTTTCAATTATTTTCTCAAACTTTAATTATTTTTTTCAATTTTAATATATTTATCTGAATTTTGAATCATTTTTTTTTAATTTTCAATTATTTTCTCTAATTTTACATTATTCAATTTTTTTCAATTTACGTTTAAGATTTTCAAGTATTTTTCTCAAATTTAAATTATTTTCTTTATGTTTAAAACAGGGATGGGCACGGAAACGGAACGAAATTGAAAATCAGTTTTGTTCCGTTTTAGTACCTTGGAACGAAACGAAAGTCGATGGGACTTTCGTTCCGTTCCAAGGCCCAGAAACGAAAGTCGATAGGACTTTTGTTCCGTTCCAAGGCCCTGAAACGAATGTCGATTGGACTTTCGTTCAGTGACTGCGACACAAAACAAAAGTCGACTAGACTTTCGTTTCGTGACAGAGTCCCCGAACGGAACGAAAATGCTAGTTCGAATTATGTATCGTATCGAATCACAAAACGACAGACGACCGCGACGATACCATAGGCCCTGTTCAAATTGTATCGTGGATTGCCACATCACAATACATTCGTCTTGAATCATATCTCGGAGCGTCGTTCAATTCAGAGCACAATATAAACAAATAAGAGCTATGTTTACTGTCTCATACAAAAGAAATGATGAGCTCTTAAATCCTTTGTTAAAATTTCCTCGAAAGGCAAGCCCTCCTTATTATTTCATTTGACCCCTTTAATAAATAAATGAATTAATAATAAATGAATTAATAAATTATAAATCGAAACAAAGCGCTCTATCAGTTCATGCCCAAACAGATAACAATAACAAAAAATAATCGATTCTGGAAAGCGGAGAATGTTCTAAATAATTATTTTAAACATTATAAATTGTTTAAAAAAATAATTGTTTAAACAAATTGTTATAAACAAATGCTAAAATATCAACATTTTTTTTGAGAAAAAAATTTTTATAAGTAGAAAATGTTTTAAATAATTAAATTCAACATTAAAAATGATACAAAAAATTAATTGTTTAAACAAATTGTTATAAACAAATGGACAAATATTAAAATTGTTATCCTACAAAAAATTCTGAGTAGTGGAGAATGTTTTAAATAATTAAATTTAACATTATAAATTCTTTAAAAAATTAATTATTTAAACAAATTGTTATAAACATTTCGAGAAATATTAAAATTTTCATCAGAAATCGATGGAGTCACTTATATGTGACACTTTCAATCGTTTCAATTTTTTGTTATAAATAAATAAAAATTAAGTTTCTTTAATGGGAATTCCCGAAAATAAATGGAAAAAACAAAAAGTTGTAATCAAAACTGTTTCGTTGAATTGATATAAAATCCATGAAAATTCCTATTATAAATACAACGCAGTTTCTCTTAAGGAGAGTTTAAAGAATAAGATCCAATAATTTATTTAAAAATTTTTGAATATTGACTATTTCTTAAAAGACCCTCCGGAACCCCCATAAATATATAACAATTTCATTTTCTTATTTTTCTTTAAAACGCTGTAGTAAAAGCAGAAAATATAATACATTGTATTTATAAAACTTATAATAATTAGTTCAGATTTATTCATAAATAAAATAAAATTAATTTTAAAATCATTTATTTTCTTAAAAAAATTTTTATCTGAAAATAATGAGTTTTGAAATAATTTTTAATTAAAATTAAAACATCATAAAATTTATTTTCTTAACATAAATTAGAATATGCTTATACAATCTGTATAAGTAATATTAACATTTTTTATTATAATTAATTAAAATTTATTTATACCTAAATAAGAAGAATTTTTAAAAGTTTTGTTCTTTATCAATTTAATTTCCTATTTTTAATTTAAAACTTGAATTAAAATTATTATTGTTGTTTGTCAAATTAATAAAAATAAATATTAATAATTTACAAATAATTGCAAATTAAAAATTAAAAATTAAAATTTTAAATCCAAAGAAGTAGGTGATAATTTTGAAGTTTTATTTCCAATTTTAATTTATTATTTCGTAATTTTAATTTAAATATAAGATAAAAATGAAAAAATTCAATTAAAAAAAAATAAATTTTTTTTATTAATTTTATTTTGTTCATAAATAAATTCTAATTAATTTTTTAATTAATATAATTTAATTTAATATTTTATTTAATATAATTTAATTTCAATTTTAACATTGTTAAACTTTAATTAAAAATAATTTTAAAATTATCCTTGTGGACTTTTATTAATTTTATAAATATTAATAATAATATTAACAATTTTGAAATAAGTTTATATTAAATGTAAATTGAAATTGGGAAATTATATTTAAAGAAAAATATTGTTATTAATTTTATTTTATGTGTAAATAAAGTCTACATAATTACAACGAAATGTTAATAAGTTAGTTTAGTTGTTATTTTGTTTGGATTGTAAAAATTGTAGTCAGATGTTTTGTTTTTTGTTATAAAAATCCATATTTATTTTATTCAATAAATTGCGATACCGCAACTCATAATAATAATATTATTATTATAATAATAAATATATTTACAGCTTTTCTTATATGTTTTAAGGGGTTAAACCACTCTAGAACATCAAAAAAGGCCTAATTTTAATAATTTTTTTAAAGAAAAGTTTAAAAGTTATGAAAAGTATGTTTATATATCTTGATTAGGTAGGTACACTTTAAAAAGAAAAAAAATGTACTTCATAAATTTTTTTCTTATTAAATATCAGATATATAGGTACGTGATGGAAACCGTTTTTGAGAGGAATGGCCTCGCGGCCGGAAAGGTTTTTGCTACAATTTTCATTCCAGATTAAAAAGCAAATTTTTTTCTATTTCTACATCTCAAAAGCTAGAGAAAGACGTAGGGGATTTTTATTTTATGGATTTTTGCAGTTCTTGTAAATTTTTTTTTTTTGTTGAAGAAAAAGCAAGAGAATAATATTATTACAGAATGTTATTAGACATGTCTTGAAGTAAAAAAAAAATATTTTTCATTTAAAAAAAAATTCAAAATGGCGTTCTCTTGAAGCATGTTATGTATGATGATTTTGTAGCACACAGCTTGACCATCTAGAAGTTGAATTTAGAAAAGATATATACTAAATTCATCTTTTTCCTCCTATTTTAGAAGATTTAAAGTACCTTTTAAGCCAATAAAAAAAAATTAATTTTTGAAAATTCTAGAGTGGTGTAACACCTTAAATTAAAACAATAATACTAATAATAATAATAAGTAAGATTTTATTTACGTTAAATTTGAAATTTATGACTTCTTAATTTTACTGAAAAATTATTTCAAAATTATTCTTCTTTTATTTTATTAATTTTACAAATAATAATATTCACAATGAATAATAATAGTAATAATAATAATTTTGAAATATTTTTAAAGTACCTACACTTATTCTGAAAAAAATTGTAATTTAAAGTAAAAAGGAATTTTGAATTAATTGAATATAATATAAATAAATTTTGTGAATAAATTACTTAATTAAAATAAATTATATTTGCTGTCTTTCTTATATTAACTTTTCGAATAATTATTCTGAAATAATTGTCAATTAAATTTCAGATAGAAAACTTTTTAATAAAATAGATATATTAAAATTAATTTCATTTACGAATAAATCGTAACTAATTATAATAAATTAGGGGAGAGTAGTCAGAGTTGGACAGTGGTCAGAGTTGAATCATAGCGTTTATTTTGTTTTATTACAGTAGATCCATATGTCGTTGTGTGTAAATACTTGTTAGCAATGCCAGCAAACTTTTTAGATGGATTGCAGTGAAGCGTGCGAACTATACAGACGTATTAAGCGAGTCCGTGTTATACGCTCAACAAAAAACGTTTTTGTAGTTTCAAAATTAGATAATTAAATGTAGAAGAAATATGCTGAAGATAAATTAAGTTGACTAAAATTGTTCATTAAGATGTTATACGAAAATGTGGAACGTAATTTGGTGTTTGTACAAAGCGTTCATGGTGTGTGTGTGATATGAAGCTAAACGACGCTTGAGTCAAGGTTGGTACACCCAAAATTTTGCAATTCTGAAGCATTTTTGCAACGAAAATGAATTTGATAACTTAAAAAGGTGTCCAAAACTTCATTTCTATTGGAAAGAAAGAAAATTCAAATTTTTAGTAATACTTTTTCACTTTCAGATCAATTTTGCGATACAAGAGGAAATATGATTTATTTTAATTTCATGTTTCCTTTTGTCATTTACAAATGTATTTGAGTGCCATTCTATCATGTGAAGGCAAAGATATTGTCATTTTCAATGATTTATCTTCATATTTTATTGATTTTCTACAGTGACCCAACTCTGACTACCATGTTCAACTCTGACTACCTTTTTTTTTTTAATTGCCTATAACTCCGAAACTTTTGGTCCACATTTTTTGCAATGTTTAGCAAAAACATTGCATCTTAGTAGAACTTTCCAATAATATAAGAGACATCGCAAAATTCGGCCTCCAGGACAAGTTATATAGAAATGTCAAAACTATATCCAACTCTGACTACTCTCCCCTATATAAATATAATATATTATATTTGCTGCTTTTTCTCAATGTTTTAAATTAAAATAATAATAATAAATCAAATTTCGTGTATTCTAAAATTTTTTATATTTCTTATTTTAATTTAAAATTATTTCTAGTACCTGTATATTTTTATTTATTAATTTGAAAAGTAATAATGATAATTTTACTAATAATAATTTTTAAATTATTTAAAATTTTTTAAATTAAAAAATTGAAATTGTTGAACAAAAAAAATAATTTCAAAATTTCTCTTTATATAATGATTGAATAAATTCTAATTAATTAATATAATTTTAATTATATTTGCTTTTTTTCTTTAATATATATATATTAAAAATGTATATTTATTGTTTAAACAAGTTTTTATATTTTTAAAAAAAAATCATTGTTCGCGCGTTAAATTCAAACAGAGTTGGTAGGGTGGTAGCCATATGTAGTCTACATAACCGAACAATTATTATTCTTTTTTATGAAATAGGCTATTCCTATTATAGATTTAGATTTTTTACAGTTTGTTTATTGATTTGAATTCGTTTAGTTACCTGCTAAAACCATATTTCTTTCTTAAATACGTTAAATCAGTTGGCCATATATCACATCATTCGATAAAAGAATTTACAATATTAGTTTGTTTAAACAATTTTCACACTTATGGATCTTCCTTAATTATTATTATTGGATTTTTATAGGCTTTAAGAGGTGCAAAATTATAAAAAAGTTACAACTCTCTAGCAGTGTTATTTGCAAAGTTGCAAATAACCAATATGACCGAATTCATTTAAAATCAGACAGGCTAGACTTGTTCGGGACTCAAAGTAATTTTCAACTTCAAAATGACGTTTTATAAAGAATTTAAGACGACACGTATTTTTTATTTTGCTGAAAATTTTTTTTTTTTAAGTTATAAGGATTTTAAGTTTAAAAGTCGAAAACTTCGTTTCTACAAAATTTAGGGGGAAAAATCTTTAAAGTATTGGAACGTTTTAAGTACTTAAGGTAATTTTTTTTTCTTCTTGCATCTGAAAGTGCTTTTTTTCGTCTTTTCAAATCCATTGGAAAAATTAAAAAATATTTAAAAATAACAAAATGGCGGTCACTTTACTAAAAAACTTAAAATTGAATTTACTCAAAAATCCCACATTTTCTTTGCTCAAAATTTTTTTGGAAATTGTGGTCATAGGGAAAAATATTTTCCAGAATAATTTAACTTGTGCCCAATTATGGTACAATAAAAAAATTTTTTTTTTTTATTTTTTTAAAAAAAAACATCATTTTTCTCAAGAAATACACTAGATATGAAAAAAATTCTGAAATAGAAGTTGTCTGTCTTTAAAAATTCTAATAGTATATTAAGCAACAAGGGGTTAAAGGCAGCCATTTGTTTACGCTGATGTTTGTGTACGAGTGACAGTCGAGGGCGAAGACTGAAAAAACGCAAAGTAGAGAAAAATGACAAAAGACATTATTTTAGATTTCTTGAGAAAAATGATGTTTTTCTTTAAAAAAATAAAACAAATTTTTTTCTCTTGTACTAGAATTGGGCACAAGTTAAATTCTTATGGAAAATATTCCTCCTTATGACCACAATTCCTAAAAAAATTTTTATCAAAAAACAAGGTGGGATTTTGAAGTAAATTCAACTTTAAATTTTATAGTAAAATGACCGCCATTTTGTTATTTTTTAATATTTTTTAATTTTTCCAATGGATTTGGAAAGACGAACAAAAGCCCTTTCAGATGCAAGAAGAAAAAATAAATTATCTTAATTACTTATAAAGTTCCAACACTTTAAAGATTTTTCCCCCTAAATTTTGTAGAAACGAAGTTTTCGACTTTTAAACTTAAAATCCTTATAACTTCAAAAAAAAATTTTTTTCAGCAAAATAAAAAAATACGTGCCGTCTAAAATTATTTATAAAACGACATTTTGAAGTTGAAAATTACTTTCAGTCCCGAACAAGTTTACTTGTTTACAAGAACAATTACTCTTTAAATCTTAATTAGTTAAAAATGACTAATTTAAAAGCAAAAACTCAGTCTAATTTAAAAAGTTATTTTTCTACTAATAATTTAGTATAAAGTTACTAATTTTTAGTCAAATTCATATTTAGGTTATGTCAAAATAATTAATATTTTAGTAAAATTTTGTTTACTAATTCAATTAATCAAATTTTAACTATTTTTTAGTTATGTTTTTACTAACAATTAGTCATTTTTTTACTAATAATTAGTTATTTTTAACTAATTCAGATTTAGAGAGTACTTTGTCTAATACGGCGCTATATATTATTTATATACTATATTATTATTTATATATTATATTTATTCTGTTTTCTAATTTAAGTAGCATTGTAGATGCTTCTTCTCTGCAAATTTAGATGTTTAATTTTTTTTTAATTTTCAAAGTTTTTGTCATTTTTTAAAATATTGAAAAACTCGATTTTCTCAAAATCACCACCTTCTTTATTCTTAAAATTGTACATTTGTCGAAATGTTTATAACAATTTGTTTTAAATAATTAATTTTTTAAAAAATTTATAATGTTAAATTTAATTATTTAAAACATTCTCCACTACTCAGAATTTTTTGTAGGATAACAATTTTAATATTTGTCCATTTGTTTATAACAATTTGTTTAAACAATGAATTTTTTGTATCATTTTTAATGTTGAATTTAATTATTTAAAACATTTTCTACTTATAAAAATTTTTTTTCTCAAAAAAAATGTTGATATTTTAGCATTTGTTTATAACAATTTGTTTAAACAATTATTTTTTTAAACAATTTATAATGTTTAAAATAATTATTTAGAACATTTTCTGCTTTCGAGAATCGATTATTTTTTGTTATTGTTATCTGTTTGGGCATGAACTGATAGAGCGTTTTGTTTCGATTTATAATTTATTAATTCATGTATTATAATATAAAGGGGCCAAATGAAATAATAAGGAGGGCTTGCATTTCGAGGAAATGTTAACGAAGAATTTAAGAGCTTATCATTTCTTTTGTATGAAAAAGTAAACATAGCTCTTATTTGTTTATATTGTGCTCTGAATTGAAATAAATAAATAAATAAACTTAAACTTAAATATTATATTTAAGTTGTTAAAAATATTTTTGCCTCATAGGATCTGGTATATGATGTTGGATTTTAATTGTATTGTATTGTTTTCATTAATTATTAATAGATAAGAGGACGATCTTACATAATTGTACAATGAATTTAATTCGGTTCATGGATTTGAAAATACTACAACAACAACAATGAGTATTTTTTATTAAAATCCAACATCATATACCAGATCCTATGAGGCAAAAATATTTTCAACAACATAAATATTCCAAAAATAAAGGATCAATATTTCAGAACATCTTCATTCATTATTATTATATTTAAAATATTTACACTGAGAGAAATCTGATGCAATTATTGTATCAAACATAACCTCGATTAAGCATATGGAAGTACTAGTGACAATTTATGCTTGAATCCAAATAAAATTTGCAAGGAATCCAACTTTTATTAGCACTCAGTTCTGCTTATAAAATTTGCTCAAACGCCAACTAGTTTTCAGGCGGAGTTTATACAACACAAGCTAACCTGCGTGTATACATAAAAAACGCACACATTTCTGTGTTTACGTTTGCGCGCCTTTATGTGTACACGCGGGTAAGCTTGTGTTGTATAAACTCTGCCTAAAAACTAGTTGGCGTTCGAGCAAAATTTATAAGCAGAACTGAGTGCTAAGAAAAGTTGGATTCCTTGCAAATTTTAATTGGATTCAAGCTTAAATTGTCACGAGTACTTCCATATGATTAATCGAGGTTATGTTTGTTACAATAATTGCATCAGATTTCTCTCAGTGTATAATTGTTGATAATACAAAATGTAGAAATTATTTCGTACTACAATTAGTAGGCCCGGGGTACTGACCCACTTTTCCCCTTAGCAGTTACGCCACTGAATATTACTTTTATTTATTTATTTATTGCCAATAAGTATAACCTTTACGAAATTGACGACATGTTTAAGTTTCTTCTTTTAGATAAATTGATCGGAATTGACATAGGAAATGATGTCATTTCTGCCATCAGAAATGATATCAGAATGTATATCAGAATGTATATCAGAAATGATATCAGAAATTGCATAGGAAATGACATCAGAAATTACATCGGAAATTACATCAGAAATGGCATCTGATTGTAGAACTAGAAATTATATCATTTCTGATATTATTTCTGATGTCATTTATGATATCATTTCTAATATTACTTTTATTTATTTATTTATTGCTAATAAGCATAACCTTTACGACATCAGAAATGGCATCTGATTTTGGGACTAGAAATAATATCATTTCTAATATCATTTCTGATATTATTTCCGATGTTATTTATGATATTATTTCTAATATTACTTTTATTTATTTATTGCTAATAAGTTTTACCTTTACGACATTGGAAATGACATAAGAAATGATATTAGATATGACATCGGAAATAATATCAGAAATGACAACCGAAATGATATCATTTTTTAGCCCCAAAATCAGATGTGATTTCTGATGTCATTTCCGATGTTATTTCCGATGTCCGATTTTTCAACAGGGTATTGATTGATGGAAAAAATAAACATACTCATTACAAATAGGAAAAATGACAATATTTCGTTAATAGTGGGAAATATGTTTTATGGCGAAGGAAAATACGCAACTTTTTCCCTTCTGACATTTTTGTTATTTATAAACAATATTTTACATATAAAAATGTCAAAAAATTGAAAAATTTCGATTTTTAAATTTAAGTTTTAAAAATCAAAGATTATCAGTTTTTTTGCAATTTTTATCTAAAATATTGTTCATAAAGAAAAAAGTCACAGGGAAAAAAGTTGCGTATTTTCATTCTCCATAAATCAGTGATTTTAGAAAATCAAAATTTTGATTCTTAATTTTTGTCATTGTTTAATTTGAAATGTAAATTTTAAGCGAAGATCGAGTTATTTGATCCAGAAGCTCATTTTAGTTTGAGAAAACAATTAAAATACATAAAAATTATAAACTTTACTTACTTAACTTCATTCTTCTAAAATAGTTTTTGCGTCTGAAGAAAAATGAAAATATATCCAGAAGCGAATTCTAGTTCAGTATCTGAAATAAATGTTCTGCAGATGAAGTATTTATACTCAAAGGCGGATTCAGAAGAGGGTTTTGGATGGGGCGATATGTGAGATAGAAAGAGACAAGGATATAGTGCTATCTCTTTTTCTCTCATATGATGATCTAAGGCTTTTGGGTGGGGCGATCGCCCCCCTCTGGATCCGCGCCTATTTATACTATTTTAATAGAATAATCGTTCTTTAATTATAGTATGTAGAGCATTATCATTCCCTAACGCAAATGAAATATTTCAAGAAAAGCAAATGTCAGTGAAGGTCACTAAATATTACTGCCTTAATGTAGAAAATTAATATTTGTTTTACATATCGTTTATAAGTTGACACGTGTCAACAGCAGTTTTTTGTTATCAGATTACAAAATATAAATGTGTACTAACCAATTTAAATTGATCATTACAAAATGTTAACGTTTTTATTCATTTCTGAAAAATGATGTTTCAGTAAAATAAATTTTATTTATCTCCTTATAAAGAAAGTATTGCTTTTTTGAAAAAAATGATTAATTTCCACACAAAAACCTTTGTTCAAGATCTAAAAGAAAGAAACATAATCTAATTTTCCCAGATAATTAGAAAAGAAAACTACCCTTAAAAATTATACCTAACCAAAATAATCGAAAATAATTATAAAAAAAATTTGTTTAAGAAAACCAAAAAAACTGGGCAAGTGTGAGTGGGACTTGTGCACCGACGGTTCCGTAAACAAACTTAAAAATGCGTTAAAGGGGAACTTTTTTTGGGGCAAATTTTATATTTTTTAACAAGAAAAAACTTATAATAATAAATTTTAAATACAATTTTGTTTTATTTTTATTAGAATGTATAAGTATGAAATTAAACATTTTTATAATGTTTAATGTTTAATTTAATTAAAAATAAAATATCGACAATATGCGAACGAATTTTCGAAAAGTGATCGGATTCGCTTCGAACACGTTACTTGGTCTACAAAAAATCGGAATTAATGTCCTTAATGATTTCTGTAAATCAGAATCGTCAATTATGAAAAGCTATTTTTTTTTAATAATACTACTGTACTAGATGAACGAATTTATGAAACAAATTTATTTCTTATATGATAAACAAATAAGATATGTCCAAGAGAGTACCCTCACGGAAAAAAATGAATTGTCTGCAGTGGGTAAATAATATTTGCTGTTGAGTCTAACATAATTAGTAACCACAGCAAATTATTTGCTGTGACAATGAACAAAGTTTGCTGTGATAAGCAATATTAGAAAATTTTTTTAAAATTTACTCTCACAGCAAACTTTTTTCTCTCACAGCAAATTTGTTCGCTGTTCCTATATTTGCAAACTTATTTTGACGTGGCAGCGAATACTTTACTGTCACAGTAAACTTCTTTCTATGCGTGCTAAAAATCATTCCTTCATTATGTCCCAACTACTAAATTCGAGATGAGTCTTAACTAAAAACGTAAAATTCCTGACTAATTGTTTGTTATCTTATTTTCTAATTAATATAAGATAATATTGATTGTAACTTCACCAGTTTATGATTTAAAAACAGCGATTAGAAATATTGTTAAATATACTTTAAATGTGTCCTTGAAAAACCAGTGGCGTAACTGGGAGGGCAAGGGCCCTGGGACAAAAAAGAAAATGGGGCCACAATTAATAATAATAATAATCGCAAATTTCATTCTTTTATTCTGTCCACACCTGAAGTTTAACACAATAGATATTTTTTGTTTTAAATCAATAACTTTTCAAAAAATGTATTTTTATATTAATTACAAGATTTCTAATTTTATTGATTTTATTATTAATTCTTCTGAATCTAAAATTTAAATCAATTAACAAATTTATATATTTTATTTCCAATAATAATAATAATGTATTACAATACAAACGTGTCTTATTTACAACTACTTTACAGATTTTAATAAAGATTCAAAACACTTTAAACATAATATGAAAATTAATGAATATTTTATATTATAATTTATAATAATATATGAATAATTTTCATAATAATATTTTCTTCTTTTAATTACTTCTAAAAAATACAATATAAATAAAAATAAAGAATAAAATATTATGATATAATTGGAAAAAAGCGAGCACTGTTTTCAAATATTTTTTAAGACTTTTAAATGCCTTTTTTATACTTAATTTATTGATCTTTTAATAATTTTCTTTCTTTTTTTTTAATTTAAAAGTTTCTTCCCTATGTTACGTCAAGTAACATATTTTATAATTTTTTCAAACTGAAATTGTATTATTATAAAAATCAATGTTTAAATAAGTAACGTTTCGGCTATCGACCGAAGTAACGCTCTTGTTTAAAGACAAAATCAATCGGAACGTTAATAGGGGAGATATGATGCTCGAGAAACATGCATATTACCCTAAATTAAATGTGCTAAGTGGTTCCTGCCACCCACTGGGAGATGGAAAACACCATCGATTACTTTTCTAAATAAAAGCTCCAGGGACCAGCAGAACAAGTCAGTCTAATTCAAACCCCGAAACTCTGATTGTCAAAATCTTAACACTAAGTCTGAATTCAACCCCGGAACCTGTAAATATCGTCAATTTCTACAAGTGACCTGCCAAGTCTAATTCAAACCCCGAAACTCTAATTGTCAAAATCTTCGTATCAGTTGTCAACTCTTCGTACAAGTATAATTCAAGACCAGAAACTCTGTTCATCAACCATCTTAATTGACTAGTTGTCAATTTTCTACGAATCTTATTTCAACGAATTGTATTCTTTAAAATCTACGCATCTTTTAATCAAATTTGAATACAAGACAACTTCCTGCCAACGTTCGCCCAGTACTGGTTGCCAGTATCCTGCCAACATTCAACCAGCATCGCTTCTACTACTCAGCTGGTTGGTTGCCAGTTTCTTGCCAGTGTTTGGCCAACATCACAGCGACGTCTCAGCTGATCGGTTCTCAGTACCTCGCCAGGACTCACCCAACATCTTGCCGATCTCTCAGCTGGCTGGTCGCCAATTTCCTGCCAGGATTCAGCCAGCATTCAATTAGTCTCTCAGCTGACTGATTGCCAGATTCCACCCAAGGTTCGACCATCATTACTCAACTCTTGTTCCTGAGCTTGGTCTAAGAATCTTCACATTAAATTTAAAAGGTTAGTTCCAAATATTTTTAATCCCTTGTCGCTTTCCCAAACCCTTATCTATTTCCTTTGTAAAAAGATAAAACCTGTTTCAGATTGTCCATACTCTGCCACCAGTTCTCGCCGCTCTCTCAACACCTCAGCTTGTAGGTTTCTAACGTCGATTAGCCTTTGTGTAAACAATAAATTTAGATATTTGTACAACTGTCTCTCGATTCATTTACTCGTACACCTAACCCTCACTGTTCAACCACCGATAGATTTAAAAAATAATTTTCGTATGTTATGTTATTTATGACGTAACTTACGTTAATTTGGTGCATCGTCCTGTGTGTACAGTAGAGGTTAAATGGTTGAGAGCATTTTGTACATTTTTTCTCTTTTCACATTTTTTCAAGGTTTTTAGAGAGCGAGAGAATTTTGGTAAACTTTTATTAGTGTTATTATTCTTATATATGTATTATGTAAAACATTTTGATAATTTAATATGATATGTCGCAACCAAATGAACAAAATGAAAAAGTAACAAGAAATAAAACTAAAAATAACGAAGAATTGGCTAAAGAGGTTGAAAAAAATAATAAAATTAATCTTGATTCTAAAAGTGGACTTCCGATAAATCCTGAAAACTCTATTATCACTCAAAATACCGGGGAATCTTTTGAATTAGACTCAACCATCAAAAATTTTAACTTGAGTGATAGTCTTACTAGTTCCACGATCCTTGAAAAAACCTTAACAAATAATCCATTAGAGAATACTCTTTATCCTGAATTATTTGATCCCTAAATAAATCTCGTGAGTTATTATATAAGTTTTTAACTAGTCCTTCTTTAAAAACAGTTAAGACGGAAAATCAAACTAAGATAGAAACAAAAATGTCTAATGATAATAATAAACCTGGTGGTTCACGAGATCAGCCTGTAATTGATCCTAATGTACAAATAGCTTATTATCCCCATAATCAGACGATATCATTACGCGATGCAATTGAAGTAGTTCCATTATTTGACGGAAAAACAATGTCTCTAGAAAATTTTATTGATGGCTGCACAGAAGCAAGACAAATGCTTCCTCTGGCGGCAGAAGGAAATTTAGTAAAAATGATACGATGTAAACTTATTGGCGAAGCTAGAAAAAGTGTTTTTGGTACAACATTCAATAATGTAGATGAACTTATAAATGCTTTAAAAAGATCGTATTTAGTATCAAAATCGGTTTACCAACTACAGGGTGAGCTAGGAAATACCTTTATGTGGCAAGAAGAAAATGTTTTATCTTACGCGACTAGACTTAAAGAAATTTCAGAAAAAATTTTAGACGCTCATAAAATGGCAAATAATCAAGAAATTGATGAAAATTTTAGTACAGGGTTAAATAGAGATTTAATAGATTGTTTTATAAGAGGATTAAGGCCGGAGATAGAAATTCGAGTACAACGAGCAAATACATTAAGAGAAACGATAACTTCGGCAATAGAAGTAGAAAAAAGATTAAAAGCGAGTCAAGATTTAAGGAGAAATAAAATTCCAAATTCAGAGTTGGAAACACCACAAAGAAGTAGTAATATTCATCCACGAAACAATAAAGTAAATACTTTACAAGAAAATATAGTAAACTGTCAAATTTGTGGCGGAAAAGGTCACATTGCTCCAGTCTGTAATAAATTAAATATAAAAAATCAAACAGTTGCAAATCAACAATTTTTACCAAATCAACAACGTAATTTTTCAAATAGTCAAAGTCAACGGTTTAATACAAATCAATTTAGAACTTTTCAAAATTCAAATTTTAATCGAAATTATCAAACTCAAAATTCCAATCGAAATTTCCAGAATCCTAATTTTAATCAAAATTTTTCTAACCAAAATTTTCAAAATCCAAATTTTTCTAAACAAAATACAAATTTTCCTAAACAAAATTTTCAAAATTCAAATTTTTCAAGAAACCAAAATATTCAATATCAAAATCAACAAAGATTTCAAAATAGACAACATTTTCAAAATCAATCGAATTTTCAAAATCAACAAAAATTTCAAAACCAAAAAAATTTTCAAAAGCAACAAAATTTTAAAAAAATTATAACGAACCAATAAATTTTAATAACCAAAATCAAAAAGGTAACAATTTTTCTCCTAATACAAATCCTAATTTACAAAGTCAACAAGTGCAAAATTCTCAAGTTAAAGTAATGTGTAATTATTGCAAAGAAGAAGGTCATCTTATAAATGATTGTGCTTTAAGAATTCGTAATAGTGCTCGAAAATTACAACAACCACAATCGGGAAACTCGAGCAACCTTCTCTTAGTAGATGCGACAGAGGAGGTTTTGAGCGAGGAAACGCATCTTTAAACGTTAAAAATGAAAAAAATACTAAAAAAGAAAATCAACCGGAAAATAGCGAACAAATTAATGCTACTATGTCAAGTAGTATCCCATATATTTCGATAAGTGCAGCTGGCTTACAAAACACCGTAACCATGATGATCGATACTGGAGCAGGTCCAAACCTTTTAAAAGAAGGGGTCGTTGGACCTAATATTTACATTAATACGGAGGAATGCTTGCGACTCACTGGTATCAACGAACATCCTGTTTTCACCCTCGGACAAATAAAGTTAAATATACTCGGTCACCCCACGATTTTTAATCTAATCCCTAATGATGTTCCAATTAGTCATGAAGGAATTTTAGGCACACAATTTTTTAACAACAACAATGTAAAAATAAATTATGCGGAAAAACGAATTGAAATCGATGACAATTTTTATCTATTTTCTACACAAGAATACATAACAGTACCAGCAAGAACTATTGCAACAGTTTTTGTTAATATTAAAAATAAAGATAAAAAAGTTGGTTATATTCCAAAATTACTTATTGGTGAAGGACTTTTTATTGGAAATGCTTTAGTAACAAATGTAAATGGTCGAGCTTATTTAAAAATTGCTAATACTTGTGTTGAAGCAATGAATATTCCTATATTAACAGTGGAATTACTTGACTTTATAGAAAATAAAGAAGAAAATGTAACAACAATTAAAACTAATGATAAATATTCAAAATTAATACAGTCTACAATTAACACTCAGTTCAGATCATCAGAAAATTTTTTACATGGCTTTATTAATAACGATAATGAAAAATTAAATAAACTTTGTCAGGTATTTAATATTACAGGTATTAATCGAATAGAAACAGTAAAGAATTTTTTAAGGTTAGATCATTTAAACGAAGAAGAATTAACTTATGTAATAAATATAATAACAAAAAATATCGATCGTTTTCAAATCCCAGGAGAAACTTTAGAAGCTACTAATCTTTTGGAACACACTATCCCCACTACCGACGACCAACCAATTTTTACGCGTCAGTACCGTTTTCCACCGATTCATAAAGAAGAAATTAAAAGACAAGTTAATGAACTTTTAGATCAAGGAATAATTAAACCTTCACAATCCCCATATAACACACCAGTTTGGATAGTACCTAAGAAATCAGATTCTCAGGGAAATAAACGTTGGAGAATGGTCTTGGACTTTCGCAAATTAAATGAAAAAACAATTAAAGATAATCATCCTTTGCCTAATATAATTGATTTGTTAGACCAGCTTGGAAACGCAAAATATTTTTCAGTTTTTGACCTGGCATCAGGTTTTCATCAGATTAAAATGAATAAAGAACATTCACACAAAACAGCTTTTTTTACACCGGACGGTCATTATGAATTTGACCGCATGCCTTTTGGTTTAAAAAATGCGCCAGCATGTTTTCAACGTCTTATGAATGCTTGTCTTACCGGATTAATTAATACAGATTTATTTGTTTATTTAGATGATATTGTAATATATGCAGATACATTAGAGGAACATGAACAAAAATTTAATGCATTAATGGAAAGATTACGTTTAGCTAACCTTAAATTGCAACCAGATAAGTGCAAATTTTTACGACCCGAAGTTAATTATTTAGGTCATATTATTGATAAACATGGCGTTAGACCCGATCCGAAAAAACTAGTAGCCGTAAAACAATTTCCAATTCCCAAAAATCAGAAAAATATCAAACAATTTCTCGGTTTAGCTGGTTATTACAGAAGATTCATCAAAAATTTTTCGAAAATAGCTACACCACTTTCAAATCTTTTGAAAAAAGACGTACCTTTTTCCTGGTCAGACGAACAACATGATGCTTTCGAATACCTCAAATCAAAATTATGTGAGGAACCTCTTTTAATTAGACCCGATTTTTCAAAACCATTTGTTGTTACGACTGATGCTTCAGGATTTGCAATAGGTGGCATATTGTCACAAGGACCATTAGGTAAAGACCAACCAATTTCTTACACATCTCGAGTTTTAAATGAAAATGAAAGAAAATACGATACATACGAAAAGGAAGCTCTAGCAATAATCTACTGCGTTACACAATTTAGACCATACCTATATGGAAGAAAATTTACATTAGTTACCGATCATAAACCATTAGTATGGTTCCAAAATTCCAAGGACCCATGTTCAAGAGTAACCAGATGGCGTTTAAAGCTCGCGGAATATGAATTCGATGTAGTTTATAAAGCAGGAAAAACCAACGTGAACGCAGACGCATTATCAAGGAACCCTGTAACATTTATACGAAAAGAAAATGAATATGAAACTGAAGAAGAAACATCCGATGATGAAGACCCTATTGACTTGTATTGTGATGAAGAAATTAATCAGTCTTATGATGAATCTAATACCGATGATGAAATTGAAGATAACAATATAAAAATAAATTCTGCAAACCCTTTAAATTCACAAAAAATAACAACGTATATTGAAAAATCTATGACTAATATAATCAATCATGTTAAGAATCATAGTGAAGATAAAATTTTGTTTAATGCCTTAAAAAGTATAAAAGAAATTTTAGGAACCATCACAACAAAATCATTTCCTGAAACTGAAGAAAAATGTTACATTACAACTCGTAATAAATCTTATAATAAAAATAACATAAAAAATAAAGAAACTTATGAAAAACAAGAAAATCAAGATCAGCCTTTGAGAATTAGCAAAAGGAAGCGTGGTAGACCTAAGAAATATTTAGAAGAAAAACAAGAATTGACTACTAAGGAATCAAGAAAATGAGGAAGACCAAGGAAAACTCTTAAGGAACCTGAAAGAAACGAAAATGCAGCAGTGACAAGAAAACGTGGTAGACCTAAGAAACCTAAATGTAATGAAATTGAAGAGAAAATGAATGAAACTAATAATTATTATTCTGATACCGACTCAGATAATAAATCCGAAGATACTAATGTATCCGACCTTGAAAATTATTCTGATCCTGAAAATCCTTTTAATCCTGGAATAAATCCAGATCCTGAATATTATGATGAAAAGAAATCCAGAAATTCTAAAATGAATCATAGAAGTGATTCAAATCCTAAATATTTAGATGTTAAAAAATTTAGAAATCTTCGTAAGAAAAAATGTAGAGATGAATTAAATGAAAATGAAATGTCAAATTATGAGGAAGTAAGTAAAAATAGTTTAAACAATGATTCGTCAGAAGAAGAAATTGAAAATAAAGAAATTAATGAAGAAAATAACGAAGAAAATAATGAAGAGATTAATGAAGAAAATATTGAAGATAAAGAAGAAATAGAAGAAATTAATTTTGAAGGTTTATCGTCTCAATCATGTTCAAAAGAAATCGAAAATAAATCGAAAAATATTGTAGAATGTCGGGATCAATTAACAATGAGAAAAGATAATTATGCGTATTTTGTAACTTGTAATGGAGTACCACGTGATAATGGATCTAAAGGTTTAGATAAAAATAATAAATTACCAAAATTTAGAAATTTACTAAAAGGCCAAGCGAAAGAAATAAAAAAGGGTCAACAATATCATATTGCTTTATTTAAGTACATATACGGGTCAACGAAAACCCATTAGAAAAAAAAAAAAAAAAGAATACATATAAGTTGAAACACAGATTTGCCACATTATTATTGGTTTATATATAAAAGTCGTAAAGAGATAATGAACTTCGCAACATAAATTAATTGATTTGAATATATAAAATTAAAAGGTATTCACAGCCTAATTAACAATTATAGATAACAATTAACAATATATATGACCAGTCTCTATACGAAAGATAAACATTCGCGATAAAATCAAAAGTATACAAAGTATATAATAAGAACACCCCCAAAGGAGCCATTATTATAGTTCTATTAATTCTACCATTTTACAAATGTTTTGACAGAGAAATTATCAGTGCACAATACTCATAAAAACCAACACAATATCGTTGCCAGGCACGTGAGTTGAAAACGTTAGAATGAAACAGAAGAGACGCAAGGAAGAAGGGGGAGAAGATAAGGTCTCCGTCACACACGCACTGCATCCATCTCTGTCATAGACGTAGATTTTATTATGACAGGACCGTAACGACGATGAGCAATCCTGATTCCCACCTCTCCATTGCGAAGACGACGATTTAACTCCTGCTTCAGCTCCTCTAATTCTTTTAATTGCATCCGAGTCTTGTCAAATGTTATCCAGCATTCACGAACCTCTGGGTTCTTAGAGTTTTTCTTTATTTGCATAAATTCGCGATGGAAAATACGTGCTTTCTGTTGACTGCCAAACGAAATCCGCACAGGGCGTGGCTTATGACGTGTCTGCGATAGAGAACCCATTCTGTTTATTATTGTATCTGTGAGTAGGTTAGATGGCATACCACATGTAAGATGATTCACATGAACAGATACATCAGGCTCAGGGGCGTCAGACGAACTATTATGCTCGGGAATTCCAAAGAGTATAATATTATTCCTTCTGTTAATTCTATCCTCTACCTCCACAGAACATTGATGAACGTCAACATTATTAGATTTTAATTTAGCGATTTCACATTTAAGTTCACATATACTTTCCTCTGTGATAGCAACTCTGTCAGAGACAGATTGCAGCTGCTGTTCTGCTGCATCAATCCTGGTGAACACAGCATCCAATTTTGTGGACAATGTAGATGTTAGTGATGTTATCATATTAGAAATGCTAATGAGATGTAAAGCAAGAGCATCATCAATTATTTTCTTTATATCCACGGAATTGGACAATCCAGGGGGCTGAAGATTTTCGTGAGAAGAAACTTTTATAAATGGATTTGCAGGTTGCGAACTAGAAGTACCTGGTTGTAAGTCCGGTTGATTTAGATCAGCTACATCAGAGTTAGATAGAGATTGTGTTGGTGATAGAGAAGCACCTGAAGCTAAGATAGGAATCGTAGAGTTCGTAGGTGTACGCGGACGTTGAGCACAACACTTGGGGTAACCTCCATTGTCGAGAACAGTCATACGTTTAGCACAGCTATGATGGTATTTTGATTTGCATACAGGGCAAAAAACAACTCTCGTCACTGCAGCTCTATCACATCCCGTACAGGCACTGTCAATTGTAGAAAGATCTATCTTGGGAGGCATGACTGATCAACAAATACCAGATAAAAAGTAGTATGACTTTTAGGTTAGAATCGTCAAAATGCACAATACTGATTATTTCCACAGAATAAAATATTAAAAAGTCAAAACCAATAAGATTTATAGATAGCCGACACTGTTTTACATTAGATTATAATAATGTTCACATATAAAATAAAATTAAACCAACAATAGAGATTAAAAAGTGTCAAGAATAAAAACACACGTGTTACTATCAAGAGGCCATTTTAAATTTACCAATTGAAGAAGAAGAAAAAGAGAATCTTGAACAAACATTAAATAATATTAAATTAACAATTTCTTCAATGTATGAAAACGCGGAAAAACTTAATCTTAAATCAATTTCTATTGCAAAAACTTTAAGAGTAAATCATATATCATGGAATGAAATCGTATCTATACTAAACTCTACTTTCTGTAAATCAAAAATAAAAATTATTATTTGTAATGGAGTCGTTCAATATCCGACAAAAGAACAACGTGTTAAATCAATCGAAGAATCACACTCGTCAGCTATAGGCGGTCATAAAGGAGTAACAAAAACTTATAACAGAATTAGACAAAAATTTTATTCGAGTAATATGAAGATTGATATACAAAAATATATTCAACTATGCCTCAAATGTCAACTTAAGAAACTCGTTCGCGTAAAAACAAAAAATCCTATGTTAATAACGGATACTCCAGGTGTTGCTTTCGAAAAAATTTCAATGGACATTGTAGGTCCTTTACCTAAAACAATTTTAGGCAATGAATACATTCTGACTATTCAAGATAATTTTACAAAATTTTCCCTTGCTATTGCTTTACCAAATCAACAAGCTAGCACTATTGCAGACGCTTTTACTAAAAAATGTATATGTATTTTTGGATCTCCAAAAGGAGTATTAACAGATCAAGGAAGAAATTTTTTGAGTAATTTAATCAAAAGTCTAGCAAAACGATTCAGAATCAGACAATTCAAAACTACAGCATTTCACCCCCCACATGATTTAGTTTTCGGAAAATTAGCGCGTCAACCATCCAGCGATCCTCTTTTGCAACATGAAAAATTAGAAACATATGATGACTATTTAAAGGATCTTGTAACGAAATTACATGAAATAAGGAGTATAGCAAGATTAAACTTAATTTCAGCAAAAGAAAAATCTAAACACTACCATGATAGGAAAATTAATCCACAGAATTTTAAAGTTGGAGATAATGTATTTCTACTAAGTGGTCCGAAACCACACAAATTTGGAAATCAGTATACAGGCCCGCATCAAGTACTAGAGATTTTTCAAAACGGAAATGTCAAAATTTCAGTTAAAAATAAACCTAAAATAGTTCACATTAATAGACTAAAATTATCACACATTAAATAAATAAATGTTTAAATGTAGTATATTATAAAATCATTTTTATGAATAATAATATCGTTCAATATTCTATAATTTAAAAGCAGATTAATTTGTAATAAACATTTACTTTAATAGAGTAAAATATAAATATATTTCGAAACGTAGTCTGATATAAGAAGCTTCTGCAAAAACCTTTACATTTTAACAAGAATATGTACACTTATTAAAATATCTAATGTCTTAAGAAAATTGAATAATCCATGAGCATCTTAATTATTTCACTTGTTCACGAATTAAATTTTTTATTCATCCAAGAAGCATTTAAGCTAATAGAAATCAAATAAATCAATCTCTGTAGTCAAGTCTTTACTCTGAAATCTTTGTTTATCAATTTAATAAAGATCAACAATATTATTGTAAATCAAAAAATTAAAAACATTTACTAATCTAAAACTTTTCATTTTTTTTAGGGAGCGACCAACCATGGATATCAACAAAATTTAATGATTCTATTCATTCTCTTTTTTACAGAAATTTAAATAATTCAAAGCAAAAATATTTTATAGAAATCTGATTAATAGACCCTCCCATTAAAATTATCTCTAGTTCATGAAAAAAAGGAAAGAAAAATTTAAAATTAAATATTTCGATTTAACCGATACTTTAAATGATCAGGATATAAACCTTTAAGACATCATTCTTTTAAAGAAATTGCATACAGATAAAAAACTACACTATTGTTGTAAACAATTTTCAGCAATCTCAAAAGATGTTCTTAATTTGTTTAAAACATTTAACTAACTTATATTTTTCAATATTGAAACAAATTACATACTTTTAGTCTGCATAAAATCATAAATTGCTAAACTGTTTCATTTTATTAAAACCTAATTTTCAATGAAAAACTGTTGTAAAAAAATAAAATAAACAAGAGTAAAAGATTGTTTTAAAACCTTTTACTATCTTAAATTTATATTAATTTGATACCCCATAAGAAATTCAACATTACTATTCAATTATTAAAATCTTTGCCCACATTAATCCTATCTTTTGCAAACAATCCTGTTTCCAAATTTCCACTAAACCTCATCTTGGAAATCATATAAATAATGTCAGAAAAACTTATTTATGGGATCGTTTCAAGAAAAAAAAAATTTTTATATTTAACACATTATTTATTTAAGATGTGCAGAATAAAAAAACTGCATTATTTTTCTTAAATATTGAGTTATTTTTACTTAACAAATAATTTTATTTAGGTAATTTTTTTTATAACTTGCCATTGTTAAATTTCACGTCAAATTATATTACTGAAAAAATCTTTAATATTACAAAAAATTAATTAAAAAAAACATGTTTCTATCGATAGCAAAACTAGATAATGTAAATATAGAATGTAGCTTCACAACTCATTATATTGTTAAAAATATTAATACAAATATCAGAACTATTTCTAGTGACGTCACATTATATGAGAATACATAAAGATTATCATTTTTTAGAGAATTTGTCAAATTAGTATAGTATAGAGCAAAATGCTCGCCATAAGTCAGTTATATAATGCCTAATATATTAATAGACATATATGGATAAAAAATAAACAAAAGAGAGAACAAATATAATCTTTGTTTTTTATATAAAAAAATTATTGCGAAAAATACTACTGTCAAAATCATGCAATTAAATTTAATAATGTATCCTTAAGAAATAACCGTCGAAAAAACGAGAAATTATAAATAATCAATTAATTTATAAATCAAACATGATTTGTATCTCACCTCATGTTTGAAAGTAAGGGGTGAGGGACTCCGTGTATGCACGTCGGATGACTTTTTATTATGAAAATAAAAATAATACAAATTTTTTTTTTAGCGTAATATATTTTGCAAATATATGTATGTGTGTGGTTGTCAAAGAAAACAAAAATCAAAACAAAAAAAAAAAGAAATCTTTTTAAATTTAGAATAATTTTCATATATAAATGTGTTTGCCATATTAAACATAAATAGCATTTAAAATACTGAATCATGTAGGCTCTTATAAATTGAAAAATTGTAGCAAGTCCTTATGTTCTTTTAAATTTCAAAATTAACTGTAACAAACTCGAAAAATATCCGTAAGTTACGTAGATAACACTTTTGCTTAAACAATTAATTATGTTACTTTTAATTAGTTTTGTTTATCAGATATGTAGTAGAATGCATTCAAATCAGAAAAATTGACTGTTTAATCGATGTTTTGGTAATAAAATGCGTAAGTTACGTAAGTAACACTTTTTCTTAAAAAATTAATGTTACTTCTAATTGATGTTTTTTACCAGATATAATAGAGTGTTAGAAAAGCAAAAATATTACTGTTTAATTGATGTTTTGTACGTAAATTACGTAACAAATAATCTTGTCTTAAAATTAGTAATATCACTATTTAATTGATGTTTAATATTAGATTTATAACACAATGCGTAAACAAATCTTTAAAATATTATCGTTTGATCAATATATTATATATCGGATTTTGGTATAGCTTACGTAAAATTGCGTAAAAAGTTTGTTGTTTGCCTTTGAATTTGAATTGTTTTAGTGTGTGCTATTCATATCGAAATATTATAATGCTTTATTCAAAACCTATATGTACACCTTGATTACGAACATAATAATTGATTTACTTAATGCAATTAGACATTTACTTGAGATAAGTAATTCTTGATTAAAGTCAAATTTAAATTTATTTGAATCTAATAATTTTTTCACTTGATGCAAATAGATTTCATATTTGGGCTTAATAAAAGAATATTTGACGGAATTAAAGGGATCTTAGTCAGAATTAAAACAATTATTCGTGATAAATAATTTAATACTTGATACAAAAAAATGTTTAGTTCTTTCAAGAAAAACATTTTTTCCATGCAAGTAAATATTTATTTGAATTAATTAACATGAATTATTGAATTAAGTAATTTTCATACTTGATTTGAACCACTATTTATTAGTTTTAATTATTCCATTTATTTGGTTAAAGTAGTTTTTATTTGACGCAAATTACTGTTTATTTTATGCGATAAAATAAAGTACTTAGGACCAGTAAATATTTATTTGATTCAAATAATTTTTTTTTTCAGTGTGGGGGAAAAAATCTGATTTATTTTTTAAAATTTCTTTCTATTTATTAATTTGTAACAAATTTTAATAAATTAACATTAATTCAAAAAATTTAATCTGATAATATATATTGGAAATCTATACCGTCAATTCTACCGTTCCAGGGGCAATTAAACCCATCGCCAGTTTTTAACAAGTAAAATTTTTATATTAAAATGTATGAAGTTGCCGCTAGGGGTAAATATTCTTTGGTAGTTGTACTGCAGAGTGAATATAATGTAATAACCTAATTCTTTGCCAGAAAGTAGAAAAAAATTCGTAAAGTTACAAAAGTTAGGTAAAAAATTTCGAAGGTGTGCCAAACATTATACTAGATCTCGTAAAATTCTCTAATGTTTCGCAAAATATTGCAGATGAGTATTGTTAATTTAGTTGTGATGATGTATACGTGATATGCTAACTTTTTATTGCATACTTTAAGAGAAAAATGTAAAAAACTGACGAACCAGCATTCTCTGGGTAATTATACCCATTATTTAAAATCAAATAAGTATACAGTACATCGTTTTTATACATTTTTGATTTACTTTTGTGTCAAAAGTCTCGAAATAAGTTATATAATTAGAAACAAACTATAAGTTTACAAGGGGTGCAACATAACCTCAAAAAGTAACTGTCATTAATATTTATATGTTTTTCAAGTTAATTTTTGAACTTCTTCTTTTAAAATAACTTAGAAACATTATTAGTAATTATATTAAGTTATTTACTTAACCTAACAAAATGTAACCTTTATTTTTGAGTGAATATATGCACAATATAGGTTTCAGTAAAATTTCAGTGTTTTACTCACGAATTAGTTGAATAATTTCTACAAAAAAACTTCTACTTAGTTCTTTCTTTTTTTACTAGACTCTAGATCATCTACAGAAAAGAGTTCATGTATTTAAAACGATCAAAACTTTTTTTAGGCTATTTTATAAATAAACAAACTTTCATGGGTATAATTGCCCCAACCCCGGGGAAATTATACCCACAATTTGAAGCCTCTATAATTTCAACAAAAAAATTTTTTTTACCCTTAACTTATAGGAATCCTTTAGAAGGATGTCCAGAACAACACCCAATAGTTAAACAATTTTTTTTTTCGAATTCTGATTTTTAATGAAGTATTTAGAAAAAAAAGAGCGGTTTTTTGGGTATAATTACCCCGGTTGACGGTATTTAATACCTATATATTTCCAAATTTCGATAAGTTGGAATAATTAGTCTTTAAATTTGCAAATGATTTCAGGTTCCATAGTTTCCAATTTTTTCAAATATTTTTAGACTTCAATAGTAGAAATTGTAATCATAAAGTTTGGATTGATTTAAGTTTTGATACTATAATACCCATTTTTTATAATTTAAAGATTTTAATGTTGGTTGAAGTTTGAAATTCCTAATTTAAATATGCAATGTTAAAATTAAAAAATATTTATAAGTTTATAATAATTTCAACATGAATTAATTAAAACTTGAGCCATTAAAAGTTTTAAATAATAATTAAAGTTTATTATTATTCAAATTTAAATAATTCATAATTCCTACGTATCTCATTTTAAGACACTTTTTGTGCCTCAGATTCAATATAGATACTATGATATCATAGTTTAAGACACTTTCGAGACACTTGTTTTTAGAGTGTATACTATTTAAAATTGTTAATTTAATTTAATTTGTAAAATTAAAAGATTGAAATAAAATAAAATAAACTCATTTCTAATTCCTAATGGTGAGAAAACAAATTATTTCAATCTTTCACTTTTACAAATTGAATTAAATTAAAAATCATAAACTTGATTTATAAATCTTAAAACTTTGGTTATATTGCAATTTTGATTATAATTTAAGTTGGAAATAATTTAAATTTGAATTAATAGAAATTATGGATTTTTTAATTCGGAAAAATTAAATTTATATAGATAAAAATTTTTGAGAATGGTTTGTTACTAATCGAATTTTGAATTGTTTAAAGAAAATTAAAAATAAAGATTTCATATCAATAGAAGTTTGAAATAAATGAAATTTGTATAGAAAATTGTATTAATTGTATTAAGGGCATATGATGGAGAATGACGTAATTTGTATTGGCAAAATTTGTCCGTAAACTTTCTCTTGAAATAATAAATATTTTGACACCAAACTTTGTAGAATTACTTAAAATACAATTCAGAAGGTTTCTCTGGCCCAAGTTTTTGTTTAAATTTTTCCTTAAAGTTAATTTTTTAAGAAATTAGCTGATATTCAAATAAATTAAACAAATTAGTTTGAAGACAAAATTTAAACAAACTTGGGTCAGAGAGACCTTTTTAATAATATTTTAAGTAATCCCAATGGGAAATTTCTGTACTGCGCCAGTATTGACAAATGTCGTAGTACGGGGTCCGTACTGGCATGCCCGCACTGGTCACCCGTACAGCACCAATACTGGGCCCGTACTGTTAATAAAAAATGATAGATTTGTTGATAATTAAGGTCATTTTATGAGGATTAAAATATATTTCAAGATTTCTTTGAGAAAATAAGAATATTACACCCCTAATGCTCAAACATATGCGCACTAGTGTTCTAGCGCACGAATCGATGCGCAGTAGTGTTCTTATGCTCAAATACATGCGCACTAGTGTTCTAGCACACGAATACATGCGTAGTAGTGTTCTAATGCTGAAGTACATGCGCACTAGTGTTTTAATGCTTAAATAAATGCGCACTAGTGTTCTAGTGCACAAATACATGCGCAGTAGTGTTCTAGCGCACAAATATATGCGCAGTAGTGATGTGAGCATCAAATACAAACGCATTAGTCTTGAAATCATCTATAATAAACGCAACAGGGTTTTAAACACTAAATACATGCGCAGTAGTGTTCGAGATAACAAATAATGCACAGTAGATTTCTAATCAACAGAAATATTTACAGTAGTATTCTAAGCACTAAATGCATGCTCAGTAGTGTCTTAATCAAAATAAATATGTGCAGTGATATAAGAAGCAGTAATTTCAGACGCACTATTATTCTATTGAAAAAAATGCACATTATTTTACTATTTAACAAATAACTTTTCGAATATATATGTGTCTCTGTCTAAGAAAAAAAATCTAGATTAAACTAATAATAATATAAAATTTGGGATATACTTCCGAATAGAGCGTACCTCCGATTTTGATAAAACTGAGTATACTTACGTATTTCGATACGCTGATTCCGAAAATAATAGTGAAAATTGGCGCAAATTCGATTATCATGGTGAAAACCGTAAGAAACCTTGAAAATATGAGTTTTTTACATATAATTCTTTAAATATTAGAAATATCGAAAAATGTTTTGTACAAAAGTTGTAGGTCTCGTTAAAATACATATTTTATGTATATAACAGTTTTTTCTAAAACTGATTAATTTACGAGAAAAACGCAAAAAACCGGAATTCCCCATAGAAGTGACCAAATTTTTTTCGAAATGTGCATAGTTTTCAAGAAAAATGCAAAAAACTAGAAATCACCATAAATACGTTATTTATAACCTAATTTACCTATTTTTATGTAATCTTTTAAGTTGGCTTGTTATTATATATATTATGCTACTCCCTAACCCCCCATGTCTTGGACAGTCTAGGGGGGGGGGGGTTGGGGTGCCATACTGAAAGTGGAATGTAGACAGCGGTGGGAAAACATATAGTTGTGTTGGTTTTTAAAGTATTCATTATAAAAATGATCAAGTTTACAATTTTTTAAATATGATTTTCGTAATTACTGCATGGACATTAAGTAAATTACGTAATTTTACGTTATTACATAAGTGTACGTAATGTTATGTAATAAACGTAATGTAATAACGTAATTACGACTGTAGATAATTTAATATTGATATAGTGTGGGAATTTGGTCACATTTATGGTGATTTATGTTGTTTGCAATTATTTCCTAAACTAATTTGTTTCAGTTAAAAAATGCATTAAACATAAAATGTGTATTTTAATGAGATCTACATCTTTTATATAAATTTGTTTTTTATATTTGCAACATTTAAAGAGATAAATGCAAAAAACCAAAATTTTCATGATTCTTTATACATCTTTTTTACCATGAAAATCAATTTGCGCCAATTTTCACTATGATTTTCGTAATCAGCGCATCGAAATACGTAAGTATACCAAGTTTCATCAAAATCGGAGGTACGCTTTATTCGGAAGTACACCCAAAATTTGTCCACTGAATTTGAATTACTACCTTGGAATACTGAATAGCACATATTTAACGCTAAGAACACTACTGTGGATGTATTTGTGCTCTAGAACACTAGTGTGCATGTTTTTCAGCATTAGGACACTACTCTGCATGTATTTGTACACTAGAACGCTACTGTGCATGTATTTGTGCACTAGAACACTACTGCGCATGTATTTGTGACCTAGAACACTCGTGCGCATGTATTTGTACATAAGAACACCACTGCGCATGTATTTGTGCGCTTGAACACTAGTGCGCATGCTTTTGAGCATTAGGACAATACTACGCATGTATTTGTGCACTAGAACACTAGTGCGCATGTATTTGAGTATTACAACACTACTGCGCATGTTTTTAATCATTAGGATACTACTGCGCATGTATTTGTGGACTAGAATACTAGTGCGCATACATTTAATCATTAAGACACTACTGCGCATGCATTTGTTCACTAGAACACTAGTACGCATGTATTTGAATATTAGAACACTACTACGCATGTATTTGAGTATTACAACACTACTGCGCATGTTTTTAAGCATTAGGACACTACTGCGCATGTTTTTAAGCATTAGGATACTACTGCGCATGTATTTGTGGTCTAGAACACTAGTGCGCATACATTTAATTATTAAGACACTACTGCGCATGTTTTTGAGTATTAGAACACTACGGCACATGTATTTGAGTATTAGAACGCTACTGCGCATGTATTTAAGCGCTTGAACACTAGTGCGCATGTACTTCATCATTGGGACACTACTGCGCATGTATTTATGTATAAAATACTACTTGCGCTTGATATAATGACGATTGAATGACGATATTATCTGTGTTCGAACTAATGTACTTGCTTGTCAGTGCAGAAGAGCAGTATATGCCAGATATATCCCAGTACGGGCACCGTACTGACTGCCAGTACCGGGCCCGTACTGCCCGTACTGGGCCCGTACTACGCCGTATGTAAATTTCCCATTGGGATTCTACAAAGTTTGGTGTCAAAATATTTCTTATTTTAAAAGAAAGTTTACGGCCAAATTTTGCCTATACCAGTGACGTTATTCTCCATCACATGCCCTTAATAAAAATATCCTATCCTAAAAAGTAGTACTAACGAGATATCGAGGACATTGTTGTCAAAAACCTGATTGGTCGTTAATGACGTGACCATAATTCTATATCTCTGAATGTAGTTTTGTTTGTTTTGTTTAATCTGAAATGTCAATGTTATTTTTTTAATATGTTATTATCTGAAATAATATAAAGGTTTCATTAATATAAAAAGATAAGCAAACAAGGTAGTAAAATTTACTTTTATACATATTATTATTATTATTATTATTATTCAAAAATAAAGTTAAAATTCTTGTCATTAGTTTAATTTAATTTTAAAAATGGTTATATTATTTTCTTGAAACGTAATTTTTTATTCAACTAATTTAAACTAAAAAAATATAAATAAACTGAAATAATTAATAAAAATTACTAAATAATAATAATAAACTAGCATATAACAAATAAGTTATCTGTAAACAAATTTTAGATTATGTTTAGTAATAGTTTTTCTGTGATAAAATCTTTCTTTTTGATTAAGTAACACAAAAATTATAATAGTTTCTATATGAAATATTTTGGATGCAAGACTTAAAAATCAATGGTTTATATTAAGAGTTGATTTTCTTTTTATCTTTTCATTCAAAAAATCATAAACATAACCTAAAACTTGTTTGTGGATAAGGTCCCTTTTACCGTGGAGATATTCTTTTTTATATCTTTTATTTTTCTTTAAATTTTCATTAAAAGTCAAAATGAAATGCACTAAAAGATGGGTTGTCTTGACATGACCTCGGGTAAAGAGAGCTTGATTAATCGGGGCTCTACTGCATAATTTTTGAAATCTTACAACTAATTTTTATTGCACTATAAAATACCAATTTTTTAAATTCAGACTATGGTCGATTTCAAATAAATTTAACAGATTATTAATTAAATTAAATAGTTTAAAATTAAATTGAACTTCACTATGACTTTTATTGTAAAAGCTAATTGGAATTTTTTAAAATCTATAGTTATTTTATCTATAGTTATTAGTTTTAAACCACAATAACTTATTTAAATTACTTAAATTCTCTCAAAATATGAATTAGTTAAAAATAATTAATTTGAAAGCAAAAACTCAGTAACAAATTCAAATAGTTATGTTTTTACTAATGATTTAGTAAAAAATAACTAATTTTTAGTCAAGTTCATTTTTAGGTTATGTCAAAATAACTAATATTTTAGTAAAATTCTGTTTACAAACTCAATTAGTTAAATTTTAACTTTTTTTAGTTATTGTCACTAATTGATGAAACAAAAACTCAGCGATGATTTTACTCATAATTAGTTATTTTCAACTTTTGAATATTATTTAATTTTTTATTTACCTTTTAATTCACTTTGAATATTTATTTTCCAACTTTTGGACGTGGGAGGGTTATTATTTGTGTACGTATACATGAAAAGGGCCCAGGTTGTCGATTTTATTTACCGAGATATTCGCATTTTTCTAAAGAAGATTCAGATTTTCGAAATTTTTTTTATTGCTGAAAAACAAAATAAATAATGTCCAATGTCGAATCATGCATTTACAATAACTTTATAGTAATTAAAAACACAAAAAAATATTATTTTTAATTTTAAAAATGCATGGGCGCTAATGGAAATCTTGAACTTTAAACTCGTTTTTCTCAAAACTAGGATTTTTACTCTATTAACTTTGAATGCTTATAACTTTGAGAATTTTTCATCTAAAGGGGTCCAAGACCTCTCAAAATGTTCAAAATTTAATAAAGAATATCGATACCTCCATGGAAAACTGTTCTTTCTTCGAGTAGCTGTTAATACTGTTCTATCTTAGGGTAGCTGTTAGTAGAGCTCTATCTCAATTGTTTTGGCTAACCTTTTTTGCAACTTTAATCGCTTTCAATTTTTTGAAGTATTGATTAATTTAGGGATATTATTATTAACATCTACTTTAGGTATGTTTCTTGTGTATATTATCAATAACAAAATGTGTTAATTAAACACTATTATCAAAAAACCCAACGAATAAAAGGTTCAAAGAAGATTATAAAAAAAAGTGAGATAGAACTGTACTAACAGCTACTTAAAGATAGAACGGTATTAACAGCTACCCGAAGAAAGAACAGTTTTACATGGAGGTATCGATATGGTCATATAGATAAGTCCAATAGTGCCAAAGTGGGCCCTTTTCATATGGACGTACACATTTGATTAAAGTTTTATATTTTTATTTTGAGCATTTTTAATTTACTGATTCTTAATAACAAAATTAAAAGCAGATATGTTGACAAATTTTCATTAAAAAATTAATTTAACCATTATTTATTTTCATTACTTATAAAGGGTGCAATAAACTTTTTTTTTATTTTTGGAGGCCAGTAAAATATTAATAAATTATAGACCATATTGAGAGCAAATCTTAATTAGACTTTGAAAGAATTCGTCACCAAGCTTAGTCTAATATTAGTCCATTATTGACTCATCAAATCTTGGAAAAGATGTAGATATCCCTTGTTTTAGCAATAAAAAAAAAAATTAAAATTGGTTTGAAAATTGTAATGGAGGTTTTTACTTTAAAAAAAGAAAAAGTTTTTTATAGAAAAAATTTACTTAGTAAATTTTTTGAGAAATAAAAATTGCAAAGAAAATTGAACAGTTTCGAGAATTGAAATCAAATTCAAGAAAAAGTTTTAAAAAATAAAGGAAACAAAGAACTTTTTTCAATAAAATCCAGGTTATTTAAAATTAAAAAAAAATAAAATAAAAATTAAACTAAAATTAAAACTTTTCATTTACAGACTTTTACATTTTGTTGGGACAAAAAAAATGTAATGACAAGAATTTAAACATTAATTTTAAATAACAGTAATTTTAAATTAAAGTTTTGTTTGTTCTTATTAAATTTAATACAACAAGAAAAATTTATATTTTGATCTTTTTTTTTAAATTAAAAAAATAAAACAAATAACTCAATTAGTATAAATCCCATTTGGTATAAAACTCATTTAACATAAAAACCATTTGGCATGAATCTCATTTGGCATAAAACACATTTGGCATAAAACTGAACAGGAAGAAATCTCATTTTTCATAAATCTCATTTGGCATAAAAACTCAAATGGCATAACATTTTCTCTATCTTAAAGAAAATTTTCTTTATCTTAAAAAAAATTTTATGTCAAATGTGTTTTATGCCAAATGGGATATATGCCTATTGAGTTTTATGCCAACTGAATTTTATACCAAATAAGACTTATGCCAAAAGAGATTTATGCTAAATGTTTTTTTATGTCAAATGAATTTTATGCCAAATGGGATATATGCCAAATGGAATGTATGCCTATTGAGTTTTATGCCAACTGAATTTTATACCAAATGAAACTTATGCCAATTGAGATTTATGTCAAATGGGATTTATCCCAAATCTGTTTTATGTCAAATAGGATTTATGCCAAATGGGATTTATCCCAAATGGGATTTATATCAAAAAGGCTTTGTGCTAAATGGAATCTATGTCAAATGGGTTTTATGCCAAATAAATTTTATGCCAGATGAGATTTATGCTAAATTTTTTTTCTGTCAAATGGGATTTATCCTAAATGTGTTTTATGCCAAATGGGATTTATATCAAATGGGCTTTGTGCTAAATGGGACTTACGTCAAATTTTGATTCCAATTGAGTTTTGCGTCAACTGAATTTTATGCCAATTGAGATTTATACCAAATGTTTTTTATGTCAAATGGGATTTATCCCAAATGTGTCTTATGCAAAATGGGATTTGTGCCAAATGGGATTTATATCAAATGGACTTTGTGCTAAATGTGATTTATGCTAAATGGAATTTATATTAATTGGGCTTTGTGCTAAATGAGATTTATGTCAAATGTGATTTATGCCAAATGTGTTTTATGTGAAATGGAATTTATCGCAAATGTGTTTTATGCGAAATTGGATTTATTCCAATAAATGGGATTTATATCAAATGGGCTTTGAGTTAAATGGGATTTATGTCAAATGGGATTTATGCCAATTGATTTTTATGTCGAATGTGTTTTATGCTAAACTAGATTTATGACAAATGGGATTTATGCCAATTGAGTTTTATGTCAATTGAGTTTTATGTCAAATCGTTTTTATGTCCAAAGAGTTTTATGTGGAATGGGATATATACCAATTCGGTTTTAGGGAGTGCCGTCCTGCAAATTTTTCCCACCCCTCAGAATTTTTGTCTTTAAATAAAGTTTTATATTTTGTTAACCCATGAAGATAAAACAATAAATGGGGACGTTTTTTAAGCTTTCGTTCTCTAATTATATAATATCTAATGATTTAGACCTTGATCTATGACCTTTAAAACGAATTTTAAAAATTTTTTTTACTATTTTTTTAAATAGAGATATGGGTAATTGTTTTAAAAAATAGCCCTTTTTTTTAATTAGGAATAATTCCAGAACGGTTGATTTTGGAAAAAAATTATTAGGAAAAAAATGTGCCTTTTTATGTGTAGAATTGAAAAAAAATATTTAGAATTATTATTAATTCTACATAGTATTAATAAATATTATGATTGTTAAATATTCTTTAAAAATAAAATTATTTAGCAAGATACAAATTGTATATTTTTTTAATTAAAATATGGTGTACCCTATAAAATTTCTTTTTTATTTTTAATCGTTATAAAGGGAAAAATTTTTCATTATTATTATTTTTGTTATTATTATTTAAAACTCATTTCGTCTTACAACTTAAAAGAACCCCCCCCCTTTACCCCAAAGAATAGTCCGGTTATTATTTTATTATTAAATTATTAATTAAATTTTATTATTATTTAACCCCAATTAGGATTAAATTTAAGAATTTAAATTAAATTGATTAGTTAAGTATTAATTCTTTAATAATAATATTATTATACTTTTAGGAAAATATGACATTTAAATATAAAATTCTATAAAAATTTATCAAGGAATTTATTTCTTAACGTCTTTTAGGAAATTAAAATAGACATTTTTTTATTTGATAGTATTAACAACTTGGAATTAAAAAAATAATTTTATCGAGTAAAACCTACCTTTTTAACCAGAACTAACAGAAGGCTCTTCATACTTCATATTTGTTTGTAAAACTTAAATACTAATAATAACGCAGAAAATTAGTAGAAAAATTCTTAAGACTTATTAGAGTGTTAATAATAACAGTTAAATCAGAATTTATAAATGACACAGAAATTTTACAAAATTTTGTATGCATTGTGCCGATTTAGGAAACATGTTTAAATAATAATTTAATATAAATTAAAATACAATTTTTTAAGATTTCCAACAATCGAAAATCTACACGCGCGCATCGCGCGCGATTTTGTGTTCTAGTTTTGTTCAAAAAACAATTTAAAAAAATATTCTTACTTTTTGTAATGTATTATAAAAACTTTTTTTTCAACTTTGGAAGAAAATCGGAGTTATTCTCTTAAATATTTTTTTATTTATTAATTTATAACACATTTTAATAAATAAAAATTAATTCACAAAATTTAATTTGATAGTATAATTAATTTAATCTAACTAAATTCAGTTTATTTTTTGTATTGAAACTATACTAGCCAATGAAAAAAGGAATTCTCGCGCGCTTTAGCGCGCGTATTTTTGGCTAGTTATATCCCAGGTGCGAATTTTAGGTTGGCCCAAAGTTGGGCCAACTAGCGGAATGATAACGGGCAGCCACCCAATGGCGACAATAGTTGGCCCAACTATTCTCCCCAAAGTTGGGCCAACTATTCTTCCCAAAGTTTGGCCAACCTGGTAAGATTTTCCGACAGTCGGCAAAAAAAGTTGGGCCAACTTGAACTACCAAAGTTGGGCCAACCTTCTATCTCAAGTGCAACCTCACGGTCGGCCCAGGGTTGGGCCAACTGGAGACTGCTTAAACCAAATTTTTATCTATTAATGAAGGCAACCACAGGCGCGAGAAACCAATGCTGACGCTGGATGGAGCCTTGATTCTAGCTTTGACACCCAGAGTGGGTAACCGAGACTGGGAACAGTCTTTAAATCACTGTCGTTCAATAGTGGTTGAAGATTGGACACCAATGCTCGTTCCATGCTTGATTCAAGACTGCTTGAATCCTTATTCGCGAAGCTTGAACATCCAATCTAGATTCAAGCTTGAATCAACTGTGACACAATTGCTCAACTTATCATATTACATATTTCTTTATATATTGAAGTATATACATATAAAAAGTATTATTAATTAAATAATAAATATTACAACTGCTGCAGATTTAGTAATTTTATGAATATTTACTATAAATTTTGTATAAAATAAACTATAAATAAACAAACAAAAATTATGTAATTTTACTTAATTGTAAGATATTGTTACGGTCTATAGGATTAAAACAATTTTTGTAGTTGCATCACTACTATGAGTGATCGTTTATTATAATAAAATGACCGTACAGTTTAAAATAAAGAATAAGACTGACTCATTAAAATTGCTTCGCGACCCATACAAAGTAGAGAGCAATAAGGTAGGGGTATACATATGTACATTTTGCTGACCTTAACATCCCTCTCACTAGACAGGGTTTAGTCCCTAAAGCCTAAGTTTTACATTTTTATCTAGATATGGTTTAATTATTATTTTTGGCTCTTCTTGAGGTTGCCTTTCGAATGCTACGACTACAGGGTAATTCTTTATTTTATTCTTAACGCAAAATAAGCAAATTCTTTTTGGAATACATTTTCGTAATGATTTAAATAATCCACATTTATACATTACAAACACTGCGATGATACCTAACCCAGCATATCCTGCTGTGTGCAATATTTCAAAACTTTTTTCTTTCCAATTTTTTATTCTTGTATGTGATTTTATTTGTTCTAATAATTCTAATGTATTATCTATATCTAATTTGGCGTTCGTCAAAGTTTGGTGATCTAATTTTTGTGGTAACGGAATTAATTTATGTTTAAGATTTTCTATTTCATTTTTGTCAAATGGTAATGTGTAGCTAACATTAATGGTTACAATTTTGTTAAATACTTGTGTTGTGGGTAAATACAATTCTGTGTTTTCTAAAAAGACTTTACATCTTGACCCTTGTATTAAGCTAGCACGATTATTTGTAATTGTTTCTAGTCCATCGTCACAGTTAATGTCTAGGTCGACTTGTCTCAGTGGAAGTATGATATATCCATTACTTGTTGGAATGTATGTTTCTTGATGTAATAAATATGGTGATAAAATACAGTTGGCCAAAGGGTCTTTTCTTAATAAAGTTGCGTCACATCCATTTGATTTACTTAACAAATAGTTTGCCTGTCTCCTTTTACATATTTTATATTCCATTACATTTTTGCAGTTTATTTGATAATTGCCTTCTAATGGAGTGTAAGATCCTTTATATTTTATTAAGAATTCGTGTTCTGGTGTATATCCTAAATAGGTATCCTTTATTTTCTCTGGTATAGGTATTAGTCGAAAAATGTGTCCTTCTTCTTTTTCGATTACTGGTATTCTTAAAATGTAGGTTAATAATCCTTTTATTATTGCTACTTGAATTTCACTTAGGTCGATAATATATTGATAGGTTTCTTCAGTATTTTCGAAATGATATCTTGTTCTGTGTATTTGTTCAAATTCCTGTATAGTGTCTTTCAAGATTTTTGGAGTTAGCAGTTGAGGGTGAACTATTCCGTGTTTTCCTTCATTAATCGCATTAATTGATATATCAATGTCCTCGTTAAGTTCATCAATTAAAAGAGTTACGATCACTAATTTTGAATTTATAAAATTGTCTTTGATACTTTCATTTATTGTTGTTCGTAGACTCGTAATTAGTTGTAGTTCTCTATTAGTTTCTGTTTGAAGGAAAGAATGATCTAATGACGACGAATCCAGGATTACTTTTAAAATTTTAGTATGATTTGTTAAGATATTAGCAAGTTGATTTTGACCATTATATACTTGATCAAATTGGTTTTTGATATATTCTAAGTCTGCGTCATTAAGAATTCCGAATAAAGGCTTGGCTATGTCACCTACGAAGTTGGCAAGACCTCTTTTTGTACGCCGCCCTCCTAGTAATTTATTTAATAAATCATGTTTACTTTGTAATCTATCAAATCGACCTCGTACTAAATGTATTTCGTTTTCGGAATCACACTGAACTGAACAAGCTGCTTCACTGATTTGGATTGTTTTTCTATCATGTCAAATCTATTGTTTACATTTGTGACGTTTATCCCAATTATTAATTGTCATTCTTCATGGTATTGGTGTACTGCTCCTATGTCTTCTATGAATAGATTTCCTTTTAGCTCAGTGATGTTAACACTTCCATCAATTAGAGAAGTCAGTGTCATTAGTATTAGTGCAGTTACCTTGGTTGTTCGATTCATCATCTGAAACGTCGTAAAATGGCATTAATTGGTTAGCATGATATCTAATTTTCTTATTTTTATATAATATTTCATAATTATTATTGTTAAAGATTTGTGTGACAGTCCCTGGACCTAACCAACTTGGAGATAATTTATTAGGAGGATGATTATTTATTAACTTCACATGGTCGCCTATTTCGTACACCGGTTGTGGTAATACTATTTGTTCGTCCAATCTTTTTTTTGATTTTTCTTGTTGAATCCTAATTTTTTCCTTGGCTTTAGTTAACCATTTTTCGTGTCTATCTTTCCATTGCTGAATGAGTTCTGGATACTTTAGAACCGGTGATTTTTCAAGAGAGGAGGGGAGGTTTATTTCTCTTCCAAATGTAAGTTCAAAAGGTGTGAATCCTGTTGTTTCATTTGTGGTTGAATTGTGCGCAAGACTAATGATTTTTAAATTTCCATCCCATTCATTCTGATTATCTTCCATTGCTGTCTTTAAGAGATTTTTTAAAGTTGAGTGCATTCTTTCTATTCGTCCGTTACTTTGTGGGTGGTATACGGTTGTCCTTATTGGTTTGATTCGAAAGAGATTTTCAAAGTTTTCAACTAATTCAGAGACAAAATTTCTCCCTTGGTCGGTAAGAACACTTTTCGGTGAACCAAATATATAAATGTATTGGTCTAATAAACTCTCTAAAATGTTTTCACTTGTCGCTAATTTAAGGGGGATAAGCATGATATATCTTGTTAACTGATCTTGTATGCTTAATATAAATTCATTACCTTGCTTTGTTTTAGGTAAAGGACCGAAAATATCCATAGCTATTTTATCATTTGGATTTAACGGTGTGTCAGGAATGATGCCTTCTGCTTTTGGCTTTTTGAATTGTTTTATTTTCTCCATAATGTTGACCTGTAACAGATCCATGAGCTTCTTTTAATATTGATTTTCTTTCTTCTTTTGTAAGTTCTCTCAATTGACTAAAACATACATGAAAAGAAAGGTCTTCATATTTTTTACTAAAAAACTCTAATATTTCTTTTATAAATTCTTTCTCGATTGGTGAAATCAAAGGGTCTCCTAGTTGTACACGAACTATTACCATTTTTTTATCTGTAAAATATTTTACAAGTTCTTCAAAATATTTTAACCATTTTTCTTTGTTGAATGCAGGTAAATCTTTCTTTAGTATAGTTTTCCATAACTTTCCTTGTGCATTAGGTTTAATCCTAAAGTTGCCAATTTCTTTATTTCTTTTCCAATCTTCAAAATTGTGAGTCAGTACGTTTTCTTCATCACATTCTTCATTTATAATTTCATTTCTATTAGTGCCGCTTGTGCATGGTGTGTCGTATGGCTCTCTTTGTGTTTGACATTCTCGCATTTCGGGTATCACATTCTCTCCTTCTTCTGTTGAACTCAGTTCATTGTTTTCTAAATCTTCATCCTGTATTGGAAATAACCTTGAAAGACAATCAGCTGCTTTATTTTCTTTACCTTTAACATATTGTATATCATATTTAAATTCTTCTAAACGTAATCTCCATCTTAATAATTTTGAACTAGGATCTTTTACGTTTTTTAACCAAGTTAATCCTTTATGGTCTGTTTGAATAGTAAACGTTCTGCCTAATAAATATTGTCTCAATCTTTTAGTTGCCCAAACAATTGCCAATAATTCTTTTTCTGCGGTACTATAATTCTGTTCTGGTTTGTTTAATACTCTTGAAATATAACAACAAGGATGTCCATCTTAAGAGAGTACAGCTCCTATTCCTACATTGCTTGCGTCGGTTGTCAAAACAAATTTTTTATTAAAATCTGGATACTTTAGTACTGGTGATTTACATAGCAAATCTTTCAATAATTCGAAATTTGTATTACACTCTTCAGTCCAATCGAAAATAGTTTCTTTTGCAGTTAACCTTGTTAATGGCTTGGCTATATGCGAAAAGTTTTTAATAAATTTTCGATAATATCCAACTAGTCCTAAAAATGATTGTATTTCTTTCACGTTTTTTGGTTCCTTAAAATTTTGAACTGCTTGTATTTTCAAAGGATTTGGTTTGACTCCTTCGCTTGTGATAATATGTCCTAAATATTCTAATTCTGGGCGAAGATACTCGCATTTATCTGGTTGTAATTTAAGTCCTAAAACTTTTATTCTTTCCATAATTTTTATTAAATTTTTATTATGTTCCTCCAAAGTAGATCCAAAAACAATGATGTCGTCTAAATACACAAAGCAGACAGTACCTATTAATCCTTGAAAAGCGCGATCCATCATTCTTTGAAACGTAGCGGGTGCATTTTTCAACCCAAATGGCATACGAATAAACTGAAAATGTCCTCTACTTGTACTGAATCCTGTAAATTTTCGACTAGTAGGTTCCATAGGGATTTGGTGAAATCCAGAAGAAAGATCGAAGGCTGAAAAGAATTTAGCTTTCCCAATTTGCGATAAGATGTCGTCTATCACAGGCAAAGGATAAGCATCCTGATCTGTGTCTTCGTTTAATTTCCGAAAATCTATAACCAGTCGCCATTTTTGTTTTCCGCTAGCATCTTTTTTCTTTGGTACCATCCAGATTGGCGAATTAAATGGAGAGTCAGAAGGTTCGATAATTTTTTTCAGCAATAGTTCATTTATTTGTTTGTCTATCTCTTCTCGATGACATTCAGGAGGTCTGTATGATTTCACATTTATTATTTTTCCGCTATTCAGTATTATTTGATGACTTGTTAAATTAGTACAAGGAATTTCATTACCATACAATGTAAAGTTAATGTGATAATTTCCAATTATTCTCCAAATATCTTGTTTTGTGTTTTTATCGAGGTGTTCTAGTCGTGTTTTTGCTCTTAATTCTTTTAACCTTTTAGGTAAATTGTATTCTTTTATTTTATCAGACTTTTGTTCTTGTTCTTTTTGAGTTCCATTTTTTGTTTTGTCTTCAACAATTTTTTTAATGGAAAATTCTTCAATTTTATTTGGTATTATTAAAGGTTGGTTAGAATAATTGTAAACGGGTGCTTTTACAATTCCATTTTTAATCGTGTAAATTCCGCTGGGTATATTCGGATGATTTTCTAGTAAAATGTCTCCATCTTCTTTATCCGTTACTTTATTGCAAATCTGCATTTTGTTTTGTTCTACATAATATCCGTCATCGTACAAGGGTGTTTTCCACTTTTCTATAATTAGAAAATTTGGCGTAATAGCATATCGTTCATATTTTTGTAAAAATGGTAGTCCGATTATTCCATCCTCTGGTAAAGGGAACCCTTCGTCGACAATATGAAATAATTGTTGTTTGCCAAAATAATTTAAATATACTGCATAATCTGATTGATATTTATCTCTTCCCATACAGAAATTCTTTTTTATTTTTAAAGTCGTGCAATTATTTCGAGGTATTTTATTTTTTTTTATTATGTTAATAGATGCTCCGGAATCTAATAGTAATCTATATTTTCCTCTGTTATCAGCTCTTCCGTAAACAGATTGTAGTCGTCCACACACTGCTGATACTCGGCATTCTTTTCGTTATCCTCGTGGTGTTGAATTTCTTCCTCGGTCATTGCCTGAGAGTTTAAAAATTCCTCTTCTTCGCGTGTCATTCTGATAGCTTCTGGTGGTCTCTTCGGCATTCCGCCGACACGAAAATTTGCTGATGTAGTGCAGTCTTTTGTTATATGTCCCGGCTTTCCACACTTGTAACATGATACCGGTCTTTATCGTTGACTCTTGTGCTACAGGTGCATTTGATTTATTTGGCACAATTCGATTATTTATAAAAGGTTTAGTTGTTAATTTCAGAGTATTAGGTCGGATTGGAAATCTTGGCAAAATTTTTGTTATTGGTTGTGTTTTTGATATGTCACCTTCTTTAAACCATAATTCTAATTCCATCGCTTGCATCTGAGCTTCGTTTAAATTTTGCGGTCTTTGCGCTTTTACTTGCAATCCTATTTCACGTCGAATGTTCATCATATATCTTTTTAAAATTTCGCTTTTTTCGTTTTCTATCGCGATTTGCCTTTTAACTCGATTTGGGTATTCTGATTGTATAGCGTATTTTAATTCGTGACAAATTTTTCTGTATTTATTATTAAAAGTTTGTAAATCTTCTGTGGGGCTTTGTTTGCAATTTTGTAGTTTAGAACGAAGCATTGAAACAGATCCGGTTTGCGATAAATTTGCACGTAATGCATCAAAGAGTTTCGAGTAACTGATAGTATCTAGATATCGTATTGCTCTTTCCGCATTTCCATTTATCTTTTCTGAAACAATGAAGTTTAATAATAATTCCGGTTGGTAACAGTGTTTTCTTGCACATTTAACGCTTGAATGAAATCTTCCACTCCGCAATCATCTTGTCCTGTTAATGTTTTAACAGTTCTTATTATATCTTTTGCTGCAATTTTTTCCACGTTCTGATTTTGCAATGTCGTTTCTCTAATTTTGGCCTTTCGTTATTAGATCCGGTTGTTCGTCTATCGTCTTCTAATTCTTCTTTATCCGCATAATTTGCGCTGTCTGATCCTTCTATCTCATTATCTGTTTCTTCTGTGGGATTGAGGCCCATTTTCCTTCCTAATATTGTTATTTCCTCTTTTCTATTATCATTTTCTCGTATCAGTCTAGTCATACCTATCTCTAACCTCGAAATTTGGTCAGCAATTGATTTTAAAAATTCTTCTGTAGTTTTCTCCGTTGGTAAAGGTTCTCCATTTTCATTCATTGTCGTTGATAAATTATTAATTTCAGAATTAACGTCTGTCGAGTCAGTGTTAGAGTCAGTGGTACTATAGTGTGTGTGTTGTGAATCCCTATAAGCTTGAAAAGCCAGTTCAATATTTTTCTTTTTGTCGGGTGTAAAATAAAATTCGCGTTACAATTTTTTGTGTAGTTTTTGTTTATTTCCCTTCACTTGTCCAAGCGGCTACTCGCTTACAACAAGGTTATTCAGGGAAGATTTTGGTTTTTTTTTTATTAAGGAAGACCAGAGCTTGCGATCACGCGAAGTATAGTCACCGTCCTAAACTGTTCAAGGTTAGCTTTTACCCTATGCAATGGTGGCCGTTCAAAGAACGTACAACCCAAAAAAAGTCTTACTTTTATGAACAGTTTTACAAATTATCTAACTGTATTGTATATATATATATATGAATATATATAAACAATATACTTGTTTTTATATGCTCACGTTTTTTTTTCTTCTTCTTCTGGTACTGAACCTGGCGGTGTGCGAAGGGTGGCCGTAGACACTACTGCTTGGCACTCGAAGGGATTGGTTGGCGTACCGATTTTTCCAGTTGGGTAATACTTTCCCAGAACTCTTCTTCTTCTGAGTCTTACTGTCTAGATCGACAAGCTCAAGGACTTACTATCTCGATCGACAAGCCTTATTTTGTTTTTCGAAGGTATTCGTAAATTACCTCCGGAGTCTTTTCTCTTATTTGGTTGCGATAGATTCCGTAGAATCTTTTAGTTCGTAATCAACGATAGTACAGTTTGACAAAATCGTCGTTTGTATCTATCCTGGCAGGATCGCCAAAATGTTACGGTCTATAGGATTAAAACAATTTTTGTAGTTGCATCACTACTATGAGTGATCGTTTATTATAATAAAATGACCGTACAGTTTAAAATAAAGAATAAGACTGACTCATTAAAATTGCTTCGCGACCCATACAAAGTAGAGAGCAATAAGGTAGGGGTATACATATGTACATTTTGCTGACCTTAACAATATATTAGAAGTAAATTAAATTTGTAAACAATTATTTTCTTATTTTAAAAAAATAAATTTCAAAGAATCATAACCAAACGAAATAATTTAAAGACCATTTTCAAATTTGAAAAATATTGAAGATATGATTACGTGCTCGATAGCGTAATTTTGTAAAATCATTGATTTCAAAAAAACTTTAATTATACAAATTGAATAAATTTCCTTATTTAAATAAAAGTGCCCTTCAATACATTATATATAAACAATTTTTATAATTTACTTTTGTATTATATATTATTGAAATTAATTATTAAAATAATATTATTAAATTAAAGTTATAAATAAAAATGATAAATTATTAGTTAATTTTGTTTACATATTTTGCAAATATTTTACAAAAATATTTATTTATAAAATATTAATAAGTTAGGATCGAGATTGGATTATACAAACTGGATATCAGTAAATACAAAGGATACATAAATTCTATTCTATTTATTTAAATAATATTTAATTTTTAAATAAAAATATTAAATTAAAGTTATAAATAATCAAATAATAATTAATCATTATCAGTTAATTTTGTTTACATATTTTGCAAATATTGTATAAGAATATTTATTTATAAAATATTAATAAGTTAGGAGATTTCGATTGTATAAACTTTATATCAGTATAAACGAGGGATAAATAAATTCTATTCATTTATTTTTGATAATGAATATGTTCCAGAACTATTAAAATGTAAATAGCACCTCACAAAGTTATTTCTATTGACTCTTAACTACCCGTCGTAGCCGAGTGGTACTAATAGCGTGCGTTCACCGCGAGCGAATTCGTCTATAGGGCCGTGGGTTCGATCCCCCCTTGAGCGTGCGAAATTTTATTTCATAGGTTAAGTGTTTATATGTATTAAAATTGTTAATTAATCTTAGGTCGATAATAATTAAGTGTATAAATGTGCAATTAATCTTAAATTATAAAAAAAAAAAACAATCTGAAGAATATCAACTTAAATAATTATAGATGAACATTAAAAATTTTTTTTATTTTATTAATTTTATGATAATCTGCAGCAGTACAGTAATTAAGAAAAAATGATAATAATAATATTATTATTGTATTTATTATTATTGTATTTATAATTATAAATAATATAATTCATAATAATAATATAATATTATTATTATTATTATAATTATAAGAATTATCATTATTAACAACATAATACAACAAGAATATTATTATATTAATAATTATTTAACGTTCTGTCTTTTGTAAGCGACAGTGGAATCAGGCTTGACGAAGCTATAATCGGACTTCCGAACATTGATTGAGTCTTGGACTCCAATCCTCAACCAAGCTTGGAGCGTCAGGCTTGAATCGCTGTTACATTCTAGCTTGGACGAGTCTTGCTTCCTCCGACTCACCAATCCTCAATCAATATTGACCAGTCCTCAGTCAAGCTTTATAAAGCCTCAAATCATCGTCCCTGCGCGCCTGGGACATATAATTAAATAATTCACATGTTATAAATTTAATTAAACAAATATAATCAGATGAGAATGTAGAAATTTCATATTAATGAAAATCTGAAACAGAAAAATTCCATCAGTCATGAAGATTCGAACCCCGGTCTTCCAGCTGCCAATCCAGTAGGCTAACCACCAGCCCATCAGAGATATGAATAACAATACCAAATGAACCTTATAGCCAGACATTTCAGTAACACAGACAGTTGGCTCAATTATCAGCCCCAGTTTAAACCAACCGTCTGGTATCAGTTTTAATTTAGTTTTAATTTATTTCATTATTTTATTATATCATTTAAGAGACAGAGTGTAGCTAAAGGCCGGCCCAACTGTGGCCAAAGTTGGCCCAACCGTTGGCAAAACTTTGAAAGCGAAAGTTCCAAAAACTTAAACCATTTTGGTTGGCACAACTCTGGCCGAAGTTGGGCCAACCGTTGGCAAAACTTTGGGAGCCGGGGTTCCAAAAACCTATACCGTCAAGTGGGGCTATTTTGTGCATCAAAGTTTGCTTATTTATAAAGTTGTGTAAAAATTTTTTTTGAACGTTTTTGCTGTATGAAGTATTATTTCTAGATATTCTAGAGTACAATAAAGAAAAACAAAGCGAGAAATATTTTTTTCCCAGGAATTGTTTAACTAATTTGAAAGTAAAACACTAAAATTTCACAAAAAAGTAGATTTACAAAAAAAGTTATTTCTTTTAGAAAATTTTACTTAAAATAACTTCTATTACACATCTTGAATTATTTTAAGAGAAAAAGTATCAAAATTAACTTGAAAATGCACAAAATAACCCACCAAATCCTGGTTTTTCAGTTTTTTCCACTTTTTTCTTAAAATATGCAATAAAATGTTAGCGCATCACGTATACATCATCACAACTAAATGGTCAACAAGTATTATTAATACCTTTAGAAACACTTTAAAACTTCCGGAGATCTGAACAGAATTTTAAGAACTTTAAAATTTTTTTGCTTGATTTTCACGATTTTACGATTTTTTTTCTGATTTCTGATAAGGAATTGAGTAAATTCATTTAGTACTCTCTGTAGTCTAGATATCAGAAAATATTTATACCAAGTAGCAGACTTAAGCAACTGAATATAAAGATTTTGTTCATTATATACCTTGCGTGCACAAAATAGCCCCACTTGACGGTATAATTGGGTTGGCACAACTCTGGCCAAGGTTGGGCCAACCGTTGGCAAAACTTTGTAAGACAAAGTTCTAAATAACTAATTTCTTTTGGTTGGCCCAACTTCTGCCAGAGTTGTGCCAACCAAAATAAATTACGTAGTTAGAACTGTGGCTTACAAAGTTTAGCCAACGGTTGGACCAACCTTGGCCAGAGTTGTGCCAACGAAAAGAAATTCCGTATTTAGAATTCTGGCTTACAAAGTTTTGCCAACGGTTGGGCCAACTTTGGCCAGAGTTGTGCCAACCGTTGGCATAACTCCGGATCCCATAGTTGGCTGGTAAAGTTAGCCCAACTTTGGCATGCGTAGTTTGGTCCGCCAGAGTTGGGCCAACGAACAAACTCTGGCTGCCAACCTTAATTCGCACCTGGGATATAATAATTTACAAATGACTTCATTAATTCATTGTGTCCACACCTGACATTGTCACAAGATGTTCTTTTAAAATTTTTAATCATATTTCAATGTTTTAAAATTTTCTCAAATTTTAATTTTTTCAAATTCCAGTTAATGTGAACGTGAATTGAATAAAAGTTTAATTAATCCAGGGTTCAAATATACTAAATTTGAAGTGATTTAAAATTTTCTCCAATCCTATCCTATATAATAATTTGCCAGTGTCCCTTTAGCTGAAAATTTTCCTTTCAAAATGGGCGGAGATTTGGCATTGTTCTCCTATTGTTCTCCTTTTGTCCAAATTCGGCATTTGGCCGAACTCTTATGGTGAGTCCAGAATAGAGAAATCTACAAGTGGACCTACATGTAGATTTCTCTATTCTGGACTCACCATTAAGTACCCAAATTCGCATTTGTCAGAACTCTTAACTCCCCAAAATCACATTTGTCATTGGCGGGCAACTTTCCTGGAAACATTACCCGCCAATCAGAAGGCTCCTTTAGAGAGACGACTTTCCGAGGGTCTGACAAATGCGAGTTCGGGGATTTGTGAAGTATGTGAGTTAAGGAATTTGTCAAATGATAGTTCGAAGAGTTGAATGTTTTGACAAATGCGAATTTGGTGATATAAAAGTTCGACCAAATGCGAGTTTAGATAGTTAAGAGTTCTGCCAAATGCGAGTTTGGGTACTTAAGAGTTTTGACAAATGTGAGTTTGGAGACTTAAAAGTTTTGACAAATGTGATTTTGGGGAGTTAAGAGTTCTGCCAAATGCGAGTTTGGGTACTTAAGAGTTTTGACAAATGTGAGTTTGGGAACTTGAAAGTTTTGACAAATGTGATTTTGGGGAGTTAAGAGTTCTGACAAATGCGAGTTTGGGTACTTAAGAGTTCGGCCAAATGCGAGTTTTGAAAAAAATGAGAATAAATTAATAAATAATTAAAAGAATTAAAGAAAGCTAAAAATTATTAAAATTTAAGAAAATTAATGAAAAAATTGGAAAATTATGAAAAAAAAATGAAAATAATTAAATTTTGAGAAAAATGATTAAAAAACTTGAAAAATAATTTTACAAAATATGAATAGTAATTACAAATGGAAGGAAATAATTGATATATGATGAAAGTAATTAAAAATTTAGAAAATTAATTCAGATAAATAATGAAAATGATAAAAAATTGAAAATAATAATTGCAGAATAAAAATAATAATGGTGAATTAAAAGAGTGAATTTCATTTTGCCATAAATAATATGAAATTTGCAATAAATAATGAAATTGTTTTATTGTCGAAGATAAAGTAATTAAAACACATGTTACTATTAACATAATTGAAATTCAAATCATTATTAATAAGAATGACACTATAGATTCTATTTTCATATTTTAATTGAGAAAATTTGACTTAATTTGATAAATAAATAAAAAACTTAAATTCTTATAAATTCTCTATTAGAATTTTGGTCGGTTATATTCCCGGTTATATTCTTGTTCTTATTACCGTTCTCCAGGTAATATTACTTCTTCGGAACTCTAATCTCTTCGTAGAAAAGAAACATGTAGAAAAATTTGTTATTGCACAAAGTTTGGCAACACAGAGATTTTTTTCCGGACAAATCTCTTGATTAAGAAATAAAAAATTGTGAAATATATGGTAAATTTTTGGCTTGTAGTGGAATAAGGGTGATAAGTCTGGGGACTGCTGGATAAAAACAATGCCGAGAATTTTATTCGAAAAAAGAAAAATAGAAACTTGTTGGAATTTAAAAAATAAGAGGAAGAATGAAAAAGATAAAAAAGAAAAAAAACCCTGCTTTTCTCTGCCAGGGAAAACTTTTCGAATGCATCTGACTTATAAATAACACAAGTTCTTTGACGTTTGTTGCATAAAACTCTAATAGAATCGTTCTTGAAAGTATGATTATGATTTTCTCAAGGTTTGGGAAATTAGGAATTTGTAAAAAACTAATATAATATAAAACATACATATTCGTGGATGAAAAAATGAATTTGAAGTTTGATTTTTGTATGTAGCATGCTTTACCTGTGCCTGTAGGCGTGAAGCTCCTGTCCGGCGAGATTTTAATAAAAGAATTACACGTTTTTTTAGAAGACACCCACCTTTCAATATTATGTAAAATATTTTTGAATCGAAAACTACACCCATCAATTAAATAATAATAATCTCCGTAAACTCCTGAAGTTAGTTACTATTTATATTTATTCATCTTTTTCTGTCCACGTTTTAAAATCCAGAGTGAAGTTAATTCCTGTTTCTTTTTTTTTTAATTTTGATTTTCTTTATCAAAAAACTTTAAAACTGTTTTAGTTTACAGACAAAATATGCAGATGAGGTAGCCTTAATGACGAGATATTAATTATAAATAATAGGTACTAATTTATATATTACACAATTATATGAATTTTAATAATATTTAATAAATCTTGCAGGGTTGCCATTATTGTGCCAATTTTCAAGTATCTCTGCGATTCTGAATTTAATTTTTTCAAATATCAATTATTCTTTTCAGTCTTTAAATTATTGTCATGAATATTTAAATTTATTACACAAGTTTTCATTTACTTTTGTCATTTTTCAATTTTTTTCTCAACATTTCAATTATTTTCTTCTATCTTTAAATTATTGCCAGGAATATTTAAATTTTTAACACCAGTTTCTATATTCTACTTTTGTTAATTTTCAATAATTTTCTTAAAATTTCAATTACTTTTGTCATTATTCAAGTATTTTTGTCATTTTACGATTATTTTCTTCATATTTGTATTATTTTTTCAATTTTCGAATAATTTTCTACAAATTTCAATTATTATTTTATTCAAATTATTGAATGCGACCTATTAATATTTAATATAGAAAATATTGGCTTCCGTTTCCGGTACCGTTAGTAGATTGACGTTCGCGGATTTTGGAAAAATAAATTGGTCGTTGGTTAAAGTTAAAGTGGAAAAGTGAGTGAAAAAGTGTAGAGAGAATTTGTGTGGAAGAACCAGGTATAGGTGAGTGAAGGCGTAAAGGTGTGGGAGTGGATGGTTTAAAGTAAGTAAGTGAATTTGTAGTGTGACTGGATTGTAGGTTAGGAAAAGAGTGAGTGAGAGAGAGAATATAAGGTGGGAAAAGGCGGGAGAGCAGCGTGAGGATTGATATGAGTGGTAAGAAAGGGAACGATAGAGAGCAGCACAAGGCTGTGAGCGATGAGTTAGTAGCTGCTGGGACAAGTGATGGTGAGGGTGAGGGGGAAGAGTCTGTCGATGAGACATATAGTACGCCGAGTAAGGGGGGAGATAGCAAGACAAAGGCGAGTGATAGCAAGGCAGACACACCGGTAAAGTCGAGAGGTAGGCCGGCAAATGCAGTTAAATTGAAAAGGGCGAATAGTTTAGAGTCAGGACAAAAACTGGATAGGTGGGTGGTGAATAATGATTTGGCGGGGGGGATCATCAAGGAGGTAGGAAAAATGATGAAAGGGTTGGAGGAAAATATGAAAAGTAATATGAAAAGTAATTTTGAAAAGGTAGATACAGAATTTGGAGAGTTGTGGAAAAAAAAGAGGATCATAACCAAAAGTTAGTAGCAATATGGACGGAGATAAGAGAGATGAAGAAAGCGCGGAAAGAGTGGGAGGCTAAGTGGCAAGTAGAGCATGAGAAAGTAGTAAAAAGAGTAGAAGAGTTGGAATATGAAATGACAGAAAGAAAGGAGGAAGGCGGAAAGGATATAGGGGAGTTAAAGAAGAGACTAGGAGCGTTGGAAAAAGATATGAGAAATAGAAAAGGGCAGATAGTTGAAATAGATGGGGATGAGAGATATGAAGAGCCAAAGAATAGAGAGATAGAAAGAAAAATGAAAGAGTTGGATAGGCAGCTGGAAAGGGTAGATAAGGAGAGAAGGCGCGCGAATTTAGTAATCAAAGGATTGGACGCGGAAAGGAAGGACGGGAAGGACGAGTTGGAAAAATTGCTGGTTAGTATAGGAGTGAGGGTTCAGATAAAACGAGTGGTAGGAATAGGAGAAGATGAGGGCAATAAACCAAGAATATGGTTAGTGGAAATGGAAAATGAGGATCAAAAATGGGAGGTGATGAAAAAGAAAAAGCTGTTAAAGGGAAGGAAAGAAAGAATAGAAGACGATAGAACAAGGAGAGAAAGAAGGGTTTTAGAAGTACTGAACCGAAGAGCATGGGAGGAAAGAAGCAGAGGAAAGGTAGTAAGGATAGGATGGGAGTGTATGTGGATTAATGGAGAGAAATGGAGAGTGGAAGAGGGGGAAGAAGGATTAGAGTTAAAAAAGGTTGAAAAGGAACTGGAAAAACAAAGAGAGATCGACAAAGAGATAGGAAATAAGGGGTTTCGGGAAGAGCAGCAATAGAGAAAAAGGGGAAAAAATGGAGGAAATAAAAATTGCGGTCTGGAATGTGTCAGGGTTAAAAAACAAAGATGAGGGATTTCGGAAGGTACTAGGGAAATGGGATGTGTTAATGCTGTGTGAAACTTGGATAGATGAGAAAGATTGGGGAAAAGTGAGAAAAAAGTTACCGGCAGGATATACTTGGAGGATGCAAGAGGCAAGGAAAGAAAGTAACAAAGGTAGAAAAGCAGGAGGAATGGTATCGGGAGTGAGACTAGGAATTAAGGAAAGTAAGGAGAAGGCAGGTATGAGTAGGGAAGAAGAGGAAGGTTGCATGGTTAGAAAGATAGGAGAGGGAAAGGAGAAGTTAACTATTGTAGGAGTGTATAGAAGAAGAGGAGAAGAAAAAGGTTGGGAGATAATGGAAAAGTGGATGGAAGTAGGGAAGGAGGAAAAAGTGATAATAGAAGGAGATTGGAATGCTTGGACAGGAGAATTAGGAGGTGGCATATGGGAGGAGGAAAAGCAAAGGTATACGAGAAACTCAAAGCATAAGGAAGTGGATAAAGAGGAAAAAAAGATGATTAGGTTGGTGGAGGAAGCAGGATGGTCAATTTGTAATGGAAATATGGAGGGAGACGAACAGGGAGAGTATACATTTAAAGGTATGGGGGAAACGGTGATAGACTATGTAGTGACGGACGAGAATACGAGGAAGGGAATAAAAAAGTTCAAAGTGGCAAGGGAAGTAGGATCGGAGCACTTCCCACTGGTAATCACGATGAGAGGAAGGGAAGGAGGAAGAAGAAGAGGAGGAGGAGGAGGTAAAGAAAGAAAGAAAAAGTACAGGATGGGAGAGTGGGAAGAAAAAAGGCTTAGTGAATTCAGAGAAAGTATGCAGAGAGAAGAAGGAGAAGCAATGGAAGGAAAGAGCGTAGATGAATGGTTGAAAGAACTAAGGGAAAGGATAGATAGAGTTAAAGAGGAAATAGGAAAAGAAGAACAAGGTGATAGAAGGTATAGCGGATGGTGGGATGAAGAGTGTGAGGAAAGTAGGAAACTGATGAGGAAGAATATAAAGGAGTGGAGGAGAGGTAGGATGGAAAAAAAGGAATATAATAGAAAGCATAAAGAACATGAGAAACTGTTAGAAGGGAAGAGAGAAGAGGCGAGAAAAAGATTCATGGAGGAAGTGGAAAAGGCGATAAGAGAAGGAAGAGAATGGGAGGTAATAAATAGGGAGAGAAAATGTAGGAAAGAGATAAATAGAGAAATAGAGATGAAGGACTGGACAAAGTTCTTTAGCGAAATGTATGGAGGAGTCAAAGGTAGAGTAAGAGGAGAAGGAAGAAAAAAGATAGAGAAGAGTGATGAGGAAGAAATAAGAAGAGAGGAAGTAGAAGAGGCTATAGATAGGCTCAAAAGGAATAAAGCCACAGGTTGGGATGAAGTTGAAAACGAGAGTTTAAAATATGGAGGAGAAATAGTAAGGGAGCAAATGTGGAAAATAGTAAAGAAAGTATGGAAGGGAGAGGGATGGCCGGAAGAATGGAAGACGGGACTAGTGGTGCCACTAGTTAAGAAAGGAGAAGGGAAGAGTATAGAAGAATATAGAGGGATAACGCTAATGCCAGTGGGCTATAAAGTGTACGCGGAGATTTTAAGAAAGAGGCTAGAAAAGAAAGTAGAAAAACTTGGGTGTATTCCACACAATCAAGCAGGGTTTAGAAAGGGAATGGGAACAATGGATAATGTATACGTTTTAAACTACCTAATAGAAAGAAATCTAAAAAAGAAAAAGGGAAAGTTAGTAGCATTATTCATAGACTTTAAGTCAGCATTTCCGTCGGTAAATAGAGGCAAGCTGTGGAAAGTTTTGAAAGAAAGGGGAATAGAGGAAGGTTTAATTGAAAGGGTAAAAGAAGTATATGAAGACACGAGGGTAAGAGTGAAGATAGGAGAGAGATTGGGAGAGGAGTTTTGGTTAGGCAGGGGATTGTTACAAGGGTGCCCGCTAAGTCCCTTGCTGTTTAATCTATTAAAATCGGATTTAGAGGAAAAGTTATGGAGAAGAGGTAAAGAAGGGGTGGTATTGGGAAATACAAGGATTTTTTCCTTAGCATATGCGGACGATGTGGTGTTGCTGGCGGAGGAGGAAAGGGGTATGAGACTGATGATGAGTGAATGCGAGAAGTATGTAAGAGAGAAAGATCTATGGCTGAATGTGGAAAAAACAAAGATAATGAGATTCAGGAAGAGAGTGGATGGGGAGCAAGAGGAATGGAAACTGAATGGAAAGATGGTGGAGGAAGTTAAAGAATTTTGTTGTCTGGGATACTGGTTTGAATGCAAGGGGGGTAGCAGATTGAATGTAAAGAAAAGGTGTGAGAGAGCGGGAAAGGTGATGGGACAAGTATGGGGGATAGGAAAGAGAAGGTTTGGGAATGATTGGAAGAAAAGAGTGTGGATGTTTGACGTGCTAGTGTGGTCAGTGATGAGCTACGGAGTGGAAGTGTGGGGATGGAAGGAGGAAAAGAGCGTGGAACGAATGCATGAGAAGTACCTGAGGTGGACGATGGGAGTAAGCAGGAATTGTCCAGGGTATATGCTAAGGGAGGAATTAGGAAGAGAACGAATAATGGTCAGACAGAGAAAGAGAGCATGGATGATGGAGGAGAGATTAAGACAAGGAAAAGGAAGCAGGATTGCCCAATTATGCCTGAATCAGATTGAGGACAGAGCCAAGAGGGGAGACACAGGTATGTCGGAATGGGAAAAGAAAAGGAGGGATGCGCGGAAAGAAGGGCGGAAAGGAAGGGTCGAAGTAGGAAGGTGGGAGGATATAGAAGAGGAATTAAAAAAGAAGGATAAGATAGAGAGGTGGGAAAAAATAGAGGAGTCGAAGTACAACAGGTGGTATAAAATGGTGAAAAACGAAAGAGAACCTGAATACTTAGGGAGAATGAAAAAGGAGTGCAAGTGGAATAGAGTGTTGAGATTCAGAATGGGAGAAGGGATGAATGCGTGTAAATATTGGAAGGAAGAGGATGAGAGAAAATGCAGAGTGTGCATGTATGAAGAGGAGGACTGGGGGCATGTGTTGGATGTTTGTATGGTAGGTGAAGATGTGGAAAGAAGTTTGGGAGAGAGAGTGTTAGAGATTTTGCATGAAAGTGGAAAAGGAGAGAAGTGGATGAGAGAATTAGAGAATAAGAGAGAGAGAATGGAATATTGAAAAGGCCAAAAATAATTTAAAATATTTTGAAACTAAAGAATCGTGTTGAAGATAAAAATGTATATAAAGGTAATAGGAAACGGAAGCCCTGGCACAGCAAAGAGCATTTTAGAGAGGTTAGGAATACTATAAGCGTTAGTAAGTAAGAGAACGTTATTTTAAGTGTAATTTAGGTTAAGATAGAATAAGTTTGTAAAAAATATGTAAAGGGAGCGGAGGCCCTCGAACCCGTAAGAGAGAGTAAATAAAGTATATATATAGAAAATATTATTGTTGTATCAAATTTTAATTTTATTGTTACTTTAAATAAATTTTTTAATTTTATATTGTAATGGGCTTTCGTCCGTAAATAAATAAATAAATTTAATGTTTTTTATTGCCATGAATTTTTAATTTATTATATTAGTTTTTAATTACTTTCTACAAATTGCAATCATTTTCTGAATTATTTTTATTATTGTCATGAGTTTATTATATTTGTACATTTTTTTTCAATTAATTTAAAAAAATTTCAATTATTTTCTTTAAACTTCAATTATTATCTATAAATTTTTTATTTATACACCATCTTTCAATTATTTATGTCATTATTAAATCAGATTCCTAAAATCTCAATTGTTTGGTCAATTTTTCAAGTATTGTCTTTAAATTTTTAATTTTATACAATTTACTTATTTCTTTAATATCTCAATTATTGTGCAAAAATTTAAATTTTTTACACCAATCTCAAACTTTTGTTTCAAATTTTAATTATTTTTGTCATTCTTTAATTATTTTTTTGTAACTTCAATTATTTACTTTAAATTCCAATTATTTCGTTTCAATTTTTGTGATCATTTTTTGGTTTTTTTATCAATTTTTCAATTCGGTAGTTTTGTCATTTACAACTTTTTTTTCAAATTGAATTATTTTTGTCATTTTTTAATTATTTTTTACATATTTAAATTATTTTTGCGATTTTCGAATTGTTTTTTTTAATTTTGAATGGCTTTTCCTGCTGGGCCCCCAATTTAATATCAGTAATATAAAACTCGATTTTGCTTATTCACTTTTTTTTATTTAAAAACTTACTATTTAATCACTTTCTTTTCTTTTTTTTTCACTATTTTCAATCTGTAAGTCCACTAAAAGCCCTCCTTATTCGATAAATATTTTTCATCGATTTGTTTTATTTATTATTATATAGTTTAATTTCTAAAATGCATGGAAAACCAATCGCGCGCTTGCGCGCGTTCTATTTTGCTAGTAACTAAATAAATTACATAGACAGTACTCGAGAGTATGATAGAGTAGAGGAACAGGGGAAGCAAGCGCAACTCTGTAGGGCAGTGGGAGGCTGCCGCAACTCGGTAATCGGTAGAAGAGGGAGAATAGGCCTTCCCCTATTGCCGCTTAGAAATGTGACCGCTGCCGCAACTCGAGTGCACCGCTTGAAAGTATGATTATGATTTTCTCAAGGTTTGGGAAATTAGGAATTTGGAAAAAATTTATTTAATAGGAATAGACATTTTATGTTATGTTAATGTTTATGTTGCAGACGATACAAAAAATCTGTGAATGTCGAAACGGGAGATAAATTTGAAGCTCGTGGGATCATCTGTTCGCATAAAAGAAACATTGAAAAATTTCCTTATTTCAAAAACTTTGGCAATAAATATATTTTTTCCATAAAAGTGTCTCGATTTACAAAACACTGGACACTTTTTAATATGATGATTATTTTTTTGTCAAATTTTGGGGAATGAGGAATTTAGGAAAAATTAATTTTTCACGAATAGACATTTTCATGAGTGGAAAAATTAATTTCAAATTTGTCATTGAAACTGACAGATTGTAGCAGACGGGTCAGAAAATGTGTCAATGTTAATATTTAATCAAGTCAGAGTATAGTGCTTGATAAAAACATTGCCCAGAATTTGATTGAAAAATAAAAAGATTGAAGAAACATGCTGGAATTTTATGAATTAGGGGTAATAGTGGAATTATTAATCAAGAAAGACTCCTGTTTTTCTCAGTGTGTGAACACTTTTCGAAGAAAACGAGACATAGATATAAAAACACTACAAATTCACACGATCGTTGCCGTTTGTTTTATAAAACACTAGACACTTTTATACAGGAAAATTACTTTTTTGCCAAACTTCGCAGGGAATGGGGAATTTGAGAAACACAATTTCACAACGAGCGAGAAAATTATCTCCACGTTCGACATCAAAACTGACAGATTGTAAACAGAGTGCGGAGTCCATCTTGTCATAGCCCGAGTGGAATCCATGGTAACGGTGACGCTACTTCCGGCCTGCCATATGATCAGGTGACGTGGGGCGGCCATCTTCTACAGAAAATCTGTCAATGTCAAAACGGGGGATCATTTTGACGCTCGTAGGAACACCGGTTTGAGTAAAACAAAGGTTTAAAAAATTCCTTATCTCAAATACTATGGTCAGCCAGAGCCCTTTTTTCAAAAAAGTGTCTGGGTTTTTTTAAAAAAATTCATAAGTCCAAATTTTCGACCAGCGGAGGGGAAAGTGTTTGAAGACCACTGCAAATTTTCTCCTTCCAACAGCCTTAATGACCCATAATAGAAAAGAATATTCAAATTCAATCTAAATATTGAAATTCAAGAAATTTTATAGAAAAATTTATATTATTGAATATAAAAACATTAAAAATGTATTCAATTTTAACAGTTTTATTCTTTTTTTCTTTAAAATATTTATAAAATGTAACAAATTTTGTTCTGAAACTTTTCAATTTTTCATACTTTAAAAAACAATTTTCTAGGGGTACCGGGGGGGATATAATTATTTAACATACTGTCGGAAAATCTTCCATTTAATTAGTTTTTAAAAAAGATTTTTAATAATCTACTTATTTATTGAGAATAATAAGAGTTTTAAAGTTCTCCCAAAATTCATGAAATTGTACTTGGTAATCTTCTATTATTTTAATACGATACCGAGAAAACATCGTTCGTCGTCGTACACACTTCAAAGTTCACCTACTTTTTGCAATAGGCAACTTACAAAAATGTTCATTTGACCATGTTATTACAGTTTGTAACAATGCGCACTGGCACTGTTCGTGTCAAGCATGTTAAAATAAACATTCTTTCACGCACAACATATTGTTGCACTGTAGCATTGTAAGTGCACATGCGCAAAGGTACCTTTATTTAACTTTTTTTTTATGTCCAACGAAAATTAAAATTTCGTTTTTCTCCACTTGTAAAATGTTGTGCGTACAATTTAGTTTTTAAAATTTTATGTTTAAAACATTGGATTAAACTTTTTTGCTAACATGTTTTTTAATGTCAGTTTATGTTGAAATTGTTAAACAATCAATATTTGTTACGATTTTTACCACTGCGCATACCTAACGTTTGTAGAAAGCTACTGCGCATGTGTAATGTTAGTAAAAAACTGCTGCGCATGTGTTAAATCGACAAAAACCTACGCGCAATTTTTGGGTCGAGGACATTTCCACCAAAACCCAATTGACCAAATTTGTAATTATCCGAAATTTAATTGTCCGAATTTGTAATTCTACAAACTTGCATTTGTCAGAAATTGCAATTTTCCGAACTTGCGTTTGTCCGAGCTATTAACTTCTCGAATTTGTATTTGTCATAACTTCCAAATCATCAAATTGACATTTGCCAAAACATTTAAATCGACGAAATTGCATTTGTTAAAATTTTTAACTCCTCGAACTCGTATTCGTCTGAACTTTTAAATCCACGAACTTGCATTTGCCAGAACTTTGAAATCACCGAACTTGCATTTGTCAAAATATTCAATTACCAGAATTTGCATTTGTCCGAACTTTGAAACCACCAAATTTGCATTTTTCCGAACTTTGAAATCACCGAACTCGCATTTAGCAGAATATTCAACTCTCCAAATTTGCAACTGTCAGAACTTCTAAATCCCTGAATTTGCATTTGTCCAAACTTTAAAATCACCGAACTTATATTCGCCCAAATTTTGAAATCTCCGAATTTGTAATTGTCCGAACTTTGAAATCACCGAACTCAAGGTTGGCCGAACTCTTAAGTCTCCGAATTTGCATTTGGCCGAACTTTTAAATTACCGAACTTGCATTTTTCCGAATTTTTAAATCACCAAACTTGCATTTGTCAAACTCCTTAAGTCACCGACTACTCGTGTCCCCGAATTTGCATTTGTCCGACCATCGGAAAGTAGGTTTTCTAAAGGAGTCTTTTGATTGGCTGGTAATGTTACCGGGAAATTTACCATCCAATCATAAGACTCCTTTAGAAAACCTACTTTCCGATGGTCGGACAAATGCAAATTCGGGGACACGAGTAGTCGGTGACTTAAGGAGTTTGACAAATGCAAGTTTGGTGATTTAAAAATTCGGAAAAATGCAAGTTCGGTAATTTAAAAGTTCGGCCAAATGCAAATTCGGAGACTTAAGAGTTCGGCCAACCTTGAGTTCGGTGATTTGAAAGTTCGGACAATTACAAATTCGGAGATTTCAAAATTTGGGCGAATATAAGTTCGGTGATTTTAAAGTTTGGACAAATGCAAATTCAGAGATTTAGAAGTTCTGACAGTTGCAAATTTGGAGAGTTGAATATTCTGCTAAATGCGAGTTCGGTGATTTCAAAGTTCGGAAAAATGCAAATTTGGTGGTTTCAAAGTTCGGACAAATGCAAATTCTGGTAATTGAATATTTTGACAAATGCAAGGTCGGTGATTTCAAAGTTCTGGCAAATGCAAGTTCGTGGATTTAAAAGTTCAGACGAATACGAGTTCGAGGAGTTAAAAATTTTAACAAATGCAATTTCGTCGATTTAAATGTTTTGGCAAATGTCAATTTGATGATTTGGAAGTTATGACAAATACAAATTCGGGAAGTTAATAGCTCGGACAATCGCAAGTTCGGGGAATTGCAAATTCTGACAAATGCAAGTTTGTAGAATTACAAATTCGGACAATTAAATTTCGGCCAATTACAAATTCGGTCAATTGGGTTTTGGTGGAAATGTCCTCGACCCCAATTTTTTTTAATTAGTTTTTTAAGATTAATTTTTTATTTTGTATCCTACTTCAAGTATATTTTTTTTACATTTTGAAATAATTGGTTTTTCGGAATAATACATTTTATAATTTTTTTGTGTGAATATATTGTTTTTAAGTTTTATTTATTAAATTCTTTGTGAAGCATATTTTGCTTTTTAAACCCTTCCAATGTTAGCCATTATTATATATTTTTTATTCAATGTTTCCCAACTCCCACGACGTGGACGTCTTGGATAGGTATATGGTTTTTTAATTTTATTTATTCTTTTTGATTTATTTTTAAAAAAACCTTAGGGACTCTTAATATGTAGCGCTGCCTTTTTTGATTTTTATTTTAATAATCTTTTTGACAGAAATTATGTATCGATTTCTGGATATTTTTAGACTTTTATTTTATATAATATAATTTATAATTTGCTAACTAAAAAGTTGTCATTGACTACTTTTTGAAATGCAAACACATTTTTAATTATTAATTATAGTTTTAAAATATGTTTATAAAATTATTTATTTTTAGGCGCTGCCTCAATTGATCTATTTTAATTCAAGATATATGGACTTTATATAATAACACTGTTAATTACTTTTCATTTCTTTTTTTAAAAACAGTGTATACTTTTTCTTTTGTAATATTCGTAACATGTATACTTTTATTTAGACGCAGCCACTGAAAATATATATTACAATTAATTATTATCATTTTCATTGTAGTTTTTCTTTATTTAATGAGCGCTGCCTTTTGCAGTTTATATTTTTTTGATTTATTTTTTATTGAAAACGCAGCCATTATTATTTAGCGCTGTATCCAATATATACGTAATTAGTAATGCGCAGCTTGGGACTGTATATTTAGTTAATTACTAATTATTAATAAATAATTTTACAATCAGTTGGCGCTGATTTTCCACTATTTTTAATTAGGGGCACCGCAACAGACTCAATTTTTGACATAGTCTACATCAAGTGGCTGCAAGTCCTTTAATTTCAAATATTTTTTTTTCTTTTAAGTGAGAACTCACTTCAAATGTTACAAAATAATGTAAGCATAAAATCATTTAAAAATATTTAGTAGTTTCGTAAAAAAAAATAGTTTAAAAGGTATTTTTTCGCCCGTGAGACCATACCCCCACGTTAATATGATAATTAATTTTTAAAAATTTTTATAATAATAAAACATGACAATAAAAATTATTAAAATATAAAAAAATTTGTAAAAAAAATATTAAACATTCAATGAACAATAAGTTCACTAATATTTTATGAAATGTCCACATCAATAAACAATTAAATTAATAATAATGACCGAGCGAGCGTTAGCGAGCAAGCTTCATTACGCTAGTAATCATTATTTTCAGAATATAACAGTCGGAAATTTAACATCGGCTAAACATTGGACCAATATTGTTAGCCAATGATTGGCACGGATGTCTACATCCCAAGATTAAGCCAATGATTTCTCATTCTGCGATAACAGGAAGCAAATTATTGGCAAATGTATGTACTGAACAATTGGCTGAGTATTTCTATATTTATTTATTTCACTGTCCGCAGTGACAGATTTCCAAGGGTAAACCAATATTGGCCCAATACTTAGCGAAAAAAGGTTTCTACTTTTTTACGCCTGTGTTATTATTATTATTATTATTTTCATTATGTAACTTAACATGTTATAACATAATTTAAAGTTTGCAGAAATTGGACTTCAAAGTTGAAACCATTAAGTAAGTCGTCCACACCACGGAAAAATTCGCTCCTGCTCTTCAAATCTAAATATACTCTCTAAATTTCTTAGAGTGAATATTTCACTCTAATTTAGGAGTGAGATGTACATTCACTCCAGATAGAGTGAAAGTTCACTCTAAAAGAGTGAAATCGCTCACTCTAATGGAAAGAGTGCAGAAATTCACTCCAGTGGTTAGAGTGAATATTAACTCCAAGACTTAGAGTGAAACTTTCACTCTGTTTTGAGTGAACGTAAACACGTATAAGTTATAACGGCAGTTCGTAAGTTTTGTACCAACGAGCGTATAGCATAGTGGTTAGAGCGTTGGGCTTTAGGCCTGGGGGTCGCACGTTCGAGACCCCTCAGCGTCAAATATTTTAATTATATATTTGTAAATATAATATAATAAAATGTTATAAAATAATATAAATAACAAATATCCTTGAAACTAAATAAATATGAAAATACCACAGTACTGACAGAAAGTTATTCAAGAGATTCAATATTTATTTTTATTTATTATTTTAATTTTTCAAAAATAAGATATTATTCCTTTAAAGTTATATTATGCAAATTTCCAAAAGCTTTAATTTACCCAATCTAAAATTGGAGTGGGAAATTTGATCTAAGAGGAATGAGCCGCCATTTTAAATCAGCTGAAAAATTCACTCTAATTATAGTGAACTCGTCACTCTATCTATAAAGTGAATAAATTCGCTCTTTCAATGAGTGAACATTCACTCCATATGGAGTGGCTCAATTTTCACTCTTGTCTGGAGTGAAATCTCACTCTTTAAGAGTGAGGTTTCACTCTAAGAAATTTAGAGAGTATAATAAAATTATTAACTAATAATATGACACATCGAAAGGGATAGTAACAATAGACGCAGTGCTGCGCCAGTAGTGGCAGCAATGGAATAGACCTGGCAGATACTCGACAAGAAGGCTGGATTAGTAAAGAATTGAAAAAATTGATCGGAATTAATAAAACAGTTTCTTTAATACAGATTAAGTGACGTCTGGGTTTTAGATTTTATAATATATGTAATGCACTCCGAAAAAGAAGACCTTAGAAGCAAATTAGTGATTTTACTGGAGAGCGAAAAGAAAAGACAAGTGTGCATAGTAATCTGTACAAACCGGTGATGTTTCAATTGTTATAACTCTAAAAATATTAAATAGAAACGTTTTCTGATTTCAGGTACTGAGAAAGATAACTTTGGTCATCCTTAAGATATCCAGTGGATATTAAAATCCTTGCTTTTCCTGGATATATAACTACCGGAAAAATATTTTGACCATTTTGAAATTCAAAATGATGTCTTGTGGATATCTCTTGACGATGTCTGGTGGGATCCTGATGAGCATTTCCTGTTGATATTCTAAGAATAATCCGAGGTCTATCATAAATAAAGATGCTTACGAAATTCAAAAGGTAGTTTGAATTAATTTTTGAATTAAAAAATTTTTTCGTGACGTCACGTTTAAAACGATCTCTCCCCCATCAACATGTCACCTTTTTTAACGTTTGATCAAGAGTCCACCCTCCCCTTATAGCGTGACGTCATATGTAAATGCTCCCTATTCTACTTTTCTACGTATAGAATTTGATGAAATTATAATACAGAGCTCTTGATACCAAAGTATTTGCTTTTCAGGCGGATAGAAATTGATAGATTTTGCATACCAAGATTTGGATAGAATAGCATAAGAATTTTCCGTCGATAAGGTTTGATTAATTTGTAATCCCAAAGTTTTGATAGAAATGTATTCGATTTTCCGTTTGATTAAGTTTGATAGAATTTATATGCAAATGACTTGATAAGATTGTATTCGACTTTTCTACGGATAATTTGATAAAGTTTTAATACAGAGCTCTTGATAGCAAAGTATTCGATTTTCAGACGGATAAAAATTGATAAACTTTTGATTCAGACGTATGTATACAAATGTATTTAACATTATTTTAGTATTAATTTTGATAGAAACTCTATCCACACTTATGATTGAAATTGATTATGTTGTTTAGAAGTACAAGATTTGATACACTTTTTATACAAAATGAAGTATAAAAATGTACTTGTCTTTAGTTCAGTATTAATTATGATTCAAATTATTTCCAAACTTGTTATTAAAATTGATTGAATTTAGTATTTTTGATAGAATTTGATAGGATTTTTTATACAATTTGATTAAAACTTGAAAATATTTGTGATAGAAATCCTATCAAATTCTATAATTTTTAATACATTCTTTAAACAGGGAGACTTTAGCCCAAAGCACAACGAATACGGTTACGGGAGCAGGGCATGAGATAATAAAGGACAGAGACTGTTTCTGTCCTTTTCTATCTCATGCTCTGGTTTCGTAACCGTATTTCTATCTGCTTAGGCCTTTAATTTTATAGTAAGAACATAATAGTCTAAACGCAAAGACGTTATATAGGCTAAAAGCAAGAAACATCGTTATAGTGCAATCGCAAAGAGTATAAGGGTGCAATTATATGTCTGCGTCGAACGCTGCGTTTTTGCGTTGTATGTTGAGGAAGAGAAAGACAAAAATATAGTCACATCTTTGTCACTCTCACCATTCAACGCAAAAACGCAACGTTCGACGCAGGCATGTAATTGCGCCCTAACAGGACGGTTCCACCAACAAAACAGTCTAATCCTGTTATACTCTTTGCGATTGCACTATAACGATGTTTCATGCTTTTCGCCTATATAACGTCTTTGCGTTTAGACTATTATGTTTTTACTATATAAAGGTGATCCCAGAATGCAAGTGTTTCGAACGTCGAAGCGTCGATAGCGACGCGTTGATCCATTGTTTAACAATATATAGACGCGTCGACGTTCAAAATACTTGCATTCTAGAATCACCTTAAGATAGGTATTTTCTACGGCGATACCTAATACTGCAAAACTATCTATTGTTGCTTTTATAGGTTAGCAAACTCAAATAGGAAAATACTATAGAGTAATCTAATGGTACAAAACCAATATATTTCTTTCCGTGTATGTATATCAACAAATTACACTAGTTAACAAAAAAAAAAAAATTTTATGTACATTCAATGTCACTATTTTTTTCTTATGTACTAAGCTTCTCGTTACTTAAAAATGACATTAAGAAATTTTTCTATGAATAGGTTTCCGAAATATGTAATCAAATTCCAAACAATCGCTTTTAACATTATTTTTTAATCGGTTAAATATTTTAAGTGATATAGTCAAAAAAAAAAAAATAGAAAATTTGAGTTTTTGGCCCAAAATCTGAAAAACAAATTCATTCTACCGCCATGCAAAAATAGAAAACGTCAAATTATGTCCAGTTTTAATTTTTTTACATATATGGCTCACTTTTAGGAAGAAAAAAATGTATGGATGAAAAAAATCTATGTGTAATTATTGAAGTTATAAGCCAGGGTACTGAAATTCTCGTTTTACGCCATTTCGGTATTTTACCTCCTTTTATAGTGATTATGTTTATTAATGTAATGAATACAATATCTAATTAGAAAATGGACTTTTTTCACAGATTTCAAATAATTTTCAGTGCTTTACTAATTCAAATTTGACTGAAAAATTTTTTAGAGTTTTTGACAAAAATTTCTGAAGAGGCATAAATTGATTAAAATCTGCTTTTTTTACAAGTTGAATCAGATGCGCAGAGGTTCAATTTTTGTTGAATTTTGTTCGTTAATAGATGAAAAAGTTCCAAATTAGATACAGAAATATGAAAAATAAATGATATTTGACTGAAAAATTTTTTAGAGTTTTTGCCAAAAATTTCTGGAGAGTCATAAATTGATTAAAATCTGCTTCTTTGACAAGTTGCATCAGATGCGCAGTGGTTCAATTTTTGTTGAATTTTGTTCGTTAATAAATAAAAAAGTTTGAAATTAGATATAGAAATATAGAAATTGAAAGACATTTGTCTGGAAATTTTTTTGGAGTTTCTAACAAAAAGTGAACCACTGCGCATCTGATTCAACTTGTCAAAAAAGCAAATTTTAATCAACTTATGCCTATTCAGAAATTTTTGTCAAAAACTCCAAAAAAAATTTCAGACAAATATTTTTTATTTTCTATATTTCTAAATCTAATTTCAAACTTTTTTATCTATTAACGAACAAAATTTAAAAAAAATTAAACCACTAGACATCTGATAAACGTGTCAAAGAAGCAAATTTTAATCAATTTATGTCTCTTCAGATATTTTTGTCAAAAACTCCAAATAATTTTTCAGTCAAATATCATTTATTTTTCACATTCCTATATCTAATTTCAAACTTTTTTATCTATTAACGAACAAAATTCAACAAAAATTGAACCACTGCGCATCTGATACAACTTGTCAAAAAAGCAAATTTTAATCAATTTATGACTCTCCAGAAATTTTTGGCAAAAACTCCAAAAAATTTTTCAGTCAAATTTGAATTAGTAAAGCACTGAAAATTATTTGAAATCTGTGAAAAAAGTCCATTTTCTAATTAGATATTGTATTCATTACATTAATAAACATAATCACTATAAAAGGAGGTAAAATACCGAAATGGCGTAAAACGAGAATTTCAGTACCCTGGCTTATAACTTCAATAATTACACATAGATTTTTTTCATCCATACATTTTTTTCTTCCTAAAAGTGAGCCATGTATGTAAAAAAATTAAAACTGGACATAATTTGACGTTTTCTATTTTTGCATGGCGGTAGAATGAATTTGTTTTTCAGATTTTGGGCCAAAAACTCAAATTTTCTATTTTTTTTTTTTTTGACTATATCACTTAAAATATTTAACCGATTAAAAAATAATGTTAAAAGCGATTGTTTGGAATTTGATTACCTTTAATTTGACACTTAGAAAAACTCAATCGGACTTCTGTAACTCGAGATACGGCCTAAAACGTGAAGTCACCTCCGAAAAAAACGTAAAAAAATTAAAAAAAATTTATATTTCAGAAACCTATCCATAGAAAAATTTCTTAATGTCATTTTTAAGTTAGAGAATCATAGTACATAAAAAAAAACAGTGGCATTAAATGTACATTTTGGCTGTAAACTAGTGTTATTTTTATTTACGGAAAACTATTTTTTAAAATAATAAAAAGTGATATAACATAGTCAGGGATGTAAAGTTACGCGTAACTTGGAATTTTTTACGTAAATTACGTAAAAAATGTAATTTACGTAAAAAACATGTAAAAAATGTAAAAAAATATGGCGAACAACTGGTTCTGAACTTTTATTGCTGTTCATAATCCTATTTCCTTTTTTTTAGTACAAAGGAGAGTTTTTACCACTAAAAGTTCATTGGTCTTTCGTTTCTTGGTATTTTTAGAATAGTTTTCACAAACCGGAAATTATGAAATAAGGTACATTTGTTTACTTAAATACACATTGCCGCCATCTTGAAAACGTAAATTACGTTTTGTAAAGAATTAAGCATGTAAATCAGGCCCTCCAAGCTCCAATGCATTTCGTTACGCCAAAGTTTCTTGAGCTATTAAGGGTAACTAACTAAATTACCTATGTAATTTAAATGTAAAAAACTATGTAATTTACGTTAGATAAATTACCTTTACATCCCTGAACATAGTGACGGGATATCGAAATCAAAAGCCCAAAACACAACAAATACGGTTACGGGAGCAGGGCACGAGATAATAAAGGACAGAGAATGTTTCTGTCCTTTTCTATCTCATGCTCAAGCATGAGACAGACCAAAGCATGAGACAGAAAAGGACAGAAACAGTCTCTGTCCTTTATTATCTCATGCCCTGCTCCCGTAACCGTATTCGTTGTGCTTTGGGCTTTAGGACTATTCCTGGATGCAGGGTTGGGTAATGACGCGTCATTCGAGGTTTTCTACGTATGTTACCGGTATGTTACATCAAGTAACATACCTGTTTTAGGTATGTTACCCCCCCCCCCCCCCCCCGCCATCAAAAAAATGCATTATGTAACAAATTTGGTAGGTAACTAACTTAGGTAACATACAGTAACAAACTATGTAACATACCTCTGGTATGTTACGTACACAACCCTGCCTGGATGCCAGGTTCTCATTGTAGTCAATGGGACGAAATCATTTTTTTTACAATAACTTTTAAGAAACAAATTTTCGAACCTATGTTTATTAACAAATTATTTTTCATTTATCTAAAGCTATTTTTTAAAATAATAAAATTGTGTAAAATTTTTATATGAGTTTTTATTATTTTAAAAAATAGCTTTCGATAAATGAAAAATAATTTGTTAATAGACAGGTTGAATCCATTTCAAATCATGCAGACCGACTAACTTCAAGTTGTAGATTTAACTGACACTGAAATATGTTATTCTTTATGAAAAATAAAGACACTCGTATTTTTTTATTTTTCAAAAAAATTATTTTTAACGAAGTTATGCGCATTTGAATTTTGAACCAGAAAACTCAAAAGAACAGTAAAAAAAATTTGTTTCACTTGTAATTTTTTGGCTAATTTATATAATCAAATTATTTTCCTTGGGTCTCTTGAGTGGTCTTGTATTCTTCAAAATCCTATTTGAAATTTGTAAAAAGTTTCAAAATTAACGAAATGGGGGGTGATTTTCTGAAAATAAATAAGGTCCATTTTCTCAAAAACCCCAGCTTCTTTTTGTCTCAAAATTTTATCATAAATTCTTACTAATATGACAACTAATTCCCATAAGTTTCAAGCTTGCTAAACTATACTGGCAGCCAGGAGAATTTTTTTTGAAAAATATTTTTTTACTTGGTTTTGGATTGTTGGAGGGCAAGTTCAAAAACAAATGAAATGTTATGAATCAAACTGAAGTAAGTTTGTTTATAACCAACAATTATAGATTTAAGTAAAAGTATTTTCACAAAATTTCAAACTAATATTACCATAGGTTTAAAACATTAAACCCTGTAAAATTTCTTAATTTTAATATGAAAATGCTTTTACTTAAATCTATAATTGTTGGTTATAAACAAACTTACTTCAGTTTGATTCATAACATTTCATTTGTTTTTGAACTTGCCCTCCAACAATCCAAAACCAAGTAAAAAAATATTTTTCAAAAAAAATTCTCCTGGCTGCCAGTATAGTTTAGCAAGCTTGAAACTTATGGGAATTAGTTGTCATATTAGTAAGAATTTATGATAAAATTTTGAGACAAAAAGAAGCTGGGGTTTTTGAGAAAATGGACCTTATTTATTTTCAGAAAATCACCCCCCATTTCGTTAATTTTGAAACTTTTTACAAATTTCAAATAGGATTTTGAAGAATACAAGACCACTCAAGAGACCCAAGGAAAATAATTTGATTATATAAATTAGCCAAAAAATTACAAGTGAAACAAATTTTTTTTACTGTTCTTTTGAGTTTTCTGGTTCAAAATTCAAATGCGCATAACTTCGTTAAAAATAATTTTTTTGAAAAATAAAAAAATACGAGTGTCTTTATTTTTCATAAAGAATAACACATTTCAGTGGCAGTTAAATCTACAACTTGAAGTTAGTCGGTTTGCATGATTTGAAATGGATTCAACCAACATAGGTTTAAAAATTTGTTTTTTAAAAGTTATTGTAAAAAAACTGATTTCGTTCCATTGACTATAATGCAAACCTGTCATCCAGGTAGCCGCTATTTTGAATTTCTCCACACCCAACTTGAATAACCTTATAAATGTTATAAAATAAAAACATACTTGTGCTTGGTTCTTTAAAGATATACACACTGTAAAAAATACTTCAGGAAAATTACGTCCGTATTGTAATCTTACTTTAGAAAGTAGCAATAATACCAATCAACTTGAATTTTAACAGCTTTCAGTAATGTAATATTACATTTTTCAGTAAATGTATATCATTTAAAAGCACCTACCTTTATAGTATCAAATTCACCAGTAACTGTAAAGATACAAAAGCATGTAAAAATCCTGTTTATAATCTCAATGTTATCATCTTGAAGTAAAATATTATAGTTTGATGTATTTATCCATAATCCTCTTACGTAAAATTCCCAGCAAAAATGATTAATTATAGAAACCTAATTGTGATACGTCTTAAAAAAGTTTCACATATTAGTTGTTAAGATATTTCTTGAAAACGAATTGGTTATGTGTCTAGTTTGACCGTCAACGGGCATTTGATTGAAAAAAGAAATTAAACTTCTGTTGATAATTAAGAAATTAAACATTTTTTCTCCCTTTTGTTACGAAGAAATGACATAATCTTTCGAAAATTTTCATAAGGTTGAGGTTAAGTTCAGGTGCAATGCCAAAATTTAAAACGATAAATACAAAAATTTGTGAAATTACATAATTTATTTATTTTACATTGCTTTTTTATAATTTCACAATACAATTCATAATTTATTTTTATTTTAGAATTTCTTATCCTTATATTTATTTCATAACTGGCGAATTTTCTTTTCTGTAATTTTACAAAAGCATTAGGAATTTTACATAAGGTTAAAGTATTATTCCTATCTCTGCGCGTAAAATCCGTAAAATATGTAAAACTGTTACTATAGAAGTAGGTAATAAACGCTCCTACTTCCATAGTGGTAAAATTACCAAATCATTTTTTTCAGTGTATATACACTTGTTCACCTCAATATTCGCCTGCTTTTAGACAAAAGATTCAATTCTTCCAAGTATCATTCAAATAGAGAAAAAGTTTTTAATAACACCTTACTGAACCGCTATATGAGAAATTAGTTCGTAATTGGCAAATTTTTGGAACAATTTTAAAATCCAATGTTCTACAATGTTGGGTAAATATATGTACCTACTCAATTTTGGACAAATGATAGAAGCACCTCGGCGCATGATTTTTGCGATTGGACCGCAGAAATTCTCTAGCCAATAAAAGACGTGAATTCCTTTTCGACGCAACGCGCAACGCTTTATAAGCATCTTTACGTCTAGTTACTCTATGGTTGTACAATGTCACTTTTATATAACTCCCTCAACATTAATCTCTTTAGTCAACAATAATAAAATTCTAAATATTTCAGTTTGTTCTCATACTCCTAACATCTTTTTGTTTTGTCTGCTGTTTTTCTACGCATTACGTGTTATTTCAAAAAGTACAATTTGTGTTACAACCGAAACTAATAAGTGAGCCGAATATTAGCTTTCGAGTCGCACATAGAAAAAATGCCATGTTGAAATTAAAAAATTAAAAACTCTCTAAATCTGAATTAGTTAAAAATAACTGATTATTAGTAAAGTTGTGGCTGAGGTTTTTTCTGCAATTAGTGAAAAATAACTAATTATTTATCAGTAAAATATGACTAATTACACAGCCACACAAAAAAAAGTTCCCTGATCTGGGTATAAGACGCATGATTTCCTATATGTATTTTGATGAGCTGAGTTCGAATCCGTTATCAGAATTGGACCATCAGATCAAGATTTGACCATAACCTCTAAATCAATAAAATTACACTTTTTGTTTATTAGAATTTGAACCCGACTTAAATTTATAGAAAGCTTGAATTATCCCTTATGGAAAATAAGTATTGGATTAAGTATTGGGAGTAAGTATTGGATTAAGTATTGGAATAAGTATTGGTTTAAGTATTGGAAACTCAAATACTATTTTCGCGTAACATATTTTTAAACAAATTTTTTTTTAATTTCCTGTGGAACTGTGATTTTGCGTTCCATGTATTTCTATGTATTAAATTAACAAAAAAACTACTGCGCAGAGCTGGGAGCCATAGAAACTTAGTGCGCAACCAGTAAAATTTTTAAGAATGTTTGGCGAAAAAAGTATTAGAGTTTCCAATACTTAAACCAATACTTATTCCAATACTTAATCCAATACTTAATCCAATACTTACTCCCAATACGTAATCCAATACTCAATCCAATACTTAGTTTTCATAAGGGATGACCTTTTAAACCCTTTTCTAAACATTGTTCTACGATGATCTATAACGAAGATATGATGTTTTACTTAACATATATATGACTTTTTTAAAATGTTAAAAACGCGTGAATTGTGAATTCCGAAAAAAATTATTTTATGTAAAACACATCATATCTTCGTTAAAAATAATCATAGAACAATTTTTAAAAATTCGTTTTAAAGGTCATAATTCAAGCTTTCTATTGATCCTAGGCTTGTATTAAAATTAAATCGGGTTCATAAAATATATTGAACAAATGTGTCATTTTATTGATTTTGAGTTTAGTGTCAGAACTTGATCCGATGCGCCAATTCTGATGACGGATTAGAATTCAGCACATCAAAATACACAAGAAAATATGAGTCTCATACCCAGATTATAACAGAATTTTACTAAAATATTATTCTTCTTATTATTTATTTGACTAATAGTTAGTTATTTTTTACTTAAAAATTAGCAGAAATATAACTATTTGAATTAGTAAGTGAATAAGTAGGATAAAAAATATCCTAAGCTCTTCTTTGACACCCTTTTTCAAAATTTTATGATATCTAAAAAAATTATCAGACAAAAGCAAACGGTGTTAACATTTTATGGATTTTCTAAATATAGATACTATTTTTTCAAAATTTAATAGAAAAAATTTTTTTTGATTTAATAAATTATTGAATAAATTATTTATGCTCTACGGTTTTTTAAAATATGGACATTATGCTGCTTATAAGAGATACAAAAAATAGTCAAGAAATAGAATTCACAAAAAATAGAAATTTTTTTTTTCTTACTGGGTATGTGCTTCCATCTATCTATGAATGAAAAAACTATATGCGTTTTACGTGTAACAATATGAGGAAAGTATTTGTAATTTGAAAAATAAGTTTTCCTACTTTCACAGTGAATAAAAATTTACTATAATACTGAAGAATAAAAAATGTAGTACTTTTAATAGAAAAAAATTCAGCTTCTTTTTAACACAAAATTAATGTTTTAAAATATTATTGCGTTTTTGGTTTTTTAATTATATTGTTTTTGAAATTATATATGTTATCAAAACAAAATTATAAGTTTTTCAAATTAATTGGCGAACTTGACTTTGAGTAAATCGAATCAATCAAAAGTTACTACTTATAGAGTCTAAATGACCAAAGTGTGCCATCTGTGATATATTTCAAAAACTATAACATGACACTTGTGGATAAAAACCGTTTTAGTACACCTTTCTTACCGACGTTAGATAAATTGAAATGACGAATCCCACAATGATCTTATCAAAATCATTCTTCGCTTGATAAAGTATTCTTATATCTACGAAAGATTAGTTGAAATTTTACAATACATAACATTATGTTTTCTCATTTGCTCCCCTGAGGCGCAACCAAACCCTCTTTCTTTCTTACACAGAATTGAACTAAAAAACTTCAAACCGATTATAGAAGATTGACTATAGGACTTATTTTTATTTATCTTGTTTTATAAACAAGATAAAGCTATTATAAACACTTTTTTAATTGATTTTTTTTAATAATATGAAGTCTACAATAAAAATCTATGAGATTAAATTATTTATGAAAATTAATGAGTTAAACCTATTGTATAATTTTAGTTCAAATGTTATATATTTTTCTTTTTAAATAAAACATACACATTCAAAAAATTAATTTAATTTGCGCATAATATTGTTAACATTTTAAATTATTGAAAATTTTTCACTTTAAATAATCATTATATTTTAATATTTAATTATAATTAATTTCATTAATTTTAAAACAAATCTTTTCAGATAAATCCCTGTTCACGATCTATATCAGACTTCCTCTGTAAGTCGGGTTGCGTGCTTTATCCAAATTCATTTAACGTTGCTGTATTTTATTATTTCTAACTTAAAATATTACACTTTTTTTATCTTCCTTTGTCTATTGGCGGATTCACGGGGGGAAATCATGGGGAGCATGCCCACCCCCCTGAAGATAACTTAGATATGCATGTGAGAGAGAGAGAGAGACAACACTATAGTTTTGCCTCTTTCTCTCTCATGTATAAGGGTAAAGTCTCATACGAAGGACTAGGGTATCAGTGGATTAGAATAGACCAATCAGAAAATACTTTCCAATGTAAACAATTATCTGATTAGTCTATTCTAATCCACTGATACCCTAGTCCTTCGTATGAGACATCACCCTTATGGCCTATTTACACCTTCGAAAAAAATTTTTTTTGCATGAGAGTAAAGAGGACAGATACACAGTCTGTCCTCTTCCCTCCAAACTTACTGCGGAGTATAATAGTAATAATTTACAAAATTATAGAACATGTGAATTACTAAAAGCATGTTGGGAAAATTGTAGAAAAAGGAGTAAAAAACATTTTGCCGAAATGCGGCGTGAACAATTCACTACAAGTAATTATTCTTATTATATAATAATAGCATTTAGAACAAAGAAACTGCAGCAAATTCTACTTTTTAATAATAAATTGTTAAAATTTTACAAATGAATAAATAAAAAACATCTTTTTTTTATATTTCATGTTAGAAGAAAGTAATTAAAACGAAGTATAAAAATTGTTTATTTAGGAGGAATTAGACAAACAATGCGTACAATGGATGTACGCGCTGCAGCTGTACGCATCTGTTACTGGTGGGGAGCAAGTTAACCAAGGTTTAAGTATTTGAACCACCAACTTTGGCCGGTTAACTTTAACCAGGGTTCAGCCATTTTAACCCGAGTTTAAGAACTTGTGGAATACGTAGTTTTCACTAAATCGAGTTCACCAATTTAAACTCCGGTTAAACATAATTGTGGATTCGGCCCTTAGATTAGCACTTAAGATCGAACTTTACTTCCTATTTTATTTTTATTTCAACACTCTTAAACATTTTTAAAATAATGAAAGATAAGATATTATTGAATTTAAACTTTGATTACATGGCGGTTATAGGCCTAAGCAGATAGAAATACGGTTACGGGACCAGAGCATGAGACAGAAAAGGACAAAAACAGTCTCTGTCCTTTATTATCTCATGCCCAGCTCCCGTAACCGTATTCGTTGTGCTTTGGGCTTATATTGTACGCCATAGACTAATCACGCGGCGATAGATGCGTCGCGACTTTGAAAATCAGATTTTTGACCGGAAGGACATAATTTATGTAGTGTACATCAGTCAAGCTGGTCGTATTTACGTAACACAGGAGCATGGTTGGGACGTCAGAACGCAATCCCATGACTGCGTTTTAACGCACATTTTGTAACTAGACCTTGAGTGCAAAAGAGATGCAGATATACTGTTGTCACTTTCGCACTTATGGGCTAGTTACAAAACGGACGTTAAAACGCAATCATGGGACTTCAACCTAAGACATAAACTTCCCTCACAGCCAGTGAGGGATTAAATTAGATTTAAATAAATTAAATCAATCATTCAAAAATTTTAAATAAAATTTAAAAAAAAATTTATTTCGATTAATAAAACAGTTGTAATAGATTAATTTCAAAAATATAAATACATTTTTTATTTTCTGAAATAGACAATAATAATTAAAAGTAATTAATATCAAAGTGGTTGTTTACTTAAAGATAAAGAATATTTTTATAAAATTAAATGGATGTTTTTTCATTCGGAAATATTGCAAATTAAAAATTTGACTTCGGCATAATTCAGAATTTCTATGCAGTCAATATTGCGCAAGTACTGGCAGTTTGTACAGTTGTTTTTTTTTTAATTGAAGAACGTAATTGTGATTTTGATTTCATCCTTAAGGGTGAATTCACATGAATGTGTGAAACGTCAGACAGAGAGGGAGACAAATATATATTACGTATTTCTCTTTCACATTACGACGCAATGTTTGACTGCCCCATGAGATTTCACTCTAACCCTAACTTAAATAGAAAAATAAAAAATTCTGAATACCATCGATACTTTACGGGTTTTTTCTGCAAATGGCACTTGACAACTTTTAATAGTGTTCACGGTAGATGATACGAAATACGAAAAATCTAAGAGTAAACAAAGTGTACATTTCTACAGAAATGTGCATTTAATTAAAAAAGAAAATGTGTGGATTGACAAAGGCAGTGGCGTATCCCGACTTGGTTTCGAGGGGGTAATGGCCTGTTTACACCTTCGACAAAAAAAATTTTTCGCTTTGGAGGGAAGAGGACAGACTGTGTATCTGTCCTGTTTACTCTCATGCAAAAAAAATTTTTTTTCGAAGGTGTAAATAGGCCATAAGGGTGATGTCTCATACGAAGGACTAGGGTATCAGTGGATTAGAATAGACTAATCAGATAATTGTTTACATTGGAAAGTATTTTCTGATTGGTCTATTCTAATCCACTGATACCCTAGTCCTTCGTATGAGACTTTACCCTTATACATGAGAGAGAAAGAGGCAAAACTATAGTGTTGTCTCTCTCTCTCTCTCACATGCATATCTAAGTTATCTTCAGGGGGGGTGGGCATGCTCCCCATGATTTCCCCCCGTGAATCCGCCAATAGACAAAGGAAGATAAAAAAAGTGTAATATTTTAAGTTAGAAATAATAAAATACAGCAACGTTAAATGAATTTGGATAAAGCACGCAACCCGACTTACAGAGGAAGTCTGATATAGATCGTGAACAGGGATTTATCTGAAAAGATTTGTTTTAAAATTAATGAAATTAATTATAATTAAATATTAAAATATAATGATTATTTAAAGTGAAAAATTTTCAATAATTTAAAATGTTAACAATATTATGCGCAAATTAAATTAATTTTTTGAATGTGTATGTTTTATTTAAAAAGAAAAATATATAACAATTGAACTAAAATTATACAATAGGTTTAACTCATTAATTTTCATAAATAATTTAATCTCATAGATTTTTATTGTAGACTTCATATTATTAAAAAAAATCAATTAAAAAAGTGTTTATAATAGCTTTATCTTGTTTATAAAACAAGATAAATAAAAATAAGTCCTATAGTCAATCTTCTATAATCGGTTTGAAGTTTTTTAGTTCAATTCTGTGTAAGAAAGAAAGAGGGTTTGGTTGCGCCTCAGGGGAGCAAATGAGAAAACATAATGTTATGTATTGTAAAATTTCAACTAATCTTTCGTAGATATAAGAATACTTTATCAAGCGAAGAATGATTTTGATAAGATCATTGTGGGATTCGTCATTTCAATTTATCTAACGTCGGTAAGAAAGGTGTACTAAAACGGTTTTTATCCACAAGTGTCATGTTATAGTTTTTGAAATATATCACAGATGGCACACTTTGGTCATTTAGACTCTATAAGTAGTAACTTTTGATTGATTCGATTTACTCAAAGTCAAGTTCGCCAATTAATTTGAAAAACTTATAATTTTGTTTTGATAACATATATAATTTCAAAAACAATATAATTAAAAAACCAAAAACGCAATAATATTTTAAAACATTAATTTTGTGTTAAAAAGAAGCTGAATTTTTTTCTATTAAAAGTACTACATTTTTTATTCTTCAGTATTATAGTAAATTTTTATTCACTGTGAAAGTAGGAAAACTTATTTTTCAAATTACAAATACTTTCCTCATATTGTTACACGTAAAACGCATATAGTTTTTTCATTCATAGATAGATGGAAGCACATACCCAGTAAGAAAAAAAAAATTTCTATTTTTTGTGAATTCTATTTCTTGACTATTTTTTGTATCTCTTATAAGCAGCATAATGTCCATATTTTAAAAAACCGTAGAGCATAAATAATTTATTCAATAATTTATTAAATCAAAAAAAAATTTTTCTATTAAATTTTGAAAAAATAGTATCTATATTTAGAAAATCCATAAAATGTTAACACCGTTTGCTTTTGTCTGATAATTTTTTTAGATATCATAAAATTTTGAAAAAGGGTGTCAAAGAAGAGCTTAGGATATTTTTTATCCTACTTATTCACTTACTAATTCAAATAGTTATATCTCTGCTAATTTTTAAGTAAAAAATAACTAACTATTAGTCAAATAAATAATAAGAAGAATAATATTTTAGTAAAATTCTGTTATAATCTGGGTATGAGACTCATATTTTCTTGTGTATTTTGATGTGCTGAATTCTAATCCGTCATCAGAATTGGCGCATCGGATCAAGTTCTGACACTAAACTCAAAATCAATAAAATGACACATTTGTTCAATATATTTTATGAACCCGATTTAATTTTAATACAAGCCTAGGATCAATAGAAAGCTTGAATTATGACCTTTAAAACGCATTTTTAAAAATTGTTCTATGATTATTTTTAACGAAGATATGATGTGTTTTACATAAAATAATTTTTTTCGGAATTCACAATTCACGCGTTTTTAACATTTTAAAAAAGTCATATATATGTTAAGTAAAACATCATATCTTCGTTATAGATAATCGTAGAACAATGTTTAGAAAAGGGTTTAAAAGGTCATCCCTTATGAAAAATAAGTATTGGATTGAGTATTGGATTACGTATTGGGAGTAAGTATTGGATTAAGTATTGGATTAAGTATTGGAATAAGTATTGGTTTAAGTGTTGGAAACTCCAATACTTTTTTCGCCAAACATTCTTAAAAATTTTACTGGTTGCGCACTAAGTTTCTATGGCTCCCAGCTCTGCGCAGTAGTTTTTTTGTTATTTTATTACATAGAAATACATGGAACGCAAAATCACAGTTCCACAGGAAATTAAAAAAAAATTTGTTCAAAAATATGTTACGCGAAAATAGTAGTTGAGTTTCCAATACTTAAACCAATACTTATTTCAATACTTATTCCAATACTTATTCCAATACTTAATCCAATACTTACTCCCAATACTTAATCCAATACTTATTTTCCATAAGGGATAATTCAAGCTTTCTATAAAGTTAAGTCGGGTTCAAATTCTAATAAACAAAAAGTGTAATTTTATTGATTTAGAGGTTATGGTCAAATCTTGATCTGATGGTCCAATTCTGATAACGGATTCGAACTCAGCTCATCAAAATACATATAGGAAATCATGCGTCTTATACCCAGATCAGGGAACTTTTTTTTGTGTGGCTGTGTAATTAGTCATATTTTACTGATAAATAATTAGTTATTTTTCACTAATTGCAGAAAAAAACTCCGCCACAACTTTACTAATAATCAGTTATTTTTAACTAATTCAGATTTAGAGAGTTTTTAATTTTTTAATTTCAACATGGCATTTTTTCTATGTGCGACTCGAAAGCTAATATTCGGCTCACTTATTAGTTTCGGTTGTAACACAAATTGTACTTTTTGAAATAACACGTAATGCGTAGAAAAACAGCAGACAAAACAAAAAGATGTTAGGAGTATGAGAACAAACTGAAATATTTAGAATTTTATTATTGTTGACTAAAGAGATTAATGTTGAGGGAGTTATATAAAAGTGACATTGTACAACCATAGAGTAACTAGACGTAAAGATGCTTATAAAGCGTTGCGCGTTGCGTCGAAAAGGAATTCACGTCTTTTATTGGCTAGAGAATTTCTGCGGTCCAATCGCAAAAATCATGCGCCGAGGTGCTTCTATCATTTGTCCAAAATTGAGTAGGTACATATATTTACCCAACATTGTAGAACATTGGATTTTAAAATTGTTCCAAAAATTTGCCAATTACGAACTAATTTCTCATATAGCGGTTCAGTAAGGTGTTATTAAAAACTTTTTCTCTATTTGAATGATACTTGGAAGAATTGAATCTTTTGTCTAAAAGCAGGCGAATATTGAGGTGAACAAGTGTATATACACTGAAAAAAATGATTTGGTAATTTTACCACTATGGAAGTAGGAGCGTTTATTACCTACTTCTATAGTAACAGTTTTACATATTTTACGGATTTTACGCGCAGAGATAGGAATAATACTTTAACCTTATGTAAAATTCCTAATGCTTTTGTAAAATTACAGAAAAGAAAATTCGCCAGTTATGAAATAAATATAAGGATAAGAAATTCTAAAATAAAAATAAATTATGAATTGTATTGTGAAATTATAAAAAAGCAATGTAAAATAAATAAATTATGTAATTTCACAAATTTTTGTATTTATCGTTTTAAATTTTGGCATTGCACCTGAACTTAACCTCAACCTTATGAAAATTTTCGAAAGATTATGTCATTTCTTCGTAACAAAAGGGAGAAAAAATGTTTAATTTCTTAATTATCAACAGAAGTTTAATTTCTTTTTTCAATCAAATGCCCGTTGACGGTCAAACTAGACACATAACCAATTCGTTTTCAAGAAATATCTTAACAACTAATATGTGAAACTTTTTTAAGACGTATCACAATTAGGTTTCTATAATTAATCATTTTTGCTGGGAATTTTACGTAAGAGGATTATGGATAAATTCATCAAACTATAATATTTTACTTCAAGATGATAACATTGAGATTATAAACAGGATTTTTACATGCTTTAGTAACTTTACAGTTACTGGTGAATTTGATACTATGAAGGTAGGTGCTTTTATTACCTACTACCAAAGTATTACATTCACAACCCTGAATGTACATTTACTGAAAAATGTAATATTACATTACTGAAAGCTGTAAAAATTCAAGTTGATTGGTATTATTGCTACTTTCCAAAGAGTAATGTTACAGAAAGTTTCTAAAGTAACATTACAATACGGACGTAATTTTCCTGAAGTATTTTTTACAGTGTATAGAAAAGAATGATCCTTTATTAGTACAGAATTCTGTAAGTCACTAGCAATTACTGGCTTCCGTTAACGCGACTCGGGAACTAATCACGATCGACTGCCAGAGGCAGTTGGACGCGACAATTAGGGGAGAACATAAATCCTGCAGTTTAACACACTTCCTCGTACTGTCGAGAAGATTAGAGCATACGAATCAATCAACTGGTAACGGCCGACTGCGCATTTAATTTCCCTGTCCCATCCAGTTATTCAATGACAACGATACCAACAGTTTGACTAATATACAGCGAACGACACAACCATGTCCACCGCAGGGGACCAAAGGGATATAATTTTCGGCACGTAATCGAGGATTTGTTGAATTTCGTACACTGTTTCATATGTTGTCATAAATAGACAACTATATTTCGTCAGCTTGACGAAAAACCATGAAAATTTCAAAAAAGAGAACCATACCATTTCATTTGGTAACCTCTGGCCAAGTTGCATATGTGACGCTCCATGGTGAAAGGAACCTTAGCTGCAAAATATTGGATTTTGAATTTTTATCAATCCATAGAATTTCTTGTTGTCGCAATGGTATGTTTTAAAAAGCTTACGCGAATAGCTATGTTTTATAATCAGCACACGGAATGGTATGGTTTAAAATACATTCACCTGAAATGGTATGGTTCTCTAAGATTTTTTTAAATTGTATGGTTTTCTGCCAAGCCGCAGATTTATGCAATCCAAAATTATATTTTTATGCCACAAATTCTTTTGATCATTTCCGACGTGTGTAGTCCCGTTATAAAGTAGCAGCCATTAAATTAAAAATACTAGAATAACCAAGTGATATTTTTTTAATTAATCTATAACTTTCTGCAAAGACGTAGCAATGAGTCATAAAACAAGTTTTAAATCGTTAATAAAGAACATTATTGTATGTACTCGGATTCGAAATTCTTTCCATGTCCTACAGTTACAACCCCTCAGTGCTTCCCGTTTTCAGAAGCCAGCTAACCCAGTCGGGTCGCCAAGTTTATGGCCCAGACCGACGGCCATAAACTGTACAAATGGTAAATCTACCGTAAGATCATCCCAGCCGAAAATGATGTATTGTAGGTACAGCGAGACGAGTAACCACGTATGGCTGACCTCCCCCTTCTTCAGCTCCACCCACGCCATCTATGAGCTGCGTTAAAAGTCGCTTTTTCTCCCTTTCACCCCCCTTCTTGGAATTACGCGACAATCTTCGATAGTCCAGATACTCCAGATCGAATGCCGCTACTTTGCGATACACTTTAGAAAAGTGGTTGTGACTTTATAACCCATGCTCTTTTCTACTTTTCAATTGCTTCTACTAAAGCAATAATGAGAATAAGGCATTGTATACACAGGGAAATTTTCTGCTTCAATGTTCATTGGCTTTGATGTAACAAAAAATGTATATTTCAGTGAGATTTTTTTTTATCAATATTTGGCAACATTAGCCAGAAAATCATTTTTCTCTTACATCTATTAAAATCGATTTGTCTGAACCGATTCCATGCGTTCCAAACTTTTTAATTTTTTAATTATAGATTGTAATAATCATGGGCGTACCCACGTTGGGGGGGGGGGGAGCTGCCCTCCCTAGAAAACCAGTTTATATGAGACAGAAAGAGATAGCAATATATTGTTGTCTCTCTCACTTCCACATAAAACCCCCACCAAGAAAGTTTTCTGGGTACGTCCATGGTAATAATAATTTTTAGACCCTTGTGTAATTTTACGTATTGATTCCAAAAATTGAACAAAGATTTTTCTGTAGGATTTTTGAAAAAAAAATTCCGCACCACAGACTTCCCTGTTGAAAAATTGGACATCAGAAATGACATCAGAAATGGCATCGGAAATTATATCAGAAATGACATCGGAAAGTATACACTGAGAAAAATCTGTTGCGATTATCGCATGAGCAAATGATATGAATATAGCATAGACACTAACTATACAAAAATTGCAAGAATCCACCTAATTATTAGGCCGCTCCGCCTAGTTTTCAGGCCAAGTCCGAGCAATAACTATACGTTCTGTTAGAAATATAGCATCAATAGAATTATGGAAAAAATGCAAAAATGATTTCAAGCAATAATCGCAACAGATTTTTCTCAGTGTAGGGACAGAAAAAAAAAAGAAAACTAGAAAAGCAAATTGTCTGCTTTTTAGTCTGCTAAAATAAAAAGTGGTTAAGTAAAAAAGTATAAATGAGAAGGATGTTGAAATAAGTTTTGTTTTAGTTCAAGTCACAATTTTCAAATATTAACATCCTTATTTCAAGATCCTTCTCATATATATTTATACGCAAATCGAAACTATAAATGTAATCTTTTATTTACATTATTAAAAAAGTATAAATAAATTTTTAAATTAATAAACAAAAAATATTACTAATTGTTGGGTAAATCATGTAAAACGATTAATAACACAGGCACACAAAAAAAATAAAGTTCTCTGAGCTGGGTATAAGACCAATATTTTCCTATGTATTTTGATGCGCTGAATTCGAATCCGTCATCAGAATTGACCCATCACGTCACGTTTTGATCCTAACCTCAAAATCAATAAATTGACAGTTTTTGTCCATTAGAATCTGAACTCGACTTAACTTTAATGCATGCCTAGGGCCAATAGAAAGCTTGATTTATGACCTTTAAAATGCTTTTTTAAAAATTGTTTTACGATTATTTTTAACGGAAATATGGTATGGGCTATTGGCCCTAGGCATGCATTAAAGACAAGTCGGGTTCAGATTCTAATGAACAAAAACTGTCATTTTATTGATTTTGAGGTTAGGGTCAAAACGTGACGTGATGGGTCAATTCTGTTGACGGATTCGGATTCAGCGCATCAAAATACATAAGAAAATATTGGCCTCATACCCAGCTCAGAGAACTTTATTTTTTGTGTGTGCCTGTGTAATCTTTCTGATTGAAATAAATAATGTTAATGTATCTAGAGTATTCAAAATAAAATAAGTGTTTATATTTTTTGTTTGATTAGTCTAGTTGAAGTAAATCAATAACCCTGGCGAAAGTATCGGATTGAATTTCATTACGTTTAAATACGTTTTAATCAGTATTTTTCCAGAGGCAATTCGAAATTTGTTTCCGCATAGTTCAGTTTTTATCCTAATATAAAAATATTTTCGAATCATTCTGAAGCTAAATTCTAATCAATATAAATCCTGATATTTCATTCCGAATCAATCCGTTCCAATTTTAATTTATTCGGATTCGAAATGAATTGATTCGGATTGAAATAACAGGATTCAAGCGGCTTAAAATTAAGCTTCAAAATGAGGCACATTAGTTCGGATTAATTCGCAATGAATTTTCGTCAAGTTACACACATTTTTAGTTACAGATAACTATACTGACGAAATTTCCCTGATTCCCGAAAATTTTCACGTCGTTGGTAACACTGATAATATACGTCCTGAAAGTGGGGATGAAATACGTATTCTGCAAATAATATAGAAAACAAATAATGTAATTGACGTCAAAAATAAAAAATGATTCAATTCCGATCACTGCACCGAAAAAAATGAATAGGTGATTTGACTATGATCCTATATAGTTACGAGAGGAGCCCACTAGGAATCAAAGTAACTTTATCTAGGAATCCTGATTGAGATATCCAGGATCCTAGTTAATGTAACTCTGGATTCCTAGTGGGCTCCTCTCGTAACTAGGAGCATAGTCAAATCGCCTATTCATTTTTTTCAGTGTGGGAACAGCTATTTAATTTACATAAATGTGGATAGTATAATTGTTATTTGATTTCTATTTAAATATAAATCTATTTAGATATGTTAATTTAAACATCAAATAAGTGACGTATGTTATTAAAAGAATAAATAATTATATTTCTGTAAGGTAATTATGCTCTAGACCAATCACGAGGCACAGCACAGCACAAAACATATGCTGTGACCTTCATCAATATTTGTTTTGTTAATAATACGTCAATTCAAGTATGAAAGACAAATATTCTATTTTCTATCTAGGAAATAATTATTCTTCTACAAGTAATATAAATAAACTATCTGCGGATCATTTTTCTAAGATACCAAACTAGAATTTATTTCTGGATAAGTCTTCATTTTTCTTGAGGCGCAAAAACTATTTTAGAGAAGAATTATTATATTCCTTTTTCAGAATGAAGTTAGGTAAGTTAAGTTTATATTATTTGTTACATATTTTTAGTTCTTCTTTTTGGCCCGAACCCCTATACAATTTTCTTTTTGCAATAGTGACGGAATGAGTATTTCTTCAACTAGTATAAATAAACAGCACAAAAAGTAGGCAGTTGTGTCTTTCTCTCTCACACATAACCGGAAAAACTCGCTCCTACCTCTAGAACCACGTAACTCCCTCATACCTCAAAAACCACGTAATTTTCATCTACCTCTGAAACCACGTAACTTCCCCAGACATACATCAAGAACCACGTAACTCCTTTTTACCTCTAGACCAAGTTTTTTGTGCACCATTTTAAATTTTCGAAAAGTGACTTTCAATTAGTCATTTGTACTATAATAGAGAATGCAGGATTTAGAATTTTTCAAGTTAAAAAAAAAACAAAACTGTTTATCAGAAATAATTCGAAAAAGTTAGATTTAAAAAATTATCGTCATGTGTTTCTATGCATTTTTTAAATAATCGATTAACTTTCAGTCTTACTCCTGACGATTGTGGCAATGATTGCAAACAACCAAGCAGTGGGTGTTAGTTGGGACGGAATCTTAAATAAAGTACATACTGCTGCCGACAATGTCATAAATTGGAAAAAGAGCACTTGGAATAATATTAAAGAATTCTATAACAAAAAAATACTCCGAAGAAAGAGTAATGATGTAACCACAAATATGAGTTATAGTTCGAGTTTTTCGGATAAATTATTTAACGTAAGTTTGATATTCATCTTCTCATGTACTTGGTTTTTATAGATTCCTTTTTTTACTCTTTTTTATTAATAATTTAAAATTTTTAAGGATACATGAAATTTTATCATTTGCATTGTATCTTTCTATTTCAATTATATATACACTGAGAAAAAAGGTTTAGTTTTACCAAAAATATTTTTTAATTGACCATTGTTGGGTGTAACAACAATATTTTGATTGGTATAACAAAACGATTTGGTTGGCGTAACACATCAAGTTGTTTGGGACAACAATATTATTTTGTTGCTCTTATTTGGTTGAACCAAACATAATTTAGGTGTGACAACTAAACATAATTTGGTTCTGACAACCAAAAAGAAATTGGTTGTGACATCCAAACATAATTTGGTTGTGACAACCAAACAATTATTAAAAAAAATTGGTGATTAGTTTGTAGGTAAGCTGCCGATAATAATATAAATTAGTTGAGCTAACGGTGTCTGTTACTGAACTGTTTAGCTATAAGGTTTATTCCATATTGGTCATTCATATCTCTCATGGGCTAGTGGTTAGCCTACTGGACTGGCAGCTGGAAAACCCGGGTTCGAATCTTCATGACTAATGAAATTTTTCTGTTTCAGGTTTTCATTAATATGAAATTTCTACATTCTCATCTGATTACATTTGTGTAATTAAATTAATAACATGTGAATTATGTAAATATATGTGTTGGCCGACCGAAAATTCGCACCTGGGTTAGTTAGCTCCCAAATAAAATTTTTTTTTATGATAACCAAGATTTTTGTTATCCCGAATAAAAGAATATAGTTGTGACAACCAAAAATTTCTGTTATGCCAACAAACAACACTGAACCAAATAATTTAGTTGTCTCAACCAAATAGTTTGGTTGAATAAATACCAACCAAATAATTTGGTTGGCTCAACCAAATTTTCGTTGCTATGACTAAACATTTTTCTCAGTGTACAAAATTTAAATTAGTTATTATGAGAACTTTACTTTTGTTTTCTAGCTTCTCAAAATAGAAAAGGAAATAAAGAAAGAAAATTTCGTCATTTCTCCACTAAGTGCAGAGATTCTGTTATCTTTACTTGCCTTTGGTGCTGAGAAAACGACTCTTCGAGAATTACAAAATGTTCTTGGAAAAAGGATTAATGACGTGACAAAAAATAAATACAACAATCTTATGGCTGAATTAAATGTAAGAATCACCTAATAATAATCCAGATCCTCAATCTGAAATTAGTATTTTAAATAATTTATTTTATTCAATTCAGCTTTTTATTATTATTAATTTATTACTTATTGTTGTTAAATTGAAAAGTTATTAAATTTTTTTATTGCACAGAGCCCCAGCAATATGACATTAAAGTTTTTGAACAAACTGTACATCCAGAATAATTTTAAAATTGAAGAAAGTTTTCAACAATTAGCAAGGAACAGTTTTAAATCTGCAATAGAAAATCTTGACTTCTCTAATAAGAATGCAGCTTCAAACACAATCAATAATTGGGTTGCAGAAAACACCAACAACAAAATAAAAGATTTGATTGAGGCTGGTTAGTAAATTCGATTCAATTAATTTTTATATTTGATTTGATATCTGGCTGAGTAAACCACGCAGCACATTAGAGTTAAAGGCATGTGACGGAATATATGACGTCACTGATATTGTCCGCAAACTTTCTCTAAAAATAATAGCTATCTTGACACTAAATTCTGAAGAATTACTGAATATAATATTAACAATCTCTGCCTGACCCAATTTTGTTTGAATTTAGCCAAACCTTCTTAGTTATATTTTATGTAATTCTACAAAATTTGGTCTCAAAATATTTATTATCTTAAGAGAAAGTTTGTGGACAAATTTTGCCTACACCAGTGACGTCACTCTCCATCAAATACTCTTAATAATGTAGCTTACTTGTCAAGTGTAGACATACGCATGATTAATAAAGTAACAACAATTATTTTTAAATCTTTACAGATTCTCTCAATGCTGATACGAAAATGATAGCCACTAATGTTATGTACTTTAAAGCGGATTGGAAATATGAATTTTCTGTTGATGCCACTGCGAAAGCACACTTTTATTCAAATGGTAGAATTGACTCGAAAGATACTGTAGAAACGATGACTACAGAAAAAGAATTTAAATTTGGAAAACTTACTGATTTAAAAGCTTCATTTATAGAAATACCTTATACAGTAAGTATAATATTCTTAATTGACCCATTGATCTTTTCTCAGAAAAAGATACCATTGTCTCAATTCCAACGAGAATTTCTGATCTCTCCATAACTCATATATTTGTAATATTGCTTTTGCAGAATGAAGAAGCTGTGATGCTTGTAGTTATTCCTGATGAAATTGACGGACTAGCAGAAGTTGAAAAGAAACTTGAAAAAATGAGCCTAAAAGACTTAAGAAAGAGAGGAACCTCTGAACAGATCGAGCTATACTTGCCGAAATTTAAAGTCGAAACTTCAATTGATTTAAAAAGCCTCCTACAAAAGGTAGAAGCTTTAAAAGCTTTTTGAAAAAGAAAAACGGACCATTTTGACACGAGTAGAAGAAATGAGCATTTACGCCACTAGTGAAAAAATGATCATTTTTGTCAGCAGCAGAAAAATCAACATTTTAAAAACTATTCCAAAATTATAGCATTTTTGTCACTAGTGGGAAAATGCCAATTTCAGCGCTTTTTCCCCCAAAAGCTATCACTTCTTTTGTTCAGAGTTGGTACTGATTTGATATCTTGTATTTATTTTGTATTTTTATTTCAGATAAATGTAAATTCAATGTTTACTTCTGAAGCCAATTTCCAAAAAATGTCCAAAACACCAATCTATGTAACTGATGCTAATCAGAAAGTTGTTATTGAAATAAATGAAAGAGGTACTGAAGCAGCAGCATCCACTTGTAAGTTTCTGTGATCTTAAACGATTTTACATATTTTGAAAGAAAGAGTTTTATTAATTTTAATACACATTTTTTTATAGATTTGGAGATCGGTGATCGTATGATGCGACCTGATTCGAGGACAGTTGAAGTTAATCGTCCTTTCCATTATAAAATTATTAAAAATAAGGGTGACAATGACGGCACAGTACTTTTTGCTGGTAACATCTATAATTTAGAATAGAGGTATGCAATACTATTTTATTTTGATGAAAAAATGTTTTTACACAAAATACTGTGAAATTACTTATTATTTAAAAAACTGTGTACGTCCACAAAATTAAATCTTAAAAATTTCCAAATCGAAAATTTTAACTCTTTTGATCTTATTCTGCGGACATTATAAAGCATCAAATTATTATCTTTAAAGACAAATCAGCAGTAACAGAATACAACAAAATTGTGTTCAAATACATTTGTGTATTTCTTTTCAAATAAATTTTCTTTTTTTTCAGTTCCAGAAGTGGCCACTCGCAGAGAATTTAAAGTCTCCAGTTCTCTATTGTAATGAAATGTACTAATAAAAAAGAGTTTCAAAAAAGTATTGAAACTATATTTTTTGTCATTCAATGTATTTTCATTCGGAAAACAATAATTTCTTCAATTTTACAAAATAGTTCTATATATCACTTAAAACTGAGTTTGTAAATCCCTTTATCCAAGAGTAAAAAAAAGTTTTGTAAAATTCGAAAAATTATTTTTTTCCTTGTAATAAAGTAATCATTTATCTACAGATCATTGGATAGCTTATAAAATTTGCCGTTAAATGGTCTTTTTTAAACCTTTTCCGATTAATAAAAACGGAGATTCAACGTAATAAAGACAGGTGAATTTTCCTTTTTTTGTGAATTTTCATTGTTTAAGTTTGGTGGGATACATTTTCAAGAAAACTAATTAGAAAATTTTGAAATTAAGCTAAATAAAACCTTGAATTCTTAACTTTATAATAAGCCAAAGAACATTAAAATATCTTGACTGGTTCAAAAGTTATAGGTAAATGTGTATAAAGAACAAAACGCAACAATTCCTTTGTTTGATCTTCTCTCGGCCTATAGAAGAGAGAGCACTAGAATCGTTGAGTTTTTTTGTATTATACATTTACTTATAACTTCAGAACTAGTCAAGATATTTAATTTGTTTAAAGTTAAAAGTTAAAGGTTTTGTTTAGCTTAATTTCAAAATTTTCCAATTACTTTTCTAGAAAATGTAGCGGACCAAAGTTAAATAATAAAAATTCACAAACATCGATAGATTCACTTGTCTTCATCACATTATATCTCCATTTCTATTAATCGAAAAAGGTTTTAAATAGGACCATTTAACCGCAAATTTTATAAGCTTTCCAATGGTTTATGAAAAATTTCATTACGCTATTATCTAACAGAGTTATCAACATTTTGACTTTAGTGCCAGTCCCTAAAATGTGGAATATAAGATGTGGTATCATAGAAGGTAAAATCTCGAATGTGGAGGTCCAAGATTTAAAATTCGAACCTATAATATATATAGATGTTTTTATTGAATTGTTTTGTCAGTGGAGCAACTGAATTCAAACCATGTTCTTCTGTCAAGAAAATGGAAAGTGTGACTGAGTTGGTCAGAAGAAAGGTGCGAAAGCGGAAGAAACACGTGTGTTTGTCGATCCTGGCTCCCAAGTCGCTCTCGAAGGATCAGGCGACTGCAACAATGCTTTCACGATAAGTAAGTAACGGTTCGCGGCACACAAAGGATGAGAAACTACAGAAGCAGATTGAAAATCTGCTCAAAGTGGGGACCTGAATATATATATATGTATATATATATATATATATATAAACCGCAGCTTCTCGGAGCTTATCTTCGCCAGATAATCGTTACGTAATACCGCCTTTATTATGAACTATCTGTCTCTATCTACAAGTTACACCTGATTACTCCACAATGGCCTCTGTTTGGCGTACAAGTAAACGATACATGTTCGTTTCCGGTGCAATACTCCTTCTTTCCTTATTTATTTGATCGGGCATAATTGTGGGTACTGAAATGCCACAAGGTCAGTCAGTATAAATACAACCTGATCCAATGAAAACCGATCCCTCCTGGTCATGGATGCTCGCACAATTCGGCGGGGTTTGACATTGTAAACAGGTTATAAAGTTCACAAGCGTAAAAAGGGATTTCAGAATATATATTTTATCGAGGAGAAATTCGAACTGTAATAGTGTTGCTTAATATTATTGTAAAATAATTTAATTTATTATTTTATGTATCTATATATGGGATCACATGTGAAGGATGCGACCATGTATATCTTGGACAAACAAGTAATAAATTAAAAACTCGATTGTACCAACGTAAATCTAGTTAATATGAACACGAATGTCAGTGCTTTAGTCCAACATTCGCAAGAAAAGAACCGCCATTTTAAATTCAATGATACACTGAGAGAAAAGTTTTCTTTTGCCAAGGATAAAAATGTGGTTACATATTACGCTTGCTCCAAGAATATTTCAAGTTTGTGAAAAGGAAATGATATTTGGTGTAAACTCTAGTCTGTTTCTGTCATGCGCAAAACGGTTTAACATAACCTTAAATTCCCTGTAATAAGAGGGTTATTGAGCAAGCGCTTTGGCTAGTTGAGCAAGCCCTCTGCTCAATTGTCCTAAGGAAATATGGACAATTGGGCTGGTTGCTCATTCACCCAATGCATTGAGTCCAATAATCCACAAGGTATTTCGAGCTTAAAACTGGAGAAAAAGCGACTTAATATTGATAAAACACTAAGAAACGTTAAATTAAGCATAAATACACAAAATTAGATAATAAAAATACGTATATTAAGAATAAATAACATTTTCGAAAAGACGTGATTTATTGACACTCAGAGAGCAGAACACCTGACTAGCAGAATAGACGTAGCCAATCAAAATCTTTCTACCGCGAGAGACTAAATTGTGATTGGCTACGTCTATTCTGCTAGTCAGGTGTTCTGCTCCCTGGTGTGTCAATAAATCACGACTTCTCTGAAATGTTATTTATTCTTAATATACGTATTTTTATTATCTAATTTTATGTATTTATGCTTAATTTAACGTTTCTTAGTGTTTTATCAATATTAAGTCGCTTTTTCTCCAGTTTTAAGCTCGAAATACCTTGTGGATTATTGGACTCAATGCATTGGGTGAATGAGCAACCAGCCCAATTGTCCATATTTCGTTAGGACAATTGAGCAGAGGGCTTGCTCAACTAGCCAAAACGCTTGCTCAATAACCCTCTTATTACAGGGTTCTTGGGTCTATAATATTTTACACAATTTTATACTAGTCCCGATTATAAGGGTGAAATCACATGGGACCGTCGAAAGTTGCGTCGTAAATCGTAATGAAAAAGACAAAGACGTAAATATATATATATACTTTATCTCTCTTTCACTTATTAAGACTCCTCGTTTGACGCATTCATGTGATTTCACCTTTAAGAAATCCTTACAACTCCTACCCCTCACAGCACCGGATATCCCGGGATATCCTAAAAATGTCCCGTGGATATCCCTAGGATATCCCAGGGATATCCAAGGATATTTTCAGGATATCCTAAAAGCAGCGGTTTGGATATCCTAGGGATATCCTAAGGATATCCGCCGATATCCTGGGGATATCCTCAGGACATCCTCAGGACATCCTCAGGACATCCTCAGGACATCCTCAGGACATCCTCAGAACATCCTCAGGACATGCTCAGGACATCCTCAGGACATGCTCAGGACAAACTCAGGACATCCTCAGGACATCCTCAGGACATCCTCAGGACATCCTCAGGACATCCTTAGGATATCCTCAGGACATTCTCAGGATATACCCAGCACAAACAGAATTACTAGCTAGTGCCGTATTGAGAGTTAGGTGACTGAGGCGCTTGCTGCTGGCGCAACTGCATGGGGGCGCCAAAATTTAACGAAATTAAAACAGAATAATAATTTTTAAATTATCAAAAAAAAAAATGTTTTTGTAGTTGGGAGCCATAAAAATTAACATATCATTTGCACCAAAAGAGGAATTTTATACATTATGACTTACCCCACTTTGCGTTTCAACCCGTGTGAAAAGTTCCGAGTATTTCGCAGTGTAAGTGGGCGCCAGTTGGGGGCTAGGTGGGGCCCACCTGGGCTAGGTAGGCCTCAACTGGCGCCCACTTACAAACTGGGAAATACTGGGAACTTTTCCACACGGGAACTGCAATAGTATTAATTTTAAAACAAAACAAAAGTCACATTTCGTAAAAGTCCCTGCTAAATGCTCGATAATACAAATCAATTATTTAAAAGAAATTAAAGTACATAGGGGGCATTATTTCTGAACTGCCCCAGTCAAAAATTAGAATGTCCTATAACTTTGGTAAATTTTTGCCCTACATGATAATATCAAATCCCCGCAATATTAGCTTTTTTGAAAAAAATTTGTATAAAGTAGAGGGGGTTGAAGTTTTGACTTTTTGAGTGACACCGTCAATTTCGAGTTCATATAATTATGTAACAACTTAATAGATTTTAATTTAAATATAGTGAATTTAAAAGCTTTTTTCAAGCACTTTTTAAATAAAAAATAATTTTAAAAAAAGATTGTAACCCTTCTTTTTTCAAAATTAAGTCTTATTTTTCACTTTTGAGGTTTTTCGGCGGTTTTTGGATTTTTTTTATTTTTTTCAATCGAAAGCTGAGATTTTTTCCAACGAAATATGTAAAAATGGAAATGGGCCAATAATGGGTTTTCGAGAAAATGTAAAAAATAAGCAAAAAAGTAGGTTTTTTACATTCTCTTGAAAACCCATTATTGGCCCATTTCCAGTTTTACGTATTTCGTTGGAAAAAATCTCAGCTTTCGATTGAAAAAAATAAAAAAAATCCAAAAACCGCCGAAAGACCTCAAAAGTGAAAAATAAAACTTAATTTGGAAAAATGAAGGGTTAACATTTTTTTTTAAATTATTCTTTATTTAAAAAGTACATGAGAAAGCTTTAAAATTCACTATATATAAATTAAAATCTATTAAGTTGTTCCATAATTATACGAACTTGAAAATGACGGTGTCTTTCAAAAAGTCAAAACTTCAACCCTCTCTACTTCATACAAATTTTTTTCAAAAGAGCTAATATTGCAGAGATTTGATATTATCATGTAGGGCAACAATTTACTAAAGTTATAGGATATTCTAATTTTTGACTGGGGTAGTTCAGGAATAATGCCCCATAGAAAGATTTAAATAGAATTCAATTCAATTATTTATTTATTTATTTATTTCAATTTAACGGGCAATGCCCTTTCATACAAAAGTATTATATTAAATCTAATCCTAGAACAAAACTAGGAGCTAAATCGAATAAAAAATTATAAATTTGTTTTAATATTAATTAATTAAAATATTAAATAAAAAATTTATTCCTTTTGAAATGTAGAATTTAATAAATAATGAAAAAATGAAATAAATACCTAGTACCTATATTTTTCTTTTAGAGAATTGAATAAAAATTTAAAATAATAATTTATGTCCCTGAAGTTCTGAACGTTCATTTAAACGAAATTTTTGTTACATGGAAATATTTTCAAGAATAACTTTTGCAACGCAAAATATAAAAGAAGAATTTAATTCTTAAAGTATCAAAATCATTTTTTTGGTAAGCAAAACTTTATTTTTGGTCAAATTTGAATTTGTAAAATATTAAAATAATAATTTCGTTGATTTAAACGTTCAGAACTTAAAGGTCATATAATTTTTATTCCCTTTTATAAAGATAATTAATTTAAAATACGTAATAATTTTGAGAATCCAATTACTTAAAAAATTAACCTTTTTCAACATGTAAAATTTAAAGAAATTTACAGGGTGTCTAGCGAATTATCATTTTTATTTTCCTTGCAAATTGATAAAAATTTAGTAGCAAATTTACATTTAAAAAATAATAGATGAAATTCTGTAAAAAATTATAAAGATTAAGAAATTATGATGAAGATTGGAAAACCTACAGAACATAAAAATTTTAAGCTATAAGATAAAAAGTTAAAAATTTTAAATTTATTAAAAGCTTAAAGAATAAAAAATATGATGAAAGAACGAATAACTTGATAAAAATGTGAAGATATTAATTTAAAGACAATAAGTAAAAGAACTGAAAAAATGTAGGAAACTAAGAACATTTAATACAAAATGAAAATTATTTGAAAAACGGAGATATAATCTTTAAAAAATTAATGCAGCAAACTATGAAGATATGAAGAAATTACAAAACTATGTGAAAATTATGTTTATTTCTGAAGATTTCGCTTTTATGTAAAAAAAATATTTGCTTTCTCAAAAAGGAAGCTAAATTCGTTTTTCATTGTAAAACATTTTTTAAAATTTTTATAAAGGAATCATTACTTAAAAATGCCAATTAGAGTAGTTATATTAAAGACGTCAAAATTAAAATTTTATTAAAAATTAAAAATCCCCATTATTTCTTCAAATTGAGAATAAAATGTATACTTTATACATAATTAAATTGATCCATTTTTACATATAGAATATTTTGTCCAAAGGATCTATGATTATAAAATAAAAATTGGAGAAGGTGTAAAAAGAAAAAGAATTTTAAATGAAAAAAAAAATTAAAACTCATGATTTATTATTATGCGAATTTTCGGTCCATTATAGACTTTATATAGGTCAATCGATTCGTTTTGAGACAATATGATTTTTTATTTGTTAAGTTGTATTTTAAGTGTGAAAAAAAATTTTGTTAAGAAACGATATTTTTTTGTGAAAATGGTGCTTAAAAATATCCGATCTTTTTTTTAAACATGAATATTTGGGCTTTTCAGATAAACATAAGTCGATTTAGATTACTTTTAAAAATCAAAAATTTTAACGATCACAAAGCTTCTTCAATGAGGAAGCAAAATGTTTAAAAATAAAAAAAGTGGGTGAATAAGTCTATCAATTTTTCTCTATAAAGTATAAATACATTTGCATAAAAAAAAAAAAAAATTAGCAATGTAAAATTAAATCAAATAAAACCAAGGTTGCAAAATTTTTTATAAATGAGTAGAGGAGGGGGGCGAAAATTTTTAAGTTTGACTCGGGCGCCAGAAAAGCTCACTACGGGTCTGGTGTATATGCACTTAAAATAAGTGAAAATATCACTTAGGGGCCATTTAAGTATTATTTAAGCATCAAGGAGGGGGAAGGGGGTTCCAAAATGCTGACTCTCCATACAAAATTATTTTTTCATCCATTGAAAAATGCTGACATGAGGGAGGGGAGGGGGCCAAAAACCTCTTAAAATATGCTCACGTAATACTTGAACAGCCCCTTATTTAGAGAGAAATATCACTTATTTGGAAGTGTACATGTATACACTTATTAAAAAGTGTAACACTTTTGACTTCTGAATAAGTAAATATTCATTTCTTGAAATTTAGAAAGAAAAATGTTGTTTCTTAAACCAGGACAGCTTTTTTGGCTTGAAATTCCGAAAAGCACAAAATTTAAATTTTATTGAAATTACGTATAATTACATATTTTAATGCACTGTTTATGAAAATAATAATAAAAATATCCACTGATTAAAAATATTAAAATATTAAAAATGTCAATAATTGATTTGTACAAAAGTGGTAGTCTTTATCCCTTACAAAAAGAAGTACTGGATTTAGTTCTGGGTTAAGGACTGGGAAAAAGTACTGGTTTCAGTACTGAGACAAGTACTGGGTTCAGTACTGGAAAGTCAGTACTTTTTTCACCATGGATTGTTAATAATTTTTTCATGCTGCGCACTAAGTTTGTATGGGTGCTACGGCTGCGCAATAGTTTTTCGTTGTAAATTAAATAGAGAGGAATACATTGAACGCAAAATCACAATTGCACTAAAATTTGAGAAAAAATGTGTTATTGTGCTTAAAAAATTATATTGCGCGAAAAAGTACTGATTTTACAGTACTTAACCCAGTACTTCTTCCCAGTACTGAATCCAGTACTACTTTTTTGCAAGGGATAACAATTCACATTATTGTTATATATATCTACAATATTTTGATAATTGTAATGGTGTTCATGAAAATCAATAATCTATAGATCCACAAATACTCAGATGTTTCCACAAGTTTGACACATGGAATTTAGATTACCACACGTTAGAAATTTTAAAATATCTTATACTTATGCAAATTAATAACCAAATATAACTTTTTTGTACAAGGGTACCTTTGTGTTGGCGAGCTACACTATCACTGAAAGAAATTACTTGGGTAATTTTACCTATAATGTTTTGGAACCAAAAAACCCAAAGATTTTATGGATTAAAGTGCACAAGATTTTCAGTAATTCTACCTAAAGCCTTTTAAACAACTACCTAATGATATTTAGATAAAAATACACAAGCTTTTTGGTAACTCACAACTACCCACACAGGCAATTGTACGTAAATTTAACAAACAGGTTGTGTATTTTTACCAAAATCTATTTAACGCTAAGAGATCTCGAACTACTTGCAACTCCTGGGCCTAAAGCTTAACGCAACGCTCCAACCACTATGCTATACGCTCGTGAACTATCATTATAAGCTACATCAGGAGGAAAAAGCAATGTCTCAATTTATCACTATCTTCATATTAAAAACAACATTAAAAAATTATAAGATAAAAAGTTGTAATTAAAAAAATTATTGTTTAAACAAATTGTTGAAAAACTATACTAAAACCAATTAAAAGAATACTATAACCAATAGCAGGTATAATTTGTAATTTGTTGCTGTGACCAACGGGCTTTTATTACATGGCGCATGGACGTGATGAGAAGAAACGGTATGCCCCCAATACGTTACAACTTAAAACCCAGAAGAACCTCCCGGTATTCCGTAGAAACTAAATTTAAGCAAGTGGTGGGGGTATACCAATTCCCCTCAAGGCGTCTAAGAGATACCTGCACGTGACCAATAGCCATAAGTATGCAAAATGTTTTAGAGCCTAAGGAATAGCATAGTTTTTAGCCTATAAATATTGATAAAGTATTTTTACGCATCATCCCTGTAAAAGCATGAATATATCCTGAGGATGTCCTGAGGATATCCTTAGGATGTTCTAAGGATATCCTTAGGATGTCCTAGGGATATCCTTAGGATATCCTCAGGACATCCTAGGGATATCCTAGGGACGTTTTCAGGTTATTTTAACATTATTTCAGGATGTCCTGAGGATATCCTGAAGGATATCCGTAGGATATCCTTTGGTTTTGAGGAAGGCCACTAAACTTTACTGAAGAGTAACAAAGATTCATTGCATTTTGAATAGCAAGTGCTAAGTAGCCGAGAGGTTTAAGGCTACGCGTAAGCTTGGCATCCATCATAGTTAAGTAGGTTCGATCCCCGTATCCCATAAGATTTTTCCGATGCGTTCAACCATTAAATTATTATATATAAGGAAGGACATAAAAAATTATAAATAAGTAAATTAATATCTACTTTATTATAATTTTTTTTTTCAAAAATATCCTTGGGATATCCTGAGGACATCCTTGGGATATCCTAAGGATATCCTTGGGATATCCTGGGATATCCTTTTAAACATTTCTGGGGATATCCTGAGGATGTCCTAAGGATATCCTGGGGATATCCTGGGGATATCCTGGGGATATCCTGGGGATATCCTGGGGATATCCTGAGGATATCCTGAGAATATCCTTATTGCGGCGGCTTGGATATCCGCAGGATATCCTTTTGATATCCTGAGGATATCCTGGGGACATTTTCAGGATATCCTGACATTATTTCCGATATCCTGAGGATATCCTAGGGATATCCTTTTGTTGTGAGGGACGTATATAATGTTAGATATTATATTATTTTTATAATTATTATTCATCGTGATAATTTAATCATACAATTTTAATTTAAATTGCGAGATATCAACTTAACCTTATTATTCTCGGATCAAATGATCGAGAGTTGCGGGTTTAACTTTGCGATAACCACACCTGTACTTATACCTGCAACTCAAGTGATGCTTTGGTAATGGAAGGAACCCGTGCTAAGCCTACGTTTCAATAGAATCAGGAGGAGTTAATAATCGAGCTCGGCTTTTGCTTTTGTGGTGCGAGCCCTTATTATTGCGGTTGAGAAATCACCGTCACATTAGGATCGGAGATGCTGCAATCCTTGTCAGCTCGTCTAAAAAAAAGTACCTGAGAAGATCCCTTCTATAAGGATCGGATTTCAAACATGTAACGAATCGAAGAATAGTATACCGAAGAATCGATTTCTCATTTAATCTAAGCCGCGACTTTAAAAAGGGTGTTTTCTAAACATTCGATCAGTCGACAGGGTAAGTTAATTGCAAGAGTGAATGTAGTTTTTAAATTATCTAGAACATTAAAGCTTGTCGATTTCTTGGTTTTGTTGATTTGATTCTGTGGGCGTGCATTCTAACCTCAAAAGCTGTGAAAGATATTGTTACAGTAGATTTCGGTTGACTTTGGAATCTTATCCCGAGTTATAACCCTGCTTAAAATTTCGGATGAATTCCGAATTTTTTTTTTATATACTGTCCGATAAATGTCATCCGAAATTAATCCGGTTTTGTCCGAATGCAATCCGAATTTTGTCTGAAATTTGTCCTGTAAAAATAAAAATTCGTTTATCAGCCTATTATTAAAGAATTATAAGAATGATGATTTCCAACGATAATTTTTTCATTTTTAAAATTTTAGAAAATATGCACTTCTATCTTACAGGTACGTGTAAAATTTTTTTAAAAATTAATTCCTTAACATTTAGCTTTGTTAACACCTTTTTTTAGTTTATAAAAATGAGTCGTCAATAATTAATAATTATAATAATATTGTACATTAAAGAATCATTTTTACTATATTTTTAAAACATAATTTTAAATAAGCGCGGGATTAATCAATAGAAGTGCGCATGCGCGGAAAAAATGCGTATGAGTGCGAGAGTTACGTAGGTAACGAGATTAAAGAATTATGGTGGTTAACCTGTCACATTTGTCATTGAATGTCAAATTTTAGGTTTTCTTTTAAAAACTCTTGCTTTTTAGCAGGTATTTATAAAAATTATTAGAGTGTTAGAAATTCAACTTTACAAGTTATTTTAATCACAGGAGTTTTAAATATTTTTAATAGTCTTTTTTTTCCTTTATAAAGCAGCGTTTTTCGATATCAGAACAAATAAGTGAAACTTTTTTACTTTTATCCGATTTTTTAAACATTATTTTTGTCTCGTCAATTTACTCAGAACTTATCGAAAATGTAGAAAATCAATTAAGATATTTTAAAAATAATTTCTTTTATGTTATCCGAAATAAATTCTTTAAATAATTATCTTGTTTAATTTTCAAAGGTTTTATTTTAATGTGTGACGGTTTATATTTTCCAAAAATATCATTAAACAATTTTATTTTTACTACAAACTTTTAGATAAGGGCGACTCCACGTGAGATTTACATGCAGACTTTAAATTCGGCCAAACATATTTTTTTTTCATTTTTTATTGAAAAAAAACGTAATTTTTTTATATTGTTTTTGGTAGCTTAGTTTTCGAGTTATGAATTTTTAAAATTTGTTGTTTTTAAAAGTATACCTATTTTTAAACACTTATATCTCTGAAACAATGCACTATAGAATAATTTTGCCACAAGAGAAAAAGTTTAGTTTTTCCATGACTTTTAAATAATTTTAACAAACAAACAAAATTTGAATTTCTTTAAAAAAATAACAATTTTTTATAAACAAATTAATTTTTTTTTAAATATACCTGGGAGAAATAAGGAAAGAAAAAAGGAAAAATTGCATAGCAATTTTTTTTCTCAGTGTACTTTCGGATAGGGGATGAAGAAAAATTCATTTTAACCCATTAAGATCATCAGACCCACTCTGAAACCTTTTGAAAACTTTTCTTATTTCTCCCAAGTATGTTTACAAAAAAAAAAAAAAAATAAATAAATAAATAAAAAAATCCCCTAAATTAAAAGAAAATTAATTTGTTTATAAAAAATTCTAATTTTTTGTTTGTTTGTTAAAATTATTTAAAAGTTGAGGAAAAACTAAACCTTTTTCTTTTCTGTCAAAATTTTTCTAAAGTGGATAGTTTCAAAGATATATGTGTTTAAAAATAAGTCTACTTTAAAAAACAAAAAAATTTAAAAATTCATAACTCGAAAACTAAGCGATCAAAAGCAATATAAAAAAAATTTCGTATTTTTTTCAATAAAGAATGAAAAAAAATATGTTCGGCCGAATTTAAAATCTGCATATAAATCTCACGTGGAATTACCCATAGGCAATTTGTCCGGTTCTCCCCTATTGAATTAGAAAATTAATTTATTGTTGTTATTTAATAAATGGATATTTACAGTACTTGAGGCTAAAATTTAATTTGTCCTTACAGTAGCTTTTTGATCTAGAATATTTTCTATACTCCCTTAAGTGTAATTTTGATTTTAATAATTTTGGACTTTATCGGACACTTCAGTGGATTATTGTTTAATTCTGATTAATATGAAAAGTTACACCATCCTTTTAATTTTATATGCAGTTTGTGAATCTAATCACCGGATAAAGGTTTCCTCCAATTTGTTTACATTTCAAGGATAAACTTTCGAATTGACTTTTTTTAAGTTTTTTGTTTTAGTTTTTAAAAGTATCCACTTTGAAAAGAAAATTTATAGAAGATAAAATGTGTATTTCAATAAGATCTACAACTTTTGTTTCCATCATTTTTTCAATTTTTAGGATATTTTATTAAATAATGAAAAAAAAACATGAATTTGAGGTGTACTTTTATGTGTTTGACCTTGAAGATGATTTTTTTTGGGATTTATCTGCAACTACCATTCTCATTGATAAAAACTCACTAAATTGAATTAAGAATTTTTTTTTATGTATTTCGGGTGTATATTTGTTAAGTGTAACGAGTTATATAGAAATGTAACTAATATAAACCTATCGAAAAAATTCTTTAAAAGGGCCTTTTTTTAGCTCATCTAAATAAGGTAGACTCCTTAATCAATTTCAGGCTCAATTTTCTCGAAACCCAATTAAGATATCGTAAAACCTAAAGGGACATAAAATGTGTATTTTAATAAGTTCTACAACTTTAATTTAAAACATTTTTTAAAATTATTTTTATATTTGGAGATAAACGCAAGAAACCTAATTTTTATGATTCTGACCTTAAAGATTTATTTATTTATTTATTCAGGTATTAACGGGCTTGGGGCCTTTTTGTACAGAGTATTGAGCAAAACTTAAAACTAATCAATAATAAAAATTGTATAAAAAGTATAACACTTTTAAGTTTGAGGCAAAGTATTAAACAATAGGAGAGTTATAACACCGTTTCCAAGATAATATATCAATCTGATAGAATAAGCATAACATAGAATTTATGACTTTATATTTTCGACGTAAGCAATAGAAGGACAAGTTTTTTCCCTTAATAATAAAAATCTAAAACGTTCCAAAATATAGAATTTTAAATTTAAGATAAATCATTACGTGAACTTTTTAATGTTCAAATTACTCAACTAGCACTCCATCCTCTTGAAGAATGTCATAAAAAATCAACACATCGAGGACAAATAAAAACACCTCCATCATTTAATAAATTTCCAAAAATCCAAAGTTGAAGCCAAGGCAATAATGTGGAGGTTTGAAGCAGGGAATAAATTGTAGTATTTTCGTTCTTGAGAATTTGATAAGAGGTAGATATGTTTCAGTGTGGTTTAACCATAGTTGAATGTAATAAAAATGAGAGAAAGGGAAAATCTAGTGTAATAGGCTCATATTTGTTAGTAGCGATCGTTAGATCTATATAATATTAGGTTCTAGTGGTACATGGTAATTCTGGTCTCTCTTAATGATTTGAGGTGATCCTTTTATGTAAATAATGCGAAGCCCGTTCTCTCCTTTCAAAATACGATATTTTATTTCTTTTCTAGCATTTCTATATTCTTGCATTTGCAACGGAGTTTTGTCCCATGAAAGAGAAAGATTTTTAGGGAAAATGTCTGGAAGAGCTGTTTGTTTAGATTTAACTTGAAGATAACCATATGGTCATCTTCAAGTTATTTACAGTTGTCAACAACTTCCTAACAATTTGAAAAATATCACAACAATTATAAAAATTGTTTTACATTGTTAAAGTTTATGTTTTTATTGTCAATACGCAAAATGGTATGGCTTTGACTAATTAAGATATTAAGAATGAGCTTGTGTGATGAGTATTAGGCGCACGTGAGTCCCTTAGGTGGTTTGATGAAGCGCAATCTTTAAAGGGATACCAAGAGCCGAGAAAAGACTATCTTTCAATATCGGAATAGAAGTCGTGGGTACTGTGGTAGCATCTGGTTGCAGCCCTTCTTCGGTCTTTTCCTCGCTGCGAGTGGAGGCCTCCTGTCGTTGTCCCGACGTTACTTCCGTTACGGTGAGCTTGAATGCGCGCCGATAGTCGCGGCGGGAAACCAACGAGCCTACCCAAAGTTGTCCATGGTTTCCACGCATTCGTCCCGGGGCTGTGTATGTGCGAGACTTCCGCACGTGTGTTTGCACACACCTAGAACAGCGCACGTTGTTACGTGGTACATGCCGGCCGACGCCATCCGGCGCTCCTCTGAAATAATAATAGAAGAATAAAAAGGAAAGAAAGGAAAAAAGTAATAATCTCAGGGCGATCTTTTAAAATCCATCGAAGCAGACGAAGCCGCCGGATTGTGTCGTGCGTTAGGGGCATCTACTCTCCGCGTATCTGCCTTTCTCCATCCTTTTCTTCCTTTTTCCTATCTCATCGTATCTCTGGGATTCTTCGCTTTTTCCATCTACTATAAGTGTGTATTATACTCAAAAGAAGCCACTATGAATAGTGTAATGCGGCATTGCGGTACAGACGCGTTGTGACTATCTGCAACGTTCATGCAAGAGGGAACTTCACATAAAGCACCTGCTCGTCAGAAATAGGTCATTTTTATACTTAGAGATTAAAAACCTTTTGCGTTGTACTTCCATACCTGTGTATACTCTGCAGATATATGTGCCGTATACAATGTATGATCAAGGTTTAAAAATAGAACACGTAGTCTCTAACGGAGCGATAGTAATTCTTTTTTGCTACAGCCGTTTACTCTATATTGTGGGCGTTCTTACAATGTTACACAGAAATAACTCAACTAATTCCTTTTTCGACTCAGTATTCGCGTAAAATAATTCCGTCAGTTGCAATTCGCTTACTCTACAAAATAAATAACAATTGGAATGGCTTTTGGGAATCAGTTTAGAAAACACACGGTCGTGTTGGATTGACAGAAACGTAATACTCATGTGCAGATAGAGAAATGGCAGATCTGGGATGATTTAGTTCCCCTCGTCACATATACAAACATGAGCGACGTATGTACAGATGATGTATTTTACCAGATTTGTCCATGTTAGATACGTGGTTTCTGCTTTTTTTTAAATCAAAAGAGTGTTACGTTCAGAAGTAAAGAAGATACAATATTATTATATTGTTTAAAAACTCAATCTATGGCCTAAAGTGGTTGTAACATGTACGGAATGAAGCAACGAGAATTACAAATTCGTAAATACCATTTATTAATTTATATTAGTATGTAGATCTTGAAAAGAATTGAACCCTTAAAGGACTTAAGGATACATAAAATTGTACTAAATCTGAACTCGGCTTTTTTTAAAATAAAATAATTAATTCGAACAGATTTAAATGAAAATTACCATGTCTGTTGAAATTATAATCCGACGTCAAAAGGCATTTCCTTTGCGAGGAAATCCTGTTGATCAAAATCAAGAAAGTGATGTCAGAGAACTCTCACCTAAAATGCTTGAAAGCATTTGAGCGCAATATCTCTTGGGTCGAATCTTCCAATCTCATATATCCTAGAGGGCAGTGATTTTGAGGGATGAGTTTAGCTGGCAAGAGAGGAACGAAGGGTCAGCAATATGACCACTTCGCTTGTCCATCCATTCGATTCCGTTATGTGTGTGCCCAATCTCAGTGGCCTTCCGGTTTGAGATGTTCGATCCGCTGGCATTCAGGATCCGAAACATCGGAATGGGATCGGAATATCGATAGGATCGACAACCTCGAGAAGACTTGCTGGGCCGACGTAACTTGGACTACGTAGCGACAGTGAAGTAACAGCCAAACGGCCTATATTGGCTGCCTGGATGCTGTAGATGGCTGGCTATCGAGCGACGCCGATGCAATTCCAATTCCTAGCTGTCAGCGGCAGAGCTTCGGGAGACGCGTCTATTCGTGAGCAGCCTACCGTGAAATCCCGTGCCTCCCCGATTCACCGAAACGAAACCCACCACCTCGCGGACTCCCTTCGCCAGCGATTTGCTCTTCTCAATCCCACCCACACATAACTCCCTTACAGCCTCCTCATCCTCGACACCGGGAACAACCGAACGTCAAACCCTCTCGCTACCACCTGGCGCTAATGCGTTGATGCTCGTTATTCTCAAATACTTTCATATTTCAAGTGTAATCAAGACCTCCGCCTTGTCACTTTAGAAACAAACGTACATACCATACTGATAAAAATTTCAATTATTTATTAGAGCCTAAGGAGTTAACCTTAATTATTCGGGAGATCATCTAATGGGGTTTAAGAACAATGCAATTTAAATATCTGAAATTAATTTTTTGCCTATTCAGATTTTTATGCTAATTCTAAAAACTAAACCTTGGGGCTCTCTTAAAATAGTTTTCGATTATTACTAAATGACAAAGGGAACTTTTTATAACCGTTATTGAGGGTGTCGCCACTCCCTAATGATAAGAATTGTGACGAGGTAAAAATGTAACTCGCACGTTTTTCAATTAATTTAATAACGTAAAATACGCACCAATCTGGAATCAATTTTTAGACTGTTGTAGAGCCGAATGTTATCTTGGCGATTTGTACCTTTATTATTTTGAGTTTACATTTTTAGATTCTAAACAATATTTAAATTCAAAAATTTATTTTTATTGAGTTGAAATTAAGGTTAATTAAATGTTCATTTCTATTTTGATATCCTGAACTCAACAAAATATTTATTTGACTTAATTGTTTGTATATTATTTAAATTTGTGGTTTTACCTGCCGACTTTGCGGACTCGACAAATTTGTCTTTTGAAAAACAAACATTAATTATTCTTGAAAACTTTCCTCATTCAGGGCACTGCTCGTAACATTAACGCGGAGAATTCCATTCTGATTAATAGGCGAGGAGGTTATCCTGGTGGTCATCATCATCGTCATCGTAGGATTGTCCTGGCACTTGAGTTTGGATGTGAGTCTTGTTCTTACAAGAGTGCCAAAACTATAAGAGGAACTCGACGGCTGTATTTATGACCTGTCACAACAGTGGGTGCGGACATCTTGTTCTGTTGGCAGGCGTCAGCACCCCCACCATTATAGTTGATCAATGTTCCTCGGTCGATCGTCGCTCGATAGCTCCACCTGCTGGTAATGCTGCCAACTTCGAAGTGTGATTCGTTTTAGCGGCACAGTGGCGCGCAAGTCGCCGCATAGTTAACTCACGACGAGGCGTTCTCATTGTCGTCATTCTAGAATAGTGTCTGTCTTTGGCACCTTTGTGGTGCACCTCATTATTTAAAAACTTTAATTTAAAGATGTAAATATAACTGGACCAGACTTCATTCGCGGCCATCGTGCCTACCAGGTGAGCTTCTTTATTAATTTTGAAGTTTTACTTTGTGATGGAATTGGATCTTCGACAGAAATGAATTGTAAAATGGCCGTGCCATGTGGCCGACTGACTTAACTTTTGTAATTCTTTTGAATTCATTCCCCACTGTGCGGACTTTTTTGTGTTAGTTGTTAAATAATTTGTTTAAATTAATTATTTTAATTAGTCTATTGTTTTTCTTTTTTGTTTAGTTATTTAACAATAAAATAACCTGTCCCGTAGAGATTTATTTGGTTATTTATTTATTTGTTTGTTTAATTTACTTAATGAAGTTAAGTTAATTTAAATTTAAGCGTAAAAGAATAAAAAGCGTCATGGTACTTTAAAATCTAGAAAACTGTGCGGCTTCTGACAGCGACGGACCCCTACCGTTAAAGAGAAGAACTTTATGAATACAAGTCGCGAAACTCCGTTTACTGCTAACTAAATTTAAATTAACTTAATTTAACTGAAACTAAAGATGTAATTATGCAGTCACCTTTTATTGGTAATCATAACTAATAACCAACTAACGTTAATCAATTTTTTGAATGATATTGAAACACTATGATTTATTAAAAAGATTACAATTTCTGCTCGCATCTTGTTTACATCGTACTCAAACAGTATTGATAGATCCAACTGGAAATTAGCATTGAAAGCTCGAATTGTATATCCGCTTGTTCTCTCTTGATGGGAAGTTGTCAACTCAGCTTTGACACAATTTCGGTGTCCTTCACCTCAGATCAATTTTGTTCCACAAATAGGATTAAAATCGTTGTGGCGCTTACAAACACTGGTTCAGTATTGTAGCATTTCAGCTTTTTCGGGATAGTATTTTTTCGATTTGAAAATAAAACAGCGGCATGTCGTTTATTTTGTTTGACGAATGGTAGTTCGTCGAGTGACATGAAACCGAACTGGATTAAACAACATAAAAGGACAAAAATCCTAGTGATTCTGCGTGTTTATTTCTTGTTTTGTCGATGATGATGAATACAATAAACCTGTATGCTTTCAATTTTTCTAAACTAGGATAAAAATACATTAAATAAAGTAATAAGAGGAAAATACTTGAATAATTCTTTTATGAACGTCGTACATTTATTAATAGTAATGGATCAGGCAGGCTGATTTATTTTAAAAGAACCCTTCTTCTTCTAGCTCTTTGTAAGAGAAAGGATTACTAGAACGGGGCCAGTTACACGGCTGATCTGGTAGAAGTGTTCGATAGCAGCGATCGGGAAAAGGAAGTAGCAGGGTTTGTCGTCGTCTATGAAGCTTGTCTCATTACCCGCTTGAGTGGAACCCAGTGGCCGAGTACGTCGTCGCATAGTTCAGGACGATAAAGTCGTTCAAGTGTAGCCAGAGCTGCTCCGAGAGTGATAAATGTAAATGCATTGAAATTTCGATAAAGTAATGAACATTCAACACGATCGAGATAAGAAATGACATCTCTAAAAGAATTTTATCAAAGATTTTGAAAATATTTCGTATAGTATTCGTTTACAATTTTTCAATCTCTGATTTTCGCAAATGTTTCTCGTACGAATTTAGGAACTAACAAGCATGCTGAAAAATAAAAAAAAATATTACATCTAAATGTAATATTTTCAAAAATTAATTATTCCCAAATTCGAGCTAGTCTTCTCATCACTAGAATTGTGATCCGGTCAAGATAGTAAAATTGTAATTTAACCGTCGTATTTTGTATAATCTCAAAGAGAAATTGCAAACGTAACGTGTGTGCTTTTTCGAGATTATATGAACAGTTATCTAAGTAATTATATAAATAAATCAGTTTAAATATTCAAAGATAGACGACCCATATTAAATCAGCATACCTTCCTCCAAAATATTACAAATAGTTAAATATTATTTCAATCTAGGCTTCGCTTGGGATGTAAAACGACTTATTACAATGAAAGACATAACACGAATTGTATTTTTTGAAGTAACATACATTTACCTATTTCTCTGAATGGGGGTCGATTTTGTAACTATTCCTGGGTTACACATTCCATATTCCGCATTATCAATTTTTCATCCCGCATTTTGTATTCCGGGTACTATCGTAGAATGTTATAAAGAAGGAAACAAACAAATGATAAATTCAATAAAAGAATGTAACAGCAAAATTCCAAAGAAATTATAAAATTATTTGCGTTTTTTGTCAGAATTTTAAACAGTAAACAACTTGAAACGTTTTGTTGAAAAAGTTGACCGTGTTGTTTGCATAGGTACTCTTTTCCAGAATCGTTTTCCAGATCAGTAACCAAACGGACCGCAAGAAATCGTTATATTCCTCGGGCAGGAAATTTTGAAAGGGATATGTGAGCTTCCCTTCCGGATGTTTTATAGTTACGTCACTGTTTTCAATCCCCTGTTCTGTAACAGCCCCTTCATTGCAATATCGATGGTCCTAGAAGCGAATCGCCTCTATGCTAATAATGCGATGATAGCACGAGCCACACGCGGCAGCTCCCACGAATATCGTTCGTTTTACCCTCTCGCCTCCTAGTCATGTCCTTCCACCCTTTACGACACCTTGTATGACTTATGCCCACGTTCTTTCGTTCCACCGCTTATAATCGAGTAAATATTCTACTGCACATAATGGTTTCAATGTTTCTTTGAGAGGGTTGTTTCAAGTAGGGTTTGCTGTTTATATCCATGTTCTGTACCTTTTATATACACTTTCAATTCTCTCTCACTAAATATCTATTACCTGTTGCTTTTTTACATTTATATATTTACAATATTAGAGATTAGACTGAGAAGTACAAACGTTAGAAGCTAAAACATTTTATTATTTTAAATTTAATGTATTTTTTTAAACAACTCTCATTAAGTATCTCTTGTTGCTTTTTGAAAGTCAGTGTAACAAAACTTTGTATCTTTATTTAGGTTCAGGAACTTCTTCCCATAAATGTTTGTAGCTACCATCGCCTCTCTTTTTGCAAGTCTCGTTAATAAGATTATCTTTGGCAGTTTTTAGGCCACTGGCCCAACCTATTTTTGCAAATTGGTTGATAAAAAACGTAGTTAAATTAATGTCGAATTTGGCGATTCCTCCAGTTCTGTAGTCCCAAGGAAAAACATGATGATAGTTGTGCCATCCTTCTCCCACTGCAAATACGGAAACCAGTGGATTATCACAGGGAACAATGGACCTGAAAATTGTTATTGAAATATTATTTATAAGTATCATAATAATAATATTAGTAAAAAATGATGAATAAATAAATCTCGATAGAAAAATATATAGATAAATAATTTTGGAAAATGTTAGGCTCTGTAAATCAAAGTCGGTTTCGGGCTGCACACTTGGCGCCCAACATGGGGCCCTGATGAAATTACATATGACTGTTAAATAACGATTTACTTGTTGAAGGGTTTGGATCCAAACATATGTGCAGCACTGTTGACCATTCCAGTTGCATTAATTACCATCACGAAGCGCATTACAGATTGAGACATAAATGCCAAATACCAACTTTCATTCCATAAAAATACCGGTACGAGTGTTGGTAATATAAAACCCATTAGAAGCGTCATCCAATAAAAATATCTGTGAAAATGAATAATAATTGGTTGTCTGGTTTGGACCTTAATAACAAAATATTAAGAGACTAAGATCAAGTCAATAAAATAAAATTTCAACTCGAAGATATGGCTTACTTGTCACCAAACATTATTATCGGGTCAGACTTTATGTCGCTCATATCAATTTCCTTCAATCGCTTATAAAACTCTGGATTCTTTTTTTGCATCCACCATCCTATGTGGGCAAAAAAAAACCCACGGTTCACATTGTGTGGATCAGCATCTGTGTCGGTGTACTTGTGATGTACTCTGTGTATTTTGACCCAATCGTATATCCCAAACTTAAATCAAATTTAAAAATTGCATTAATTTTTTTTTAATTATAATAATTGCGTGAGAATAAAAAGTGAAATTTGTCATAAGTAAAAAAGTATTTTCTTTGTAAAATATACATAGTAATTTAATCTTTAAGTGACAGAAGAATGTTTTTTTCTATAGGTTTTAGAATTTTGTTCAATGTTAAACATTAGAAAAAATAAATGTTAAAATTAGAAATAATTTGAATAAAGTTTGAAAATATGATTACAGAGAAGTCGAAGAAAAAGTCACTGTTAATGTCAATCAGTTGCAAGAAGTAAAGTGAGCACGGAAAGTGAACATTCAGGGTCAATAAGTCATCATTAATAATTCAAAGAAATAAGTTTGTAATTGAATAGTTATTTGTATTTCGATCAGAAATAATAAAGAGTTAACTTGATAAATAATTTATTACAATATTCGCTTTTTTTTGCCTCTAAAGTATCCTAAACCTTTAAATATTGCAAATTATTGAATTTAACATTTAAGTCAGTTTTCAGACATTTTTATCTCTGAATCTGTTGATGCTAAAAAATAGTTTAATAAGAAAATTGCAAGGAGAATATTGAATTTTAGTAATGTTTTTAATGGATATGTAAATTTTTTATAATTTTGAAAAGAAATATACATTTTTTATCAAATATCGTCTTCATGTACCCAGGCCATTTTATAATTTTTATTGGAAACTGATAAATATTCCCAAAACAAATGTTTCTAACTAAAGCCACGTTAAGTTCAAAAGGAAAAAAAATAGATGACGAAATTATCAATTGAATCAATTAAAAAAACAATGAAATAATTAATAAAAACCAAATTTTTTTACAATCCCAGCGCCGTAGTATCCACCAGCCATAAATAATCGCATGGGTAAATTGGCTTTATAAGATCGATGAGTCCAAAAACGATGAACTCCACCAGTTATTCCAAAAGCAACATAAAGGTAATAAATTAGAACTATCAAAAAACAGAAAAATCATAAAACAATAATTAAAACTTCATAAATATTCAAAAATTCACTCTGCATATGTACATACTCCACAAGACTGTCATTTTATGAGTCGAATAAGGGAATGTTAAAAATCCATAAACAGCCATGGTGTGCCATAAAAAATGAACAAATACGTGTCTCCAAATCACGTTCTTCTTTAATTCGCCCCATTTTTCCAGATATGTCGATTCTGTATCTTTTTGAAATTTAATTGTATCTGCAGTCAACACTTTATTCATTTTCACATTGATTTATACTAAAGTTAAGTTTACTTTCTGGTAATCATTCAAATAAGTTAAAGATGCTCTATTTCTAATTAAAAAGTAAATTGTAGACGAACTGAAGACTAAACTAAAACTGAGGTACTTTGCTTTAAGGATTTGAATAAATTAGAATTGTAGACATTTTCCCACTGTTTTAAAAATTCTGACAATGTGCGTACAGTCAATTGTTGTTGAACAATGGCAAATTTGTCCAATTTACTATTTATGAATTCTTCTGCTTGGACAAAATGCGTCTGCTTAAAATTAGAGAATATCAATTCCAAGTTTTAAAAACCTGTGTAACAAAAAATTTTAATTTAACCGATTTACAATTTTTTTTTTAATTGAAGCTTAGTAAATTCCGAAGAACTTTGTAGAGCCCAATTTTAAAAAAAATAATTTGTTAGTTTGTTATTTTAGTTGGAAGTTAATAAAAAACCATAATTTTTTATATTTATGGTGCTAGATTTGCATAATATGGTAATATTTTATAAAAATCACTTGGAATGAGTAACATGTTCCTCAGATGAAAATTATAAACATCAAATAAAATATGTTTACCTGTATAATTGTTATAAACAACGTGATAACCAAATTAAAATAAATAAATAAAATAATAAAATAATTAAATAAAACAGTATTAAATTAAAGAGTTTCTTAATTATCGTAATTATTGTAACGCAAAAGTTGACAATTTATTTCATTTCGAGTAAATTTTCGGAATTAATATACAAATAATCAAAATAATATAAAATTTGTGAAAGTCATTACAAATAAAAAAAATAATTAAAAATTGACGAAGTACCTAATTGACATTTGAGAAAAATAATTGAAGGATGATTTAAACATTGAAAAGTGGATTCAGTAACTTAGATTTGACATATTGAATGAAAATTTAGGATACAAATTGAAAAAAAATTATTATATCTAATAAAAAATGTGGCCAAAATAAATGCAAAAAGATAAAAGAAAATTAAAATTGAAAAAACTAATTGAAAAATGAGATAAATAATTAAAAATATAGGAATTTAATTGAAGAATGGAGTTTGAAAATAAATAAAAATTGAAGAAATTGATTTCAAATGATAACAATAATAATTCAAAATTGAAGAAAATTATTAAAATTTGAGAAAAATATTTTAAAACCTAGGAAATTAATTGAAGAATAATAAAAGTAATAAAAACTCCGAGAAAATATTTGCAAAGTAATAAAAATAATGAAAAATTGAAGACAATAATTTTAGTTTGTTAAAAATAATTGAAAAAATTACAACATATGGTTATAATAATAAAAGAAAATTATTGCAGAATAATAAAAATAATTGTGAATTGAAAAAATAATTGAGATTAGAGATAAATATTAAAAAAAAGTTAGAGAATTTTTTAAAAAATAATTGAAAATGACAAAAACTAATTTAAACATGATAAAAATAATTGAAAATTGAAGAATTTAATAAAAATTTGTAAAAAAATAATTGTAAAACTTACAGAATATATTTGAAATAAACAAGACTACTTGATTAAGGATAAAAATAATTGGAAACTAAAGTTAATTATGGAAATTTAAGAACAAAAATTGAAAAGATTACAAAATTTATTTGATGTAAAAGAAAGTAATTGAAAATCCAAAAACATCATTTAAATACTTGAAAATACAAAAAAAAATCATATTTTGTAAAAATAATTGAAAAATGACAAAAGAAATTAAAAGTTAATTAATAAATAATGAAACTAATTTGATATTTAAGGAAATAATTTAAACTGAAAAAGATTTATTTGAAAAAGTTAAAGATAATAATTGAAACTTGCAGAAATTTGGAATTTAAAATTTAGAGGAAAAATTGAAAAATAATAAGAATCATTGAAGAAAATTTTTGAAAAATAATAAAAATAGTTATAATTTGTAGATATTAATTGCAATCATAAAAAAATACAGAATATTTGTAAAGTAAAAGTATTCCAAAATGACTTCAAGATTTTTAAATTCAGGAAAATAATTACAACATTATAGAAATAATCGAAAATTTATTACAGAAAATAATGAAAAATTCCGATATATTATTGAAATTTTCGAAATTAATTAACAAAGATTCAAAATAATATAAAAATTGTGAAAATAATGCAAATGAAAAAAAAAAATTAAAAATTGACCAAGTATTTGAAATTTGAGAAAAAAAATTGAAGAATCATTAAAACATTAAAAAGTGGATGCAATAACTTAAATTTGAGATACTAAGTGAAAACTTAGGAAATTTATTGAATAATAATTAATATATTTAATTAAAAGGTGGAGAAAATAATTGCAAAAATATAAAAGAAAATAAAAATTCAAAAAAAAATTATTGAAAAATGAGATAAATAATTGAAAATTTAGGAATTTAATTGAGGAATGAAATTTGAGAATAACTAAAATTTGAAGAAATTGATTGCAAAATGATAACAATAATAATTTAAAATTAAAGAAAATTATTAAAAATTGAGAAAAATATTTTAAAATCTAAAAAATTAATTGAAGAATAATGAAAGTAATAAGAAATCCGAGAAAATATTTGCAAAAAAGTAAAAATAATGAAAAATTCTAGACAATAATTTTAATTTGTTAAAAATAATTAAAAAAAATTACAACATATAGTTATAAATAATAAAAGAAAATGGTTGCAGAATGATGAAAATAATTGTAAATTAAAAAAATAACTAGAATTTGAGATAAATAATTTAAAAAAATACAAAAAAAAATCAAAAAATATTTTAAAAAAACAAAAATTAATTGAAAAATAAATTTAATAAAAAAATAATTGATAGAAATAATTGTTAATTGAAGAATATAATAAAAATTTGTAAAAAATAATTAAAAGAATTACAGAATATATCTGAGATAATAAGACTACATTTACAATTATAGGTATATTATAATTCTTCGAACTGCAATTAATTTGAATTTTCAATGATTAAAAATTTAATTAATCCTGGCTTTGAGAATAATAAATTAAAAACTATTTAAAAACTTCTTCAATTTTTAACAATTCTTTTCTATTATGATTTCAATTATTTGCTACAATTTTCATCTATTTTTATCATTATTTAAAAATTTTCTTTAAATTCTAATTATTTTCATTATTTTATAAATTTTCCCCTAAATTTTAAATTCAATTTCCGCAAGTTTCAAATAATTTCTTTAACTTTTTCAAATGAATTGATTGATGAAATTTTTACATAAAAACTTAATTTTACTAAATGAACGAATTACTTCCTTCCTATTAATAATTTTTATATTTATTGATTTTAAAAGTTTCATTAAAATGATGTTTTAAATACAGTAAATAAACACTTTTTGTCTAATAAAGTACTTACAATTAGTAACATTTATAATAATAATCAACTTCGAACTGCCTGAAAAAAGTAATGTAATTTTTTTGGTTTTATAATTAAAAAAAATATATATATATAAAAAAATGTTGCGTCCCTCCAAGTTTGCGCCCCCCGAGGACTGCGCCCGGTGCCATGGCACCGACGGCACCACCATAGTTACGGCACTGTCCATCATATTGGATTCACCAATTTGAATTTTAAAAAACTGGCATCAGATTAGTAATCAGCGACCACAAAAAAACACCAGTAGTGATTTTGGTCTGATTAAATCTAATTTTTCATTTTTTTGTCCGGTATATTGTATCCGCCATTTTGAATTTTAAGAAACTGACATGAGATTTGTAATGAGTATCCCCGAGAACCTCCTTGTATTAATTTTAGTGATGATCAATCTACTATTTATTTTATTGTCTACCATATTGGATCCGACATTTTGAATTTTGAAAAACTAACATTAGATTCGTAATCAACTACCACTAAAACTCCTAAGGAATGATTTTAGTAAGAATAAATCTACTTTTTCATTTTTTTGTCCGACATATTAGATCCGCCATTTTGGATTTGAACAAACTGACATCAGATTTGTTATCAGCGGCCACGAAAACCTCCGAGTAATGATTTTGGTGAGATTAAATCTACTTTTTACTTTTTGACCCCAAAATTGGATCCACCATTTTTCGTAGGTTTTACACTACTTTTTGGTTCTGTTTGTTAATTTGTTTATTACTTTGTCTATAACAATTAAATAGGTGAAGCTATTTTATTAGACGTTTATAATTACCTGTCAAACTTTTTAAACATCTTTTTACCCTTTTTCCTCACTGTGCGGTGCGCAGTGAACAGAAAATTATCAAAATCCGATAATTATTTTTTGAAATAAAAACACTCTTCTTATGTTAATAATAAAAGTCAACAATCAATTATAGGTTATTAATTATTTTCTTGATTCAGAGAGTCGTTTAATATAAATCAAAGCTGGTAAAATGTAATAATCACTGTGATGAAATTAAGAGGAAATAATTTGATAGATTTAACGTATGGTTTTTATTTTATAAATATCTTGACAATAAAATGAAGGCGGATAATAATGACATTATAAGGAACGCAATGTTGAGTTATTTGCAGTTATATTGAGTCTTTGGTAAGGGAAGAAAGGAATTGAAGGTAGAAAAGGCGGAGATTAAGGGCGGCTGAGAAGATGAGTTTGTTAAAAAGGCAGAAGCGGGCCAGCAGTACGCATCAGAGACATCAAAGCGACAAGGCGAAATGAAATCCAACCGCTGTCCGCCGCCTCCCTCTGCCGCTGCTTTTTCTTTATTTCTTTGCTTTCCTTTATCTTCTTTTTTTTCTTTTTCTCCACCTACTTTTCACGTTCCTTTGTACCATCGTCATATACTCATGTAGAGTTTAATTTTTGTTTGAAAACTTTCCTATACTTTTCACACTTTACATTCTGTTCTCTTCAAGTCATTAGAATTGTCGTTTCGATTCTGTTTTTCTCCTTAAAATAAATTTTATAGTTACCAAAAGCAAGTAGTTTAATTATTAAATAAGAATACATTGCAAATGTTCATCCATTGTAAAGACTAATGAAACAGTATATATTTTTTCCTCGTGCTATTTTAATTTGTCGTCTTTGATTTGATTAAGAAAATATCTCAATTTGATGATTCTGACACCTATCATCAGAGAAATGGATTTTAATTTAAACTCATGATTTGTTTTCTTTGTCGTTATGATAATATATTTTTAAAGTTGAATATGTTATATTTTTTAAACAAAAAATGTCAATCAAGAAATTCATTAAAAATATAGTGATTTTTTTCTATAATGTAGAAAACATTTAGTACGGACAAAGCTGATGATTATAACATAAGGAAACGACAGAAATTGATTTGTTAAATTTTTATTTTTAAAATTGACAAGATTTTATAAAAATCGTAAAATTACAAAAAGAAAATAAATTTCAGATTGCGCAATCGAAGCAATCGAACATCAGTTGCTCCTTCCTCATCTTCTTCAACCTTACGATAAAGCTTTTCTAGAGCAGTTACGCTTCTAGTTCTCGGATGTAGCATCTTTAGGAAAAAAATTAACAATGAATATAAAAAAGAAACACTGGAATAAATATATTCAATATAATATTTGTAAACACAAAAATTCATAGGGTAATATCACTATGAGTGGACCGCTTAAGCTTTTTTTCGAATAAATTCTTTATGAAAGTAAATTAATTGTACTTCTCTATTCCAAGCTTTAGTTTAGATCCCTAGATAAGAGTTTATGTCATGAGAGCTTTGATTTTGTTATTTAGAAAAAATATAATTGGCGTAAAAAAATATGCGTTTTTTTGAGGAATGAAAAAAATGCAACCTTGAGTGGACCACTCTTGAAAAATTGCAAGAAAAGGTCAGAAAATCAATAAAAGCGCAAGAAATTGCAAAAGTTATTTAAGATTTTTAATTTCTTTTAGTAAATTATTTAGTTTTGACTTCCTGTTATTCTATACTGTCTTCGACAATACCTTTTTCAAAATCACAAAAAATATTAATAAATAACATAAAATATAATTAAAAACAAGTTTATTTTCAATTTATATCCATAAAAATGGTAAATTGAAATTAAAAATGAAAAAAATTAGACGGTTTACTCAAGATTATAAGCAATGGTCCACTCAAAGTGACATGTGACTTTTTAAGGGAGCTACAAACATTTTTCTTTCGAGGCAAAATTATCACTTAATTAAACTTAGACAATCAATTTCAATGTCCAAACTAACAACAAAAAAATAAATTAGATTTTAAACTGTCAGATCACTAAAAACTTTCAGGCGGTCCACTCATGGTGGTAGTCCACTCAAAGTGACATTACCCTACCTAAAAACTAAAGTGAAGTTAGTCCCTGTTATTTTATTGATTTTGACTCTGTTTAAAAATTTATTATGGTTTTTGAAGAAGTTTAAAATATATGCACATCCAATTAATTTCTTAAATTTTCAGTTATTATCTCAAATTTAGATTATTGTCATGAATTTTCCATTATATAACGATTTTTTAATTATTTTCTTTTGCTTAAAAATAAATTCTGCAATTTTTCTTGATTTGCATCAATTTATAGTTATATTCATTATTTTGGCATTACTTTTAAAGATTTTAATTATTTATCCGATATTGCAATTACAGGGATCACAGTGGTTACTTCGTTTAATTTTAGGTGAAAAAGGGGATTTCGATTTTCAAAAAAGGGGATTTTCTCTAATAAAAAGGGGATTTTGAAAATTAAGAAAAAGGGTTATATTAATAATTCAATTTTCCTTTTACAAAATTTTATTGTTTCTTTTTTTCAAAACAGTTTTATTAATTAATTTGATCTTTTTTTGTTCAATTTGTTTATGAAAATTTCAAAAGACAGAGCACTTTCGGAAATACAAAAATTTATCTTTTACTAAGTTGTCTGTATTCAATGACGAGAAGATGGTTGTTGCAATTAAATATTTTTAAAATTAATTTTTAACTTCAAATGGTTTTTTAAATTATCTATTTAATAATTAGATTTTAAACAGGAAACATAAAAATCTGTGATGTAAAATGTTCTGTTATAATATTAAAGAAATTAAATTAAAAATCTTTCAGCGAAATATGACAAAATCAATTTAAATTGTTTTTATTAATCTCCTTTATTGTGTTTTTATATTTTCTAATTCAAAACAATTAATTTTTGTTTAAAATAAGTAAATATATTTCATAAACAAGTTTTTTTCATCCAATAAAATAAATTTGATGTATTTCAGCAAGAATACATGGTTTTATTTTATGATGCAAAAGTAGTAATATTTGTTTAAAACAAGTAAAAAATATTTAATAAAAAATTTTGTTATACAATAAGTTAATTTGCTTTAATTAATTAAGAAAACATGGTAATAAGAAAATTATATAACTTTTTAAAATAATTTTATTTTAATTATGTTTTTTTCATGTTTCCTGTTTAAAATCTAAATAAATTCAATTAATAATAATAAAAAAACAATTTTAAGTTAAAAATTATTTTTAAACATTTCAATTCAATAACTAATTTCTCATCACTGTACAAACACCCTTAAAAAAAAATGATACATTTTTGCATTTCCGAAAGTGGAAAATAGAAACTTTTTGAAATGATGATTTGATTTTAAGTGTTTTAGATGATAAAATCTTGATTTTAGGTGATTTTTCTAAAAAAGGGGGAAAAAGAGGATTAGGTGAAAAAGAACAGAAACTGTGATCCCTGCAAATATTTTCATCAATTTTCGTTATTTCTGCGATTTTTTAATTATTCTCTTTAATTAAATTTTTTTAAGTGATTTCGTAATTATTTTTTTTAAACATATATTCTATGATTTTTTCAGTTATTTCTCTCAAAATTTTATTGAATGTTTTCAATTTTTCATATTTAAATTATTTTCATCATAATTCAATTTTATTTCTCAATCTTCAATTATATGTAATTTTTTTTCAATTTTGGATTTTATCATTTTTTAATTATTTTCCTCCATTGTTAATTATTATATTCTCATCTTCTAAAATTATTTTCTAAGATGTTTAAGTATTTTTCTGAAAATTCAAATATTTTCTTCAATTTCTAATTATTTTCATTTGTTATCAGAATTTCAAAATTTTTTTATTAATTATCGTAAATTTCAATTATTTTTAGCTTTCTTCCAGACTTTTCTCCAATTTTTAGTTTTTCTCATTTTATACAATTAACTTCTAAAATTTTTTAAGTATTTTTCTCAAATTTCTATTATGTTCTTCCATTTTTAATTATTTTTATTTGTTTTCATAGTTTCCAAACATTTTTATTAATTATCGTAAATTTCAATTACTTTTAGCTTATTTTTCAATTCTATTCTCCAATTTAATTTTAGTTATTTTATTTTATTTTTTTGATTTCTAAGATCTTCATGTATTTTTTCAAATTTTAATTATTTTTTCTTTATTTAAAAAAAAATCTGTAGTTTTTTCAATTATCAACATAAATGTCATTTATTTTTTACAACTTATCATTGTTTGTATCATATTTTAATTATTTTCGTCAAGTTTTAAAAATTAAAAACATTTTTCAATTATTTTCCAAATTTTATTTTCTTTAATTTTCAATTCTTTACATTTGTCTCATAATTTCAAAAAATTTTAACTACACTGAGAAAAAAGGTTTAGTTTTACCAACAATATTTTTTAGTTGATCATTGTTGGTTGTAACAACAATATTTTGATTGGTATAACAAAACGATTTGGTTGGCGTAACACATTAAGTTGTTTGGGACAACCATATTATTTTGTTGCTCTTATTTGGTTGAACCAAACATAATTTAGTTGTGACAACCAAACAAAATTTGGTTGTGACAACCAAACAGAAATTGGTTGTGACATCCAAACATAATTTGGTTGTGACAACCAAAACATTATTAAAAAAAAATTAGTGATTAGTTTGCAGGTAAGCTGCCGATAATAATATAAATAAAATCTAAATAAAAACCAATACCAGACGGTCGGCCGAACCTGGGTCTGATAGTTGAGCTAACGGTGTCTGTTACTGAACTGTTTAGCTATAAGGTTTATTCCATATTGGTCATTTATATATTTCATGGGCTGGTGGTTAGCCTACTGGACTGGTAGCTGAAAAACCCGGGTTCGAATCTTCACGACTAATGAAATTTTTCTGTTTCAGGTTTTCATTAATATGAAATTTCTACATTCTCATCTGATTATATTTGTGTAATTAAATTAATAACATGTGAATTATGTAATTATATGTGTTGGCCGATAGAAAATTCGCACCTGGGTTAGTTAGCTCCCAAATAAAAAATTTTTTTATGACAACCAAAATTTTTGTTATCCCGAATAAAAAAATATAGTTGTGACAACCAAAAATTTTTGTTATGCCAACAAACAACACTGAACCAAATAATTTAGTTGTCTCAACCAAATAGTTTGGTTGAATAAATACCAACCAAATAATTTGGTTGGCTCAACCAAATTTTCGTTGCTATGACTAAACATTTTTCTCAGTGTATTTATCTGACTATTTATTTTATTATTGTTTATATTATTTTCTTCAATTTTCAATTACTTTCGTTCTTTTTGTCGTTCTTTTTCATAATTGCCAAAAAGTTTTTACTTTCTCTTTATTTCTCTGGAACTTGTTCTGTTTAATTTTAAATTATGTTGATCTTTTTTCATCTATTTTTTCTAATTTTTAATTAGTTTCTTTATTTTAATGAACTTCTGAAAGTTTTAAGTATTTTTCTCAAATTTTGTTTAACTTTTCTTTATTTAAAATATTTTATGTAATTTGTTTAATTGTTTTCTCAAATTTTAATTTTTTTTTTTAATGTTAATTTATGTATCTTAATTTTTAACCATGTTTTTTCAATTTTCCATTATTTTCTCTAATTTTTAATTATTTTCTTTTATTTCAATGAACTTCTGAAAGTTTTAAGTATTTTCTCAAATTTTGTTTAATTTTCCTTTCTTTAAAATATTTTATGTAATTTGTTTAATTATTTTCTCAAATTTTAATTATTTTTTTTAATCTCAATTTTTTTTTAATTTTAATTTATTTATCTCAATTTTTAACCATGTTTTTGAATTTTCAATTATTCTCTCTAATTTTTCATTATTCACTTTTGTTTTAATTTACTTTTAAGATTCTCCAGTGTTTTTCTTAAATTGAAATTATTTTCTTTATTTTTAAAACATTTTTATAATTGTTTAAATTACTTTCCCCAAATTTTAATTGATTTCATTTTTTTTTTTTCAATTAATTTGCAAAATTGCAATTCTCTTTAATTCTAAAATATTATAAATTTTGTCCTAAATAAATATTTATTTTATTTATATTAATTGATTTTTAAATATTATATTTAAAATATTTATTTCTTCTTATTAGATAAATATTATTTACCGATTTGTTATATTAATTATTGTATTTTGTAATTTCTAAAATGCATCAAAAACTAATCGCGCGCTTGCGCGCGTTTTATTTTGCTACTTTATAAATAATGATTCTTTATTTTTGGAAACTTTCGATATTTAAAAAAGTTTGATATTGCAACAATACCAGCTTGAAGAGCATGCGTCGACTGGCTCTGCCAAAGGAGCTACCTTTGGTTGGTACCACAAAGTTTTTTTTCTCTCCCGGTCCGATCCCCCTCTATCGACATACAAAAGTTAGTTCGGTGCTCAGCTATCGTGGCGCTTTTGTAACTTCTAATGCATGCGTTTGTTTCAGGATAGGTTCTCAAAATACCCAGTCTGGTATGAAGAACTTCAGACAGTCGATCTCCCAGCTAAAGAAGAAGAAGGAGAAGAAAAAGAAGAAGAAGAGCAGGAGGTAAGGGCACCTACTAAGGTCAAAAAAAGAAGCAGCAAGGTGAAGCCATGATCCAACTAACTTGGTCTAGCCGTAAAGCAGACCAGAACTGAACTTTTTCGAGCAACCACGGACGGCAACCATCTTGAATTCGTCAGCTGACCGGCTATGCGAGTAACCATTGGCTTGAAGCAGTTTTAGCGCGTAAATCTTGCCAAGATTTCGCTGAGCGTTGATTGGATCACTTTTTTTTACTTGCGCGTGGCTAGACCTTGTTAGTTGGATCATGGATGAAGCCTTTGCCAAAAAATTGGAGGCTCCAGAACAAAGTTTAAATCAGGAAGCGGCACTTGCGATGCAACCACGAATTGAGTTCGAACCAAGTAGGATTAAGTTCCTTATGCCTTGGTCCGAATTTGTCAAGGATAGACATATTTTTCTATCTTTAGCAAACGTAGAAAGGATGTAGATGATGCCTCATGCCAGACGGCAAAGGTGGGTGCAAGGTCTACAGAGGAGGAAAAGCTCCTTCTATGGCTAAATGGAGTCTAAGATCAATAGACCTCCAAAGTCAAACTTTCCCTCGTTGTAAAAAAAACAGAGGATTTAGTGGCTAAACTCTGGAAGATTTTACCAACCTCCATCAAAATGTGACGTCTTTGCACCTAACATAAGAGAAGTTAAATTTGCAGACGTCATCACAGATCAAGAGGTAGCAGAACGCTTGGAGAAGACAGGATAGACTAAAATAGGTTTCCTCATGTGCCTAAATTTGGAAGAGACCTATGGTCATCAGGTGTCACAGGTGCCTGGATTATAGACATAAAAAGGCTGAGTGCAAGTTAGTTCTCGTGATTAACTTGTTGAATAGATCTAGAAATCGATTAATTCCATCCCTTCTAAAAAAAAAAAAAATAAAGAAATTGATAAGAAAAAAGAAAACACATGTTTCAGAAGTAGAACAAATAGTTATCAACTGCATTCTCAAATTGTTGAAACATTTAGAGAAATTAATTTATAGAGTATACACTTGTAAATTCGAAAGGCAGTATTGTTTAATTTAGTTTTATAATAAGGAAAACATCTTTAAAAGTTTGGACCATCAGTTTCCATCTCCCCGGGTTCGAAACTTGAACAGCGTTGTTCTTTCGGTTCGCTGACTTGATTCAAATTTCTAGCCCCGCAGCGATCGAATCATAAATATGTATTCTTCTCCGTAACTACTAAATTCATGGAAATTCTTTAATTAAGTTATTTTGGTTTTCTCGCTAGTCTTCCGGAGAACGCAAGGTAGTAAAGCGCCTTGAGGGAAATCCTTGTGGGAAATGCGACAGCTTTGGAATCTTCTTAAACATTTCTATCTGTAGACTAGATTCAGCGTATTATAATAAAAATATAATCTTATTTTTCAAAATGTAAGTATTATTTAAATTACCAAATGTTTTCTACCGGAAAAGTCTTCAAGTAAATAAAAAGATGTATTAAATTTTCTATGACACACTGTTTAAAAACGTATTAAAATGAGTTTTTATTTAAAGCTTGTAGTAATAACCTCTTGTTAAAGATTTAATAACACTGATAATGTGTAATTTGATCAGTTAATTAAAAAAATTTAAATAGCTTGTGAAAGTGGTGATGGATCAGTATTTGTTAACAGGCTAGAGAAACAGGTGTAATCATTGAGTGTACAATAGTACGTATTATCCATTGGAATCGAAACCTTGCGTTACAGCCATATAAATCCAATGGAATCCGACAGCGTGCCCGACAGCTCGATACGAATTCTACCTACTCTCCACCTACCGTTCCACCCCCTTTTGTCGAACTCGATTTGGGATTAATTCGCCACGTGCTAGCACGCACGCTTCACATTAAACGCAACATCAAATCTAGTATGAACCCTACAGTTTTATATCTCCAGCTTTTTGACACTAATGCCAATTTTCTCACTCGAGTAGCTCTACAATGAAAATTGGAATTTTTAGATAGCATTGTTCAAATAAGTAATAGTTTCTTTCAAGGGTTCTTTGACAAGGTATTATATTTTTTTGGACAATATTAACTGGAAAAATGAATTCTTATTTTTTTTTGTAAATGTAAGCAAGAGCATCGATAGTGTCAACTATCCACAATAATTCATCAAATAACACCTAAATTAAAAACAATAGGACGTAAAAAAGTGCCTGTTGCAGGTTGCCCAAGCTAGTCGAGTCAAGAAAATTAAGCATTTGCCAGATGGGATTCTTCGATTAAATTTTTTTTAATCTGACATTATGAATGCATCGAATAAAAAAAGGATCAATAATTAAACTAGAATTAGAAAAATTATAAAAGGATCAATAACTAAACTAGAATTTAGTTTAGGATTGTACCAAACTAGGTCTTCTTTCCCGTTAGGAAAGAATTTGCTTACCTACGAGTAGATCTCTCTCGTTTCGTAGTACAACACCAATTGACAATTGTTTTTAGGTCAAAGTTTCCATAAACAAATTATTTTTAATTCTTAAAAATGTAATTTCGAACTTCCAAATTTTGTGAGAAAAGCAACTTATCACTTGTAAAATAATTTTAACAAATAAATCTTTATAAAAACTTATTTAGTCAATTTTAATGTTGTAATTTTTGTTATGTTAATACGATCTGTCTGAAAATGTCTTTTTCAGCCGTTTTGGAGGCATTATGCCATGACTAACTGAAATTTTAAGTACTACATGGTATGGCAACGAGAAATTTTCTGCGCGTATAGCACGTGCGAGTGATATGGAGTTGCTCAAGTAGGGAACAAAACGGGTCTATTGATGAATTGTCTGCACGTGCCTCGACGCGTACCTACTGCCTAATTACATGACGATCAGCGGGTGTCTATAACACCCCTAAAATGTGAAATGTGCCTTTCTCAATTTCGTGGTCGGATCAAACCAAAATCTTTTAACGTATTTATTACGGAAAGCTGCCTTTTTGTAGTTATGTTCAATATCAGAACATTTTTTCTAGTTTTTCTGGTATGGTTATTTCTGACAAACATAGAACAATTTGAAGTCTTCCAGAGTATGAAGGATACTTTTGAAAAACTAGACAAAATTAATGTTATATATGAGATACCATGTGGAGTATGCGACTATGTATAAGACAAACAAGTAATAAATTGAAAACTAGATTAAACCAATATAATTCCAGTTGTCGTAGAGATACGAATGTCAGTGCTTTAGTTCAACATTTGCACGAAAAGAACTACCTCTTTAAAGTAAACACTATACCTATCTTTATTATCTCTCTCTATCTTAAGCTACCTACTATCTTTGTCTTTCTCCGTAACGGACAAACAATCTTAAACTGCGTAACAGCTAGCAGCGTAACAGGCTTATCGATGGCTGATTTTTTAGATAGGATAATAAATATAAATGTCGTACAGAAAAGCGAAGAGCGATCGAGCTCTGACATAAGATGAACACATGTCATAACATTCTAAATCATAATGACAATTGCAATTTAGCAAATATGATTTATATTAACAAGTAAAATTGACCAATCCATATGAGCAATCGTCTTATTTATTTTTTATTATTCATTTTATTTAATGTTGTATGTGAGTATAATTATAGTTGTGTATGTATACAAGGCATTTTGTTAAAAAAAATTAGAAAACAGTAATCAGTATTATATGATTATTAGGTGTAAATAAATGACTGTTGAAAAGAAAACTTGTTATGCAATATTTTTTTGGAAATTAATTAACCTTACAATCGATACTAAACGTACAACAAACACTTGAAAGGATCTTTCTATTGATTTTTGATACTTTTTAGGTATCAAAAATATTTATCAATCGTACTTCCTGTTTCCACGTTACAGAAACTGACACTAAAAATCCAAACCTACATAATTTGGAAAATATTTTTTAAATATCAAATCGACTAGAATGTTTGACACCATATTGTATTAAATTTTGGTAAAAAGTTGTTATTGTCACTCGAATTGCCAGAAAGTCGACATTGTACTGAATATAAAAGAGTGACTGGAAATTAACGGCCGAATGGCAAACCTCAACTAAAATTCTGGGAAATGGCGAAATGTCGGAATAGAAAGAGTGAAACCAAAGCGAACAAACGTGATTCGCGTCACCCGATCTTCTCGCATATTTGTGGCTCCACTATCCGGTCGTAAATAAAGTCCGCGTAAAAACAAAAACACGTCGAAATAACGAACAAATGTACCCATCACTTCTGGTACATAAACCACTACGATCCGACTATGTACAATGCTATAGTGTACAGAATCAGTTGCGTTGCACACGTAACGCGCAGAACGCATGATGAAACGTGAACACTGAACACAGACAACTACTGCTGCTAACACTGAATTTTTACGAGTTCGACTTCTAAAAAACAAAGGCGCAGAAAGTTCCAGACAAATATTTTTAAAAGCATTTATTTCGAAAAGAATTTCCAATTTATATTTGTATTTTACATTTACAATTTGACTCGTGACATAAAATCGTAGGGATTTTTTTTGCCTTTCACTTTAAAAATGAATGTAAGATTTGTTTAAGTTCTTATATTTACAAAAGACTTTTTCCACGTGGATTGTCAAAGCAGAATCAATTACAATGATGAAAATTAATTGACAGTGAATTTCAAATCTATTTTCATTGTAATTGGGAAAGAAAGCTTGATGCTTACTGAGAGTTAAAATCTTTAAGGGAGACTGGTTTTACGTTGTATATACGTATATATAACTTTGGGGGTGAAGAGGGCAAAGGTTTGGGAGTGGACTGTGTAATATAATTCAGTAGTTTATGACTGGCCCCGGGGAACGATGGCGGTTTGCATATAACTAGGGGTAAGTTCGCTGCGGGGCAAACAACACGTAAAAGAGCTGGAGATGTAAGAGCAAGCGACGCAGGGACAGAGAAAGAAACATTGTGATAGTAGAAGATGGTGTGGGAGGTTGGTTTGGCCATATTTCTTGTCTGGTGAGCTTTACAGTGCCGAGCAACGTTATGACCGCTGAATGGATTATCATTTCTCTCCTATACCTTCTTGCATTCTTTCTTTCCCTTCCTCATCTGGAAGACAGGATACCTTCTCACAAGAAATGGAAGAGGGAAGAAAAATAGTGGATGTGTCCATATCTCTAGAAGAAATATGACCTAATGTAAGGGGACGAGGGAAATTCGAAAATTTAACAGATATGACTACGAAATTTAAAAAAGCGAAATGCTGTTGGGAATAACTATAACTAACTTCTAATTGAGTTGTTATGTTGAACGTTTTACAGAAGACGAAACTTTTAACTAATTAAAAAAGGGGGTTTCAATTATTTTGAATTGGATAGACAGATTTAGGAACCGGAAGATAGGACCTCGAAAATTCTGAATTCCCGATCCTCTTGCAATTGGAGGTACACGTTTAATTTTTGTTTCAGTAATATCAAAAAGATTTTATCCTGAGTTTTACGTATTAGGACTCGAAACAGGAGGCTTTATGGAATAATAGTACTGTAATCATAATTCAGTAGCTCCAAAAAGGCATACAACAACGTTCTTGACTATCGTGTAAAAACATCGGTGGTTATGGATGAGAACTACCAATGGTGTTAGAGAAGGTTTGATGGTAATTCACAAAAATTCACAGCACTTTTAATTTTAAACGAACGATAATTTATTCTTATTAAAAATTCAGAATATGTCACATTAGTTCACCTGGTTGATGTCCAAATTAATTTGGAGATTTTAAGAATATGGGTGTGATGTGTAGGACCTGCGTATCGGAAAATGTGAAAATGGAAAAACGAGGGTTAGCTCGTCTTATGTTGCACAACATTGGCCGCCATAGTTGCACCAAGCCAAGCGGAATTGATTTGAATGTTTTTTGAGCGAAGCAGAGGCCCCAGGTCCTTTATGTGTATGGATCACAACCCTCTAATGTTCGATGTATGTGAATATATATCTGCACACACAGAAACGACTCGTAAATATAACGTGCTGTGCCAAAAATACCGCAATTTGTCTTGCCTATCCTTGGTAACCTTGTTTTATAGATTTCAACTTAAATATTTTGAATAGTGATACTCTAGGGAGTAAAAGTATAAAAATGACGCACTCCAGATTGCTGTTGTTATGTAAGAAGTCTTTCATAATCATTTCTTTGAATTTCTACAAAGCAGCATAAATTGAAACTAATTTTCTAGAAAAGGATAGTGAAAATTTCTTGACAACATATCAAAAGAGAGTATAAGCTCGTTTTATTAGAAGAACGAGTGGTTGAAGGGGATAGGAGAAGAGGGAAACAGTTCTAGGAGGTTGGAAAGGAAGAGAGATGATGGTGATGAGATGAAAGCGGTTCAGGCTCGTTTCGGAGGTGACAAGGGTAGGTCGAACCTTTAGCCGTTTTTTCAGGGTTGGCTAAAGTGGGTGGCTTGGTGACAGGGGTGGAGTGAAAAGGGAAGTAACGGAGGCACGTGACTACTCGTGCCGCTGCAGGAGGCAACCCTCTATAAAGAAACTTACGGACGACTGAACCTACACGGACAGACAGACGGTTTGACGGACGATCGGCAACACGAAACGCATTATCATCCTTAACATAAACCAGCTAAACTTGATAGGCAGTTTCCGCATCTTATGAACGATATAAAGTATACTACCAACTGGTGTCCTACTTGTTCTAAATTTCAATAATAATCAGAAGCGGTAATTTGTCTTAGAGTTTCTGAATTTCTAAACAAAAATAATATATAAGTGATTTAAGGAATATAGCAGTAAACATTTTTCTCTTTTCTTTGACTACAACTAATCTCATTTTACAGGTCGAAGATTGAGTCCCAGATGAGGACCTCCTCTCATCATGCTCCGCATCATCAAGTGCTTGAAGAAGCCATCGAGAACAATTCATTTTTGACTTTCGAACAGTCTACTTCGTGCGACGAGTTTTTGTATCTTGAGCACAACTTGGATATACTTTGAATTCTAATCAGTTAAAAAAATCTGATCAGTTGTTTAAAATCATTGGTGACTAATACATTTAATTGAAAATATAGAGGTACCTATAAATTTCATCTATTACGTATAATATTCTTAAACCTCAGGGTACGGATTGTGTTAGCGTAACCCAGGCGAATTTTGAATCTTACGCCATTTCTAAACGAGTCGATAGAGAGGGAAAAGTCTTTGAGGTACCAACCGAAGGTAGCTCTTTTGGCAGAGCCAGTCGAGGTTTGCTCTTCAAGCTGCTATTGTTGAAATTTTACGTTCTGGTAAATATCACCCAGTCCGTACGGAACATTACAATTTCAACTTTTTTTGAAATATCGAAAGTTTCCAAAAATAAAGAAACATTATTTATAAATTTTATTACAATTTATTAAAGTGTGAAGCAGAGGTGTTTATGTAAAATCGGACCTTCTTTGTAATGTTTTCAAAGAAGCGTATCTGCTCTAGAGCAGCTTTATCTTGAGATTGAAGAAGATGAGGAAGAAGCAACTGATAATGCCAGCGACACAGACGACGCCATTGACAAGGAAGCTGTCTCTTCGCATGATTGCTGCAATTGCGCAAACTGAAATTCATTTTCTTTTTGTAATTTTACGATTTTTATAAAACCTTGTCAATTTTAAGAATAAAAATTTTTCTAATTAATTTCTGCCGTTTTTTGTGTTATAATCATCAACTTTGGACGTAATAAATGTAGTCTACATTACAGAAAAAAAAATTCAAAATATTTTTAATGAAATTCCTGATTGCCTTTTTTTTTGACATTTTAAAAATAGATCATTTTTAAATCTAAAAAAAATTTACTTTTTAAAATGAATTAAAAAACGGCTAACGCTATCTTAAAGATAAACTTTTCACCTTTTCAAAACCCTTATATAAAATGTTTTTATCTTTTTTTAAACAGAAATAGCAGCATTTGAAAACAAAAAGTTTTTTCATGAAAATTTTTGGAATTCTGTTAATACTTTTAATAATAGATAGGGTTTGCCTTAGGGGTGCTTAAATTAAACTCACATTAGTTTTTTTAGTTAATAAATTACTTAAATAATTTTTTTTTAGTTTTTTGGAGATTTTTAAGCAGCTTTTTTAAATTATCTAAAAAATTGTAGCCAATCTAGTTATTCTGGCTTTGGATTCGGATTCAGCTGAGAAAAATATGTACGAATACATAAGCGCAGTGTCTCACACAATTTTTTTGTGGGTCTGTGTTATGGTTATGAAATCATTAGTAGTTCACTTTGAACTTGCATGTCATAGTCGAACTCTTAACTGGGTCATTAAGATTCAGCGAGGAAAAATTGATCGGTGAATAATGAGGCGCGTGCCAAAGTATATGGTGAGCGATTTTCGCCCTCTCGACACCCTTCCATACAAGCAGTTAAACGGCGTTACGCACTACACAGCATAGCGCTTTTACTTTACGTGGGATACCATGCAAACCGATCGATCGTCCAGTCTCGATTTGCATCTAGTAATGACCTGTTCGTTGTAGTGACAACATTGAAAACGGACGAGTGAATTCAAGTATCGGCGAGCCGTTCCTGTTACCGAAATACTCGGATCTGTCATTCACCAGCGCTAAAATAAATGACAAATCCTGCATAAATTTCTGCTTCACGGAAACACCAATGTTTGTTAATTAATTCGATCGTTCGACTTTTTGACATTTTTCCTGAACAATTCATAATAATTATTACACTGCAAATACATAAAACAAACATTTCGTGGTACATGTTATTCAACCCTTTGCAGGGTCAATTTTTTAAAAATAGAAAAATCATTTTTTCTGGCACAAATATTAACTTTATGACCCAAAGAAGCAAAACATACTAAATTTAGAAGATGCAAAATTTTTTAATTTAGGTAATTTTTATTTCGAAAATTAACATTGATATTTTTCTTGATAATAGGTGTTTAAGATCGGAAATTTCCTGGAAAAAGTAGAAAAAATATAATAATTTAATAAAATAAGGTATACTTTAATTATACAGAAAAAAATTGAGTTAGGAGTCTCGTGTCCCGTACAGCAAAAAAGTTCATGGTTTTTTGCTATTATCTCATAAAATACTCCGAATTTCAAAAAATGTTTTAGACAAAAGTCGTAGATCTGATAAATGCGCACATTTTATAATGTATGCATTTTGTACCGAAAGTCAATAGTTTTCGAGAAAAATACAAAAACATAACTAGCGTTGCGCACAAGACGATACAACACGATATTTTATAGAGTATCGTCTTGGTCTCGACATTAAAATTATAATATCGTCTAGTATACCTGTCCGCCCCACTACCTGTCCCCACTCTCACTGAGCTCTGTCGGCCAGCTATAAAAAGGTAGCCACCGGCCGATTCTAGTCAGATCTTTCCCGCGGGTCGTTCGAGGCGCATCTCGAAGGCTCTTCAGGTGAATTGAGAAATATTCTGAATTTTTGGGAACTTTTGAAAAATTTCATAATTTTATGGTAATTGATAGTTTTTGAGTTTCTTTTTGAGCTCCAAAAATCAAAATTTGATTCCTGATATTAGTTTTCTTATTATGAAGCTTTAAATATAGTGAACCAAATGTAGGTACTATTTAATTTAATAGTTACAGAAAAAATTAAACCGATTTCTTTTTCCATCTTTTAAAAAAAAATAATAAAAGTAAGGCCTTTTTTTATGTTTTTACAGTGGAGTTACCTCTTAAATATTTTAGAAACTTAAAAGTCTTGGAGGTATAAATTAGACGCTTCTAAATTTTGCGGAAGAGACTGTTGTTTTCCTGTATCGCGATTAAATAGCCAGGTGGAGTTTTACTCAGGGGTTAATTCTCGTTTAAAATGAAATCTGTCACTAGATAAAGAATTCATTTCAACAAAATACGAGTTTCGGGTTTAATATCTCTTTCTAGAATTAAGCTATCAAATTTTGTAGAATACTAGAATATTTATTTAAAAATCTTTTCTAGTGTAATTTTTTGAGATATTCTTTTCGGGTCTTTTCTAAATTATTTTATTTTATATCGAGTTCTGGCTCTAGGTTTTTTTATGTTTCTATTTTAATACGGCGAGCTGTAATCCGGAGTCTTTACGACAAAATCACTTCATTTGCATTACTTATTGACAATATTAAAGTTATTATTATTATTATTGTTAATGTCAATAAGCAGAACATTTGGCTCATATTTTATAAAAGGACTGTGTAATTTGATTCGATATCAAAAAGCGAGGTTATGATTTCTAGCAATAATAAACGAGCAGGTCTTACTATCGATAGGCGGCCGCCACGTGTCCATAGTTGTGCCAATTATAATGCGCGATTTAATATGAAGCCGGTTATAATCGTGTGACGCCGATGACTTAATTCAACAATACTATTTTCTTTGTTAGAAAGTCAGTCGAAATAAGGGGAAAATAAAAAAAGGTTACGGAAATAATAAATCTGAAAGAAATCACTCTGTGACATATCCACTTTATTTTGTGAAACATTAAGAAAACATTTTAGTTACATTTTTAAGCAATGGTGTTTTTCCGAATAACACTCACCGCTCTTTTTTGGCATTCCATATATACATGTATATTAATGTGCTAAGGGGCCATCCATAAATTACGTAAGACGTTTTTTCGGTAATTTGAACCCCCCCCCCCCCTCCCCACGTAAGATTTTTTACATACATTAGCGCCATTTTTTCTATTGGTCGTAAGATTTCCTGGACCCCTTCTCCCCCCTAAAAGTCTTACGTAATTTATGGATAGCCCCTAATTAAAAATATCAAAGTAAAAAAATAATATTATATACCTCTATTCGATATTGTAGATGTTACCAGCAAAAAGTACTGTACCATCGTTGTAACCCCTATTTTTTATAATTTTGTAATGAAAAGGGCGATTAACATCAACAACTAATGGAGAAATCAGTGCTAATGGAACAGCTGTAACATCTGTAAAAAATGTAAATTCATAATCATAAAACTTTTTTTTTCATATCACGAAAAATCGTTTAAGACAACAAAAACTTACGACTGGAAACTGCTGCTTCAGTACCTTCTTCGTTTACTTCAATAACAACTTTCTGTTTAGCTTCAGAAACATGAATTGACGTTGATGACATTTTTTGGAAGTTGGCTGTATTAGTAAACATTGAATTTACATTCATCTGAAAAAATGTAGAATTTTTAGATTTCAAATTAGTGCCATATCTGGGATAGAGTAAAAGTTTAATCCTATGACCACTAGATGGAAAAAGATGCGAAAATAACCAAAATACCTCGGTAGAATTTCTATAAAATAACTTTATAGAATTTCTACATTCTATAAAAAAAAAATTTTTGACTTTACCTAACTAGTGTCGAAATAACAATTTTTCCTTTCTTTTCATAATTTTAAAAGATATACCTTTTGCAATAGGGTTTTCAATTCCACTGTAGTTTGGACTTTAAACTTAGGTAAGTACAGGTTAATCTTTTGTAGGTATCCTTTCTTTCTCAAGTCCTGTAGATTCATTGCTTTAAGCTTTCGTTCCACTTCCGAAAGCCCGTCAATTTCATCAGGTATAACTATAAGCATCACAACTTCGTTTCTCTATAAGAAAGATATTAAAATACATGAGTTATTTAAGGGCATGTGATAGAGTATGACGTCACTGCTAAAGACAAAAATCTTTCCGTGTTAAAAATTTAAAATGTTGATAACTTTGTTAGATATTAGCAAAATTAAATTTCTTATAAACCATTGGAAAGCTTCTAAAATTTGCTGTTAAATGATCCTATTTTAAAACTTTTTCGATTAATAAGAAGAAAGATTCAATGTGATAAAGATAGGTGGATTTTTCGTTTTTTGTATATTTTCATTGTTTAAGTTTGGTGGACTGCATTTTCTAGAAAAGTAATGGAAAAAATTGAAATTAAGCTAAATTAAACTTTGAACTATTAGCTTTAAAATAAACCAAAGAAAATTAAAATATCTTGAGTAGTTCAAAAGTTATAAGCAAATTATATTACAAGAAGACGCAACATTTCCTTTGTTCCCTTTCCTCTCGGCCTATTTGCCATGTATTAAGGAGCGAGCACTAGAACCGTTACGTTTTTTCGTATCATAGATTTACTTATAACTTTAGAACCAGTCAAGATATTTAACTTTTCTTTGGCTTATTTTAAACTTAAAAGTTCAAGGTTTTATTTAGCTTAATTTTAAAATTTTCCAATTACTTTTCTAGGAAATTCAGCTTACCAAATTTAAACAATGAACTTTAACAAAAAACGAAAAATTCACCTATATTTATCACATTGAATCTCCGTTTCTATTAATCTAAAAATCTTTAAAATATGTCCATTAATAAGAAAATTTTATAAGCTTTCCAATGGTCTGTGAAAAATTTTAATTCGTTAATTTCCGAAAGAGGTATCAATTTGGAGCATATACTTACTCTATAAGGAATTTCTATAAATGAAGCTTTCAAATCGGTAACATTTCCATAATTAATTGTTGTTTCTGACGACATTGTATCAACAGAATCTATTTTGTCTATTCTACCATCTGTATAAAATTGTCTTTTCTTTGTATCAGAAACATTAAAAGGATCTTCCCATCCCCCTTTAAAGTAGATAATATTAGTGGCTATCATTTTTGTTTCGGCACTGACAGAATCTGTAAAAATTTAAAAATAATTTTTGTTTCTTTATCAATCATGTGCATGTCTGCTACCATGCATTAGATTTATTTTATTAACTCGAATTTCATATGTTGCGTGATTTACTTAGCCAGATATCAAATGAAACATAAAAATGAATGAATTCGAATTTACTAACCAGGCTCAATCAAATCTTTTATTTTGTTGTTGGTGTTTTCCGCAACCCAACTGTTGATTGTATTTGCAGCCTCCTTCGAATTCGAGAAATCAATGTTCTGTGTTGTAGATCTAAAATTGTCCCTAGCTAATTGTTGGAAAGTTTCATCGACTTTAAAATCTTGCCGGATGTACAGTTTGTTTAAAACATTGATTGTCAAACTGGTGACGCCCTGAGCAATAATTTTTTTTTAATTTTTCATTTAATAACATTAAATAACAAAGAATAATTAAAGGCTAAATTCCATAAAATGAATTATTTAAAATACTAATTTCTGTGATTAGTTGATTCTTACATTTAATTCAGCAATAAGGTTTTTGTATTCATGTTGTGTCGCATAATTAATACTTTTTCCAAGAGCATTTTGTAATTCTTGAAGAGTCGTTCCCTCAGCACCAGAGGCAAGTAAAGCTAACAGAGTCTCTACACTCAGTGGAGAAATGACAAAATTTTCCTTTTTTACTTCCTTTTCTTGTCTCACAATCTAGAAATTTCATTAAATTTAAATAATTTTGGGCCAGCCATATCTTTTTAATGATATTTTAAACAAAGTTTAATGTAAAAATATTCATTACTTTTTAAGAAAGTTTACGGTCATATGGAATGTCAAATATAAATGTCCAACTTACGTCATATAATTTATTCGAAAACTTCACCTCATCCCTTACAGCCCGTGTGGAAGAGCCGAGTGGGCCCGAACTGGCGCCCACTTGGCCCACCTGACCCACTTGGCCCACCTGGCCCACCTGGCCCAGGCGGGCTATAACTGGCGGCCACTGATAAACTGGGGTATACTGGTAACTTGTCCACACGGGAGGAATAAAATTCCTTCTAATAACATATAATCTATTTTGATAATTTGGATATTGAATTAAGCCGCTGTACCAATATAGGAACACTCCTTGGATGTTTAAAAATACTGCCAAAATTGGCAGAAGTAAAGCTGAAATTTATTTGACAAATTAATAAATGCACATTAGTCGTTTATAATAATTTTTTAAACCCATTATTAGTTTAGAATTAGTTTTGTTTAACAATTTATCATCTTTTGGGGGTTTGAATTTGACAAACTTTTGTAATCAGTAAGAAAAGTGACCATATTTCGTTACCAGTAGTAAAAATAACTATTTTAGTTCACTGTTGAAAAATCGAACATCAGAAATAATATCAGAAATGACATCTGATTTTGGGACTAGAAATGATATCATTTCTCATATCATTTCTAATATTATTTCCAATGTCATTTATGACATCATTTCTAATATTACCAGTGGCGTAACTAGGTGGGCAGGGTCCTGGGGCAAACAGGATAATGGGGCCCCAATTATATATAATTTTTTATTTTTTAAATAGAAGTTTTTTTCTTTTAAAATTTTAAATCATGTTTCACCTTTTTAAAATTTTCTCAAATTTAAAAAATTAAGGCAATTTTAATTTCTTCAAACTTCAGTTAATGTGATCTTGCATTCATTGAAAGTTCAATTAATCTACGTTTCAAATATACTAAATTTTGATTTTTCACCATTTTTATCATTTTTGAATAATTTTCTGCAATTTTTATGTAATTCTTTTAATTATCTTTATATTGTTTCTTAAAATCTTAAATTTACCTTCCTCAAATTTTAATTATTTTGTTTAGTTTTTCCAATCACTTTTTCAGTTTTAATTATTTTTCTTGACATTAAATCAATATAAATATTTATTCCTAAATGTTATATTATTCATCGCAAATTTAAATTAATTTTTTTAATTTACCATTCATTTTGTCATTTTGCAATTATTACCTTCAGTTTTTAATAATTTTCATAATTTGTACAATTATTTCCTGAACTTTCAAATATTTTAAATAACTATTTTGTTCAATTTTCATTTCTCTTTATTATTTTGCAATGACTTTCTTAATATTTTAATATTTTTATTAATTTTAAATTAATTTTCTAAATTTGCAGTTATTATCACAAATTAAGATTATTGTCATAAATTTTCTATGTTATACGATTTTTCAATTATTTTCTTTTGCTTAAAAATAAATTTTGCAATTTTTAAATTATTTTCTTTAATTTCCAATTATTTTAATTATTTTTGCATTATTTCAAAATTTCAATTAATTATCTAAAATTTTAATTATTTTCATTAATTTTCGATTATTTCTGCGACTTTATAATAATTCTCTTTAATTAAAATTTTATTTCTCAAACATATATTTAATGATTTTTTTAATTATTTCCCTAAAATTTTCTTTAATGTTATCAATTTTTTATAATATTTAAATTATTTTCATCATATTTCAATTTTTTTTCTGTATCTTAAGTTATTTTCAGAATATTTCAATTACTTTTTCATATTTTTAATTATTTTTCTCAATTGTTAATGATTATTTCCAATTTTTAAGATTTTTAAGTATTTTTCTAAAATTTTAATTATTTTCATTAATTTTCGATTATTTCTGCGATTTTTTAATAATTCTCTTTAATTAAAATGTTTTAAGTAATTTTGTAATTATTTCTAAATATTCCTAAATGTTATATTATTCATCGCAAATTTAAATTAATTTTTTTATTTACCATTCATTTTGTCATTTTGCAATTATTACCTTCAGTTTTTAATAATTTTCATAATTTGTACAATTATTTCCTGAACTTTCAAATATTTTAAATAACTATTTTGTTCAATTTTCATTTCTCTTTATTATTTTGCAATGTCTTTCTTAATATTTTAATATTTTTATTAATTTTAAATTAATTTTCTAAATTTGCAGTTATTATCACAAATTAAGATTATTGTCATAAATTTTCTATGTTATACGATTTTTCAATTATTTTCTTTTGCTTAAAAATAAATTTTGCAATTTTTAAATTATTTTCTTTAATTTCCAATTATTTTAATTATTTTTGCATTATTTCAAAATTTCAATTAATTATCTGAAATTTTTATTGTTTTCATCTATTTTCCATTATTTCTGCGATTTTTTAATAATTCTCTTTAATTAAAATTTTATTTCTCAAACATATATTTAATGATTTTTTTAATTATTTCCCTAAAATTTTCTTTAATGTTATCAATTTTTTATAATATTTAAATTATTTTCATCATATTTCAATTTTTTTTTCTGTATCTTAAGTTATTTTCAGAATATTTCAATTACTTTTTCATATTTTTAATTATTTTTCTCAATTGTTAATGATTATTTCCAATTTTTAAGATTTTTAAGTATTTTTCTAAAATTTTAATTATTTTCATTAATTTTCGATTATTTCTGCGATTTTTTAATAATTCTCTTTAATTAAAATGTTTTAAGTAATTTTGTAATTATTTTATTCCTTTAAAGATATATATTCTATAATTTCTTCAACTATTGAAAATTAAATAATTAAAATTAATAATAATATCAAATAACCATTAGATTTTATTTACCATTTTCAATTTTTCATGCTGAAATTATTTTGATTAATTTTGTTTACATATTTTACAAATATTGTATAAGAATATTTATTTATAAAATATTAATAAATTAGGAGATTGGATTGTATAAACTGTATATCAGTATATACAAAGGATAAATAAATTCTATTCATTTATTTTTGATAATTAATATGTTCCAGAACTATTAAAATGTAAATAGCATATAATTCAGGTCTGAACCTCACAAAGTTATTTCTATCAACTCTCAACTACCCGTCGTAGCCGAGTGGTACTAGCGTGCGTTTACCGCGAGCGAATTCGTCTATAGGGCCGTGGGTTCGATCCCCCCTTGAGCGTGCGAAATTTTATTTGATAGGTTAAGTGTTTTATGTGTATTAAAATTGTTAATAAATCTTAGGTCGATAATAATTAAGAGTTCAAATGTACAATTAATCTTAAATTATAAAAAAAACAATCTGAAAAATATCAATTTAAATAATTATAGATGAACATTCAAAAAGGTTAAAAAAATGTTTTTTTTTTTTTGACCAATCCTCAGTCAAGCTTTAATCAAAGCCTCAAATCATCGTCCCTGCGCGCCTGGGTATCTTTATGTTTAAAACACTTCTATGGTTGTTTAAATTACTTTCCCAAATTTTTGATTGATTTCATTTTTTTTTTTCAATTAATTTTCAAAATTTGCAATTATTTTGTTTAATTTAAATTATTTTTTGCATTACTAACCTCTAAAGTTGAATTTTACAGATGAAAAATTATACGTGAACTGTATCTTTTCGTAACAATGCGTAAAGTGATTTACATACTTTACGCATCGATATTTACTTTACGCATCGCTGGTTAAGTAACAGCCACACCGAGAAAACAAAAAAGTTGTACTCACCGGAAACTCAAGTAAATACGCGTGAACTCTAAAGTCAGTGTTACTCGAGACCCAAGTAGTTTTAACTTTGGTCTGCAGTAGAATCTTTATGTTCATAATTTTACTCGAAATAAACAAGCTAAATAGCTTAGTTCGTGTTTTTTATATTTGGGTCAAACCATTGACTTTCGTCTGAGGGCTGCCGCGGACATTTTTTGCTTTTAAATTAGGTTTAGAATTTACGAAACTTGAATTTTTTCTGAATTCAGTAACCATAATATTATGTTGTAAATTTGATTTCTTTTCGCGTTATTATCAATTGAAACTCTAGAAATGTTGTACATTTTATTAAAATACATTATTTTAATATAATAATATAATTTGAAAAATTTTTACTTGTGAAAATTTTCGTAATATTTTGAAGCTTACAACTTTTTTTTGGGAGCTCTTACAAATTTGATATTTTGAATATGTTTTAATAATAATAGAACTTACTTGCTATTAAAATTTGGCGAAGGCGTTTTGCTTCATTTAGAAAATATTTTATTTTTAAATTCTGTATTCAAGAAGGTTAATTTTGTGACTAAAATAGTAAACAAAGCAATTTCATATTGCTTCATTCAAATTACATTTTAACCTTTTTGAATACAGAATTTAAAAGTAAAATATTTTCTAAATGAAGCAAAACGCCTTCGCCAAATTTTAATAGCAAGTAAGTTCTATTATTATTAAAACATATTCAAAATATCAAATTTGTAAGAGCTCCCAAAAAAAAGTTGTAAGCTTCAAAATATTACGAAAATTTTCACAAGTAGAAATTTTTCAAGTTAAATTATTATATTAAAATAATGTATTTTAATAAAATGTACAACATTTCTAGAGTTTACAATAAATAAAATTACTAATTCGCGTAACTTTTGATTCATAATTTAAACGAATTTTTTAATTATAATGTTTTTAAGAAAAGTGTCAGATTTGAGGTTACAAAAAAACACCGTGAAACTTTTATTTTCAATTGATAATAACGCGAAAAGAAATCAAATTTACACCATAATATTATGGTTACTGAATTCAGAAAAAATTCAAGTTTCGTAAATTCTAAACCTTATTTAAAAGCAAAAAATGTCCGCGGCAGCCCTCAGACGAAAGTCAATGGTTTGACCCATTTTTGATATTCACTTCATTTATAAATTGGTATATAGTTTAATGGGAACCAGTTAATATAAATAATTCGTTTGATGGCCTGTACTGGTTTGATTTCGATAGTATAAAATATATAACCTCTTTATGTAATGTTATAAATATTATATTTTTTTGTAGTCTGGAAAAGGGTTAGAATTCCAACCGAAACGTCAACTTAAAATAAAAAAAACTATCGAAATCAAACCAGTACAGGCCATCAAACGAATTATTTATAAATTGGTAAACATTTTTAAAAAATAATGTACATCATTTCTATAACCTCAAACAAAATGTGCTTTATTTCAAAATAAAAAAAAGTTTAGTAAATTCAATCGTATGCAGTTTAAAATGTTTAACGTAAATTACTAATCAAAAGAGTTGTTTAACCTCTGCAAAATAGTCTACAATATTAAAAACAGCATATGTTTAAATTAACTCAATTTAATAAAATCCAGACGAAAATAAAATTCAAAAGGAAGAATTAAAAACGTCAATGTTTCAGATTACAAAGTACTTGAGAAATAATTTTTTTCACCTCCTACTTATAAATAAAATATAATACGATTATGGTAGTAGGCAATACTGATCATGGCACAATTTAACCTGTTTAAGGTATTAGTCGCGTAAATGCTCCCGCAAAACTCCCGCAAAATAAAAAGAACAAAAAATAAACTTTTATATCAACTCACTTGCTTCCTTGTGACCTCTTCTAATGTAATATATGTAATTTTCACGATTTTGAGTCAGGTACTATAAGTTATCGTGATGTATTGCTTACACGTTTTCGACATTTTTCAATGAAACCACGCGAAAATGAAAAATTATGAATTTTTAAATTATTGTATTTTTTATACGGCGTGGTCAATAAAATTAATTTTTTTTTAAAGGATTTATTTTATCTCAATGTGTAACTTAGTAGTTTTATTTGAAAAACTGACGACTTGTTTTTTTATAATCGAATATAAGAGACATTTTTTACATGCATTTTGTGCTATTGCATGTAAAAGGTATAAACTTTGAATTAATATTTTGAAGCTCAGAAGTGGTCAAAATTAATAGGATAGATCTCATTTAATAGATAAATACCTCATGAATACAGATACAAAGTTTTAAAAAAATCTGACGAAAATCATTTTACGCGACTAATACCTTAATTAGAGTGACATTATCGAAATAGAACTGTTACTGTAAGCCCAAGTTAAAACTACTTGGGTCACAAGTAACGCTGACATTAGCTCAATTCACGCGTATTTACTTGAGTTTTCTGTAGGCACAACTTGTTTTTTCTCTCGGTGCAATCCCAGTTCTTGTATATCATAAAAGGGAAATTTTCGAGCAAAGGAGGAAAAAGTGTTTCTACGCCACTCTAGCTTTCGGGTTCCAACGTCCTTAAGTAAAAAAATACCACGTCAATGTCAGAAAACGTATTAGTGGTATGTTTTTCTTAGTTGTCAAATTTTGCTTAGACTTTTTTTTACTTGAAACTCAATAAATCAATGCTGCGATCGAAACCGAAAATACAGGCAATTATGCTTAACTTCGACGAAATTGTGCAAAATTTTAATAAGCAAAGCATTATATTCAATATAAGTTAGTAATTGTACAAATTTTACTCTAAATATTTTCAAAATAAACCAACAATAACTTTTATTTGTTTTAGTAAGCAAAGCATTATAATTATTCAATGTAAGCAATTGTCTATATTTAATTCTTAATATTGTTAAAATCCAGTAATAAATTTTATTTCTCTTGTTAATAAGTAAAATATGTAATTTTCCACAAATATTATTCTGAATTTTTAATTACTTTTTCCCCTTTAATTAATACATCGTTTTGTCAGTTAAGGTTTGTTTCTGCTTGTTCTCGTCGTTTAATTTATTTCTTTTTCATTTAACTCGATAGGTTAGGGTTACAAAAAATATTGTACGATACACATGCGTAAACGTGATTATATTTGTGTTTTTGCACAAATATACTCATATACACTACAGTCACACTCATATAATCACCTGCTTTACGCACTTGTATCGTAAATAACTATTTTGAAATTCCTTTTAATCCTAAAATATTATAAATTTTATGTGATTTCTGATGTCATTTCCGATGTCCGATTTTTCAACAGGGTATTAATTGATGGGAAAAATGAACATACTCATTACAAATAGGAAAAATGACAATATTTCGTTAATAGTTTTTCATAAAGAAAAAAGTCACAGGGAAAAAGGTTGGGTATTTTCATTCTCTACAAATCTGTGATTTTAGAAAATCAAAATTTTGATTCTTAATTTTTGTCATTGTTTAATTTGAAACGTAAATTTTAAGCGAAGATCGAGTTATTTGATCCAGAAGCTCATTTTAGTTTGAGAAAACAATTAAAATACATAAAAATTATAAACTTTACTTACTTAACTTCATTCTTCGAAAATAGTTTTTGCGTCTGAAGAAAAATGAAAATATATCCAGAAGCGAATTCTAGTTCACTATCTGAAATAAATGTTCTGCAGATGAAGTATTTATACTCAAAGGCGGATTCAGACGAGGGTTTTGGATGGGGCGATATGTGAGATAGAAAGAGACAAGGATATAGTGCTATCTCTTTCTCTCTCATATGATGATCTAAGGCTTTTGGGTTGGGCGATCGCCCCCCTCTGGATCCGCGCCTATTTATACTATTTTAATAGAATAATCGTTCTTTAATTATAGTATGTAGACTATTAACATTCCTTAACGCAAATGAAATATTTCAAGAAAAGCAAATGTCAGTGAAGGTCACTAAATATTACTGCCTTAATGTAGAAAATTAATATTTGTTTTTCATAACGTTTATCAGTAGACACGTTTCAACAGTAAAGTAGTTATTAGTAGATAAATGCATTCTTATGTTTTTCGTAGAATAATTAAGGCTACTTATTTCATGAGCGAAACAGTCTATATTTTTAATTTAATATTGACTAGCGATGTTAAACCGCTCGCTAACGCTCGTTTAATTATAATTATTGATAATGAAATTGCTTATCTAAGTTTAAATATTAAAAACTATCATGAACTTATCGTTTATTTTATTGTTGTTATTTTTCAATCTTTTGAAAATTATATATAAAGATTATAATTTTGTTTTAAGAATTTTTTATTAATGTTTAATTAATGTTTAAAACAAATAATATACTAAACTTGTTTTTAATAAGAAAGGGGCCATCCATAAATTACGTAAGACTTTTAGGGGGGAGGGGGGATCCAGCAAATCATACGACCAATAGAAAAAATGGCGCTAATGTATGTAAAAAATCTTACATGTGGATGGGGGGGGGGGTTTAAATGACCGAAAAAACGTCTTACGTAATTTATGGACGGCCCCAAAGTGTTATAATATTACGATGATTTATACGAAATTTTAGATAAATTAGTTTTATATTAATGTAAATATTACCCGGTTGTAAATCCGTGTACAAGATCACCTACTGAACTTGTACATGATTCTGGATAAAATCATGCACAGGTGCATTGACTTGTCTTGTGCATGAACTTGTGGATGGTCAACACATGAATTTGGAACAACGAACGTGTACATTTTCATGCACGCACAATAAAATCTGATACAAGAACATGTGCATGAACGTGCAAATGTTCATGCACATAATTTTCCATACTTTAAATATTATTAACAAATGTTACTTGTTTTATAGTGGTCCTCTACCTTTTATAGCCATTAAAATCTACTGCGCAGCCTTCACTCCCATAGATAACTAATGCGCAACGTTTAAAGTTAAATAAATAATTATCCATTTTCGTGTACAGATTCATGTGCATGTCGTGTGCATGTTCATGCACATGAAACCTGGATAAGTGAAAACTGGATAAGTGAAAAACCTCTATAAGTGACTGGCTATCGCCAGGTCCCTTCAATTTTTCATGTAAAAACCTCTATAAGTGAGTAATCTGTAAGTGACCGGTCATTTTTTTCGGCAAGACCTCTATAACTGAATGAAACGTCTCTCGAACCTCTGTAAGTGAATATCCTTTCCTTCATTTTTCTCATCTAGACCTCTATAAGTGAAAGAAACGTCTCTCGTACCTCTATAAGTGGAAATTTCTTCTGTATTTAATTTTTCTAAAGGGCAGTAGTAAATAACACAAATAACAGTGATGATGATAATGATAACGACGAAAAAGTAAACGAAAATTTGACTATTAAATAGGTTTCAATCCCTAAACATCAAGAAGCTTTAGCTGCTCTAAAAACAGTTCATAGATTTTTTTAAATTTTCGACAAAAATTGATAAATCCGTTTTTGACAAAATTTATGAACTTGAGAAGCATGTGAATAATAGTAAAGTCCAAAAACAAACAAAACTGACAGTCTTTTTCCAATCAATTAATTAATATTCATGTAAATTGGCGAATTACTTTTTGATAAAATTTTCTTTAAATAAATTGGATATACTTCCGAATAGCGCGGACCTCCGATTTTGTTGCCACTAGGTATACCTACGTATTTTGGTGCGCTGATTACGCAAATAATAGTGAAAATTGGCGACTAGCTCATTTTCATGGTGAAAACCATAAAAAACCATTAAAATTATGGTTTTTTGCTTTTTACTCTGTAAATATTGAAAATATGAAAAATTGTTTCATACAAAAGTTTTGATAATTTTTTTAGTATTTATCGTAAAAATGTTAAAATTGACAATTTGGGGGGCTTCGCCCCCCAAAATACAAAATACCAGGGGTTTGGGGTGCCCACTGAACGTGGAATATAGACAACGGTGGAAAACCAATAGTTTTGTTAATTTTTATAGTGTTTATTGTAAAAATGTTGAAATTGACAATTTGGGGGGCTTCGCCCCCCGAAATACAAAATACCGGGGGATTGGGGTGCCCACTGAACGTGGAATATAGACAACGGTCGGAAAACGAATAGTTTTTTTTTGTTTTTATAGTATGAATCGTAAAAATGATGAAGTTGTAAATTTTTTTAAAAATGATTTTCGTAATTAGTGCATAAAATTACGTAAGATACGTAATTTTACGTTATTACATAAGTGTACGTAACTCAACGTAAATACGTAATTTTACGTTATTACGTAATAGTACTGATAGCACATAATGGATGTAATGTTACGTAATTTAATAACGTAATTACGGCTGTAGGTAGTAAAATATTGGTATAATGTAGCTATTTATAGTCACATTTATGGTGATTTATGTTTTTTGCAATTAGTTCGTAAACTAATTGATTTTAGTAAAAAATGCATTATACATAAAATGTGTATTTTGATAAGGTCTACATTTTTTGTATGAAACTTTTTTTTATATTTGCAATATTTAAAGAGATAAATGCAAAAAACCACATTTTTCATGATTTTTTATACCTCTTTTTTACCATGAAAATGAGCTAGTCGCCAATTTTCACTATTATTTTCGTAATCAGCGCACCAAAATACGTAGGTATACCTAGTGGCAACAAAATCGGAGGTCCGCGCTATTCGGAAGTACACCCCTTTAAAATTTATTATCTTCTCATTTTTTAAAGAATATGACTAAAACAATTATTGGATCATATTAGAGATATATTAAGGTATTAAATAAAATATTTGCAATTGTTGCAAAGGAAGTAATATCAATAAAAAAAATCTGACATCGCGCTTCGCGCTCCGTCACATTCTCATCGCGCGCTTCGGCCATGTAATACATGCTCTTCGTTATCGAAATTGAATACTTTCCCTACGACATGAGCCAGTTTAACCTTTGGCCTGTTTAGCGCTATTCTAAATTGGGTTTTCACTTAAAATGTGAAACTTTTTTGGTCTTAAAGTTCTACGCCTTTAAGGAATACATTCTCATCACGGTACTCGCGGTTCGCGCTCGATACTAATACTTTCCGGAATATTTGCGATATACTGGAGCGAAAAGAAAAATCTCAGTTACTTAAATCCTCAAAGCAAAGGGTTGTTGCACCTAAATGTCATTAAAAAACACTAAAATTTCTGTTTCAACTTATTGATTTTAGTTGACTCCTGTCTCGATACAATTCCATGATTGAGTAAGACTAGTCTTCAAATCAATATAGTATTAAACACAAATTTAGAAAACAATTAAGAGAAATGTCTAACAATCAGAAATTGCATGTTAACACGATATATCAGTAAGTATTAATACTTTATACACGCTTTTTTTCCTCAAAGTATTACTATGTACTATTATACTCGAGCTCGAAGCCACGTACGATTTTTGGACAACGCAAAGAACTTTGCTTAAGTTTCTAATTTCTATCAAGTATTCTTTCATTTTCTGGAGTTTCTAAGATTTTAATAATAATTTTTTACAACAAACACCGAAAAAAAATTATCTCGTAAGCAGAGCAATATTCCTCTTCTATTATTACTCTATTTGTAAGAGGATTTTGCGAGAGGAAAAGGATTTTTGACGCACATAGCCACTCTTTTGTTTAACTTCAACCTAATTTAATAGTATAAAGAATTGGAAAATAATAAAAAATTCTGATACTTGAGATATATTCGGAAAATTACAGACTCTAATTTTAAAACGGGTATATTTTTTATGTAAAAACATATCAAGTTTGTGACAAATTATGAATTTTACAATAATATGTCAAATTTGTAAATTTGACAGAAGAGGATAGAAGAGGAAAATCCTCTCAAATAGAAAGGGATACTTTAGTGACCATATAGAAGAGGTCAAATTGCATCAAAATGAGAGGAATCCGTTACTATTAGGAATTTTTTTTTTTTTTTGGTGAATAATTTTAAAAAATGATTTAAACTATAACTATCACACTGAAAAATAGGTGTCTTAAATTGTTCAAAAATGACTTAAAAGAAGACATTTTTCGTGTCTTAGACACCAAAAATATCTTAATTTAAGAAATTTTGGCCAATTTAAGACACCATGTTTTTGCAGTGCACATGCGGTTTTTTTCAACAAATCTATTGATATAAAAAAAAATTGATACCAAAATGGAGACAATCCAACAATTCTCACTTTAGATTAAAATGCAGAAGGAAAAAATACATTGGAATAAATCAATTTATTTATTGCCATTTAATGGAATCAATGGGTTTGCATTTTATCGGAAACGTTTATCAACGAAATTTGTTTGATTTTACGTGTACTTTAAGAAAAAAATTAGAGAAAATTTTTTTTTTTAATTTTGAAAATGTTCTATTTTTGATAATTTTGAACGGAAATAGCTGGCTAACGAACTTGACCTGTATTTTTGGACCAAGAAAAAGTGTACCAAAGATGAAGTTGATCCGACAATTTTTACTCAAGTTATCCGATGACAAAAATTTGTCTACGACAGACAGACAGACAGACAGACATTTTCATAAAACCCATTTTTTCGGAATCAGGAGGTCTTAAAACGTCGAGAAATGTGGGTTTTAGCAAAAGTTCAAAATCGCACAAATTTAAGACCTTCTCATTTAGGATGAGAATGTAAAAATAAATTTTTTCAAAATTTACAAAAAATTTTTTGAAAAGTCAATATTTTTTGATGCAGTTTTATTAGGTGTGATCAATGAAAGTAAATAGGAAGAAAAAACCGGGAGTTTATTCATTTTTTTAAAAAATAATAGTGTTTCTGTATATGATTTACCCACTTTAAGTTCAATTTTTTGCATGTATAACGTGTATTTTGAGGATTTTCAAGGTTTTTAGCAGTTAAATAATTAGTTTCTTGTTGATTTCTACTTGAGTTGAGTAAGATGAGAATGCTTCAACAGTTTGCTGACCGATTTTTAGTTCTTACCCCCCCCCCTTGCCTCCCCCAAGCAAGACTTTGATACAACTATGAAACTTAAAAAATTCATATCTCTATGGGTTTGCATTTTATCGGAAACGTTTATTAACGAAATTTGTTTGATTTTACGTGTACTTTAAGAAAAAAATTTTTTTTTTGAATTTTGAAAATGTTCTATTTTTGATAATTTTGAACAGAAATAGCTGGCTAACGAACTTGACCTGTATTTTTGGACCAAGAAAAAGTGTACCAAAGATGAAGTTGATCCGACAATTTTTACTCAAGTTATCCGACGACAAAAATTTGTCTACGACAGACAGACAGACATTTTCGTAAAACCCATTTTTTCGGAATCAGGAGGTCTCAAAACGTCGAGAAATGTGGGTTTTAGCAAAAGTTCAAAATCGCACAAATTTAAGACCTTCTCATTTAGGATGAGAATGTAAAAATTGTTTAAATGTGTCCCACAATTTCTTCATGTTGTGAACGTCATTACCGTACGCTACTTTTTCTTTAAAATATAAATAGTCAAAAGAAAATAACAATTACCCACAAATCAAGCATACAAAATGACTCAAAAATACTGTAAAGTTATTATTAAAAAGCTTATTACTTTTTTGTAATTTAATAATAAAGTTGGAAATTCAATTTTGACAACATAAAAAGTCATTACCGTACGTACTTAAAAAACCATTTCTAATTATTTTTAGTGCAGAACCAGTATCAGTAAAAGTTAACCGTAATATTAACTTTCATTTATAGTAACTTCAATATTGTAAGGAAATATAAAATACATTTTAATAGGGTAAGCCCTGTAGAAATGGCAATGCGAGAGAGATGACCAATTGAAATATTTTACAGAATTTGTTATTTAATATAAATTATTATTGATTATTTACACTGAGAAAATTATTTTCTTGATTAAAATATAAGTATTTGTTTGAATGATTTTTATTAAATGAATAATGTTTGCAAGTTTAATTTAAATATATAAGGAATATCTTAAGTTTTGATTAAAATAAATTATATGTTTGAAGATCATTTTCGGCTTGGAAGAACTTTAGTTATCATTATTTTATTTTGTTATAATTATTGGTTTATATTGTTCAAATCTTTTTGTTTATTTTGTTTTTTCGACGGTATTACTTATGTGTTTTTGTATACTTAATGTATATATCACTATGTATTTAGATCCTTAGAGGGCTTCTTAGCCCTAGGAACTATTATTTTCTTAAATAAAAATAAATAAAATATTCAAGAATATCGTTTTTCCTAAAGATCCTATAAAAAATTGTATATTTGAAATTGCATTTTCAATTTAAAATGCTAAAATTCAGTTTTCTAACCTGTCCTTTATTTATTTATTAACAAAATATATGTTCCCTTGCATTTGTTCATTGGCCAGTATATAGTTTAAATACAAAAAATAAATTACGAATTTATTTAGATTAAATTAATTGTTATCAGAATTTTTTTGTATTGATTGAATTTTTTGTAGTCAGGGAAATCCTGAAAAAACCTAAAAAATCAGGGAATTATATAAAATATTGTTTTAAAAAATTAATTACATTAATTTGTCTTTTTATGATTTCAATTAGTGACTTTTCATTTGAAATAAATTGAAAATTGCTGAATTAGCAGTTATGACTTTTACCTGATTGATCAATAGAAAATAACTTAAATTTTCAATGCTGTTACTGAAATTGAAAATTATTTCCATCTATATCAATCAGTGAAAATTTGAAAAAACAATTTATAAAATAAATAAATAAATAAAATAATAAAAATTGTTATCAGTGACTAAATTGTCAGTAATTTTTCTGACAATTTATTCATTTCCAACTGATTTTCAACAAAATTTCATTGATTGAAGTTATGAATAGGGAGCGATTTTTAAAATAAAATTGTTTTCCTTAAATTTTATAAGTATTCTTTAATTTGTTTGTTCTGTTGTTGATTGTTCTCGACATTTGTCAAATTTATTGTCATTTGTCAATTTTTTTTTCATTTCTCAATTATTTTCTTTAATATTCAGTTATTTTCATCATATTGTAATTTTTCCTTCAATTATCAATTATTATCTTAAAACCACAATTTAATTCGTTAATCTTAAATTTAATTTTCCAATTTTTAATTATTTTCTCCAATTTTCAATTATTTTGTTCCCAAACATAATTGTTTTAAAATTCTAATTCATTTCTTCAATTCTACAACTAAATTATTTTCTTCAAATTTCAATTCCATTTTTCAATTTTCAATTACTTACTTAGTTTTCAAACATTTTTGACCTTTTTCAATAATTTTTTTAGATTATCAATAAGTTTCTTTAATTTTAAACTCAATTCAATTATTTTCTTTACCATTTAATTATTTTCGTCATTTAATAATTTTTATTTTAATTATCAATTGTTTTGTTATAATTTCAATTTAATTCTTTAATCTTCAATTTATTTATTTAATTTTTAATTATTCTCTCTAAGTCTTAATCATTTTCTACAAATTTCAATTCCATTTTCCAATTTTCAACTATTTCCTTTACCTAATATTAAAAAATTCTCACCTTTTTTCAATTGTTTATTATTTCGATTATCAATAAGTCACCTTAATTTTAAATTGAATTGTTCAATTCTTTTCTTCAATTTGCAATTATTTCCTGAAATTATTGCTATAATTTCCTAAAATTTTCATTTTGCAATTATTCAGTTTAAATTTAATATTTATTGTTTAATTTTGCTTCCCCATAGAAGAAGTACTGTTTTAAAATTATTTTAACGAATTGTGTATTAATATAGCCATTTTTGTTTTCCATTGTCAATTAATTATGTTACTTTTCAGATATTTTCTACAATGTTGCAATTATTTACATTATTTTCCAATTATTTCTTTCAATTCTTAATCATTTTCTTTAATTTTCAATTATTTACTACAATTTTTTGAATTTTCGTTTATTCTTTTAACATTTCATCGGCTTAGAATTATAGTGTGCCATGTCCACTTTCTGTCAAACGAGAAAAAGAGGTTCAAAGTTTACTCACTTCATACTCATTTATAAGCTTTCTTAAAATTAAAAAGTATTTATTGATTATAAAAGATGCTTCTTTTTTAATTAAATTCACGTAAATTACCACAACGTTTATATTAAAAGTTAATTACATATAAATTTTGTTGCTTAAAGTTTTCATTATCACGTAAAACACACGAAATCGTAGACATATAATTCTAATCTTTTGATTACACAAAATTTTAAATTTATAATTATGATGAATTAAAAGCAGTTTTTGAGTATATCTCTTTATAAAAAATCAAGTTCAACACCTGTGAAATATGCAATACTATAGAATAAATTTTCAAAAAATGGCCATGACGCAGTATAATTTTTAGCCGACGATTTTATAATTATTATTAAACTTTTCAATTATTTTGTTCTATTGTCAAATATTCTCGACAGTTTTCGAAATTTATTTTTAATTGTAAATTATTTTCTGTAATATTTAATAATTTTAGTCATTTTAAAAAATTTTTTGTAATTATCTATTATTTTCTTACAACTTCAATTTAATTCTTTAATCTTTACTTTATTTCTTCAATTTTTATTTACATTCTTCAATTCTCAATTATTTTCTACTAATTTTAATTCCATTTGTCAATTTTCATATATTGTCTTTAATATAAAAAAAATTTCTTCTTTTTCCAATTATTTTTTTCGATTCACAACAAGTTTCTTTAATTTTAAATTCAATTGGTTACTTACTTTCGTCAAAAATAAATTTTTTTCAAATTTTAATTAAATTTTTCAAGTTTTTAATTATTTTCTTCAATTTCAATGAATTTTTTTTATTTTCAAAAGTCGTTCAATGTACAATTATTTCCAACAATTCTTTCTATCATTTTCTTGAATTTTTAATTTGTAATTATTTTCTTAAAATGTAATATTAGTTTTTAATTTTTCACTTCCCTATTTAAATACCTTACGTAGGATCTGATGTTGGATCTTAGGTAAGATCTTAGGTAAGATCTTAGGTAAGTTCTTATGTGATTTCTTATGTAAGAAATGGCGTAAGATCTTACGTGTGCATTTGGCAAAAGATCTTACCCAAGTTCTTATGTAATTTCTTAGGTAAGTTCTTATGTAAGTTCATAGGTTCGGCCAAAAATAAAAAAATTTAATTTTCATATTTTTAATTTTAAGGAGGTTCTACCGTATGACGATACTAGTCAAAACAGAGACCATTATTTTATGGTTAGGTTTAAATTTAATTTTACTGATATACAATTAAACAATTGTATTTATTAACTTTATTAACTTTATTTACTTTTTAAATATGACTATTTTTCATGTGCGATCAAAATCAACATTTTAAAATATCAGAACGTCTGAACTGTATCGTGTAAAACGTGAAACATTTTTACAAATTAATTCATTGCAACTCTCACAGGAACCTATTGTCCTTTTTTAAATACAATATCGGTTCATTACATATCTGTGTTTAACTATACAAACTTTGATCACTATCTGGTCATTTAATAATTTTTAGTACGAAAATATATGTGACAGAGTAATGAATTCTCATAAGAATCAATGTTAAACAGGTTAAACAGTGAAAAAATATATCGATCATAACTTTTTTCCCAGGAACCTACAGGTCTCAAAAGTTTAACTACAAAATTTTAGAAACTTTATTTATCAGTACACTAAGTCTTATCAAAATCTGTTTGATTAATCGATTTACGGTAGAACTTCCTTAAAAAACTGTATATTCAAAAAATAAATTAAAGTTAAAAATCTAAATTCATTAAATTTAATTAATTAAAGTTAATTAAAATTGAATTTAAAATTAGAAGATAGAAAAATCTTTTTTTAACTTTAATTTTTAGACATTTTTCAAAATGTCTGAAAAAAAATATTTAAAAAAATTATTAAGGGCATGTAGAAGGCGCCAACTTCAAATGATTCGTTGTAATATTTTCCACCAACTTTCTAGAAAAATACAAAACATATTTTAATGAAATTAAAGGAAATAGTAAATGAGACCTAGACGCATTGGCGTCCAGTCCGTTTGAGGTTTAATTTTAATTCTAAATTTGTGAAAAATATTAAAACGAATCGTTTGAAGTTGGCGCCTTCCACATGCCCTTAATCATAAGGTCATTCATAACCATTCATAATAGTTTGACGCACTTTTATTTTTTGTTAGAGGAAAGACATCTTGTGTCTTATCCTTTTAAAATGCTTATTTCTTGATCCATATATAATACCTAAGAGTTCGGTCTCATTTGTGAGGCAGAATGATGGCAGCCCTCTGGCGGCGAACCGAAGAAACAATGTCGCGGGATTACTCAGTTTCAAACCGTTTCACCTGTAAAGTGTATAAGTCACGATAGTTTGTTTACATTGTGCAATGATTCAAGTAAAAGGTTAAAAATTGGTTAAATTAAAATTTTTTAAATAAAGTGTGGCGCATTAATAATTATAAGATGTGAGGAGGACGAGAACTTAGTGAATATGTACGTGACAGTTATAATATTGGTAAGTTTTTATAAGATAATTGTCTTTAAACATTTTAATAAAAGTAGGGTTATTGTTTTGAAATGTATTATATTCCATTTAAATAATAATACTAATTTGTTCAAATTACATATTGTTTATAATTAATTATTAATTTATTAATATAATTTCGAAATATCTATTTTAATATTAATTTAACTAGTTTTGTCAAAGTAAAACTAAAATTTATAACAAGCTTTTTTATTAAATAACAGTTTTGAATATAAATGTTTAAATATATGTGTTTAAATATTTTGTTATACAATTTTTATTAATATAATTGAATAAAGAATTAAATGATATATTTTTAAAAATGTTTTGTACAATTCAAATTTTTCTTTATTTAAACTATATAATTTTAAAATAAAATTCATAAAATATCATCACCATTACTTTAACCATTAGGCTAAATTTAAATGTAAATATAAAATAATAAAATAAATATACCTACCCTAATATATAACAAATAAATATAAATAATTGATAAATAAAAGGATTTCATTGTTTTTTAATTAATAATAGTATTTTTATTTAACAGTTACAAATATTCAGGTTTTTACATTAAGCTTTATAATACTATAAATTACAAATTGTATTTAACTTAATACTAAACAAGTCAACTGTATATAGTTGAATAATCTACAACTAGTTTTAATTTAACTATAAACTAAACAGTGTTTTATAAAACTATTTTATCACATTATTGGCGTTCCTAAAAATTTTATTGATTAATCCATTAATGCTAAAATATATTGAAATTGGAAAAAATTTTAATAAATAATAATTCTTATTTTTTCCAGAAATATTGGAATACAAAAAATTTCTATTCTAAAGAAATTCCTCAACAGATGCTGTAGACTTATCAATATTTTGAAAATAAAGCTCCAAATCATGTTGATATTACCTTCGGATTCCTATGTACACCTTCGTCTGTGTTAAAAGTTATAATACTTTGAAGTAATATTTGAAAAATAAAAAACATATTTTTAAAAAGGAAAAAATGAGCATTAAAGATTAATGTAAATAATAATAATAATAACAATAATATAAGGCAACTAATATTTTTTGATTTTTTTGCAGGGAATCAAGAACCAAAAAATATCCAAAGATGTTCGAATAACTAGCAGCCTTGATTTACAATTGATCCGTTATCAAGAGGCGACACCACCAGAGCAGCAAATCCAATACGAAAAAAAATCCCTGGTTTCCAAAATAACAATTTAGTTCGTGAAGATACCACACTAAAAGAAAAATGTGATTGAGTCTTCTAAATTGAAAACTTACACCTTCAAACAGGTATTTTCGGTAATTTCAAAACACTTAACAATTATTCTCTGACCACTCAGACACAAATTGAAATTTTACTTTTAAAAACAACAAATTAATCACTTTTGTCTCTTTAAAAACATAATATTTAATCTTCTAACACAGAAATAAATGCCTTATTTTTCTCTAAGTGAAACTCTTCAATATTCCTTTGAAAAGTTATACTGGACAGTAATTAATATTAAAAACACATGCTTAATAAAACACCTCACCCGCTTCTAAGAAAAATTTTATTTAGAAACCCAATTTGCAAAATTATGCTGCCCAGTAATTAACTTTTTTCGTAATTGAAAACAACAAATTATTATTGACTTTTACTTCTTTAAAAAACATTTTTAAATTTCTAACACAGAAATAAGTTTCGTATTCTTCTCTAAGTAAAATTATTCAGAATTCCAATTTTGAAAAATTATACTGGACAGTAATTTATTTATTTATTTTAAACATAACTTTATTAATCATCTCTGGATATTAAAAACTCATTTTTTAATTTAATACACTACCAAATTTTCTTAATCTTTTCGACAGTAAAAGTTTTTGAAAAATTCCAAATTACAAAATTTTTTCATTTTAAAAAATTACTAATTAATCATTTTTGTCTCTTAGAAATACATAACTCATATTTTTACATAATAAAATTAAGAAGAAAGATATCTCACATCCCAATTTGAAAAATATAACTGCACAGAAATTAATTCTTCCTTTCTTCGAAAATTCCCGCATGGATCGTAATAATATTCATATTGTAATTCTATATTGTATATATATATTCTTTTTTTAGTGAAACTCTTCAATATTTCAATTTTGAAAAATATTTCTCGTCAGTTACTATCTTTTTTCGTGTTTCAAAAAAAAAAAGTTTTTTTTGCTTCTTACCAACAAATTTTTCAATTTTACACTTTCAAACAAGTTTCCAATCCTTCTCTCAGTAGAAATTCATTTTTTATTCTAATTAACAAAACTAGACTGCCCAGTAATTAATTTTTTTAAATCTTATTTGAATTTCTTGAATAAAATCTACCTTATGACCCTATTCTAAGTAAAATTTAATTTGCAAAATTATAATCCCCAGTAATACATTTTTTTCGTCTTTGAAAACAACTCATTAATCATTTTGTTTTTGAAAAAACCTATTTTAGCGTCGAACATACAAAGAAGTTTCTGATTATTTTCTGAATAAGAATTTATTCAAAATTTCAATTTTACAAAATTATCCTGGACAGTAATGATTTTTTTTTATTTTAAAAATAACTTATTTAATCATTTTGGATATTAAAAACACTTGCTTCAATATAATACATTCCCACAATTTTTATCTTTCTGACGGTGGTAATTTTTTAAAAATTCCAATTTTCGAAATTATTTGTCCCAGTATCTAATTTTTGTCGTTTTCAAAAATTCCTAATTAATAAGTTGTTTAAATACAAACTAATTTCTTATTCTTTTCTGAATAAAAAATATCTCAGAATCCAACTTGCAAAATATATCTAGAGAGTAATGAACTTTTTTCGTTTGAATAAAAACGTAAATAATTATTTTTGCGTCTTTACAACAATTTCACACTCACAAATAAGTTTTAAATTCTTGCATTAGAAAAACTTTATTTAATATTCAAATCAAAAGAATTAAGCTGGCTCCTAGTTAATTTTTTAGATTTTCATAACATCTCATTAGTTATGTAAATTGTAAATTTAAATATATTTTTACTTAGGGAAGAATTACAAACTTGTTTGAAGAAGGGCAGGAGTAAAAACTTGTTTGTAAGAAGAAATTGAATAACTTGTTTTTAAGTTCCGAAAAAAATTATTTATATATTTTTAAAAACGAAAAAAGTTAACTACGGTCCAGTTAAATTTTGTAAATTGGAATGTGAGATAAATTTTTATTCAGAGAAGAAAAAGAAATTGATTTGTATGTATGAAATTGAATTATGTTTTTTTAAAAGCCAAAAGTGATTAATTTTTAATGTTAAAAGCGACAAACATTAGATACCTGGCTAAATAAATTTGTAAATTGAAATTTTTAAAAAATTTACACTGACGGAAAAATGATGAAAATGTGAGAATACATTAAACTGATGCGTGTGCTTTTCATATCCAAAAATAATTAATTTAGAATTTTCTTAAATAGAAAGAATTAATTACTGTCAAGTATAATTTTGTAAATTGGAATTTTAAATAAATTCTTACTAAGAGACGAATAAGTAACTGGTTTGTATGTGAGAAATTTAATTATATGTTTCTAAGAAACAAAAAATATTAATTAGGTATTTTTAAAATCAGCAAAAATAAAATACATGAAAAAATAATTTTGTAAAAAATTATTTTTTAATTTACCATCTCTCTAAATCTGAATTAGTGGTTTTCTACTAATGAATTAGCGAAAAGTGAGCTACTATTAAAATAGTAAGAATTTTACTAATTTTTAGTAGAAAACTACTAAGAATTAGTAGAAAACTACTAATCTTGTAGTAGAAAACTACTAATTAAATTAGTAAAAAAATCTACTTTTTTGAAAAGTAAAGTTTCACTATTTCAATTAGTAGTTTTTTACTAAGAATTAGTAATTTTCTACTAAGAATTAGTAGTTTTCTACTAAGAATTAGTAGCTTTCTACTATATGAATTAGGGAAAAATGAGCCATGAATTTTACTAATTCATAGTAGAAAACTACTAATTCAGATTTAGAGAGATTATTTTTGTCATTTTGCAATTATTACCTTCAGTTTTAAATCATTTTTATAATTTCTACATTAATTTCCTGAACTTTCAAATATTTTAAATAATTATTTTGTTCAATTTTTATTTCTCTTTATTATTTTGCAATAATTTTCTCCATATTTTAATATTTTTATTATTTTTAAATTAATTTCTTAAATTTGCATTTATTTTCACAAATTTAGATTATTATCATCAATTTCCCATTAAAAGTAAATTTTGCAATTTTTAAATTATTTTCTTCAATTTCCAATTATTTTAATTATTTTTGCATTATTTTCAAAAATTTCAATTAATTATCTGAAACTTCAATTGTTTTTATCAATTTTCCATTATTTCTGCGATTTTTTAGTAATTCTGTTTTATTAAAATTTTATTTCTCAAACATATATTCAATGGTTTTTTTTAATTATTTCCCTCAAATTTTATTTACTGTTATCAATTTGTCATAATATTTAAATTATTTTCATCATATTTCAATTTTTTTTCTGAATCTTGTTATTTTCAGAATATTTTAATTACTTTTTCCAATTTTTAATTATTTTTCTCAATTATTAATTATTATTTCCAATTTCTAAGATTTTTAAGTACCCAAATAGCACGTAATATTGCAGCAACATTGCACTGCAATGTTGGCAATATTGCCGTGCAATGTTGCGGCAACATTACACTGCAACGTTGCTGCAATATTGCACTGCAACGTTGCCACAATGTGGTCATAAGCAACATTGAGGAAACGTTGCAGCAATATTACGTGCTATTTAGGTATTTTTCTAAAATGTTAATTATTTATCAATTTTTGATTATTTCTGCGATTTTTTAATAATTCTTTTTAATTAAAATTTTTTAAGTAATTTTGTAATTATTTTCTTTCTTTAAACATATATATTCTATGATTTTCAATTATATCCCTCAAATTTTATTTACTGTTTTTAATTTTTCATATTTTAATTATTTTCATCATATTTAATTTTTTTTCTCAATCTTAAATTATTTCCAGCATATTTCACTTAGTTTCTTCAATTTTGAATTAATTTCATCATTTTTTAATCATTTTCCTCGATTGTTAATTATTATTTCCAATTTTTAAGATTTTTAAGTATTTTTCTAAAATTTAATTATTATCATCAATTTTCGATTATTTCTGCGATTTTTTAATAATTCTTTTTAATTAAATTTTTTTAAGTAATTTTGTAATTATTATATTTCTTTAAACATATATATTCTATGATTTTTTCAATTATTTCCCTTAAATTTTATTTACTGTTTTAAATTTTTGATGTTTAAATTATTTTTATCATATTTCAATTTTTTTCTCAATCTTAAATTATTTCGAGCATATTTCAATTATTTTTTTCAATTTTGAATTAATTTCATCATTTTTTAATTATTTTCCTCGATTGTTAATTATTATTATTCTCATTTTCTAAAATTATTTTCTTCAATTTTTAATTATTTTAATTTATTTTCATAATTTACAAAATGTTTTATTATTTATCGTAAATTTCAATTATTTTTAGCTTTCTTCAATTCTTTTTTTCATTTTTTAGTTATTCTCATTTTTTTAAATTGATTTGTAAGATCTTCATGTATTTTTCTCAAATTTCAATTATTTTTTCTTTATTTAAAAAAAGTTCTGTAATTTTGTCAATTATCTCATTAAATATCATTTATTTTTTACAACTTATCATTGTTTGCATCATATTTCAATTATTTTCTTCAAATTTCAAAATTTAAAAACATTTTTCATTTATTTTAAATAATTTATTTCCTTCAATTTTCAATTCTTTACATTTGTTTTATATTATTATTTTCAAGATTTTAAATTATTTATCTGACATTTTAATTATTCATTCTCTATAAATCAGTGATTTTAGAAAATCAAAATTTTGATTCTTAATTTTTGTCATTGTTTAATTTGAAACGTAAATTTTGAGCGAAGATCGAGTTATTTGATCCAGACACTCATTTTAGTTTAAGAAAACAATTAAAATACATAAAAATTATAAACTTTACTTATTAGGTTCATTCTGAAAGAGGAAAAACCAATTCTCTTCTAAAATAGTTTTTGCGTCTGAAGAAAAATGAAAATATATCCAGAAGCGAATTCTAGTTCAGTATCTAAAATAAATGTTCTGCAGACAAAGTATTTAAACTTTTTTAATAGAATAATTATTCTTTAATTATAGTATGTAGACTATTTACTTTCCATAATGCAAATTAAACATTCCAAGAAAAGCAAATGTCAGTGAAGGTCACAAAATATTACTGTAGAAAATTAATATTTGTTTTACATATCGTTTATAAGTTGACGCGTTTTAACGTTTTCATGAGCGAAACAATATAAAATATATTTTAAATTTGATATTGATTTACTTACCTAGAGATCAAATAAGAATTGCAAATAGGTAGATGGCTGTTTTTTGTTATCAGATTAAAAAATATGAAAGTGTATTAACCAATTTAAATTGCGCATTAAAAAAATTTGAATGTTTTTATTAATTTCTGAAAAATGATGTTTCAGTAAAATAAATGTTATTTATCTCCTTATAAAGAAAGTATTGTTTTTTTTTTTTGAAAAAAATGATTAATTTCCACAAAACAACTTTGTTCAAGATCTAAAAGAAAGAAACATAGTCAGGAAGATGCCCATTTAATTTTTCAGCATAATAACAAAAGAAAACTACCCTTGAAAATTACACCTAACCAAAATAATCGAAAATAATTATGAATAAAATTATCAATTTCCGCAAAAAATTTTGTTTAAGAATAAAACCAAAAAAACTGGGCAAGTGTGAGTGGTACACAAACTTAAAAAGGCGTTCAAGGCAAACTTTTTTTGGGGCAAATTTTCAATTTTATAATAATTATTATAATAACAAATTTTATATTATTATAAATTTATATTATAATTTTAAATACAATTTTTTTACTTTTATTAGAATTTATAAGTATGAAATTAAACATTTTTATAATGTTTAATTTAATTAAAAATAAAATATCGCCAATATGGCGGACGAATTTTTGAAAATAAATCGGATTCGCTTCAAACACGTTACTTGGTCTACAAAAAAATCGAAATTAATGTCTTTAATGATTTCTGTAAATCAGGATCGTCAATTATGAAAAGTTTTTTTTTTTTTTAATAATACTGCTGTACCTACTACATGAACGAATTTATAAAACAAATTTATTTTTTATATAATAAACAAACAAGATATGCCCAAGAGAGTACCCTGAAAATCATTTCTTCATTTTGCCCTAACTACTAAATTTAAAATGAGTCATTAACTAAAAACGTAAAATTCCTTACTAATTGTTTGTTATCTTATTCTTTATTGATATAAGATAGTATTGATTGTAACTTCACTAGTTTATAATTTAAAAACAGCGAATGGAAATATTTTTAAATATACTTTAAATGTGTCCTTGAAAAACCAGTGGCGTACCTGGGAGGGCAAGGGCCCTGGAACAAAGAAGAAAATTTACAAATTCATTATTGTATTTAATTTTCAATTATTTTCATACTTTTTTAATTAATTTATCCTGAATTTTCAAATATATATCTCAATTTTTAATTATTTTATTCAATTTTCATTTCTGTTTATTATTTTTTAATTGATTTTCTAAATTTTCAGTTATTGTCTCAAATTGAGATTATTGCCATCAATTTTCCATGCTTTCAACGATTTTTCAATTATTTGTATTATTTCGGCATAATTCTAAAAAATTTCGATTATTTATCTGAAATGTCAATTATTTTCATTTATTTCCTATTGTTTATGCGATTTTTTAATTATTCTCTTAAATTAAAATTTTTTGAGTACTTTTGTAATTATTTTCTTTTTTTAAACATACATTTTAAGATTTTTCCAATTACTTCTCTTAAATTTTATTTACTGTTTTCAATTTTTCATATTTAAATTATTTTTATCATATTTTAATTTTTTTCTCAATCTTAAATTATTTTCAGCATATTTCAATTATTTTTTTCAATTTTGAATTAATTTAATCATTTTTTAATTATTTTCCTCGATTGTTGATTATTATTCTTATTTTCTAAGATTTTCAAGTATTTTCCTAAAATGTCAATTATTTTCTTCAATTTTTAATTATTTTTATTTGGTCAAAAGTTCCAAAATTTTTATTAATTATCATAAATCTTAATTATTTTTAGCTTTCTGAAATTTTTAATTAATCTCCATTTTTTCAATTAATTTACTAAATTTTAAACTATTAATCTGCCATTTAAATTATTTTATTCAATTTTCAATTATTTATATAATTTTCTTTAATTTCCAATTACTTCCGTTCTTTTTCATAATGTTCAAAAAGTTTTTAATTATTTTTCTTTAATTAAAAATTATTATCTGAAATTTTCATTAACCCTTATTTCCTTTATTAAAAATATATTATGTAATGTTTTCAAAAGTTATTTAAAATAAAAGATACACTGCAATTTTTGCAATATGTTTTAAAATTTGAAAAACCGACTTAACGACTTCATCTAGATCTGTTTTAAACCAATTAAAGAGAAACAATACTATTTTATATTTAAAAAGAAAAAAAATGGGTTATTTGAATTACATAAAACAGACCCTAGTGGAATTCTCGACAAATTCATGAATAATTGCTAAACGGACAATTTAATCGAGAAATGTTGTATGCACTTTTAATAGAAAATTTAATTACCTTTAATTTCATAAAAAGGACTTTGAAATCGGGTTATTAGATTCAAACATAATTACAACTTAGTAAATACACTTTTTTTTACAGAACTAAAAAAACATAAAATTGGCTGTATTTTGAAAACTGTTATACTTTCTTATACCTAACTTTATATTTTAATTCACTAATAAATTTTACATAAAAAATGATATAATGAAAATACATTAAATGACAAGAAATATAGTTCAAATACTTTTTTAAAACTCTTTTTTATTAGTTTATTTCATTACAATAGAGAATTGGAGGCTTTAAATTCTCTGAGAGTGTCAACTTCGGGAACTGAAAAGAGAAAATCTATTAAAAAAGAATGACACGAATGTATTCCAAAATAATTTAGTTGTATTCTATTATTAGTGATTTGTCTTAAAAGTTAATAATTAATTTGATGCTTTATAATATCTACAAAATTAAATCAAGAGAGTTGAATTTTTCGATTTGGAGGTTTTTAGGATTTAATTTTGTGGATGTACAATTTTTTAAATAAGAAATATCTTTACTGTCTTTTGTGTGAAAACTATTTTTCCATCAAAATAAAATAGTATCGCATACCTCTATTAGACCTTATAGATGTTGCCAGCAAAAAGTACTGTACCGTCATTATCACCCTTATTTTTTATAATTTTAAAATGGAAAGGACGATTAACTTTAACTTGTCTCCAATCAAGTCCCGCCAAAATAAAAACAACATCATAATCTATAAAAAAAAGCGTGCATTAAAACTTATAAAACCTTTTTTTTTCAAAATATGAAAAATCGTTCAAGATTACAAAAACTTACAAGTGGATTTTGGTACTTCAGTACCTCTTTCGTTTACTCCAATAACAACTTTCTGATTGGCAGCAGATACATAAAGTGGTGATTTAGAAATTTTTTGGAAGTTGGCTGCATTAGTAAACATAGAATTTACTTTCATCTGAAATAAAAATTTAGAATAAATACAAGATTTCAAATCAATACCAATTCTTGACAAAAGAAATGAGCACTTTAGGCGCTGAAACAGGCATTTTTCCACTAGTGACAAAAATGGTCATTTTTGCAACTAGTGTCGAAAATGCTCATTTCTTCTACTAGTGTCAAAATGGTCCTTTTTTCTTGTTCAAAAAGCTCTTAGTGACACCTTTTTTAGGAGGCTTTTTAAATCAATTGAAGTTTCGACTTTAAATTTCGGCATGTGTAGCTCGATCGGTTCAGAGTTTCCTTTCTTTCTTAAGTCTTGTAGGCTCATTTTTTTGAGTTTCTGTTCGACTTTTGCTAGTCCGTTAATTTCATCAGGAATAACTATAAGCATCACAAATTCGTCATCCTGAAAATGAAATTTTACAAATATATACTCTCTATTTCTGAATTAGTTAAAAACTACTATTGAGGGGTTAAAATCGTGAACGAGTTTTCTTTCTTTCAATTAGTAAAAAATAACTAATTATTAGTAGAAAACTACTCATTCAGTAGTTAAATTTAACTAATTAAATAGTTAATTAAGTTTTTTAAAGAAAATATATCTTTTTCTGTAAAAAAGACCACTAGGTCAATTGATATTATTATACTTACTATATAAGGTATTTCTACAAATGAAGCTTCTAAATCAGCAACTTTTCCAAATTTAAATTCTTTTCTTAAAGTTATCGATTCTACATAATCTTTCGAGTTAGTTCTACCATTCATATAAAATTGTGCTTCCATAGTGTCATCAATAGCAAATTCGTATTTCCAATTCGCTCTAAAGTAGACAACATTAGTGGCTATTATTTTTGTTCGATCATCAAGAGAATCTGTAAAGATTTAAAAATAATTTTAGTTACCTTATTAATCATGCATTTGTCTATATTTTTACATGTAAGCTACATTATTAAGAGCATTTGATCGCCAAATATCAAATGAAACATAGAAATGAATAAAATCGAGTTTACTAACCAGGCTTAATCAAATCTTTTGTTTTGTTGTTAGTGTTTTCTGCAACCCAACTATTAATTGTATTTGCAGCCTCTTTCGAATTCGAGAAATCAATATTTTCTGTTGTAGAATTAAAACTGTTCCTTGCTAATTGTTGAAAACTTTCTTCAATTTCAAAATTATTCTGGATGTACAGTTTGTTCAAAAACTTTATTGTCATATTGCTGGGGCTCTGTGCAATAAAAAAAATTTAATATCTTTTCAATTTAACAACAATAAATTAATAATAATAATCTGAATTCCATTTTTTTAATTAAATTCTATTTTTCAACTTGATAAATAGACTAAAATATAATTTCGATAACGTGCTAAAACAACCGAACCACTTGCGCGTCTGACGGTAGTTTACGCGTGAGATATTTGACGCGCTATCCACTTTGAACATTAATAACTTTTCAGGTATTTAAAATATATTAATGAAACTTTCCAGAAAACTTCTTTATACCCTAGTAAAAAACTTTCTCACTCAAAGTTTTTCGCAGCTGAAAATTTCCTCACTAAATGAAGCGCCTAAAGCTAACAAAAAACATTTCTTGATTTTTTGGGAAAAAGTTCATAACTTTTTTGTTTATAAAGATAATTTATTTTTTCTTTATTATTTTGTTTCAGAATACCCTAATCTAAGTTTCCTGTTAGTATTTTTGCAAAATATTAAAAATTGAACACGTTATCACGAGTTGAATAGGTAAAACATTAAAAAATTGGGTTTTTTTTCTTATTAATTTGAACCATCTGGACCCTCAATTTATAAGCTCTTAAACTCTAATCCTGCTTTTTTAAAACAACATAAATTTAAGAAAAACTGTAATTAATTATTTTCTTTTTGGCAATGACAAATTTCGAGAACAGTAAAATTTTAAAATTAAATTTGATTCTTACATTTAATCCAGCAATAAGGTTTTCGTATTCATTTTTTGTAACATTATTAATACTTTTTCCAAGAACATTTTGTATTTCTTGAAGAGTAGTTTCCTCAGCACCAAAGGCAAGTAAAGATAACAGAATCTCTGAACTGAGTGGAGAAATTACGAAATTTTCCTTTATAAAAAATTCCTTTTCGCGTTTGACAAGCTAGAAAACGAAATAGAGTTTTCATAATAATTAATTTAAATTTTTTATAATTCAAATAGAAAGGAATAATGCAGATGATAAAATTTCATTTAAAGTTAAAAATTGTAAATTGTTAATAAATAAAAGTAAAAAAAGGAATTAATAAACGCCATATCCATGAGAAGATGAATATCAAACTTACGTCAAATAATTTATCCGAAAAAGTTGAATTATCATTCACGTTTTTGAGTATTTTTTCGTTATAGAATTCTTTAATATTATTCCAAGTGACCTTTCCCCAATTTGCGACATCATCGACAGCAGTATCTACTTTATTTAAGATTCCGTCCCAATCAGCACCCACTGCTTGGTTGGTTACAAATATTGCCAAAATTGGCAGGAGTAAAGCTGAAAATTCAATTAATTAATAAATGCATAGAAGCACTTTACGATAACTTTTTAAATCTCACTTTTCGGAATTACTTCTGTTAAACAATTTTATTTTTATTCATTTATTTTAAATTTGACAAATTCAATTGTCAAATTCTGAATCTACACCTTGTGTTATCAACAATTATAAATATTTTAAATTTAATATATTTAAAAATAAATTTATATAAATAAATAAAATAAATATTTATTTAATATAAATATAAGAATATAATCTTAACTTACTCAACTTCATTCTAAAAGAAGAATATGACAATTTTTCTCTAAAACAGTTTTTTCTCTCAAGAAAAATGAAGACTTATCCAGAAACGAATTCTAGTTTAGTATATCACAAAAATGATACGCAGATAGCTGATTTATAGTATCCGTAAAAAAATAATTATTCTCTAAATAGAATATAGAATATGTATATCTTCATAATTCAATTGACAGATTATTAACAAAACAATTATTGATGCGAAAGTCATATCATATTTTTTGCACTGTGCTAATGTGGTTTGTCTAGAGCATAAATGTCTAATAGAAATATAATTATTTATTCTTTTAATAACATACGTTACTTATTTCATGTGTAAATTAACATTTCTGAATAGGTTATATATTTGAATAGAAATCAAACAAAAATCGCATTATCCACATTCATGTAAATAGCTGATCATGTTTGTTCAGATTAAATATAAAAAAGTTTCCTTTTGAAAAAATACAATTCTATAGAACAAAAAAAAATTCTTTTTTTTCCAAAACTGCACGGAAAAAACTAATTTATTAAATTTTATTCAAATAGTCGATGAAACTCAGGACATAGTCATTTATATAAAACTTAAATTTGTCGATTAAAACTTAACGACAGTCGTCACATGAAACACGTGCTTCAGGGCCCGGAAAATTTGCAGAAAAATTGGAGAAAAAAATAAAAACTTAAAAAATAAATTCATAATTTAAAAGTTAAACTGAAAGTAAAAAAAATTTGATAATAATGGAGAAAAACTACAAAACGAGAAAATAATTCACAATTAAAAACAAAATTCGAAAAAAATAAAGAATAATTAGAATCAAAGAATAATTATAAAAGTTAAAGAGACTAATTGCAAATTGAAAAAATTGTAGGAAATAATTTCAAATTGCGAAAATAGTTAATAATTAAAAGAAATAATCGAAAAATGAGAATAATTAAAAAATTGAAGAAAATATCTACTAAATGACTAGATAATAATTGACTAGATAATAGACTAGGTACTGAAAAAGAATTGAAAAAATATAACAAAAACTTTAAATTTAAAGAAAATAATTAAAAATTGAAAAATGAAGAAAATTACAAGAATAATTGTTGGAAATAATTGCGCATTGAACAAATAGATTAAAAATCAACAAAAATAATTAAAATTGAATAAAATAATTGAAAATTGAAAATTTAAATTCAAATTTAAAGAATATAATTAAAAATTTTAAAAAGTCGAAAGTTATTGAATATAGAAGAAAACAATTAAAAACTGAAAAATAGAATTGAAATTTGAAGAAAAAATTGAGAATTAAAGAAAAAAAAATTTAAAACTAATGAATCTTATTCATAATGGAGAAAAATAATTGGCGAAAGGCGAGGATTTTAAAATATTAAAGAAAATAAATGACAATTGAAAAAAAAAAAAAAAATGACTAGAGAATGCATAACTGAAAAAAAAAATTGAAAACTTTGAAAAATAATTCTAAAATTTTAAGAGAATAAATAAAAATTTTTAATATTGTAAGAAATAACTAAAAATTAAATAAAATAATTAATAAATGAAAAAAGATAATTGAAAAATAACAAGAATAATTGGAAAATTGAAGACAATTTCTGAAAAATGACGAAATTAATTGCCAATTGAAAACAAAATTCGAAAAATTGCTAGATGAATGCGCAACTGGAAAAAATAATTTAAAAAATCAAACTATAAATATTTTGTTTAAAAAATAATTAAAAATTGAAAAATTAAGAAAATTATAGAAATAATTGTTGAAAATAATTGCTAATTGAACAACTGGATTGAAATTATTGAATTGAACAAAATATTTGAAATTGAGGAAAAAATTTAAAATTGAAGAATGGAAATGAAATTTTTAAAACATAATTAAAAACTGAAGAGAATAATTGAACAATTGTACTTGAAACTAAAAAAGCATATTGATATTTGAAAAAATAATAGAAAATTGAAAAATGTGATTGAAATTGAAAGAAAATAATCAAAATTTGAAGAAATAAATTGTAATTTGAAAAAATGGTTTATAATTGAAAAAATTCAAGTTTTTTGGAACATTGAATAAACTTAATTGGAATTTATAGAATAGAATTGACTTTACTTTGATTAGAAAATAATTCATAATTTAAAGAAAATTACAAAATGACGAGAATAATTTAATATTAAAAAAAAAAATTGAGAAGTGCGCAAAATAATTGACATTTGAAAAAGAAATTCGAAAACTGTCGAGAATAATCTATAACAGAATAAAATAATTAAAAATGTTAGAAAATAATTATAAAATTTAAGGAGAAAAATTGTAAATTGAAAACGTTTGAAAATTATAGAAAAAATTGTAGACTTATTAAATTTACACACTTATTTATATCACTTTCTTGAAATATTTTATTATTTTTTCTTGCAATTTTTTCTTTGTTAAACAATTTTTTTGGTAGATTATGTTTTATATTGCTTTCCAGTATTTTTATAAATTCACTTAGATAACTTTCATTTATTTAAAAAAATTTTTCTTTTTTATGCTTTTAATAATACTTTTTTATTTTTTAGATTTTTTTTTTAATTTTATTCTTTTCACAAAAATTTCTTCAGTTAATTTTAGCTTAATTGTAATACTTCAGTTTTATTTTAACAATATTTAGAAAAATTTATTTACTTTTTTAGTGATTAATTTTATTTATTATTATAATTTGGAAGTTGGAAAAAATAATTTTTTTCAATTTTATGTTATTTAAAAAATATATATTTGGTTTGTTGTAATTTGTCATAACTTATTAATTTTTATAATTTTTAAAGACTTTTTTTCTTTTATTTAATTTTTCGTAAATTTGATCTTATAATAAATTTTCTCATTTGATCAGAATATCTCTATTTCATAGAAATATTGGTTTTTTTTTTAAATTGTTCAATTGATTTTACTTAATTCTTCATTAAAAAAAAATTATTGGTTTTTGCTTGATTTTGAAAACAAGTTTTTTAAGTATTTTTTTATCGTTAGTAACATTTTTCCGTTTTTTTTTACTGATTATCTTATTTATTTTCTTGATTTAAAAAAACATGTAGGCAAATATTTTAACTTTTTGAAAATCATTTTTTCCTCTCTTTTGTAATTTCAATTTTTTGTTTTTAAAACTTTTACTGTTTATTGCGTAGTATTTTGATTTTAAAAAATCAATTTATTCAATCTTTCTTGAACTTTTTAATATTTCATAACGCATTATTACCATATTTCTTAATTTTCTTTCTTTTACTTTCATTGATTTTTTAAACTTTTTTATTTTTGAAGAATTGATTTATTTTTTGCAGGTTTTTCAATTAGAACATTTTTTACATCTTTTTGCTTTAATTTTCCCATTTCAATGTAAATTATCCTTAACTTTCTTATCTGTTCATCTATAATACTGGTTTTAATAAAATTTTGTAACATTTGTAATTTATATAAAATTTCATTGTTTAACATTTTGTTAAGATTCTTTAAAAATTTTTTCCATTGTTTAAATGATTATTCGCTAGACACTCTGAGAAGATAAAATGTCTCTATGTCCTAGTTTTCATCGACTTTTGAATTAATTTTAATAAATAAATTTTTCCCTTGTGCGTGTTAGAATAAATATTGCAACATAACCAATTTTTATGAAAATATTTTTAACGGCACAAACGTGAAATGAAAATCAAATTCGAAAACTATGTACGTTTGTAGAAAACAAGTAGGCAATCGCCCTGAACTGTAATATTAAAAAATTGTAATCCGTGGACCGTGATACGTGAAGCGTTAACTGGCACCCAATTTATAAAAATAACGACGAAATTATTGTTGCGTGAAGAGTTGTAGCGTCACATACGCAAGCAACGATCGATGTTGTCAATTCATATCTCATCCCCTTTTCAACCTATTTCAGTAAAAACGAGGCTGGAAAGGGACATTCGTGATGCGAGTTTCGTCCATCATCGGCCACCGGACCATTTCTCCTCGTTGACATTTTTTTCCTGCGTCCGAATTTAACACGTTTGAAAAAATATGTGCATCGGCACGTAAGATAATCGACGTTAATAACGACCGAAATAGCGCACATCCGATTAATTAAAACGCGAGAACGTTCTTCTCGTCGTCTACCTGCTGCTTTTCTTCATTGTCCTCGATAATGACTGCTGCAAAGCATATTCTCTTCTCAATCCAGTTTCGCCTTACAAATAAAAATAACTGGATATTTAATCATTTTTAGCACTGAATACCAGCTGGAATATTTTACTTTTTTCACGGAAAAGTAAATTTTTATGCCTTTGGCATTTTGTGTTATAATAATCTACATATATATGGTGCAAAAACAGGATATACTTCCGAATAGATGTAGCCTGTGATTTTTTTTAAAATAGATATACTTACGTACTTTAATGCGCTGATTGCGAAAATTATAGTGAAAATTGCCGACTAGGTCATTTTTATGCACTGAAAAAAATGTTTAGTCATATCAACAAAAATTTTGTTGGCTCAACCAAATTTTTAGACATAGCAACAAAAATTTGTTTGGCTCAACCAAATTTTTGTTGATATGACTAAACATTTTTTTCAGTGTGGTAAAACCCAAAAAACATAATAAAAAACATGATTTATTAAGTTTATCTCTTAAAATATGCAAAATTTGTAAAAATATTTTGAACAAAAGTTGTAGGTCTTATTAAAATACACACTTTATATGATATGCATTTTTTACCAAAAAGCAATAGTTTAAAAAAATGTCAAAAACTGATAATTACCATGACAGCAGTTTAAAGTATCACAATATGTTTATGGTGATAAAAACTCGATATACATTTCAGGAATTTACAATTGATTAACTATTTTCAGAAATATTTTATTAAAAAAAAAAAAAAAAATTAGTGTGACTCACCTGAAGCCTACAATACTTACTGATTGGTATTAAATTGAGTTATAATGTTAATGTTAATAGGACCGCGATAAAGATTTAAGAAAACTCTAGTTTATGGGCCATTCTCTGAGAAAGTACAAATCGTTCATAGGTTTTTATTGAAAAATAAAAATTTTATGTGTATTTTATGTTATCCTCCGAAATTTTTTAATTTTATATGAAAAATTCAACTTTTTGGTAATTAGATCATTGTAATGTTTATACTATAAGACTTATTGGTACAGTACTCAGGAAAAATATTAATGGTGATAAAATCTCGATATATATTCCAGGAATTTATGGTTGAATAAACAGATATCAAAATTTCTTATTTTTTCATTAAAAAAATCGATTTTTTATATTTAGACACACCTACAGTCTATATTACTATGCTGACTGGTATGATACGCATGAATGATGTTTATGATGATAAATACTCGATATATCGATTTTGAAATATTTTATTTTTTTTGCAAAATAAATTGTTCTTTAAAGTTAGATTCATCTAAAGTCTATAAATATGGGTACCATATTATGGATAAATATTTATTGCTATAAAATTTAGATATATACACTATTGGCCAGAATTGTGAGATTACCCATTTTGAGTGTAATGAAAAACATCTCAAAACGTAAAAAGTATAAAAGCTAAAAAATTGTTTCTTCTTATTTTCTAAAAGGTGATAAAATTTTGAGGGGAATGAGACTAAGAAGAAGTGATTTCGTTAATATTTCAGTTAGAAAATCTTGAAAAAGTGTGATTTGGAATATTTCATAAAAATTAAGATTACTTCTGAAATAATGAAGATTTTTTTAATGTCCTTAGGCTCATTTTAAAGATAATTTTATACAGAATTGATATTATTTATAGCCATTACGGTGAAATTTAATTTTTAAGAAATGCAAGCTGCCCAAAGATGAACACAAAAAATTAGAAAAATTTGATAACATTTTTTTATACTAAATAAAATTTTGTACAATATATAATATTTGATAATCTCTAGAATTTCAAAAGAAATTTTGTATATTATATTTGTTCGAATTTTATAAATTATTTTTTTGTAAAAAAAATGATATCAAATTTCTGCATTTTATTTTTGTTCAAGTTTATCAGCTTGCATTTCTTAAAAATTAAATTTCACCGTAATGGCTATAAATAATATCAATTCTGTAGAAAATTACCTTTAAAATGAGCTTAAGATCATTAAAAAATATTCATTTATTCAGAAGTTATTTTAATTTCTATAAAAACTTCTAAATCACACAATTTTTTTTGTTTTCTATTTTTTCAGATTTTCTAACTGAGAGGCGCATGAATATTCCCTAAAAACCATTTAGATTAAATCCCATTTAACCTTAAACCATTTAACCTAAAATGCAATTAGCCTAAAAAACATTTAGCCTAAACTGCATTCAATCTAAATCCCATTTAACCTAAATTCTATTTAACCTGAATCCTATTCAACCTAAAATATATTTAACCTAAATCTCATTTAACCTAAAATGCATTTAATCTAAAATGCATTCAGCCTAAATTTCATTTAACCTAAATCCTATTTAACCTAAATATCATGTAACCGAAATCCCATTTTACCTAAAATGCATTCAGCTTAAATTCCATTAAACCTAAATCCCATTTAACCTAAAATGCATTCAGCCTAAATTTCATTTAACCTAAATATCGTTTAACCTAAATCCCATTTTACCTACAATGCATTTAGCCTAAATTCCATTTAACCGAAATCGCATTTAACCTAAAATGCATTCAGACTAAATTCCATTTAACCAAAATTTCATTTAACCTAAATCACATTTTACCTAATTCCCATTTTACCTAAATTCCATTTAACCTAAATTCCATTCTGCCTAAAAAGCATTAAGCCTAAATTTTATTTAACCTAAATTCCATTTAGCCTAAAACCACTTATATTAAATCCCATTTTACCTAAAATATAATGTAAATTTTAGGTACAAAATTCGGCCTAAATTACACTTTATCTATATTGCATTTAGCCTAAAACCACTTCTAAATCCCATTGTACCTAAAATTTAAATTATATTTTAGGTAAAATGGGATTTAGTATAAGTGGTTTTAATCTAAATGGAATTTAGGTTAAATAATTATTATTTAAATATTATAATATTATAATTTAAATTTTAGGTACAGTGGGATTTAGGATAAGTGGTTTTAGGCTAACTGCATTTTAGATAAAGTGGAATTTAGGCTGAATGCATTTTAGGTAAAATGAAATTTAGGCTAAATGCTTTTTAGGTTAAATGGGATTTAGATTAAATGGAATTTAGGTTAAATGAAATTTAGGCTGAATGCAATTTAGGTTAAATGGGATTTAGGTTAAATGGGATTTAGGTTAAATGGGATTTAGGTTAAATGGAATTTCGGCTGAGTGCATTTTAGGTAAAATAGGATTTAGGCTAAATGGAATTTAGGTAAAATGGGATTTATGTTAAATGGAATTTAGGTTAAATGAAATTTAGGCTGAATGCATTTTAGGTTAAATGGGATATAGGTTAAATGAAATTTTGGCTGAATGCATTTTAGGTTAAACGGGAATTAAGGGTAAATGGAATTTAGGCTTAATGCATTTTAGAATAAATGCATTTTAGGTTAAATGAGATTTAGGTTAAATACATTGTAGGTTAAATGAGTTTTTGGTCAAATAGAATTTAGGTTGAATGCAGTTTAGGCTAAATGGTTTTTAGGCTGAATGCATTGTAGGTTAAATGGTTTTAGCTTGTATACTTTTTATATTTTAAGATATTTTTCATTACACTCAAAATGGGTGGTCCCACAATTCTGGCCAGTAGTGTATTATATTTAATAAATTTACAATTTAATAAATTACATTTTGAAGCATTTCATTTTTTGTAATAAGAAAGAGATTTTTTGATATTTCGACAAACCTGCAGCCTATACTGCTTTACTTTCTGGTAAAATGTTAATAAATTATGATAATGGTGACACAAACTAGATTGAATAGATATTTCAGAAATTTAAAATCAACTAATTATATTACAAAATATTTCATTCTGTTTACAAGATAAAATTTATTTTTGATAGTTAGAAGTATCCTATATAAGAAATCAGTTAGTTATAGATATAGGTATAATGCTATGGTTTTCAGAAAGTAAGAGAGAATAAGTTATAGAATTTACCTGGGATAGATAAAGACAAGAATAAAGTGAGAAACGCAAGGAGAGTTCACAGTTTGCCGTTCTAGAAGCAAGAGAGAATAAGGTTACCTGGGATAGACAAGGACAACAATAGCGTGCGAAACGCAATGAAAGTTCACAGGTTGCAGTTCTAAAAGCAAGAGAGCGGTTGATTGATAAAAACAGTTTTCCAAATAACACTGTTTTGTTTATTTTTTAGATAATTAAGGTTCTACAAAAAATGTTTTTAAATCTTATCAAAAACATCTTCGATGCAAAAAGTTACGCGAAGTAAAAATCTTTCTGACTGTCAATACAGTTTCTGAAATGACGGTTTGCCAAGTAAAGTATTTTACGTTTATGTGAAAATAGTTTCTGTATAGGTTTACTTACACTTAAAACATTTTAGAAATAATTAGAAATGATTGTAAAATTTTATAATTTATTCTTGAAATTGGTATGTGTTCTGGAAATAATATATTAACATATATAAAAATGCAAAAAAAAAAAAAATAAACTATAATTAACCGTTGGAGAAACTCTGTAAAACATAGTTTAAAAGACTTCAAATTTAAAGATCGAACCAACCAAATTCAAAATGGCGGTCAAATTTTCTAAATGTTATTGGATTTAACTGAAGCTTGTTACTTGGGGGGTTTTTAAGGTCGCTGATTACGAATCTGATTTTAAAATTAAAAAATTTTAAATGTCGGATTCAAAATGGCGGACGATTTGTCCAGAGACAAAGAAGGACGTCTTGAAGACGTCTTTTAAATTTCTCGGAGCTCACCTGGAAGGCAATTAATTCCTTAATAATAAAGACAAATAAGAATTTATATTGAAAATACGAAACATATGAGATACTTTTTAAAACGTCAGGGTTCGTTCTGTCGATAAAGAAATCAGCTAAGATCTCAAGATGCATTTCGTTTTTATTACTTTCGTGATTTGATGGTAGCGGTCGGATGGCATCGTTGGCATCACATCGGGTATATTACCAACGTTATACGACCCAGCAACTGGAACACGCGCGAGCAAGCGGCTGTCGCTATAATCTGTTTATAAAACAATTTGTGGAGTAAGTGATGCGTGAGATACAATATATCTGCAAACATTGTTAGCATCGGCTCGATGAGAATTGTCGAGGAAAGGGGGTCGAAGTGGAATGGACTCGACGACGCGGTCTCTCGCTTGCGTCCTCTGATTCATCCCAGATTCAATAACCGCACGCTGTCTTCGTCAAGAATCGAAAAACTTTCTCTGACAACTGATTTTTGCCCAAATCTTTGTCAAAGAATTTTTTAAATGTCGATTAAATGAAAAATTAGGAAATAATTCATTGGATTTTTTTTCTTTCGTCAATTTGTGTTGAAAATAAAATGCCCAAGTGAGCAAACAATAAAGATTTAAAATTATTAAGATAGGGGAAAATTTAATATAATTCGGCAAATTGTATCTCAGCTAATCCTTTCCTGATTTTGTTGATACGAACTAAAAATGTCTTAGTAAATTAATTTTCTGAAACGATTTTTGATAATCCAAGTATGATTGTTCCTTCTTTTTGGTTTGATACGAACTAAAAATTCCTTATTTATCGTATGTTTCGAAAGTGGATTTTATTAATCTAATAATTGAAATGTTATTAATTTGTGGGGGGTCACATTACTGTAGGTCCCTAGGACTAATCTCCTCTCGGCTATGAATAATGTCATAAAAAATTATTTATTTATTTATTCAGGTATTAACGGGCTTTATGCCTTTTTGTACGGAGGACTTAACAAAACTTGAAACTAAAAAATAATAAAAATTGTATAAAAAGTATAACACTTTTGAGTATGAGGTAATTCTGGTCTCTTTAAATAATTTGAGATGATCCTTTTATGTAAATAATGCGAAGCCCGTTCTCTCCTTTCAAAATACGATCTTCCATTTCTTTTCTAGCATTTCTGTATTCTTGCATTTGCAATTGAGTTTTGTCCTATGAAAGAGAAAGATTTTTAGGTAAAATGTCTGGAAGAGCTGTTTGTTTGAGGTGACATCTGTGTTCTGGGCCCGAGAAGTTGTTACTGAGTTTCAGGAATTTTATCAGGCGATAAGATCTTCAAAATATTTAGAACAAGTTTTGAATCATGAGAAAAATTGTTTTTAATTGAAAATTCGTTGTCATCTTCAGGAACAAATAATATTTGATTTGCGGCTGTTACAATCTTTAATTTCTTTTAAGCAATTAGAAAAAGTGAGATCTGAGAATTTGTGATTTTGTTGTTTACAATTTCAATGTCCTTTTTTATATCAACCACTTCAGTCTCCAATGAGTACACTCGAACTAAAACATCAGAGATAGAATTTTCTATTCCGGTAACTCGTTCGGAAACTTTATCCAAAGATTCCCGAAGTGGATCTAATTTGAGAGAAATTTGCTGATTAGCCAGCAATTTAACCAATTCTTCCTTAGTGACCGCTCTTTCGGCTAAACTCGGTGATGATGATCTTGAACCGGCACAACACTTTTTCTTAGTTTTAATGCAGCTAGGATGAGACGGTGCATTGCATTTATCGCATCGAGCAACTTCTTTTTGAATGTCAACATTACAGCCCCGACATGTTTTTACCAAATTATCAAGTTTATCAAATATATTATTTAAATCGAGTACTTGATCAATTTATATTACAAAAAAGTCTTTTACTCTCTTCTAGAAATTGTACCGAAGATTAGAGAAGATTCCTCGTAACATTTGCATTTGCAGAGCATTTTGGAAGTAACGTTTTCCGGATTGGTATCCTTAAAGCGGGAATCGGCTGAATTAGTGAACGCGGCTCATTGACTCAGTAATAGCGGTTACCCGCTGATCGGAGCTCGATGTGTCCTTATTGTGGTGGGCCCGAGACTTAATGGTCTGTAACCTGGGTGCATGCTGTTAACCCATAAAAGAAACGGCAACCTTACACGTAAGCACACAAGGACGATAGAAACTTAGTTATTCGCTGGTAAGCGGAAGACCTAACGTCCCGACGTTGCGACGCGTCTGCCAGGCGTCTCCGGTCGCGTGGCTTTATGGACCCGCATTACCACCCTTAAAGTCACAATACCAGCGTCCCTTTCGGCTTCACTTCCGTTTCACTGTTTCCCCGGCTTCTCAAGAGTTTTCACCGCCCCGAAAACTTTGGAGAAGATTCTCTCGTTCTGGCAAGATTTCAATAACATTTTGCCAGATTTTACTAAAGAGATCATCAAGCACTCTTTTTCTCAAGTAGGACATTTTTATTTATTAGTAAAAGACTGGAGCCTATTTTGGAAAACTTGTTTAGATTGAATTTTTCTTTGTTATGATGTGATGAGTCGAGAATGCTATAGTGCGCTCATATAAGTACTATAGTAGACGTCTTGGATGGTCGTAGAGAGTGGGGTTTACCACTACTCCTCGCGACGTTCTTGACAATCTTGACCCCTTCCATACCACCGCGATTAGAGACCCGATATATTTGGTGCTCGCTCGTCAATTCGAAATAGTATATTTCGTAACATGCGTGACAAGCAGTCGTTTCTGAAACGAGAGCAATGTTTTTGCAACGAGTGAAACGAGTTGCAAAAATTGCGCGAGTTTCAAAACGACTGCTTTCCCGGTAAAAAGGGAGAAATAGAAAATAATTCAGAATCTGAATTATTTTCAATGTGCGATTTTTCCATTTTTTGAGATTCCATTATGAAACCCAAGAAATAAGAAAATTTTATTGCTTTCCATTGACTACAGAAAATTTCAAAAAGCGAATTGAAGGCAATTGAAAAGTTGGAAGATAGGAAAATAATTTCTAATGCTTTCAGTTGACGACAGAAAATTTCAAGAAGCGAATTGAAGGCAATTGAAAAGTTGGAAGATATGAAAATAATTTCTATTGCATTTAATTAACTACAGAAAATTTCAAGAAGCGAATTGAAGGCAATTGAAAAGTTGGAGGATATGGGAATAATTTCTATTGCTTTCAATTGACTTTAGCGACATTTTTATTGCTAATGCTCTTATTATTTGTGTTCTATTATAAAACTTATACTGGGAAAAAATGCTATTAAATCTATTTCATATTTGTTTGATGTAACAAACATCATATTCAATATCCTTCGAATAAATATGTAATGGCTTTAATAATATAAAACATAATTGTAAAATAAAAAAAATCGATCTTTCTCTTATTCAGCTTTAATTTACACCGGTTCAACCCCTCCCTCTTCCTGTTGAATGTCTGGAGGTCTGGTCTATCAAGTGTTGTTCTTTTTATTTGAGAGTATATTTCAAATTTCAGTGAAAAACATCTGGCTGTAGCGACATCACAGAGACGGTCACCCAAGTAATCTCTAAGCTCTAACCACGCTCGATCTTGCTTAACTTTCGAGATCGCGAGCCACGGCATTTCGCTACCTGGTATCTAGTGATGCCGTCGAGCGAGGAAATCGAGGAATGAGACGATATGAGAATGAGGCGGTCCAAATTTCTCAAAAATCCTCGTCTCAAACTGTCTCTTCTCATTTCATCTCATCTCGAACCGTCTCTTCTCGTTCTCGCCTCGATTTTTTGAGGAATTTTTGCCAGATGTTGCTTTAAGCTGTCAGAAGTTTATCTATAGAACATGTGTGCGTCAGCGGACAGGCACTCGGTTCTTAGTGTTAGTAAGCCAGTGGAGCTCAAGGTTTTTCTACTGTAGAAAGGGATAAAGAAAACTGATTTCTTTTCTTACAAACGTCCAGACGGAAAAAGTACCACTGAAGTAACATCTGGTTAGAATTTCTCAAAAAACCGAGAAGAGATCGAGAAGAGACGGACCGAGAAGAGACGAAACGATCTGAGAAATATCGAGGAAAGTGAAAGGCAAAACCGAGGAAGCTATGAGAAATCAACGAGGAAAAGTGAGAAATTCTCATTTTTCCTCGTCTCGAACGGCATCACTACTGGTATCGAAGGTTGGAAGAGAATTTTATGTATGTTTAATATAAGCTAACTGTTCCAAAATATTACTCATATTACTTTACCATGTCCTCCAGATTTTCTTTACAATTATTTAATAGTTTATGAAAATGTTCCTTCATATTTCATATTCAAGAATATTGTTTTTCCTAAAGATCCTATAAAAAATTGTATATTTGAAATTGCATTTTCAATTTAAAATGCTAAAATTCAGTTTTCTAACCTGTCCTTTATTTATTTATTAACAAAATATATGTTCCCTTGCATTTGTTCATTGGCCAGTATATAGTTTAAATACAAAAAATAAATTACGAATTTATTTAGATTAAATTAATTGTTATCAGAATTTTTTTGTATTGATTGAATTTTTTGTAGCCAGGGAAATCCTGAAAAAACATAAAAAATCAGGGAATTTTATAAAATATTGTTTTAAAAAATTAATTACATTAATTTGTCTTTTTATGATTTCAATTAGTGACTTTTCATTTGAAATAAATTGAAAATTGCTGAATTAGCAGTTATGACTTTTACCTGATTGATCAATAGAAAATAACTTAAATTTTCAATGCTGTTACTGAAATTGAAAATTATTTCCATCTATATCAATCAGTGAAAAATTAAAAAAACAATTTATAAAATAAATAAATAAATAAAATAATAAAAATTGTTATCAGTGACTAAATTGTCAGTAATTTTTCTGACAATTTATTCATTTCCAACTGATTTTCAACAAAATTTCATTGATTGAAGTTATGAATAGAGAGCGATTTTTAAAATAAAATTGTTTTCCTTAAATTTTATATAAGTATTATTTAATTTGTTTGTTCTGTTGTTGATTGTTCTCGACATTTGTCAATTTTTTTTTCATTTCTCAATTATTTTCTTTAATATTCAGTTATTTTCATCATATTTTAATTTTTCCTGCAATTATCAATTATTATCTTAAAACCACAATTTAATTTGTTAATCTTAAATTTAATTCTCTAATTTTTAATTATTTTCTCCAATTTCCAATTATTTTGTTCGCAAACATAATGGTTTTAAAATTCTAATTCATTTCTTCAATTCTACAACTAAATTATTTTCTTCAAATTTCAATTCCATTTTTCAATTTTCAATTACTTAGTTTTCAAACATTTTTGACCTTTTTCAATAATTTTTTTAAATTATCAATAAGTTTCTTTAATTTTAAACTCAATTCAATTATTTTCTTTACCATTTAATTATTTTCGACATTTAATCATTTTTATTTTAATTATCAATTGTTTTGTTATAATTTCAATTTAATTCTTTAATCTTCAATTTATTTCTTTATTTTTTAATTATTCTCTCTAAGTCTTAATAATTTTCTACAAATTTCAATTCCATTTTCCAATTTTCAATTATTTCCTTTACCTAATAATAAAAAATTCTCACCTTTTTTCAATTGTTTATTATTTCGATTATCAATAAGTCACCTTAATTTTAAATTGAACTGTTCAATTGTTTTCTTCAATTTGCAATTATTTCCATTATTTTCCAATTATTTCTTTCAATTCTTAATCATTTTCTTTAATTTTCAATTATTTACTACAATTTTTTGAATTTTCGTTTATTCTTTTAACATTTCATCGGCTTAGAATTATAGTGTGCCATGTCCACTTTCTGTCAAATCGAGAAAAAGAGGTTCAAAGTTTACTCACTTCATACTCATTTAAAAGTTAATTACATATAAATTTTGTTGCTTAAAGTTTTCATTATCACGTAAAACACACGAAATCGTAGACATATAATTCTAATCTTTTGATTACACAAAATTTTTAATTTATAATTATGATGAATTAAAAGCAGTTTTTGAGTATATCTCTTTATAAAAAATCAAGTTCAACACCTGTGAAATATGCAATACTATAGAATAAATTTTCAAAAAATGGCCAACGCAATATAATTCTTAGCCGACGATTTTATAATAATTATTAACCTTTTCAATTATTTTGTTTTATTGTCAAATATTCTCGACAGTTTTCGAAATTTATTTTCAATTGTAAATTATTTTCTGTAATATTTAATTATTTTAGTCATTTTCATAAATTTTTTGTAATTCTCTATTATTTTCCTACAACTTCAATTTAATTCTTTAATCTTTACTTTATTTCTTCAATTTTTATTTACATTCTTCAATTCTCAATTATTTTCTACTAATTTCAATTCCATTTGTCAATTTTCATATATTGTCTTTAATATTAAAATAATTTCTTCTTTTTCCAATTACTTTTTTCGATTCACAATAAATTTCTTTAATTTTAAATTCAATTGGTGACTTACTTTCGTCAAAAAAAAATTTTTTTCAAATTTTAATTAAATTTTTCAAGTTTTTAATTATTTTCTTCAATTTTAATGATTTTTTTTTATTTTCAAAAGTCGTTCAATGTACAATTATTTCCAACAATTCTTTCTATAATTTTCTTAAATTTTTAATTTGTAATTATTTCCTTAAAATGTAATATTAGTTTTTAATTTTTCACTTTTGAATTATTTTTTTCAAGTTTAAATTCCATTCTTTAATTTTTAATTATTTCACTCATATTTAATAATTCTCGACTTTTTACACTTATCAATTATTTTCTAAAATTTGAATTTAATTCTTAAATTTTTAATTTGGTTCTTTATTTTATTATAATTCTCTTTTAATTTCAATTCCATTCTTCAATTTTCAATTATTTCCTTCTATATTCAATATTTATCTGCTTTTAATTATATTATTATTTTCTTCAATTTCAAGTAATCTTTTTTGATTTTCAATTCAATTGTTCATTTTGCAATTATTTCCAAGAATTATTTCTATAATTTTCTTAATTTTTCAATTTCCAATTATTTTCCTATAATTTAATATTTTTTGTTCAATTTTTTTTTATAATTTTTTACAGCTGTTTATTATTCTAGTCATTTTTCTCATTTTGTTTTCAATTTTCATTATTTCTCGAATAATTTTTTTCAATTCTTCTAGTTATTTTTTAATTATTTTAAAAATAGGAACAAATTATAAAGAAAGCATTCATAAACCTTAAAAAATGTTGGAAAACGTGCTCGCTTTTTTTAATTTAATTACATTTTTTATTTTTATTATGTTGTTCTTTACATCACTTATTAAAATCTCGAAATAGGTCTTGGTATTAAATTGTATTATTTATACATATTTTTTCATTAACTTACATATTTTGTTTAAATTTTTATTAAAAGCAATAAAGTAGATTTATATTTTAATTCACTATTATTAAAAATTAAATATAAATTTGTTAATTGATTTAAAATTAAAATAAAGTTTAATTAAGTAAAATTAGAAATCTTAAATTTAATTTAAAAATACATTTTTTCAAAAGTTATTAATTAAAAACAAAAAAAAACATCTATAGTGCCGAACTTCAGGTGTGGACAGATTGAAGAATTGAATGAATTAAGTTGTTTATTATTATTATTAATAATTATTATTTATAAATTAAACTTATTGTAAATATTCAGGAAATTTCACGCGCGTATTGAAAGCAATAGAAATTCAAACATTTATTATTTTCATATTCTCTAACTTTTTAATTGCCTTTAATTCGCTTCTTGAAAATTTCTATAGACAATTGAAAGCAATAGAAATTGTCCATTTCTCGTAGTCTCTACTGGTAGTCATTGGACCATCATATTCAACTTATTCAACTTTTCAATTGCCTTCAGTTCGCTTCTTGAGAATTTTTGTAGTCAATTGAAAGCAATAGAAATTGTCAATTTTTCGTGGTCTCTACTGATAGTCACTAAAATCTCCTATTCACATTCTCCATTTTTTCAATGGCCTCCAATTCGCTTCTTCATAATTTATGTAGTCAATTGAAATCTATACAATTTTCTACTTTTTAAAGTTTCATTTCGAACTCTTTGCAGTTACTTGTATCGGTGACACATTCGCGCATTAAAAATAATTCAGATTCTGAATTAGCTTCAATGTCTCGTATCTTCCTACTAATAGAAAAAAATACATTTTTCAGAAATTCTATTGCTGGGAAGGGATATTTTAAAAATGGAAAAATCGCGCATTCCAAATAATTGAGTATTCCCGTATTTCTAGCAAAATTTCCAACTTTCTAATTTTCTTCTATTTCTCCCCGTTTACCGGGTTGTTCACGCAGTTACGAACGATACTTTTCATAACAAAGTCATAAAAGGCGTGATTAGGTTCTCTGTATAGATAACCAGAAAGTTGCAGAATTAAGAATGATTCACTATGTCACGTCAGAGTGTACACAAATACAATCCAAATTGAATATCTTACACTTTTTTACTTGTCAACACGCCGCGCTAGTGATACGGTTAGGTTAGATTTTGAAGCTGTACTACTCACGCTAAAGACATCGACTCTGCTCTGTTGGTCAAACAGTGCGTGCAAGAAAAGTAGAAAAGTGGGAGACATGAAATTTGGACTGTACTTGTTTGCACTCTGACGTCACATAGTGAATCGTTCTTAAATCTGCAACTTTCTGGTTATCTACAGAGAACCCAATCACGCCATTTTTAAGACTGCGTTATGAAAAACTTTTTATGAAAACTTAAACAGTCTGAAAATATTAGAAAGTTCATGTAACACAAATTATGAAAATGCTCCGTTCAAAATCAGATATAGATTATCCAATCATCTATTACAAAGTAGTATTATCAAATAGTTATGTGGGAGAACTTTTTGAAATTATTCTTACTTCTAGATATTCAAATGTAGTGTACGATTTAGTGTGTAGAGGACGCGTTAATATGGAGGGGGTTAGAGAAAAGATGGCGAGAGAGGACTGACGCATGTTTGAAGTGATTTTTGTTAAACGCGAATATGTGCTTTTGTTTAAATCTTTTTAATTTCATGTAACCTTTTTGTAATTACTCGTACTAATAAATTCATGATCCTACAGTTATAAGTTGTAAATAATGTAAATATGTAAATAGTATATTAGTTAGTAGGTTAATTTTAAGGCTTTAAAATAACAACAAAAGCAGGTTTTTTAAAAAATTTTCCTCTTTAAAACTTAGAACTAGAAATTAAAAATATATGTTTGTTACAATAAAAATATATTAATATGTAAGTGGATAATATCCCTTTTAGGGGCCACAGTTCAAAAATAAGACTAGTATAAGTATAAATAGTGTATTCTATTGTACAGAAACAGATCTTAATAAAGATTAATTAAATTAAAAAAAAAATAAAAAAATTCGTCAGTCTTCTGGCTGACAAGACTCAGGGGCGAATCTTCCTTAGAGCACATATGAAGCATGTGCTTCAGGGCCCGGAACCCAAAAGGACCCGGTGCAGAATTAATTGATCAATCGTGAAAAAAACTTACAAATTGCCGAGAATTTTTAACATGATCCGTAAATTTTGAAAACAATCCGCAAATTTTTAAGAAACTCTGGGAAGATACATGAATTCTAAAAACTTCAATTTCATATGAAAAATTGAATTTAAAATGATCAGAATTTAATCTAAAAAAATTTTAATAGAAAGAAAGTCGAAAACTGTATTAAACTTAATTAATTCCATCCATTATTATTTATATAAATTCCAAACATCAATTAACTCAAACTTCAATTTTTTCAACCTTATAAGTTTCAATTAATCAAAGTTGCAATTATTACATGTATATAGTAAAATATTAATTAACAGCAACATTACTGAGAAACTTTACATTGCTGTTCGTCATTAAAAACTATACATTTTTGGAAATGCACATAATGAAAATTACGAGAATAATTACAAAATGTAAAAGAATATACATAAAAAATGACAAAAATAATTGACAATTAAAAACAAAATTCGAAAAATAGCTAGATAAATACACAATTGTTAAAAAAAATCTAAAAAATTAAACAATATACATTCAATTTAAACTAAAAAATTTTAAAATTAAGAAAATTATAAGAATAATTGCTAAAACCAATTGCAAATTGAACAACTGGATTGTGAAAATCAAAACAAAAATATTTGAAATTAAAGAAAATAATTGAGATTCTACTCGAACTCCGTCCGGCGGTCATTGGGGTCCTTAATTACTAACCTTTTAGGTACTGAATTCCGTCCAGCGTTATCTGTATGTTTATCTATTGGATCTAATGACTTCTTACCTCCCGGGGAGCAAACCCTATTGTTTGCTTAATGTACAGTAAATGAAGTATTTAACAACAAATATGATTGTTTAAATATTAGAATAAACAAATTTTGAATGTCAGTTTCAAAATCTGTGTTTTCTAACGATTAAAACCATATGAAATTTGATTTCAATATTTGAATTTTAAGAAAATATACCTAATTAATAATTAACATTTTTTTTGGTAAACATAAACTGTTTCAAAATAAAAATGATAATATAAATAAATTATAAAATATCAAATAAAAAAAAAGTTTTTCAGTATTATGTAGTTACTACTAAAGTTATATATAATTTCAAAAATACTTCTTAGTATGCATCTAAGAAAATAGAAAAAATATACAAAAAAAAACATTTTCCCTTCGCACTTTTTCCAGGCTTAGGACTGGCTGCATATTAATAAATATTATATAATATATATATATATATATATACATACATACAAAATATTTTGCAGGCGTGTTTAAAAAATGAGTTTGGTTTACAACAAACCAATTTGTAAATTTAAACCAGTAAAGTTTAATGACAATTCAATTATAATAGAGTTCTTACAATTGATTTGCCAATGGCTTTCACTGATTCGAATTTACATACAATGTATAATGTTTAACATTATATTCCTTAGAAATTTGCAGGTTTAAAACCTTTTATATATATTTGTAGGTTATTCTTTTTTTGAAAGTTGCAGGTTTTGAAAAAACCCTTTATGTATTTGTTGGTTATTTTTTTTTTTTTTTTTATTTGAAAATAATTAAGCCCAACAGTATGAACCAATTACAGGGCTACAAAAAATGTAAAGTTATAAGCGCAGTAAGCAAACTGCTTTTAACACAATTTATAATAAACATCATATAAATTACGAAGCTTGTCTAATAAATCTGTGCGTTGCCAAAGTAAATTCACTCAAAGACATGCTAAATAAGTCTAAATCAGTATTATCGGACTTGAGAAACATATTATTAATATATGAACACATACGATATAATGGAGATCGGTCATTAAGATCAGACGGAATATAAAATGGAGCATTACTACGTGTAGTGTACCTAGGGCTATTGGTTGGTATCATTTGGTAAATGAAAGGACAATCCACTAATCCTCTAATAATTTTAAATAGAAATAAAATATGAAATAATTTACGCCTGTCCTCTAGTGACCACATACCAAATCTGGATTGTAAAACTTTAAATTCCATTCCTCTAGGAGGATAAACTTTGTCTTCTCTCCACGCCAGGAATTTTAAAAATTGCTTTTGACAATTTTCAATTGCATCAGAGTACTTTTGAAAATATGGGCTCCAGACAATCGACGCATATGATAATTTTGATACCACAAATGTTTGGAAGAGAACTTTTAGAGTTGAAATCCTTTTAAATTGTCTACAAGATCTTTTTAGAAATCCAATAGTTTTGCTTGCACTATCAACTATATCACTAACATGGTCTTTAAAAGATAAGCTAGGAGAAAAAGTAATTCCAAGATCCTTAATTTTGTTCACCCTTTCTATCACAAGGCCCTCAAGGGAATATTGATAAGAAATTGAAGATGTCCCTCTTACAAATGTCATAACTTTACATTTACTAATATTTAGATTTAACTTGTTATTTTTACACCAATTGTTAAAAATATCAAGATTTTCTTGAAGTATGTGACATGATGTAATATTAGAAATTGGCAGGTAGAGCTTAACATCATCAGCATAAAGAAGATGGTAGCAAATTAAGAAAAGAGAGACATCGTTCATGTAGATGGTAAAAAGCAATGGTCCCAAGTTAGACCCTTGTGGAACTCCCGACAAAGGTACAAATGGAGAAGAGACGTATCCACTGTATTGTACAAAGTTAAGTCTATTGTGTAAATAAGATCTAATTAACTGAATTATATTATCAGGAAGACCAAAAGAAAGGAGCTTACCTATGAGCAGCTTATGATCAACTTTATCAAAAGCTTTAGTTAGATCAGTATAGATAACATCTACTTGTGGATAATCGTTTAATAAACAGTAAATGTGCTGCGTAAAAACTAACAAGTTAGTTAATGTTGACCTTTTTGAAATAAATCCATGCTGATATATTGAAAGATCACTCGAAACCTTATTGAGAATGATTTTGTAGATGCACATTTCAAAGATCTTGGAAAAATTATTAATAATAGATATAGGTCGATAGTTTTCCACATCAAATTTATCGCCTCTTTTAAAAACTGGACATACTTTAGTCCCCTTCCAAACATTCGGAAAAATACCGTTTCTTAAGGCTTGATTAAAAATAATTGTGAGGGGTTCTATTAAAACTTGAGCTAATTTCTTAACAGCAAAAGATGGTATACGATCAGGACCAGAAGTTTTTTTAGATGATAGTCTAGCAATAGCCCCAAGTACATCAGATACATCAATTAACAAATCCTCGCCCGAACAATTAATTCGACTTTTATTTGGATCAGTAACCAATAAATTAGTAGCATCTTTATCGTATACGCCGTCGAAGTATTCCGCAAACGCATTTACAATAGTAATTGGAGAATTGAATTCAATACCACCTAATCTCATAATTCCAGGAATTCTAGACTCACGCTTCAGACGATAAATATGATTCCAAAATACTGACGGAGTCAAAGAGATACTATTCTCCACGCGATTAGTATAATTTGCAAAAGCAACGTTAATACGCTTTTTAATTTCATTACGAAGTAAGTTAAATAAATCATTATGGTATATACTACCATTTTTTTTAAACTTATTTCTATATTTATCCTTTAATCGAATATCATTAATAATGTCTTTGGTAAACCAAATTGGGTATCGATCATTTTTCCTATTTAAGAATTCAGGAACAGATTCGGAAATTGCCGCGTTCAGAAATTGATATAAAACATCACAAGCCTCGTTAGCATCAACACAGTCATTTAACATCATCCAGTCAATATCAAATAATAGTAAATATAGCAAGTTCCAATTACAAAGCTTCCAATTATATCGACAAGAGGTTTGATTAGCCACAGTATTAGTACCTTTTTTAATAGACATCAATGTAAAACATATAATTAGAGATGGGTGGTGCTTATCTTCCGGAAAAATAGAATTTGAACATCTATGAATATCAATATCGAAATTTACAAACACCAAATCAAGCAATCTGTTCAATAAATTTGGTACACAATTTACTTGCTTAAGTTCCAGTGACTGAAGAAAAGAATTTAGAAGCAATATTTTATTATCAATGAATGTATTATTGTTATCACAAAATGATTTGTAATTAGGAAGATTAAAGTCTCCTACAATAATTATTTTATTGGACCAGATCTCCTGAATACTTAATAAAGAACTTAAAAGCTCATCAAAATAATCAGCTGACAGTGCCGGTGGTATGTAAATAGCAATAATGATAATAATAACGTTATTAATAGACATTTTGATACCAACTAAATTAAATCTATTAAATGTCAATATTTGATCAAAGTCTATGGAAATACAAGAAAATGAACTATTAATAGCAACAAGTACACCTCCACCTGGCCTGTCATCACGATCATTTCTGAATACAGAAAATAAATTTGTATCAAAAAACTCTGAAGATAAAACGTTATTTTTTAACCAAGTTTCAGTAAATACAATTATGTCAAAATTATAAATATCGCCAGATTTAATTATGTAGTTTAATTTAGTGTTCATACCTCGAATATTTTGATAGTACAATTTTAATTTATGTTTATTTATTTCTGAGAAACTGAAATTATGACTGGAATATTGTCCTTGTACACCAACCGAAGATTCTTTTCTCCCTTGGAAATTCTCTCCACCAGCTTCTGCTTGACTTCCTTGAATTGGCGTTGTTGCATTGGGGTACGATCCGGAGAAATCATAAGGTTGGGAACCAATGCTGCTTTTTGAATTTCCTTGCGATTCTTTATAAATGCTCTGATCACTTGTGTGGCTAATTGATCCGTTTGAAAGATAATTTTCATCGGCCGTGACAGCACCTGAGACTTCTTACCCAAACGAAAACAAATTAATTCACCAATTTCAGAAGTAGTGAAAAACGATTGAATAAATTCTTTAATTTTAATATCATCATTATTGGCGGACTCAGATTCTTGATTATTCTCAGGAAAATTAAATAACATTAAGTTTCTCTTACGCGCTTCTCGTTGAGACATCTCAGCAACGCAGGATTCAAAAGTAGCATTTTCTACAGTATTAGCTGAATTGGTAGGATTATTTTCAAAGGTCTCCATTCTAACTTCAAGATTATCCACACGAGATTCTAATGTCGTAAATCTGTTATATAAGGTATCAACCTTTGTAGATAAATTGTCAACAGAGGTTCTCACACTTTGGAAATCATCTTTCATTTCAGTATTATGTTTATCTAGATTTTCATTGATAGAGTTCATATGACTACCGACAATCTCACCGATTGTACTTTTTAGGAAATCCACATTGAAATTGAACCCAACTGAGCGTTGTTCATCTGCAGGAGAAGCCGACCTAGAGCCGCAGCATTTTGCAAAAACACCATCAGCATTCACCTTCAATTTTCCAGCACATTCCTGATGAAATACTGCTTGACAACCTGTGCATTTAGTAGTAGGACCATCCCCAAGAGGTTTTTTGCATTTTCCATACGCACATAGTCCAGATGAGCCTTGAACACTAAGAAAAAGATCTGATCCATCCTGTTTATTAATCGCCATAATTCAACACAAGCAGTTCACACTATATAAATCCAATGAAAAACACAACCTTTAGCTCGAAAGTAGAAGTCAAAGTGATAACACACAAACAATGAAAAGCAAGAACGATGCTATGTGTGAGACACACTATAATAGACGGCACCTTACTTCTTGTATACACGTGTGAACTAATATTCATACATGTATTCATACATGTGCACCAACACAACTGTCAGATTCCAAGCTTCAAAAGAATTTCCAAAAATCAGTTTTAATGTCATTAATTGTTAATCAATCACAAAAAAACAATAGCTTCGGAAAGCGCACAAATTAATGTTATTCCTGAATCACTCAGCACAAGAACAAACAGTTAATTAACTACAAAAATTAACAAAATAATCAGACCGATGTAAAAGCGTGACAGTTTGCCTGACAGCGTTGCCAGATTGATTTTTGAAAGTTGCAGGTTTTGAAAAAACCCTTTATATATTTGTAGGTTGTGCTTTTTTTTAAAGCTGCAGGTTTTGAAAAAACCCTTTATGTATTTGTTGGTTATGATTTTTGAAAGTTGCAGGTTTTAAAAAAAACCAGGTAAATGTTTGTGTAAATTTTTAAACAAATAATTTTTATTGACATCATTACTTAGAGCTTGGTAAAAATTTATATGAAACTTGGCGAACAAAATCTAATCTACTCAGCTTACAATTTTGAAATTCTAACATTGATTTTTGTAAAAAGTTCTGTTTGTTAACAATTGAATGAACAATTTCTTTTTGTTAATTTTAATAATATTTTTTTAATCTCATATTGACAGTTGTACTTTCTTTCCTAGATTGTAATTTTTGGTATATTATTGAACAAAAAAAAAAAGATTTATTGGTAGTTACATTAAAAAATGTTTAAACAAATTATTGTTATTATTTTTAAATATTTGTAGAAATATATCAAAAAAATTTTTTTTTTTTTCTGAATTTTTGTACAGCGTACCTGAGAAATACTAAAAAAAATTAAATTTAAAGTTGAGAAAAAATGAAATAATAATAACCATAATTTGTTTAAACAATATTTAATGTATGTAATAATAAATCCTTTTTTGTTTAGTTTAATAAATAATAACAATAAATAGTTAAGGCAATTTAAAATTTTTGTTAAAATAATACAGTAATATATGTATTATTATTAAAAGCATTTAAAACAAGCATAAGTAACAAGATGATAAAGTAAAAAAAATTATTTATTCCAAATTTTTTTTGGGATGTTATGAAAAATAGTTAAAATAATTTATTAATAAATAAAGCATCGGGTTTCATTTTTAAGCATTTTTTATGAGAAATATGATTGTCAAATTAAATAATATGAATTTTTTCAGATTTTATAATTTATTTTCTATGTATGGAATCAAAAAGTACGAGTTAAACACAAAAAATGAAAAATTCAAGGACACAAATTAAAATTCCAGGACATTTCAGGACATTCCAGGACTAGTAGACACCCTGTCCTATCCCCAAAAAGTTTCCAAATCGAAAAAAATAGCAATATTTTTGGTTTGTTTTGAAATCGGAAAATATTTAAGAATGGCGCAAACGGCTCAAAATTTTCCATTGACTTCACATGGGACTTTTTCGTAAATTCCATACAAAATCCTCAAAAATCACTGAAAATTAAGTATATATAGTTTTTTTTTTGATTTTTCAACAAAATTGTTACATATTGTCAATTTAATCTAGGTGCATTTGTAAAGTATTAATAATTAGTAATAAAATTTATGTTTTCAGTGATATACATATATATTTTCAAATTAGTTTGTTGGAAATCCAACACATTTTTTAAACAAACCTGCAAAATATTTTATATGTATACATATAATATTGACTAATAACAAGCTTTAATGAAATTATATAACTTTACTAGTAAAGTTCATTTTTATTTTGAAACAGTTTATGTTTACCAAAAAAAATGTTAATTATTAATTAGGTATATTTTCTTAAAATTCAAATATTGAAGTAAAATTTCATATCGTTTTAATCATTAGAAAACACAGATTTTGAAACTGACATTCAAAATTTGTTTATTCTAATATTTAAACAATCATATTTGTTGTTAAATACTTCATTTACTATACATTAAGCAAACAATAGGGAATGCTCCCCGGGTGGTAAAAAGTCATTAGAAAGACATCAAGTGACCGCTGGACGGAGTTCAGTACCTTTTTAGTGTCCCAACTGACCGCCGGACGGAATTCGAGTAGTCCGATAATTGAAAACTTTAGAAAATAATAAAAATTTGGAGAAAATAATAAAAATTTAGAGAAAATAATAAAAAGTTGAAGAAATAAATTCATAATTGCCAATAGAAAAAATTGTAAGAAATAATTTCAAATTCCGAAAAATAGTTAATAATTAAAAGAAATAATTGAAAAATTAGAAAAATTAAAAAATTGAAGAAGATATCTACAAAATGACTAGATTAATAGACTATTGAAAGAAAAGTGATAAAATATAACAAAAACTTTAAATTTAAAGAAAATAATTAAAAATTGAACAATGAAGAAAATTATAGGAATAATTGTTGGAAATAATTGCGCATTGAACGAATGGATTAAAAATCGACAAAAATAATTAAAATTGAGTAAAATAATTGAAAATTTAAATTCAAATTTAAAGAATATAATTAAAAATTGAAAAAAGGATTTGAAAAAAGCCGAAAATTATTGAATATAGAAGAAAACAATTAAAAACTGAAAAATGAAATTAAAATTTGAAGAAAAAATTGAGAATTGAAGAAAATAAAAATTTGAAGTTAACGAATCTTATTGATAAAGGAAAAAAATAATTGGCGAAATGCAAGGATTTTAAAATATAAAAGAAAATAATTGACAATTCAAAAAAAAATCAAAAAATGACTAGAATAATGCACAACTGACAAAAATAATTAAAAACGCTGAAAAATAATTCTAAAATTTTAAGAGAATAAATAAAAGTTTTAAATATTGTAAGAAATAACTAAAAATTAAAGAAAATTATTAATAAATGGAAAAGAATAATTGAAATATAACAAGAATAATAGCAAAATTGTAGATAATTTCTGAAAAATTACGAAAATAACTGACAATTGAAAACAAAATTCGAAAAATGGCTAGATTAATGCGCAACTGGAAAAAATAATTTCATAAATCGAACTATAAATATTTAATTTAAAAAATAAATGAAAATTGAAAAATTAAGAAAATTATAGTAAATAATTGTTAAAAATAATTAATAATTGAACAACTGGATTAAAAAAAATTGAATTGAACAAAATATTTGAAATTGAGGAAAAAATTTAAAATTGAAGAATGGAAATGAAATTTTTAAAATATAATTAAAAACTGAAGAGAATAATTGAACAATTGTACTTGAAACTAAAAAAGCATATTGATATTCGAAAAAATAATTGAAAATTGAAAAATGTGATTGAAATTTAAAGAAAATAATCAAAATTTGAAGAAATGAATTTTAATTCGAAAAAATGGTTTATAATTGAAAAAAGTCAAGTTTTTTGGAATATTGAATAAACTTAATTGAAAATTGTAGTATAGAATTGACTTTAGAAAATAATTTACAATTTAAAGAAAATTACAAAATGACGTGAATAATTTAATATTAAAGAAAATAATTGAGAAATGCGCAAAATAATTGACAATTGAAAAAGAAATTCCAAAACTGTCGAGAGTAATCTACAACAGAATAAAATCATTAAAAAAGTTAAAGAATAGTTATAACATTTAAGGAGAATAATTGTAAATTGAAAACGGTTGAAAATTATAGAAAAAAATGTAGACTTATTAAATTTACACACTAATTTATATCACTTTCTTGAAATATTTAATTATTCTTTCTTGCAATTTTTTTGGTAGATTATGTTTTTTATTGCTTTTCTGTATTTTTATAAAATCATTTAGGTAACTTTCATTTCTTTTTAAAAAAATTTTCTTTTTTATGCGTTTAATAATACTTTATTTTTTAGATTTTTTTTTAAATTTTATTCTTTTTACGAAAATTATGTCAGTTAATTATATACGGTTTTATTTTAACAATATTTAGAAAAATTTATTTACTTTTTCAGAGACTCATGAATATTCCCTACAACTCATTTGTCATAATTTTCAATTAAAATAATCTCAAATGGCATAATTCTCATTTCACATAATTCTCATTCGACGTAATTTTCATTTGACATAATTTCCATTTGACATAATTCCAATTTGACATAATTTTCATTTGACATAATTCTCATTTGACATAATTCCCAATTGACATAATTCCCATTTGACATAATTCTTATTTGACATAACTCCCATTTGACATAATTCTCATTTGACATAATTCTCATTTGACATAATTCCCATTTGATATAATTTTCATTTGACATAATTCCTATTTGTCATAATTTTCAAATGGCATAAATCTCAGATGGCATAACATTTTTATTAAAATAAAGAAAAGTTTCTTTAAGATAGGGAAAATTTTCTTTAAAATAGAAAAAATTTTATGTCAATTAGGAATTATGTCAACTGAGATTTATGCCAAATAAGAATTATGTCAAATAAGCATTATGTCAAATAGGAATTATGTTAAATGGGAATTATGTCAAATGGGAATTATGTCAAATGAGAATTATGTCAAATGTGAATTATGTCCAAATGGTAATTATTTCAAATGAGAATGATGTCAAATGGAAATTATGTCAAATGGAAATTACGTCAAATGAGAATTATGCCATTTGAGATTATGTCAATTGAGAATTATGTCAAATGAGTTGTAGGAAATATTCATGCGCCTCCTTTTTCAGTGATTAATTTTATTTTTTATTATAATTTGGAAGTTGGAAAATATAATTTGTTTCAATCTTATGATTTTTAAAATATTTATTTGGTTTTTTAACCATATATTATTATTATTATTATTATTATTATATATTTAATAGTATCAAATATATTAAAAATTATTTTGTTTTGTGTACGGAACCCTCGATTTTAGTGTGAGTGTAACTCGAACTTGCTCGATTTTTTTTCTTAAAATTGTTTAATTGTTTTTACTTAATTCTTCATTTAAAAAAAATTATTGCTTTTTGATTGATTTTCAAAACAAGTTTTTAATGTACTTTTTTATCTTTAGTAACATTTTTCCGTTTTTGTACTGATTATCTTATTTATTTTCTTAATTTAAAAAAAACATGTCTGCAAATATTTTAACTTTTTGAAAATCATTTTTTCCTCTCTTTTGTAATTTCAATTTTTTGTTTTAAACACGTTTACTGTTTATTGCGTAGTATTTTGATTTTAAAAAAGCAGTTTAATCAATCTTCCTTGAACTGTTTAATATTTCATAACGCATTATTACAATGTTTCTTAATTTTCTTTCTTTTACTTTCATTTATTTTTTAAGCTTCTTTATTTTTGAAGAATTTTTTCACTTTTTGCAGGTTTTTCAATTAGTACATTTTTTACATCTTTTTGCTTCAATTTTCCCATTTCAATGTAAATTATCCTTAATCTTCTTATCTGTTCATTCATAATACTATGGTTTAAATAAAATTTTGTATTTTTTGTAATTTATGTAAAATTTTATTTTTTACATTTTGTTAAGATTCTTTAAAAACTTTCTCCATTGTTTAAATGATTATTCGCTGGACACTCTGATAAGATTAAAATGCAGAAACTTTTGGTTTTTTAGGGGGGCCCTGAATTTTTGTTGTGCTTCCGGCCCGTGACAGCCTTGGTCCGTCTCTGACAAGACTCGAGGTTCATTAAGCTGCTGAACCAAAGTCAATCGCTTCTGAGGTTATTCTTTCTTAGAATCAGGTGTAACATCCGAAACTTAAGGAGTAAAAGATGACCAATGTTTTCTCCTAATAAAAAAAATCATTGCACGAAATATTGAATAAAAATTTTATTACACGAATCTCCGAACCAATTTCATATTGCAGTGAATTCTGAGTTGGCATTTTATTGCACTGAACTTTCAGTAAGCATTTTATTAACGGGAGGCGTAGAGATTACGTTCAAAACTAAGACAAAGATTTGCATCCCTTTTCCACCTTAGATTAATTTATTTTAAAATTTAAATATCAGCCAGCTGGCTAAGGTTCTTTTAAATCTATAGTAAGAGTGTAATCTAGAATTAAGTATTCTCAAGAAATTCCGGAGCAACAAAAGTTCATATCATTACATGTTAATTTGGTTTATGTAAATAATTGTTTTGTCTGTTTAAAAGTGGAATATGATAAAGCATAAAATTAAAGAAAAATAAAAGCTGGAGAAAATACTTTCTTCCTTCAAAGACTGTTTTTTTATTCGGGAATAATTGGGAAGACCGGAAAACAAAAGGGCAGGATTGTCCTCGACTTCAACACCTTTGTGTTGTAAGTGGTTGTGGAGAGAGGAGAAGAAAGCGCAGCACGACCCGTGGGACATTACAGACGCACCCAGAATCGCATTATACAGAAGCCGCAAAATAAAGTGAGATAGGGCGGCAGTCAGTTAACTCAATTTCTCCCTTCTAGCGAGCAACGGACCTTTTTCAAGTTTCCATCCTCGCTGCTTTCCTCAATCCTTACCAGGGGACTGCTTGCCTCGCCGGTTGGTTAACTGCATGTTGGCTGTATTGGTAAAACCCTCACTGATTGGATTTTATAGCTAACAAGAAAATTATATTCGAGATTGGGTAGGTAATCGCGCGGGACGTAATAGGTCACGGATCTAATATTCATTCTCGATTTTCCTGTATCATAATTTTCTCTAACACTTCTTGATTGCAAGAACCTAGATACTAACTCTGTTCCAAAATCTAAACTTGGGTGAAATTTAAAGTTAGAATAAACTGTTACAATTGGTGGTGTTGCTTTGTTTCTATTCCATAAACATCATTAGGATTTTTTGTGTAGTTTTACATATAGGGGAGAGTGGCCATCAATGTACCGGGTTTTTTTCAAGGTCATAGTATTTATTCAATTTCACTAATTTCAAGCACTTCTTTGCATCAATATAAAACTACAACACTTCTCTAGGTAATGCACACATATTATACCCGATTTATTTTGATTAAATAATAAAATTTAGGATTTTTCTAAACTAACACGCTATTTTCATTTTCAACAACCTGGGTACACAATGAACCACCTCTATAAAAACACTAAAAATGTTCAACAATAATAATATTGCAATTTTCACTTTGTGAAAAAACTTATTTTCTATCAAATACTATAAAAAATTATTACTTAACATTTTTTAATTGATAATGTATAACATAAATATACCTCAAATTTAAGGTAACTAGCTAAAATGGCATTTTAGTTTTTCTATGTTGAGAAGAGTACTGATAACAATCGCTGTCACATGCTGTACGCATGCCTAGTTTTATAATCAGGCATACCACTCTGGAAATCGAAAATACACTGAAATTCCAGGTGGTTCATTGTTCCCTGGTACATTGAATCAACATGACATTTGCAACAAAAATGGTTTTTTATAACTTAATGCAATATTTCAAAATCTTTATCTCATTAGAATATTGTAGTTCAGGCCCGATACAAAATAAATCGTAAGTTCATTTATTTTTAAATTGTCTTATTTCAATTAAAAAACGTGTTTGTATTTTAGGTAAATTTTTTCTTCAGAGCATCAAAAACAGTTTTTTTCAGTTTTCTCTATAAAGAATAAATCCACATGTCTCAAATTTATGGACGTAGTGTGTTTACGCAAACTTCACTTATATTTAAAATTAGGAGAATTTTTATTTAATTGTTTCTGAGAAAATTGAAATGGTTCATTGAAAAACTTGGTACATTGATGGCCACTCTCCCCTAGATCGGAGGGATATTCCGGATTTCACATTCCAGTTTCTACATTACAGATTTTACATTTTAGATTCCATTTTCAAGTTCGAATGTCTGAAACCGCTTTTGAAATTGCAGGTACCACACTTCAGATTCCACATTTTTCATTTCGTGTTCCATATTCCACAATCTAGTTTCATATTTGAAATTCCGCATTTTTCCATACCACATCCTAGATACAGTAATGCAGTATGTAAATTCTAGGATTCGCAATTCGGATTTTAAAATACGTTATATCGAAACTGGCATGTGGAATTTTGGACCAGAAACCGTGATGTGAAATCTGTTATGTGAAATTTAGAAAGCCGAACCCTCGTTAAAAAATCTGGTATATGTATTTTGGGATGTAAAATCTGGTATATGAAAACTTGGATGTGGAATTTCTAATGTTAATTCTGGAATGTGAAATCTGGTGTGTGGATTACGTAGGGCGGAATACGGGTTGTAGAACTCGGTATGCAGAATTTGAATGCGGAATTCTGGTTGTGAAATCTGGCATGTGTATTCTGGGAAGTAAAATCTGGTACATGAAAACTTCAATGTAGAATTTCTAAAGTTAATTCTAGTATGTGAAATCAAGTTTGTGGAATATGTAGTACGGAATAAGGGTTGGATTCTGGGGTATGAAATCTGGTGTGTGAAATATGTTTTGCAGAATCCTGGTTGTAAAATCTAATACGTGGAAACTTAGATGTCATATTTCTAATGTGGATTCTAGGATGTGAAATCTGGTATGCGGAATATGTAGTGCTGAATATGGGTTATAAAATCAGGTATGTGGAACCTAGGATATGGGCTGTCTAATGTAATTTCTGGATTGTGAAATCTGGTACGTGGAAAAGTAAAATCTGGTATGTGGGTTTAAGAAAGCGGAATCCTGGTTCTGAAATCCGTTATGTGGAATTTGGTATGCGGTATCCTGGTTGTGAAATCTGGTATGTGAAAACTTGGATGTAAAATTCCTAATGTGATTTATGAAATGTGAAATCTGGTGTGTGGAATATGTGGTGCGGAATGCAGGTTGTGAAATCCAGTATGTGGAATTTGAAATGTGGAATCCTGGTTATTAAATCATGTATGTAAAAACTAGGATATAGAATTCCTAATGTGGATCCTGGGATTTGAAATCTGGTATGTGGAATATGTTGTGACGAATCCTGGTTGTGAAATCTGGTACGTGGAAAAGTAGAATCTGGTATGTGGGTTTAAGAAAGCGGAATCCTGGTTCTGAAATCGGTTATGTGGAATTTGGTATGCGGTACCCTGGGTGTGAAATCTGGTATGTGAAAACTTAGATGTAAAATTCATAATGTGAATTCTGGAATGTGAAATCTGGTATGTGGAATATGTGGTACGGAATGCAGGTTGTGAAATCCAGTATGTGGAATTTGAAATGTGGAATCCTGGTTATGAAATCATGTATGTAAAAACTGGGATATAGAATTCCTAATGTGGATCCTGGGATTTGAAATCTGGTATGTGGAATATGTTGTGCCGAATCCTGGTTGTGAAATCTGGTATGTGGAATCTTTAATGTGAAAGCTAGGATTAAAATCAAGTATGTGGAATTTGATATGCAGAATTCTGGTTGTGAAATCTGGTACGTAGAAGAGTAAAATCTAGTATGTGGGGTTTGGAAAGCGGAATCCTGGTTCTGAAATCCGTTATGTGAAAGTTGGTATGTGAAATCTGGTGTGTGGAATATGTAGTGCGAAATGCGGGTTGTTCAATTCAGTATCCAAAATGTATAACGCGGAATCCTGGTTGTGAGTTATGGTATGTGTATTCTGGAATGTAAAATTTGCTATGCGGAATATGTAGTGCTGCATCCTAGTTGTAAAACCTGGTATATGGAAACTGGGATGTTTAGTTTCAAATGTGGATGCTGGGATGTAAAATCTGGTATGTGGAATATGTAATGCCGACTGCGGATTGTGAAATTCAATATGAGGAATTTGAAATATGGAATCCTGGTTTGTAAAATCTTTTATGTAGAATTTTTAATGGGGAAGCAGGTATATGAAATCCGATATGTGGAATATTAAGTACAGAATACGGATTGTGAAATCCAGTATGAGGAATTTAGAATGCGGAATCCTCGTTATAAAATCTTGCATGTGGAAACTGTGATATTGAATTTTTAATGTTGATTCTGGGGTTTCAAGTCTGGTATGTGGAATATGTAGTACAGAATCCTGGTTGTTAAATCTGGTATGTGGAATTTTTTATGTGGAAGCTAGGATTGAAATCCAGTACGTGGAATTTGAAATGAGGAATCCTGGTTATGAAATCTCATATGTGGAAACTTGGATGAAAAATTTCTAAAATGGATTCTGGAATGTGAAATCTGGTATAAGGAATATGTAGTGCTGAATACGGATTGTGAAATCCAGTATGTGGAATCTAATTGAATTCTGGGATGTCAAATCTGGTATGTGGATTATGTATGCAAAATGCGGATTGTTAGAATCAGTAGGTGGAATTCAAATTGTGGAATCCTGGATGTGAAATTTTGTATGAATTATTTTTAATGTGGAAGCTGGGATATGAAATCTTGTATGTGCAATATTTCGTGCAGAATACAGATTGTGAAATCCAGTATCTGGAATTTGGAATGCGGAAACCTGGTTGTGAAATCTTGTATGTTGAATCTGGGATATAGAATTTCTAATGTGGATTCTGAGATTTGAAATCTGGTATATGGAAAAGTAAAATCTGATATGTGGGTTTGGAAAGCGGAGTCTTGGTTCTAAAATCCGTTATGTAGAATTTTGTATGCGGAATCCTGGTTGTGAAATCTGGTATGTGAAAACTGGGATGTGGTGTTTTTTAATGTGGCTGCTGGGATGTGAAATCTGGTATGTGGAATATATAGTGCTGAATACGGATTGTGAAATCCAGTAAGTAGAATTTAAAATGTGGAATCCTGGTTTGTAAATCTTGTATGCAGAGTTTTTAATGTGGAAGCAGAGATATAAAATCTGGTGTGTGTAATTTCGAATGCGGAATCCTTGTTTTGAAATCTTGTAAGTGTAAACTTGGATATAGAATTTCTAATATGAGTTGTGGGATTTGAAATATGGTATGTGGAATATGTAGTGCCGAATCCTGGTTGTGAAATCCGGTATATGGAATTTGCAATCTGGATTCCTGGTTGTGAAATCCGGTATGTAGAATTTGGTATGCAGAATTTGGTTGTAAACCTTGGTATGTGGAATACGGATTGTGAAATCCAGTAAGTCAAATTTGGAATGCGGGATCCTGGTTATGAAATAGGTTATGTGGAATCTGAGTTGTGGAACGTCTAATACGGATTCTGGGACGTGAAATCTGGTACGTGGAAAAGTGAAATCTGGTATGTGGGGGTTTTGATAGCGGAATCGTGTTGGGAAAATCCTGTATGTGGAAGCTGTGATGTGGAATTTCTAATGTGGATTCTGGAAAGTGAAATCTGGTATATGAAATATGTAGTACAGATTCTTGGTTCTGAAATCTGGTATGAGAAACCTGGGATGTGGTCTTATTAATGTGAAAGTTGGGATTGAAATTTAGTGTGTGTAATATGGAATACAAAATCCTGTTTTTGAAATCTGGTATGGGGAAACTGAGATGTAGAATTTCTTATGTGGATTCTGGTATGTGCATTGTGGTATGTGGAATATGGAGTGCAGACCTTGGATTATGAAATCTGGTACGTCTAAACTGAGATGTGAAATTTCTAATGTGGATTCTGGGTTTTGAAACCTGATACGTGGAAAAGTGAAATCTGGTATGTGGAGTTTAAAATTCGGATTCCTGTTTGTGAAATCTGGTATGTGGAATCAAAAAAATTTTATTGACATAACGCATTTTTGGACTTCTGACAGTTTCCTTAAATTTTTGAAGTTAGGAACATTATGATTTTCCTGCAAATTTTTTTTCCTCCTTAAGGAGTAAAATACTTTCTGCTATAGAGTTGGTAGTTAAAATTCTATATTTCAAAGACCTAGCCGTATTGCCACTAGAGAACTGAAAAGTTAGCTGAAAAACTTGCAATATTACCTTCGAAAAGAGCGTAGAATGGAAGTGAGCAAATGGGCAAGACTCTTCGACGCGCTTGGTTGACTTCAGGCCACGGAGTTGAATCAATTAAAGTTTAATCCGGAACTAGAATCGAGGGAAGAGCGAGAACAACTCCCTTCCCACCTTCATTTTGTTTCAGCATGATCAAAGTCCTCAAGGGATGTAAATATATATATGTATACATTCACTTGGACAAAGAAGCTGAGATTGGTTCAAGGCTGACTGAAATGTAACATTTTTCTAAATTTAAGGGGGGAGGCTGGTCTAGAATTTTGAAAAAATCGAAATTTTTTTTTTTTGCTTAAAAGGTGCTTTAGGGTCTTAGAAATAACATACCAAAAGATGGATGCCGGCAAGTCGAAGGGGCGAAAACATAACTCGAACAAATCTTTACCGATTCTTATGAAATTTTGACAGTACATTTTAGATACCATTCTCCGGAGCGTCACGTAGGATTTTTTTTTTATATTACATACTTTTTTTTTAATCAACAATTTTATGTCGTTTTTTATAGTGAAAATTGTAATTTTTTGTTCAAACATGCATCATTTCGCGAAAAAACAAAATATCAAAAAAATCCTACGTCCCGCCCTTGCTGTTGTTATATAGAAACTAAAAAAATTTTATTTTTTGATCTAGGACAAAAATGAAGAACGTTAAATTTTCGACAATGGACCTATTAAAAAAAAAGGCCTGTTCGGAGAAGTAGTGTACAGCGGCCATTTTGAAATTAATTCACTCAAAATTTTTGGATTTGTACCTGGAAACACATATTATTAAACCTATTTCACAAATTTTTGATTGATTTCTTTGTTGAGTCAGAATAAATTCATAAAATATGCCCATTTTTTTGCGCTCTAGACCAGCCTCCCCCCTTAAATGCCTTCTTTCAAATTCTTCCCCGAAATAAAATTGCAATTCAAACGCCCAATTGTTCTTAAGTAATTCGTTGTTTAAAGTTTATATTATTACCCAGTACAATAAACAATAATAATTCTAATTAAAAGCAAAGTTCCTAGGAACAAGTGTACCATAAATAATGGAGATATGTTTCGAAAAAGTCTTTTGATGAAATGGAGGGTCATCATTTAAAAAGAAATAAAGGTATTGAAATTGGAAGTAAGTACAAAAGGACGACGTTGAGTATCGCTTTCAGAACCGGGATTTCGAACAATGGAGTTTCACTGCAAGCGGAAAGTATAGTTATTCCTAATGCGGGGTGACGCGTGTTGATGAGCCAGACCGGAAGTTCCCGATCATTCGTCTCCCCAACAGAGACTGCCTCTTTTCTGCCCCCTATGGTGATTCCACGCTCAGTTAAAGTTCAAATGCTCGTGGGTTTTTTATTTTGAATTAATCAATCATTAAACACTTTTGTGATCATTAATTTGAATGTATTTTTACTATTAATTCTTGATATATTATTTTGGTAAGTTTATGACCAGATCTGAAACAGATCAGGTACAAACTAGGATTCTAATTAAATCGATTTGAAATTTTGAGGCTGCTAAGTTCGGATAGATCCAAAATAGGGTTATCACCAGATCTGACCCAGATATGAACCAGATTAGGCAACCAAATGAATCGATATAAAATTTTAAGGATGATAAGTTTTGTTAGATCCAAAACAGAAACAGATCTAGACCAAAATAGGGTTTTAGACAAACCAATGTAGGATCCTTCGGCATCTAGATAGGGTCATGACCAGATCGGCCCCAGATATGAACCAGATTAGGCGACCAAATAAATCAATATAAAATTTTAAGGATGATAAGTTTTGTTAGATCCAAAACAGAAACAGATCTAGACCAAACTAGGGTTTTAGACAAACCAATGTAGGATCCTTCGGCATCTAGATAGGGTCATGACCAGATCGGACCCAGATATGAACCAGATTAGGCGACCAAATAAATCGATATAAAATTTCAAGAATGTTTAGTTTGGTTAGGACTAAAACTGAACCAGATCTAGACCAATTCAGGGCTTTAGACAAACCAATGTATAATCCCTAGGCATGTAGATAGGGTTATGACCAGATCTGACCCAGATATGAACCAGATTAGGCGATCAAATAAATCGATATAAAATTTTAAGGATGCTAAGTTTTGTTATATCCAAAACAGAAACAGATCTAGACCAAAATAGGGTTTTATACAAACCAATGTAGGATCCCTAGACATCTAGATAGGGTTATGACCAGATCGGACCCAGATATGAACCAGATTAGGCAACCAAATAAATCGATACAAAATTTTAAGAATGATAAGTTTTGTTAGAACCAACACAGAAACAGATCTAGACCAAATTAGGGTTTTAGACAAACCAGTGTAGGATCCTAGGCTTCTAGGTGGGTTTATGACCAGATTTGAACCAGATCTGGAACAAACTAGGATTCCAAATATATCGATCTGAAATCTTCATGCTTCTAAGTTTGGTTAGGACCAAAACTGTACCAGATCTAGAACAAATCAAGGTTTTAGACATTCCAATTTATAGTCCCGAGACATCTAGATAAGGTTATGACCAGTTCTGAACCAGATCTGAACCAAACTAGGCTTTCAAAGAAATCGGTCTAAAATATTGAAGCTGCTTAGTTTAGTTAGGACCGAAACTGAACCTGATCTAGGCCAAAACAGGGTTTTAGACAAACCAATCTATGATCCCTAGGCTTTTAGGTGATGTTATGGACAGATCTAAACCTGATCTAGAACAAACTAGGCTTCCAAAGAAATCGATCTAAAATTTTGAGGTTGATAAGTTTGTTTTGAACCAAAACTGAACCAAGCTTAGATCAAAAAATTGTTTTGGATAAAGTAATGTACGATCCCTCGGCTTTTAAGTAAGATTATTACCAGATTTTAGTTACATTTTAATCAGATTTGAACCATATCTGAACCAGATCATCTTCCAAAATCTAAAGTAGCTTGTCTAAGCAGATAGTCGCTTTGACCAAGTCAGAATTTATATTATCAGGAAATATTTCTACTCATGTATTATATCCGAATGTCCTCTGTCAAGAAACCAACTAAACGAACTTTTAACGCAGAACCTAAGAATCTCGTACGAAATAGTTTTCTTAAATTATCCAATAGTAAAAGACAGAATAAAGTTATCATTTTATCAATTATCTCTACCAACTTATAACTTTTTAAGGTAAGGACAACCCTAGAAATTAAGAACCACTTCTGCAGAGTTTCGGTCCGGTAAGCCAAGAAATCGCGTCATTTCACGAGAAATGTTCTTTGAAGTCGTTGACCCGTTTGATAATTTCTCATTTTTGCTCGAGACAAAAGAGCGCTAAATCTTACTGTTCTTTTGCCGGTAATTAAGCGACCTGAATTAGTTCGCGATTGTTCTTCGTTCGTGAGATAATAAATAAGATTCCTGAGAAAATTCCATCGACCCCTTCTCCCTTTTGGACGTAGCGTGGCCCCTGCCTTCTCAACCACCCCTCACCATCTTTCGAACTAACCCCCTGCCTTGTAGTCGCGGCATTTCCACAATCCAGTTCCACTTAACTGCTCGCGGAGAATTAACGAGCGCTCTCTGCTTTTCGCCCGCAAGCGCCTTTTTACCACCCACTGCGAAACCACCACACCCACACCCCATAACTTGCTCAACGTCACCCACCGATTGTAATTATGTATTATGCCAAGAAATCTTTACTCTTGCTAGCTTTTACAAACGGAAAACTTCTCTGGTACAGAAGTTAACAAAATTTTAATTTCTGCCGGCAATTAAGAGTTGGGATATTAAAACATGCTGTGTAGTTTAGGTTGGAGCATTTTGGGTGGTTTAGGGTGGGACATGCGAAATTTTACGTTTATGATGCGTTTTACCCTGTGGTAAAATTCCTCGCTTGGTTTACGCTACTTTTTACAAAACTTGGTAATTTGTGGTGCATTGTAGCATCATCACGACTTATTCATGAGTTTGTGGAAAGGAGAATCTTCCCAAAAATTATAAAATATTTATTTTATTTGTTTATTTTATAACATAAAAGAAAAAAAAATTAATAGAATATTTTTTTTAATGGTTGGAATTGGTGGAGGATAAAGTAGAGTTTTAAATTTAATTTATTATAACGTTATAAATTAAATGGTTGTATTGATTTTGTTAATTTTATTTAATAGATAAAATCAGATTTGGAAATTAAAGAAGAAAACTTTAAGGGGAATATATTTGAAGCAAATAGCAGAATAGATTAGATCAAGTAGATCAATGAACTTTGTTTTTGTTTATTTTAGAAATTTTAAAGAAGAGGTTTCATCATAAATATATTTTAATTATTAGTAATTTATTTAATAATGCTAGATAAAAGTTTAACTGTATTAATGTTAATTTTATTTTATTTTTATTTTTTTTTTTAATATTATAAAATCAATTATGATCTCCCTAATGCTTGTTATATTATTTAACAAGTATTATAACTGAGATTATTAATATTAACAAAATAAAATTTTGATTTAATTTAATTTAAAAGGCAAGCAGAAATAGAATAGAAAGATAGTAATTAAAAGTCAATTTAAGGGCATGTCCCAGATCTTGGGACCACTTAAGACTAAAATGTAGAATTCCATCTTATCTCCCATATTTAATTTGTTAATAATTTAATTGTTTTTTGAAATTTTTAATAAGTCGAACATTCATGACACACTTTATGACTTTCGAAAACGATTCCAAAAATTTCAAATCGATATCTTCTCTAGTTTAGGCTTAAGTACGTGTAAAAAGTCGGTAATATTGATTAATTTTTTTACACGTACTTAAGCCTAAACTAGAGAAAATATCGATTTGAAATTTTGGGAATCGTTTTCGAAAGTCATAAAGTGTGTCATGAATGTTCGACTTATTAAAAATGTTAAAAAACAATTAAATTGTTAACAAATTAAATATGGGAGATAAGATAGAATTCTACATTTTAGTCTCAAGTGGTCCCAAGATCTGGGACATGCCCTTAAATTTAGTATGAATAATATTTCAAAAGATAGATAATTACTACAGGTGGCATATATATAAATATTTTCCTTTTAAATTTAAAATTTATGGGTTTAAATGCCCATAATTTGGACTACTTTCTATCTCACTCTAAATTCTTGCGATAATAGTAAGAATATGAATCACTTTCTTAGATAATATTAAATATTGTGAATCCCCGGAAGGAACAGAGATAGGAAGTATGCTTCAAGATGTCCTCAGGACGTCCATTTTTGTCCCCGGACATTCTGGGACAATGATGTTTTGTCTTGGGGTGATCTTAAAGAAAATCAAGGGACCTCTTTAAAACGTCCTAAAACCGTTCCACAGATGTCCCAAAAAAAAATCCACAGGATGTCCCAGAAACGTTTACAGAATGTCCTAAAAACTTTTCCAGGGTGTCCTAAAAAGGCCTTAGAATGTCCTACAACTTTCCCCAAAATGTCCCAGAATCGTTCACAGAATGTCCTAAAAATGTCACCAGGACGTCCCGAAATTGTCCTTAAGATGTCCTAAAAACGTTCCCAGAATGTCTTAAAAACTTTTCAAGGGTGTCCTAAAAAGTTCCCGAGAATGTCCTAAAATTTTACCCAAAATGTTCCAGAAACTTTTCCTAAAATGTCTCAAAAACGTTTACAGATTGTCCTAAAAACGTCTACAGGAGTCCCAAAAACGTCCTCAAAATGTCCTAAAAACGTCCCCAAAAAGTCCTAAAAACGTCGATAAGATTTTTTCTAATCATTTTACTTTTTCATCTCTGCCCTCCTGGATTTCCAGTAGGAGATTTTTTTGTAAAAGATGAGAATAGCGATGCTTAACGTTTGTGGATTCGCCCTACAACATGGCGGCGTCAAAATGGCAGAGGTTAAAAAAGGTAAAAAAAATCATTTCTGTTGTACCAATTTTTAAGTTTTATCTTACAATTAATGAAACTTGGTACCTAAAAGTTTTTTTGGGTCGCAGATTACGAATCTGTCAATTTTTCAAAATTCAAAATGGCGGATGCAATATGGTGGACGAACATGCGAAATTGTTGGCAAAATGTATTAAACTTACTACGTAAAAATATTATCTTGACTAAATCATTAAATTTTCTTTTTATTATTGTCATTTATTTTTATTCTTAAATTATTTTACGTATTTAGGATTTTGATAAAAAATTATTTTAACAATAATTACTAAAACATAAAATAAATAATCCCTAGTATTTTCAAAATTTCAAAATAGTTTTCAAAATTCAAAATGGCGTTTCCAATATGGCGGATAAAAACGAAACATTTTTGCAAAAATTTATGAAATTTAGTACATGGGGGATTTTAGGGTCGCTGATAACGAATCCGATCATAATATTTTTAAATTCAAAATGGCGGATCCAACAGGGCGGCCATGAAATTAAAAAAAAACTTAAATCTAAAAGTTAAAGATTGGTCCAACAGATATTCATTTTTTACTTTTTTTTAATAGTATCGGACATTTTAACGCCTTCATCGTGAGTTTGAGATTTTTTAACCTTTCAACACAGTGGCGTAACTAGAAAACTCGGGGCCCTGATGGGAAAAAAATTTTGGGGCCTCTCGGAATCTAAAACGATATTGAATACTAAAAAAAAAAAAAAACTTAATCTGTTTCATTTCAATTCCCTATTGTTATGCCACTGTTTCAACAGTTTGTGTTATTTTTATAAAAAATAATTTTTAGATTCTATTTAAGAATAAAATATTCTCTAAATTTTTAAGAATTTTTCTTATTGCTACCTTATAGAGAAAGTATTGTTTTGCCCTCAAATTATCGATTGCGATTTTTTGACATATTTCGACCTCAGGATATCGAAAATGAAATTTTTAAAAAATGTCTATGTGGGTGTGTGTGTCCACATTACGTGTGGCCCAATATCTCGAAGACTATAATACTTAGAAATATGTTTTTTACAAAATTATAGATCCCTCTGGGGGACAAATTATGATATACGTTTGAACCGGATCTATCACATCTAACTATTCTTTTTTCTCATTTAAAAATTTGAAAAAATCGTTTTTTTGCAAAATTGTATTTATTTTTTAAAACGCATCAATTGAGCTATTAGCTAACCCTTTAGTGTAATTTAATCCAAAGTTATCAGCATTTCAAAAATTGAAAAATTTGAAAATCTTGTTTTTTAATTATTTTATTTTTACGCTTTATTACAAGCTGCAATATATTTTTATTATTATGTAGATAATTAAAAAACACATCGAATGAGCTATTTGCGAACCTTCAACTGTAATCCTGTTCCGAGTTATCAAGGTTTCAAAAATTAAAATTTTTTATAAAAATTAATTTTTTTATGTTTTTTTGCGTTTTATATAAATTTTATGGAGAATAATTTTTACTTGCTTTTAGACAACCCAAAAATGCATCAGTTAGTTTATTTAATATTTTTTTTGCGAGCTATTAATTAAAACTTAGTGGTGTTTTTAGTAATCTCTACACGGAAGAACTTTTGGTTTTAATAGTTAATATTATAGTATGTATTTTTACAAAATTTCGAATGTAAATCAGGATATAACTGTAAAATGGTATTTTATACTACAGGACTAGAAGAATATGCATTTTCGACAGATAATATTTATATATTTTGAAATTAAAATTTACTATTTAAAACTGGAAAGATTGCTTTTTTTTAAAGCAAAATGAAACTAGTAAAAAGTATAATCTAAAAAAATAATTAAAATTATTTAATTTTTATTAAATAATAGTTTTTATAAAAAAACTTACAAAAATAAGTTAAAAATATTACTATATTCAATAGGAAGCAACAATAAAATAAGTTCATCTTGAACATATTACAATTAAAAAGATTATATTTCAAAATAATGCTTTGTTGAAATTCCATTAACTATTGGAAAATTGGCGGCCATGACAGTTTAACCGTTGTCAGCGTGTTGTCACTGTTGATTTGTTTATTCGGGTTATATAATTTTTCTCTTAAAAGAAACAATTAAATCGTTAACGTATAGTAAAGTGGGTGAAAAATAACACAATAAATACTTTTCACGTGATAGTTTTATTCAATATAAACCGGTTATATCATGTAAAAACTTTTAAGTGAATTTTGAATTTGGCGGATGTCAAACTTCAGCTATTGTTCACAGATGGAAACTTGTGATTTTTGTGGATTTTTCTCAAAAGCGGTAATGTATTATGTCGATTAGTATATAAGAAAATTTTTCCCTTCAAACATTATATGTTTTGTGCGATGCGTTAAGAATATATATATGTGCGTGCGAATTATCGTTAGTGTTTAGGTTATGTTAGGATTTCGTTTGTGACGGTGATTGTGTTTATATGTATATAGGAGTGTTCAAAATATATGGAATTTGAATTACCGCAGGTAACCTATAATAATATAATAATCATGAAAATCGGTTTATTTGCCTTTTTATAGGAATTACTTATTAATCTCGATTTTACTAATTCCAAAACTCAATAGTAATTTTCCCAACAAAATGGTGATTCAAGTTTCTTTTAACATTTCCTATCGAAAATAGTAAATATTAAATAGAAATAGTAAATTCTGAAAACATAACGATATATCCTTGTTTCCTATCGAAATTTTGTAAAAATAAATACTATAATATTAAGTATTAAAATCGAAAGTCTTTCCGTGTATAAGAAAGCAATGTTTTCAAAAATGAATACCAAAAATTACTCACACCAAATAAATACTTGAGATATTTGTAATTTTGTAATTTTCGAAAAAAATTCTTCTGATTGCAAACATGGTTGTAATTTTCTAATTAATAGAAAAATAATTTTTAAAAACAGAAAGTTATTTAATTTTATATTTTATATGAATAATAAACGAATAAGTGTTTGTTATTTGATATCGGAGGAAATTCACTTCAATTTATAATATAATTGATGCTTATAATTAGTTTTATAAACCAAATAATTACTTTCATCAAGCTTGTTCAATTTATATTTTCCATTCCTTATAATCGAAGAATTTATATCACGAGTTCTTTACCTGTGTGTCTGACTAAGCGTAACTCTTCCTACTTGAAGATACTCCTCTACTGAAAAACTTTAATAATTTTTCGCAACTCTTCAACTGTTGTTATACTATCAATGAAGTGTCAGAAATGCAAATTCTCAAAAAAAATTCTATTCAGATTTTTTAATTTTAAAAAATCAATTACGGATTCATGAACGATATTACAAAAAAATATATAGTCCGAAGGTTGGTTCAAAAAATAAAAATTTTCGAATATTGTTTGAAGGCCTGCGGAAGTCGACTACAAATAAAAAAAATTACCTCTTTTTTTTTTTTTTTTTTTTTTTCGATTTGACAATATTAAGAAATGTTGCTTGCACCGACTATTTGCCTATAAAAAATGCATTGGAAAAGTGTACTTTATTAAAAAAATTACGAAAGAATGTTCAGAAGTTTATGAGACCTCGATAAATGTTCAAAGTTAAAGAAACTGTCAATTATTTTTTTTTTCAAACTGACCCTTTTTGAGGGTACCTTAAAAATCACCCCTAAACGTAAATTAAGCATTTATAAATAAATAGGTCTAAATATTATTTTTTATGCCTCTTTTTTAGGGTTTCGTGGTTCGGGACCGAAACCCTTATAGTGAGACTTTGTCGTCCGTCCGTCCGTCCGTCCGTCCGTCCGTCCGTCCGTCCGTCCGTCGTACACAGTAGCCTATATTACTTCAAGTAGCCTATGTCACATTTCAAGTAGCCTATGTCACTTCAAGTAGCCTATGTCACACTTCAAGTAGCCCACGTCACTTCAAGTAGCCTATGTCACACTTCAAGTAGCCCATGTCACTTCAAGTAGCCTATGTCACATTTCAAGTAGCCTATGTCACACTTCAAGTAGCCTATGTCACTTCAAGTAGCCTGTCACTTCAAGTAGCCTGTCACTTCAAGTAGCCTATGTCACACTTCAAGTAGCCCATGTCACATCAAGTAGCCTATGTCACACTTCAAGTAGCTTATGTCACTTCAAGTAGCCTATGTCACTTCAAGAAGCCTATATCACTTTAAGTAGCCTATGTCACTTCAAGTAGCCTGTCACTTCAAGTAGCCTATGTCACACTTCAAGTAGCCCATGTCACTTCAAGTAGCCTATGTCACTTCAAGTAGCCTATATCACACTTCAAGTAGCCTATGTCACTTCAAGTAGCCTGTCACTTCAAGTAGCCTATGTCACACTTCAAGTAGCCCATGTCACTTCAAGTAGCCTATGTCACACTTCAAGTAGCCTATGCCACTTCAAGAAGCCTATGTCACATTTCAAGTAGCCTATGTCACTTCAAGTAGCCTATATCACACTTCAAGTAGCTTATGTCACTTCAAGTAGCCTATGTCACTTCAAGAAGCCTATGTCACTTTAAGTAGCCTATGTCACTTCAAGTAGCCTATATCACACTTCAAGTAGCCTATGTCACTTCAAGTAGCCTGTCACTTCAATTAGCCTATGTCACACTTCAAGTAGCCCATGTCACTTCAAGTAGCCTATGTCACACTTCAAGAAGCCTATGTCACACTTCAAGTAGCCTATGTCACTTCAAGTAGCCTATATCACACTTCAAGTAGCCTATGTCACTTCAAGTAGCCTGTCACTTCAAGTAGCCTATGTCACACTTCAAGTAGCCCATGCCACTTCAAGTAGCCTATGTCACTTCAAGAAGCCTATGTCACACTTCAAGTAGCCTATATCACACTTCAAGTAGCTTATGTCACTTCAAGTAGCCTATGTCACACTTCAAATAGCCTATGTTACTTCAAGTAGCCTATGTCACTTCAAATAGCCTATGCCACACTTCAAGTAGCCTATGTCACATTTCAAGTAGCCCATGTCACTTCAAGTAGCCTATATCACACTTCAAGTAGCCTATGTCACTTCAAGTAGCCTGTCACTTCAAGTAGCCTATGTCACACTTCAAGTAGCCCATGTCACTTCAAGTAGCCTATGTCACTTCAAATAGCCTATGCCACACTTCAAGTAGCCTATGTCACATTTCAAGTAGCCCATGTCACTTCAAGTAGCCTATGTCACACTTCAAGTAGCCTATGCCACACTTCAAGTAGCCTATGTCACATTTCAAGTAGCCCATGTCACTTCAAGTAGCCTATGTCACATTTCAAGTAGCTTATGTCACTTTAAGTAGCATATGTCACACTTCAAGTAGCCTATGTCACACTTCAAGTAGCCTATGTCACACTTCAAGTAGCCTATGTCACACTTCAAATAGCCTATGTTACTTCAAGTAGCCTGTGTCACTTCAAATAGCCTATGCCACACTTCAAGTAGCCTATGTCACATTTCAAGTAGCCGATGTCACTTCAAGTAGCCTATGTCACACTTCAAGTAGCCTATGTCACACTTCAAGTAGCCTATGTCACACTTCAAGTAGCCTATGTCACACTTCAAATAGCCTATGTTACTTCAAGTAGCCGATGTCACTTCAAGTAGCCTATGTCACACTTCAAGTAGCCTATGTCACATTTCAAGTAGCTTATGTCACTTTAAGTAGCATATGTCACACTTCAAGTAGCCTATCTCACTTCAAGTAACCTGTGTCACTTTAAGTTTCCTATGTTATTCAGCTTTTCAGATTGCATGTGAGACAGACGGAAACATAGAGTAACAGAAGACCACGAAACCCTAGATTGTAGGCGCAATGCGCCTGCTTTCTGTGCTGTTTATTAATAGATTTCTTTACTTAGCAAAATACAAGATTCTCTACATTTGTAAATTAATTTTTCATTGTTTAAACAATTAAAATTTTTGTAAACAATTTTTTTTAGTATTTTCTGTTTTAACTAAATATAGAAATATATTTATAATTAAGAAAAGTACAAATATCAGATTATAGTAATAAAATAACTTTTCTCTCAAACAAAAGTTTATAAAAAAAAAAAATTTATGTCATACATTATTATTTATACCTTATGGTACAGGTTTTTTTATTAATGAAAAATTAACACAACTAATTATTTCTAGGTAAGTATAAGGTAAAAGATTTAAAATTTTTCTATATGAGTTATTAAAAAAAAAAAAACCTAAAATATGCACAAAAAGATTGTTTACACAAATATAAATTGTTTAAACAATTAAAAAGAGTTGAAAATTGCAAACGGAAAAATTCGGGATATTTCTATAATGCTGAAAGCGAAATGTTTATAGGTGAATTTCATTTAAAAATGTTTTAAACAATTTAAATTGTTTAAACAAATAAACAAAATATTTAATGAAAAAATTTTATAAATTTTATATACAATTTTAAAAAAGCTTTAAAAAAAGTTTTTGTTCATTTATTTGTTAATAAAAAATGAAAAAAATGTAAACTATATATTTACTAAATAAAAACACTAGACTATTGCAGCAATAAATTTAATTAACATTTCTACAATACTAGCCTACAGTAAGCAATAATATGCGTTTAAAGTCCAAAAAAAGATTTTTTTTATTTTAACGTGTAATAAACAATTGTTAACAATTTTTGTCTAAAAATAAAAAACGTACATTTTATGTAGAATTTTATTACCTTTAATTTAAAAAGAAGAATTTGTATATCGGTTACAAAGTTGTAGTCTAAAAATCAATTTTTCCAAAGGCATTTTTTTTCCCCCACTATGTAACGTGACAATGAATCTGAGACGAAGAAAAAGTAGTCTCGCCAGAAAAGTCAGGCCACGACTTATAAAATCGCGAGCCGAAAAAGAATACGAAGTCAACATTGAAGCGGAAAGCCAGGGCATTCTGCTGTGGCAGGAGAAAAACTTCTACTTCGCATAATCCTTCCAAATTCAGTGTATTCATCCGTCGAACTGCTTATCGCATTGGTAGAACGATAGAACGAGAAGCGAACGATAAATCGACGCCCTAGAATTTTTCAGCGCTCCACACTCGCGGATATCCTCCATGATTCATGCCGTTTTCCTATCTGCATAATGCAAAAAACCCATCTGCGATTTCTGTAATGGAACTTGGAAAAACATTTCCTGCCAGTATATTGAATTTAAGAAGTGGAAGAAAAGGATATTCTATGAATTTTTATCTCTTTAATACAATAATCGCGAGAGGAAGTTGTTTTCAATTTGTTTCAAATCAGTTTATATTTTTAACCCCTTTATGTCCCACTTACAATATCCTCAATATCTTCCAAAAAAAAATTAATTTTTTTTATTCCATCTTGATGCGTTCTCTTCAGGAAGGATAGCCAGTCGATGCTTACTTTTCAAGCTGGTATTGTTAAAGATTTACGTTTGGGTAAATTTCACCCAGTCCGTAAGAAACGTTACAATATCAAATTGCTTTGAAATATCGACAGATATTTTTAATAAAAACTTTCGTAAATAAAAAAATATCACAAATCTGACAAAGCTAACACGTTTCTAAGAAAATTTTAAATAGATTTGAAAAAAAAAATGTTTAAATTCATTAATTACAGCCTACGATACAGGCGACCAAAGTTGCTGGGTTACGCTGACCCATGTCCGTACGGACCGTTACACTTTTATAGTCCGTACCCTGAGGGTTAATTTGATAAAAAGTTGAAACTAAACAATTATAATTTGTTTAAACACAATTAAATAAAATAAAATTAAATTAAATAAAATTACATTATTTTTAATTTGTTGTAAGTAACTGGTTACATTCGTCTTGAAAAGTTGTAAAATTGAGGATAAGGTTACAACTTTCTAATTTAATTTGATAAACAGTTGTAAATAAACAACAATAATTTGTTTAAACAAATAATTAATTACTTGAAATAATTGGTAAAAGTCCATATTTATGTAATTTATTGAAAATTATACAAAAAAATGTCCAAAAAAAGTAATAAATAATTTTTAACTATTTTTCCCTTATTTTTCATTTTATGGGGTTTTTTTTGGGGGGGGGGGGTTCACAGTGATCTGAAACCCGATTTTAGCTGGACAAAACTATATTTACTCAAAACCCCTTTGATCCAATTTTTATTCACTTAGTTTTTAGCAGTTTTTGTGGTCGCTGATTACCAAAAAATAACCAATAATTATATATATGGGTCATTCTTTGTCAAAATACCCCATCTGCACATTATCAAAATTTTTGTTATGAGGTCTAGTTTCTAATGCTGTTTGGTGTTTAATAAAACTCATTAATCATAACCTCAAAATGACGGTTCCATTAAAAAAAAAAAACATTTTTTCCACAAAAATTGCTATAAAGAAAAGAAAAACTACATTTTCTTAACCAGGGTAGCATATACTATAGTGTTTTGACTTACTGAATACAAATTCACTGTCAGTTTAGAAATGCAAAATGGCGGATCCAATATGACGGACAAAAATTTAAAAATCTATCGTATTCAGTTAAAATTAGTAACCTGGGTTTTTTTTGGAACTTCTAATCAAGTTCTAAAATGGCGGAAAATACTCTGGAATATCACCCTAATTTTTTAAATTAGTAACCAGAATTATTATCCCCTAAAAACCACCCCTGAGGAAAATAGTCGAAAAAAATTGAAAAAATTCTTTAATTTCTACAAAAAAATTTTAATGAAGTTCTGAAATGTCGGAAAATACGTAAGAATAGGCTCCCTAGTTTTTCCAGTTAATAACCAGAATAATCATCCCCAAAAAACAAACCCTGAGATTAAACAATTAAAATTGTTTAAAATTAACTTTTCATTAATTTTAGCTAGAATCATATGGTTTTTGCAATTTTTATTAAAGAACTATAAAGAAGTTATTTATGCATAATTCGCAATATACATTTAATTGTTTTACCAATTTTAATTTGTTTAAACAATTTTAATTGCTAAAATCAATTTTTTATTAAATTCTCCTAGAACTATCTTGTTTTTTGTTTTCTTCATTAAAGAAATGTCGCGAATTTTTTGTCTACAAATTTAAGGACTTTTCAATTGTTTAATTGGCAATTGTTTATCTAAATTTATATGCTTTTTATTCAAGAAAACATTATTTTATAATTATAATTTTATATAATTGGCACATTTTTCTATTATAAATATTTTTCTGTATATTAAATATATTTAATATATATATTATGTATAAATATACATATATATTGATATTATATACATCGATGAGTTGTAATAAAGCTTGATTTATTATGACGCATTTTTTATTGAATGTATATTGTGAATTATGAATAAATAACTTCTTCATAGTACTTCAATGAAAATGGCAAAAAACTACAAAATTCTAGCTGAATTTAATGAGAAGTTGATTTTAACCAATTATAACAGTTTAAACAATCAATTAAATAATTAAATTAATTAAATTGGTTTTCCTTACGCTATTTAAAAAATTGTAAGCTTTTAAGATACTTAATTAAAACAGAAAGTATGAAAAAATGTGTTTAAACAAATTAAAATTGTTTAAAAAATTGAAGGTATATTGGGAATTGCGTATAAATAACTTTTTTATAGTTCTTCAATGAAATTTGAAAAAAACCACATGATTCTAGGTGAATTTAATAAAAAGTTGATTTTAAACAATTTTTATTATTTAAACAATTAATTAAATTAAATAATTTAAATTATATCAATTTAATTGTTTTTGCCTTCGTTATTTAAAGAGTTGTAAGCTTTTAAGATATTTAATTAAAACAAAAAAAATAAAAACAAAATTGTTTAAACAATTAAAAATTTATTAAATAATGCAGCGAGCCTTGTATTTTGTCCAGTCAAAAAATTTATAAAGAAGAGCGACGTAAAAAAATAATATTTTAGACCTATTTACTTAAAAATTGCAGATGAAAAAATTCGCGATATTTTTTTAATACAGAAAACAAAAAACGAAATACTTCTAGGAGAATCGAATGAAAAATTGATTATAACAATTAAAATTATTTAAACGAATAAACAAACTATTTCATGTAAAATTCTTCTGTTAATTGTTACTGAAGAATCGACAGCTATTAAAAAAAAATTAAATTCAAAAATATAAGAAGATTAAATTCTTTAAACAAATTAAAATTAGTAAAACAATTGAATGTATATTGTGAATTATAAATAAATGACTTCTTTATTGTTTTTTAATGAAAATTGCAAATAATACATGATTCTAGCTAAAACTAATGAAAAGTTGATTTTAAACAATTTTAATTGTTCAAGCAATGAATTAAATTAAATTAATTAAACTGATTTTCCCTTCGCTATTTAAAAAGTTGTTAGCTTTTAAGATACTTAATTAAAGCAGGAAGTATGAAAAAATATGTTTAAACAAATTGTTTGTTTTAATTGTTTTTCCCTTCGCTATTTAAAAAGTTGTAACCTTTTAAGATATTTAATTAAAACAAAAAATATGAAAAAAATTGTTTAAACAATTAAAATTGTATTTAATAATACAGCGAACCTTGTATTTTGTTCAGTAAAAAAATTTATAAATAAAAGCGACGTAAAAAATAATATTTTAGACATATATACGAATATAATTCGTATAATTTGATCCTTATAAAACAATTTACATTTTTTCACCCACACATCTATTATTATATTATTTTTTTACGAACTTCTTTACAAATTATTGTTATTGTTAAGAAAAATGTCTGTACATTAGTTTAATTACCGTCAAGTGGGGCTATTTTGTGCATCAAAGTTTGCTTATTTATAAAGTTGTGTAAAAAATTTTTTTGAACGTTTTTGTTGCATGAAGTATTATTTCCAGATATTCTAGAGTACAATAAAGGAAAACAAAGCCAGAAATATTTTTTTTCTAGGAATTGTTTAACTAATTTGAATGTAAAACACTAAAATTTCACAAAAAAGTAGATTTACAAAAAAAGTTATTTCTTTAAGAAAATTTTACTTAAAATAACTTCTATTACACTTTTTGAGTTATTTTAAGAGAAAAAGTTTCAAAACTAACTTGAAAAGCATGTAATTATTAATGTTACTTTTTTGAGGTTTTTAAGGGACCATGTGTAAAACTGAGATTTTATGCTTATTTCTTGTCTTTTATAACAAAACTAAGACAAAAATGTTTCAAAACGAAATTCTAAAGTAATGTTTACTAACTACAAAACAAATTATTGAAAAAAAACTTGATTTTAAAGAATGCACAAAACACTTACACTTTTTTCTTAAAATATGCAATAAAAAGTTAGCGCATCACGTATACATCATCACAACTAAACTGTCAACAAGTATTATTAATACCTTTAGAAACAATTTTAAACTTCCAGAGATCTGAACAGAATTTTGAGAACTTTGAAAATTTTCAGCTTGATTTTTACGACTTTACGATTTTTTTTCTGATTTCCGATAAAGAATTAAGTAAATTCATTTAGTACAGTACCGTCGGAAATTGTCTGTCCACCCATTTTTTAAGGTTTGAAAAACATCTTTAAACGTACAAAGTACAAATATTAAAATTTTTCTGTGTTTATTTCCTTAAAGTAGATAAAATTTTAAGGAAAATAAGGCCTGAGTGAAGTGAGTTAGTCAATTTTTCTTTGAAATATGTTAAAAAATGTGGAATTTTTAATGTTTTAGAAAAATTGAAATTACTCTCGAAATAATATAGGTTTTTTAAAGTTTCTATGCTTATTTTAAAAGAAATTTTCTGGAGAATAAGACTATTGCTTAGACATTAAGTGCAATTTTTTTCCTAGTATATGCAAGGCTCGGAAGTTGGACCAAAAATATAAAAAAATTATTGTTTATATCTTGATATCAAATACAGCTATATAAAATATACCAAGGTCATAATTGTCAATAACTTTCGGAAGGAAGTAATATAATATATATATTGGAATTTTAAAAATTATTTTTATGTCAAAATAGTGTCTTCAAAATTTGATAAATTTTTTGGTCCAACTTCCGAGCCTTGCATATGCTAGGAAAAAAATTGCACATTAATGCTTAAACAACAATGTTATTCTACAGTAAATTCCCTTTAAAACAAGCATAGGAACTTTAAAAAACCTTTATTATTTCAAGAGTAATTTCAATTTTTGTAAAACATTAAAAATTCCACATTTTTTAACATATTTCAATGAAAAATTAACTAACTCACTTCACTCAGGCCTGATTTTCCTCAAAATTTTATCTACTTTAAGGAAATAAACACAGAAAAATTTTAATAATTATACTTTGTACGTTTAAAGACGTTTTTCAAACCTTAAAAAATAGCTGACAATTCCCGACGGTACTGTACTCTCTGCAGTTTCGTTATCAGAAAATATTTATACCAAGTAGCAAATCTAAGCAACTGAATATAAAGATATAAATATAAATATAAATATAAATATATAAATATATAAATGCTGAATTCATATTTGGGGGTGGTTATTTAACGCACCTCTAGAGAGGGTCAGTTTGCAAAAAAAGGGTTTTTTTTTCATTTGTTGTCGATTTCCTTGCGACTTTAAACGATTTTCAAAAATTCTCTTTTTTTGAAGCACACTTATACATAAATACTTTTAAAGACATGATGACAAAGGTTAAACCCACTATAGTGCACTGTTAAAAAAATGGTATATGCGCTTACAACTTTACACCAGTGTTAAGAAATCGGTGCGATTTTGGCCGTGCACTACACCGGCCGAGTGTAAACTTAAAACAAATTGGGATTTACAACCAAGCGGTGTAAACGGACTATCAAATCGCACCAAAAAGTGCGATTGTCAGTTTCTTTGTCTAACTGTCCCTCTCTTCGCCCCCTTTGTCAACATCTGAGAATAGCCATTTTTACGTTTTCTTCTAATTTTCGTTTTCATTAAATCCACTAGCAGACAACTATATATATGACATGACTAGAAGTTTCCGATGCGCGAACGCGCGACATGTTTTTCCCACGTTCAAAATTGAAACAGCCCATTACTAGTAAACTAAATGATTATTAAATATTTAAATATGATAAATCCAGTTTATCAAAAACATAATATACCTAATGTAACTTAATATATAAAGTGAAAAACAATAAAACACAGAAGTAAATAAAAACAAAAAGAGATTACTCGACGACATAACCTAAACAAAGTATTGAAAATAATGTCATATCAATTTATTCAATTCTCTAGTCTATTCTATGTGGCATATAAATTTCCCGAATATTATTTCAGCTTCTTTAAGATATTTTAAATTCAGAATTGTATTTAAAAACAATTGGAATTTATTTTTATAATTAAAAAAAACAGGAACAGGTTTTATAATAGAGAAAAATATCAATTGTTGTAGAATCGAATGTTTTTTACAAAATGTATTCTATGTGGCAAATAAATATCCAAAATATTGTTTTAGTTTTTTTAAGATATTCCAAACTCAAAACTGTATTAAAAAAGAATTGGATGATATTTCTATAATTTATTAAAACAAAAACAGGTTTTAGAATAGAGACACAATATCAATTTTTGTAAAACCGAATACTTTTTCCAAATTCTATTCTATGTGGTATATAAATTTGCTAAATATGTTTTGCAATTCCTTAGGCTGTGTTAAAATAAGAACTGTATTAAAAAAAATTAGATAATATTTTTAAATTTTATCGAAACAAGAACAAGTTTTAGAATAGACACAAAATATCCCTTACGAAAGTTTATGACATAAAATGTATGTCATACGCGCTTGACGTAAATTACATGACGTTTTTTCGCGACGTCAAGTAAATCACGTCAGAAAAATTACGTCAAAAAAAAAAAATGCCACAAATCGCTAAAATAAATGATTTTTTAAGAAATAAACGATTCTAAACAGCAAAATACAAAAAACAATGAACAGCTTGGGTTGTAAACTACACATAAAGGTTATGTGTAGCTTAAAATTAATAAAAGTTATATTTCAGTTAATAAATACAATTTTTAAATTTAATAAATTAAAAAAGAATTTTAAAAATACAAATTACTATAAAAGTGAACGAATTAAGATTAATTGTTGCTACAATTAACTGCGAGAACCTCACATAATGAGGATATTTTTTAAAAACAAATTTGGGGGGACAGGGAATCGAACCCGGGTTCGCCGCACGCAACTAACTAAAACCTAACGCCTAACCAACTGAGCTATCTCGATTAACTTCTATACAAACAACAAATCTTTTTCTTAAACTGCAAGTCCATATTATGTGTTTTGCTGGAAAATATGTAAAAAAGCAAAAATCTAAATTCCTAAACGACTTATTATGATAAAACTTATTGTTTTAAAGAAGCCAGACAATATACAAAGAAATAAATAGTTTATTTCTAAAAGAAAACATAAAGAACTGAATTCCGTCAACCCAAAGCAAAACAACAATATAAAATGAGTTCAAAATTATTGCAAATGATTAATGGATGCCTCCTCAATCAGATTGCACTTGCACAATCTTTAAAAATTGGCAAATTAATAATAAAAATAGCGAAAACAAGTAAGTTGTTTAAGCCAACTAATCTGCACAGATTGACCACCAATCAGAGGAGGTCACGTGCTTTTCTGCACGAAAATCAAATCACTCTTGTTGACTTAAAGAATATATCAGTACAAAAATCAAAAGTTTAAACAAAAATAATTGATTAATCAATTCTGATCATTATTGAAAGCATAATTATTTCATTTCTTAAGAACAAAATGTTAAAATTAATAAAATTAAACTTAAAAGTAAACTAATTAAATCCAAACAAAAATAAAATATTTATCTACCACAAAATTAACAATTAAAAAAATAAAACTTTAATTACACAAAAAAAAATTGAGATATTAAGATAACAAAAATTAAAATGTACGACAGGTAGTAGCAGAAAGGGGCACAACAATCAATTTGCACAAAAAAATCTAATCAAAATCTAAAATGGTTGATCATACTCAAAAATATACAATTTAATTATTTGAATTAATAAAAAAAATGATCAACCCATGAAAACCACCCTAAAGGATGATATTCTGACAAAATTATTAAAAAAATAAAAATTCGTTCAAAAAAAAATCTAATCACAATCTGAAAGAGTAAAACATACTCAGAAATATACACCCTAACTTTGTAAATTAATAACAAAAAATATCAACACCTGAAAACCACCCCTAATAAAAACATTCGGATAAAATTAAAAAGGAAAATATCAATTTACGCAAAAAAATTGTAAAAAAAATTTGAAATGCTAAAACATAACCTATATCTGAAACAATAATTTTGTCCGTTTATTATACATATGGGAACATTCCTTCATAATTATGCCTTGCCAGAAATTATTGGCAAAAAACACTAAAAAAATTTCAGTCAAATATCAATTATTTTCCACATTTCTAGATCTAATTTCAAACTTTTTCATCTCTAAACAAACAAAATTAAACATAAATTGAGCTACTGCGCATTGATTTCAACTTGTGAAAAAATGAAAATTCAATGCATTTTTGCCTTGCCAGAAATATTTGCCAAAATACTCTAAAAAATTTTCAGCCAAATATCATTTATTTTCCGTACTTCTAGATCTAATTTCTAACTTTTTCATATATTAACGAACAAAGTTGAATAAAAATTAACCCAATGCGCGTTACATTCAAATTGTCAAAAAGTGAAAATTTAATCAATTTTTGCCTTGCCAGAAAAATTTGGCAAAATACACTAAAAAATTTTCAGGCAAATATCAATTATTTTCCGTGTTTCTAGATCTAATTTCAAACTTTTTCATATATTAACGAACAAAATTGTACAAAAATTAAGCGACTACGCGTTACATTCAAATTGTCAAAAAATGAAAATTTAGTCAATTTTCGCCTTACCAGAAAATTTTAGCAAAATACACTAAAAAATTTTCAGTCAAATATCAGTTATTTTCCGTGTTTCTAGATCAAATTTCAAACTTTTTTATATATTAACGAACAAAATTGTACAAAAATTAAGCGACTGCGCGTTACATTCAAATTTTAAATACATGAATATTTAGTCAATTTTTACATTGCCAGAAAAATTTGGCAAAATACAGTAAAAAATTTTCAGCCAAATATCAATTTTTTTCCGTGTTTCTAGATCTAATTTCAAACTTTTTCATATATTACCAAACAAAATTGTACAAAAATTAACCCAGTGCGCATTAGTTTTAACTTGTCAAAAAATTAAAATTCCATCAATTTTCGCCTTGCCAGAAAAATTTGGCAAAATACACTAAAAAATTTTCAGCCAAATATCAAGTATTTTCCGTGTTTCTGGATCTAATTTCAAACTTTTTCATACATTAACGAACAAAATAGTACAAAAATTATGCGACTGCGCGTTACATTCAACTTGTCAAAAAATGAAAATTCAATCAATTTTCGCCTCACCAGAAAATTTTAGCAAAATACACTAAAAAATTTTCAGTCGAATATCAATTTTTTTCCGTGTTTCTAGATCTAATTTCAAACTTTTTCATATATTACCAAACAAAATTGTACAAAAATTAACCCAGTGCGCATTAGTTTTAACTTTTCAAAAAATTAAAATTCCATCAATTTTCGCCTTGCCAGAAAAATTTGGCAAAATACACTAAAAAATTTTCAGCCAAATATCAAGTATTTTCCGTGTTTCTGGATCTAATTTCAAACTTTTTCATACATTAACGAACAAAATAGTACAAAAATTATGCGACTGCGCGTTACATTCAACTTGTCAAAAAATGAAAATTCAATCAATTTTCGCCTCACCAGAAAATTTTAGCAAAATACACTAAAAAATTTTCAGTCGAATATCATTTATTTTCCGTACTTCTGGATCTAATTTCTAACTTTTTCATATATTAACGAACAAAGTTGAATAAAAATTAACCCAATGCGCGTTACATTCAAATTGTCAAAAAGTGAAAATTTAATCAATTTTTGCCTTGCCAGAAAAATTTGGCAAAATACACTAAAAAATTTTCAGGCAAATATCAATTTTTTTCCGTGTTTCTAGATCTAATTTCAAACTTTTTCATATATTACCAAACAAAATTGTACAAAAATTAATCGACTGCGCATTAGTTTAAACTTGACAAAAAATTAAAATTCCATCAGTTTTCGCCTCGCCAGAAAAAATTTGCAAAAAACACTAAAAAATTATCAGTCAAATATCAGTTATTTTCCTTGTTTCTAGATCAAATTTCAAACTTTTTTATATATTAACGAACAAAATTGTACAAAAATGAAGCGACTGCGCGTTACATTCAATTTGTCAAAAATTGAATATTTAGTCAATTTTTAACTTGCCAGAAAAATTTAGCAAAATACAGTAAAAAATTTTCAGCCAAATATCAATTATTTTCCGTGTTTCTAGATCTAATTTCAAACTTTTTTATATATTAACGAACAAAATTGTACAAAAATTAACCCAGTGCGCATTAGTTTTAACTTGTCAAAAAATTAAAATTCCATCAATTTTCGCCTCACCAGAAAATTTTAGCAAAATACACTAAAAAATTTTCAGTCAAATATCATTTATTTTTCGTACTTCTAGATCTAATTTCAAACTTTTTCATATATTAACGAACAAAATTGTACAAAAATTAAACGACTACGCGTTACATTCAAATTGTCAAAAAATGAAAATTTAGTCAATTTTCGCTTCACCAGAAAATTTTAGCAAAATACACTAAAAAATTTTCAGTCAAATATCAGTTATTTTCCGTGTTTCTAGATCAAATTTCAAACTTTTTTATATATTAACGAACAAAATTGTACAAAAATTAAGCGACTGCGCGTTACATTCAAATTTTAAATAAATGAATATTTAGTCAATTTTTACATTGCCAGAAAAATTTGGCAAAATACAGTAAAAAATTTTCAGCCAAATATCAATTTTTTTCCGTGTTTCTAGATCTAATTTCAAACTTTTTCATATATTACCAAACAAAATTGTACAAAAATTTATCGACTGCGCATTAGTTTAAACTTGACAAAAAATTAAAATTCCATCAATTTTCGCCTCGCCAGAAAAAATTTGCAAAAAACACTAAAAAATTTTCAGTCAAATATCAGTTATTTTCCGTGTTTCTAGATCAAATTTCAAACTTTTTTATATATTAACGAACAAAATTGTACAAAAATGAAGCGACTGCGCATTGGTTTCAGCTTGTTAAAGTTGCTCAATTTATGTTCAATTTTGTTCGTTAATATATGAAAAAGTTCGAAATTAGATCTAGAAGCGCGGAAAAGAATTGATATTTGGCTGAAAATTTTTTAGTGTATTTTGCCAAATTTTTCTGGCAAGGCGAAAATTGATGGAATTTTAATTTTTTGACAAGTTAAAACTAATGCGCACTGGGTTAATTTTTGTACAATTTTGTTTGTTAATATATAAAAAAGTTTGAAATTAGATCTAGAAACACGGAAAATAATTGATATTTGGCTGAAAATTTTTAACTGTATTTTGCTAAATTTTTCTGGCAAGTTAAAAATTGACTAAATATTCAATTTTTGACAATTTGAATATAACGCGCAGTCGCTTAATTTTTGTACAATTTTGTTCGTTAATATATAAAAAAGTTTGAAATTTGATCTAGAAACACGGAAAATAACTGATATTTGACTGAAAATTTTTTAGTGTTTTTTGCAAATTTTTTCTGGCGAGGCGAAAATTGATGGAATTTTAATTTTTTGTCATTAGTTTAAACTAATGCGCAGTCGATTAATTTTTGTACAATTTTGTTTGGTAATATATGAAAAAGTTTGAAATTAGATCTAGAAACACGGAATATAATTGATATTTGGCTGAAAATTTTTTAGTGTATTTTGCCAAATTTTTCTGGCAATGTAAAAATTGACTAAATATTCATTTATTTAAAATTTGAATGTAACGCGCAGTCGCTTAATTTTTTTACAATTTTGTTCGTTAATATATAAAAAAGTTTGAAATTTGATCTAGAAACACGGAAAATAACTGATATTTGACTGAAAATTTTTTAGTGTATTTTGCTAAAATTTTCTGGTGAGGCGAAAATTGACTAAATTTTCATTTTTTGTCAATTTGAATGTAACGCGTAGTCGTTTAATTTTTGTACAATTTTGTTCGTTAATATATGAAAAAGTTTGAAATTAGATCTAGAAACACGGAATATAATTGCTATTTGACTGAAAATTTTTTAGTGTATTTTGCCAAATTTTTCTGGCAAGGCGAAAATTGATGGAATTTTAATTTTTTGACAAGTTAAAACTAATGCGCACTGGGTTAATTTTTGTACAATTTTGTTCGTTAATATATAAAAAAGTTTGAAATTAGATCTAGAAACACGGAAAATATTTGATATTTGGCTAAAAATTTTTTAGCGTTTTTTGAAAATTTTTTCTGGCGAGGCGAAAATTGATGGAATTTTAATTTTTTGTCAAGTTTAAACTAATGCGCAGTCGCTTAATTTTTGTACAATTTTGTTTGTTAATATATAAAAAAGTTTGAAATTTGATCTAGAAACACGGAAAATAACTGATATTTGACTGAAAATTTTTTAGTGTATTTTGCTAAAATTTTCTGGTGAGGCGAAAATTGATTGAATCTTCATTTTTTGACAAGTTGAATGTAACGTGCCGTCGCTTAATTTTTGTACTATTTTGTTCGTTAATGTATGAAAAAGTTTGAAATTAGATCCAGAAACACGGAAAATACTTGATATTTGGCTGAAAATTTTTTAGTGCATTTTGCCAAATTTTTCTGGCAAGGCGAAAATTGATGGAATTTTAATTTTTTGACAAGTTAAAACTAATGCGCACTGGGTTAATTTTTGTACAATTTTGTTCGTTAATATATAAAAAAGTTTGAAATTAGATCTAGAAACACGGAAAATAATTGATATTTGGCTGAAAATTTTTTACTGTATTTTGCTAAATTTTTCTGGCAAGTTAAAAATTGACTAAATATTCAATTTTTGACAATTTGAATGTAACGCGCAGTCGCTTCATTTTTGTACAATTTTGTTCGTTAATATATAAAAAAGTTTGAAATTTGATCTAGAAACACGGAAAATAACTGATATTTGACTGAAAATTTTTTAGTGTTTTTTGCAAATTTTTTCTGGCGAGGCGAAAATTGATGGAATTTTAATTTTTTGTCAAGTTTAAACTAATGCGCAGTCGATTAATTTTTGTACAATTTTGTTTGGTAATATATGAAAAAGTTTGAAATTAGATCTAGAAACACGGAAAAAAATTGATATTTGGCTGAAAATTTTTTACTGTATTTTGCCAAATTTTTCTGGCAATGTAAAAATTGACTAAATATTCATTTATTTAAAATTTGAATGTAACGCGCAGTCGCTTAATTTTTGTACAATTTTGTTCCTTAATATATAAAAAAGTTTGAAATTTGATCTAGAAACACGGAAAATAACTGATATTTGACTGAAAATTTTTTAGTGTATTTTGCTAAAATTTTCTGGTGAGGCGAAAATTGACTAAATTTTCATTTTTTGACAATTTGAATGTAACGCGTAGTCGTTTAATTTTTGTACAATTTTGTTCGTTAATATATAAAAAAGTTTGAAATTAGATCTAGAAACACGGAAAATAATTGATATTTGGCTGAAAATTTTTTACTGTATTTTGCTAAATTTTTCTGGCAAGTTAAAAATTGACTAAATATTCAATTTTTGACAATTTGAATGTAACGCGCAGTCGCTTAATTTTTGTACAATTTTATTCGTTAATATATAAAAAAGTTTGAAATTTGATCTAGAAACACGGAAAATAACTGATATTTGACTGAAATTTTTTTAGTGTTTTTTGCAAATTTTTTCTGGCGAGGCGAAAATTGATGGAATTTTAATTTTTTGTCAAGTTTAAACTAATGCGCAGTCGATTAATTTTTGTACAATTTTGTTTGGTAGTATATGAAAAAGTTTGAAATTAGATCTAGAAACACGGAAAAAAAATTGATATTTGGCTGAAAATTTTTTACTGTATTTTGCCAAATTTTTCTGGCAATGTAAAAATTGACTAAATATTCATGTATTTAAAATTTGAATGTAACGCGCAGTCGCTTAATTTTTGTACAATTTTGTTCGTTAATATATAAAAAAGTTTGAAATTTGATCTAGAAACACGGAAAATAACTGATATTTGACTGAAAATTTTTTAGTGTATTTTGCTAAAATTTTCTGGTAAGGCGAAAATTGACTAAATTTTCATTTTTTGACAATTTGAATGTAACGCGTAGTCGCTTAATTTTTGTACAATTTTGTTCGTTAATATATGAAAAAGTTTGAAATTAGATCTAGAAACACGGAAAATAATTGATATTTGCCTGAAAATTTTTTAGTGTATTTTGCCAAATTTTTCTGGCAAGGCAAAAATTGATTAAATTTTCACTTTTTGACAATTTGAATGTAACGCGCATTGGGTTAATTTTTATTCAACTTTGTTCGTTAATATATGAAAAAGTTAGAAATTAGATCTAGAAGTACGGAAAATAAATGATATTTGGCTGAAAATTTTTTAGAGTATTTTGGCAAATATTTCTGGCAAGGCAAAAATGCATTGAATTTTCATTTTTTCACAAGTTGAAATCAATGCGCAGTAGCTCAATTTATGTTTAATTTTGTTTGTTTAGAGATGAAAAAGTTTGAAATTAGATCTAGAAATGTGGAAAATAATTGATATTTGACTGAAATTTTTTTAGTGTATTTTGCCAATAATTTCTGGCAAGGCATAATTATGAAGGAATGTTCCCATATGTATAATAAACGGACAAAATTATTGTTTCAGATATAGACCTCCTCTGATTGGTGGTCAATCTGTGCAGATTAGTTGGCTTAAACAACTTACTTGTTTTCGCTATTTTTATTATTAATTTGCCAATTTTTAAAGATTGTGCAAGTGCAATCTGATTGAGGAGGCATCCATTAATCATTTGCAATAATTTTGAACTCATTTTATATTGTTGTTTTGCTTTGGGTTGACGGAATTCAGTTCTTTATGTTTTCTTTTAGAAATAAACTATTTATTTCTTTGTATATTGTCTGGCTTCTTTAAAACAATAAGTTTTATCATAATAAGTTGCGTGCGGCGAACCCGGGTTCGATTCCCTGTCCCCCCAAATTTGTTTTTAAAAAATATCCTCATTATGTGAGGTTCTCGCAGTTAATTGTAGCAACAATTAATCTTAATTCGTTCACTTTTATAGTAATTTGTATTTTTAAAATTCTTTTTTAATTTATTAAATTTAAAAATTGTATTTATTAACTGAAATATAACTTTTATTAATTTTAAGCTACACATAACCTTTATGTGTAGTTTAGAACCCAAGCTGTTCATTGTTTTTTGTATTTTGCTGTTTAGAATCGTTTATTTCTTAAAAAATCATTTATTTTAGCGATTTGTGGCATTTTTTTTTTTGACGTAATTTTTCTGACGTGATTTACTTGACGTCGCGAAAAAACGTCATGTAATTTACGTCAAGCGCGTATGACATACATTTTATGTCATAAACTTTCGTAAGGGATCAATTTTTGTAAAACAGAATATTTTTTCCAAATTTTAATCTATGTGTCATAAATTTCCCAATTATTTTTTTAGATTCTTAAAGATATTTTAAATTTAGAATTGTATTTAAAAAAATTAAATGATATTTTTATAATTTATATAATACATTTCTGAATTTAAAATATCTTTAAGAATCTAAAATAATATTTAGGAAATTTATGTGCCACATAGAATAGAATACGAAAAAAATATTCGGTTTGACCAAAATTAATATTTTGTCTCTATTCTAAAACCTGCTTTTAAATTCCATAAATTATAGAAATATCATATAATTTTTTTTAAATACAGTATTAAAAATTAAATATCTTAAAAAATAACAATTAAAATTTGGGAAATTTATATGACACATAGAATAGAAATTAGAAAAGATAGTCAGTCATACAAAAATTGATATTTGGCCTCTAGTATACAACCTGATTTTGTTCCCATAAATTATAAAAATATCATATATATTTTTTTTTAAATACAATACTAAATTTGGATTTTTTAAAGATTCTAAAATAAAATTAGGTAAATTTATTAGCCATAGAATCGGTAAAAAATATTAGATTCTACAAAAATTGACATTTGCTCTCTAGTCTAAAACCTGATTTTCCTCTCGTAAATAATAAAAATATCAGCTATTTTCTTTTTTTTCTGAATTCCGATTTTCTTAAAGATTTTAAAATTATATTTGGGAAATTTATTTACCATAGAATGTGTAAAAAATATTCGATTCAACAAAAATTGATATTTGGTCTCTGGTTTAAAACCTGATTTTGTTCTCATAAATTATAAAAATGTCATCTATTTTTTTTTAAATTCAATTCTGAATTTGGATTTTCTTAAAGATTATTAAAAAAATAAAAAAAAGATATTATCGATTTCACTGAGTCAAATAAAACGAAAAAATCTTCACTTTTTTAACGTTTCAACAGCTATGCTGCCCTCATCAGAAACTAAAATTTATTAATAACATGTTTAACAAAAAATTAATTTACAAATTATGCATATAATAAAATGAAATGGTGTCAACAATAATTACCGTAAAAAATTAACAATAAATAAATTAAATATAAAGACGATGACAAATTTTTGACAACAAGTGTCTCGTCCGTTTACTAAAATTAAACTGAGGTAATTAGAATATTATTGAACTAATCAATGCGATCGGATTATTATAAGTCATTGTGTACAAAATATAAGGGTACATTCTTGATTGTCGAAAGTTAAAATAAAATTAAATTTAAATTAAATTTAAATTAAATTCCTACAAAAAATCAACAAAACAAAAATTCTTTAATAAAAAAAGGAAAAGATAAAAATAAAAAAACAGAAACAAACAATACAGTAAATAAAATTAATTGCAAAAATTGCACAGCATCTTACGTCGGGGAAACAAAAAGAAGGACTTTGAAAAGAATTAATGAACACAGAACGTCAAAAAATCAAAATTCGGTGTTTAATATTCACAAAAATGACTTAAAACATGATTTTGACTGGGATAATTTTTCAATTCTAGACAAAGAATCTAATCTAGATAAAAGATTAACTTCAGAAATGATTCACATCAACATGCAGAGAAATCCAATTAACAAAAAAGATGACACAAAGAATCTTAGTAAGACCTATACTCATTTTCTTAATGAACGTAAATATAGATATCGAAATGAATATTAACATTACTTTTAAAATAACACAATAATTTTATCAAAAACAATAAATTTTAAGAAAAAAATTTTTTACTATCTTTTTATTACTTTCTTTAATTTGTTTATTTCCTTCTCAAGGTTTTGATTGACTAGGTAATATTTTTTTATGTAAAAAAATGTGTTTTTTTAAATAATCTACTTCATATAATTTATAAACAAATTTTTAAGTTTGTAATATTTTTTCAAAGTATAATTTAAATTTAATTTTATTTTAACTTTCGACAATCAAGAATGTACCCTTATATTTTGTACACAATGACTTATAATAATCCGATCGCATTGATTAGTTCAATAATATTCTAATTACCTCAGTTTAATTTTAGTAAACGGACGAGACACTTGTTGTCAAAAATTTGTCATCGTCTTTATATTTAATTTATTTATTGTTAATTTTTTACGGTAATTATTGTTGACACCATTTCATTTTATTATATGCATAATTTGTAAATTAATTTTTTGTTAAACATGTTATTAATAAATTTTAGTTTCTGATGAGGGCAGCATAGCTGTTGAAACGTTAAAAAAGTGAAGATTTTTTCGTTTTATTTGACTCAGTGAAATCGATAATATCTTTTCAATAATTATTAACTGAGTGATAAATTCATAATATTATGGAAATAAATTCATAATATTACAATTATTAAATAATATTTGGGAAATTCATTTGTCATAGAATGTGTAAAAAATATTCGATTCAACAAAAATTGATATTTGGTCTCTGGTTTAAAACCTGATTTTGTTCTCATAAATTATAAAAATGTCATCTATTTTTTTTAAATTCAATTCTGAATTTGGATTTTCTTAAAGATTATTAAATAACTAGCCAAAAATACGCGCGCTAAGCGCGCGAGAATTACATTTTACAATTTACTAGTATGGCTTCAATACAAAAGATAAACTGAACTTATTTAGATTAAATTAATTATACTATCAAATTAAATTTTGTGAATTATTTTTTATTTATTAAATGTGTTATAAATTATTAAATACAAAGAAATTTTGGAGAATAAGTTCGATTTTCTTCCTAAGTTAAAATTAAAAAGTTTTTATAGTACGTTACAAAAAATTAGAATACTTTTTTAAATAGTTTTTTGAACAAAATATTTTTTAATAATACAATTTTCTATACAAATTTATTTTATTCCATACTTCTATTGACATGAAATCTTTATTTTTAAATTTTCTTTAAACAATACGAAATTCGATTAGTAACAAATCATTCTCAAAAATTTCTATCGATATAAATTTTAATTTTTCCAAATTAAAAAATTCTCAACATCTATTAATTTAACTTTAAATTATTTCAAACTTTAATTATAATCAAAATTGCAATATAACCAAAGTTTTAAGATTTATAACTCAAGTTTAAAATTTTTAATTTAATTCAATTTGCAAAAGTGAAAGATTGAAATAATTTGTGTTTTTTTAGAAATTAAAATAAAAATGAGTTCATTTTATTTTATTTCAATCTTTAACTTTTACAAATTAAATTATATTAAAAATTTTAAACTTGATTTTAATAATATTAATTCAAATTGTTTCCAATTTTAATTAGTTTACTCTAAAAACAAGTGTCTTGAAAGTGTATTAAAATAAGATATGTAGGAATTATGAATTATTCAAATTTGAATAATAATAAACTACAATTATTATTTAAAACTTTTAATGGTCTAAGCTTTAATCAATTCATGTTAAAATTATTATAAACTTATAAATATTTTTTTAATTTTAACAATGCATATTTAAATTAGAAATTTCAAACTTCAACTAATATTAAAAACTTCAAATAATAAAAAATGTGTATTATACCATTAAAACTTAGATTAATCCAAACTTTATGATTACATTTTCTACTATTTAAGTCTAAAAATATTTTAAAAAATTGGAAATAATGGAACCTGAAATTATTTGCAAATAAATTAATACTCGAGTTAATACTTGAATTTACAGATTCTAAATTTTTTTATTGATGCAAACTTCATTTTCTAAGAATTATTTGAAACACTTTAAAATCTTAATTTTCAAAAATCTATAAATATCATTCAATTTAAACTTCTACGCTTAAAATTTTAAGGAATTTTTATATCAACTGGAAATATATTTAGTTTAACAAATGTAAGTCTACCAAAAAAAAATCAATAAATTATAAAGATGGAATTTAAAAGCCTTAAAAAATATTGAAAAACTGTGCTCGCTTTCTTCAATTTAATTTTATGATATTCATTTCTATTCTTATTTATGTTGTATTCAATAAAATTATAATTAAATCGTCAAATATATTGAAAACATTAAATAATTTTAAATTATTTATACATATTTTTTCATTAATTTTCATATTATGTTTAAAGTGTTGTCAATCTTTATTAAAAACTGTAAAGTAGATTAAAGTAAAACACTCATTTATATTTTAAATGATATTTAATTTATATTTGTTAAAAATAAAATATAAATTTATTACTTAATTTAAATTTAAAATTCAGGAGAATTAATAAATAAATAAGTAAACTTAGAAATCATTTATAAAAATACATTTTTTCAATATTTATTGATTTAAAACTGAAAAACATCTATAGTAGAATGAAAGAATGAATGAATAAAGTTTGCGATTATTGTTATTACTAAGCAAAAAAACGCGCGCAAATGCGCGTAAGAATTGCATTTTTTATTGACTAATATATAGTTTAAATACAAAAAATAAACTATAAACTTATTTAGATAAAATTAATTATATATTATCAGATTAAATTTTGTGAATTAATTTTGATTTATTAAAACTTGTTACAAATTAATAAATAGAAAGAAAATTTAAAAAATAAAGCAGATTTTCTTCCCCAGTTAAAAATAAAAAAAATTTATTGTATGTTACAAAAAATAAGAATATTTCTCTTTCAATAGTGTTATGAACAAAATATATTTAAACTTCTATGCAAACCTAATTTATTCCAAACATCTTTTGATAATAAGAATTCTTTATTTTTAACTTTTTTTACGAAATTCAATTAATAACAAACCATTCTTCAAAATTTTTATCAATATTTTTTTATTCTTCCAAATTAAAAAATTCTCAACTTCTATCGATTCAAATTGAAATTATTTCAAACCTTAATTAACAAGAATTGAAATATAACTAAAGTTTAAAAATTTATAACTTATTTTTAATTTAATGCACGGGAACAATTATTCCAATCTTTTACCTTTACAAATTAAATTAAATTAAAAATTTTAAACTTGATTTTATTAATACGAATTTTAATTGGTTCAAACTTTAATTTTGTGAAAATTTTGGGATCTTGATCTTGATTTTAATGAATTTTTAGCCTGACGGGCTTGGCAAATCTATAATATAGTGAAAACTATATTTCAGTCAATCTTATTTTTTATTTTTACAATTGAACTGATTAAAATTATAATTGATTCTAATTTGAAACCTATAATAAAATAAGAAATTAAATAAGTTTAATAATTTACCAGTAAAAAATAAGCATTTTGAGATAAAAAAAACAACATTTATTTTGAGAAATAAAAAAATTTTAAAAATTAAAAATCTTAATAAATATTTGAAAACAGTGCTCGTTTTCTTCCAACTATATCATAATATTTCATTCTTTATTCTTATTTATATTGTCTTTTTTAAAACCAATTAAAAAAACGAAATATTATTATGAAAATTACTCATATATTATTATAAATTATAACATAAAGTATTCATTAATTTTTATATAAAATTTGAAATTTTTTGAATCTTTATTAAAATCTGTAAAGTTGCTTTAAATTAGACACGTTTGTATTGTAATAAATTATTATTATTGAAAATAAACTATATAAATTTGTCAATTGATTTAAAATTTAGATTCAGGAGAATCAATAATTAAATAAATAAAATTACAAATCTTATAATTAAGGGCATGTGATGGAGAATGACGTCACTGGTATAGGCAAAATTTTTCCGTAAACTTTCTCTTAAAATAATAAACGTTTTGACTCTAAATTTTCTGGAATTACTTAAAATATCATTAAGATGGTCTCTCTGACCCAAATTTGTTTAAATTTTGTCTTAAAATTAAATTTTTTTAATTTTTCGAAAATCAGCTAATATTTTAAAAATTAATTTTAAGGCAAAATTTAAACAAATTTGAGTCAGAGAGACCATTTTAATGATATTTTAAGTAATTCCATAAAGTTTGATGTAAAAATATTTATTATTTTAAGAGAAAGTTTACGGACAAATTTTGCCTATACCAGTGACGTCATTCTCCATCACATGCCCTTAATATAAAAATACATTTTTTCAAAAGTTATTGATTTAAAAGAAAAAAACATCTATGGTGCCAAACTTCAGGTGTGGACAGAATGAAAGAATGAAAGAATGAAGTTTGCGATTATTATTATTAATATTTGGGAAATTCATTTGTCATAGAATGTGTACAAAATATTCGATTCTACAAAAATTGATATTTGGTCTCAGGTCTAAGACCCGATTTTGTTCTCATAAATTATAAAAATGTCATCAATTTTTTTTTATTGTTCTGAATTTGGATTTTATTAAAGATTCTAAAATAATATTTGGGAAATTCATTTGCCATAGAATGTGTACAAAATATTCGATTCTACAAAAATTCACATTTGGTCTCTGGTCTAAAACCTGATTTTCTTATCATAAATAATAAAAATATCAGCTATTTTTTTTTAAATTCAATTCTGAATTTGGATTTTCTTAAAGATTATTAAATAATATTTAGGAAATTTATTTGCCATAGAACGTGTACAAAATATTCTATTCTACAAAAATTCACATTTGGTCTCTGGTCTAAAACCCGATATTGTTCTCATAAATTTCAAAAATATCATCTATTTTTTTTTTTTGCTCTGAATTTGAATTTTCTTAAAGATTCTAAAATAATATTTGGGTAATTTATTTGCCATAGAATTTGTAAAAAATATTTTTTCTACAAAAATTGACATTTGCTTTCCGGTATAAAACCTGATTTTCTTCTCATAAATAATAAAAATATCAGCAATTTTTTTTAAATATTGTTCTGAATTTGGATTTTCTTAAAGATTATAAAATAATAGTTCGGAAATTTCTTTTCCATAGAATGTGTAAAAAATATTCGATTCTACAAAAATTGATATTTGGTCTCAGGTCTAAAACCTGATTTTCTTCTCATAAATAATAAAAATATCAGCTATTTTTTTTTATTTTTCTGAATTTGGATTTTCTTAAAGATTCTAAAATAATATTTGGAAAATTTATTTGCCATAGAATGTTTAAAAAATATTCAATTCTACAAAAATTTTTATTTGGTCTGTAGTCTAAAACCTGATTGAGTTCCCATAAATGATAAAAATATCTTCTTATTTTTTTTAAATACAGGTTTGAATACAAATATCTTAAAGAATTTAAAACAATATTTCAAAAATTTATTTGCCACATAGAATAGAATTTGGAAAAAGTATTCGGTTTTACAAAAATTTATATTTTGTCTTTATTCTAAAACCTGATTTTGTTTCCATAATTTATAAGAATATCATTAAATAGAGTTTTGAATTTAGAAAATTAGAATATCTTAAAGAATATTTGAAAAATATTTAGCAACTTTATGTGCCATGTTGAATAGAATTTCAAGTAAATATTGTGCTTTACAAAAATTGATATGTTGCCTCTACCCTGGTAGATGGCCGGAACCGTGGGAGAACGAATCTGGGTTCTTTCAGAGTACTCGTTCGTTCCCGTAGGGTTCTTTGTTGAATATTGGCAAAATATAATAAAAATTGGGCAAAAGGGTTATTATTAGGATAAAGTGTAACTTTCTTAATAAGATTGATAAGGTTTTGGGTGGCAAAATAATGTTTTTAAACAAAAAAATAGAAAATTCTAAAATTGATACTTTAAAGGTGTTTCCACACACGGCACGTGTCAACTTTTGATAGAGTTCGCGGCAGATTTAAATATGTCCATCTGATTTGGAAAATTTAAGAGTTAAAAACGTGTACATTTCTATAGAAATGTGCATTTAATTAAAAATGAAAATGTGTAATTTGACGAAGGAAGATAAAAAAGTGAATTTTTAAGTTAGAAATAATAAAGTGTAGCAACATATCCTGGCAACTTAGCCTAAAAACAAATAATGTTTTTTTCCTAAAATAATTGGTATTTAATTAGTTAATTTATTATTTCATAACTATTTCCCTATTTTTTCTTTAAATCTTATCCTTTTTTCCCACTTCAAGTATAATAAGAAAATATACACATAAAATATAACCTCAAAGTGTCACATATTGTTTTTTATATCTCTCCCTAATGTAAGTAAAAGTTAATATAAACAAATTAGAATTTTCCAAGTAAAATTAAGAGATATGTGTCTTTTCGATTTATAAAAAAAAATCATTTATACACGAAAGTTTAAGTATTTCAACTTTTTCTAAAAAAAAAACCATTTTCAATTTGACTTTTGTGACATTTGAGACTTTTGTGTGTCATTTATTGTCAAATTATGAAAATCAATTTTCTTTTCTTGATTCTTGTTAGATACTATAAGGTTCTTTAAAAATCCTTATAAACTTTCTGAACATCTTAAAAATTAAAAAAGTCTCGACTAATTTTCCAAAACTAAAACAAAACAATTTTCTCGTAAACACCACCTACGACTCATTTTGCTCAAGATTTAATATTTCTGGTATATTATCTTTCTCTAGTTTATTATTATTTTTTTGTAATTTACCTGACAAAAAACAACAAGTTTACAAAAATAAAAACTCTAAATTTTTTCAAGATTTTCCAATTTTTCTTCAAAATTGTTACAATAATGAACTTTAATCCAAATTTTATCGTTTTCATTTCTAATAATTGTTTCGAGCTCTACAAAATAAAGTCAAATTATCGTCATATTGTGACAATTTTAAAGATCAGAAAGCTCAAATCTTTTAAAAATTTCTAGTTTTTTATAAATAGGTATTTTTCTAAAATATTATTTATAATAAACTCGAAATTTTTAAAAGATTTGAGCTTTCTGATCTTTAAAATTGTCACAATATGACGATAAATTGACTTTATTTTGTAGAGCTCAAAATAAATATTAAAAATGAAAAAAAATAAAATTTGTATTAAAGTTCATTAGGGTAATATTTTTGAAAAAAAATTAAAAAATCATAAAATCTTGAAAACCAGTTTCTTCTTTTCTGGTGAGCAAAATATTTGATTTACAGTTTTTTTCGCAGGTAAATTACAAGAAAATTATAAGAAACTTGAAGAAATTAATTTTTTAGAAAAATACTTATTTATAAAAAACTCGAAATTTTTAAAAAGATTTGAGATTTTTAATATTTGGAATTAACATAATATGACGATAATTTGATTGTATTTTGTAGAGCTTAAAATAAATAGTAAAAATGAAAATTAATTAAAGTTTATTATGATATTATTTTTTAAGAAAAATTGAAAAATCTCGAAAACCAGATTTTTGTTTTCTGGTGACCAAAGTATTGTATTTAGAATTTTTTAATTTTGTGCACTTGTTTTTTGTCAGGTAAATTACAAAAAAAAAATAATAAACTAGAGAAAGATAATATACCAGAAATATTAAATCTTGAGCAAAATGAGTCGTAGGTGGTGTTTACGAGAAAATTGTTTTGTTTTAGTTTTGGAAAATTAGTCGAGACTTTTTTAATTTTTAAGATGTTCAGAAAGTTTATAAGGATTTTTAAAGAACCTTATAGTATCTAACAAGAATCAAGAAAAGAAAATTGATTTTCATAATTTGACAATAAATGACACACAAAAGTCTCAAATGTCACAAAAGTCAAATTGAAAATGGTTTTTTTTTAGAAAAAGTTGAAATACTTAAAATTTCGTGTATAAATGATTTCTTTTATAAATCGAAAAGACACATGTCTCTTAATTTTACTTGGAAAATTCTAATTTGTTTATATTAACTTTTATTTACATTAGGGAGAGATATAAAAAACAATATGTGACACTTTGAGGTTATATTTAATGTGTATATTTTCTTATTATACTTGAAGTGGGAAAAAAGGATAAGATTCAAAGAAAAAATAGGAAAATAGTTATGAAATAATAAATTAACTAATTAAATACCAATTATTTTAGGAAAAAAACATTATTTGTTTTTAGGCTAAGTTGCCAGGATATGTTGCTACACTTTATTATTTCTAACTTAAAAATTCACTTTTTTATCTTCCTTCGTCAAATTACACATTTTCATTTCTAATTAAATGCACATTTCTATAGAAATGTACACGTTTTTAACTCTTAAATTTTCCAAATCAGATGGACATATTTAAATCTGCCGCGAACTCTATCAAAAGTTGACACGTTCCGTGTGTGGAAACACCTTTAAAGTATCAATTTTAGAATTTTCTATTTTTTTGTTTAAAAACATTATTTTGCCACCCAAAACCTTATCAATCTTATTAAGAAAGTTACACTTTATCCTAATAATAACCCTTTTACCCAATTTTTATTATATTTTGCCAATATTCAACAAAGAACCCTACGGGAACGAACGAGTACTCTAAAAGAACCCAGATTCGTTCTCCCACGGTTCCGGCCATCTACCAGGGTAGTCTTAAAACCGTTTTTGTTTCCATAAATTATAAATATATTTTTGTTAATTTCTTCTTAAATTTTGTTTTTATTTGAACATATGTTCAAGAATTTAAAAAATACTTAGGATCTTTAAGTGCCACATAGAATAGAATTTGAAAAATATATTCTCTTTTACAAAAAATTGGTATGTCATATGGTCATATGTTATGTTTGCGTTGTCAATTCTGTTGAGCATAACCATTAAAACGTTTGTGGCTTTGTTGTTTAGCTGTGTGTAATATCATTTGTGCTCTTGACAATTTTAAATATTAACTTGAGTGTATGACTTTTGAGTAAAAATGTGTATTGATAGTTTAGAATTTGTGTTTTTATGGATGTGATTGTAGGTTATGTGTAATCGCGAGTGGCACTCGCACCAATCAGTGTTGATGTCTCATGTGTCATAACAACTTCGCACCGTAACACTGGCGTTGCAATTTAAAAGTGTAACTTACAAAAAATCAACACTTTTAAGGATGCATTGCATTTTCTTCGCACTTTTTCGTGTAAAGTGCGTTTCTTTTTTTTAACAGTGTGGCTTTCCATTAGGGAGGAGGAATTGGGTACATTATGATTTTTAAACTTAAATAGTACCACTTGCAATTAGTTACTCGGGGATTTTTGGGGTCGTTGCTTACGAATCTGCAACCAGTTTTTAAAAATTCAAAATGGCCGATCCAATATGGCGGACAATTAAAAAAGATCCGCCATATAGATTCCGCCATTTTGAATTTTTAAAAACTGTTTGCAGATTCGTAATCAGCGACCCCAAAAACACCTTAATAGATAGTTTCAAGTCCTTTCGGCAGTCTAAAGTTTAACAGAGCTATTTGTATAACTCGGTTAGATAGAAATAACATAAAGCTTTTATAAAAATTTAATGCTGTATAAATAGCACACAATTTGACAGAAATTATTGACAGAAATTGAAATTCTGCGCTTAATAGGCAGGCAACATGCCCTGGAACAAATGTCTGGAAAGGTTTTGCGTCTGCAGGCGACCGTTTATCAAATAGTTGCAGTTAATCCGGTTACAGGCAATCCGGACGCACGGGGTACAGTAACGAAATAGGTGGAGTGTAAGGACAGACAAGGTGGTGAAGGGACGTGTGAGTACGCGCGTGTAGGATATAGCCAGCGCTGATTGCAGCGGGTAATGACAGCGAGGGTGAGCAGTAGCCTGGAAGTAAGTAAAAATTTTAAATTTAGTTATAGCCCAGCCGCGTGGCTACGACACCGATGAATTCCTCTCTCTCTCTCTCTCTCTCTCCATATCTTTTTTCTTTCTTCTCTTCTTTTTTGCCTCTCACTCTGGATAAGTTCCATTCGTGTGAGTCTTATCTGTGGGTGTTTGCAGTTGCGGCTGGAGTATACTGAAGGATGAGTCAGCAATGGGGCCCGACAGAAACAGCAAGGAATAAGGGTGTAAGCTTTAATAAGGGCTACCGAATTTCACACTGACTTGGTCCAACTCGACACGCCAGATTCAACTGATCCCACGTGTAAGGCATTCTCCCAATCGATACAAAACATTCCTCATTCAGGTCAAGTTCCCGTAGCAAAGGACAATTTACACTTTAAGGACAAAAATTTTTACTATACGCGTAAAAATTGACACTTTTGTGCAACATTCGGGATTCTACATTCCGGATACTGTATTCGGAATTGTACATCCAGAATTTCAAATTCCATATTTAACATCTTGTAGTCAACATTCACGATTCCACAAGTCCGACTTTACATCCCGCTTTCCACATCGCAAATTAAAAATTCAAGATTCGGGATTCTCAATTCTGGATAACATATTTGCAATTGTACATCCCAGCTTCTACATTCCATTTTTAACATTTTGTTCTAAAACTTCCCGATTCCACAAGTCCGATTTCACCTCCCGTTTTCCATTTCAAGAAATCTAAATTCAATTCAACACTCATGATTTTCCATTCAGCGGTCTAAATCTCGGTGTTAACATTCCAGATACAATAGGTGGGATTCAACATCCCGGATTCCACATTCCATATTTAACATCTTGTATTCAACATTCCTGATTCTACAACTCCGATTTGATATCCCGTTTTCTACACCTCAGGTTCTAAATTTTAAATTTCACATGCGGGATTCTACAATCTGGATACCACATACGAAATTGTACATCCCTATTTCGACATTCCATTTTTAACAACTTGTATTCAACATTCCCGATTCCACAAGTCCGAGTTTACATCCCGTTTTCCACACCACGTATTCTAAAATTTAAATTCAACATTCAAGATTTTCCATTCATCGTTTTAACTCTAGGTATTAACATTTCGGATACCATAGGCAAGATTCAACATCGAGAATTCCACATTCCATATTCAACATCTTGTATTCAACATTCCTGATTCTACAACTCCAATTTGATATTCCGTTTTCCACACCTCAGGTTCTAAATTTTAAATTCAGCTCGAAGTATTCTACATTCCGGATACCATATTCGGAATTGTACATCCCTATTTCGACATTCCATTCTTAACAAGTTGTATTCAACATTCCCGATTCTACAAGTCCGAGTTTACATCCCGTTTTCGACACCACGCATTCTAATATTTAAATTCACCATTCAGAATTCTACATTCCGGATACTATATCCGGAATTATACATCCCGAATTCCACATTCTATATTTAACATCTTGTATTCAACATCCCCAATTCCACAACTCCGATTTTACATTCCGTTTTACACACCACGGATTCTAAATTTTAAAATCTTCATTCAGAATTCTACATTCCGGATACCACATTCGGCATTCTTCATCCCGAATTCCACATGTTGAAGTCCTAATCCCGGAATTAATATTTAGGATTCTACATTCCTAACTCGACAATGCAAAATCCATATTAAGCCTACCACAATCAAAATTCCACATTCCGGATTACAAATTTCGTATTCCGATTCCCAGAATTTATATCTAGATATCCACATCGTGCATCTCACATCCAAGATTCAAAATGTCGAATGCTGCACCTCCGATTACATTTTGCGAATTTTTAATTCGAAATTATCGATCTCCGATTCCAGGTTCTGTATTCCATATGTGATATACAAGATATAAAATCCGGAATGTGGAATCCGGAATGTGGAATCTGGAATCTGGAATGAGGAATCCTGGATTCCGGTATTTAAACTCTAAGTTGTGAAATCCTAAACCTGGAAATTAAAATCCCAGGTATAGAATCCAGAATATAAAATACGACATTCAGAATTCGTAATGTGAAATTTATGATGTAGAATGAGAAATCCTGATTGTGGAAGCCGGTATATAAAATTTGAAATTTGTAATACAAAAGAAATTATAGGTTTTGATGCAGAATCCAGAATGTGGAATTTTAGAAGTGGAATCTAGAATGCGAAATTCTAGATACAGAATTAGGAATGTAGAATCCGAGATATGGAATGAGGTGTGTGAAATCCGAAATGTGAAATTTATGTTATGAAATCTGGAATATAGAATTCGAGATGCGGAGTATAGAACCCGATTTGTGAAATCCGAAATGTGAAACTTATGTTGTGAAATCCAAAATGTGAAATTTGAGATGCGGAATATGAAACCCAAGTCGTTAAAATCTGGAATCTAAAACCTGGGATATAGAATACAGAATGTAAAGTGTAGAATGTGGAATTTGAAATTCGGAATATAAAATCCGTAATGTAAAATCTGGGATATAAAATCCAGAATGTAAAATCCGGAATGTAAAACTTAGAATGTGAAATCAGGAATGTGAAATCCAAATTATAGAATCCAGGATATCGAAGACGGAAAGTAAAATCTGAGCATTAGAATCCAGAACATGAAATCTAGATTGTTACATCTGGGATGAGGATACCGAAATGTCAAATCTTAAATGTGGCATTTGGAAAAAATCATAGAAACAAAATCAGGAATGTAGAATCCGAGAATTAGAATGCGGAGAGTAAAATCTGAAATGTGGAATTTACGTTTCGAAATCTGGAATGTAGAATTCGAGATGTGGAATATAAAACCCGATTCGTTAAATACGGAATGTGAAACCTGTAATGTGGAACTTATGTTGTGGAATTCGAAATGTGGAATTTGAGACATAAAATCCGGAATGTAGAATCCGAGAAGTATAATGGGGAATGTGAAATCCGAAATGTGAAATTTATGGTATGAAATCCGAAATGTGAAAGTCGAGATGCGGGTTATAAAATCCGATTCGTGAAATCCGGAGTGTATAATCTGGGATACAATATCCAGAATGTAAAATCGGGATGTAAAATTTTGAATGTGAAATGTGAAATCCGATATACAGAATCCAGAATGTAGAATATTGGAATGGAATCTGAAATTCGAAATCCTAGATACAGAATTAGGAATTTAGAATCCGATATATAAAATGCGGAGTGTAAAATCCGAAATTAAGAATTTATGTTATGAAATCCGAAATGAGGAATTCGACGTAAGAAATATATAACCCGACTCGTGAAATCCAGAATAGAGAATTTAAAATATTGAATATGATATCCGAGACGTTAAATCCGAAACGTATTATCAGGGATATAAAAACCAGAATGTAAAATCCGGAATGTAAAATCCTGAATGAAGAATTTGGAATGTGGAATGTAAAATACGATATACATAATGCAGAATGTGAAATTTTGGAATTGGAATCTGGAATGCAATATCCTATGTACAGAATCAGTAATGTAGAATCCGATATATAGAATGCGAAGTGTAAAATCCGAAATTTAAAATTTATGTAATAAAATCCGGAATTTGGAATTCGAGATGCGAAATGTATAATTCGATTTTTGAAATCCGGTATGTGGTATTTGAAATGCGGAATATGAAATCCGAATTGATATCTGTATTTCAGAACCCTAGATACAAAATCCAGAATGTAGAACTTGAGATGCGGAATATGAAATCCGGGTTGTGAAATCCGAAATTTAAAATATAAATTCCTGAGTGTAGAATCCTGGAAATAGAATTCTGCAATCCTATATACAGAACCAAGAATGTGGTATTTTTAAAGTAAAATCAGGAATTCTTAATCCCAGATACAGAATCAAAAATGTAGAATCTGAAATTTAAAATGCGGAGTATAAAATCCGAAATTTAGAGTTTATGTAATAAAATCCGGAATGTGACATTAGAGATGTGGAATGTATAATTTGATTCGTGAAAATCGGAAAATGGAATTTAAAATGCGGAATATAAAATGCAGATCGTGAAATCCAGAACGGATAATCTGGAATATAAAATCCAGAATGTTAAATCCGGAATGTAGAATGTGGAATGTGGAATGTGAAATTCGATAAAAACAGAATGCAGAATGTGAAATTTTGGAATTGAAATCTGGAATGCAAAATTCTTTATACAGAATCAGGAATGCATAATCCGAGATATAGAATGCGAAGTGTAATATCCGAAATTTATAATTTAAGTAATGAAACCCGGAATTTAGAATTCGAGATGCGGAATGTATAATTCGATTTGTGAAGTCCGGTATGTGGAATTTGAAATGTGGAATATGAAATCCGGGTCGTGAAATCCGGAACGTATAATTTGGAATATACAATCTAGAATGTAAAATCCTGAATGTAGAATTTGGAATGTGTAATGTGAAATCTGATATACAAAATCCAGAATGTGGAATTTTGGAATTAGAATCTTGAATTTGAAATCTGAGATACAGAATCAGGATGTAGAATCCGATATATAGAATGCGAAGTGTAAAATCCGAAATTTAGAATTTATGTAATGTAATCCGGAATGTGGAATTTCAGATGCGGAATATATAATTCGATTCGTAAAAACCGGAATTTAGAATTTAAAATGCGGAATATAAAATCCAGATCGTGAAATCCAGAACGTATAATCTGGAATATAAAATCCAGAATGTAAAACCCAGAATGTAGAATTTGGAATATGCAAAGTGAAGTCCGATATATAGAATCCAGAATTCGAAATTTGGAAGTGGAATCTGTAATCCGAAATCCTAGATACAGAATTAGAAATATAGAATCCGATATATAGAATGCGGAGTGTAAAATCCGAAATTTGGAATTTATTTTATGAAATCTGAAATGTGAAATTCGAGACGCGGAATATATAACCGGATTTGTGAAATCCGGAATGTAAGATTTGAGATACTGAATATGAAATCCCGGTCAAGAAATCCGGAATTCAAGATATAAATTCCGGAATGTAGAATCCGGGAACTCGAATTGTGAAATCCTATATTACAGAATCTAGAATATGGGATTTTGGAAGTGGTATCTGGAATGCGAAATTGTAGATATGGAATCAGGAATGTCGAATCCAAGATATATAATGCGGAATGTGGAATTTATAATTTATTCGAGATGCGGATTATGAAACCTGATTCGTGAAATCCGGAATTTAAAATCCGAAATTTGGAACTTATGTTGTAGAATCCGAAATGTGGAATTTGAGATGCGGAATATGAAATCCGAGTCTTGAAATCCGGAATGTAAAATCCAGAATGCAAAAACCGGAATGTGTAGTTTAGGATGTGGAATCAGGAATGAAAAATCGAGAATGTAAAATCCAGAAATTTTAAATTCGAGAAATACAATCCGGAATATGTGGAATAGTAAATAATAATTGTAGCCAAGTAAATAAAAAAAAATCAGTCAACAAAATTCTTTATCCTGAAAACAATTTCAAACTATTTTGACTGGAATAAGCAAATTAATGATAGACAAAATACTTTTGCGTGAAATATGAGAAAAGCAATTTACGGGGCCAAAAAGCGACGGAGGGAAGAATGAGGGATAGTGGCAGGAAAGGGGGGCGTGTAGCTGATCGAATCTTATGGAGTTTCCTCTTTGGTGTGTGCAGCTCCAGAACGATCAACAGTTAGATTATTAGAGTATTAGAACTTGTCTCATAACTCACAAGCCTAATGGTCTAAGTGAACTGAGACGTTGAACACTCTGTGTTGCTTTTGACGCAGGGACAGAATGTATGTTGGTACGACTGCCCCAGCGACCCCGCGCTACTTGCCTTTTCACATGGAAAGACTTCCACCCTCCTGATTTTCGGTAATCGTATCAAGCTACGCGCGGAAATCTCCAGCCGAGATTCCGAAGCTGAGTTCTCGGAGAAACAATAAAATTCGACGAGCCTCTAGAGGATTTATCGCTCTGACAAAAAAGTGGAGAATTTTTTTTTTAACGTACTTGGCAAAATACTTTTATACAATGAGAAAAAAACAAGGGAAATTATGTTAGCCTAATTTTGAGTGCGGGAAGAAATTAATAAAAAGGTCAAATTAACAATCCGTACACTGAAAAAATAATATTATTAAATATAACTAATTTTTTATTAACAGTAACCGGGAAAAGTTAATTAATTTAAGAATATCAGCTCAAAGTGAATTTTATAAATAGCTTGCATAATTAAGAAATTGAGTATTCTAAAACGTTTGGGGTGCATAATGCAAACGACTTGAGCCAGGAAATAAAAATTCCAAATGGCGGATCCAATATGGCGAACAACATTTGAAAAATAGTAGGGCACATGTCACCGAATTTTTTCAGATGATAACAAAGGTAAACTACTATTAAAAGTCACCCCTAACTAAAATAATCAGAAAAAAGTTTAAAACAAATTGTCAATTTTCAGAAACAAATTTTTTTTGAAGACCTGAAACGAAAAAACATAATCAGGAGGATGACCAGTAATTTTGACAGATAGTAGTTAAAGAAAATTACTCTTAAAAGCCAACCATTACTAAAATAATAAAAAATAACATTACAAAAAATTATCAATTTCCATAAAAAAAAATTTGTTCAAGATCTAAAACAAAGAAACGCAGTTAGAGCCCCAAACTAAAAGAATCAAAAATAATATTGAAAAATTATCAATTTCCCAAAAAAATTTTGTTTTAATTCTATAACGTAGGAAGTTACTTGGAGGTTGACCCCTATTTTTTTTTAATAATTCAAGTGAAAACTGCCCTTAAATGTGACCCTTTACTAAAATAATAAAAAATCATTTAACAAAAATTATACATTTTCACAAAATAATGTTTTAGTTCTAAACCGAAGTTAGTTGATTTAAAGTTTCCCTCTAATTTTTCCAAATAATAACAAGTGAAAACTACACTTAAAAGTGACCCCTTACTAAAATAATCGAAAATAATTTTGACAAAAATTTTCAATATTTACAAAAAAAATTTTCTTTTAGTTCTAAAGCGAAGGAAGTTACTTGGAAGTTGCCCCCTAATTTCCCCAAATAATAACAAGTGAAAACTACCCTTAAAAGTCACACTTTATTAAAATAATCGAAAATAATATTAAAAAAAATTATCAATTATTATCAGAAAAAAATATTGTTCCAGATCTGAAACGAAGAAACAGTCAGGGAGAAGCCCTCTAATTTTTTTAAATGAGGACAAGGGTGAAGTATCCCTAAATGTTACCCCAAACTAAAATAATCAAAAATAAATTTGAAAAACTACCAATTCCCAAAAGAAAATTTGTTTTAGTTCTAAAAAATAGGAAGTTACTTGGAGGTTGCTTCCTAATCTTATTGAATAATAAATAACAAATAAAAACTACCCTTAAAAGTCACCCCTTACTAAAATAATCGATAATTTTGGCAAAAATGATCGATATTCGCAAAAAACAATTTGTTTTAGTTCTAAAGCGAAGGAAGTTACTTGGAGGTTGACCCCTAATGTTTCCAAATAATAACAAGTGAAAACTACCCTTTAAAGTCACCCCCTTATTAAAATAATCGAAAGTAATGTTAAAAAAATTTTTCAATAACACCAAAAAATATTGGTTTAAGATCTAAAACAAAGGAATATAGTTTGGGAGATGCCCCCTAATTTTCTTAAATAAGAACAAGAGTAAACTACTTTAAAAAGTCACCCCTTATTAAAATAATCGTAAATAATTTTGATAAAAGTTATTATTATTCACAAAAAAATTTTGTTTCAGTTCTAAATCGCAGGAAGTTACTTGGAGGTTGCCTCATAATTTTTTTTAATAATTTAAGTGAAAACTACACTTAACTGTGACCCTTTACTAAAATAATCAAAAATAATTTAATAAAAATAATAAATTTTCACAAAATAATGTTGTTTTAGTTCTAAAACGAAGTTAGTTGGTTCAAAGTATCCCTCTAATTTTTTCAAATAATAACAAGTGAAAACTACCCTTGAAAGTGACCCCTTACTATAATAATCGAAAATAATTTTTTCAAAAATTTTCAATATTTACAAAAATTTTTTTTTTTTAGTTCTAAAGCGAAGTAAGGTACTTGGAAGTTGCCCCCTAATTTCCCCAAATAATAACAGGAGAAAATTACTCTGAAAAGTCACCCCTTACTGAAATAATTGAAAATAATTTTGAAAAAAATTACTTATTTCCACTAAAAAAAAAAAATTAATAATTTTATACAAAAAAATTGTATTCAAGTTCTAAAACGAAGAAACTTATTTAAAAAGATGCTCTATAATTTTTTTGTAGATGATAACAAGGGTAAAATACCCTCAAAAGTTATCCGTAACTAAAATAATGAAAAACGATTTTGGAGATATTGTCAATTTCTGCAAAAAATTTTTTTTCCTGTTTTAAAATAAAGAAACTTACTTTGCAGGATGCCTTATAATACTTAGAAATGATAAATGGGACTAAACTACCCTTATAATTCACAAATTACTAAAATAATCGAAAGTTTTTTTTAAAAAATTTATTAATTATGATTTGTTTAAAATTCTACTATGGGGTAACTTTTATGTATAGTCTACCCTTGTTACCATCTGGAACAATTAGTGGGCATCCTCCCAAGTAACTTTCTTTGTCTTCTAGATAAAATTTTTTGAGAAAATTCATAATCTTTTTCAAAATTATGTTTGATTCTTTTAGTTTGGGGTATTTTTTTAGGGAAATTTAAACTTGTTATTAGGCATAAAAAATTAGTAGGTATCCCTCTAAAGTGAGTTTTTTTCGTTTTCAACTTAAATAGTTTTTTTGTGGAATTTAATAATTTTTTTCAAGATTATTTTCGCTTATTTTAGTTAGGGGTGACTTTTAACTTTTAAGGGTACTATCCTCTTGTTATTATCTGGGAACATTAGAATGCGTCTTTCTGACTAAAAAAAAAATAAAATAAAAAATTTCTTCGTTTTAGATCTTAAACAAAATGTTTTTGTGTTAATTAATAGTTTTGTCAAAGTATTTTTTGATTATTTTAATTAGCGGTGACTTTTAAGGGTAGTTTTCACTTGTTATTATTCGGGGCAATTAGGAAGCAACCTCCAAGTAACTTCCTTTGCTTTAGAACTAAAATAAAAATTTTTTGTGAATAATAATAATTTTTGTCAAAATTATTTTTGATTATTTCAGTAAGGGGTAACTTTCAAGAGTAGTTTTCTCTTGTTCTATTTAAGAAAATTAGGGAGCATATCCCTGACTATGTTTCATTGTTTTAGATCTTGAACTACATTTTTTTGGGGTAATTGATAACTTTTTTAACATTACTTTAGATTATGGAGGAGATATTATCGATAGTATCAATTACTTTAGATTATTTTAATAAGGGGTAACTTTTAAAGGTAGTTTACTCTTGTTATTATTTGGGAAAATTAGGGAGCAAGCTCCAAGTAACTTCTTTCGCTTTAGAATTAAAAAACATTTTTTTGTGAATATTAATAATTTTTGTCAAAATTATTTTCGATTATTTTAGTTTGGGGTAACATTTAAGGGTACTTTACCTTTGTCTTTATTTGAAAAAATTAGAGGGCATCTTCTTGACAATGTTTCTTTGTTTGAGATCTTGAACCATTTTTTTTGGGGTGACTCAAAAGTCACCCCTCACTAAAATAATCGAAATTAATTTTGTTAGAAATAATCAATTTTTTTTTTAGTGAGGGGTGACTTTTGAGTGTACTTTCCTCTTGTCTCTTGTTATTATCTGGGAAAATTAGGGTTCATATTTCTTACTAAATTTCTTTGTTTTAAATCTTGAACAAAATTTTTGTGTATAAATTCATAGTTTTTTTAATTCCCTAATTTTTTAAAAATCTTTCACCATGTTGAATCCGCCATTTTGAATTTTGGATTTCTGTTTTCATATTCGTAATCAGCGACCCCAAAAACCGCTAAATACCGAGTTATATTAAAATCCAACATTCTGAAAAATGTATTCATTTGTTGACAACTTTTGGGTAAAAACACGTGCGCAGGTGGGTCAATCTTCCAGTTCAAATGTGAGAGCAGGTATCTTATTTTTTTTCTGTAACCTAGCTATTACTACAACTTGGTTAGGGTCTTACTTTCTCAGTGCAAATGAATTAAAAAAATTCAATGAATTTTCAAGACTGTGTGCAGAAGCATTCTATTCTTGACGTAAAGAAGACTCTGGCAACAGCTGCAATTCTCTGCATGATAAAGAAGCTTTGCAGTGTTTGTAGCGTTAGAAACATTATTTGGAACGGGATTGTTTTAATGCCATTTACACTAATCGAATTAGAGAATGAACCGATGTGACGACACGGAGAACGGTGAAGGATGTTACGTGGGGTGGGCGGTGGGGCACGCAAAAGGGGTGCGTGGATGTGAACAATCCACATTCCCCCGCGTGCCTCCTGCCCCAGCCTCTTTCCCAGCAAACTCCACAGCTGCCAAGCGCAGCGATCGCTCGACCGGAAGTAACACGACTACTGCCTACTACACGTCTCCCCCTCTCTATAACCCCCCTCACTTCATCCCTTGCCAAGCATTATCTGTACTTCTTTCTCTTCCGTTAACCCCCTTCTCACCCCCCCCAACCTACCCCACTTTCAACCAAACCCTTCTGTTCCTCATCCCATCCGCTATCTCTTTTGCTTTACCAATTTGCACGTTAGAATCTTTTGTTGCCTGTAACACAGTTTTTAACTAGTGATTCACAAAATACATATTGTTTTGGTGATATTGATGATTTTGCTTACAGAGTATGGGAAATTAAATTATGATAGAATCGAAATTCTCGAGAGTAATAATATCGTGGATGTTGGGGGATATTTAATTTACAGATTAATAAGGCAAATTAAAATTTTTACCGGCACCCTTGAAATAGTTTTAGTAAACCTTTATCTCTGAGAACAGTTTCGAATTCCAGTTTATGGATTCTGAATTTCGGAAATTGTGTATAGGATTCAACATCCTGAATTTCGTATGCAGGATTCCACATCCCGAATTTTAAATACCGAATTCTACATTCTGGAATCCATGTTCCTCATCACGAATTTATTTTTTGGATCTCAAATCCCGAAACACAAACACTAAATTCCAGATCCCGGATTCCACATTCTGGATTTCATGTACCAAATTACACATTACAAATCCCGAATTCCACATACCAAACTCCCAAATACCAGATCCGGAATTCTTTTGTCGGATTCCACATTCTGGATTCCATGTTCCCCATCACGGATTTATTTTCCGGATTCCGCATTCCAAATTCCAAATACCAAATTCCAGATCCCGGAATGTGGATCTTTTGGCGGATTCGGCATCCTGGATTTCATATTCCCCAAAACGGATTTATTTTCTCGATACTAAATCCCGAATTTCAAATACTAAATTACAGAACCCGAATTCTACATTCTGGATTTCATGTTCCAAATTACAGATACCAAATTTCCATATTCCAGATCCGGAATTATTTTGTCGGATTCCACATTCTAGATTCCATTTTCCTTATCACGGATTTATTTCCCGCATCCCGAATTCCAAATACCAAATTCCAGATCCCAGAATGTGGATTCCTTGTTCCCCATCAAAGATTTATTTTCCGGATTCTAAATTCCGAATTCCAAATACCAAATTCCAGATCTCGGATTACATATTCCGGGATTCTTTTGTCGGATTCCACTTTCTGGATTCCATGTTCCCCATCACGGATTTATTGTACGGATTCTAAATGCCGACTTCCAAATACTTAATTCCAGATCCCGAACTTCACATTCAGGTTTACATTGACAAATTTTACATTCTGGATTCCATGTTCCTTATCAGGGAGTTATTTTCCGGATCTCAAATTCCAAATCCCAAACACTAAAGTCCAGATCCAGGATTCCACATTCTGGATTTCATGTTCCCCAAAACGGATTTATTTTCCCGATTCCAAATCCCGAATTCCAAATACTAAATTACAGATTCCGTATTCTACATTCTGGATTTCATGTACCAAATTACACATTACAAATCCCGAATTCCACATACCAAACTCCCAAATACCAGATCCGGAATTCTTTTGTCGGATTCCACATTCTGGATTCCATGTTCCCCATCACGGATTTATTTTCCGGATTCCGCATTCCAAATTCCAAATACCAAAATCCAGATCCCGGAATGTGGATCTTTTGGCGGATTCGGCATCCTGGATTTCATATTCCCCAAAACGTATTTATTTTCTCGATACTAAATCCCGAATTTCAAATACTAAATTACAGAACCCGAATTCTACATTCTGGATTTCATGTTCCAAATTACAGATACCAAATTTCCATATTCCAGATCCGGAATTATTTTGTCGGATTCCACATTCTAGATTCCATTTTCCTTATCACGGATTTATTTCCCGCATCCCGAATTCCAAATACCAAATTCCAGATCCCAGAATGTGGATTCCTTGTTCCCCATCAAAGATTTATTTTCCGGATTCTAAATTCCGAATTCCAAATACCAAATTCCAGATCTCGGATTACACATTCCGGGATTTTTTTGTCGGATTCCACTTTCTGGATTCCATGTTCCCCATCACGGATTATTTTCTGGATTCCACATCCCGAATTCCAAATAAGAAATTCCATATCCCGGTTTGCACACTCCGGATTTTATTTTGTCGAATTGCACATTCTGGATTATATGTCCCCATCACGGATTTATTTTTCGGATCTCAAATCCTGAATCCCAAACACTAAATTCCAGATCCCGGATTCCACATTATGGATTCCATGTTCCCCATCACGGATTTATTTTCCGGATTCCGCATTCCGAATTCCAAATACCAAATTCCAGTTCCGGGAATGTGGATCTTTTGGCGGATTCGGCATCCTGGATTTCATATTCCCCAAAACGGATTTATTTTCTCGATACTAAATTCCGAATTACAAATACTAAATTACAGAACCCGAATTCTACATTCTGGATTTCATGTTTTAAATTACAGATACCAAATTTCCAAATTCCAGATCCCGAATTATTTTGTCGGATACCATTCCATTCCGGGATTCTTTCGTCGGATTCCACTTTCTGGATTCCATGTTCCCCATCACGGATTATTTTCTGGATTCCACATCCCGAATTCCAAATAAGAAATTCTATATCCCGGGTTGCACGCTCCGGATTTTTTTTGTCGAATTCCACATTCTGGATTATATGGTCCCCAACACGGATTTATTTATGGATTCTGCATCCATACTTCAAATACTAAATTCTAGATCCCGGACTTCACATCCTGGATTCTATGTTCCTTATCACAGATTACACATCCCGAATTCTATATACGAAATTCCAGACCCTGGATATCACATTCCAGATTCCATTTGACGGATTCCACATTTCGGATTCCTTTTAACGGATTCTACAATTTGGATGCCATACTCCCTATTACAGATTACATATTCCGGATTCCACATTCTAGATTACATATTTCTTTTTCCGAATTTAATTTATGTAATTCCATTCACCAATTAGTGATCCTTCTTCGCTGATTCTATTTTAAAAATACCATCTTCCGGATTCCACATAAATATTTCTATATTCCGGTTCCGTACGTCGAACTGCACATCCTGAATTCAACATGTTTGATTCCCGATCCTGGATCCAATACTAAAGATTCCATAATCCTCATTCGACACCGCAGATTAGACTTTATATTCCGAATTTCATGTCCCAAATTTCAGATACCGAATTCTACATTCTGGATTTTATATCCCGAATTACAGATTCTAGATTCCAAATCTTGGATACCACATTCCGCATTTCACATTCCAGATTCCACATTCGGGAATCCTCATTCTGGATTTCATCCTCCACATCCCGAATTCCATACTCCATATAACTAATTTAGCATTCTACTTCTTTATTCTTCCCAATTATACTCTTATAAAGATTTCCTAAATCTTTATTCAACATCCCAGTATTTACATTATTAGGAATACCAAATCCCTGATTTTATGTCCCAGATTATATATGTCGGATTTTACATTTGGAAATTTCTATTCTAAATTGTAGATGCCACATTCGGGATTTTATATTTTGAATTCCATGTCCCAGATTTGTAAATTCCGAAATTTGTTCTAATGGTACACTAAGGAGGCGGGAGGGAATTAATTTTAAAAAATTCAGAATGTGCAATTTCTAATTTAGACTTTACAAGGTAAAATCAGATATATGGAATCCTGAATTTGGAATCCGCGATTTTCTATATGGGTTGTTGGACCCTAGATCTGGAATTCGGTATGCGGATTCCGGGATTTGGAATTGTGAATTTGGAACGTGTTGTCCCATTTGTTGAATTCGGTAAGTAAAATCCGGAATTCCGTATCCGAGATACGGAATGTAGCATGCGCGGAATCCGGTATGTAGAATTCGGAATTTGGAATTCGAGAATGGGAATCCTGCACTTGGAATCTGGAATCCGGACTTTGCCATCGGGAATACGAAATCAGAAATAAGGAATTTGGTACGTAGAATCCGGAATGTGGATTTTCAATCGCGGAGTCCCGAATTTTGAATTCTGAATGGAAGCTGGAATGTAGAAATCGGCTAACAGAATCTCGGACATGGATTCCTGTTTGTGGAATTCGGAATATGCTTTTCCCCAATATGTAATCCGTTATACGGATTGAGGAATGCGACATTCGGTATTTAGAATCCACAATGTTTAATTCGAAACTTGGAGTTACGAATAGAAAATCAAAATTTGAAGTCGGATATTCCGGATATGGAATTTCGAATACAGTATCCGGGATATAGAGTTCGGAACGTGAAATTCAGGACAAGGAATCCCGCATGTAAAATCTAGATTCTGGAATCAGGGAGAGGGAATTCGAGTTGTAGAGTCGTTAATTTGTAATCTAAGATGTGGAGTCTAGGATAAGAAATCAGGAATATAGAATGCGGTATCGGATATTTAGAATTAAGAATGTGGAATTCGAAACGAGGAATTCCGAATGTAGAATTTGGACTGTGGAATATTGGACTGGGAATCCCGCACGTGGAATTTAAATTCTTGAATCGGGAATAAGAATTTGTTGTGAAATCCTTAATGTGTAATCTAGGGTATGGAGTCCGAAATGTGAAATCGGAAATATAGAAAGCGGAATCCGGTATCTTCGTGGGAACTGGGATCTAGTAGCAGGAATGTGGAAATCGACACGTGGAGTCCATAACTCCGTTATGAAATCCGAGATATGAAATATAATATAAAGGATCGGAGTCGAACTTTAGGATATGGAATTTCGAATTCGGAGTCCGGGACACAGTATTTAGGATATGGAATTTCCCATACGGAGTCCACAATGTAGAATGCGGAATAAGAAATTGCGGGATAAGGAATCCCGCAATTAAAATCTAGTTTCTGGAACCGGGGAGTGGGGAATTCGGATTATGGAATTCTTAATCTGTAATTTAAGATGTGGGATGCGGGAAGTGAAATCCGTTATTTAAAATCCGGGACGTGAAATCTTGAATGCGGAATTTGGTATTTTGAATCAGGAATTTGGAATTCAACACGTCCGATCTGGGCTATAGAATCTTATTTTATATTTCCTAACTAAAAATCCCGAAACGAACGAGGGAATCGGTAATGAGTTATTATATCTGGATACAAAATTCGATAATAAGTGCAAGGGAACAAGGTTCGTAAAAATTCGAAATCCCGTTCCTAAAACACTTTCCCAAAAAGGAATTTAAAAAATTTAAAAATTCTGTATGTGAGGTCATGCCCAATATATCACAAGTTGAGAATTTAGTCGTTAAATTGAGATTAAAATAATTTTTTAGTAAACAGAAACATTCTCAATCATATTGTTTGATGCCCGAGACATGCTCGACATATATCTCTCGACCATTTTATAGTGTCAGAGACCATAAGCCTTCTTATCATATTACCAGGATATCTAGTTAAGAATAGATATACCCTATATTTTTAATTTATTCCCCACGATGCCCCGATTGATTCCTGCCACAACGGACGAAAAATGAGTTTCACCTAATAGTATCAAAACCAATCCTTTCTTTAAGTTTGAAATTGCTACTTCCCAAAACCTTATTGGATGCAACAGGGATTACTGGGGCAGGCAGATGTCATGTATCTGAAATTCGCAAAAATGTGTGTAATAAGCGAGAAGGTCATATGGGTGGTTGCCAGTGCGCACGAAATGGTGCGTCGACCCACCCCCTGACAAACACCCCCAAGCGTCCGTTTCAACCCTCCCATCCGTAACGCTCCGCCCCATTCCACCACTCTCACTCACCCCGCGGAACGTAGGCACTCGGCCGCGCTCTCGATATGCGCACAAACACATACGAAATCACCCGTTCAACCTCCTCATGCATGTACAATTGACGTGCGTGGAGGCATCCTTTTTTAGCCGTCGAGCAACCCTTCGTCCATCCGTCCATCCGTCCATCCGTGCGCCTTCCCAATCTACATTCAAACCCCCTTTCACCCCCCCTCCCCTCACCCCTTCGTCCCTTCTCAATCCTCATCCCGTCCACCCTACTCCGATTTTATACCTTCCCACACCCCCAACTCAAAATCACGTAAGTTCTCGCCGGCCGATGCCATATAGTCTCCTCTCACCGAAGAGGCAAAAGCCAGGATCAACAGGGAGGGAGAGAGACACGACATTACGTTTTGAGAGCAACCTTTTTACAATATCCGTTCTCGAAAGTTTTCATGAGAGAATGCTCCCGCTCTTTAGAAAAGCTTTTTCATTTTTTTTTCTAATTAGGGAAAAGTGCTTTGCTCCGGTTTTAAGTAGACAGTGAAATATTTGTCAGGTTCTGTCAATTTCTGTTCGTCTTTAAGACTGGTTTCTAAATGGGAAACACGGTCAATTTTATTAGTTGACTGGAAATATGAATTTCGACTCAAGTAGATGATTTTGTTGTCTGACTTTCTGTTTCTAGAATAAAATAACCGAGTAATCTCTAGACAAGGAATAGGAAGTTTTTGTTATTTAGTTGTATTTACGATATGTTTTTTTAAAAGAAAAACTGTATTTTCTGTCAAAAATAGGCAATTAAAAAATGTTGAGTGGGTATTTTTTAAAATCCCTGTGTTCAATTTTAGATATTAGTGAGTGAAACAAGCATACCAAGTTTTATTGAAATCCGTCAAACCGTTATTGAGATATCCAGACGGCAGAGAAATGATAGAGACACATACATACGTATCTAGACATCTGTGGGTGTGAAGCACATTTTTTGTCGTTAGGATATCTCGAGAACGGCTTAACGGATTTGAATACAATTTGGTAAGCTTACTTTACTCGTTAATATCTAAAATCAGACACAGGATTTTATTTTTAATTATAATTTCTCACAAATTTATATTAGTTCCTAAATAATCAACTTTTTAAAATAGATATCAGAATTTCAAAACTAGTTTGCATTTCTTCAATTTAACCAAAAAATGTTTAACAAATTATATGTTTATAGAATAGTTTTTAACAGATTCAATGAGAAGATAGTCATATCAAAATTAGATTTGATTTATTGCAAATGTCATTTTAAATTACGAGCTAAATAAAAATACATTAAACCGAATAAGTGAAAAACGATGGAAAGAACAAATAAAAGGTGAAATGTGAACAATGGACATTAACATTTTTCACTGTCAAGAATATTTTTACTGTAATCATGGGGGATGTTTTACAGCCAACGAGGGAAATTGCTCATTTTCTTATTCTCATTTTTGCAGCGTTTCAACATAATTACATGCTCGCACGAAAAAAAGTTCACATGAACATAAAACAGAGAAATGAATTCAGAAGAAACTTTACCATTTTGTGTATTTCACATTCATATTATTTAACTCGGTTCTGTTATTTCTATGAATATAACATTTTTAAATATGCTTATTAAGGTGGTCTATTTTATATCAGAATTAGGGAAAAATGTCTAATTATTAGTAAAAAAGTAAAATAAGTAGAAAATAATCCAAATTTGACTGTTTGAATTACATTAAACATAAATTTACTAAAACACTAGTTATTCGAACATAACCATAAAAAAGAATTTAACAAATGTTTTGTTATTTTTACTAATTCAAAATTAGAGTGCTATTAATAAAATTATCATTTTATATAAGGCTTCAGGATTGATTCCTCAAACCATCTGAACAATAAACATTAGAAAATTAAATAAACCCAATAAATATAATCCTCCGAATTATTCTTCTATATTTTATATGCCATCATTTGACTAAAAATGTATAAAAATTAAAACCATATTTATCATCTTAATTAACAGTTCTTAAATAAACAAATTAATATTAATTATTTATTGATAAATTTTCCTAATTTTCTTAGCCTAGTTATTTTTTTTAGTTTTTGTTTGAACAATGTATATTGCAAACAGTGGCGTAACTGGGTGGCAAGGGCCCTGGGGCAAACAGGAAAATGGGGCCCCAATTATATATAATTTTTTAAATAGATGTTTTTTTCTTTTAAAATTTTAAATCATATTTCAACTTTTAAATATGTACTCAAATTTTAAAATTATGGCAATTTTAATTTCTTTAAATTTCAGATAATATGAACTTGAATTGATTAAAATTTCAATTATACTAAATTTGAATTTTGAACCATTTTTATAAATTTTTAATTATTTTCTGCAAGTTTTAATTATTTCAATTATCTCTTAAATGTTTCCTAAAATCTTAAATTTACCTTCCTCAAATTTTAATTGTTTTGTTTTGTTTTTCCAAACACTTTTTCAATTTAATAATTTTTTCCTTGACATTTATTTCTACATTAATTTCCTGAACTTTCAAATATTTTAAATAATTATTTTGTTCAATTTCCATTTTTCTTTTTTATTTTGCAATGATTTCCTCCATATTTTAATATTTTATTATTTTAAAATTAATTTACTAAATTTGCAGTTATTATTACAAATTTACATTATTGTCATCAATTTTGCATGTTACACGATTTTTCAATTATTTTCTTTTGCTTAAAAATAAATTTTGCAATTTTTTACTTATTTTCTTTAATTTCCAAATATTTTAATTATTTTTGCATTATTTTCAAAAATTTCAATTAATTATCTGAAATTTCAATTGTTTTCATCAATTTTCCATTATTTCTGCAATTTTTTAATAATTGTCTTTAATTAAAATTCTTTATGTAATTTTGTAATTATTTTATTTCTCAAACATATATTTGATGATTTTTTCAATTACTTCTCTCAAATTTTATTCACTGTTATCAATTTTTCATAATATTTAACTTATTTCCATCGTATTTCAATTTTTTTTCTGAATCTTCAGTTATTTTCAGCATATTTAAATTACTTTTTCCAATTTTTAATTATTTTTCTCAATTGTTAATTATTATTTCCAATTTCTAAGATTTTTAAGTATTTTTCTAAAATTTTAATTATTTTCATCAATTTTCGATTATTTCTGCGATTTTTTAATAATTCTCTTTAATTAAAATTTTTTAACTAGTTTTGTAATTATTTTGTTTCTTTAAACATATATACCTATTCTATGATATTTACAATTATTTCCCTCAAATTTTATTTACTTTTTTCAGTTTTTCATATTTAAATTATTTTAATCATATTTAAATTTTTTTCTCAATCTTAAATTATTTCCAGCATATTTCACTTAGTTTTTTCAATTTTGAATTGATTTCATCATTTTTCAATTATTTTCCTTGACTGTTAATTATTATTCTCATTTTTCTAAAATTATTATCTAAGATTTTTAAGTATTTTTCTAAAATTTCAATTATTTTCTTTAATTTTTAATTATTTTTATTTGTTTTCATAATTTCCAAATTTTTTTATTAATTTTCGCAAATTTTAATTATTTTTAGCTTTCTTCAATTCTTTTTTCCATTTTTTAGTTATTCTCATTTTTTTCAATTGATTTGTAAGATCTGCATGTATTTTTCTCAAAGTTCAATTATTTTTTCTTTATTTAAAAAAAATTCAATAATTTTTTCAATGATCTCACTTAAATATCATTTATTTTTTTACAACTTATCATTGTTTGTATCATATTTCAATTATTTTCTTTAAATTTCAAAATTTAAAAACATTGTTTATTTATTTTAAATAATCTATTTCCTTCAACTTTCAATTCTTTCCATTTATTTTATATTATTATTTTTAAAATTTTAAACTATTTATCTAACATTTCAATTATTTCATTCAATTTTCAATTAATTATATTATTTTCTTTCAATATTTTCTTGAATTTTCAATTTCTTTTGTTCTTTTTCATAATTTCCAAAAAGTTTTTACTTATTTCTCTGTGATTAAAACTTGTTCTCTTCATTTTGCTTCCTCATAGAGGAAGCGTTGTGATCGTTAAGATTTTCGATTTTCCAAAAATAGTGTAAATCGACTCAGTTTCATCTGAAAAGTTCAAATTTTCATTCCTGAGAAAATGTCCAGATGTGTGTGTGTGTGTGTGTATGTGTGTGTGTATGTGGTAAATTTTTTGTCGCCAGGATATCTCGAGAACGCTTCAACGGATTTTAATAAAATTTGGATGACATATGAAGCTCACAAATATCTAAATTTGGACACAGGGATTTTTGAAAATACCCAATCAAATTTTTTTGAGCACCTTTTTTCATCAAAAATATCGTTTTTTGGCAAAAAATTTTTTCATGCTAAAAATTCAGACAAATGAATGAAAAAATCATATTCCTTGTTTCAAAACGAATCGATTGACATATATAAAGTATATAATTGACCAAAAACTCACGTAATAATTCATGATTTTTCAGTTTTTTTCATCAAAAAATCTCGTTTTTGGAAATTTAAAAAAAAAAAAAAATTTTTCATGCTAAAAATTCAACCAAACAAAATCATATTCCTTGTCTCAAAACGAATTGATTGACCTATATAAAATATATAATTGACTAAAAACCCACGTAATAATTCATGATTTTTCATTTTTTTTCATCGAAAAATCTCGCGATTTGCCAAAAAAAATTTTCATGCTAAAAAACCAACCAAACGAATTACAAAATCATATTCCTTGTCTTAAAACAAATCGAGTGACCTATATAAATTTTATATTTGACTAAAAACTCACGTATTAATTCATAATTTTTAATTTTTTTTTATTGAAAAATCTCGTGTTTTGCCAAAAAAAAGTTTCTTGCTAAAAATTCAAACAAATGAATTAAAAGAATCATATTCCTTGTCTCAAAACGAATTGACTAAAAATAATTGACTAATAATTGACTTTATTTATTTATAATAAATAAATAAATAAAGTTTTGGAATATAGAAAAAAAATATATATATTGATTTATTATTATTTTATTATTATTACTTATTTGCATAAAAATAAATAATAATTAATTTAAAATTGAATTATTATTTTTTATGTTATAAATAAATTTATTGCTTCCTCTATGAGGAAGCAAATTATTTTGCTTTCTTGGAAGCGAAGTGTCCATGAAATGGACAGAATTCACACCTAGTTTAAATAATGTTTATCTTTTTTCATTTATTTTCTCTATTTTTTAATTATTTTCTTTTATTTCAATGAACTTCTAAAAGTTCTAAGTATTTTTCTGATAATTACTTTAAATTTCCTTATTTAAAATATTTTATGTAAGTTTTTCAATTATTTTCTCAAATTTTAATTATTTTTTTTAATTCTAATTTATTTATCTGAATTTTGAATAATTTTTTTCAAGTTTCAATTATTTTCCCTAACTTTACATTATTCAATTTTTTCAATTTTCTTTTAAGATTTTCAAGTATTTTTCCGAGTATTTTTCTTAAATTTAAATTATTTTCTTTATGTTTAAAACACTTCTACGGTTGTTTAAATTACTTTTCTAAATTTTTAATTGATTTCATTATTTTTTTTCAATTAGTTTGCAAAATTTGCAATTATTTTGTTTAAGGTATTAGTCGCGTAAATGCTCCCGCAAAACTCCCGCAAAATAAAAAGAACAAAAAAGAAACTTTTATATCAACTCACTTGCTTCCTTGTGACCTCTTCTAATATAATATATGTAATTTTCACGATCTTGAGTCAGGTACTATAAGTTATCGTGATGTATTGCTTACACGTTTTCGACATTTTTCAATGAAACCACGTAAAAATGAAAAATTATGAATTTTTAAATTATTGTATTTTTTATACGGCGTGGTCAATAAAATTAATTTTTTTTTAAAGGATTTATTTTATCTCAATGTGTAACTTAGTAGTTTTATTTGAAAAACTGACGACTTGTTTTTTTATAATTGAATATAAGAGACATTTTTTACATGCATTTTGTGCTATTGCATGTAAAAGGTATAAACTTTGAATTAATATTTTGAAGCTCAGAAGTGGTCAAAATTAATAGGATAGATCTCATTTCATAGATAAATACCTCATAAATACAGATACAAAGTTTTAAAAAAATCTGACGAAAATCATTTTACGCGACTAATACCTTAATTTAAATTATTTTTTGCAATTCTTTTTAATTCTAAAATATTATAAATTTTATCGTAAACAAATATTTATTTTATTTATATAAATTGATTTTTAAATATTATATTTAAAATATTTATAACTCTTCATAACACAAGATGTAGAAATTATTATTTACTACACAATTAGTAAGGTTTTTGGATTGCAGTTTAACAAATATAATTTATATGAAAAGCAAAATTGACTAATTAAAATCGTCTTATTTATTTATTTATTTAATGTTGCATGTGAGTATATTTATTTATTATTTTGTTTGGTATCTTTGTGTATGCATACGAGATATTAAAAATAAACTAATCGGTATTATATGATTATTAGGTGTATAGTAAATACTGAAAAGGTTTACCGTATAATGAACGAAATATTATGTTTATAGAAAAATGTCGATATACATTTTTTAATTAAATAACTATTGAATACAAAACTGATTGCAATATATCTTTTTGGAAAATATGTTTTTTATTTCATTAAAACAACTTATTTACTAATTTATTATTAATTTTCTAATAATTTTTTACAAAATTCTTATTATTTACTCTTAAATAAACCTTTTAATTATTTCTATTAATCAATTTCACTGAAATATATTTTTTTATTATTATAAATAATTAATTTATTTTATTTAAATTCCTAATTTTTTTAATCAGATATAATCACTTTAAAATTAACCTAATCAAAATGGTCAAAATGCAAATATTTTTTTTTTTAAATTAATATTTTATTTTTCATGTATTATTTAATTCTTAATTCTTATTATTTTTATTAATTGTTTTTTTTTTATTAATTTTATCAGTAACGTTAATTGAAATAGTTTAAATCATTGAATACCATTTTAAACATTAAATTGTATTTTTTTCCTATTTCCAAAGAGGTTGCAAAGTTTATCAGAAAATTGTACGTCTGGAAAATGTGATTAACCGAATTGTGGAAATTGTTGGTAAAATCCGGTTTAGTGTTGCATTCAGTTGTTGCCGACTAATAGTGAAAGTGTGAAAAACTAATTTGCTTTTTGTGGTAATTTATTTCAACAAATAGACTCTAATCAAAGTGACTTTAGGTAGTTAAAGGCAGCGGGATTGCAAAAGAGCTCGGGGAAATTGAGAATGAGTCAACTGTTAACGACTTATCCGGATTTCGTTTGGTTGCTCCTTCCCTTGACGATTCTCGCCCCACGGTACATTTCATCGCGTGTGCAACGTTTTCAATTGCAAGCCACTTCTCGCGAGGCTTGAGTGCTTTGTTTCCAGAACAACCACCATCTTTATTGTATTAGGTTCCAATATGTCGTTTCACCGTACTTGCGAGACGAGTACATTTGCACGAAAAGGGGGAATGTTTGTATGACTCTTCAAACTTATAATATTGACATTTTTCACAAACTAGCAAACAACTCTGTTTAGTCTCTTCTGGTTTATTAGTATTATTATTTTAATGCATTCAGAACGGGATAGGGGTGCGAGATATATGAGAAAAAAATACTACCATACATGCAAAACAAATTAGGAAATTTTTAAAATCACTATTTATTACTTTTTATTTCAGGTAAAACAATTATTTCATCAATAACTATTAAGTAAAAAAATGATTGTTTCTTTACAATGTTTTTAAGAAAATAGAATTCTTATAATGACATTTTTTATTTATAGTTTTAAATGTATCACTAACATATCCAAAAACAGATGTTTACATTTTGATGTTGGTTACATTAGGAAACTAAAACTATACATATAATAACAAAAAAAGGTTTAAAATTTTGTATTTCATAAATTTTTTAACTTGACAAGCATAAAAACATTAAAAAAGTCTAACAACGATGTAGGATTGTTTTATAAAAAGATTTAATTGAATTTTCCAAATTTTTGAAAACTTTAGTAACATAACAAACGACAAAATTGTTTTAGAATTCTATCATAGAATGTCATTCAACTCTTATTGAGGTTAAAGGTTAAAGATAGGATACAAAATTTGATAAATTTAAAATGTTAAAACCTTTCTATCAGTCATTCTCCCAGTAGTAAAATTTTCGAAACTTTGAAAAATTATATTAAATTCCTTAAATTTTAGTAAAATAGTTTATATAATAAATCTTTAGTCGCTATAAGACTCTTGTTACATTGAGGATGTGAAAGTTAGAATGCAGAATTTAGGATATGGAATTCGCAAGTTAGTATGCGGAATTCATGATGTGGAATTCAGGATGTAAATTTGGGTACATGGAATTCGAGTCACAAAATCCAGCTTATAAAATCCAGAATTTACAATGCGAAATATGGAAAAAAAATTGCGACATCCGAAATTAAAAATCCGGTTGTGGAATTAAGGATGCGGGATTGAGTATGTGGAATTTGGAGTGTAGAATTGAGTATATGAAATTTGAGAAGCGAGACCCGGAACATGGAATCTGGAATTTCTAATTCGAAATATGGAACTAAATTATCGAAATCCGAAATTAGAATTCCGAGTTGTGAAAGTTAGGTTGCGGAATTCAGGAAGCGAAATTTAGGATGCGGAATTCATGATGTAGAATTAAGGATGTAGATTTGGGTACATGGAATTCAAGACAAGAAATCCAAGTTATGGAATCTGGAATTTACAATGCGAAATGTAAAACTAAATTTGCGAAATACGGAATTGGAAATCTGTGTTGTGGAATTTAGGATGCGGTATTGAGTATGTGGAATTCCGGGTGTAGATTTAAGTATATGAAATTTAAAAAGCGGAACCCGGGTCACGGTATCTGGAATTTCCAAAGCTAAATATGAAACTATATTTTCGAATTACAGAATTACAAATTCGGGATTCTGAAATTTAGGATGCGGAATTCATGATGTGGAATTGCGTGATCCGGAAATAGAAATGCGGGTTGACAAAGTTACAATACTAAATATGGAACTAAATTTTTGAATTACAGAATTAGAAACTCAGGATGTGAAATTAAGGATGCGGAATTCAGGATGTGGAATTTAGATATTTGAAATTCGTTAAGTGGAATCCGGTTATTGAATCCGGAATTTACAGTGTGAAATATGAAAAAAAATTTGCGTGATCCGGAATTAGAAATCCGGGTCGTGAAAGTTAGGTTGCGTAATTCAGGATGTGAAAATTAGGATGCGGAATTTAGGTTGCGGAATTCATGATGTGGAATTTGAAATGTAAATGTCAGTATATAAAATTCGTGAAGCAGGATCCGGGTTATGGAAACTGGAAATTCCAATGCTAAATTTAGGATGCGGAATGCAGGTTGTGGAATTAGATATATAAATTTCGTTAAGCGCGATCTGTGTTTTAGAATCTGAAATTAACAATTCGAAATATGAAAATAAATTCGCGTAATCCGGAATTACAAATCCGGGTTGTAAAAGTAAGGTTGTTAAATTTAGGATGTGATAATTAGGATGCGGAATTTAGGAATATGAAGTTCGTTAAGTGGGATCCGGGTTATGGAATCCGGAATTTACAATCCGAAATATGAAAATAAATTTGCATAATCCGAAATTAGAAATCCGGGTTGTGAAAGTTAAGTAGCAGAATTTAGGATGCAAAATTTAGGATACAGAATTCGTGATGTGAAGTTCAGGATCTAGATTTGGGTATATGAAATTGGATATGCTGGATCCGGGTTGTGGAATCTTAAATTTCCAAAGCCAATTCTGAAACTAAATTTGCAAAATTTAGAATTAAAAGTCCAGGTTGTGAAAGTTAGGATGCGGAATTCCGGATGTTAAATTTAGGTAGGGGAATTTAGGAACTAGAAATTAAGTGGCTGAATTCATGATGTAGAATAGGGGATGTATAAAATGTATGTTATAAAAAATTCATTAAGCTGGATCCGGGTTAGGGAATCTGGAATTTCCAATGCTAAATATGGAACTAATTTCTCGAATTACAAATTTAGAAATTCGGGATGTGAAATTTATGATGCGAAATTTAGGATCTGGAATTTAGATAGCAGAATTTATGATGTGGAATTTCGGAAGAAGATTTAGTTATTTAAAATTCGAGGCGCGGAATCCGGGTTATGGAATCCGGAATTTACAATGCGAAAAATGGAAATAAAGTTGCGTAATCCAGAAAAGAAATTTAGGTTGTTAAAGTTAGGTTATTGAATTCCGGATGTGAAATTTAGGATGCGGAATCCCGGGTATGAAATTTAGGATGTGGAATTCGAGATGTAGATTTGGGTATATGAAATTGGTGAAGCGGGATCCGGGTTATGGAATCTGCATTTTCTCAAACTAAATATGAATCTAAATTTTCGAATTACAGAATTAGAAATTCGGGATATAAAATTTAGAATGAGGAATTCAGGAGGTAGAATTTACGTATTTGAAATTCGTTATGCGGGATCCGTGTTATGAAATCTGGAATTAAATATGCGAAATATGAAAATAAATTTGCGTAATCCGTAATTAGAAATCCGAGTTGTGAAATTAAGGTTGCGGAATTCAGGAAATGAACTTTAGGATGTGGAATTTGGAATGTAGATTTAGGTATATGGAATTCGAGACTCGGAATTCCGGTTGTGCAATCCGGAATTTACAATGCGAAAAATGAAAATAAATTTGCGTAATCCAGAAAAGAAATTTGGGTTGTAAAAGTTAGGTTATGGAATTTAGGTTGTGGAATTTAGGATACGGAATTCCGGGTATGAAATTTAGGATGTGGAATTCATTTTGTGGAATTCGGGATGTAGATTTGGGTATATAAAATTCGTGACGCGTGATTCGGGTTATGGATTCTGGAATGTCTAAAGCTAAATATGAAACTAAATTTTCTAATTACGGAATAATTTAGGATGTGGAATTCATGATGTGGAATTCTGGATGTAGATTTGGATGTATGGAATTCGATACGCGGCATCCGGATTTGAATCTAAAAGTTTCAATGCAAAATATGGAACTAAATTTTCGAAATACAGAATTAGAAATCCAGATTGTGAAATTCAGGATTTAAAATTGGAAACGACTAATCCAGTATGGGGAGCTTGGAATGTGGAGGACGGAATTGGGTATCCGGAATATGAAATCTGTAAAGTGGAATCCGGAATTCGGATCGTTGCAATGCCGAACGAGGGATAAATAATTAGATAAATAATATCTGCAATCAGATATTGCGAATCTAGGAATTGCAATCGAGAATTAATAATCCAGAGTGTGCATACCGAGATGCGAAATCAAGTATTCGAAATCCAGGAATTTGAATTTCGAAATGTTAAATCTCGCCGTGCTTCTGGAGCGTGTAATAATCTAGGACGTGGAATCCGGAAGAAGTTAGTTAAGTTCGACCCCCTGTAATGAATTAATGAATTATTGCACTTTCCCTTGAAATAACTTTATATAGACCTCGTCCCTCGTGTGATTTGTCGAAGAAAGATTATAGACCCAGGAAAATGTGGCTCGGCAGCCGAGGGAAATAAAGGGGTAGGGAACTCGTTGATTTCCTGTTTTCATATTCAATATGATCTGCTCCTCTCGCCATTGTATTCATTGAAAGCGAGTGAACCGCACGCAAGATGAGGAACCGCGCGCCAGAACGAGTGGAGAGTGGATCATGGAGCGAGATGGGTTGGCTCGCAATGGAGATGGGTGGTTAGTTGGTAGGTTGGCTGACGGGCTGACTGGTTGGTTGGTTGTGCTCCGGTTCCTACCTACTTCAACTAATGAAAGGAAACTCGGGCTGAGGTTGCCTGCCTGCTTTAAAGTCGATGCTTTCCGTCTCTTTAAAACCTATCTCGCTTACATCATCCCCTTTCTGCGCACTTTCGGAACTCAATCTTTCGAAACTAGTCCTCTCAATAGGGGCTCTATCTGCGTCTCGGGATCTGACTCCAATCGCAGAATGCTTTTCGCTAACAAAGTTGTTTTCATTTTCTCTTTGATCGTGAGGACCGATGCGTCCTTATGATTCATGTCAAAAGTCCCCGCAAGAGATGGTCTTTCAAACGGCACGCGACGCAATCCACCAAGGGACTTTCTAAGTCGGCATGTCATTTAATTAGCAAATGAGAACTTCCCTGACTTCTCGGGTTATTTCAAAAGCCAGGAAGGTCATTCAGTTTCTTCACTTTCTTTGCACTCGAGCGATTCAAATGGCTTCTATCTGGCGCTTCTCGGATTTAACCTCCCACTTTTCAAACGACACAGACTCATGGTTTATTGAATGCAAATAACTCTTGCATAAGTAAATGAGTAAATATGAATTTTCAAACAATTTCCTGCAAAAAAATGTGTAAATAATTTCAATAATGTTTCTCCACGGGCTCTATATAGGAAATCAGTTAGTTGTAGATATAGGTATACTGCTATGATTTTTAGAAAGCAAGAGAGAATAAGTTATAGAATTTACCTGGGATAGATAAAGACAAGAATAGAGTGAGAAATGCAAGGAGAGTTCACAGTTGTGGTTCTTGAAGCAAGAGAGAATAAGGTTACCTGGGATAGATAGAGACAACAATAGCGTGCGAAATGTGAAAGAGGAAAAGGTATAACAAGTGTCTGGGATAGATAAAGGCAGAGTAGAAAGAGAGAGAGAGAGAGAAAATGATAACAGAGATTTTAAACTGTGTGAAAATTCTAAGGCACCCTTGTATGAACTTGTATGAACATTTTAAAATTAATTTTGATTGATAAAACAATTTATATTTGTGGAAACAATTTAATTTTCCCATAGTTTACTAATTTTTTTTCAATAACGCGCTAAGGTTTTATTTATTTATTGTTTCATTGTTTATTTACATTAACTAAACATTAATTTAGCTCTGTCCGAGGTACAGGTAGGTCCGGTCCACATTATTAGCTCGGATAATCAGGATTCTAGAAAAACGAATTTTCAAACAATTTCCTTCAAAAAACATGTTTAAATAATTCCAATAACATTTCTCTATGGGTATAATATCTCTCTAATGCATTGCAAAAAAATAAATATCTCTGAACAGTGACAATGTATATGTGAGGAGTAAAAACGGATTTAAGAAGAGATTCATTAAAGCGCGAAGGTATTCACTTCTAACCTTTAAAGTTCGTTCAGCTTGCACTTAAAAAAGAAACGTCGCGCCTAACGCTGCAGTAAGAGAGCTTTTTTCAATTTCTTGTCAAAGAGACCAACCGTTTCATAGGAAAAGGACGAGGTAATCATTCTACGAGAGCGGAAGACACTAAAGGGTTTCTTTTTTTCTTTTACTCTCTCCTCTACCACGCTCTTTTCTACTCTCACTCCTTGTTTTTCCTTCCACATTTTTTGCAGAAGAAAAAGGGACGCATACTTTTCCAGAGGCCGTCAAGCAGGAGCGCACCATCGTTGACGTGAATGGGATGCTCAAAGCTATCCGCGAACTCGACAAAATGAGATTTAAAAGATGTAGCTTCACGCAAAGACTCAAGGACTTTACGTAATTAGCTTTTGATTTGCTTAGAAGCTGCTGAATGTATTCATTGTACGTGCCAGTGAAAAGATTTCTGTTACAATTAACAAGAATTATTTCACTTGTAATACCTATTGTCTATGCCTTTGATAGAATAAACATCTCTTTGGTGCTTTACATAATAAATGGTAATTTTTACATAACAGCATCTAAAGCTATACTGGTAAATTTACGAATAAAAACTTGTTTTGAGTTTGAAAAAAATGAGTAGGAAAGCAGAAACAAAGAGCTTTCAAATGTGGGTTTTGTGGCTCTTACATTAATGTGACGCTTCTTTTTCATATAATGCGTTCTTTCAACAGTCAATGCAATATGCAAACATCCCGGTACTCGTTGAAACAACCATGACCTGTTAGAGCCTGTGTTAAATAGCAGCTGTTAGAAAAGGTTTAATGGTAATTCACAAAAACACTCAGAGCACATCTAATCTTAACGAACAATAATTTATTATTATAAAAATTGAGAAATACGTCACAATTGATCACCCAGTGTAACTGAAAATAGGAGAATCCAGAAGACCAAGTGCACCGCCAGGCACGAGGCAGGCAGCAAGAGGACCAGGGGCTCCGACAGGTGCAAGATAGATAGCCTAAAGCCCAAGTGCACCTCCAGTCTCGAGGTGGACATCATGAAGGCCAAAGTCAGGCACTAAGTAAACAACGAGGCAATCACGGGTGAACAACAAGGCACGAAGTAAACAGCGAGAGGTTTATCGATGCTGCCATGAACAGAGCCAAAGAAACACTGCCAGACAGAATGCAGGCTGCAAGAAAACCACAGGTGCACAGCAAGGCACCAGGTAGACCGCAAGAAGGCCAAAGTTGCACCATCCGGCACGATGTTGGCTCGAAGAAAGCCAATGATAAACTGCCGGGCATCCGTAGGCTGCCCGAGGGCCACCAGGCCACCTGCCCACAATGCCGATTGATAGGAGCCAAAAGGGTACCATCGACGACGCTTCAGACCGCACGAGTGCCACCAGGCTACCCCGCATGATGCCGAAAGATGGGAAGCCAAGAGGGTACATCCCTGAAATCAGGCCCTCGCTCAGACAGAAAAGCGGGAACCCCTCCCCACCAAGGCGCCAGCTCCGTCCCATAGATGGTGAGACAGAGAAAACCCAATCTCATTAGGAACTTTGAACTCTATTGAAGATTTTATGACAGATTACAAAAGGCCATGAACGACTCATCCAAATATTAACAGAAACACTCCTGACAACTTTAAATATTTGAAACAGTAGCTAACCTCACCATGACCTCTCTTTAGCCATTAAGCAAGAGGACATCTTCTAAATGTCTCGGTGCCCACTGGATGTAATCTGGATCTGAAATCCGGAATGTGGAATTAAGGATATGGAATCAGGGAATTGGAATCTGATAATCGGAATTCAAAATCTAAAATTCGGGACTTGGGTTCCAGGGTATATAATCCGGGACAAGGAATACGAAATGTGGAATCTAGGATGTGACAGAGACTCGAAAAAATGATCAATTACAAAGTAAATACAAATAATGTATTCTGTTTTAATTAAAATTGTCTTCTTGAGAATTAGGAATTGATTAGAAACAGATATAGGGAAATCTCGTATAAGTAGATTCGTGAAAACAATTATCGCCAGAGATAGAAGCTTCGTGTCATGAAATATTCAGTGGACTCACAGGAAAGAACGAGAGCGAAAATTATAAATTATCGCGATTCTCGCGCAGCGGCCGCTGTCGCAAGATTAACGCCGCGTAGTCATCGGACTGATTTTAATGTTCCGGTGGGGTTGCCTCCCTCGCGGTCGTTTCACCGCGATATATCAGCCTTCTGGAATTTAAATTAGTCGAGGAATTTCTTCGGGATTCGGTCGCGAAAAGTTATATTGAATTTCATAGTAGCATTCCAGTCAACGGGAGATCCGATTATTTCTTTTCATTCCGAAGCTCGATTCTTTAATGAGATTCAACTGTTGTTGATAATTCGATAACAGAAGGCAACTTCCGTGACCGTAACTGCATTGCCAAGTTCAATCTATTTAACTGCAATTGTGTTAATATTAAAATTTTCCCGTATCTAAAAGATTGTATTTCCTTTCTCGAACATTCATTGAATCTATATTATTGTACAATGATTTACTCTTTCTTTACAGAATTATAAATAGGATATTAAATTGTCTACCTTTATCATCTAGAATCAGGTTTTTTGGTTCCGATAAAGCACCTGCGCAATAGGGGTTTGTTTTATGTACTTTTTAGTAGAACTAATTAAGTTGCAAACTCTGTAATTAATAAACTGTGTGGAGAAGGAAATATTATAGCTAATAGTATAGATTTCTTCGAGTATTCTGAATCTATTTTTTTTGTTCAGCTGCGCAGTCTAATTTTAAGTTAATGTTATGAAATTAGAATTAGTAAAGTTTATTTGTTGTAAGACATCAGTCTATACAAAGAGGTTGCAATCAGTTAACATTTTTAAAACTTGACTATTAATGATTCAACAAAATGATAAATTTTCTTCACCGTTTCACACTGCGGATTACATAAAATTTCGAGTAGAGCATTCTTTTTTAGGATTTTATTCTCGAATTCTCCCAAACAACACTTTCTTTCGTTCTCATAACATATACATTCTAGAAGAACATGATATCCTTTATCGAGAATAGGAGAGCCATAGTCATCACAAATATCTAGTTTTTACAGATCCAGCGGTTTTTATAATCTATAATTCTATTTTGATATTTATTCAGTAATCTTATTTGAGCAATTAAACTAAAATACTTTAACTGGATTTTTAAGCAGAGATATTTTTGGAGTCCTTCGCACCTCTGTAGGTGGGGCAACAACTGTAATGATTGTGACTCCTCCAGAAGGTTTATGTCTTCATCATATAAAAACTTTTCATAATCCTCGATCCAAACATTCTTATATCTCTGTACTGATTCAAATGTGAGCTTGTCAAATTCTCTTTTCTTATTTATTGCTTTAAATATTTTCTCCACTTGCATATACCAATTAAATTTATATAAATTCTTATCCTCCCTTTCAGCTATTCTTTTCAATTTCAGGTAACATAATTTCGGATATCGGGAGTCATCCATTGACAAGATTTTTTCAATATAATTAAGAACTTATCTTAAACAATTTACAGCTAGTTTACGTGACCCAGTTTCTAATCTAATGGCATAGCCAGGAGTGACAATTAGAATATTTAAAATTTTTTTATAAAATAAAGTTTGGGTTTTCTCGATCTCCTCCATATATCTCAAACCCTATACCGAAATTGCATAGTTCAATACACTCAAGACCAGGCTGTTTAATAGTTTTCTTATCGGCAACTAGAAATCCAACCATATTCTTTATGAAATTAAAATTATATTATATTTATAATTTATTTCCGCAGCAATAAATTGTCACGCACGATATATTAGATTGATAAAATTAAAAATAAAAGTCAGTTTAACAAATACCAATCAACGTCGTAGTCTAAACCAAGGCCTATCGTGGGCAGTCCCGACACATGATGTTGGATGGCAGTCCCGACCTCGCAAGAGTGCCAGGACACGGATATTATTCTGACGGGGTTTGTTTACTAACTGTTATAACACCGGCGGTGGACATCTTGGACTAGTAGCTTTAGGGCGTGTCCACACCGTCGAACCATGGAGTGGCAGCGACCATTCGGTGCAAGTTGCGTCAACTATCGATCGATACATCAAACAGCGATCGATACGTCGCTTATCGTTAACACCACGGCGGCGCTGCTGTCGCCACAACTTGAAGTTTAACGAGGTGACCCTGTCCCCTCATTTCATTTCAAGTTTGATAGTGGCACGTGTCGGGCTTTTACAAATTAAAGTTGTCGATTTGACTTTTCTCGGCGGTTAACGCTATGCCGAAAGGCCAATGATCTTGTGGGGTGGGGGGACAACGCGGAGTTTTAGATTATTCTCTCGAGTCAATTTTGAACATTTACTCATTTGTAGTCGGCTCCCCGACTATAAGTTCTTGCGTGTTTTATCAGTCTCCGGTGTGTGTATGTTCAGTGTAGCCATGTGGCTATACTTTAAAAGATAAAACGGCAAGTGTTTGGACTCTTTGTAACTTTTAATAAATCAAGTTAATTTATTACGAATTAATTTAGTTTTTTTAAATAATTATATTAATAAAAATAATTATGTTAAATGCTTCAACACAAAAGTTTTCTTTAATTAAGTGTTATTCCTTACCATTCAACTCTAAAAAATTAACTTAAATGAAATTAAATAGATTAACCCAATTAAATTGGGTTAATGTGTTACGATTAAATTTAGTTTCATTAAAATAGTTATAATAATAAAGATAATTATGTTAAACAATTTAACTCAAAAGTTTTCTTTGGTTAAGTGTTGTTCCTTACCATCCCACTTTCCGTAAATAGTGTCTAGCTGGCAATTCTTTGATATAAATTTAATTAATTTTAACTTAAACATTTTTTGAATAATCAGGTTTATTTTTTTTCCTACAATTATGCTCTTCTAATGTAAAAATAACTATGCGCATCATATTTAAGGATTATCTTGGTTCATTCAAATTTCGATTCACCTGATAAAAATTTTAATTACTCGATTTAATTCCATTAACAATGAATCAACAAAATAAGTAGAAATATAAGTAAAAATTTGTTACAATATACATTGTCTTTTGAAAAGACTCTTTATCTGGTTTATAAATTTAAATAAATAAACAAACTGTGGAGATTTGTTATTATTGTTGTTCTGGGAAAATAAGATGACTAAATATGATCAATTTTTAAATAATACTAACCAAGGAAGATAAGAGGCTTATTTTCGAAAAACAAATTTTTTAGAATTCTTACCACCTTGTTCTCTAATTAGATAAGATATACTCCATGATGAAAAAAACTGTGACAGATATTAAAAATTCGTTGAATTAAAAATTTTTGGATGTTGCAAACTGGAGAATGGTTCTTTAATCGCCTAGCAAGAAAATCTTGTAGCACAAAGCTTGGCTCATTCCAGGTTGGCTCTTCACTCGATTTGTACCCAAGTTCCGCTTTTGCTTCGCGGAACATGTTAAGTCGATGGTACTCAACGAGCATCCTTCCTACCCATGTCCTCGAAAGAGAGGTCTCATCTTCCTTCCTACCTTTACACCATTCTTCCTTCCTTCCTTCCTTCCTCTTCGTGGTTCATTCTACCGAGTCATCCTTCAACTTGAACCTTCAGCCACCTGCTCCAAAGTACTTGGATGGAACGAAGGCCGCTTCATGCCTACTGGAAAATCGCAAAATCCATTTTCAACAAGTCCTTCTTCACGTCTGCCTTGTGTTTTGAAATTCGGCAAGAGATAACAAGCTCTTAAACAAGTCTAATAATTTTACTTCATAAGGACCACATGCTTCTTTTCATGCTTCTTTCACTCTCACGAAATCAAGTTTACGTCGTATTTGGTACATTTTTTAACATTAAATATTTATTACATGAAATGAAAGTAAATCAATCCGTCTGCCTCACAGTGGTCTGAAATTCAAATCTAGTTGGCCAAAAGTAAAAAATCGGAGTATTCAAATAAATTTTTTGAAAATGTTTTTATGATCTATTATATATCCATTGTATTTGATTCATATGTCGGACAAAAATACAACACTTTTGCCAAAATTTATGAAACTTAGCAGATAAGAGGTTTCGGGGTCACTGATTCCGAATCCGTTGATAATTTTCCAAATTAAATTTTAGGTTATTTTAAGCACTTTTTTTACACGTTTGTCCGACATATTGGATCCACTATTTCGAATTTTAAAAAATTAGGAACAGATTCGTAATCTGCGGCCCAAAAAAATTCGTCCGACATATTGGATCAGCCATTTTGAATTTTGAAAAATTATGAATGGATTCGGAATCAGTGACCCCGATAACCCTCATGTACTAACATTCATAAATTTAAGCAAAAATTTTAAATTTTCGTCCGCCTTTTTGAACTTTTGGAATCTGACTTCAGGTTCGTATATTCTTTCAAATTAATAAATTTTGTAAAACGCCTGAAACTAACCTCCTTCTATCTAAAAATGTGTTATATGAATTCTTAAACAAAAGTCTAGATTAATTTGTGAGTGCGTGTGTGTGTGTGGATAAATATGGGTGTATGTACATTTTTTTAACACGATAACTCAAAAACGGTTTGACGGATTAAAATCAAATTTTAAACGATTATTTTTACTATTTAAATGTGGATCCAGAGACAAGAGTTTTTATTTTAAGAAACAATTGAAAAAGTTTTCATTGAATTTTATTGTTTTAGATTTTTTTAATTACATTCATTAATTTTCATTAATTTTGATAATTTTTCAATTATTTTCAATTATTTCAAATATATTCGGTTCTTTTTTCAACTACTTTTCTTAAATGTTAGTTATTTTTTTAATTTAGAATTATTTTTATCATTATTTAACTGTTTTTTAAAACCTTTTAATTATTCTGACTATTTCTAAATTAATTTCCTAAATTTGCAAATTTTTTAAAAATTTCAATTCTTTTCTTCAATTTTTATTTATTTTCAATGTATTTTGCAATTTACAAAATTACTTTTTTTAGATTTTAATTCTTTATTCTAATTTTTAATTATTTATCACCTGTCTTCAAATTATTTTCTCCACTTTTTAATTAGTCACATTATCTGTTTAATCGATTTTCTAAATCTCCAATTATTTTTCTCAAATTTCAAATATTTTTTTAGTGTTAAATTAATTATTTGCTTTTTTAAATAAACTTTAAATTATTATTTTTTATTTAAAATACGTTCTGTAATTATGTCAATTAATTTTCTCAAATTTTAATTATTTTTAGAAACTTTCAATTATTCTCAATCTTTGTCAATTGAACTTTCTAAATTTTTAATTAATAATCTTAAATTTTAATTATTTTCCTTAAAATTCTTCTATAAATTTTACATTATTTTTTCCAATTTTTAATTTCTTAAATTATATTTGTGGTTTCCCGAATTTTCAATTATTTATCTCATATTCCAATTATTTTTTTCAATTTTCAAATTTTGTTCTTATTTAATTATTTTATTCAACATCATTTATTTTCCCTACTTTTAAAATATTTTAATTATTTTTTAATAAATTCCCAAAACTTACTATTATATTTTTTTGTACAATTATTTTCCACAATTTTTAGCTGTTTTTTTATTATTTTTCAGTTACTTTATTTATTTTGAACACGTTTCGTAATTTTATCGCTTTTTTCAAATTTTATTTATTTTCTTTGATGTTCAATTATTTCAATCATTTTGCTCTTATTTTATCTAATTTTGAATTTTTTAAATTTATTTTTAATTCACTTTCTAAATTTTCAATTGCTTTATCTTAAATTTAAATTTTGTTTTTTAATTTTCAATTATTTTTATTATTTTGTAATTTGTTTCTTCAATTTGTAATTATTTTCATTACTTTGTAAGCAGGAGTCTAATTTTTCAGATATTCATCTCACATTTCAATAATTGTTTTCTGAAGCTTTTTAAAATTCTTTTTATCATTTTTGAAATATTTTTCTTAATTTTATCAGTTATTTTTAAATTTTATCAATTATTTTTTTAATTTAAAATTTTTTTTATTACTTTTTAATTGAATTTCTAAATTTTCAATTTACCATTATTTCATTGGCGGAGGTGGTTGCGGGGGTCATGGTGCTAAAAATCATAACCAAAAAAATTAATTTAATATTTTTTAATAATAATCCAAATGTTGAGATTGTTACGTCTGAAATTAATAACATACTTTTTATTATTATTTTAATAATTAATGAATTTTATTACTGTTAAAAGTAATTGTTTTTTTAGTATTTTTCTCAAATTTTAATTCACTTTTTTTATTCTCAATTATTTTCTCCAATATTTAATTATGTTCATCATTTTTCAGTTAATTTCTTAAATTTTCAATTATTTAACTCAAATTTCAAATATTTTTTTTAATTTTCAATTATTTATGCATTTTTAAATTTAAACAATTTTTCTCAAATTTCAATTATTTCCACAAAATTTGAATTATTTTCAATGTTTTTCAATTAATTTCCTACTGTTTCTATTAATTATCTTAAATTTTAATTAGTTCCTTCAGAATTCAGTTACTTCTATAAATTTAAAATTATTTTCTCTAATTTTTAATTTCTTAAATTATAATTGAATTAATTTCCTGATTTTTAAATTGCTTATCTCATATTTCAATTATGTTCTTCAATTTTCATCTGTTTTCTTCATTTTCAATAATTTTATTTAATTTTAATTAGTTTCCTCATTTTATTTAATATTTTCATTATTTTTTAATCATTTTCTACAATTTTTTGATTGTTTTAATCATTTTTCAATTTTTTTTTTAATTTGAGATATCTTTTGTGATTGTATCACGTTTTTTTTAAATTTTAATGATTTTAATTATCTCTTTAATTTTTAATTATTTCTATAATTTCACAATTATTTTTCCAATTTTTAGTTGTTTAAATTAAGTTTTAGTACAGCTTTCAAACTTTCAATTATTTATCTTAAATTTCAATTATTCTTTTCAATTTACCATGATTTTTATCATTTTGTAATTGTTTCTTTTTACTTATTATGTATTATTTCAATTATTTTTCTTAAATTTCATTTTTATTTTTCAGTTCTCAATTATTTTCTCTAATTTTTAATTACGTTCATCATTTTTCAACTTCCTAAATTTTCAATTGTTTATCTCAAATTTCAATTAATCGAGGTTCTACTGTATAAGACTTTTTTTAAAAAAAACAGCAAATGGAATATAAAATGTACATACAATGTCTATTGTACAGTTTTAAAAATAAAAAAAAATTCTAAAAAGCTTTAAAAATGAATTAATTTATAATCTATTATTTTTCAAAAATTTTCCTTTAGGGTAAAGTTTAAAGTTGAAAAGTTTACGCGCTTTCATGAAATTATTATGCAAGAGTGATGTACCTAATCCATAATTCAGAGAAATATAATGGTAAACGTTTTAGAAAGCACAAGCAAACATCAGAGCTTTTCGGTCAGAATTGAGTGTTCAGCTTGTTGAGGTTTTGCAAGTCTTGCTTCTGGGAAATCGACGTCATGAATTTCACAAGAAACTTTGATAATATCGACTAATTAAACTCGATGGGAATTTGGCATCGATGAACGTGAATTTTCATTAAATTGCGGAGGAATAACATCGTTTCATAATGTTTACCCAACTGAAAAGCATGTTAAGCCAGTGTGTGTATTTACATTGAAACGTATTTGCTCTGACATAAATTTGTGGATTTACAGGGATATCAAAATTGCGTGTAAAATGACAATTTATCTACATCCTGAAAATTCATAACACAAATTAATACACAATTAATAATCTACAATAAAATCCAATAATTTTTTCATTTTCTAGTCATTATTCTAAATTTTCTATTTATTCCTGTTACTTTCTAGTTATATTTTTCTTAATTCTAATTTTTTTTTAATTGCTAGTTACTGATTCACTTTTCAGAAATATTATTTCTTTTTAGTAATATTAGTCTATTTTCTAGTTACTGTTTTTAGTCTGTCTGTTTGTCTGTCTGTCTGTAGACAAAATTTCGGTTTCGAATAACTTGTGTAAAAATCCATGTATCACCTTCATATTCAGTGTACTTTTTAAGTGACCAATAATACAGATCGAGTTCGTTAGCTAGCCATTTTTGATCAAAACTGTCAAAAATACGAAAATTTTCAAAATTCAAAAAAATTTCTAACTTTCGTGATTTAACAAAAATTTATTTCCTGTAATTTTTTTCTCAAAATACACATAAAATAAAGCAAATTTCGTGTAAAACATTTTTTTATATAACTCGAACCTAAAAAAGTTATGGATTTTTGTAGTTTTACAACTTTTTTAGAATTTTGCTTGGGAGTAAAGAGGAAGGAGGGAGAATAAAAATCAATCAACATATAATCAAAAGATTCTCATCTTACGCGACCAAAGTAAAATATTATTATTATTTTATTATAATTATTAAAATTTCTGACAATTTTCAAAAATTTAAAAAGTATTATTTTTACACTCTCATTATAAATGAGAAGGTATATTAAATTTTTTACGATTTTGAACTTTGGGTAATTTCCACATTTTGAGATATTTTGAGGCTTTGTAATTCTGAAAAAATGGGTTTTACGAAACTGTTGTCTGTTTGTCCACCTGTCTGTCTGTAGACAAAATTTTCCGAGCATCCTCCCACCAGTTGAAAGTATTTCTAAAAATTTTATCTGACAATACTGCTCTTAGTCCGTCCGTTGGCTTTCACCATCGAGAAGCATTTTGAGTTAAATTTATTCTTTACTGTGAACTGGCATTTATTTGTGAATTAAATTTCATTTTACTTAAGAGACGACCAAGATTTTCGAAAGAATTATTTTCCTCATTAAAAATGCGGATAAGTAAGTAAACCTTTATTATTTTATTTGCTACGTGTATTTCATTTTTTGTCTCGCACAATGAAACCAAACGTTTTCTTAGTTTCGCCAACAAAAAGTCTCGAGAAAACTTTAAATTAGAAAAAACTTCCAGTGAGTAATTTGATTATTGTTATGTATAAAAGTTTTCTGAAAAGTGTAATTTCATTATATAACTCGACGCGAGACACAAATATAAAAAAATACTGTTACATTTTTGTTAATAAATATCACGCATTTTTTGTAATTTATAGACTTTTTTATATTTATTTTTTAGAGAAACGATTAGAAATTTGTAGAAAATTTCATTATATTATGATAATTAAATCGATTTTACACAAAGGCAGATTTAGAGAGTAAGCTTTTAGTATGTGTGTGAGTGTACATGTGAATGTACTTTTTCTCGTGAACACGATAACTCGAAAACGATTAAACGAATTTAGATAAAATCTTGTGAAGTTATTTTTACTATCAAAATCTGAAATCTGACACAAGGATTTTTAAAAATAATCATTAAAAACTTTTTATTCGATTTTTATTTCCTTTTTAAATTTGCTTTTGTCAGAAAAAGTTTTTATCCCACAAATTTAATTTTACACATAAAAAATTCGTATTCCTAGCTTCAAAACTTGATCTAAATTTTTTAAATTCCTTTGTAAAATATTTGTAAATGAAAAATGAAAGTCAAAGAAATAAAAATTGAGAAATAATTTTATTTATTTTCAGTTTTACTTTTCACAATTTTGATAATATTTGTGACGATTCAAGCGGAGCATCAAAATGCTAATTTTTCGGATAAAATATATGATGTAAGTTTAATGAAATACTGCAATATATAATGTTTATTTCTATTTGTATTTTATAAAATTTGAATTATAATTTATAAAAATATATCTATTTTTGTCTTTCAGCTTCTCAGACAAGAAAAGGAAGTAAAGAAAGAAAATTTTGTCATTTCTCCACTGAGTGCAGAGATTGTGTTATCTTTACTTGCTTTTGGAGCTGAAGGAAAGTCTGTTTGTCCGTCCATCTATCAGTCAGTTTGTCTGTCCGTCTGTTCACCTGATTGTCTGTCCGTCTGTCCGAACATCTGTGTGTGTTTTCGTCCGTCTTTATGTCCGTTTATCTGTCTGTCCGACTGTCTGCCGGTCTGTTTGATTGTCTGTCAGTCGGTCTGTTTGTCCGTCCATCTATCAGTCAGTTTGTCTGTCCGTCTGTTCACCTGATTGTCTGTCCGTCTGTCCGAACATCTGTGTGTGTTTTCGTCCGTCTTTATGTCCGTTTATCTGTCTGTCCGACTGTCTGCCGGTCTGTTTGATTGTCTGTCAGTCGGTCTGTTTGTCCGTCTATCTATCAGTCAGTTTGTCTGTCCGTCTGGTCACCTGATTGTCTGTCCGTCTGTCCGAACATCTGTGTGTGTTTCCGTCCGTCTCTATGTTCGTTTATCTGTCTGTCGGACTGTCTGACGGTTTGTTTGATTGTTTGATTAAAATAAATAAATTATTTTAATGGAAATTTGAGAAAAATACATGAAGATCCTACAAATCAATTAAAAAAAATGAGAATAACTAAAAAATGGAACAAACAATTGAAGAAAGCTAAAAATAATTGAAATTTACGATAATTAATAAAAATTTTTGGAAATTATGAAAACAAATGAAAATAATTAAAAATTGAAGAAAATAATCGAAATTTTAAAAAAATACTTAAAAATCTTAGAAAATAATTTTAGAAAATGAGAATAGTAATTAACAATCGAGGAAAATAATTTAAAAATGATGAAATCAATTTAAAATTGAAAAAACTAAGTGAAATGTGCTGGAAATAATTTATGATTGAGAACAAACATTAAAATATGATAAAAATAATTTAAACATGAAAAATTGAAGACAGAAAATAAAATTTGAGGGAAATAATTGAAAAAATCATAGAATATATAAAAAAGAAAGAAAATAATTATAAAATCACTTGTAAAATTTAATTAAAAAGAATTATTAAAAAATCGCAGAAATAATCGCAAATTGATGAAAATAATTAAAATTTTAAAAAAATACTTAAAAATCTTAGAAATTGGGAATAATAATTAACAATCGAGAAAAATAATTAAAAATTGGAAAAAGTAATTGAAATATTCTAAAAATAACTTAAGATTCAGAAAAAAATTGAAATATGATGAAAATAATTTAAATATTATGAAAAATTGATAAAAGTAAATAAAATTTGAGGGAAATAATTGAAAAAATCATTAAATAGATGTTTGAGAAATAAAATAGCTACAAAATTACTTAAAAAATTTGAATTAATGAAAATTATTAAAAAATAGCAGAAATAATGGAAATTTGATGAAAGCAATTGAAATTTCAGATAATTAATTGAAATTTTTTAGAAGAATGCAAAAATAATTAAAATAATTGGAAATTGAAGAAAATAATTAAAAAATTGCAAAATTTATTTTTAAGCAAAAAGAAAATAATTGAAAAATCGTGTAACATGGAAAATTAATGACAATAATCTAAATTTGTGATAATAACTGCAAATTTAGGAAATTAATTAAAAAATAATAAAAATATTAAAATATGGAGAAAATCATTGCAAAATAATAAAGAGAAATGAAAATTCAACAAAATAGTTAGGTATTTAAAATATTTGAAAGTTCAGGAAATTATTGTAGAAATTATGAAAATGATTAAAAATTGAAGGTAATAATTGCAAAATGACAAAAATAATGGTAAATTAAAAAAATTAATTTAAATTTGCGATGAATAATAGAACATTTAGGAATAAATAATTATATTGATTTAATGTCAAGGAAAAATAATTAAAATAGAAAAAGTAATTGGAAAAACTAAAAAAATTAATTAAAATTTGAGGAAGGTAAATTTAAGATTTTGGGAAACAATTTAAAGATAATTAAAAGAATTAAAAATTGCAGAAAATAATTAAAAAATGATAAAAATGGTTCAAAATTCAAATTTAGTATATTTGAAACGTGTATAATTGAACTTTTAATCAATGCAAAGTTCACATTAACTGAAATTTGAAGAAATTAAAATTGCCATAATTTTAAAATTTGAGGACATTTCAAAAAGCTCAAATATAATTTAAAGTTTTAAAAGAAAAAAACATCTATTTAAAAAATCATATATAATTGGGGCCCCATTTTCCTGTTTGCCCCAGGGCCCTTGCCCAACCCAGTTACGCCATTGCCTTCATAAGGAAGCAAAAATAAATAATTATTTGTCAAATTTATTTTTAGGTTATGTCAAAATATTTTAGTCAAAAAATAGGATCAAAATGTTTATGAAATGGAAATAATTCTCGGCTTGTTTTTTAGTTATTTTCTTACTAATAATCAATTATTTTTAACTAATTCAGACTTAAATAGAATCTAATAATTTTTCTTTTACATTTGTTATAGATACGGGAGTAGCTGCTAGAAGTAGTAGGGCACCTATTCCAAAAGTTCTTAAAGCTGATCGTCCTTTTTACTATAAAATTTTAAAAAATAAGGGGGACAATGACGAAGTAGTACTTCTTTCTGGCAACGTTTATAATATTAAATAGTGGTGTGGAATATTATTTACAATTTTAAATTTGAAGCACTTATTACTTGTCTACATTATCTTGTTATTTACATCAAGCAAATTTAAAATCTGTTTATCAAATTTAATAAAATGCAAATATTAAAAAAACAACTACTATTATTCTCAATTTGAATTTATGCGATTGTATTATTCAATATTGTTTGTATAAATAAACATTTAAATCATTTTTGATGTTTTAAGACTTAGAAAGGTATTTCCAAATATAGAGAAATCAGTTGTTATTTCGAAAAAATGTTAGCTACGCAATTATGATTTTCATCCACAGAATTCATTTCATTTTACCTTTGTTCTAAATAAACGTACAAAAAAATTTGTATAATATAATTTATTTTTTATTTTCGTGGCCTTTTTCGTTTTGATGTTATTCAAGATTTTTAAAACTACATGTTTCGGCTTAAAAGGCCACGAAAATAAAAAATAAACAATATTATTTATTTAAAAAAAAAACGGTTCTTACAATTTCCTATCAAAATTTGTATAAATTGAAATTTTATATTTTTTTAAAATTTTATGTGGATGAATAAATTAATGCTACAAATAATTAAGATTTAGAAAAAATAAAATTAAACCCAATCAATGCAGATATAAATTTTTCTTTATTTAAACTTTGATGGGTTTGGAATAGATTTAAAATTAGAAGCAAATGGAATCGAAATCAATGTAAATTGGTGTCAATTACAGTCAAGAGTGATAACAATTTGATAAATTTAAGTTTCTATTCAATTAGAAATGAGCATCGATTAAAATTTGAATTCTCTGAAAGAGGCATTATTGGAATAGTGAATAGGAGTTTAATTAAAAAAGTAGGTTCAGAGTTTGAGAATTATAAATATGAGGAGTAAATGCTCTCACAGAAAGTTTAGCCATGGGATGAGAGATTTTCGTTTCGCAGTTTCGAAAACAAAAGGAGAACGAAAAGCAGTAAGAGCAATAAGGCGGATGAGAAAACGGGAAACAGAAACAGATGCCAGTATTCGCTCTACTTCATCCCCCGGCTTCAACCCTCGCGCTTCCTCTTACACGAGATTGCAATTTTTGGTTAGTAGTCGACTGCCTTTTCTCCTCTTCGAATAACGGAAAAAATACCGGTCTTGGTATTTCAATAATTGCACTTTCAAATAAACAAACACTAATTTGAAAGAGGCATTCGCAAGGCTTTAATCATTCACGATATTTTAAATTTTGCTCACGAAGCGTCGTTGACGCTACATACTATGTAGGTTTATTTTTGCAACTCCTCTAATTTTTGAACTATCTGAATTAGAAACTTAAAGTTTGGTCTATATGTGTCATTTGGAACTAAATTTGCAAAAATGATATTCAAAAAGAAAGGGATCGGACTTCGTGAACATAGCGTTTTTGAGGGACATGAAAAAATGAATATCGTGGATTTGATATTCCAGACTCTATATATTGGAATCTACATTGCAAATTCCAGACTCCGGATTCTACATTCTAGATACAACATCTCAGATTCCACATCTAAGATTCCATATTCCGGAAACAAAATTGCGGACTCTACATCCCGAATTCAACATTCCAGATTCTACATCTTAGATTCCATATATAAGATTCAACATCTCAGATTCTACATCTAAGATTCAATATTCCAGATTCTACATTCCGGATTTTACGACCCGAATTTCACATTCTAAAATCTACATTTCAGAGTCAACATCTCAGATTCTACATTTAGAATTCCACATTCCATGGTAAACATCTCAAATTCTACATTCCAGATTCAACATCTAAGATTCCACATCTAAGATTCAACATCACTGATTCTACATTTAAGATTCTATATTCCGGATTCTACATTCGGGATTCTACGTCCCGAATTTCACATTCTAAAATCTACATTTCAGAGTCAACATATAAAATTCTATATTTAGAATTCTACATTCCACAGTCAACATCTCAGATTCTAAATTCGGAATTTTACATTCCAGATTATATATCTCAGATTCCACATCTAAGATTGAACATCTGAGATTCTACGTGTAAGTTAATTGTTCATTGCATAATCAACATCTTAGATTCAACATTTCGAATTCTACATTCCAGATTCCAGATTCAACATCTCAGATTCCACATCTAAGATTGAACATCTCAGATTCTACATGTAAAGTCCAATATTCCGGATTCTACATCCAGAACTTCACATTCCGAATTCTATATTCCAGATCCTAAGTCTAAGATTCTAAATCTCTGATTCTACATCTAAGATTCTTTTTTCCGGATTCTACGTCCAAAATTTTACATTCCGAATTCTACATTCCAAATTCTGCATTCTAAAGTCAATATTTTAGAATTAACATTCTGAATTATACATTCCGGATTCTACATTTTAGATTCCACATTATAGATTCCACATTCCTTGTTCCACGTCCTGCATTATATATTTCTCGTAGTATTTTTCCAAACTCCAAATTCCGGATCTTACATCTCAAATTCCACATTCCGGTTTCTATATTCCGGAATTCACATCCTGATTCTACATTCCACGCCTATTATATACCAGATACCATGTATGAAATTCTACATTCCACATCTTGAATTCTACGTCTTGACTTCTACATTCTACATTCCACATCCAGGATTCTACATTCCAAATTCTACATTCCATATTTATAATCAGGTATTTCACTTACTGAATTCCATATATTTTCCATATTATATTCATAAACATCTAAAAACATAGCTTAAGTAAAAAAATCGAAAATAATTTTGGAAAAAGCTGTCAATATGTACAAAATAATTGTATTTAAGTTCTTAATGGTAAAACATACTAAAGAATATGCTCCCTACTTTTTTTTAAACTGATAGCAAATATTAACAACCCTTAAAAAATCACTTCTAAGTGAAATAATCGAAAATAATTTAGAAAAAAATTATAAATTCCTATCAAAAAATTATAAACGAGTTCGAAAATGGTGGATCATACTCAGAAATATGCAAGTAAATTTTTTCAAGCAATAGCAAGAATCATCTACTGCAAGAAACCACACCTAAGTAAAATAATCGAAAATAATGTTGAAAAAAATTATTAATTCTTACAAAAAATTCAATTAAAGTTCAATTAAACTGGTGAAATTAACTCAGGAATATGACCTTTACTTTTTTAAATTTATACCAAACATAATTAACCATTAAAATCCACCCCCAAGTAAAACAATTAAAAATAATTTTGAAATAAATTATCAATTTCTACAAAAAAGTTATGAAGAAGTTTTAAAATGGTGGAATATACTGAAGAATATGCTCTCTACTTCTTTAAGTTAATGACAAAAATTGTCAATCCTAAAAAACATTCCTAATAAAAGAAGTGAAAATAATATTGAAAAAAATTATCAACTACTACAAAAAAATTGTATTCAAGTTCCAAAATAATGGAACATGCACAAAAATATACACCCTAATTTTTCCGATTGAGAAAAAGAAATATCAACCTCTAAAACCACCCTTAAGTAAAGTTATTCTATAATAATTTTGAAAAAAATTATCAGTTTCTACAAAAAAGTTATAAAGTAGTTCTAAAATGGTGGAATATACTTAAGAACTTAAGGGTGGTTTTAGGGGTTGATATTTCTTGTTACCAATTGGAAAAATTAGGGTGTATACTTTTGAGCATGTTCCCGTGAGGAAAAAATTTCTGGCAAGCCTGAATCCAGAAGTGGGCCTGATCTGGAACTATCTGATCTGGAAGGCCGAATCTGGTCCAGATCTGGCCCTGATCTGGATAGCTAGAATAGAAATTTGGAAACCTTTGGATTGACCTGATATGGAAGGCCGAATTTGGCCCAGCTCTGGCCCTGATCAGATTTGCCAAAATAAAAATTCGGAAACCCTTGGAATGATCTGATCTGGAAGGCCTAGTCTGGACCAGCTTTGGCCCTGATCAGGTAGGCCAGAAATAATTTTCTTTTAAGAAAATCTTTTTTAAAAGTGTTTAAAAAATACTAATTTAACTTTTTTAAGATAAATATAGTTTTCCCAGAAATACAACAAGATAAAACAAAATGATTCAGTTTTTAGGATTATCATAATTTAAATATTTTATCTACGAGGACTGCACATATAGTAAAACAATCTTTTTGAAATATGTATGTAGAAAAAATAATTTTGAATATAAAGTTATTTGAAAAGAAATGTCGAATTTTCCGTAGGATGAAGTAATCTAAATAAAAATTTTAATTAAGTCTTCAAAAGTTTTTAATGATTTTAACTCAAAAGTTATAATGGGTCATCTGAATTAGAATGATTTATGTTAATCGGTCTTAAATAATTTTTAAGAAAATAAAAATTGCATTTTTTTAGTTCAACATCGTGAAAACTTTATGTTTATTTAATATCTAATAGGAAACATTAATTTACAAAATTATTAATTAATGTTTATCAAAAAAAAAAAATAAAAAATAAAAAAAAATTGACTTTTTTGGGTTTTTTTTTTAATGTAATGCCGAGAAAACGACTTTTTTGTACTTAAAGTCGATCCGATTCTAAGGGTTATCCAAAAAACTTAAAAATGTTTTTATTTTCATAACATAACAAATTCTAGAAAATTTAGGCAATTTTCAGGAAAAAAACATTAGATTTCTAATTTGGGCCAAGCCTGGTGTAGCCAGAAATAAAATTAGTCAAACTAGTCTGGGCCAATTCTGGCCCAGTTCAGAAAAATTTGTTGATTCTATGGAAAAAACGTTACACTACTGGTCTGGGCCAAGACTAGTTTTGCCAAAACTAGTCTCAGGAAAACTTGTCAGGGCCAGGTCTGGGCCATGTTCAATTTTCCTCACGGGTTGCACCATTTTGGAACTAGAATATAATTTTTTTGTAGAAATTTATTTTTTCTTCAAAACTATATTCCATTATTTTACTTAGAGGTTGTTAATTCTTGCTATCATATGCAGTAATTAGCGGGCATATTCATGAGTATATTCCACCATTTTAGAACTACTTTATAACTTTTTTGTAGAAATTGATAATTTTTTTTCAAAATTATTATCGAATAACTTTACTTAACGGTGGTTTTTACTGGTTGATATTTCTTTTCCTCAATTGGAAAAATTAGGGTGTATTATTTTTTAGCATGTTTCACCATTTTGGAATTTGAATATAATTTTTTTGTAGAAGTTGATAATTTTTTTCAAATTATTTTCAATTATTTTATTAGGGGCGTTTTTAGGGGTTGCTAATTTTTGTTATTAATTTGAAGAAGTAGGGTAACAGGTACAGTGACCGACCCCCTGACAGTGAACGACACCCGTCGTAAAAAAGGTTAATTATTAACATATTTACACATTAATATACATTGTGTATTTTATTAAATTGAGAAAAATGGTTCATTACGAAACTTTTAAACTAATGCCAATACATAATAATTAAAAATAATCAAGGAAATTCTGTTTTTTAAAAATGAGGTTAGGTGTGTTTCGTTTTTTCCATCAAAATTTACGAAAACGACAAGAGCATCAGTGAACCAAAAGTAAGTTTATTTTTTAAACACAACTGTTTTAATAAGTCAGGTTTGCATAATTTGCTTTAAAACAAGTGTAATTAGTAATGTGAGACTTAAAAAACACTGTAAACAATGTGAATTCTTTAATTATTTGGGTGTCGTTCACTGGCCATATAATTTTCCCCAATGACAGTGAACGACAGGGGAATGTCGTTCACTAATTTCTATAAATTTCTCAATTTTCAGTGAACGACACCATATAAAAACTTGTCAACTGAATTATTTGTTCATGATTATTTAAATATTGCATTATCACAAATTAATGTTATTAATGCTTGTAATAGTTAATTTGCAAATGCTTAGTATAAAAACTTATTAAATTATTTAAAAAATCTATTCAATATGCAATACATGACGAGGCTTCCATTTTTTTCTCAATTGTGTTATTAATTAAGAGTAGAAAATTTAATTATATGAAAAAACTGAAAATTATTATATTTACAATTGTTTAAAGAATTTAATATTGTTAACTGTCCAATCTATTATTACGACTAGAGACTTTTATTTTGTTCTCAGTTGTTAAATTTATTAAGCATAACATTTAATTATATGAAAGAGGTAAAAATATTATTTTTAAAATTGTTTAAATAATTCATTGTTGCTAATTTTTCAATATATTGAACAAAAAATAGAAGGCTAAACATTTCTAGTATTTTCTCATTTATGCACATTTTCAAGATCAGAACAACTATTTATAAGAAAAATTAAAAATTATTATTTTTAAAATTGTTTAAATAATTTCTTGTTGTCAATTTTCCAATATGTTGCATATAAAGCTAAACACTTCTATAGACTATAGAAAATATTTATAAAATATATTTATTATCAACATATTTTTAAATAAAAAATAATTAATTCTTAAAAGAACTTAATAAGATTTTATACTATTCTTTGTACATCAAAAATACACAAACATTATTTCGATTCTATGGACTCGGAAGAATTGATATGTTGTTATTATTATTTATTATTTTAATACGTTTCGTAAGACATTTTCTTCATTTTTATTGTTTTAAAAACAATAAACAACGTTTTTTACGATTTCGTGAATTTTTCACAGTTTTTAATTTTTAAATATTTATATTTAAATAAATATAAATGAATAAATGAATTAATTATTATTAATTTATTTAAATTTATTCTGTTTGGTAAGCGAGAGCAAAAATTATATCCAATGAGATACTCATCCTTTCAAAAGAAAAAAGTGGATAAATATAACATATGTTATATTTATGTATTTATGTATTATATAATACATAATTATTTCTAAAATGTCAAATTGGTTTAGAATCTGCATAAAATTTAAATTATGGGCACATGGTCATATTTTTAATTACATTTTTTATTTCTAAAAAAATTGGCTAGGTGTCGAAATTATACGCAGTCTGGAAATGTATTTTTAAGGTTATGTTAATTTTCCCTTTGCAACATCCTTAAAAAGAAGTCTTCTCTATAAATATATTATATTTTTTCATTTGTAATCAAGAAAATGTGTTAGTTTATGTTCGATATTGTTAAAATATTAAATATTTTAACTTATTTCACTTTCAGAAATAAATATATTTAACAAATAAGAAAAGGTGTCGTTCACTGTCCACGACGCTATGTCGTTCACTGAAAAAAGGGTGTCGTTCACTGTTTTCGTAGAAGGCATTTGAAAACTATTATTATTAATTTTTCATAAAGCTTTCGATAATTTCACACACATAAATATAAAATTAAAACCTTAATCTGTCATTTACAGTTTATTTCATAACTAAAACTATAATAGGTAAGATTATAACTTCACTCAAATTTGAAACTATGCTCAGGGTGTCGGTCACTGTACCCGTTACCCTAGTGGGCATATTCTTAAGTATATTCCATTATTTTAGAACTTCTTTGTAACTTTTTTGTAGAAATTGATAATTTTTTCAAAATTATTTTCGATTACTTTACATAAGAGGGTGGTTTTTAGGGGTTCATATTTCTTGTTATCAATAGGAAAAATTAGGGTGTATATTGTTGTGCATGTTCCACAATTTTGGAACTTAAATATAATTTTTTTGTAGTAGTTGATAATTTTTTCAAGATTATTTTTAATTGTTTTACTAGGGGCGTTTTTAGGGGTTGTTAATTTTTGCTATCAATTTAAAGAAGTAGAAGGTGTATTACTGAGTATGTTTCACCATTTTAGAACTTGTTTACATTTCTTTTATACAAAATAATTTTTTTTTTAAAACTATATTCGATTATTTTACTTAGGGGTTGTTTTTAGGAATTCTTAAATTTTGCTCTCACTTTGAAAAATAAGGGAGCATATTCTTGAGTATATTCTACCATTTCAGAACTACTTTATAACTTTTTTGTAGAAATTGACAATTTTTTTCAACATTTTTTTCGATTACTTTACTTAAGGGTAGTTTTTAGAGATTGATATTTTTTGTTATCAATGAGAAAAATTAGGGTGTATATTTTTGTGCATGTTCCATAATTTTGGAACTTGAATATAATTTTTTAGTAGAAGTTGATAATTTTTTTCAAGATTATTTTCACATTTTTTATTAGGAGCGTTTTTTAGGGTTGTTAATTTTTGGCATTATAATTTGAAGCAGGGTGGATATTCTTCAGTATATTCTAACATTTTAAAACTTCTTCATAACTTTTTTGTAGAAATTGATAATTTTTTTCATGATTATTTTCAATTATTTTACTATGGTCGTTTTTAGGGGTTGTTAATTTTTGTTATCTATTTGAAGTAGGGGGTATATTACTGTATATTTTTCACCATTTTAAAGCTAGTTTACATTTATTTTGTAGAAATTAATTTTCTTTTCAAAACTATATTCGATTATTTTACTTAGGGGTTATTTTTAGGGGTTGTTAATTCTTGCTATCATTTGGGAAAATTAGGGAGCATATTTGTCAGTAGGTTTCACCATTTTAGAACATGATTAGAATTTTTTTATGTAAATGGATAATTTTTTTCAAATCCTCGTTCCCTTATTTTTCTTAAGGGTAGTATTTAGAGGTTGTTAATTTTCCTTAACGATTTAGAACTTTAATATAATTTTTTCTGGAAATTGATCATTTTTGTCATATTTATTTTCTGTTATTTTACGTAGGTGTGATTTTTAGGGTTGTTAACTTTCGGTCTTCAGAAGTTAAATTAATTGATTTCTCGATAATTATGTAATAATAATCGATTATGGGAGACCGAGAAGGAAAGTAACAGAGGTGGAAAATAACAACGCTTATAACTTCTAAACCAATGAGCGTACAGACATGGTTCTCAAATAATTTTTAGTCAGTTTTGTTTCCTCTACCTCCCTCAAATTATGTAAGAGGTCTACCTAAAGGGTCTATTAAAAAATTAAATTAATTAAATTGAAATTACTATTAATAGCTTTCTTATATCCTTAAACAACCGCACACAATAGATGTTAGCAAAAGTAATTTTCATGAGCAAATGTTGTCAGGGACGTTAAAGAGATTTAAACTTTGTAGCACTCGAGAACTATTCTGAAAGTGAATTGTTCAATAGTATGAAGAAAAATTGCAAATTGAGAGCAAGGCAGGAGCGAGGCTACTAAACACAAAGCTCTATCGAATTTTCCTCTTCCCCATTTTGGTTATTAATGGCAATAGAAATTTCGAGAGTCATCGAGCGCTCTTCAATCTGAATGCCTTCTGCTCGTGACGTCACGCAGCACGCTTATACATACGACAAATACACTTGAAGGCGGTTTGTTGTGTTTTTATTCCGCTGAATGACTGAATCGTTTCGCCTCCGGATCCGCGTCTACTCCAATGGGAACACTTGAGACTCACACGCTGGGGTGAATTTACTTGCCTTAGGGACCTTCAATTAACTTCGCAGATTACATCGAGCCACTGTCGTTGTCAAATGTCCCTTTTACCTCCAGAACCTCGTTATCCAACCAGCGCTAAAGTATTTAATCGACGCATTATTTTCCTACACTTTGACTTTTGTCAAGCAACAATCAGCATCCGCCCCCACATAAACAAAGAATTTGGGCGTTCGAGTGCCCTGTGTGATGCAAGAAGGGTTGCCAGTTCCACCTCTTGCCGTTGCACAGGTGCATTCGATATTATTCGATCATCAACCTCAATTGCTTCGAGACTTTAGTTTTCTGCCAAGAGCCCTTGACTCTTGACGAACTAGTCGCTAAGCGTTGCTGAAATTTGGCTTCTGTCGACAAAGAGAAAATTTTCAGGAGGCGGATTTATTGCAATTGTGGCACTTTAGTTCTTGAAATTGATTTATTGATTTAGACGAGATCATAACCTAGTGGGCAAAGGTGGGTACTGAATTGCTCAAAAATCAAAATCGACGAAAATAGCCAACTTCACGTAATACTCTTGTCAGCACGAGAGAAATAAGGTATGAATCATGTTATTGTGAGGTGTATCCGAAAAAAAAGTGCACATAAATTATTTATTAACTTTATACTAATAATTTTATATAGTTAATTTTATTTTAATAAGTATATATTAAACATCCTAAAAGAAAAAAGAGAACCCTTTTGGCTACGTTCACGCGTAACTCATTTCTTGCGTTTTCTATTGGTCAATTAGTTGTTCGATATTGTCGATAATGTACTAATCGATTAATATTTATTTAAATTGTAAAAATTGAAAGTTTGTTATTAATAATATATATTTACATTAATTTTGTGAAAATTGTTGTTAAAATGAATTGACTTTCCCTTAAATAACAATTTATTTATTGGGTGTAATTATATTGGCAATTCAGTTCCGCCACGTGATTTTTGTAAACAGTGAAGTTGGCTGTGTGAAATATAAAGTGTGTTTACGTTTGCTATTAATAAAAGAGATATATATTCTTTTAGTAAGTATTTATTTATGTTATTATGGAATAATAGTGTATTGTGTGGACAAACATTTGTTAATATTGTGTAAATTGTGTAATTTCGTTGTAAAAGTGATTTTGACAGGTAGCGGTTATGTATTCTTAACTCCTCATTCCTGTTAAAATTTTGTATGTTTACGTTTGTTACTAAAGTTATAATATATAATGAAGAATCGGGTGCTGTGTGGGGACATTTGTTAATATTGTGTAAATTGTGTAACTTCGTTCTGAAAGTAATTTTGACAGGTAGAGGTTATGTATTCTTAACTCCCCATTCCGGTTAAAATTTTATAATAATGAATTAACAGAGCATAGTTTAATTTTAAAATTTGTGAAGTGTGTAAATAGTGTAATTTCGTTGTAAAATCGTTGCGTATGATTAAGTTCTAAAATTAATTATTTAGAATATTTCGACACCTACCGACGACAAAATTCTATGACAATCGCTGATTCAATATGAAGACATCTGAAAGCTTGGTGAAACATGATCCTTTTCTTATATTTGGTGAAAAATAAACCTTTCTTGTATATATTAATAATTTAATAGTGTAACATTGTTTCAATACAATATTAATCTCAAATTACACTTCAAACCCATAGATTACTGTGCAGTGTTTGTGTGTTTCTCTAATCACATCAAATTGGATATTTAAGGTGCAATATTATCACATATGTAAAGGTAAAACACTTGATTGGCATTATATTTACTTCTTGATAATTACTTCAAGACAAAAAAATCATTTTTATAACATTGTTCCATCAGGGTTGCCACAGACCCTGGAAAACCTGGAAAACGTATGGAATTTCCAAAAGGGTATGGAAAACCTGGAAATAGTATGGAATTTAAAAATATTTCTGGAATTTTTTTCTCGAGATTTCAAAAAGTCAGAAATTTTTCAAATTTTAAAAACGAATGGCACAAAAGAGTTGAAAAAATCCTTCGATTTAACAATCAGTATTTCCGTAAAATATAAACAATTCCATAAAAGAAAAAAATTCTTGCTTTACCCAAGAATTATTAAAACCTCTTTAATTTCAACTTAAAAAGTAAAATCATCAACAATATTTATTATACAAATTCTCAGGGCTGTTCTTGATCACTTTGATTTAAATCTTGTGAAATTTGCATTAAAATCATGACTTAAATAAAAAAAAAACTTTACAATTCTCAGTATATCTAATATTTCATGTAAAACATCGCAAACCATAAACAAAACCCACAAATTTGTGGATAAACCTTAAGTCACAAATTTGACTTTTTTTTAATGTTTTTTTTTTTAATAGAAGGTTATCAAATTCTCCACAGATCTGTGAGAGTCGAATTTTGAGAATTGTTTAAACACTTTTCTTATTTTTTATTATTTTTTATACTTTTTACATTTTTTTACAGTTTGTTAAATTAAAGAAAAAACATTTTTCCATTTTCCTCCTATTTATTTAATTTTCTTGATGTTTCACTAGTTTTTTAGTCCTTCCTTGCATTGTAATTAATTCTTTAAATTTTGTCATGATTTTTCCATTTTTTAGAAATATTTGTCCTTCTTTTCAATTGTTTAATTTTTATATCGTTATAATTACGAATTTTTGAAAACATTCAATATGTTTCTTTCTATACATTTTTTAAATTTCTCAATCTTCTATTTTTTTGAAAGCTTTTTTCTTCTATTTTATATTAAATACCTAAATTTAATATTCTACTAAATATTCTCATTTAAACATTGTTCTTCTATTTAATAGAATTTTTTTTCTTTTAAATTTTTTTTTTCTTTTATTCTTTTTTAAATTTACCAAAATTTTATTCATTTTTCTTTTATTCAATTTGTAAAATAATTCTCTAATTTTGCTAATTTAAAATTTTTGTTTTCTTTAGTAATATATTTTAACGTTTTGTTAAATATCGTTTTATTTAATATTTTAATTTTAAAAATATAAATAGTTAATAGTTTAATTTTTAAAAAGAGTTTCTACTTTTTTTACATATTTTTATGTCAATGTTTTATTCCTTGTATTTTTTTTAAACATTTTTTCTTCATTTCTTTAATAAACTACTTACAAATAAACATTCGGAGATTTTATATACTGATTATATTTTAAAAACAGCAATTTTTGATTTAAATAAAAAAAATCGAGTTTTTTTATTTTTTGAAAAAAAAATACAAATTCTAGTTAAAATTTCTAGTGCAATTCTAGTTGTACAAAAGCTTAAAATATTAAAGTAATTTACTCTGGAATTTGAGAGAATTTGAACCTGGAGAACCTGGAAAAAGCCTAAAATTTCAGAAGATAATTTTTGTGGCAACCCTGTCCATTCTTACACATAATTATTACAAACAATATCTCTTTCTCATGTATAAACAGGGCCGGCTCAAGGCTGTCGCGGACCTAAAGCACAAAAAAATATCAGGTCCCCCCTAAAAAAACAAAAGTTTCTGCATTTTTATCCTATCAGAGTGTCTAGCCAATAATCATTTAAACAATGGATAAAATTTTCAAAGAATCTTAACAAAATATGAAAAAAAAGAAATTTTACATAAATTACAAACATTATAAAATGTTATTAAAGCCAGTATTATGAATGAACAGATACGAAAGTTAACGATAATTTACTTTGAAATAGGAAAATTAAAGCAAAAAGATTTAAAAAATGTACTAATTGAAAAACCTACAAAAAATAAATAAATTCTTCAAAAATAAAATAGTTTAAAAAATCTTTGAAAGTAAAAGAAAGAAAATTAAGAAATATGGTAATAATGCGTTATGAAATATTAAACAGTTCAAGGAAGATTGATTAAATTGCTTTTTTAAAATCAAAATACTACGCAATTAAAAGTTTTTAAAACAAAAAATTGAAATTAGAAAAAAGAGGAAAAAATGATTTTCAGAAAGTTAAAATATTTGCGGACAGTTTTTTTAAATTAAGAAAACAAGTAAGATAATAAGTAAAAAAACGGAAAAACATTACTAAAAAAAAAATACTTTAAAAACTTGTTTTGAAAATCAAGAAAAAAGCAATAATTCCTTTTAAATGAAAAATTAAGTAAAAACAATTAAACAATTTTAAGAAAAAAAATAATGTTTCTGAGAAATAGAGAAAATCTCATGAAATGAGAAAATTTATTAATTATTATTAATTAAGATCAAATTTACGAGAAATTAAATAAAAGAAGAAAAGACTTTAAAAATTATAAAAATTAATAAGTTATGAAAAATGACAAATAACCAAATAAATATTTTAAAAATCATAAAATTGAAAAAAATTATATTTTACAACTTCCAAATTATAATAATAAATAAAATTAATTACTAGAAAAGTAAATAAATTTGTCTACATATTGTCAAAATAAAACTGTATAAAATTAACTGAAGTAATTTTTGTAAAAAGAATAAAATTAAGAAAAAATCTAAAAATTAAAAAAAGTATTATTAAACGCATAAAAAATGAAAAATTTTTAAAAACAAATGAAAGTTTCCTAAGTGATTTTCTAAAAATACAGAAAAGCAATATAAAACATAACCTTAAAAAAAAAATGGTTTAAAAAAGAAAAAAATCCAAGAAAGAATAATTAAATATTTCAAGAAAGTGATATAAATTAGTGTGTAAATAAGTCTAGAATTTTTTTTATAATTTTTAACCGTTTTCAATTTAAAATTATTCTCCTTAAAGTTTATTATTGTTCTTTAACTTTTTTTATTATTTTGTTCCCTTGGAGATTATTCTCGACAGTTTTCGAATATTTTTTTTCAATTGTCAATTATTTTGCGCATTTCTCAATTATTTTCTTCAATATTAAATTATTCTCGTCATTTTGTAATTTTCTTTGAATTATTTATTATTTTCTAAAGTCAATTCCATTCTACAATTTTCAATAAAGTTTATTCAATATTCTAAAAAACTTGACTTTTTTCAATTATAAACCATTATTTCAAATTACAATTTATTTCTTCAAATTTTTGATTATTTTCTTCAAATTTCAATCACATTTTTCAATTTTCAATTATTTTTACGAATATCAATATGTTTTTTTCATTTTAAGTACAATTGTTCAATTATTTTCTTCAGTTCTTAATTATATTTTAAAAATTTAATTTCCATTCTTCAATTTTAATTTTCTTCCTCAATTTCCATTATTTTGTTCGATTCACTTTTTTTCAATCCAGTTGTTCAATTAGCCATTATTTCTAACAATTATTTCTATAATTTTCTTAGTTTCTCAATTTTCAATTATTTTTTAAATTAAATATTTATAGTTTGAGTTTTTAAATTATTTTTTCCAGTTGTGTATTAATCTAGCCATTTTTCGAATTTTGTTTTCAATTGTCAATTATTTTCGTCATTTTCCAGAAAATATCCTCAATTTTGCTACTATTCTTGTTATTTTTCAATTATTTTTTTCATTTATTAATTATTTTCTTTAATCTTTAGTTATTTCTTACAATATTAAAAATTTTTTATATATTCTCTTAAAATTTTAGAATTATTTTTTTCAGTTGTGCATTATTCTAGTCATTTTTTGATTTTTTTTCAATTGTTAATTATTTTCTTTAATGTTTTAAAATCTTCGCCTTTCGCCAATTATTTTTCTCCATTATCAATAAGATTCGTTAGTTTCAAATTTTTATTTTCTTCAATTCTTAATTTTTTCTTCAAATTTTAATTCCATTTTTCAGTTTTTAATTGTTTTCTTCTATATTCAATTAGTTTAGGCTTTTTTCAATTTTTAATTATATTCTTTAAATTTAAATATAAATTTTCAATTATTTTATTCAATTTTAATTATTTTTGTCGATTTTTAATTCATTCGTTCAATGCGCAATTATTTCCAACATTTATTCCTATAATTTTCTTCATTTTTCAATTTTTAATTATTTTCTTTAAATTTAATGTTTTTATTATATTTTATTAATTTTTTTCAGTAGTCTATTATCAAGTCATTTTGTAGATATTTTCTTCAATTTTTTAATTATTCTCATTTTTCAATTATTTCTTTTAATTATTAACTATTTTTCGCAATTGGAAATTATTTTCTAAAATGTTTTCAATTTGAAATTAGTCTCTTAAATTTTTATAATGATTCTTTGAGTTTTTCAATTATTTTTGTTTGGTTTTGTATTATTCTAGCCTTTTTTCGAATTTTGTTTTTCATTGTGAGTTACTTTCACGTTTTCTAATTTTTCTCCATTAATATCAATTTTTTTTAATTTCTTTTTATTTTTTAAATTATGAATTTATTTCTGTAAGTTTTTATTATTTTCTCCAAATTTTTATTATTTTCTAAAGTTTTCAATTATTTTCTTCAATTTCAATTTTTTTTGTTTTGATTTTCAATTCAGTTGTTCAATTTGCAATTGGTTTCAGCAATTATTTCTATAATTTTCTTAATTTTTAAATTTTTTAATTTCATTTGAATGTATATTGTTTAGTTTTTTAGATTATTTTTTATAATTGTGTATTTATCTAGCCATTTTCCGAATTTAGTTTATAATTGTCAATTATTTTCGTCATTTTTCATAAATATTCTTTTCCATTTTGTAATTATTCTCGTAATTTTCATTATTTGCACTTCCAAAAATTTATAGTTTTTAATGACGAACAGCAATGTAAAGTTTCTCATTAATGTTGCTGTTAATTATTATTTTACTATATACATGTAATAATTGCAACTTTCATTTATTGCAAATAATAAGTTTGAAAAAATTAAAATTTGAGTTAATTGACGTTTGGATTTATATAAATAATAATAGATGGAATTAATTAAGTTTAATATAGTTTTCGCCTTTCTTCCTATCAAAATTTTTCTAGATTAAATTCTGATCATTTTAAATTCAATTTTTCATATGAAATTGAAGTTTTTAGGATTTATCTATCTTCCCAGAGTTTCTAAAAAATTTGCGAATCGTTTTCAAAATTTACGGATCATTTTAAATATTCTCGTCAATTTGAAAGTTTTTATCACGGTCCATTAATTAATTCTGGCACCGGGCCCTTTTGGGTACATGTCCAAAAAATGTATATTCTTTATAATTCTTATGTCACGCCCGCGTGACTTATTTATTCATAGACATATATAACTCAGTGTATATTTTACGAGTAGTGAATAGTGATCTTATTTTCCTCAGCATTTTACCCTAACGCTATGTAATAAGCAATAAATTGATACATCGTGGGTCCAGTCGTTCGCGTCGTTTAACCCTTTATCCTAAATCTTTGTCTTGAAGAATCTTCCAAATCGAAGAATTGTAGATCATTGACCCCTCATCAGTATATTCATCTGCTTCAACGACTTCTAATTGGAAAAGAACTTGACCCTGTAATTTGAGACGACTAGGATACATGAACTATCCCCTTGCAACGAATCCCTAATTTGGGTCTCTATGACTATTTTTCCACTGGCTAGGATCTTTTCACTTGATACCTCGTCTTAAGGCCAATACGACTGCAGCCCATAAATTTCTTTTACGAGACTCACGAACCTGGCATTGTAGATTTTGAGGGGAATTTGTAAATATTAAGTCGATGCAGATAATTTTTGTTAAATAAATTAATCTCTTTATTTTAAATTGAACAATAGAAAAAATAATTTAAAGAGGGCAACATGTGGAGACTACTCGCAATGACTTGGGCCTTTCTTTCCCTGCTCCCTTATTTCTTTGTCTTCGCCTACCCTTGGAACCATCACACGCGTTCCCCCGCACTTAATTGAACCATCCGCCCAACACTCAGCCGCAAATATAATTACTGCCGTTTAAGCTGCTTCCATTGTATGCCAAACGCTTGACTTGTTCGACTCCGCGTATAGACTAGCTCACGTATCCAGAATGGCGGCGACCAGAGTTGTTCCGTATTGTTTCGCATTGTTCCCGTTGAAATCAATGCCCACCGTTGAGTCGAGTGCTCTAGTGCAAGCCCCATTCGCACGTCCAATTCCCGCTATACCATTTCCCGCAAAAACCACTGATGCGACGTCTTTTAGGCAGGAAAATCCAATTAATAATCCTCTAAACTACTTTTCTTTTCAAAAGCGTCGACTCAGTTCCATTTGATTCCAGTATTTTTTTACTAATAGAAGGATCAACAACTAAATCCGAATTTGATTTTTATTTTTGGGAGAGTAGATCAGTCTGAGGTTGAGAAAATGATCAGTTTTAATTAAAATTTCAGTTACGGGTTTTAAATTTTACATTGTAGATTCCACGTTCTAGATTCATGATCTTAAATTCTGTGTCCTAGATTTCAAATTTCAGAATTTATATTCCATTTTTCACATTTCGGAATACACGTTCCGGATTCCTCATTCTAAGTGTCAAGTCCCACATTCCAAATTTTTACACTTCGGATTTTAAATACCAGTTTCTACAGCCCATGTTTCAGATTTAAAATTTGTTTAAAAAAAACTGTTTGGTGGGATTTCACAAAATGTCACAGCACTTTTAGTTTCACGTAAAAAAGTTTATTATTATTACAATTATACAATACGTCACATTTGTATACCCGTCATGAACACAAAAGAAAAACAGTAAATAATTCGACGAGAAATGCACGAGAAAACGCGCTCAATATGAACAGAATAAGGCCAAAACGGAACTGGTGCCTCATCACATCAGGCCCTCGCTGACAGACCAAAAGGGTGGGAGAACTTCCATCAACGATCCGAGCACCATCCTGTAGAATGAGAATAAGGGATGGCATGGCCCCAGAACAGGGAAAAACCCAGCTTATTAGGAACTTCATACTCTATTAAAGATTTTATGACAGATTAAGCATAGTTTAACAATGATTACAGAAAGCCATAAACCACCCATTCAAATCCCGCAAGAAACCTTCCTTATAACTTTAAACGTTTTAAACAAAATTTTACATCATAGATTCTATATTTTAGAATCCACATTTTAGATTCCACGTCCTAAATTCTAGCTTCCACATTCCGGATGATATATTGCAGATTACACATCCCGGATTCCAAATTCATCAGGAATATGAAATCCGGGATAATTTACTGGGGTTTTGGAATCCTTGCTGTTAAATCCTCTTCGTGGAAAGACAATTTTTCTGTACAGTTGTTAAAAAGGGAATATGGAATAGAGGATGAGAATCCAGGATGTGGAAAGCAGATCTTTTATCCGCGTTATGAAATCGGGAATATGAAGTCCGGGATATGAAATTGGGTATTTGCTATTTGGAATCCGGGATAAGGAAACAGGGTTTTTATTTGCGTTGGTGATTTGTAAATTTGTAACAAAATTTAAAAGGTAGTATCAATCTTAGACTATATTTCCTAATATTCAGCAAAATTGGTGAAATTAGCAATCATCAAATTAACATCAGTCTCAATAGGTATGTTTAAGTTTCTCAGTTAAATGCAAACAAAATGATAAAGCAAAACAATCAAAATTATGATGTAGCTGATCCTCAAACACTATCTCATGACTTAAAACAAAAGATAACTGAACTGAATCAAATAAATTTTCGAGAATTAACTAGTTCAACTTAATTAACATTATTGAAACCAGACTCACCTGAAGATAAACTATCCGCAAAATCTAACACACAATTTAATTAGTTCCTAAATTAAGAGCAAATATTTTCGGAAAACTTAAAATTTAACAATTTATAAAATCAATCAAATCGTTGACATCGTGATTCCTTCTACACTCGGTTATCCGATAAGGAATGCATTCACAAAATTCAGTAAATCTTCATAATAACAAAATTCATCATAATACTTATCCGAGAGATCGCTGAACTACGTAACAAGAGTCAATCATAATCCTCATCATCAAAATAACTTAAAATCGACCTCATAGAATGATCGGAGCAAACACCACAATTTCAGTTACACCCATTATTTCCCATTGGAAATAAAACCAATATTTGTTTTCCATTATTTCCTAAACTGGAATCTAATTTTTAATGAAATGCTACCTGTCTCTAAAATAATTAGTAAAGCAAGAGTACAAAAGACTTAATTTTAGCATAACTGTCATCCTGATATACGTAAGCGGTGCTTCCCTTTGGCGTTGCTTTGAGCGAGGCTCTCTATTAACTTGAATCAAATGATAATGAGATTGTTCAATGTAGCATCCACATTGTCGATGGATGTCCAGAAGACCGTATACACACTGTACGCTACATAATGTGAGAACATATACTCGGTGATTCCGAAACATGAGAACTGAACGACTAAGCTATTTTTACAAACTTTATCATATTTCAAATGAGAATAATTTTTCCATTAAAAGTTTTTTTAATTACGATTTTTATTCACTTTTTATTCCATTTTCTAAGATGGTTTGGTTATTTATATTAAAAATACGTTAGTCGAAAGTGACAAAAATCAACAATTAAACATTGACAAACGACTTTGGATATTGATTCTTCCATTGTGGTTGAGACGTTTCAAACAGGAGATTTGACACTTAGGACTGTACAAACACGTTCAAGGTATAAATTATACTTTGAAGTCTCGACTGGTATGCAACTAGTCCTCGGTGCAAATTTTCCGCTTGGAATTTCTCAACCGAAACGAAAATCATCTGATCATCGGGAAGGGTCACCAATCCAATTGTGTAACCATACTCAAGACTGCTCAACCTCCCTGATCTCAGAGCCAGGTTATCTGACAAACTAAGTTTACGTTAAATTAAATTTTAGTGTCCTAAAGTTTAACCAACAAAATCGCGAAAACTTCAAAAAAAAAAAAAATTGCAATCAATTTCTGAGATGGGAATTGAATAAGGAGAGTGAAGGCGAGTCACCCTTTGGATTAGGACCGAAAGGAACACCTGACAATGTGGTAAAGGTAACGATAGTGACTATAGTGCGAAAGCTAGGCAAAGCAGTGCACAGGGCGTCGGTAACGAGATGCAGGAAGTGCGGGTGGATGCTAAAGGGAGCGAATGTTGAGTCGAGCAGAGGAATGATGCGAGGGCAGAAGGGCAAGGTAAAGGGAGTTACTAAGGCCGAGGGTGCTGATATCCGCTTCAATGACTGCTATGTAATCGTCGGTTAATTATCCGATAGATATCCCGGAGCCTCAATGGCTAGCGTCAGCTACAGCTCTGTTTTCCTGCGTCCCACAGCCAGCAGAATTTAGACGTAAAACAGGAAATCACTGCAGTTAGATAAAAAATAAAATTCATTTTACGATCATTAAAGATCTTTATTGGAAATGAATGGACGGAAAGAAGTTGATAGGCAAATTATAATTTTGAGGGTGGACACTAGGTGGTCCATAACAAGTTTAAAAAATTTTGCTGGAAGGATCTGGATTGAAAATTGAAGTCTGCTGTTTTCTGGAATTCATCAAAGCCTAGTTAGGATTATCTTTCATTCAAGTTTTTTTAGAGTACAAGTTAACATATTGTAACGGTTTGTTTTAATGAGGTTTTAAAAAATAATTATAAGACAAAGGAGATGTACTGAGGGAGATAAATAAGTGTGAAACATTTATTTAGATAAATTTATATTTATTATGAATTGGGACCCTCACCACGTATATCGTGGTTACAAGTCCTAATAACGTTGCAGATAAGTATCCTAAAAATCTAGCCAAAATCGCAGAAACTAATCTTCCTTCCAAGTTCGACTGGGCACATTTCAACGGCGAAGGCTACACAGCGAACATCACCTCGGTAAGTAACAAAAGGGTCGCACCTTTTCTACGAGGGGTCACCGGGAATGACGTCACAATGACAGAGTTATGAATATTATCCTTTGAAAATTTCAGAAATTCTTGTTTAAAGATATGTCTTTAAGACAGTAAAAACTTTGAATCAAATATTTTATTTTTTATATTAAAAAAAAATTATTGAAAATAGACCTTTTTCCCCCGAGTAAACCCATGTAACCCCTTAAAAGAGCAATTAGTTATAAAATGGTGAAACCCACTAAGAAATATGCCTTCTTCTTTTTATAAATGGTAGCAAGAATTAACAACCCCTAAAAGCAGACCCTAAGTAAGATAATCGAATATAATTTTGGAAAAAAAATTAATTTCTACATAAAAAATATAAACAAGTTCTAAAATGGTGAAACATACTTAGTAATATACCCCTTAATTTTTTAAATTGATGACGAAAATTAACAATCTTTTAAAGACAACCCTGAAGAAAATTAATCGAAAGCAAATTTAAAAAAATTATCCACTTATACAAAAAAAATTCTAATCAAGTTCTGAAATGGTGAAACATACTTAGTAATATACCCCCTAATTTTTTAAATTGATGACAAAAATTAACAACTTTTTAAAGGCAACCCTTAAAAGAAATAAACGAAAAAAATTTGGAAAAAATTGTCAATTCATACAAAAACAATTGTAATCAAATTCTAAAATAGTAAAACACACTTAAGAATATGGCCTACCTTCCTTCAAATTAATAACAAAGGCTAACAACCCCTAAAAACGCTCCTAGTTAAATAATTGAAAATAATTTTTAAAGAGATTATCAACTTCTACAAAAAATGATACTATATTTAAGTTAGAAAATGGTTGAACACACTCAAAAATATACCCCCTAATTTTTCCAACTAATAACCATTATTGATATCAAATAGAATTTTTTTTTGTAGGGATCGATAATTTTGTTCAAAATTATATTCGATTATTTTACTTAAGAGTAGTTTTTATGAGTTATTGTTAAATCTTACTAAGACTTAGAAAAATTAAAGGGCATATTCCTGAGTATGTCTGACCCTTTTAGAACTTGTTTATATTTTTTTTGTTGATATTATTTTTAAATTTTTTTTCGATTATTTTAGGTACTGATGAGTGGTTGTTTGGAGTTGTTAATTCTTGTTATTAATTTGAAAAAAAAGGTGGCGTATTCCTGAGTATGTTTTACCATTTTGTAAATATAATAGAATTTTTTTTTTGTAGAAATTAATAATTTTTTTTGATTAATTTACTTGGGGTGGATTTTAATTGTTAGTAATGTTTATTATGAATTTAAGAAAGTAAAGGGTATATTACTAAGTATGTTCTACCTTTGTAAAGCCTGAGTAGTATTTTTTGTGGAATTTAATTTTTTATTTGAAATTTTGTTCCCATTATTTTTCTTAAAGGTTATCTTTAAGGGTGTTTAATTCTTGTTATTAACTTAAAAAATAAGGTGGTGTTTTCCTGAGTGTGTTTTGCCATTTTGTAACTTTTATAGAATTTGTTTTGTAGAAATTAATAATATTTTCTAAAATTTTTTTTTATTATTTTACATGGGGTGAATTTTAATTGTTGGTAATGTTTAATATCAATTTATGAAAGTAAAGGGCATATTCCTGAGTATGTTCCACCTTTTTGGAACCATATTAGTATTTTTTTTCGAATTTAATTATTTTTTTGAAATTTTTTTACCAATATTTTTCTCAAGGATTGTCTTTAAGGGTTTTTAATTCTTGTTATTAACTGGAAAAATAAAGTGGTGTGTTCCTGAGTGAGTTTTACTATTCTGTAACATAAGTAGAATTTTTTTTGTAGAAATTAATAATTATTTAAAAAAAAATTTTAATTTTTTTTTTTTTTTGTAGACTTTATTTGTTGGTAATGTTTGGTATCAATTTAAGAAAGTAAAGGGCATATTTCTGAGTATGTTTTACCTTTTGGGAATCTGATTAGTATTTTTTACTAAATTTAATTTTTTTTTACATTTTTTTTCCATTTTTTTTTCTTAAGGGTTGTTTTTAAGGGTTTTTAATTCTTGTGATCAACTTAAAAAATAAAGTGGTGTATTTCTGAGTATGTTTTACCATTTTGTAACTTTAATAGAATTTTTTTTTTAGAAATTAATAATTTTTTCTAAAATTGTTTTCGATTATTTTACTTGGGGTGGTCTTTAATTGTTGGCCATGTTTGATATCAATTTAAGAAAGTAGAGGGCATATTCCTGAGTATGATTCACCCTTCGGAACTTGATTAGTATTTTTTGCCGGATAACATTATTTTTTTGAAATTTTTTTCTTAATATTTTTTAAGGGTTGTTTTTAAGGGTTTTTAATTTTTGTTATTAATTTGAAAAATATGGTGGTGTATTCCTGAGCGTGTTTCACCATTTTGAATCTTGAATAAAAAATTTAAAACATTTTTTCTACTATTTTACTTGGGTTGGATGTTAATGATTGGTAATGTTTGGTATGGATTTAAGAAAGTAAAGGGCATATTCCTGAGTATTTTACACCTTTTTAGAACTTGATCAGTATTTTTTTACCGAATTTAATCATTTTTTCAAATTTTCTTCCCATTATTTTTCTTAAGGTTTGTTTTTAAGGGATTTTAATTCTTGTAATTAATATGTAAAATTAGGGGTTTTATTCTTGAATGTTCCAGAGTATGTTTTACCATTTTAAAAGTTGATTAGAATTTTTTTTGTAAATTTTGTTACATCCCGAGCGAAGGCTTGATTAAAATATTATTTAATTCTTTCAAATATTTTTGGAGGAAGGTAGGCCGATTTAATATTTATTTTTAATGTGGGACGTTGATTTCTATCGATCCTATGGGGGTCGTCTATCTCTGAATATTTTAATTGATATATCTATATAATTGCCTTTTTATTTATTAAATGAATAGAAAAGATATTTGTGAATATAGGTGAATTTAATTTTTTTATTGAATGTTAGAATGAATGTGACAAGATTTTAATGATTTTACAATAATATTTAAAGTTACTTACATTTACCTCAGTTTTGAGGGCAAAAATCTACCCTAGTGGGAGAAAATCAGATCATAGTTCGCGTATATTCTAAGCTTGATACTTAGGTCATCCTAGGAATCGAGAAGATTCTAAGAGTTTTGGTTATCAAGGTATCATATTATGTGACTGCAACTTTTCCTATGAGCACACGAGACTAGATATCGGTGCTGGCGTCTTTTAACATTCTTAAGTCCACTCGTAGTTCAAAGATTACTTTTATTTTAATTTTATTTTAATTTATTGGCTCACGCAAATATCGAGTTTCATAGATGCACTTGACGAGAACAAAAGATCTTTAATTTCTGAGCAAACAGAGATATATGTGATCATAGGAAGGGTCATAAAAAATAAAAATTCAAAAGAATTTCATTTTTCTTTTTTTTATGAAGTAGATACGTTTCGTTGGCTTTGGATTTGCCAACCTCATCAGGCTAAAAATTTGATTAAACAGATACACTTCATTAGCACAACACAAATCACACCGGCGAAATAAAGATATAATATATTTTTTTACCTAATTAATTAAAACATAAGTTTTTTATGACTCGTCAAATTATTATTTAATTTAATTTCTCTTATGATTTTTATAAACTTCGTCAATCTATGAGACTCGACAATATGAGTGTTATCTAAAATAAGTTTTATAAGTTTGTAGCTGCATTAAAATTAACAAGAAATTATGCATAGAAACAAGAGCCATTTTTCAGATGATCTATTTTTTAAGAGAAGATGTGCGTGAGAAAGAATGTAAAAGATTCTGCATGGACTGAATCATTTGCTAGCTTTAATATTTTATTATTTTATGATTTAAGTTTAATCAACGTACATTTTCTCTTATTTAAGAAGAGATTTTTGTTACCCGGATGTAACAATTTGGTAAGTTTCAAAAAAAAATTTCGATTATTTTTCCTAAGGTTAATTTTCAAGGGTTGATAAGCTTGTTATCTATCAGAAAAGTTAGGGTTAAGTGAGGACATTTCGACACATTAGCAGGATCTATTCACAACTTATCTTATTTTAACAACAAGCTCATACTCAGATATCTCGACTAGATAAAATATTTCTCGAAAATTAATCGAAATGAAAAAGTTATCGTAAATTTGATGACATGGGACAAACCTTTGTTCATCATCACGACCAATGAAAATATCATTATCGTTACCCTCTGTTACGGAATGCCGCGGGTTTATTTACCTTTTTGGACAATGTCGCTCTGGAGCGTGACAAATGCGCATACAAACGGCGTGTAAACTCAGTGCGGCTCTATTACGATGGCCGATGATTCTTTGCTTTGTTGGAAAGAGAATCGTGGCCACGTGGCAGAGGAGAATGTATCGCTCCTTGTCTGAGAGTCGACCCCAAGGGCGACGATCCAAAACCGGCCAGGCGTAAGTATTTCGAGGGTAGGGGGTGTCTCGACAACGACGCGACAACAAAACGCCCCTTCGCCTCGTTTTTGACGCAAGCGATCGCCGCAAGTCTCGATGACAAGAGCACACCCATGAACGCCTGCATGAAAATGTCACTCAGGCTCACAGATCCGAGATCCCAGGATCAAGATGCTATCACCAATTTCGAAAAGCCCGATGCACTTTCTGCCGTTACCTAATTATTCGCTGACACTTGGGGTCATGAATAGAGTACGTCTGCTATCGACAATCCCTCTTTAGATTACGTGAAATCATTTTTTGCCAACCTCGTTTTACTTTTATTGACTCCAAAGATTACAGAGAAACACTTTCGGGATAAATTTCCGAATAATGGGTGCCTCAGATTTTTTTAAAACTAAAACTTCCAGTGAGCGTGCGATGCGCGTCAAATCGCTTTCTGACACGTTCAAAAAAGATTTTAGTAATATTTTTCTTCTTTCTGCATGTTACTGAAAGTTTTATTTATATCCGATAATCAGTTTATTAATTTACTCATTTAGCAATAGACTTGAACAATTTTACAAAAAGCTTGTATTGTATCTCAACCTACCTTTCTTATCTCTCTATCTTTGTCTACAATATTTGTCTCTCTCTATACCGTAACGGACGAACAGCGTAACAGCTAAAAGCGTAACAGGTCTATAGCTGGCTGATTTCTTATATAGAACAATTCACAAGAATTATACGATTTTGATTTATCTACTGAATTTTCTTTTTTTTTCAATGTTACTGACTGTTTTATTTATATGCAGTAGACAGCTTCTTAGTATACTTATTCAGCAATAGACTATTATTTATCAGAAATCAGAAAAAAAAATTCTGTTTAGACTTTTGGAAATTTAGATTACCAATTTGCTAATTTTCTAATAGCCAATTTATCAGTTTTCCACTGTCCTACCTTACTGGAGAATAATAACAAAAAACATAACCTTAAACAAAAAAGTATAATATTTTTATTTTCAGAAACTTAAAAGGTTAATGAATTATAAACGTGCAATAAAACGAAATAAAGAACTAAAAATTATTATTACTTACCAGTTTCACCATTTCCACTTGACCGAAAAGAAATAAAATCCGAAGACAATCACCACGTGCATTCCAATAAAAAGAAATATCAAAACCTCAAATGACATAAATAATTATGATACTTTTAGAAAAAAAATTTCATTTAAATAACAGAACTAAAAAACAGATAAATAAGTTACAAATAAAATAAAAATAAATAAAAGATTATTATTATTATTACCATTACTCACCTGTCAGAAACGAATTTCAATGTAAACAAAACATTATTTCACTCAAAACACCTTAATAACTTCACTAAAATCACTGTCACTTCTTAAACTATCACTCCTTAATTATTACAATTTAATTTATTTTCAATTTATTATTATTTTATAAAATGCAATTATTCAATAAACGAAGATTTTAAATAAATTGAAAAATAGTACAAATAAACGTCTAAACTGTGATATTATTGTTTACAAAAAATATCGAAAATCTGCTAGCCAATCAGAAGCCCGATAAAACGTGTTACACCTCTGAATTATAAGAAATTTTATAAAATAAACTTGAAGTTACAATATTTAATTAAAATTTTTTAATTCGTCTGCAAAACAAAAAATCGAAACTGAAAACTATCGATACTAAGGTTTGATATCTACTGACCAATGGGAGACTCGGAAATGGAGATACACGTCTGAAGTTAACCACAACGTCCGTTCTTTTTAGAACAGGATAACTGTAAAGTTTAAAATTTTTTAAAATATATTTTAACTCTTAAATATTTAAATTCTTGAAACTATTTTCGAATTTCGGAGGACTTGAGGCTTGTATTGTATCTCAAGCTACATGCTATCCCAGTATACTCACCTTTCTTATCTCTCTATCTTAAACTACCTACAATCTTTGTCTCTCTATACCGTAACGGACGAACAGCGTAACAGCTAAAAGCGTAACAGGCCTATACCTGGCTGATTTCTTATATAGGACTTGGCATACTTACGTATTATGACGTGCTGATCACGAATATAATAGAAAAAATTTGGCTCCAATTTGATTATCGCGATAAAAACTATAAAAAATACATAAAAATTCAGTTTTTTGCAATTATTTCAATAATTATTAAAAATTTCGAAAATTGCTTCTCACAAAGGTTATAGGCCTTCTAAAAATACATATTTTATGTACTAGGCATTTTTTGATATCTTTACTAGTTTTCGAGAAAATTGATACTGAACTTAGCAGCGCTAAGAGCCGAGCGGCGAGAAGAAAGCAGAACCAGTTTTATTATAGGCCTCCCTCCAATTTTAATGGAATTTGGTATACTTAGGTATTTTGACTTATGTAATTGCCTTTCTTTGGCTGACCAAAAAACACCCTGGCAACTGTGATTTTTATAAAAAGAAAGAATAAGTAAATCCTTCCTTCTCTTCGCCGCTCGACGCGCTGCACGAGCAACTTCACTATCAATTTTCTCGAAAACTATTAGAAATATCCAAAAAATGCTCTAAACAGAAAATGTGTATTCTTAAAAGACCTATAACTTTTGTAAAAAACAATTTCCAAACTTTTCAAGATTTATTGAGATAATTGCAAAAAACTGATATTTTATGCTTTTTAACACAAAAATGATCTCTTCGACAATTTTCACTATGATTTTCGTAATCAGAGTATCCAAATACGTAGATATACCAAGTTTTAAAAAAATCGGGATTACACATTATTTGAAAGTACACCCCACTTTCGGGACACTTCTCTCATTAAGCTCGAAAACCAATGAGAAAATGCTTTCAATGAGAAATTGAGAAGACAGTGCAATGGATTAAATTTTCCATCCATGATGAGAGAGAGGGGAAGAGAGAGAGAAGAGAGAAGGAAGAGAAATTGATGATGGGTGGGAGGGAGGGGAAAGGAAAAGTGTGGAGAGAGATAACGCAATAGAATAATTAGTAGAATTTAGTCAGTTGAGTTCCCAACGTGCCAAAGGTCAGACTCAAGATATATTCGTCAAGACTCGGTGCTCTGTATAAATAATTTCAAATAGATCTTAATCAATATCAGATGCAAATTATTTAGCTGATGGCCTCTTGTGAAATTGTGAAAATATTTAAAGTTACATGTTGTTTCAGTCTATCTACAATAATTCCTTTTACTGTTCCTCCTGACGAATCATTGCAGTTTTTGATAAATTGAACGAGCTAAAGAGTGCACTAATTCTAATTTAGTTATTGATCCTTTTTTCCGTTTAAGGGGGAAGTCTACTGTAAATGTTTCAAAAAATCAATTGTTTGTTTATTGGTTAAAAAAATACTTTGAACCTTCTAAAATAAGGTATAATAGGTGTTATAGTCGGCTGAATTTTTCTTCATTGAAATTTTGCACACAACGGCAATTTTGAATATTTTGACTTGAAATTTTGTTTACAAATACTTGAATATATAATAAAGATGACGGTTTAATTTAATTTATTGTACGAGTCATATTTTGTTAGGAAAAAAATCGGGAAAATCGGCCTGTTTTTCCCTAGTCACAGTAGACTTCTCCCTTAAAAGTAACTATAAACAGTTTACGACGAATATTGAAATTGAAAACTAATTCTAGTTTAATTATTGATCCTTTTTTTAAAATGAATAAAAAAAAAGAATGGCGCTAAAAATGTTTGTTCTACATGGCTGCTTTTCGTCTCTCTCGACCCAAAATTTAGAAAAAGCTATCCATATTCAATTCTAACACTGGGTCGCGTGTAAAATATAATCGAAAGGTCAAGGGTGGATCTGAAAGAATAACAAACGTGCTCAGTATCTTTAGATCCATATTCATCGGAATACTTTTCATACATCTGACTGTTCTCATTTGGATCGCTTCGTTTCACGGGACCCTTCTATTTTTTCTACTTTAATCCTTCATTGATTTGATAAAATGGTGATATCGCAGGACCATCATTAAATAAAATAAACTGCAGTATTATTGAAAGTAAAAGTTACTGAAAAATGGTGAAAATTTCTCGAACTCGAGTGTCAGAAACGTTGATATGATTGATGGCGAGGGTCTCGAACCGATGACGGGTCTCGAAAACAAATTGGATCTCAGAACTGCTGAAAGGGAACTGAAAGAGAAGGAAAGAGGCGCGATTTGTCTGAAGAATGGTCTCGTGACGACAGACAGGATACGAGCAGAGCTTTCTAGTCAAAATTCGCTTTTGAGACGCGTATTGCCCGTCTACGAATTCACAGGAGGAGCTTTGTGCAAAATCCACTGGACGTATTCACATTTTTTATAGTTCCTTCGTCTCTTGTTTGCTCGCACTTATATAACAACGTCACGCACATTCCGCACCCTCGTTTGTTTCTTTTCTTCCACCCAGCAACCGAGGGCGTCTCTCAAGCTAAATCTTCTGATTTGCGGATTTTCACTCCCTTCAAGACCATCATATTTTGAAACTGTTGTACAACTCTGGAGCAATTCTGAAATTAGAGAAATAAAAAAGTTTCTGCTGTTGTCTGATTGTGAGATTGACAGTTTTTGATCGGAGATTTTTTAAAGACGAGATTAAGTGGGTAGAATTTTACCGTGAATTGTTTATATATTTTTTTTGGATTCGTACCTCTCTTGAAGGGAACACGAATAAAGATTTAAAAAAAATTTCGAGAAGCTATTAGGAGAATTCTAAATTTTTAAAATTATGATTTTCAAAATCATCCAAGGAATCCTATTCTAAAAAGAACGGACGTTGTGGTTAACTTCAGACGTGGATCTCCATTTCCGAGGCTCCCATTGGTGATTAGATATAAAACCTCAATATCGATAGTTTTCAGTTTCGATTTTTTGTTTTGCAAACGAATTAAAATCTTTTAATTAAACATGGTAACTTTAAG